>CM020030.1:7588911-8838911 GCA_009769605.1 Bucorvus abyssinicus
GTCACACAGTTTTGTTACTAAGTACACATTCGGTTTTACCTCAGGAAGTTATACTTCTCCCCATGCTAATCTGACTCCACTAGATTCTGGGATTTCTTTAGATTGTGAGGATTGTGGATATGGTTACTACGATCAAAATATCATGTTATTATCCTTATCTTTTAATTTATTCCTGATATTGTGTGGTATCAGACTAGAGATTGGTGCAGGTGTGCATGTCAGGCAGCCACCTCAGCTCACAGATCACGACAGTATGCGGACAGTCTCTCTGGTCCCCTACAGGCACGCATATCGGCCCTGGAGGAGGTAGCAAAGGAAACCAAGAAATCAGTTACAAAACTGTTTGAAAAACTAGACAGGAGGGAGAACAGATCTTTTCTTTCCCCAGATGGACTAAGATTGCAGCCATTAGTAGAAAATGCTCTTCCATGAGACCAGCTGAACTGGACTAATACATGTCATGAGGCACCCTATGGTTTCTCCTTCATGACTATGGAATGAACATGAGTAGATGGGATGGAAAACCTACCTCTGCCCCACAGGGGAGAGGTAGGGGCAGGGCAGAATGATGTATTCATTCTACAGGCATGAATACATCAGTTACAAGGTAAAATAAATAGAAATTCTTCCAGAAGCAGGAAAAGATGCTCTGGTCTACAGTTCTCTGGTGCGAGTAGATGGGCCTCAAATGTGAGTAGGGGGAATGGAAATGTAATGCACATAGTCCATACAAATCCTGTAAACCACCTAAATCCTGTGAACTGTGTAAATCCTGTAAACCACATAAATCATGTGAACCTGGTAACCTACACAAATGCAGTTGTCAATAGTGAGCACTACCCTGGAAATTAGAGGGGCCCTGCTTTCAGCCAGGTGGAGAAAAGGGACAACATTTGGTGGACTGTGTGGGTTTGATGGCTTGTTACATTGGAACCACAGATGCTTAAAGCCCCAGAAGGCACTGGTGCACAGTGTATTGTATTGCCATGGAATCATAAAGGGACAGAATCTGTCACAATTTCTGGTGTTAGTGAAGGTTCTCAAGAACTGACTGTATTGGAAGTTGAAGGGAGCCTAACTGGGACTAAGTGGGAAAAACACCCTACTGTGACTCGTCCAGATGCCCCGTGCATCCTTGGCATAGACTTCCCCAGGAAAGGGTATTATAAAGACCCAGAAGGCATCAGTGGGTCTTTGGTGTAGCAGCTGTAGAGACTGAGGACATTGAACAGCTGACTATCTTGCCTAAACTTACAGAGGAGTCTGCTGCTGTGGGGCAGATGAGGGTTGAAGATAAAAAGGTGCCAGTTGCTACTAAAATAATGCATTGATGACAATATCGTACCAACAGAGACTCCATGGTCCCCATCCAGAAGCTGATCCATCAACTAGAGGGCCAAAGAGTGCTTAGCAAGGCCCGTTCACCTTTTAACAGTCCTATATTGCCAGTGTGAATATTTAATGCAAAATTGAGATTAACAGTAGACTACCATGGCCTGAATGAAGTTATACCAGTGATGAGTGCTGCCATGCCACACAGACAAGAACTCCGGTATGAACTGGAGTCAAAGGCAGCTAAGTGGTACACTACAACTGATACTGCTAATGCCTTTTTCTCTATTCCCATAGCACCAGAGTGCAGGCCACAGCTTGTTTTCACCTGGAGAGGTGTCCAGTACACCTGGAATCAACTGCCCCAGGGGTGGAAACACAGACCCACCATTTGCCATAGACTGATCCATATTGCACTAGAGAAAGGTGGAGCTCCAGAACACCTGCAATACATCGATGACATCATTGTATGGGGTAATACAGCAGAAGAAGTTTTTCAGTAAGGTGAGAAAATAATAAGAATTCTTTTAGATGCTGGTTTTGCCATAAAAAGAAGCAAGGTCACAGAACCTGCACGGGAGATCCGGTTTTTGGAAATTAAATGGCAAGATGGGTATCACCAGATTCCAATGGACATGATTAACAACATAACTGCCATGTCCCCCCAACTAGCAAATAGGAAACACAAGCCTTCCTAGGTGGTGTGGATTTCTGGAGAATGCATATTCCTGGTTACAGTCAGATTGTTAAACTTCTCTATGAAGTGACGCGGAAGAAAAACAATTTTACATGGGGATCTGAACAAAAACAAGCCTTTGAACAAATCAAACAAGAAATCGTATATGCAGTAGCCCTCGGGCCATTTTGAATAGGACAAGGCAATAAAGTTTTGCTCTATACTGCAGCTGGGGATAATGGCCTTTGTTCGGATAAGTGGGGTTTTGGTTGCAGGGGATGGGATTGCACCAGCAGCTGTAAGAATCTTCTCAAAAAGCTCCCCTGGCTCCAGTTAGTCCCTGCCTCTGGCCAAGACTGAGCCAATCAGCACCTCTGCAAATAAATATATTTAAGAGGGGAAACCTGTTTGGCGAGAGGGTTTTTTTGTTTGTTTTGGAAGCTCTCTTTTGTTTTTGGAGGGGGCTAGGTCAGCAAGAAGGATGGTTTAGGAACCCTGGCAGTGCAGGGTGAACAGCTGGACTCGATGATCTTAAAGGTCTCTTCCAAACAAAATGATTCTGTGGTTCTGTGAGAAAGAGACAACCTGTGCGGAGACCCAGTTTAGTGAGGAAAAGGGTGGGAAGACACACCTAAGCTGCCATTTCCCTTTGGCCAGTGGTGAGATGCCAGGCTGTGTGCAGCCCATGGAGATGCCCAAGTAAGGAGTGTTCCCCATTGAAGAGGAAAGAGTGGCAGAAGTAACATGGATCGAATGGGGACTGACGACAACACCATCCCTTGCCCCTCCCTTCAACGTGAGGAGGGGAGGAGATAGCAAAGCTGGGCCCAGGAAAGGAGGGAGGGAAGAGGAGGAAGATATGTTCAAGATCACATTGTTTTTCATACTCTCCTATTCTGATTGGATTGGTGATTTTGTAGTGATTTTGTTGTTGAAGTTAAACTGATTTTTTTTCCCAAGTTCAGTCTGTCTTTTGCCCATGACCATAACTGGTGACCCCTCCCTGTCCCTTGACTTGACCCTTAAGCCTTTTGTTATATTATCTCCTTTCGGATTGATAGAGCAACTCTGTGGTGCTCGGTTTTCAGCTGGGTTTAAACCATAACATGGTCCTACCTGGAGCCTCTGGCAGAAAGTGCCAGGGGAGACAACCTTAGGTCAACCCTTAGGGTTTTGGAGTCGAGAATACAAAGGCTTCAAAGCCAACTATACTCCAACTGAAAAATAAATATTAGCAGCATATGAAGGAGTCAGAGTTACTTCGGAGGTGATTGGTACTGAAGCACAGCTCCTCCTAGTTCCATGATTACCAGTACTAGGTTGGAAGTTCAAAGGTCAGTTTCCTCCCACTCATCATGCCACTGATTCTACATGGAGTAAATGGTTACATTAATGACACAGAGAGCTCAAACAGGAAATCTTAATCGTTCAGGAGTCTTAAAAGTGATCATGGATTGACCAGAAGGTAAAGACTTCCAAATGCCAGCAGAAAAGGCAGTGACACATGCTGCAGAAGTCCCACCATACAATCCATTACCAGATAATGATAAGCAATACGCTCTGTTTACTGATGGATCTTGCTGTCTTGTAGGAAATCACTGGAGTTGGAAAGCTGCTGTGTGGAGTTCCACATGATGAGTCACAGAACTGGCTGAGGGAGAAGGTGAATCAAGTCAGTTTGCAGAGGTGAAAGCCATCCATCTGGCTTTAGGCATTGCGGAACAGGAGAAGCGGCCAGTGCGCTATCTCTATGCTGACTCATGGATGGCAGCAAATGCCTTGTGGGAGTGGTTAAAACAATGGAAATTGAATAACTGGCAACGTAGATGTAAAACTACCTGGGCTGCCACATTGTGGCAAGATATTGCTGACCGGTTCAAGAAACTTGTTGTGAAATTATGTCATGTAAGCGCCCACATACCTAAAAGTCAGGCCACTGAGGAACATCAAAACAACCATGAAGTGGATCAAGCCGTTAAAGTGTTCCATACAGACCTAGACTGGGAACTCAAAGGTAAACTGTTTTTAGCTTGGTGGGCCCATGACACTTCAGGACATCAGGGAAGAGATGCAACAAACAGTTGGGTTTGTGACAGGGGGTGGATTTAACTATGGACGCTATTGAGCATGTTATTCACTACTGTGACACATGCACCACAATCAAGCAAGCCAAATGGTTAAAACCTTTGTGGTATGGGGGGCAATGGTCAAAACATAAATAAGGGAGGCCTGGCAGGTTGATTACTTCGCAATCCCTCAAACCTGCCAGGGTAAGTGCCACTTGCTTACAATGGTAGAAGCAACTACCGGATGGCTGGAAACATATTTCGTGCCTCATGCCACTGCCAGGAACACTATCCTGGGCCTTGAAAAGCAAATCTTGTGGCAGCATGGTACTCCGGAAAGAATTGAGTTGGACAACAGGACACATTTCAAAAACAATATTTTAGACAACAGGGCCAAAGAACATGGTATCAAGTGAGTATAACATATCACCCATTATGCAGCAGCCTCTGGAAAAATTGAGCGATACAATGGACTGTTAAAGACTACTCTGAAAGCAATGAGTGGTGGAATTTTTTAAAATTGGGACAGGCATTTAGCACAAGCCACCTGGTTAGTTAATACCGGAGGATCCATCAATCGAGCTGATCGTGTTCAATCAGACCCTTTACACACAGTCGAAGGAGATAAAGTCCCTGTGGCGTATGAAAGGAATCTGTTGGGGAAAACTGTGGGTATTTCCTGTTTCGGGCAAAGGCAAACCCATTTGTGGGATTGCTTTCACTCAAGGACCTGGAGGTACTTGGTAGGTGGTGATGAAAGATGGTGAAGTACAATGTGTACCTCAAAGAAATTTAACTGTGGCTGAGAATACTCGATTTAGAGCTGTAGGATGTAAATTGCTATGTAATACTAACAATGTTCAATAAGCGTCATTCAGGATAACATAGTGGTGATGACAGGAGCTAGCTTCATCAAGTGGTATCAAGTAAGCTCCTGATGTGAACCTGCAACCTGTGGGCACAAACAGCAACATATTTCATAATATCTTTCCTGTTCTGAAAAGATTGCTTTGATAGAAGGAAATCCATAATCACAGAACAAATGAGTTTAACGAACTTTTCTGTAGAAAGAAATCACAAACTAGTGATGACATAAATGGTATGGAATAAGGGGTGGGATATCCTTGTTAGGCTTAGAACAGAACTCATTCTGTTGAGTGATTTCACCTTCCAGCTCAGTCTCTGCTCAGTGACAGCTCTTTCTGAAGTTAACGGCATATTTTTGCAGACAGCGTCTGCTTCTAGAAGTGATAATGCTTGATGTTTACAGTCACTGCCAGGGACTGGGGTGCAGAAAGGATCTTGCTTAGACTTGCTCCTGTGCAGACCAAGGTCACTGCTAAATCCTGTGTGCCATGGTGGGGGTGCAGGAAGTGAGAGGCTGCACCTGCGGGGAGGAGCGGACAGGACAGGAGACCCTAAACTGACCAACCAGTGATTCCATCCCATAGACGTCATATCTGGCGTGAAGCTGAGAGATCACAAGGGTCAAGCTCTCTTCTTCAATCGCTGGCACCCAAGAAGGACTCTGTTTTCCTTTCGATCCCAATCTGTGTATTCCTGAATCCAGTTCTGAAATACAGTTCCTGAATCTAGTTCCCATCTACTGCTGAGTCCACTCTAGGACTTCCCCAGCATCTGTCCACAGCATCAGTGGTCATGGTGAAACGATTGCCATCAGGGGGGTTGGATTCAGTATTCATTTTGTGTGTATTTTATATGTTTCATTTTATTGTTATTATTTTCATGAAAGCAGTTTTAGTTTTCTTTTCTAATCCATAAGTCCCTCTCCCTTATTCCCTTTCTCTTCCCCTTTAGGGAGAGAGAGGGGTTAATAGAGAGCGTCTGTCATTTGCCTAGTGGATGCCCCAGCCCTAACCCTTAACACTGGTGCCTCAAAATAGTTATGTGCATCTTAACATGAAACATTATCTACAAGCGTGAAACTGTGAAGGACTGAGCCACTTCATATTGTCTTGTTTTGCTATTGGTTAAGAGCACACACAAAGGAGACAGCAATGACTTGACCATATAGGTAAGCCCTAACATTTTGGTTTTGAGACAAAGTTTTGTGTACTTTTGGCTAATAATGGTTTTGCATACCCGCAATACCTGGGTTTTTCTGTCATTGATAGAACTGTATATAGAAGATGCACTTGCGGTCCTGTGAACATCTGTCCCAAAAGAATGTGAGAGGTTGAGGATGAAAAGCTTTCTTTGTTTATCTGCATCTCACTTAGGCAGAAAGTAGATTGAGCTGCCCGATAGTGGTGCTTTTGCACATGTCAGTCCAAAAACTACAGGATAAGCAGTTGTTCTGTTCTTAATCTCAGGAGGATATTTTATTTTACCTTTTCACTCTTTATGAATGATAACTGTAAAAACTACATCTTATTTTGAGCTTATTTACAATGATAATACCAAATTTTGGAAAATTAAGTCCCAACTAAAATAATAATAATAAAGAAAGGATCTTTCTTACTTATAAGTTTGGAAGAATTTATTAAAAAAAGGGTGCTGAAGTTTCCTCTGACTCAAGTTAATATCTATTTAGCTGGCCTATAAATGTACTTTAATTAACCTGTTTGAAAATGATAGAGAAATAGAGAAAGACCCTGTGCCAATTTAATAACAAATGTCCCTATTATCCGTGCCTGCAGGAAAGCCTGTGGGAGAAAGAAAAGGCACTGGGCATTTTGTAACATTCACCTTGCAAAGCTTTGTTCCTCCAAGTCTTAAGTATTCAAAAATCTGTCAGGCAAAAATGATGCAAATCTCTAGTTTGCATAGAATGTACAACCATAGTGTTTAGTAGAGCTTGGAGAGCTTCCAGCAAAACACAATTTAATTGGAAAATGTCATTTAATTGAACCTACAAGCTTTTCCTCCAGATTTCTGCAGCTGAGCAAATATCCAATCTTCTTAACAATGAATCTAAGGATGGGTCCACATTTGCAACTACTCTGTTCCCCACACTGTAGGGGAGCACTAGAAGCTAGAAAGTACTGAAAAAAATATCAACAACAAATAAACTTCAGTGATATAGAGTTAATGGGGAGCTGGATGGAGCAGAGGAAAAGACATGTTCCGTAGTTTCTATTCTTTCATGTGTCATACATACCAGCTTTTTTGTATCCTAAAAGCTGAGGCTGTATAGTACAACAAAGAAATAGGATCAAAGCATGTCCTGAATCAGCCTTCCATTACCAGAAATGTTGTTTCTATGGTGCAAATAAAGATATAAACTTTCCGTGATATTTTGTTCAAGGGGTGTCACTGAGGAAAATCTTATATAAAATTTATTTCCTAATACCTAATGACAATGTCAATAATAAGCCTTTATAAACCTTAATGTGAAAGGTGTACAAATTTGCTTACTTTACAGATAGATCTATTCAGATATTGAATTCAAATCTAGAGTGAAATTATATGAGGGTTATATTCTGAGGTGAAAATACAAAGGAATAATGACAGGGAAAAGGTAAGGCAAAGAAAAAAAAAAAGACAATGAGAAGAGTTCAAACATACACCTATTTTGTCATAAGGCACTAGCTTATATTAAACAGTTTTAGAGGGTGGAAATATTCTTTCCCTGAATCTATGACACAAGCATTCTTTCAAACACTAAAAACTTTATCAGAAAATTAATTTCTGGAAAGATAAATATACATATTTTTTTTAAATTTTAGAAAATAGTTTAATAAAAAAAGAAAGTAAAATAAACTGTAATTCATTCAAAATTCAACCCTACCTTTTCAAACATTTCTTAAGTTTGTAGACTTCAAAAGATTCAACCTAAGCAATGAAAATAAGAGTCTTTAAATTTCACAGAAGTTACATGATAAAAGGCAACAATTTACCACAAGCAGACTCAGGTGTAAAAATTATTTAGAACAAGAGCACCCCTGCATATGAGTGAAACAAAGCCTGCGTGACTTCTTACCTCAAAATAAGAAGAAAAAAAAAAAAAATCTTGTTGTATAGGATCACCAATAAAGAAAAACGAACTTGACAGCAGAAAAAGCTACATCTGAAACATTAATTGTGCTTTGTGTATTCTGTACTGACACCTCCTTGGACACCTCAGGCTTCATTATACTCAGACTCTAGCGAAAAGAAATCCCTGGGTATTCTAGAAACCACTTGAGGAAAAATACAGAGCTGTTCCAAGTTTAAAAAAATCCAAGAGATCAGTTTCTCAATAATTTGTCGATTTTGCTGGGGAATATGTACCAGAGGCCTTCAGACTCCTTTTGAATAATTGTTATCTCAAATCCCTAACCCGGATAAAGAATATCGTATCTACTAATATGTTGTAGGAAGAGCTTACTGATTTGTAGTTTCCTGTATTTCTAAATGGGCATATAAATAGGCATACTCAATTGGGCACATAGCTATTCTACCAGTATTTTTAAAGACGGGTTAAACACCTCTCTGAGATGTGTATCCTTTAACAGGAAATACGTGGAGTTCTGTTGAGTTAGTGCGCTACACCAAGTACAGGAGATGCTGGCAGTATCCGTTGCAGATTGACTTCATTAATTAATTGGGACAAATCTATGTTAGTACAAACAGGTTCCGATGATGCCCTGAGAACAGTGAACCGATGGGGAGATTTAAAGATCATTTATCTGTGGTGGTGGCCCTTTGAGACAAATAACACTCTGTGAGAGAGGAAAAGTATTTTCTCTCAATTTATGCCTAATTAGATTAAGTCAAAATATATGGGAAGTACAAAATAATTTACCGTGTATTCTCCAGAGATCAATTAACTAGAAATCTTGAGAACTTTCATTAAAAAGGTTATAACAAAGATTCCTGCCACATCACTGTTTGCTTTTCTTGCGAATCCTCACCACCAAAGATGTAACAAATATCTCCCTAACACCTGTATGAATTTAATGATTTTTATCATCACACAGAATGCCACCGCATCGTACTTTGTTGTAACTAAGGCTTTTGGCAAGGCTTCAGGCTACAAAATGAACTTGGAGAAGACTCAGGAATGCTCCCCCTGCCTTACTGTGTGTAGTTGTGTTTGTATAGCTATACATACATAATTACGTGTATGCACATTTATGTATTTATATACACACACTTACACCCAAACGACATCTTTCCCCAGCCCATGCGTACCTCCCATAGCACACATTTCAAAGCTGGATTTCTGTGGAGGGAAAAAGAATCACCACTGATTTAGAATACCTTTGTTTTGGCCTATAAACCTCAGCTAGTTCTACACTGAGAAAAAACTCCTGTTTACCTGGAAATATTCTTCTTATAATAAGGAGAGTGCTTCTGCACAAAATAAACTTGTGAGCCAATTTTATACTTTTCCTACAATTTGTTCATGTTGGCTCTAAAAAAATCCTCCTTTAAAAAAATAAAGTAGCCCCTTTTCCGTTCATGCATTCATTTTTTTTTTTAAGGTAGAAAGAAAATGGGGGGAATAAAGCCCCTATTCTACAGAAAAAGATAATCCAAAGTGCTCCCACTTTAAAATGTTCTTTTATTCTTATTGATTTTCAGGTCTGGAGGGCAACATCAAAACTTTCACATTTCACATTAAAGTAAAGGGCGGGAAAAACTTTACCTATGCTGCCATATTGGCTGTTAAGCCACAATAAATGATACCCAAAAATATAAAGGTATCATAGGTGAACCCCAAACTTGTATTTAACTTTGGCAATGTTCTTATAGAATGCATGAAAGTATTTGAAAGGTATTTTTAAAATACATCAAGCTTTGCAGACAAAAATTGCAACACCCAAAATTAAAAAATAGGGAGATTCCTCAATGAACATGTACAACAATATCCTATTATTTTTCTGTTTCTTTCAAGCTGGCACTTTTTTTATCTAATGTATTAAATATTCAGAGTTAACAGCTCATTAAAATAATATTAACAAATGTGGTATTCCAATTTGCCAATTGTTCCCTTTCTTTCTCATTTATTGCATGTTTTTATTAGGAATAAAGCTACAAAAATGGAGAACATTGTACAAATCATTCCAGGAAAGAAAAATGCAATTTTTTTCTTAGCAAATATCTTTATTTCCAATTTTTATGCATAGCAGAGAAGCTAATAGAAGCCAATTGCTGGCAAAGGCAATGTCTAGGTAAATGGAGTTCAATGATGCAAAAATTTGCCAAAGCCACTCCCTGTTTTGTTCTCACCAAAGAAAAATCATTTCATGTGATGACAATTGGGTCATAGACATCTGAAATTACTTGTTTCCTATTTTATGTTCTTTGTTTATTCACAGCAACCTAAGACGTACGAACATGCTATCATAGGATAAAGGGACTTCAGGAAGTCTCTCACCTAACTTTGCGCACATGCTAGATCAGCTTCGAAGTCAATCTAGGTTGCTTAGGGTTTGATCCAGTCAGATCTTGAAAACCTCCAGAGGGTACCTGCATAATATGTCATGGCAATGTGCTCTAATGCTTTATTATCCTCAGGGGGGAAAAAAAATGTTTCTACTCATATCCAATTGGATATAACTCTTTTAAAATTTTATACACATTTCAGAGTTCCAGAACTCTTCGTTATTGTTTTTCACCCATTGGTCAAAAAAGCATTGCACATGCAGCTACCTATATACCAGAACACTTCTTTCTTTTGGGTAGTTACATTTTTTTATTGATTGTTTGTAATTGTACCTGTCTTCATTTTAGAGAAAGAACATCTAGAAATGGCTGTGAAAATGCATTTTTGTTATTCAATATCAATAAGAACTGAAGTACAGAATAAAGTACATAGCTTCTGAGGACATCTTTTCTTGGAGTACCTATTAAGACCACATAATATCGAGAGTATAAAGAGATTTTTTTTTTTTTTCCCAAGTATCCCGAGTAGTGGATTGGAGCAATTAAAGGCTCCTTAGAAAGGTGAAACATGTGAGCAATCTGGCTTTCATTGCTAAAGTTACACGTGGACACCGAAAATTTGAAATCCATCTCACAAAACAAATCCAGGATTTGTCATGTTTTGTAAGGAGGGAGAGGGTAACAGCAACTCTGCTGGATTGTTTCAGACAAAAAGGGCATATGATTTTGTCCAGGACCAAATGCTTAGGGAAGACTGAGAATATTAAACTGTAATACTAAACCCAAGAATTTTTTTCTCAGCCTCCAAAAATCGTTGATTCTGGGACTTTCTCAGCCAGTGTTAAGTACCCTGGTTAGATTTTTCTTCCTTTCATTTGTTCCAACACCCTTTGAAGGCCTGTAAGACCTCAGCATTCAAAACATCTCATGCCAAGGGATATTGTGTTCACGTATCATGTGGAAATCTGCCATCTAGTTTGACTTTTGCTGGTCCATGCAAGGATATTACAGTAGTTATACAGTGGTTCTTCAAAGGTAGTCTTTTGAATCGGGTCCTGGGCTTGAGAAAATCTTCCAAAAGCCAAATGGGAGTTCTATGCCTGAAACAGACAACACTGCATTTCTTTTTCATTACATTTTGAAGCTGCTTTTTCAGTTTTGACTGTAGAATATATATTTATCTTGCTCAAAAGTGCCATATAACTGAGTCATGCTTTTGGCTTTAAAGACCAATTTGCACTACCGTCATCTTAGAAATTGGCCTAAAGACTTTCAA
Organism: Bucorvus abyssinicus; assembly: GCA_009769605.1. Taxonomy (NCBI): domain Eukaryota; kingdom Metazoa; phylum Chordata; class Aves; order Bucerotiformes; family Bucorvidae; genus Bucorvus; species Bucorvus abyssinicus. Next base: position 7,600,595 of record CM020030.1, read on the forward strand.
TCGGAGTTGTACGTGATTTATTTCTATCTGTATCTGATCTTAACAAATTACAAATATAAATCCTCTACTTGGAATATATTGTCATAAAGGGGAGCTGAGATTACACTGACAATGTATTTTCTGTTCAAAAGCATAAATCAAATCAGATACTCAGCAATAGGAATTTCAAAAATTGACACAATGTCATCTCCAAGGAAATGTATTTTATGGCAGGTTCTCTGACACATGTAAACATTTTAGCTCAATATCATTATCTAAATACAGGCATCTCCTACTGTATTAAATCTCCTATGATATCTAAGAAATCTGCGAAAAGCTGGCAAACATCCACACTTCACCTATGGGGACGCTTCAGGAGTAGAAGCCTGAGGCTAGATGTTATACCATAAAGCATCCCACTGATGCTGAATCCCTATATTTAGGCAAGTAGTTATATTCAGAAACCACCAGGAGATCACACTAAAACACGTCCTTTAAGCAATGACCCTGGGACTTTCCGTCCTAGGAGGCTGCGAAGGCAGACAGTATCATCAAATCCAAAAAGTGATTAGAAAATTAAAGGATAATATGGCCATAAATGGATACTGTAGGAAATATGGAGGAATGCACCCTCTAATTTCCACAGAAACAAGTCAGGCTCCCTAACACTTGTCTGTTATGGAGTGAGTATCGGGCTAGGTGTTCTGCTGGTCTGACGGAAATAATGAATTTCTTATATTCTTATATCCATATCTGAATCCTAGTCTATAGTGTAGGAGAGGAAGAGAGAACTTTCTGAGTACCCAGAAGATTATTTGAACATTATTTTACCTTTAGTAACTTTGATCCACAACTTATGTAAGAACTAGATTTCCCTTTATTTTTTTTGTTTTTTGACCCACGTGCCAAAACTGTTTTGTCTGTGAGCTCTCTGGGCTATTCCATATAATCCTCCTTTTAAAAACAGATTATCTGCAGTGTTTCACCAAAAAGAATTCCCTTCTGTTAATAAAGCTTCTCCCTGTACAGTTCACTCACATATGATGTAGACAAATTATTGGCATTTAACTGAAAAATCCCTTTAATAAAACCATACTCATTCAGTGATGTTCAGTGATTAAATTAACCAAATGCTTCCAATTAATTTCCCCCTTAATTTGCAATGAAATTCTATAAATAAAAAGCTATGCACTTAAACAGAAGAGAGATTTCCCATTTTCACTCAATATGAAGGAGAAAAGCAATAAAAATATATGACCAAACTGATGTTAACTTTAGCATAGTTATACAAGATTGTGCTGGACAAGCCATAGCTACTAAAAAAAAAAAAAAATTTCTGAGAATCACTAGTCAGTGGCATAATTAACTTTTGGTGGCTTCAAAAGGCCATGAAGACCATTTTTGGCAGTTCCAAAGGCATTAATCACGATCAATGTGCAATATTAAATAAGGCTCCCTCAAAATGAATATAAATTACGACTGTAATTCCATCTCAGCCTTCTGGTGACATGAGGAAACTACTCGAGTTTTACTCTCATGGTTTATGATGTCCCCGGAAGCCTCTGATGGAATTATAGCCTTATTAAGTACAGTTGGGGTACATTATTCCTTAAATTACTGCAACTACAAGTCATTATTCCCTCTAGAAATTAGAACTTGCTGTACTTTCATCAACCATATAATCTTAAAGTAAGCTGGGGGGAATTTCATCGCGGGAGGGTATCTGTTTTTTAATTTCTTTCACTTCTATACATGCACAGCTTGGTAGAGTTGTTAACACCTAATATTAACAGCCCTCACACTTGGTTGTTTTGTTTTAAGGAACACTATTCACAACAATGTAATTGAGTCATCACTGATGTTTATAGCATTTTATAGGAGATTTCAAATCAAATTTTAAAACTTTTTTTATATAATATCATTTAACCACTAATGGAATAAAATAGAATTCAAAAAGGCAGATGAAGATGAGGTTATATAGATAGGCTTTTAGGAAGGTATGATATCAGTATTAATAGTCTTACAATAAAGACACATGCAATCATATCCTGAGTAAGAAAAAAGTGGTATGCAATCTTTAATTCCTCAAATAGTTCAAGCCTTCACTTGAAGTTCAAGACGAGGACTTTTTACTTTCCAGTCTGGGTAAGAGTGGTGGTTCTGAGGAAGAGCAAGATACATACCGTATCGGCCAGTGTGACTACTTTGGAAGTTTCTTACAAGCTGGAGAGGTTCCGATTGGTCTGAGACCCTTGCTGGCTCAGGAGGATGGACTGATCTCTCAGCCAGTACTGCCCATACCAAATCCTACTTAGTTTATAATATCAAAATCAATTTTGGTATTTCTATCAATAAGGGGAGTATTATATGTAGAGCAAGTTAAATATTTGTATTATGGACAGATCTAACTTGACATAAAATGCTACAAGTTCTGTAGAATTTCTTAGTTAAAAGGAATGAAGCTATCTGGAAAAAATGTGCAGCATCTATAAAGCATGATTCTAATACAAGAATTTTTCATCTCTAATGATAGTTTAAATCATCGCAGTCTTACCTGTTTAGTTAGCTTTGTGTATTAGCTTCTTTCCACAGTTTTCACACTGCCTAGGCTTCTAAATAGTGGTAAGTATTATTCAATGCCACATACTGAATAGAAATTATGTTAAAACCCCCTAATTGTAGCATATATATCATTAAGCCTGAAAGATTTCAGGGCTTTTTTTTTTTTTTTCTGTTTCATTTTCATGTACTGTATTTCGAGGTCTGTATCAGCTAGGAAGATTTCTGCACCCTGTTGTCCCACAACTTTTCATATTGCAAAAAGTATCTAGTTATAATTAAGAAAAAAAAAAAACCTTGTCACTGCATTGTATCATTTATATAAAATTATGTGTGTTTCTGGAATAGAGGGAGTCTCCCTTTTGAGCAAGTCTCAGAGAAAGAAGAATCCTTGGTTACTTGGAGAAGTTATATAAGGCATTTATTTGCATCTTCAGCAATGGGTTAGAAAATGTAGCCTTGTACTAAAGAAACACATTGAATCACATATTTAAATTTTAAGATGCTATATTATTCCTATTTTTGAAGGGGTTGTATTTTTATGAGTGTAGCAATCCTGTTACATGCCTGTGAATACTTTTGTCTTGAAAAGATGTATGCAGATCTTTTAGTAGTGTTACTATTTCCAATGATTTTGGTGGTATATTTCATGTTTACAAAATTAAGAGATGAGTACAAGTCTCTGAAGGCTTACAGTGAAAATGATAATATTTATGAAAAATGAGATCTGAAAAATTTACCTTAGCTAAATTGATTATTATTTAAAATGTAATGCTTACAAATAATGCACCCTTTGTGTAAGTTTGGTTTCTTGGAGTTAATTGAAATAAGGTTCACTTATCACGGGAAAATTCTAGCCTAAAATAACATAAAAAAGAAAAGAAATATTTAAAGACTCACAGAAGTAATGAACTCTCCCTATACTGAAATGTAGTTTATTCTGTAAATATTTTAAGGAGTTGTCATTCGGTGGTGTGAATTTCTGAGGGACAATAAGTTTTTTACTCCCATTGAGGGCTTGCTTTTAAATAAATGGTGTCATGAAATGTTATGAAGCAATACACACAAATGGCCTGTTTTTTAAAATCCATTAATAGTTTACATATGTTTACAGACTAGGGATGGTTGGCTCAATAACAACAATGTGCCATGTCTCGTATTAGAATCATACTGAAAGACAACAGAGAAATCAACACATCACTAAGGTCATGTGAGACTTTGCCTTCTTCTAAGACAATTGTGATGAACAGAATTTTTCTAATATGTTCAACTCGAAAATATTTTGCATCTGAGCAATCAAGAAGCGCTGGAGTAATGCCGTAACTGTGGCTAATGTGTAAAATCCTGAGAAAGTAATGATCGATATTAAATTCCACGTGCCAGTTATAAATATAAGCAATGACAGAAAAAGTAGACGTGTTTTAAAGGATGCATTTCTTTTTTATCTAATTATGCACTGCTTAGTATTATGAATGCAAAAAAATTTGCCTTTCAAGACCTATACATTTTAGATTTAAAGCCCACTACAAAACCACACTGAGAGTCACAAAGACAGGTGATGAATAACAGGAAGTATTTAAAAGGAACTTTTCTATTTACAGTAGACTTCTGGTTTTTAAATGCAATTAGTATGTTAAAGAATTAAACATATAAATAGCATGAGATGTTCAAAATGCACCTGAAATAACAGTACAAAAGTACATTATAATTGGACAAGCAGAAAACGTCCTGAAAGCGATGCTCACAGGAGTCACATGTTGATAGCTTCCATGGATATAATTTTCAGGACAGATTATTAGGGTTGTATGTTTTTCACAGCTTTTCTTGTCTGTTTAAGTTTAGTCCCCCTGAAATTCCATTAAACAAACTGATAGAGTGGATCAAAATTTATTTATTTTAATTGTGACTTCACTTTTCCAAGCTAAGGGAAATCAGGAAAATTAAAATAATAATAATAATAATAAAAAATAAATAGCGGTAAGCCAGCAAAAGAGAGGGACTTGTTCCGGAACAGCTAAGGTCACCATGACATGAATATTACCAGACCTTTCAAGGAGCTAAGTGCAAGACTTTTTTTCCATGATTCAACACAAGAGCTGAAACTTTGTATTCTGGTCTCAAATATGTGACCAAGCTATGATGTTATTTGCTTTTCAAACTCTTTCTCTTACTCCTCTTTGGTACTTTGGGAACATTTCATTAAGGAAGTCTGCATTAAAGAAAACTTCTGCATATGCCTGACTCTGAGCATGGGTTGTTGTTTTTTTGTTTGGGTTTTTTTTTTTTTGTAAGATCCAGTCTCAGAAAGGTATTTACTTTGACTGTTGGGGAGCTGTACTAAGACACCAATTTACTTTCGTTGTAGTATAGCAGAATTTACAAGATTATTGCTAAACATCTTTAGGGAGGGGATTTAAAGGATGTATCAATGGGTTCCAGTAAGAGCAATCCCACATGGCTGCCTTGCCAATTTTCCCTGTTACCTAGATGATCAGCTTTCACTAAAACCTAACACACCTTTTAATTCAGAAAGAAAGGTAAATCTATTTCTCTGTCTCTATCATACAGCAATTCGCTTCTTCCAGGCACTGACCCAAAAGCAGTGCTGATGATGTTCTTCCTGCTCGTGTTCCTGCAGGCTCTTTACTTCTTTTTGTTGCTTTGACAATCAACAATTTTTTTAGTTTTTAAGTACTGAGAATTGCACGTTTTGGCAATGTAGAGGAAGATGTGACTTGGTGTTACATTCCTGGAGTGTTGTAGAGTTCCTAAAGAGCTGCAGCTTTCCAGAAGTACCATTTGTTTTACAAATGCTATAATAATACACACACTCCTTTATTTATTTATGTGTAATCACGGGGTAAAATAGTAGAGAACTTTTTTTAAAAAATTAAGAATAAATGGTAATGGGTTAGAAGACTACAACTTCCAGTCATCTGTTTATTCCCACAGTGGCAATTTTCATGTGCTACATTAATGCTGATCACTTTCTTCCTTTATTAAGCTGAAATTTCGGCATTAAGAAGGGGGAAAAAATCAATCTAGGCATTCCACACTATATTTTAGAAAAGGTTTGAGATATGGTGTGATTTTAGGAGATTGAAGTATGAAATAGAGTGAATTTTACCTAAAGAGAATGATTAGAATAGCTCAGAAAAAGCACGGATATTGCATGATAGAACATCATGTTAACCTATCTATCTCATGTTTTGAACGTTTAGAGTTCTATTTTATGGATTCTATCAGCAGGGGATCTAATATTAAGCAATATGTTTTAATGGAGTTGCTGTTGTTCTTCTCTAATGGGGAGATTATAAAATTATAATTAGCATAATCCTGCCTCTATTACATAAAATGACAAAACTGCCATTAACTTCAATGGGAACAATATTAAGTATGCCATCATAATAAACCTTCTTCATCCCTCTTTCAAGCTTGCCCCTCCCAAATAACCACAGAACACTTTACAGAGATTAGGGACAGATTAAAGAAAATAAAAGAAGCAGACATAGTTGATATCAGTTAACAGAGCAACTCTAACGTAGGATCCTCGGGAAGGGAGGTTAGAAAATAGGCGAAAATGAACTGAACATGAAGGGGAAATATCCATTTTTGCACAACCTTTGCAACATCTCTTAGAAATTGTACTGATACATTTTGCACAAAAATCCTTTCTGTGTCTTGTTAGAGTCAGCAAATAATTTTTGTGAAAAATAGAGTGGATGGGAAGGGATGTTGCTGAATTAAAAAAAAAAAAATAAAAAGCAGCAAGATAACGGTGTCTCATTATCTCAATAATGGCAGTTACTGATCCTGCTGCTAATGTTAACATGCTATCCAGAAAACCCTGTTCCAAAGAGGGTAAAAACAAAATTGAAACTTGCTTTCTCTATACATGTTCAGGGAAAAATACCTTGGAAACATAGCAAAAAAATAGGAATTTTAACTTCAGTTTTACCTCCGGTTGTAAATGCAAGAGCTTAGTTTTCTTGCAATTCACAAAATTAACTGCCTCCTGTGAAAAATAGATTAAATACAAGACATAGTGACTGTGAACACTATGATTTGGTCTTCACCTCACTTGCAGGATTACCTTTTCTCTGATGTGCCTTCTTTTTCTTTATTTGGATCTCTCTTATAATTTGATCCATACCTTCAAACGCCTACAGTGCTATAGAAGCAACAGCATATTGGAAGTACAATGTCCTTCTGGGATGGTCTAGATAAAGACATATTAAGGAAAAGTGTACATATAAATCAGTGTGCATTTTTTCTGATGATGAAACCCAATTTAAACGAGTAGTAAACTAAAGAGTGACCAAAGCAGTGACCTCTTAAACGTAGTAACTAGTGGAACTATGAGGTCAAATCACACACTGACAGGAAAATCAAGAATGCCTTTCACCTGGGGTGAGAATGGTCATCTGCAAGGGGAAAGAATCTCAACTCCAGTGAATATTTATGTGTTTTGTACAATTACTGTTAAATGTTGAAGATAGAACATGAGCATTCATTAGTGCAGGAACTGGAACTCCACTTTCCCTCATCCTAGGTAAGTGTTCAAATCATTAGACTCTAAGGTCATATCCAGTCCTTAGTATAGGCAATGAATATTTCACTGTAGCATGCAAAGGTACCAGCACCAGGGAAAAAGGGGACAGCACTACTTTGAATCTAAGAACCTCTAAATTAACACTTTATTTTTTTTTCCACCCCTAACGTTTGGCCTTATGTGTTTATGCTCATAATTTGATTGTTGTAAAATGTATGTGTTTAAATCACAAGTAACTTTTATATTTTGTTTAGCTGTCGGTGTCATTATTATGTAAATATTAAAAACTATAAACCATATATATCAACCTTTTATATATCTATGTAAAGTTTATCTATATTGTATATATACATGTACAGAACATAGCCTTGGCAACTTATATTATGATGAAGAATTCATTAAAAAATAAGTTAGTTCCCTCAGCAGCTGCATTCTTTCTGAACAAACAGTGCAGGTATAAATACACCCGATTATGGGGCCAGTGTGATTGTGCATTGACTGAATCAACAGTCTTGTTTCCTTTATTCAGAATCTTATAGTCATAATAGATTAACTGTGACTTTCTGCAGATCACCACTATTTTGCATTAACCTTGACTGAGTTGTTCCTCTGAAATGTTTCGTTTCTATATTTCAAGATCTAAACTTAAGGTTACTTCATGAACTATATTCCAGATTTTGGGGGATTTGTTGAGTATTTCAGTTTTAGTATATTTACAAGAAACAATAATCACGTAGTATATCTCTTCTATTTTAGTAACCATGGATTAAATTATGGAAATACAGACTAGATTTCTCTTATAACTTTGTCTCTCCCTTTTACAAGCATTTTTTGAAAACTTATTGCTTCTTTTGACAATCGTCCAAATAGTTTTGCAACATTTTAATGATACTTATGAAAAAGTTACCACCAAAAGTACCTTTATGAAGATATACATGCACATCATTCATGCGTGTTTGGATCATTGCTTGTATTTAGAGATTAATTTAAAGTAGAACAAAATTAGCGATAGCATTTTCAGTTTCCCATCTGCACTCATAAAACTTTGTGTTAATTCTGCCTCTGAGTCACAGCTTGATAAAAGTTGTATAGAAGCAAAACATTTTGGATAAAATAATAATTTGAGAAACTTCTAACCATAGTTCTTATCTGGCTAGATAAGTTTGAAACTTTAACCGTCTATATAACTTAGGAAAACGTACAAGTGCATCTTCTTTTGCTTCTGTCTGAAACACAGTGAAAAATGTTTGTTTTGTTATATCTAACCTAGCAAATACCGAGGAGTACTGGAAATTTTTTGAGTGCCTTTCATTAAATTAATCTCCCTTCTGTTTTATAACCCAAAGGTTTGCTTTTCAGATCTGGCACCTAATATCATTTGTTCCAAAACTGATGAGTGCTGTGCAGTTACCTATTCTTCCACTTGAATTGTAATAGAGTTCTGCTTAAGGACTCTTATGTATTGTTTGAATAAGCCTGAGAGCAACATTTCTCAAGGACAGTAACAAGGTATTGTACTTGTGAGACTGTTCCACAGGTACAAAGACAATAATGAGCCTTATTTCATCCAAGTGCCATAGATAGCCATAGGGTAAGGATCTGATTCTCCTTGTGCCTATTTTACACTGGTGGAGTTGCTTGTCATGTAGCTTATTGTACATCAAACCAGAATCAGGACCTTTGTGCTTGAGAGAGCAAACTCAGTTCTGAGATTTCCAGATGAAAACAATTGCTCCACCCAAACCCCAAAGAAAACGTGAGGTAAAGAAGAAAATGGTATGGTTCTTCTTGATGCTACATGTTACTCACATTTCTTGTTTTGTCATCCAGTTGTCCTCTGTAAACTACTCTAACAGCTCCAGCTTCTCTTCTTGCCTCTCAATAGATACACTGAAAGCTGAAGGATTAAACTGTGTGCCAGGAACCAACCCTGTCCATTGTCTCAGAAAAGGTTATTAACACAGTTAATAGCAAGGGTTATTAAGGGTTATTAATATGTAACTAAACGTTTCAGATGCTGTTTCTCATGAAAGACGGACATGGTTTTACTTTGCTTTGGCTTTAGAATCACAGTGCTAAAGCTGTTTGGTTTTCCACTGGTCTTTTGACACCAGACATGATGTCCAACAGTATCCATGCTGTCAATCAGTCTTATATAGAAACCGACAGCTTTATTCCACACTGGGACCAGTGACCTTTCACTGCGTGGTGGGGCTGACATAACAACACACCTGTAATTTCTCGCAATATATACTTTTTCGTTGCTGCAGATATACTGACTTTCTAACCACACAGACGTGACTGCTGGAAGTGTAAATTGCTCACTATTTTTGTTTCCCATTGTCCGTTTAAAAAAAAAAAATCCCTTTCAAAATTTCACACATATATACATAAGCATCCAATTGTTTGATATCTGGCTGTACAATTACTTCTTTACGACAAACATACATGATTGGGATATATATTAATATTAATTAATAAGTAATAATATTAAATTAACTTATTTGGAGAGTAATCTTTGCTCATGTATTGTGCAATTCTTACTTGTCCGAGTTTAACACAGATATTTCAGTGATATGAAATGGCTTAGGTTCAAATTCTCAAAAACAGATTTACAGCTCCTATCCAAGTACGTAAACAGACAGTTACACAGGATTTTTTTAATCTGCAAAAAGTGGAGGCCATTCATGTATGGATGCCTCCATGCAGGTGTTGTTTCTTTTTGAAGACTGTCTTCAGACTTCTCAGTGGCTTAGGCTAAACTGGCTTTGTTGCCCCAATGTCCAAGATAATACTTGGAGAAGGATGGAGAAATCATTTTGCTGTGTAGACAAGATAGCTTCCCCATGCACTATTTTTCAAGGTAATGTCCAAAAATACCTGCTATGCACCTGGTCCCATTGTCCTTGCCCCTGTTCTTTGACAGATTGTCCTAGAGCCAGGTGTTACCGGGCCTCTGTCATCCCTGACCTTCTGGAGAGCGCTGAGGTTCTGTCCTGTGGCCGCTGCTGAGCTGGGCACTTGGCATTAGTCAGCAATCAGATCCAGAGGGTCTTAAAATTGTCATTTTTCCACCTTTCCCAGACTAGGGCAGGTCTCAGCAGCTGCCTGGATTATGCTGAGAGTTGGTGCTGCTGTTGATATGATCAGTTTTCAGGAGTGGTTCTTCAGCCAAGCAAAAGGGCAACCTTAAAGGCTGGGTGCAGGGAAGCAAGTGCAGAGCTCTTCACACAAAGCTCTCTGCTGCAATTTTTTAATCTGTCTGTGTCCTACAAAGTTTAACAGAGGAAAAATACGTCCTTTGTAACATATTATAGGATGATTAAAAAGGAAAACTTCAGAAAGGCTCTCTTTCACTTTGAAAGTGTACTGGTTTTCAGAGTTCCTATTTTGTTCCTTGTTAAAATCTGTAGACTCTTACCAGAAGAAGTGTTTCTGAGGAGGGGACTGAAAGAAGACCAGTCTTCTGGGAAGCGCTATTTGGGAAAGACATATTATTCATTTATTCTGCTGTAGCCATTTGCATGAGATGCTTCTCATGTTTTTTTTTTAACCACATACCCAAAATTCAGCTAAGAATAGCCTGCAAAATATGAAGAAGTTTTATCCATGTGGTGAAAAAAATGACTAGTCATCTTGTTCTGTTATATATTTCTATATTTTATGCTATGTGATTGTTAGCTATCATCCATATGTGTGGCTTTTTGCATAGTCATGCATTTTTTACTCCTATTAGTGCACTTTCAGATGGTCATTTCTCTAGTCGAATATTCAGCCCACCGATCGAACTTAGGTATGCAGTTTTGTGCATCACTGGTTCTGATTCTTGGTCAGGAGAGTGTGTTTTTAACAGAGATGAACCAAACAAATTATTTTAAACAACATATTTCTATAGTTCTGAAAATAGCATTTAAAGTCTCCCAACTGATCAGTGATTTGTCATTTATATCCTGCCATTTATCAAACATTTCAGAATATTTTTTGTCAAGATGTCTTATGACATAAGAAATGGAATTTGAAGAGATGCTTCAATTTGCCATGTACTGTTATACTGATTTTGCCTGGGATAGAGTTAAGTTTCTTCGTAGTAGCTTGTATGGTGCTAGGGACTGTATTTGTGATGAAAACAGTGTTGATACACAGGAATGTTTCAGTTATTGATCAGCTGTGCTTGCACAGTGCCAAAGCTGTGCCCTGAGCGCAGCTCCTCACCATGCCCTGACCGTGAGCGTGCTGGAGGTGCACAAAAGGTTGGGAGGGGACACAGCTGGGACAGCTGACCCCAGCTGACCAAAGGATACCCCAGATCATAAGATGTCATTATCAGCAAATAAAGCTGGGGAAGAAGGAAAGGGCTGGATGTTCGGAGTGATGGCATTTGTCTTCCCAAGTAACTGTTACTTGTGATGGAGCTCTGCTTTCCTGGGGATAGACGAACCCCTGCCTGGTGATGGGAAACAGGGAGTGAATTCCTTGTTTTGCTTTGTTGTGTGTGCGGCTTTTGCTTTACCTATTAAACTGTCCTTTTCTCAACTCACAAGTTTTCTCACTTTTTTCTGTTCTGATTCTCTCTTCTATCCCACCAGGGGAAGAGTAAACGAGCAGCTGCATGGGGCTGGGCTGACTACTGGGGTTAAAACATGACAACCATCAAGATGTCCCAAAATTTTAACTGCACAATCCTGGTGCCTATTTTTCTCTTGCTTGAGGAATTTTTTTGTCATCTGCCATCTTTGAAGCCACTCGTATTTTTGCCAAGTTTTGTTGGAGCCAGCAAAGTTTCCGGGAGCTATTTCTTCCAACCAAGCTGCCGCATTTAGAGGATGAACAGGAAATACTCAAAAGTGTGCTGAAGAATCTGCCATGTGAGAGATATGAGCTATGTCCTCTTTTCTGGTGTATAAACATCCCTTATTAAATATTATACTTTATCAGGATTTATTTTGTTTGCTTGGGTTTTAGGGGGAGTGGAGGAGGGGAACATCTTTCCTGCATTTTCTCAGCCATCAGTTTTTCTTAAAAAGCTTTATCCTTATTAGAACTAAAGCTTCTTTATTCCTCCACAGCTCTGTAGAGGTTTCTTAACATAAGAGACAGTCCTATTTTCAATTTATTTTTGTTCCTGTAGTATCTGCTATTGATTTTTCTCTTATTTTAAACTTTTTTTTTTTTTCTTAAATGCAAAGTCATTTTTCAGCTTCAGAGGAGCAATTCAGCCAAACGTTCTGTTGGTGGATAATTCCAAGCATAGCATAAGGACTTTTTGCTGAACTTGCCCTTAGCATATTTTTTAAATTCTCCATTATTTCTTCTACAATCTTCTTACTGTGCTATTTCAGTACTTGTTTTGCTTCCTTTCAGGAATACCTGTTTCTCTAATCACGATTTCTTTCTGTTAGTACATATTATTCTTGAAAAGACCCTGATTCAGCAGTTTTCATCAATGAGTACCAAACATAAACCGTTAAACTGTATGGTTGCAAAACCTAGATATTTATGAATCAAGGCTGCAGTTTTACAATTTCTGGTTTAGAAGATGCCTTTAGTGATTCTATTTTTCACAGTCTTCTATTCTGCTGTGACTAGGATATAAAATCTTGATGCCTTTACTTTCCTCAGTGCTTGTTTATACTCCCTGTTCTAAATTAAAATAATTTCTGAAGGATTTGCTTGGATGCATTTTTTTATATTTTAATTTTATTTTATTAACACAGTACCTAGCATTGTGGTGATGCTGGAGGCCACGATGGAACAATGGTGAATAGTTGTCTTTGCTCAATTGCTTTCATCTGTGAATATTTGCACAATAAGATTATTCTTAACATACTCTTATCTTACTATATCCTGAATTTTTTTTTTTTTTTAATCTTTTTTTAAAAGATGGAGGCTTTGAGCCACCTATTTCTAGTTTTCTTCAATAGCATAGTTCTACACCTAGGATTCATCTAGCTCTGGCATATTAACGGAGTGAACTATCACATTAAAAACTGTATATATTGTTGGGCTATGTTCAGTGTAGATATCCTCCTAGCTGAAATAATCCCCATGAGTTTTGATAGGTAGTTCTAAGATGGTTCACTTCATAAGTAGGCAGATTTTTTTTGTAACTGTAAAAAAAATACTATATTGCTCTCAGCAAATATACAGAATATTAATAAATATACATAGTGTCTCATATAATCCATAATATACACACACACATGTGTATGCAATGCCTGAAATAGGTCAGCTAACACTGATGATAAGCTTTGAATTGCTTGGTTGTTTAGTTTCAACAGATTTCTTTATAGATGTAATATAAAATTTTCTAAATTTAAAAGTTAACCATAAAAACCTCCTCCCTGAGTTAAAAATACTCTATCATTGGGACAAAACTTTTTGCAGTGGTGGGGTTTCAGCACAGCTTTCATTACAGACTTCAGAGAGGCAATCCTACATCATTTTCCAAGAACAGACTCAGTAGAGGCAAGTAATTCACTGATAATGTCAGTAGTCAGGGTATTTTAAAATGGATTCCAGACCTCCAGAGAAATAAATGTCAATATTTAATACTACTTCATCCTACACTAATAAATTTCCGGTAACAAAAAGTGGAGGGTGATCAACTTAGTCTGTGGGTCAAATTCAAACGAGCAAACTAATGCAAATCTCTCATTAGGCATATGCCTACCAGCTTTCAGGATTGGGACATTATAATAATTTCATTTTGGTAAGCAGGTTTAAATAACTTCTTTTCAGTTAAAAGCTTTTTGTCCTCCAAGTCTGTGAATGATTTTCAAAAGTATTTACTTTCTGCAGTCATAAGGGTTCAGGGATTTTTTAATTAAACGGACGTAAGAATCCAAAAGTAAAAAAGATCTGTCTTCTGAATTCTTCTTACACGTTCCACAGTGAAGTGACACTATTTACAAGTATAAATTATTATCCAGTCACATAAAAATCAGAGCTTTACGATGACCTGCTCATAACTTGGAAAGAATAAACCCTTTCAGATAGAGCTGTGCTTCATTGTACAAATCCCTGTTACTACAGAGATTATACGTTGGTTGCAGATAGGTTTACAATAGAAATTAATTGTACAGATTGGATTTTTTTCTTAAAGAGAAAGGAGGAAAGAAATCTTTCTTTATAGGCCTTAAATGCTAAATACCTTATTTTAATGGTATCTTCAGAATCCTTCTATTCGGTTTAAGATTCTGGCAATTTATGGGCCAATAGCCATTTCTAAATACTTGAGTTTAAAAAAAATAAAAAAAAAAATCATAAAGTGCAGAATAGCTTTGGGGCCACAAAACACTGATGACAGGGCAATCAAGATTCAAGGAGACAGTTTGAGTGCCAGCTTTTTATTTCTTCCATTTCTGGCAGATGCTCTAAAAGAACTCTTCATCCAGGATTGCTACTGCCACTTGCTAAATAGCTCACAGCTAATTCAAATTTTAAGTTATGAGTTAATAGTTTAAATTGTTCTAGTTCAGTTTCTTGAATTAGAATGGGAAGACACCCACCATGAACAATATTGATCTCTTTCATCTTCTCCCTTTTTTATCGGTCAGGGAATGTGACCATGTCAGAAATACGACACCAGGCATTGAGATATGGGGATAAAGAATACGAACGGGAGACCTCTTACTGCCCTTCCTCTAATTTAAGTAGTGCTCACTGGCTTTTTTCTTTAGTGGTTCTTTTCCTGCAGGTCTGTTTTATGATTGTTATGGGCTTTTTATTATTATTCCCTGTTGATGTTATGACTCTCATGCTCTGGCATCAGGAGAGATTGTTTTCCCCCCCCAAACTGAGAAGAGACCTTTTGGCAGCATTAGGGAATTGGAGTTTGTTCAAAGGGTAGAGAATTGAGAAAAACTTTGGAGAAATACTTGCTTTGTCACAAATTATAACTGATGTGCTGTGAGTTAAAGACCAGAGAGATAAAGGAAACCATGGGGTTTTATTGGTAAATATTATTATCTGAAGGAGAAAGGGAGAGCCAATGATTCTACAGGTTAAGAAGATTTCAAAATGGGCAAAATCTCTGGGTGGGATGATAAGGCACTATACTATAGATTATTTATTTTCTGGTGATAGAATTAACCACTATATCTTCCATAAATAACATATACAGGGGTTTGAGACATAATGGGTAAAGGGGCATATTACCGTTCCTCACTCTTCAGATGCCGTTAAGAGCTGCCATTGCATCCATTTACCTGTGTTTCACTTTAATCAGTGCACAAAGATGAATAAGATAACTGAACTGAGGCTACACAGTCTTGCAGGTAAAGAACAGGATACTTGAAACTTTGCATTAAAAATATCCAAAGAATGGATTTATCTTCTTACTTGTGGTGGATCAGATCTCATCTATTAATCATAGGTAGCGAAGTGCTACAACCAAAATTACTAATCTGACCTGGTTAATAGGATTATTATTATAGTCCTTCATAAATTGCCTTTTGCCCATTCTTGCATCTTTTCACTCTTTTTTGTTTGTCATATCTGCAGTACTACTGGATCCATTCTTCACTCCGCTGTCGTAGCATTCTAAGTTTTTTTCTTAAAATTGCTTATTACTTATTTAGAAATTATTTTGAAATTTCATGTTCAGACCAAGATTGGAAACATTTAGAATATTCCAGTGTGCTTCAATTTGTCAACATTTGTTTCTATCTCTAAATAAATATACAGTAGTGATTAATTTTTTTTCTCAAGTTTTCCTCTGTAACATAGATGAAGAAACTCTACTTAACCAGTGAGAAACTGCCCCAATTTTGACACTGATAAGTAAATGCTTGAGCCAGTGCTATATACTGTCCACCATGCTGTAGCAAGAGAAAAACCTAAAAGGCAACATGTCAGAGCATTGTTTTGGTTGGGTTTAGATGCTAAGAGGAATTTAAAAACTGGTAGGAGAAACCAGCTTAGCAGCAATCTACTACTCTCTTTCTCACTGCTTTTTTTCCAGTTTGTGTCTATGAAGAGGTACTAGCAGAGTGTCTTTGTTTCACCAACACAGACACTGAGCCATTTTCAGTCTTGCTTTCTAGCTCCCAGAGATGCATGTGAAGCAGCTGGACAGAGAGGGAAAAGGAGAAGCAGTTCAACTATCAGTAACTCTTTTCTCAGCTGGTGGCTCACTTACAGAAGTACTTTGTGCATCTCTGGAGTTGAACTATTAAAAGGTAACAGTGAATGATCTGGAGCCACGTACTTTTGCAAAATATTGGCTATGAACATTTGTAAAGATCAAATTTTACATTATACCTGAAATTATTGGATTTTTAGTGTGTCCTCCCATTGCTCCAGACCCAGAACAGATTTGATATTAAAGGTTAAAAGAGTTTGCAAGCAGATAGGAATTGCAGTACACCAACTGAACAGACTCCTCAGCCATTCAGTATCGGCAGGCTGAAGCACTGATGCTGCTGTTTGGTTTCTGAGATATAACTTATTCTTTCTACCCTATGTCTCTTAGAGATTTTGCACCACGTCCCGCAGGGGATTTGAAAACAATAGCTTCACAGAATCACAGAATCATCTGGTTGGAAGAGAGCTTTAAGATCATTGAGTCCAACCGTTCACCCTGCACTGCCAGGGTCCCTAGACCATGTCACTCAGCACCACATCTATAAGTCTTTTAAACACCTCCAGGGATGGGGGACTCCACCACCTCCCTGGGCAGCCTGTTGCAATGCTTAATGACCCTCTCTGTAAAGAAATTTTTCCTAATATCTAACCTAAATTTCCCCTGATGCAATTTAAGGCCATTCCATCTCATCCAGTCATTGGTAACATGGGAGAAGAGACCGACGCCCACCTCACTACAACCTCCTTCCAGGTAGTTGTAGAGAGCGATAGGGTCTCCCTTGAGCCTTCTCTTCTCCAGACTAAACAATCCGAGTTCCCTCAGCTGCTCCTCATAAGACTTGTTCTCTAGACCCTTCACCAGCTTCATTGTCCTTCTCTGAACCCGCTCCAGCACATCAACGTCCTTCTTGAAGGGAGGGGCCCAAAACTGGACACAGTACTCTAGGTGTGGCCTCACCAGCACCAAGTACAAGGAGACAATCACTTCTCTCCTCCTGCTGGCCACACTATTGCTGATACAAGCCAGGATGCTGTTGGCCTTCGTGGCCACCTGGGCACACTGCTGGCCCATATTCAGCCAGCTGTCGAATGACACCCCCAGGTCCCTTTTCTGCTCGGCAGTTTTCCAGTCACTTTTCCCCAAGCCTGTAGCATTGCAGGGGGTTGTTGTGGCCCAAGTGCAGGACCCAGCACTTGATCTTGTTGAATTTCATACAGTTGGCCTCAGCCCATCGATCCAGCCTGTCCAGATCCCTCTGTATTTTCTCCTGACCTTCAAGCAGATCAACACTACCTCCCAACTTAGTGTCATCTGCGAACTTACTGAGGGTGCACTCAATTCCCTCATCCAGATCATTGAGAAGGATGTTGAAGAGGACAGGCCCCAATACTGAGCCCTGAGGAACACCCCTGGTGACCGGCTGCCAGCTGGATTTAACTCCATTTACCACCACTCTCTGGGCCCGGCCATCCAGCCAGTTTTTGATCCAGTGAAGTGTCCACCCATCCAGGCCATAGGCAGCCAGTTTCTGCAGGAGAATGTTACAAGAAACGGTGTCAAAGGCCTTACTAAAGTCCAGGTAGATGACAACCACAGCTCTTCCCTCTTCCACTAAACGGGTCCATTTGTCATAGAAGGAGATCAGGTTGGTCAAACAGGACCTGCCCTTCATAAACCCATGTTGACTAGGCCTGATCACCTGACTGTCCTGTACGTGCTACATGATGATACTCAGGATGATCTGTTCCATGACTTTCCCCAGCACCGAGGTCAGACTGATGGGCCTGTAGCTCCCTGGGTCCTCCTTCCTGCCTGTCTTGTTGATCAGCGTCACATTTGCCAACCTCCAGTCAGCTGGTACCTCCCCCGTTATCCAGGACTGTTGGTAAACGATGGAAAGTGACTTGGCAATCACTTCCACCAGCTCCCTCAGAATTCTTGGGTGGATCTCTTCTGGCCCCACAGACTTCTGCACATCTAAAGCGGTGCAGCAGTTCACTTGTTGTTTCCTCTTGGATTATGGGACCTTGATACTGCTCCCCATCTCTGCCATCTGGTTCCAGAGGCCAAGCACCCAGTGAGTTGGTCTGACCATTAAAGACTGAGGCAAAGAAGGAATTCAGCATCTCAGCTTTTTCTTCATCTTTGGTTACTATACTTCCCATTGCATCCAGCAAAAGATGGAGAGTCTCCTTAACCCTCCTTTTGCTATTAATGTATTTATAGAAACTTTTTTTTTTATCCTTTATGGCAGCGGCCAGATTAAGTTCTAGCTGGGCTTTCACCTTTCTAATCTTCTCCCTGCATAGTGTCCCAAAATCCTTGTAGTTTTTGAGTGGCCTGCCCCTTCTTCCATAGGCCATAGACTTTCTTTTTCTTCTTGAGCTCTAGCCAGAGCTCCCTGTTCAGCCAGACCGGTCTTCTGCCCCTCCAGCTAATCTTGCAGCTCACTGGAACAGCTTTGAAGATTTCCTTCTTGAGAATTGTCCAGGCTTCCTGGACCCCTTTGCCCTTAGGACTGCCTCCCAAGGGACCCTGCCAATCAGTCTCCTAAAAAGGTTAAAGTCTGCCCTCCAGGAGTCCAAGGTGGCACTTCTACTGAGCCCCCTCCCTACTGCTTCTATTTTTATTACTATGAAAATGAAAAAAGAAGCACCAGAGTTAAAACAAAATGGGACAGAAAATTTTCATCCCACTACAGATTATATGTATTTGAACTTGTGTAATGTATTTAAAGACGGATTCATAGAAGCTCATTACTTCCCTTAATACTATAAAATACCCATCTTAGACTTAGAAATACGCAGATACTGAAAAATTGTAACCAACAGCTACCTTGAACGGACTGCAAATAACTATCTAAATGATTCTTCAAATACAGTCAATATAAAAATATTCTCATTTGTTAGCAAGAGAAGACTGAGACACCTGCTTATATAACAACCACATGTGTTTGAGAATTTAATTTGTATTTCTTGGTCTCTCACACTGACAGTTAAAACCAACCCAAACAGACAAGAAGAACACAGCAAAATAGGAGCATTCAGGCTGTGTAGTGTAGAATAATGAAAGCAATTTAGATACATCTGGGATAATGCCACATTAACTGCATTAGTGAAGCATTTTTTCCCATTACATAATCTGTCAATGGTCTTCTCTAACTGACAGAATAAAACTTCTTGCCAATTTTATTTTTGCATATCCATATTTTCTTTAACAATGGCTTTTCTTCTTTGTGAATTTACGCATTACCTCACAACCTTCACTCTTACTGCTTTGTTATAGAAATTCAGACAATTCACATGTGTTTCTCTGTGCTTTTTTGACATGCATAGTCAGATAGCTCTTCTACACATGCCTCTACATCCTGCTTTGAGACCTAGACAGAAATAGTGTTCCTGTGGTGGGAGAAGACATGGGCTTTGCAGGTGTAAATTATATAAGGATATCTGACTATTGGAAGGAGAAAAAAAGAGATACCATGTTATACCTTTGCCTTCCTTGTTCACAGGAAGGGTGGAAAGCCAGGGACAACATACGTTATGCCCCTTGTGTTAAACATCCAGCTATATTGAGGTTTTCCTGAGTCAGGGGAGTGGAGTGACCCACCAGCAGCCAGCAGCTCTCACGGAAGAGGCTGACAAGGCCTGGGCTTTGCTGGGGTACTGGCTACCACACGTAAAAAAGAAGTCCTTAGAGAGTGCTGCAGCCAGAGCGTGGCACAGAAGGGTACACAGAGAGGGTGCTGAAAACTCTGCCAAACAAAAAGGTGAGTTTAGTTGGTGATCATCACCCTCTCAGAAGGAGCTTAGCTATGGTCTCCACCTGGCAGAAAGCCATGTTCTCTTTGCTCACCAGAATAGACATGGCAAATCAGATGGAGCTCCTAGAAAAACATGCAGCTGTCCAGGTCTCAGGCTGCAGGGAGTGCCAGAGCCTTTCACTAGTGGTAGATGTGAGGACAGCCGTGTGCTGTGTGGCCAGGTGGACTATCTACTCAGCCTGGTGGCAGAGTTGTGAGAGGAAGTAGAAAGGTTAAGGAGCATCAGGGAGGCTAAGCATGAGCTAGGCTGGTGGGTCCAAGCTCTGCCCTCCCTGAGACAGAAACGGGAGAACACACCAGGAAATACCCACGTTCAAGGGGACTCTGTATCCTCTAACCCATCAGGCTGAACGCAGCAGCCTAGGTGAAAGTAGTGAATGGAGGCAAGCCCATGCTTAGGACAGCAGGAGAACTCCCTCCTTGCCCACCTTGACCTTCCAGGTGCCTCTTTGCAACCGGTATCAGGCTCTGCATGTGGAAGACCAGTCAGTGGAAGAGGTGGATGACAATTCATCTACACAAGATGTATCTCCAAGGTCAGAAAGGTCTAACCACCATATCATGACCACCTCCACAGGGAAGATGAGACGGGTATTAGTTGTAGGTGACTCCATTCTGAGGGGAACAGAGGGTCCAACATACTAGGCAGACCCTCCTCATCATAAGGAAGTCTGTAGCCTCCCTGGGGCCCAGGTTAAGGACATCACTAGGAAACTTCTTAACTTAGTACAACCCTCTTAGTACTATTACCCATTACTGATCTTCCATGTAGGTGGAAAGGAAGCTGCAACCCATAGTCCAAGAGTGATCAAAAGAGATTTTGGGGCCTTGGGACAGTTGGTGAGGGAATCTGTGGCATGGGTTATTTTTAACTCTCTCCTTCCAGTTGCAGGCAGTGACATTGGAAGGAACAGATGGATCCAGTCTATTAATACACGGCTTCATGGCTGGTGTCACCACCACAGTTCTAGGTTTTTTGACAATGGGATGTTCTACACAACACCAGGCTTGTTACTGTCAGATGCGATTTACCATTCTCAAAGGGGGAAGAGGGTCTTTGCTCAGGACCCTGTGGGGATCATTGACAGGGCTTTAAATGAGACTTGAAGGGGGGAGGGGATAACATCAGGCTTGCCTGTGACAAGCTGTGGGATGACATGCCATGGTTAGAGGGACAAGATGTTAGTGGGGGCCCTCAGCCTGTTGCTCTGAGGCATGCTGGGAACACTGCAGCACAGTTGAAGTCTTACAAAGATGATCTGGAGGCTCCTGACGTAACAAGAGACAACAGGGAAACATCAGTGAAAGATCTCAAAGGAATTAAGGGGTGTTCCTCCAGGAAGGTGACACAGGTGACAGCCCAGCTGAAGTGCCTCTACAGCAACACGCACAGCATGGGCAACAAACACAAGGAGTTGAAAGCCACTGTGCCGCTAGAAAGCTACAGCTTGGTTGCCATTACTGACATTTGGTGGGACAAATGCCATGACTGGAGTGTGACTACTGATAGCTACAGGCTGTTCAGAAGGGATAGGCGAGGAGGGAAGTGCAGAAGTGTTGCCCTCGACATCAAGAAATGGACAGAGTGTGAAGAGCTGTCCCTGAAGAATAGCCATGAACACGTTGAAAGCTTATGGGTAAGAATTAGAGACCAAGGAAACAAAGGGAACATCGTGGCTGGTGTCTGCTACAGGTCGCCTGATCAAGGGGAGCCTGTTGATGAAGCCTTCTTACTCCAGCTACAGAAGGCATTGCAGTCACAGGCTCATGTCCTGCCGGGGGACTTCAACCACCCCAACATATGCTGGAAAAAGTCACAGTGACACTAATCAATAAGACCCCCTGGGAAATGGCCCTCAGGGGTGAGGAAGCAGAACAGAGCTAGCAGATCTTTAGACACTTTCCATAGAGTATAAGAGCTGTTGACTCCCCAGGAGTAAGAAATCTGACAAGGAAGGGAAGACACCAGCATGGCTGAGTTGAGACCTGGTGGTCAAACTAAAGGGCAAGAAGGAACTGCACAGTCAGTGGAAGCACAGACAGATGTCCTGGGAAGAGTACAGGGACCTTGTCTGGTTGTGTAGAGATGGGGTCAGAAAGGCCAAGGGTGCATCTGGAACTGAACTTGGTAAGAGATGCAAAGAATAATATGGGCTTCTACAGGCATGTCAGACAGAAAAGGAACATCGAAGAAACCCCTCTGATGAGCAAGACTGGCAAACTGGTAACAACAGGCAAGGAGAAGGCTGAGGTACTCATCAATTTTTTGCCTCAGCCTTCACTGGCAACCTGTCTTCTCACACTCCCGAGTTGATGGACAACAAGATGGGGGCCAGAAGAGCAAAGTCCCTTCCACTGTACATGAAGATCAGGTTCATGACTACCTGAGGAACCTGAACATATATAAATCTAGGGGACCTGAGATGCATCCCAGAATCCTGAGGGAACTGGCTGATGTAGTTGCCAAGCCACTTGCCAGGATATCTGAAAAGTCTTGGCCATCAGGTAAAGTCTCTGGGGACTGGAAAAAGGGAAACATTGCATCCATTTTTAAAAAGGGTTGAAAGGAGGACCGTGGGAACTACTGACCTGTCAGCCTCACCTCTGTACCTGGAAAGATCATGGAACAGATTTTCCTAGAAGCTATGCTAAGGCACATGGATGCAGAGAGGTGATTTGAGACAGCCAGCATGTCTTCACCAAGGGCAAGTTCTGCCTCACCAACCTAACGGCCTTCTGTGATGACATGACTACATCAGTGGACAGAGGAAGAGCTATGAATGTCATCTATCTGGACTTCTGTAAAGCCTTTAACATGGTTCCCTGAAACATCCTTCTCTCTAAATTGGAGAGATACGGATTTGATGGGTGGACTGCTTGGTAGAAAGGAGTTTGGTTGGATTGTCGCATCCAGGGGTGGTGATCAATGGCCTGATGTCCAGATGGAGATTGGTGATAAGTGGTGTCCCTCAGGGGTCCATAGTGGGACCAGTGCTGCTTAATATCTTCATCAACGACACAGATGGTGGGATTGAGTGCACTCTCAGCAAGTTTGCAAATGACATCAAGCTGTGTGGTGCAGTTGACACGCCAGATGGATGCCATTCAGAAGGACCTGGACAGCTGGAGCAGTGGGCCTGTGTGAACCTCACACGGTTCAACAAGGCCAAGTGCATGGTCCTGCACCTGGGTCAGGGCAACCCCCAGTATCAACACAGGCTAGGGGATGATGGGATTGAGAGCAATCCTGAGGAGAAGGACTTGGGGGTACAGGTGGATGAAAAGCTGGACATGAGCTGGCAATGTGCGCTCACAGCCCAGAAAGCCAACTGTATCCTGGGCTGCATCAAAAGAAGCATGGCCAGCATGTTGAAGGAGGTGATCCTGCTGCTCTACTCCGCTCTGTTGAGATCCCGCCCCGGAGTACTGTTTTCAGCTCTGGAGTCCTCAGCACAAGGAGGACATGAATCTTTTGGAGAGGGTCCAGAGGAGAGCCACAAAACTGATCAGAGGGCTGGAGCACCTCTGCTATGAGGCGAGAGAGGCTGAGAGAGTTGGGATTGTTCAGCCTGGAGAAGAGAAGGCTCCCAGGACACCTTATTGTGGCCTTTCAATACTTAAAATGGGCCTGTAAGATGAGTACAATCTTTTAGCAAGGCCTGTTGCGACAGGACAAGGGCTGATGGTTTTAAACTAAAAGAGGGGAGAGTTAGACTAGGTATAAGGAAGAAATGTTTTACACTGACGGTGGTGAAACACTGGCACAGGTTGCCCAGTGAGGTGGTAGATAACCCATCCCTGGAAACATTCAAGGTCAAGTTGGATGGGGCTCTGGGCGACCTGATCTAGTTGAAGGTGTCCCTGCTCATTGCAGAGGGCGTAGATTAGATGACCTTCGAAGGTCTGTTCACCTGCTCAGAAGCAGGGAGTCAAGATCTCTGCACAATCTAGATGTGAGGCAAAGAACTGTCTCTACAGCAAAGAGGAACAAAGGAGGACTGATAGAAGAGTCAAGCTGGGAACAGGCTGAGGAGTGCTACCTCTTCACAATCTCTGAAGATCTGCCCTGAAGGTCCTTAAATACTTTGAATTCTTTGGCAGAAACCAGTCAAGGCCAACTCCTGATATTCCCCCATAGACTTCATCTAGTAGCTTTGGAGGATCCTTACAGACAACTGTAAAAATAGCAGGCTGGTACATTCTGAAAAGCTGAGGCTCTTCTGCTTCTTTTCAATGATGCTTCACTTTAAAGGCAGTACCGGCAATTCCAGTTCATCAGCTAAGTATTGCTTACAGATCATTCCTGTCTTTCTTGTACCTCTTCTTGACCATTAGGACATGTATCTCTATTGCTGTAAATAAAAAATGTCATGCAACTGGCAAAGATCTGCAGAAATATTTGCCGAAATTAGGATGTCATGCCTGTTAGTTCTTCCAATAACATGTTTGCAACACAACCAGTGTGAGGCATGCCCTGTAAAAGAGCGTAAAATGCTATGCATCAGGAAAGTGCCATTGGGAAAGATCTGCAGCTGCGAGCAGTAATTTGTAAAGTGCTATCATCAAATCCCACACGATCACACACGCAGAGGAAGATTCCTAGCACATCAAGTAGAAAATGAAAGCTGTGATACAGGCAGACATGAAACCAAAGGAATATTGGTCAATATATGATGAAGCTGCTGGCCAAAGATAGATCTGTTCAGCAAAATGTTTGCAACTTTGGGAAAAAAAGGACAAAACTGGAAAAAAAGAAAAATCAGTTGTTCTATTTCGTGGAAAAAAGCTGATATACAGAATGATGCTGGAAAGATGCATCATTATCATTGAGTAATAACACAGTGTTGGTGCTCTCACAAGCATGAAAATGATATACATCATCACTAATCCCTATGGATTTATTATATCACATGGTCAGTTTACATTCCTCCATCTCCATCAGGCAAAGGCCGTGGTCACTAACCAACAAAACAGATGTCCTTCAGTCACAGTGAATGGATGAATGAGGAACAGAGATTAGTAACATCATGGAGCCTAATGGTGGATTAGTAGGCTAAGACAAATGAAATATGTGCTGTTATAAAATATTAAACTAATTATGAAGAGTGGTTCTGCACAGCCAACACCAGATGCTTTGATTCTGGCTACTAATCTATTTGAAAAACAAGGCTATGTCACATATAAGTGTAGCCCTTCACGTTGGCAAAATGCCCAGAGATTGTGAACCTGCAGTAGAATGGTGAGAGTGGAGAATTTCTCACTCTCTTTTGTAGCTTTAAGTAGTAGTCATAGGTATTCCCCTCCCTCTTAATTCATTTTCCTACATGTTGAACAAAACTTAGGCTGTATCTCTAAAAGAAAAGAGTTACTCAAATTTGGGGAAGAAGGAAAAAGATCATAGACTCCAACGGGTCCTCTGGCATTTCAGACATCATTCTGCCTCCCAGCAGAGAGAGAGGGAGGTAAGATTTGGAAGATATGTGGAGAACCACAAGTGGCTACAGGTAGGAGCCATTTTTCCTTTGTAGTTCCTTTGCTGAGTCAGGGAATGAAGATTAACTAAATGTCTTGAAAATCTCTAGTTCAAGCGATACTGGGTACAGTTTTCTAGTCTGTATATTCTCTTGGGCAGGGACCAGCTACTTGGTATTTAGGCATAAATCAGCCCAAGATGTTTCCAGGCTTTTGGAAACATCTTGCAACACAGGAAGAACAAGAAAATCCAGTTACTTGAAAGTTCAGATTCTTAGTTCATCATGGTTACTCCTTGACGCTGTCTCACACTGTGTTTTGAGGGCTGCCAGGTCAAAAGCAGTGAAATTTGCATGGTGTTGTAGGGAAAAGACAGTCATTTCTAATATCACCTAAGTGAATTAGATGCTCAGCTGTAGTGATAAGCAGTAAAGACTCCTTAATCGATTTGGTTTTTTTCCACCTCTTGTTTCGAGACTACACTCTGCAGGGAAAGACCCACCACTGTTAATAAATAGAGCAAAGTTTTAACTTCGTAGACTTAAGTGAAAGCAACAGTGTGTACAATACTGGATCATATTCCACAAAGGCTTGTGCTTAGCTTAGATCTAGCCTCTAAGATGGTTAAAAAATATGACACTGGTATTTGAATACAATGTCCTTCTTTCTTTGCAGTCTACTCTCCTCTTGGATATTGTTCCCAGTTTCAAATCTTAGTTTTCTTTTGGGTGTCCAGAATGGGGATTAGACGTCCCATACTTGAAAAGCAGCTGGGCTTTGTGTTCGGGTAAATGTCAACCTTTATGTCTTACCTTGATACTTCTTTGCACTTGCATGGCAGGCAACCAAAGGAACAAAAAGAATTGGAGAGATTTGGCCTATATCTCGAAAAATAACTGAACCTAAAGCCAAAAGCCTTCTGGTTCTGGCTTAGAACATTACTCCCACCAGCTCCCCGAAATCCAGTTAAAAAAAAAAAAAAAAATTAAAAATTGAGGACTCTACCGTTTGTTTAAATTCATTGTTTAATTAGCAGCTTTGACTAAGCAACTGTAGGAATACGGGGTATATTTAAATAAGAAAGCTGTTTCTCTTCTTGATTAATCAAGGGAAAGTTTCATGGTTCAACTACTCTGCACTTTTTTCCTGTGATTTGCAAAAAGAGATCATAAAAGGATTTTTTTCCTATAAACCTTATGCCCGCCAGCTTACACTTGCAATTTTAGTTTGTTTTTATTTAACCACCATTCATCACCATTTACTCTGTAGCATGCACCATGTCAAGAGTTCTAAAACAGTCCCCACTTTTCCTGTATATTTACTATGATGTGTTGATAAGGTCTGTCTTACTGACTTTTTGAGAGGTGTAACTTGATGGTATCTCTTCCAGGTAATTTTTCAGCACTTTGGTTTGACTGTAGGGTTATAGGGACATTACGGTTTTCAGAGTGAATTCTCTGATATAGACTGCTAGTCTGTATCTTCTCTTCCTTCATTTTATTCTCTTTACCCTCAGGTTTTTGATGACTCTGGCTATTTTGGGGGTCAGCTATTTGCTTTCTCAAGTCCTGTTAATATAATTGTACGATAACTTGAAGCATTTCTCTTGATATTCCCCAAAGTGCTGGTAAAGCTTCCCTACAATTTCTTCTCTTCCACACACTTTCTTTTCCTCTGAATGTTGTTTCTTAGTGCCAGCCATAATATACACAATGTGTCATCTCTTTAAAAGCACTTTATTTTACACAACTTGTATGGTGACCTGAATTGCCTGCTACTTGCTAGTCTTTTCAGGTCTAGGTTGCATCTTTTACTGGTAGCACTGGAGAAGGGGAGGGACTGCGGGGTTTGTGAGAAAAGCAAGAAACCTGTCTATGTCTGAGGTGGCAAGGGCAAGGCTGCAAGCCAGCTGAGTTGTTTTGGAGGTCCAGATTCTCGACTTATTTCTTGTGCCTAGGTATGATGATTCAGACAACAACGATCACAGCTTTTTTCTCAGGATCTCATCCTGGCCAGTGCTCAGGATGGAACTGTTCTGGGGGTTAATCAGGGCAAGAAGGCAGTAGGTCCTTATCCTGGGATCTATTATGCATTGTCCCTGAGGAATTTCCAAGGAGGCAAGACATAGCAGGAAAGTAAAGGTCTCACTATGAATGCAGCTGGATCTTGCCTTGGGAAACCGGAGTTTATTCCTATCTATGACATGGAATGTTATTAAATGCTAAACCCAACTTTTCTCACTTGCTTACAATGTTCTTCATTTCTCTGGTATCTTATATGCAGAACTGTTTACGATTTAGAGCTAAAACCATTGTGAATGAAGCCATACTTTAAACATGAGAGGTGCTATCTAATGCTAGGAATGCTGAAAAATCAGTTTCTAGCCACCTCTGAAACTTGGTATGCAAAATCATTTCATACTTTTAACCTTAAATTTCCTGTGATCCAGTAACCCCTCTTTAAAATATATGTAATACCAAATACGTCCCCATCATTTTAGAGTGGTGAAATGTTGGGAAAATAAATTGGTATTTGGGAAGCCATCACATATTAGGAATGTGTGAATTATGTTTTGATTTTTAGAATTTGAAACAGAGTTTGAAGAGTGTGCCATTAGTAATACCTGGAACTACACATAGAAAAAAGAAAAGAGAAATAAAAAATTGAAAAGCTTTTCATAAAATGTTTTCATCCAAGCTGGAATGCACTAATGTGATTATTAAATAATTAACAATTTAAGCTGATAAGACTTTTAATGTTATTTTATAGGTATGTACCTATGCATACATGCCTGTGCATGTATGCTGACAGGCTCATTTACAAATTGTACTCAGCTATTAGTGAGTTTAGCACTCTGAGACACTGTTACACTGTTCTGGGATGCCTTGAGAATATCAGGCTTTGGCTTTTAATTTATTTGAGGAAGGTTTCTTTCTATTCAGTTTTGGCTTGAATCACATCATTGGAAGTAGAGTTTCATCTGCCATTGACATGTAATTTACATCAATTGTGTAAAATTGTTGTCAAATGACCTTGTAAATGTGGCAAACCACATATAACAGAGGGTATTTAAATGAGATCTAAATGTTTAAATAGCTTAAAATCTCAGGATTAATAACATTCAAAATGTTGACTGTGCTATTTGAGTCTTATAACCTTTCTCAAATGGATCCTTAGTTAATTATCTCTAAACCCAGCCTTTTAAAACATTATGCGGTGTCTAGAGATTGATATTTAACTTCTTTTCTATTAATCATATTTAGTTTTAAGGTTCAGAAAGGTAGTCCTCTAAGGTTCAGCTGACATTTAAACAATTATGTCGAGTCTTAGCATTGATATATTTTGGTTGCTTAACCCTTCTCGTCAGCAGTTTTGTATTTTATGCAGACCTTGCTGGTGTGACACTAGCATTTATAGCAGAGTGCATTTATTTTAATAGAACAATTCTTGTCCTTGTAGTTATAGCAGTTATGATTATTATCCTACACCAAAGCAGTTTGAAGCTATAATCAATCTATAGGACACAGTTTCACAAGCAGACATAGGCATATCCCTTGTGAAAACTGGTGCTGATGTGTATTAAACTGCAGACTTTTTATTATGAAGCTATTATATGTGCTTCCCAACTGAAAAAGGGGGGGGGGGCGGGGAGGGAAACCACACGAACAAAAAGCCTGTAAGTCAAAAATTTATTTTTCAGTGGATAAAGCTTGACAGCAGAGGCTTAGGGCTGACTACAAAAACTGGATGAGTTACTCCATGATTCTGATTATTGAAGGCTACAGGAAGAAATCTTCATGCTACGGATTAAGGAAGCTGGAGATATTTAAGCTAAAGCAATGCTTCTATCATGATATTGCTTATTGCTTCTTCCAGACTGAAGAGCTCTTATTCTGGCTCCATCCTAAATCACTGATTCCTACCATTTGGTTTGGGTTTTGGTTTTTGGTTTTTTTGGTTTTTTTGGAGGGGGATGGCTGGGAGATTACATCAATGAAGCTCACTGGGGATGCAGTTCCTGGGTATTGGTCTCTTTAATCAAGCTAGTATTTGATTGTAAGGCTGGAGTGCCATGTGCTGTCAATGTGTCACTGCTATTTAAGCAGGAATACATGTCCCTTCTCCATCTATCTGCAGTAGTAGAAACATTTGATGGGTGCATGATGCACTGGACTTAATCTAGGATAAAGAAAAATAGAAAAAGTAAAATGAAAGTTGTAAATAAATTGGCAATGGACAGAAGGAGAAGGAATTGCTTGTTTGGTGGAAGTGATGGTTTCAATTCATCAACTTCTACTCGTATTTTCAGAAGAAATGAACTGAAAAATGCTCATGTACATATAAAACCATTCTAAGATTAATTAACATTTTAATGCCTCTGAATTTTGGAAAATAATAATCAGTAGATAATGTATAGGACACACCAATTATCTTTTTAAGATTACTCATTTTTCAAGCATTGTCCTCTGAAATTTTTAATGATGGCATCTGAAGGTCATTTTAAACGATTCGTGTGACCATTCAAAGCTAATAAACAACCTCATATGGTATGAATTACCACCTGCTCCCTTTCTGCAAGAAAGCAACGAAAATATATTTCAATATTCATGTCACAAAACTGTTTATCACATCTGAGATCAATATCTACTTTAGACAGGAGAACCTAAACAATGGGATATGAGAATTATTATCTAGTTTGCGTTCTGTCCTCAGAAGCTTTCTCTTGAATGCTCCTCATGTCTAATCTGTGTCTCTCATAACCTTTTCTGGACGTACCAGCTTCAGGCACTGTCCTTGTCTAGGGAGGAGGGCAGGGCAGCCTTTTCAGCAGAGCACAAGTCTTTCTCAGCTGTCGGAAGGACAAAATGCAATAGCCACCTCCTTCTAGAGGACGTGACTGTCTGTGAATAGATACATTGATGTAATGTTCAGTAAGCTCAGAGGGAAAACCTACAACAAATCAAACAGAAGGCTTTGTGATATTTGTGTAAGAAATGCCTGACTGTACAGGCAGAGGTCAGGCTTCTTGCTGCTGCTGCCGCTACTCCTGGTGGGCCAGGCTGAGAGGCACATGCTCAGCTCAGTGGTACCTTTTGTTCCCAGTCTTTCCTCCTTCCCAGCAGTCTCTTATCTTCAACCCCAAACAGAAGATTATCCTTCATATCGCCGTTTCTTTTCCTTCCCTACACCCAGCACAGCAGCCAGACCGAACTGTTCCTGTCTTCTCCCCTCTACCTGGTAGGCTTGCCTTCACCAGGATGGCAGCTCTGCGGAGGGAAGATGAAGAGGAAGGGTGGGTTGTATGTAGGAACACCGCTCCACAGGTGGGAGCTGCTGCCCACATGGAGGATACAGGAACATGCAAGTGTGAGCAACCTGCAACCTTCCACAGGGACAGGAGGAGGGCTCCTGCAATCTATATCCAGTTCCTGCAGGCACCACTTCCAGACCACACTTTTTTGGGAAATACTTAGAGTAACAAAATAATCTTGTCCTGAATTAATGTCATAAATGACCAATAACATCACAAATGACCAATGCTTCTGTGACTTGAAAACTGATGGTGAGTAGGATTCAAGTGTCTGTCAGGTTGCATGCAGGGGCACCAGAGAAGAACCTGGCCTCTTGTTTATGTTGTTCATGCAATTCAATAGCTGGTATATACTGTGCTCTATATGCACTGTTTGTCACACCTTTCAAAACTGTGAATTTCTACATTTATGTGAAAGGATGTAGGGAGTTGAAGTAAAGAAGAGGTGCCAGGATTAGTCATCCTCCTTTCCCTCTCTGTTGGTTTAGTTTCCTTTAACAGCAGAAGTCAACAGTAAATATTAATGATTTTTTTTTCCTTCCACATTTCTGTTTTTAGATTTATAGGTAGAAGACACGAGTGAATATTTCTAAGTAATAGTGCTCACAGAAAAGTTCCACATTAACATGTTTTGAGCTGTTTTACCTGTAGATCAGTCAGGGCACAGCAAAAGCAGGATCTGTATAAGCTTCAGATCGGGTGCTATTCCCATTGCATAACCTTCCTGCTGATGCTACCAGTAGAAGTATTGATTAATGATAACAGTTTTATGGCATGGGCTCTTGCACCTTGAGAACCACACTAAGACCAATTATTCACCTTATCTGATGTTCAAAATAGACAAACAGGCTGGGTTTTGTTACTTTTTGTGGTTATTGATCCCCTCGATCACTCAGTTCTTCAGCATCCAAAATGACCTTTTCCATACAGACTAGGAACTAATTATGGTGGCATATTAGTACATTTATTATTCCCAATATTAAAACAAAATGTGGAGCATTGATAGATGGTCGTGTTTGTGAGATTTTATATTTCCAAGTTACCAACCACATTAATTGATTTTTCGATGCTCTCTTTATGTATCATTCTCAAGTGCATCAGGTACGTAGTTTGCTCATGCATGTTAAAATTCAAGGAGATTTGGCTGCAGCTACTCAAGCAATTCTATCTGTGCTTGTTTGCAGTTGACAATTATTTTTTTAATAAACATTTTGGGGAAAAAATTCTGTTTTCATTGAATTGAGGAAATATTTAGAGAGAAAAAATTATTCTATCAAAGAATTTTTTAAATGAAAATTTTATTTGAAATTCTCTAATGAGCTTTCAAATGAGCTTTATTGAGGATGTTTGCTGCTTTTATTTTCATTTCCTACACCTGTGACCCACCTACCCAGTCACCATTAGAAATTCCTGGTGGGAGATGCTGTACAATCACATGGGGAAAACCCATTACTGCTTGCAAGGACTCACATTCAAAGATAAAACAAGCCCGCAAGTAGGACCAACTCT
The DNA here is from genome assembly GCA_009769605.1 of Bucorvus abyssinicus. Lineage (NCBI taxonomy): Eukaryota > Metazoa > Chordata > Aves > Bucerotiformes > Bucorvidae > Bucorvus > Bucorvus abyssinicus. The sequence goes on from CM020030.1 coordinate 7,632,885, forward strand.
CCAAGGGAAAGCATGGATAACCATAGTAAAAACACAGCATTACAAGCTCAGTGTGGTAGCTTTGAATCATTTAAATGTACAGGGTTTTCTTGTACGTCTGACCGTGTTGTGATTAATGCTCAGGTCTAGAACTACAAATAATATTCCCCTCTGCTCCACAGGAGGCTTCTTCAGCTTCAGTTTTGGAGGGCATGTGCTAACCAATGCATAATTTCTAAGGGGTTGTTGCCTGATCTAGTGCCTTAGACATACTTATGGCATTGACGTCCATCTGCTATTCAGAGAGCATAGGAAAAGAGGCAAGAAGCCAGAAGTCATGTATTAAAGACCTTGTCTCACTTGGGATGACAACTCAGGAATGCAGTGTTTGGCACATCGCTTGCATCAGTAAAAGGATAATAGAGAATGGTGTGATCTTCCTATAGCTCATACTGCATCCTGACTTCAGGGAAGACAAACAGTTGCTGAGCAGGTCAAGATGTTAACAGCCTTGGGTTTTTTGTTGTTGTTGTTGTTGTTGGTTTTGTGGGTTTTTGTCGGGGTTTTTTTGTCAAGTGGTTTTTTTCAAAATGCTAAGGGAAACAGTGAAAGCTAGCAATTATGCTTATTGTTTAACGAGTATCTGAATCAGCTTCTGAGTGTTTGGTGATGTTGTATCTTGTATGAGCGCATAATTTTAATACAGATTAATTTTTTCTAGAAGTAGAACTAATTTGTTCAAATTTATACTTTCCTTTATAATTTACATTCTGGATGCCATACAATTTGTAATAATGAGTCCTCATAACTATGATGCAGGTAGTAAGCAAACATACATTCATAAAGTATCCTACCGAGTTTAACTTCCTTCACAGTAACCTAGTTCTTCACACAATGTGTAACCTACACTAAATATATGACATTCCAGATAAGCATATGACAAAACTCACCATCTCCCCAAAAAACAATACTCCATTACCCAAGATCAACAGCCCACAATAACAGATGTCTGTCTAGTAAAATTTTATTTCCTATTTCACCATAGCCAGGTACAGTGATCCTACCTTATTTAGAGGTGGGTTTCTCCTGAAGGCAAACGGAGTTACTTCATTAGAAAGGAAGTTGCAAATCTGTTTTCTACATTCTGTCAGCCAAAATAATGCAGTATTTTTATGCTTTATGTCCTATCCATTTTCCAAAGGCAATTCAAATAGTGGGAAAAATTAGAGAAGAGAATGGGCTGCAGTTTTTTTACTTAATTTACAGCCTGTTGGATATTTCACAGCTAGAAGCTTGGCACTACTGCAAACTATTGTAAATAGATGATTTTTTTTTTTTTTCCCCCAAAACTACCTTAGTACTTCCTTTTCATTCCTAAATACATTTTGTTTAATCAGTAAGGGAGAGGTTCACTATTCATTTACCCAGATTGTTACGGCGACAAGATGAGGCAACTATCCAACACTTTAGGTAGTAATGCAATATTTTTGGAATACTGTAAATCTAAGGAAATACTGTTTAGTCATGGCAGACAAAACTATTAAAGTCTTAAAGATAACTCCTCCACTCTCCTCTCAAGTTATTTGTGTTATTCCAAATATTGTCCAAAAGATATTTTAAGCTACAATTCCTCTATAAATGGTTAAATTAAAAATACCCCAACAACCAAACCAACAGTTCTATGTCATTCATCTTTATGGTGCTTTTTCAAGTAATACATGCTAGCTTTTCAAGCATTTTAGTCTAAGAGCTGAGCCTTTGTTAAGGGTATACTTTATCTTTCATGCTTATACTTTCATGCTTAAACTTCTGTGAAAGCTTACACATTTTAACAGCTGAATTCTACTTAAAATTAAACTTTATAATGGCTGTCTATAAACATGTACTATTTATTAACTTTTATGTTCCAATTACTTTAATTTTTAACCAGTAATTTAATGTTGTTCTCTTCCTTTTTTAAAAATTCTTTATAATTTAACCATGTTGTGGTAGATTCACCTTGGCTGGTTGCCAGATGCCCACCCAGACGGTCTCTCAGTGCTCCTCCTCAAAAGGACAGGAGGAGGAAATGGGATGGAAAAGCTCGTGTCTTGAGTTAGAGACTGGGAGATCACTTAACAACTATCATCAGAGGTAAAACTGACTTGACTTGGGGAAAATAAAAGCAATTTATTGCAAATAAACATAGATCTGGATGATGAGAAACAAAGACAAAAAAATCATAAAACACTCTCCCCCAAAACTTTTTTCCCAGGTTCAACCTCACTCCTGCCTTCCCAATTCCATTATCTCCTACCCCACAGCTGGATGAATGGGGAATGGAGACTGGAGTCAGTCCATAACAGTTCCTCTCAGCTGCTCCTTCCTCCTCACACTCTTCTCCTGCTCCAGCATGGATCCTTCCCTTGGGCTGCAGTCCTTCAGGGTAAACCTGCTCTTTCATGGGCTTTCCATGGGTTACAGTTCCTTCATGGAACATCCACCCTCCCTGGCGCGGGGTCTTTCACAGACTGCAGTGTGGATATCTGCTCCAGAGTCTGGACCACCTCCTTCCCCTCCTTCTCTCACCTTGGTGCTCAAAGGGTTGTTGCTCATACTTTTTTTCCTCACTCCTCACATACTAGGCAGCATTTTGCCCTTTCTTATCTATCTTTTGCTAGAGGTGCCACCAGCTTGGTGGATGTTCTCAGCTGTGTCCAGTGGTACATCTGTTGTGGACTCCACTGTGTTCAGCACAGGGCAGCCCCTGGCCTTTTCTCACAGAGACCACCCCTGCAACCCTTCTTCCAACAAAACCTCGACACCAACATCCAATACACATATACTTGATTCAAAGTAAAGCTCTTTACAGTGGTGTTTTTTACAAACATTGTATGCAATGAGATTGATCTTTTTCTTCCTTCCTGCCCATAACTTCAAACTCAAAACTCTGACTAACTGTGCCTGTCCTTTGGTAACTGCCCATATTCCGCCTGTCCCATTACAGATAGAAAGTTATGTTAAAAAATTAATTCCCTTCTCCATTCTGTTAGTATGTTATGTCAAACAGTTATTTTGTTTGATTCAGGAACGAGGCAGCCACTCGCAGTGCCACCCCTGCATCCACTCACAGCTACTGACAACTTTCTCTGCCACTCTCTTGGATTAAAAATGACATTGGCATTCCTCATCTCAGCTGGAGATAGGCAAAGGTGTAGTTAAATGAATTTGGCAGCTACTCTTTGCACAAATGCAGAGAAGGTGTAAGCTTTGCATGCAGTGGTAGCTCCTGCAGTGGCTAAATCTATGATGACAATAATGTGCATGGGAAAATGGTAAGAGCGCTTGGTGAAGGAAAGATGGGAAAAGGCATATTCATGTTGAACGAGGTGAGAGGAAAGTGGTAGGCTGACTTTTCTGCGTCTCTAATGAACCCTAAATCTGGAGCCACTTCCTGTTACTGCAGTGACTGGAGCACCCTGGTAACAGCCCATAATTAAAAACTTTGCTTCTCATCCCCCAAAATAGCAACTGAGATATCGTGTGAGATCCATTCCTAATTAATATTTAACATAAGTTTAGTATCTTCTTTTTTTGTTAAGTACTGCTGACACTTACTCAGTTTTTCATTGTTGTATACCATCCCCACACTCACTTTCTTAAACTGATAGCGGATTGAAAAGGAACTCTGACCATTTTTACCTACTTATAAATAGCTTTTTGCACCCTGTCCCTTTATTTTAGAATTGCCAAGATTTTATTTGGATTTCACGCTTTTGGGAAAGTATCAAATTAGAAACAAATGGCAAAAAAAAGCTCTCAATATAAATGCCCAACCTTATTATAATTACAAAATATACAATAAGTGCAAGTTACTTAAAACCGTTACTAGCTAGGAGAATATAAAAGGTGAAGTTAGAATCTGAAATTAAATTGAAAAATGTGTAAGATCTAGTAAAATGCTGTTCTGTGTATTTTATTTCATATGGATTTCTACCAGGAAAACCAGACTGCCCTTTATTTCTTTAGTGCTCTTAGTACATATGACTCTGCACTATGGTTGTGTTATCTCTCTGCTTTGGTTGCTACTTCCCACAGTTATAATATCATACAGAATTGGCATTAAAATAAAATTCCTTTTTTAAAAAACCCCTGAAGTTCATCATGCCTGAACCTTATTGAAATCAGTGGAAATACCAACGGATAAATTCAGCTTGGGTGATATGTAGAAAAAACATTAATTATCAGGAAACCAAAAGAACATGTCTTCATCACCAATCTTTTTCTAAGTGTTTTACAAATGAACACAGAGTCCTGTTTGAAATGACTATTCCTAAATAACAGATTTATATCTATTATGGATGAGTCAACAATGGAAATGAATTGGCAATGAATTTTCATCAATGCTGTTTTGTCATAGTCTTTTAATCTAACTCAAAAACCCTTGGACTCAGAATAGCTATTATTCTTTTTAATGTGATTTAATTAAAAAAGTAAATTGTGGTGAAATACTTAGAGTGACTTACTCATATTTGAGTGATCACATGTAAGTCATTTGCATTCTGTAGTGACATGGTTGTTACTTCAGTGCTAATCTTAGGTTTTGTTTTGTGTGTGATTATAGAAAGAAAACCCTACTGACATTTATTCTTTGAACTTTTCCATTACTATTACCAGTAATTAATCATTTAATGTCTGTAGATGTCACTAAAATGTGTATTTGACAAGTCTTTTGTTTAAGTACAGTGTCATGTATATAACCTACAATCCATCTACCACTTCAGCTGCTGTTGACTTTCTAGTTAAACCACTCAAAATAGTTATTTCTACGTTTCTCTTTCTCTAAAATTCTGTGTGTCAATATATTCGTCAACACACAGGTTTAACATTCAAAATGCACAAGTCTGCATTCCTTTATGTAGTTTTTCAAACTGTGACACAACATTTTTTGAATCCATCCTGGAACAGGGAATACTCTTTCAACTTCAATTAAAGCTAAGATATCATATTTATATCACACTAGACGTGCTTCAAATAACTATGTTCTTTTAAATTTTCCCAAAATACATTTTCTTATGTAAAACGATAATTTGTTGAAAATAATCTTTATTTAGGCAGATTTTGGGTTTGAAATTATTTTTACCATCATTAAGGCAAAAACATTTTATTTAATCTTTTTCAGAACGGAATATCCCCATTTATTTTTTTCTTCAAGAACTATAAGTTGTTAAATTTTTTTATTCTACAGTAGTTTTAAAATGTTCTAGTAACCTTTGAGAAGTCTGAATCACAATGAAAATTTCCTGTTTATTTGTTTTCTGACAAGTATAATGTCAGAATTAAGCACTGTATTAATCTCATTCTTGGTTTTTAACAGCATGTTTTTCATTTTGTTTTTGTTCTGAACAAGGAGTAAATATCCCAAAGCCCAACATTTGTCAACCAAGCAATTGGATTCACAGGTAGTGCCTCTTGGTAAAATTCTCTTTTATGATGATAACTGACTTACAAGAACTCCTAATACGAAGATTCTGCCTGCAAGGGTGTAGATGGTAACTACGAAGGGCGAGAATTTTGATCTTTGTGGAAAGCACTTGTGCATTTCACTTCATGGTTCAACAGGACAATGTGAAAGCGTGAGTTGGTGGGAGTAAGTGTATACTGAATATCGAGAAAAATACTGTCCTAAGCATTTTGAGTGATATTTTTTTAAGTTCCATGCTCAGGAACAGTTCAGTGAGGGACAGCCCTTCACAGAATTACAGAATGTTAGGAGTTGGAAAGGACCTCAGGGGATCATGTAGTCCAATCCCCTGCTAAAGCAGGTTCACCTAGAGCAGGTTGAACATGATGGTATTGAGGCTGGTTTTGAAGATCTCCAGAGAAGATCTCCTGTCCTTCTATGTTTTACATGGAGCTGAGCACTCGCTAAATGCTGTGGACAAATTAGTAGCATGCTTGAGAGATGAAAATAATTAAGATGCCCATTCCTGCCATCATGGAGGTCTTAAAGTGGGACTTCCAAGTCATTATAATCATACCCTACCTTTCCTGCATACTCATATTCATTGCCATCTTTTTTTCCAAAGTGTTACACAGGCATCTACACTTTCAGTTCATTCTTTTGAAAGGCTCAGCTTCTCCTTTTTCATATCTAATTTCAACATCAATTAAGAGGACTTAGCATCTGGCAGGATTAACACATGCTAAATTTGCAGCTTTTTATGCGGATGTGAAGTACTTATATCCAGTGGGGTGAATCTGTGTAACCCTTTCACTGGATGCTGGGATTGAACCCTGTGGGATTCGCTTAATTCTGAGGAGAGGTACTGAATAAGAGATATTAAATCTGGAAGATTTTTGCTGCTGAGTTATTTTAAGCATAAAAGTTCCTTTTCCTTTTTCAGTAGGAAAAGTGCATAATAGGTAATTAGGTCCTTAGGGATCAATTTTCAAAACAGTGTGCAGGAAGTGTGAGCACAAGCCTTATTTGTTAATGGGTTTTCTGAACATGCCTCCTGTGATTTTTCAATATTTAGAACAACAAAACAGCAACCTTATCGGAGAAGCACATTTAAATATATAGAATATGATATCTTTTTCTTCAGGGCATTAGATAGATCACATACATTAAGACCACAGAGTGTTTCTGTGGTCACTATGTTTTACTTCCTCAGGCCAGTAAACGTAATGAAATAATAAAATGTTCTCTACTGTCCTGTAGAAGAAGCCAATCCCACAGTCCTCACCTACCTCCTTTTTTACAAAGGAGGAAAAACAACAAAGATTTATCCCCGATTTTGGTGCTGAAAAAAATCTTTAAAGATAAAGTAAAATTATTAAGCATTTATTTGTAAAGATCGTGCGAGGTATTTAGAATGAAATAACAGTGAGCATACAGAAAAAATTCACAGCAATATGTGTTCTAGTTCTTCATTTAAACCATTGGGAAAAAGCTTCTTATTGCACAGGAAAATGCAATAAATGTTAAAGAGGAAAATAAATGTGATCCCTGAAATATGGGAATAGCAAAGTGTGCTAACAGGGGTGATTATTATAATTTATAGTAATGCTGAAGGTCATGAGTTCAAGAAAGGATTTAGAGGTGAGTAGATTCAATTGGAGATGGCAAAGCTGATTCAGGGAGCATAACAGGGTAAATGAAACGCAGGGCATATTTGTTTGGGTGCACTGTGGCCCTATTCAGCTCTCTATTCTGAGAAGCAGAGATGCCTCATTTCTGGCCAGGTCACAATGTAGGCAGATAACTCAGATTTGTTTGCACGTTCATATTTCAGTATGGTCGAAATGGGTCGAAATGAGGATCGGGATCCATGTGAGCAGATACTGCTAACACAGGTGTACATCCAGGAGTATGCACATCAATGTGGGACATTAATGTTGCATATGCTGTATACATATCTGTATTAACTATACACTATATATATATCTATATATTTCATCCTTGTTCTGAAATGTGTGCAAATGAAGAAGGTAAAGGAAGAAGGAAAAAAAAAATTACATTTAAAATACTTAAGTATGTATTATGTCCAAAAGAGAGTCCATGCACTAAAGTTCTTACAATTTAAATAGAAATGAGAGAGGATGTGAGATTCTGTTTCTATTTTACTCACAAAAAGCAATCAACAAATGTAAATTGAGCTTGGACTTCAGTAGGTAAATGAAGGTTTGCCATTGATTTCAGTGGAATCGGGATTTTGCCCTAAATGTATTTCCCAGGGACGCAAAAGAAAATTGAACTAAGAAAATAAATAGAAGTCTGCTGAACACCAAGCTGGTGTCTTACCAGTATAAGTTCTTCAGTCAGTTTTAGAGAGATATTTGCTGATTATAAGACAACCTAAAGAAATCAGCTGCTTTTGTGTTTTTCCAGCTCCAAAGGCATCATTGTGAAGTTCACAAATAATGAACAATCACACAACTCCAATCCATCCTTATTAACAGGATCTTTTGTCTTCAAATACTTGCAGCTTCTATTAATGACAATAATTTCTGTCCTGAGCAGAAGAAGATTTGTTGTTTTAAATATTTCATTGCCGAAGTGGCATCTATTATCTAGAAAACATTAGATTTCCCAGATAATAGAAAAGATATTTAAAAATATGTGAGCATAGATAATCACTATAAATTGGTGATTTTATTTCTCAGTGCTTCTGGACAGTATCCTAAAGTGGCAAGTTTCATTACACCAGAATATAGATTTGACCGAAGTGTGCGATTTTTTCCTTCAGTGCACGTTTAATGGAATAGTACAATAGTCTCAGAATATTTATATTGTGGTACATGATTGGAAAGCTGAGAATGTGTGTTTGTTGCAGTTACATTGTTTTATTACTGAATGTTGAAATGCTGGCTTTCAGAGTGCCAATTTTAAATGGTTTGTTATACATATTATATTTGGTATGACAAATTAAGGAAGTACTAACGGAAAGGGTCATTAACACTAAAAATTCTATGATTAAGTGCTTCATTTAAAAACTTCTGCTCTCAAATACAAATTTGTACCTCATGAATCCCCTACATTTCCAACAAAAGTTAGCTGGAGTGTCAGTCATGCTATAGACACCCTAAAACCATGAAGTAGGGCTGTACTACAGTTTAAGGGAGATTTTGTTACAAGGAATGATTACTTGAGCTCTGAAATTGACTGGTATTTGAATTAATTCATTGATTTTTAGCTATGCTTTTGGACTTTGATAACTTCCATGTATAATCCTATCATTAATCTTTTGTTAGGTCTTTTCTGCTTTCACTCCTTGAGTACAAGCACTGAAAGACCTTCTCTTAGGTACCACGTGCACAGACTATAATTGCTGAACTATCCAGGATTTTGGAAGCAGTCTATGTGGCATAGCTATTCAATAGTATGTCTTCTGTGCAGGCATTCTTGATTCAAGATGGGAGTAATGTTTTTCCCACTGTAACTACCAATTTTGTAACTGTATTAAGTTTCACACTACTAGCAGCTACTCTCTTTCAAGACTAAGGGTCATTATAGGGTCATTGCTGCAGAAACATTGCAATTGCAATTTAATTTTTTTCCACATTTTTGTTTGGGAGAGTTGCATCATAAAGACAAGCACTGAAAGAAGGCTCATCCTTCCCTTCCTATCTGTGCTTTCTGTTATACCAAAGTTTCAACTCTTTTCATACTATTCAGCATACCTTAAAAATATATGCTTAAATTCAATAGAAATAAAAAGATTTCAATGTTTGAAGCAGTTTGCTGATGGATGACTGATAGGTGTTTAGTTTAACTGTCTGCAACATTGAGATGATTATTTTTCCTGTGTGACACCCATTCTCTATGCAGATTGTATGTTCTCCTCCTTACTGCTTACAGTGCCCTACAGCATTACCCCCAGCCCTTCACATTCCTGATTACTAACAATAACCCTTCCGCAGAGATTATTGATTTTTCAAATTTAATTTAGCCAAAACTCAAATGAAAATAATGTTTCAACTTTTACATGCCTTGTTCCTTTCTGATTTCTTCATAAGCCATTTTCAACATCTTTTAGTGTTACTCTGGATTTAACATGTGAGACAGTCTCTGTATTTTCCTGTCCGTATCTGCCCATCCCAACATAAAATGTTTCTGGAATCATTATTATTTTCCTTCCTGACTATTACAAACGTAATCCTTCCCTTTATCCCTTGTATCATTATTACTTTACTTCTGAAAATTAGCTGCCAAATCAACTACCTAACTCATTAAGTCCTTCCACGAATGCATTTTTTTCCCCTACTAGTGTTCCCTTTGTCCATACTAGTTCTTTAACACTCACCTCTGATCAGTTTGTCTGTTTTCTATCTTGCCTAAGGTGCCCACAACACCAATCCTCCCTGTCCAACAATTTCTTGCGGTTTTTCTACCTGACCCTGTATGTCAGAAGGGCCCTTCAGCAAAACTCATCCTTTCCTGCTACCTTTGCCACAGTTGAACTGGGTTTTGTATAGTGCTTGTTAATAACTAATTGATTAGCTTCATGTAGTATAACCAGGCTTTTAAAGACTATTGCTAGCCTCCAAGAATCTCTCACATGAGCTGTATATTCTAAAGGGTTCATCATTTCCTTAAGTGACAATCAAGCTTCCTGTACCTCTGAGAAGCACTCGTCATGAGGATTCTTAGATTCCTACTTTGTCTTACAAGCATGAGTGCATTAGGAAATGCTGAAAAGTGCACTCAGATACTTGCCTAAAGGTACCAATGTGTAAAGGCTGTGACTACGTAAGAGAGGAACAGCTGCAGTGACAGACCTACTAGGCTGTTGTTACCACCGAAATCTCAGTATCTTTCAAAGGAATAAATATAATAAAAGGAGCATTAAGATGTAACAAACGCTAGTTGAGACCATGATTTTTGACAGGCTGAACAGGTGAAAGTCAGGTTCAAATTTATCCTCCAAAGTCAGGTTGGCTTATTACAGGGACACTGTAAGTTTGGCCTAATGTTTATTTATTACTAATGCTTGGGACAAATGGGACCCAGAAGCATTAATTTGTGATGTATTGTAGTGACTGTAGCACCTTGGTGCTGATGTGTATTGATTATTTTGCCCTTCTAGGAAGACATCTTTGATCAATTAATCACCTAGCTAAGATATTACTCCATAAATTACAATCATATTTGAATGAAACCCAGTAATTATCATAGATGAAAATCGCTTTTTTGTCTAGTGACCTCAGATATCCAATTTATAGAAGTATTCTATATGCATTTCTCCCACTACAGAGTTCTGTGGTACATAAAAAGAGCAATAAAGTCAAGAAAATATCGTGAATAAAAAGAATTGAAAATTAGATGGAAAATTTTTGCATGTCAACTCCTCAGGTTTATTGGATGGCTGACTGTGGGTCCTGAACCTCAATCTACATTCTTCAATTCAACTTATTAGCAATAAAATTACTATCTAGTTGATAAACTGGAGTGTGTCAGGAAATAAGTCTTGAAGTTTTATATCTTTTAAAGTAGAGACAATTCGAGGACTTAACTACAAAAGTAACTGGATCTTTCAAAATTGTTTTAACTTTCCTTAGACAACTAGTGTTTTTTTCTCTCAGTATGTCTGTTAGAGAATGGATCTTTCAAAGGTACAACTAAGCTACGTACCCAGTGAAGTACGGTGAAAATGATTACGTTTGAGACTGAAATGCTGTGTGCATCTGGGATTATATTTCACTATCAGAGAACAGTATATACAAAGAAAAGGAAGAGTGGAGGAGAGATGAAGGAAACAGCTACTTGATCTTGCAGGAAAATAAACTTCTAAAAATAACCCCCTCTTAAATTTTCTTTTAAATCAGCCACAAAGAAAATGCACCTGTTAAATTCTCCCATCACAAGCTGTCTAAAGGTATAGCTTGCACAGAATCTATGTAATATGTGAGGGGGATCACCTGAGTCATTGCCCTTACAAATTTTACACTCTGTCTCTTAAGAAATCATGTTTTAAATTACAAAAGATGATGTCTACCACTTCTTTAGCATTTTTCTTTTTCTGAAAGATCTCTGTGTAAAATCCTCTGCATGTGTCATTATGCACATGGCAAGTTAGATTTTACTAGATTTTTTAACATGGTAGTTAAAAACTTACGATACTGAAGAATTTTTATGAATAAGTAATGAGCCCAAGCTGAAAGTTTGGCTATTAGAGTTTATTTTGGTATTGATTCCTCTCTTTCATATGTCAGCTTCTGTCAGAATATCCCAAGGCACAGAGCCCTGGTAGAATTAACAACAGAGAAAAAGACTTGAAAAAAACTTGTCTTCGCGAAAGATGCCCTCTCATTCTTCAGTTATTTGATTTAGAGCTGGAAAGTCTACTCCTTGTCTTGCTTCTGTCTCCTGGAGGTAGCCTCAAGGGAAATGCAGCTAACGCACAAAGACACTTTTCAGAGGAAGTAGGTCCCTCTTCAGAAGTGTGGTCTTTAAATAAAAGTGAGAAGGATTTGGGGTTGCATGACTTGGGTCAAATGCGCATGAATCAAGATTTAGACCATTCTGGTTCACGTTTAAAGCAAATTTTGGTGCGCAAGGATTGGTTCATTTTCCCAAAGTTAATCTCCAAGACGGCAAATTGCAGTAAAGCAGCTGCCATATTGGTTGCCAGAGGGATGGGAAGTTTAACAGCCATTTTATATTTTAGATTGCTCTGGCTCCACATAGAAATTTGTAAAATAATGAAGTGACAGACATGGCATGAAGTTCTGACGTCTTCACCTGGAAGGATGCAGATAATTGACTTGGGCTGAGTTGCTGGAATCTTGTCATTTCAGTGTATTTTACAGTGAAATTTATATGCAGCTAGAATCTATGCATCCTGATGAAACCATGTACTTTCATGATACAGTGAATCTACGCATTTCCAAGGAAGCTTTCAAGAAGGAGATAACTTGTATGGAGGAAAGATGTTCTAAGGACTAGCATGTCATAGAACATTTCACAGGCATACATTTAGGTATGCATACATGTACATGTATTCAAAGATAAAAAATGTTCTCGTTGACAGAAGTTGTAATCTAGCGGGAAGGATTCTAGAAAGTCTGTCTCTGACTTTAAGCTCTTGGGACAGGAGGAAGAGCATGCAGCATGTGCCTAAGGAGGTCCTCACCACGTGGGCACATCCCCAAGCACCACGGCAGTGCAGGTGCAGAGTGGGTACTGCATGACATATCTCACAACTGACCTCTGAGCCCCGATGATAAGAGAGACAGACAACAACAAAAGCTACAGAGCTTTAATCTCATTTAACCCAGTATGGTTTTTAGTTGCAAGAATTAATTTGTAACATAAGAGAGACAAAGAGAAACTAACTAGCTAGTCTTGGATTTAATTTTGCAAGAGTCATTAAAAACAAACCTTGACGTTACTACAGGATAAAATGAGATTAGACCCTGATCCTGTAACCACCTGCCTTTGTAGAAATTACTTCTTCGATTAACAGGAGTAGCTGAAAATTTCTTTGCTTTGTTGCAATGAAAAGTATAATTATTAGAATATTGTAGTTGCTGCGGTACTGGGGTGATTATTCTGCAGCTAAAGACTTGGAGAATATGGTTAGATAAGTCTCCCTTTTCTCACATATTAATCAGGAAGGCATTGTCAAACGCCTTCAGACTGCGTAGGGGATAAAAGGCAATGATGGTTTGAAGCTATGTCATGCTAAGTAAACACCCACATGATGGTATGTATGAGAAATAGCCTACACAGAGTTCTGGAAATCTTGAGAAGATTTTAGCAGCAACTGCAGCTCCGGGTATGACAAGATCAAAACTAGGAAACCTGCCACTGGCTGTACCTACGCAGCAGTAACTGCAATGAAGAGCTACCTGAGCTACCTTTAAACCATGTACACGGGAGAGAGGTAGCAGTTTAGGCCAGAGCAGCATGAAGTTTAACATGAAGTACAGTACCATGATTTTTAAGGCAGAGCTACATATTGCTGCTCCATGAACAGCAGCACTATTTCAAACAATTATATCAAAGCTAGTTCAGAGGTTTCTCAGACACTTGATTAAAAACTTCATCGATTTTAGTGGGGTTACTCTAGAAACTTCTAGCTTAAAACAGATCAGAATCCAGCTCTTTTTTTCAGACATATGTTCAACAGAAAAACAGAACCTGAAAAAATTCATGGCAGTGATGGAAAGTGGGATGTTTGTTACTGAGGAAAAAGCATATCTGGGAAAGCTACAAACCAGAAATCTATTTTTATAACGTCTATACTTGAAAAATCATTCCTAAAATCTTAATATCAGGCAATATTTTTACTAGGGTTCACTATGTAGGAAAAATCCTCTATAGAGGAATTCATAGGACTTTGCAGTCCACATCAGCATATCATTTCCTTTTCAATCTATTTAGTGTTGTATTTATCAAGGAGTAAGGTGCTGAGATTTTTGTGCAGCCTAGATAGCTGTGAAAAACCATTTTCAGATATACACAGCATAACGCATGTGGAGGAAAGAATATGGGAAAAAGCGCGAGCCACCACGTTTCAGCAACAGCAAATTTCTGTTTAAGTAGTTAAGAAAATTTTGTGGTTTAAAAAATTAGATGAAAAAAAAGCAATGTCACGTACTGGATTTGTATTTGATGTGCAAGTTATAATGCCAGATCATCCTTTGGTTTTTCTCATAACAGAAAAATGTAGACATGATTAACTATATGCATGATATCAGCATTAATATAAGAGTAAGTTAAGTGGTTCTGGATCAGGAAATGAGATTATAATGAACTCAATGTGATTTCATTGAGGTAGAAGAATTTTAAACTTGATAACTATTCATAAGAAAGATAGCTACTATGTTAGCATTCTGGTTCCCTGGAGGTGGAAGAGCCCTAACAAGGCTCTTTCTCTCATTAAAAATCTGACATGACTTTGTCCTATAGGATTTGTGGGCTTCTCTAGAAAGTTCACAGTCATATGACACGCATAGCACTTCTATTCCTAATGGATGAACAAGTCTAATTTAGTATACAATTAAATCTCTCCATGGCTCTGTTGGAGCGGAAATTTGTTAAACTGTTTTTAAAACAGATTTAAGTCAGAACTGTTGGGCATAGGACCTTATAATTCAAGTTACCTGCTACTAAAGGGAAATGTCAAGATACTCCATCAGTTTGGAAAAGGGAGCAGCTACAGGATAATCATACATGTTGGGCTGGATCTGAATACACTATAGTTGTACCTAGTCCCTTTATTATTGAACAGGTCTTAAATTATTTGATGAAGCTGTTGCAAATTGGGTTCTATCTAGACTTGACAGTTGAAAATATTTCTAATTATTTAATTCAATTTTACTCCTCTTTCCGAAGAAATAAGACCTATATTACCTTAAAAACTGAGTTATTAAAATATTGAGCAGATTTGCACATAGACCTGTGGACAGCTATTACTGTGTCTAAAATTATTTAATTTCGAGTGGTGATCACTAAGATGTATGCTACAGTTTAAAAATAGTTACCAGAACATTTGATTTTGATTCATATCTATGCACAAAGTTCTTTCAACCACAAAATATGTGTTAAAAGTCAATATTAGTGTATATAAAAAATTCACTAATTTTCTTGACAATTTATATTTCTGGGCTCCCATAGATGACCTTTCCGTGGCTCAAAGCAATTTCTTGGGAGGATGCTGTTCAGAATACACAACATGAAAAATGTTTTCTAGGTGATCATCTACTCTAAACAGATGAATAGACAAAGAAGGAAATAAAAATTTGAAGTATTTTGACAGAAAGTTTGAGAAAAAATTGAAGACAAGATACAATTAGAAGGGTCTGACCTTCTGCAAAATGTGAATCCTTTCCAAGTGTGCAACTTTTGTGAAGACTTATGTAGTCGGCTTGAGTTAGAATTTTCAAGTATTAGTAGTCATCTCCCAAAACCCCAAGGGCGTGATAGAGGAGGTAGTTTTGGCAGCTGAGTTATGGGTCTGTAGGCTTCTGCAGTGGCTGTTTTTTGCAGCCTTTCCTCTGTGTCCCCAGACTGCCCACCCTTGCTATCTCCCCAGTACAGGAGTCCCAAGGAAATGCACAAAGCTGGCAACAGGGGAAACAATTGCTGGCATTTGTTAGATATTGTCAAATCTGACTTTGTTTCCACTAGATATCTTCAAATACATATGCAGCACAGGGTGAATTCTGTCTCCAGAGCTTTGGACTGAAAGCCTGAACTGAACATAGACTGAAATTTTAATTCCACAAACCCACAGTACAAGGAACATTGCATGGGAGCATTTCATATTTCCAGTTTATATAATTATATAACCAAGTCTTTGAGAGAGACCTATAATCTTCCTAAATATTAATGCCTATAGCTGATGTTTAAGGTACCATAGAATTTGGAGGTGGGAAACAATTCCAGAAGCTGTAGAGAAGCAAAACACGTATTTTCTTAAAGTTGTTTAAGGACTGTTACTTTATTTTTCTTTTTCCTCTCCATTTACCTGCCTTTTCTGTGTTAACATTATTTAGCACTTCTGTGGAAAACTGACTTCCAAGCAGTAACTCTTGACCTTCTCGCCTCTTCCTCATCCGTCTTCCGTTTTCATTGCTTTTCCCCATTTCTGCTTTAATTATAAAGATATTTTCTGAGCTGGTTCTACTTGTACTATCAATGCTTATGACAATGTGTTCTTCTGAGCATCATTCATGAATAGCACAAGTGTTTTGCACTAGTGAAGGGCTGAAGGATTAATCCTGTTCTTGGAAATAATTGGGGTTTTTTCTCATTGGTCAGTGTTCACTGGGTGAAGCTTGAATACAGTTAAGTCACTGGATGTCAGCAGATATCAAAATGATGTAGTAAGCATCGGGGACAAAAGGACACGGGAAGGAAATCCTTTTTCATTCCTTTCTGTGCTTCCTTAAATGCAGCAGAAAGCTGAATCAGATCTTGTGTTCCCTTCAAGTGATTACAGCACAAGACCATACTGCTTTCTATAATGTGAAACTTCCCCTCTTAGGAGAGATGTATCCCATCCTTTAGGGAAGCTAGAGGATAAATATTTTTTCCAGAAATACAAATTTCAGGTTCACATTTAGACCCATTCCACCACAAAACTATTCATTTTACTTTTTCTATACTATTATTAATTTTCATATCTTGCTTAGAATTTATTGCTTGGATGGTTTGGGGTTTTTGTTCTGTTGATTGGTTGTTTTTTGGTTTGTTTGTTTGTTTGTTTGTTTGCTTTCATTTTTTATCCAAGAGGTCCTGGTATATTGGGATGTCCATTTGTTAGCATACACTTTCATAATCATAAGTAAACCCATTTTAAATCATTACCACTCCTTCAGGATACAACTAATCAAACTTCTATTCAATGGGAAGCACCAACATATTAAAAATGTTTGTTTTGGTCCATCACAAAAAAAAGAGAATTCATGATATCTCTGTCAGAAAGGAAATTCTGAAGAGCTTAAGGAAATTTCAGTCTTCCTATCTTATATACTGACATGAAATAGGATATCCAAGTTCTCCAAATCACTTTGGGGCACCCGGGATTTCGGGCTTCCCCAAAAACCAGAAGGGTACCCCATTACTAATTAGGGACACTAGAAATATTGAAGCCTAGAATTCCATCTGTACTCAGCTATTTCACCATCTCACATGTGTTCCAAATTGTGTTGCCAAAAATGGGAAAAAAAAAGGTCTAACAAAAGACTGTTTAAGTTTGTAATTACTACTGAATATAGCATTTGCAACACCACTGTACTTTGAAAGTTAATTTGTAATCCTTTGACATTGTTGAGCATGTTGTCTCCTAAGGGCAGCAAAAAAGCCAGCTACATGGACCACGTTCATCCAGGCACATCTTTCCTCTCAAGAGAAACATTTGTCTTTATACACTCATAAGCTTCAAGTTATAATCTGAAAATTGCTCATTAATGAATTAAATATTTTCGTGGCACCAACACAATTATAGCCTTTTTTACTTTATTATCAGAATTTTAGGACTTGCATACGTATTTCAAGGCAAGTGAAGATTTTGTGCAGTAGCACATAGGCCACACTGGTACGTAAATCTACAGCTGTGTTTCCATGGGGGCTTGGATGTCAAACTTCAAACAAGCCTGAATAAGAGAATCAATTAAAGCAAGTTAGAGCACAATAGCTTAGAAGATAATGTCACAGTTTTAATATTTTTTTTTAAATAAAATTTACCCTTTTTGATGTCTTTTCAAACTATACCTCGGAGGCCTCTAATGGAGAAAGAAGAATCACGTTCTCCTTGTTAACATTCATTAAGCATCAGTTACTAAAAATCTAGCTTGATACTAACACCTGCCAAATGACTGTACTGGTATAAAATCTTGCACTCATGAAGTTTCAGTGTAGCAGACTCAGATTCCGTGGTCAGCGTATTCCCTCAGTATCCTTACAGTGATTTCTAAACCAATAGTATCAATTATTTTCTTATAATAGCGTTTTATCTCATTTTCCTCAGTAAGAAACGACAGAGCTAGATCCTGAAAGATGCTTAAGCCCCTACTGGTTTCATTAGACCTGAGAGGGTTCCACTGCTTGCCAGATGGAACATAAGTACCCCATCTTCAAACAATGCAGTTCATATCTTCCAGTATTCTGAATGCCATCCATAAAAAAACTACTGGATCACAAGTGAATTTCCAGAAGATTTCTAGGCATCAACAAGGAACAAAAGGAATTATCATGGAGTTTCTACTAGATACGTGGTTTCATAGACGGCGAACTAACATGATGAACAAGTATCTTCTTCCACCAACTGGTGCTATGCAATATTGTCACCGCAAAAGGTCTAGAGAATTCCTATTTTTCTTTTTCTTGTAGCACAGCTGTCATGGAGAGAACAGTCAATCCAGTTTCACACCGCGCCTGACAGCATTGATGCCGCTGTATCTTTTGCATGCCTGTTGTGACCGCCTGTTCCGCCTCATCACGTTTCATGATAGGCCTGAGCCCTTGCATAAGAAAAGAGATTTTCTAGAGAACCACCCGTGTTTAAAACTGTTTCTCCATATAAAACTGTGCAGCCCATGTCTTTACTGCCTGAAAGGTGCTGTAGACCTATTCAGCTCCCCAAATCAGTGAAGCCCTTCCTGTGACTTCCGCAGGAATTGAGAAAAGTATGTACAGATGATGATATGTGTATTGTATAAGAACAGTGTCAGCTGATCTAAGTTGTCTTCCTTTGTATACAAACTGGCCACTTACAGGCTGTGTCCTTTGCAACAATGAACCGGGCAACGTGATGCACCCAGGAGCTTGGCTCCAGGAGCACAGAAAAAAAGGTATTGGGGACAATTTGTTAGAGTACTTGCCATTAATAGGATTCTTTGGCTGTGAAGTGGCAATTTCAATCATTTTTAAATTTGCACATAAATATGCTTGTCTGTTAGATGTAATATTTGAAATGTGAAAAAAGAAGCATCATTTCTAAAAATGCAGAAATGCGGGGAAAAAAAAGCAGGATCAATTTCCAGAAATGTTTCCAGCGTAATGAGTCTATTGCAGTCTTTCAACCATAACACGTTATCCATTTAATAACCGTATCTAGTTATACCAACTTCTTGTATAATAGCGACTATGATTTTTCAGACTATTAAAATGATGCATTTTATAGGTTTCGTAGCTGACTGATTTTAAATGAAGTATATTCATTTTAAGGAGTTTTTGAATATCTGTCACTATGGAAGTCTTCAAAATAGATTGTCAGGTAAATGAAAGCAGCAGTGAAGCATCTCACCAAGGAGAAATTTCTCTTTCAATGAGTGGCCACTTCAGAAGTATGTTGAGGAGGGGCTTTCTGAGAGTGACTTTTCCTAAAGGCTCTTTAAGTTAGACTAAATTTGGAGTCAGCTGTCCAAGTGTGGTGGAAATGCAGAGATGATGACCGTGTACAAAACTTCCAGGCAGTCTGTGGCCGAGATAGGTACAGTACTTTGTCTCACTCGCTTTGCTCAGTGAATGAAAAATAATGCACATCTGTCTACATGTCTGTTTAGATGTTTATATGTTCTGAATCATAATTTTACACTGAAGTTATATATATTTGTAATATATGCATACACGTACGTGAATTTACAGAAAAACAAGGAGTGGGGTTGGGTGCGTGCTTATAGAAGGAGGGACCCTTTATATGAACATATGCTTCCTATACATTTTAAGCACAATTTCTTTAAAACGAGGCTTGTCAGATTATGCTTTGTATAGATAAATATATACAATAAGTCTTAACATAGTAAACTCCCTTCACATGTTGTTCACAATTTTTAATAATAACTAATATTAGCTTTATCACATATTGCTGAGAGACAAACATTTTTTACATTAAAAATTGGAAACTGAAGTAAAAAATAATTCTAAGTTTAAATTCAAATTATGTTTATGATTTTTTTTCTAGGTGATGAGGGAGCAGACTATACAGAAATATTTTTTATAGAACTCAGGGTTGTTTTTTCTAAAGAATAGAAATACTTTAAATTAGATACAGTCTTTCAGTAATGGTGAGTTTTTTGATAGTTATGCTGTGCTTCTTAATGTAGAACTTTTTCTGCAGTAAAAGGTTAATTAGTTGGGAAATGAAATACCAAAAACTATCATGAATGAGATGCTATTAAGTCTTTCTTTTTCTGCCTGTCTCTCTGTCTTTTTCTAGAATATAGACTCAGAAAGGCCAAAGGTGCCTGTGTAATTGGACATTCCTTAGCAAACCGCACTGCCTTGATTCATACACCCAGTGGGAAGTAAATGGATTTCGTTTCCCTATAGAAAATCACAAGCTTCAGAGGGTCTTTATTTTATTTTATTTTATTTTATTTTATTTTATTTTATTTTATTTATTTCATTTCATTTTATTTTATTTTATTTTATTTTAATAAGAACAGTGCAATTTGCTCTCTTGTTAAACTTCAAAAAATTTGTTTGGTAGGAGTGCGCAGGGGTAAAACATAGACTTTTCTGGCTGCTCTTCAGTACGTTTTAACGAAAGGGAACTTTCTCACTCCACAAGCTCCACTACAGGAACTGATCAGAGGGAAGCAGGTAATTCGTGTTAGCACATCAAGCTTGGTACTGTATCAATGCCATTGCAGTCCTAGAAAATGTAGTATCTAGCCCCTTTCTTTATGTGTTCTGTATGAAGTAAAGTTTCATCACTACAGCCATATGCCACTAACCTGGAACAAATCTCTATTAAATGTAATGAAAATAATGAAATTATGAAAGCACTTATAGCCGCAAAACACTTATGAAACAGCAACAAAAATTAGGTTAAATTTGACAGAGCTAATATCTAGTCAAATTTATGTCAATAACTATGTCTGTGTATGTACAGATGCATAGAAACACAAATACATGAAACAGACAAGCTTACATGTACAGAAGCACACACACAGAGACACACACCATATATTTCGGTTTCAGTCTTAAAATCTCTTGCCTTCACCTTCACTTCTTATCCAGCTCTCCTCAGTTCTTTCCAAATTTCTGTAGTTTTGCACTGTCATTACTATTCCCTAGCTGTAACAGCGTGTTAAACAAGAAGAAACAGTGAATTTTGGGTAAATATTAGGAAATTTGATGGTTTTTAACTCTTAAGCATGTGTATTCTTAGTACTCCTAGAAATCATAGAATCATAGAATCACAGAATCATCTAGTTGGAAGAGACCTTTAAGATCATCGAGTCCAGCCATTCACCCTGCGCTGCCAGGTTATGAGCCATCAGTGTGCCCAGGTGGCCAAGAAGGCCAACAGCATCCTGGCTTGTATCAGCAATAGTGTGACCAGCAGGAGCAGGGAAGTGATTGTCCCCCTGTACTCGGCACTGGTGAGGCCACACCTTGAACACTGTGTCTGGTTTTGGGCCCCTCCCTTCAAGAAGGACATTGAGGTGCTTGAGCGTGTTCAGAGAAGGGCAACAAAGCTGGTGAAGGGTCTGGAGAGCAAGTCTCATGAGGAGCGGCTGAGGGAACTGGGGTTGTTTAGCCTGGAGAAAAGGAGGCTGAGGGGAGACCTTCTTGCTCTCTACAAGTGTTATTTTCATCCAGCACCGGAACAGAAATATAACTATATTTAATCACAATTCAGCTTGAATTTTGAATATTGAATGTTCATATTTAAAACTTCTAAACAATTCACAAAGCTCATAATAATTGTGAATTTCTTTACTAAAAAATAATTTTGGCAAATCATAACGTGCTCCTGAGAAGTTTAAGAATTGAATTTGAAACAGGGTTTTATTGTAACTTTTCTCAATACCTCAAACCCTTTGGTTTCTTCGCAGGTTATATAGCAGCTAAATTTTGATTGTAGCATGATAATTTTTAGTTCAACACATTTATACTCTGTACTTTCATATATATACAAAATTAGGGAGAGATGGGCAGAAGTACTAAGTACAAGAAATCATTTCTTTCTGATGTATTTGGAGCAAACTCTTTCACGGGCACCCCCTTGCCGTGGGGAAAGAGCTTGCGTGCCCTTGCGAAGTTGAGAGCTATGCTGGTGGTGGCATATGCCTCCGGTAGGGTCTCCCAAGCCAGACAGGTCTCAACTGAAGGGTCAGACAAAGTGTGTCCACGGGCAGGATGGGCTCACTAGCCTTCGGGCAACCATCCTAGGAGAAGGACAACTCTAACTCCAAACCCGGGCAGATGGAGCTCGTTTAGCCCTGTAAGGCCATCCATCTAAGAGAAGGATACTCTAACCAAACCTACGACCTGAGGACTTCGCTGTCACCGTCCAAGCTCGCTAGGCCCTGGCAGATGAACCTCAGGTGTAAAGGGTGGGGCCAGTCTCGCGCACGCTGCGCCTCACCTAAAAAATCCACCGCGCAGGCTTGAAGGGTGTACTCACGTTTGCAAAGCCCTGTAGCGACAGGCAAGGGACGAAACGGCAGGTGGAAAGATGTCACTGGAAGCCGCAGACCCAACCCTGCATGCAGGCGGTTCAGGACATTGGTCGCTTGAGACTGACCCGGGAGATGACAGTCTCGTTCGGCAGCATCCTGAATGACCAAGCAGCCTTTTTCAAGGAGAGCACTGCTTGCTCCACATGGAGAGGGGCCTAGAAAAGGTGGCGTAACCAAAGCTCATCTCCCTTCCAATCCGGTTGGCTAGCCGCGGCCAACGGACATCTTCTTCTGCGGTCAACCAAAGACAAAGAGACAAAGGCATACACCTGCCTCCAAAGGTGTGTCCAGATTGACACTCGCATGTTGGAACATCAGAACCATGCTCGATACAGCAGACAGTGGGCGTCCTGAACGCCGTTCTGCTATAATTGCTCACGAACTGTCACGACTCAACATCGACATTGCTGCTCTCAGTGAAGTTCGCCTTCATGAGGAAGGCAGCCTTAAAGAACATGGTGCCGGCTACACACTGTATTGGTCAGGCAAACCCAAAACCGAAAGTCATCATTCCGGAGTTGGCTTCATGATTAAAAACTCCATTGCCTCTAAACTTGAAAATTTGCCAACAGGTCATTCCGATCGCATTATCTCCTTACGCCTCCCGCTACACAACAAGCAACATGTTGTTCTCTTCAGTGTATATGCCCCAACTCTCCAAGCTGACCCTACAGAAAAAGACAAATTCTACACCGATCTGCGCCGCCTTACTCAAAAGGTTCCTGCAGATGATAAGATCATAATCCTTGGTGACTTCAACGCCCGAGTAGGTAAGAACTCTGAAGCCTGGAAAGGAGTACTAGGCAAGCATGGAGTTGGAAACTGCAATGACAATGGTCGCCTCTTGCTAGAGTTTTGTGCTGAGCAGCAGCTTACCATCACCAACACTATCTTCCAGCAGAAAGACAGCCTGAAGACAACCTGGATGCATCCTCGATCTAAACACTGGCACCTCATTGACTATATCTTAGTGCGCCAGAGAAATGTTCGCGATGTCTGTCACACCCGAGTGATGCCTAGTGCAGAATGCCAAACAGACCACCGCCTTGTGCGCTGCAAACTTAACCTCCATTTTAAGCCCAAACCTAAGAGGGGCGGCATTCTGAGGAGGAGGCTCCAAGTTAACAATCTTCAAACAGCTGCAGTGAGAGACAGCTTCCAGGCAAACCTTCAAACTAGGCTTGAAGACCGTCCCATAGACTCTTCTCCTGAAGCGCTTTGGCAACATATTAAAAATAGCATCCTGCAGTCCTCCGAAGAATTCTTAGGGTTCTCCACAAAGAAAAACAAAGACTGGTTTGATGAAAACAATCCAGAGATCCAGGAATTGCTGGCAAAGAAGAGATCTGCTCACCAAGCACACCTCGCTCAGCCATCTTGCCATGTAAGAAAAGCAGCCTTTCGTCTTGCATGCAGTAAACTCCAACAGAAACTTCGAGACATCCAGAACAAGTGGTGGCTCAACCTAGCAAAAAAGACTCAACTATGCGCAGATTTGGGTGACCACAGAGGATTCTATGAGGCTCTGAAAGCAGCGTACGGACCCACACACCAAGTTCAAAGCCCCCTACTCAGCGCAGATGGCCAAACGCTTCTCACAGATAAAACCTCCATCCTGAATCGATGGTCTGAACACTTTCAAACTCTCTTCAGTGCCAACCGTGTAGTCCAAGACTCAGGAATCCAGCTCATCCCAAAACAAACGGTGAAAAATGAATTGGATATAGCCCCTACTATGGGAGAGACCCTTAAGGCCATACAGCAGATGAAAACCGGCAAGGCAGCTGGGGTCGACGGAATCCCACCTGAAATCTGGAAACATGGAGGCCAAACGCTCCATGCTAAATTTCACGAGCTAGTTGTGCGCTGCTGGGAACAAGGCGAACTACCACCAGATCTCCGTGATGCAATCATCATCACCCTGTACAAGAAAAAAGGAGTAAAGTCAGACTGCTCAAACTACCGAGGCATAACTCTGCTCTCCATTGCTGGAAAAATTCTCGCAAGAATACTATTGAACAGATTGGTACCCGCTATCGCAGAAGAACTTCTACCTGAAAGTCAGTGTGGTTTCAGAGCCAACAGAAGTACCACAGACATGGTATTCGTTCTCAGACAACTGCAGGAGAAGTGTAGGGAACAGAACAAGGGTCTCTATGTAACTTTCGTTGATCTCACCAAAGCCTTTGACACTGTGAGCAGAAAAGGTCTGTGGCAGATCTTGGAACGATTAGGATGTCCCCCCAAGTTCCTCAAAATGATAATCCTGTTACATGAGGGGCAGCGCGGCCAAGTCAGATATGGCGATGCACTCTCTGAGCCCTTCCCAATAGCCAATGGTGTGAAACAAGGTTGCGTTCTCGCACCAACTTTATTCACAGTTTTCTTCAGCATGATGCTCCAAAGGGCCACGGCAGACCTCGACGAACAAGACGGCATTTATATCCGATATCGTACCGATGGGAGCCTTTTCAACCTAAGGCGACTGAAGGCCCACACCAAGACCCTGAATCACCTTGTCCGCGAGCTGCTTTTTGCTGACGATGCCGCCCTCGTTGCCCACACACAAGCAGCTCTGCAGCGCTTAACATCCTGCTTTGCAGAGGCGGCTGAGCTTTTTGGGCTGGAAGTCAGCTTAAAGAAGACAGTAGTTCTCTACCAACCAGCACCACAAGATGATTACCATCATCCCCACATCACCATTGGCGAGTCAGAGCTTCAGCCAGTCCAGCAGTTCAGCTATCTGGGTAGCATCATCTCCTCAGATGCCACGATCGACAAAGAGATAGACAACAGAATAGCAAAGGCAAACAGAGCTTTTGGAAAACTCCATAAAAGAGTCTGGTGCAATAAACACCTGAAGAAAAGTACAAAGATCAGTGTCTACAGAGCCGTGGTACTGCCTACTCTTCCGTACGGGTCTGAATCATGGGTCATCTACCGCCACCATCTGCGACTCCTCGAACGCTTCCATCAGCGCTGCCTCCGCACAATCCTAAACATCCACTGGACTGACTACGTGACTAATGTTGCTGTCCTTGAACAGGCAGACGTCACCAGTATTGAGGCCATGTTGCTGAAAACGCAGCTGCGTTGGGCAGGGCACGTCTCCAGGATGGCGGATCACCGCCTCCCTAAGATCGTGTTCTATGGTGAACTTGCCACCAGCTGCCGCAAGAGAAGAGCTCCAAAGAGGAGATATAAGGACTCCCTGAAACAACACCTCAGCCTAGGCCATATTGACCACCATCAGTGGTCCACCCTGGCCTCCAATCGGGAGATTTGGAGACACACCATACATAACGCTGCTGTCTCCTTTGAGAGCACGCGTAGAATCAAGCTCGAGGAGAAAAGACAGCGCAGAAAGAACCGTGCCTCGACTATACCACCCAAGGAGACCCTCCGGTGTGCTCTTTGCAACCGGTCTTGCCTATCCCGCATTGGCCTTTTCAGCCATCAACGCGCTTGCAATAAGCGTGGGCAAAGCCCTTCCCAAATCTTCGTCCGCGAAGCCAAGCCATGATGATGATGATTTGGAGCAAAGCAAAATTTCAGTCTAACAGCAGCCTTGGAAAAGGGGTTTTTTACTTTGCATACTTACTTTTCATATATCTCAGCAGAAGCGTACACATCAATGAAATGTTCAAACCAGTGGAACATGACACTCCTGTTACTTTAGGATACATCTTTAAGAAACAGCCTGTTATTCTAAAAATACTGTGTTAAAACCCCACGCTATGAAGAAAATATAACCCCTAATTTGACATTATTTCTTTTTATTTTTCAAGAAAAGACCTTTCAATCTAGAATATAATGACCTTGCAAAATTAGCCCAAACTCATTCAAAGTCTGTACTGTGTAATTTTGATGTGTATGTGTACAGGAAAGCAGGAAATGTTCTTGAGCTTGTTATCAAGTGAGACAAGGTTAATTAGTGACTAGAATAGCTTCAGTATTTATTGCACTCCATTATATTTAACCACCTGTTCTTTTCACTTCCAGTATAAGATTTTCCAGGTTTAAGATAAGAAAGGAGAAACAGTTGCTTTTCACATTTGAAGTCACTAATTAATGTATATTTAATATACAGAAGGGGGGGCGGGTTAAGTTTATTGCCTACATAGACCTCTGTTTTCAGAATTTCACAAATGATTGATTTTTCAAAAGTTCAACACTCAAAATTACAACTGGGCTTTCAAGTGCTTTATGCTGAGCAGCCTTCAGTATAGCAAGGATTTTCAGAGGTCTCAAAATGTAGTGTCTAAGTACTTTGAAAATAAAACCATTTATTTGATATTTACATGAGAAAAGTACAGTACTGGGTGTTCACAAGTTTGAAGATGGACTGTATGGAAATTCTGGTTTCCATACAAAGGAAAAAAACAGAATTCTTAATTAAGATCCAGCTGAGAGTTAAATTTTACGCATATTTATACCTCTTCGGGTCAACAAAATCATGAGTTTCATGCTATTCATATTGCTCTGTGGACTAGAATAATGTAGTGTCATTTTAATATTTTTTTACCTACTTGTGGTTGTAGGGAACTGAGTTCCACTTGCCACAGAGATTCCTACACAAATTCAGACTGTCTTTGGCTTCTGTCACTATTGCATATTCAGGAAATACTCTATTTATAGATTGCAAGGACTATTTACAGTCTAGCCTCAAGGACTGAACTGTAGTACAAACTCAATCTAAATTCCAGATTTCAGTTAAAAGGAAGAATGCAAAAAGCTAATAAAGTGAGTTAATATTTCAATATTTCTTTCTATGTTTTCTCCTTGGTATTTATCTGCAATACTGTGTTACTTCATGTTCTTCAACATACAACTGAAGCGTAATTTATTTTTTTCCTAAAATAAAATACAGTACAGCTCAAATTCCTTGAAGATGAGTAATATTTGAAAACAGTAGGATAAATAGACACAGACCAATATGCTACCTTACCACAAAAAGAAATCTTATAAGAGAGGGATGAGCTTGTGAAAAATAGTGTCTGTGTGTGTTTTCTCTTTGCTTTTTTCCCCCCCTTCTCTCTTCTGAAAAGGAACTGCCTTTGGAAGAGAGTCACTTTTTTTTTTTTTCCCCTTTTTTTTTTTTTTTTTTGTTTTTATGTGCAGAGACTGAACCCCGTGGATAGGTCCATCCTGTAAGCCTGACTCTGTGTTTGACAGCAGATCCTCCTGTCCGAACTGAACAGCCCAGTTAGACAGAGACGGTAGGTGAAGTTAGCAGCAAAGCAGGTAAGAAATTTGGTAGACAGAGCATGGACTCTGCCTAAAACACGCCTGCTGTCATCCCTGTGCAATCTAGCTGCTGCTGCCATGGTCATCATGGCTTGACTTCGCGGACAAAGATTTGGGAAGGGCTTTGCCCACGCTTATTGCAAGCGCGTTGATGGCTGAAAAGGCCAATGCGGGATAGGCAAGACCGGTTGCAAAGAGCACACCGGAGGGTCTCCTTGGGTGATATAGTCGAGGCACGGTTCTTTCTGCGCTGCAACGTCAAAACCGAGTGGGCATTCACCTGCAGGCTTGCAGCCAAGCTCTGAAGTTAAGTACACCATCACTGTGAACGTCTGCCCCTTCCTCCTTCTTTCCCCAGCTTGAGCATGACATCACATGGTATGGAATATCCCCTTGGTCAGTTGGGGTCACCTGTCCCAGCTGCCTCCCCTCCCAAATTCTTGTGCACCCCCAGCCCACTCGCTGGTGGGGTGAGAAGCCGGAAAGGCTTTGGCACTGTGCAAGCACTGCTCAGCAGTACAAAAACATCCCTGAATTATCAGCACTCTCTCCAGCACAAACCCAAAGCACAGCCCCTTACTCACTACTACCAAGACAATTAACTACCCCAGACAGAACCAGCACAGTAACGAACACATTTCAACATGGGACCGCTATTGTTTAATCGTTTGATTAAGTGACTTGCAACAATTATGAGGTTGTTCCCTACCATCTCATCTACTATGGTCTTAAAAATGAGTGAGATTTTGAGACTTCCACTCCCATTCTACTTCGATTTGTTTTAAAGGAAGAAGTAAGGGCCTGAATCTCATGTAAGGAATGTATGGGCTAAGTAAATGTAAACATCATCGTTGCTGCTTTGAAGGTCTTTTTCTTTGCCACAGTGGTGTAATATGACCTTACAGAGCTTTCAGTGTTTATTTTTGTATAGGAAAATAAAAAGAACCCGCATATATATAATATTCAAGTACATTTGGTTTCCTATATAAGCAAATTTGGGGTCCTAAAAACAGAATTTATTTTAAAATAAAAATCATTCTCTGTGCGGTAATTTGAATTGTCAGTATTTCAAAATGTAAAGCAAATAACTATAATATTCAGTGTCTATATCTGTGAGAACACTTGCTTAATCTAGCTAGTGATGCTGCAGTATGTCCTTTTTTTGTAGAATCATACAATAATTTAGGTTGGAAGGGATCTCAAGGTCACGTAGTCTAACCTCCTGCATTACAGAAGTCCAGCTTCTCATTTTTGCTCAGAAGAACTCTCAGATTAAGACTTGAGTTTATTGTTGTTAGTTGCAGCAATTCAACGGTTGTCTTCCATCCGTGATGGAACAGATTTTCTACCCAAAATGCAAAAAATTAGTACTTTATCTCAATTTGAAACATGTCCTATTCTACAAACTGTTAAAAAAAAAAAAATCTGAACCAAGATGTATACATGGAAGCCTCATTTAGATATTTTCAATTAAAAGGGATTTACTCAAGACTGCTGAGGTAGCTTCATTGGGTTGTGCAACTAAGCTTTTCTGTTCTTACCAGTCTGATTTCCTTTCTCTGGTACACACTTAATAAATATTACATGCACTATTCAAGAATTCAGGTAAGTGGCTTTCCTTGTAAAGAAAATAGGTAAAGAGATATTAAACTGTAGTATTCAATCTTTCACAGGATGTCCTTTGTAAGCTGGGAGCAGTAATGGCTCTGTCTACACTTTCCTCACAGCCTGCTCTACTAAGGGCCATTACCAGAACAGACCCCAAAATTTGATCCAAAGCAGAAAAGCATACTCAAACTTCATTAGAAAAACATCCACACATTAAATAATTACTACAGAAACTCTTGGTATGCAACAGTTACTTCACTCGTTTCCTCTCTGTAGGCAATCATGAAGTGTAACGAGTATGGAGAAGCCTACCCAAAACTGCAAAGTTGAGGCGTAGTGTTAATGCATTGTTCAGAGATCATTATGCCTGACATTTAAGCAGTGCTGTTACTCCTCATCAATGAAAGGAGAGATCAGTTGCAGCCCTGGCACTGTCAGCTCATCTTGTTGCTATGGATGACAATCACAAATTACTAACACTTTTTTCCATTTTATCTCCTACACAATTCTTTCTTCCATCTAGTCTGTTCTTCTTCAATCCAGCAAAAGATAATCCCAGCTTGGGGTCTCATATGAGGCCTCACAAGGAGAAGAAATGCTCCAAGAATATTCATGGTTTGGATGCTGCAGTGTATGTGACAATAAGTAGCAGCCCTTTGAAGCAATTCGTACAGTCAAAGCTTCATGTAATAATATCAGTTATTCCAATAGTTGGTGTAAACAACCAGCCCAGGCTTCAGTATCTGGCCAGGAATATATATGACAAATGATAAATCCATTGAGTTAAAAAGCACTGTCAATAATAGGAAAATGCTCAAAAGACCTTTAGGTAAGGTTTGGAAAATTTACTTCATACTGAAAGACTTCAGTAGTTCTTGCTTCGCACAGAGAAGGGTAGGGAAGAGTTCATCACGGATTATAAATAACCATTGTGAAATCAGATATTGACCACTGGTGGTTAAATAAACCGACAGAGTGAAAAACCAAGACCTATACCTGAAAACTGAAGTTTGAAAAGAATCAAACTGGAAATAATATTCAGCTGCTCAAAATGAAGGTTATATTCCACTGAAGCAGATTACCAAGGGAGCACTTAATCTGTTGTTTTACAATTAAGATTATATATGTGTTGAAAAGATGCTCTCTAGTTCACCCCCAAGTTATAGAACTTTGTATCTCTCAGTTAATGGAAAGAACAACAGTTCTTTCTCTGCAGGAACTTTTCTTAAAAAAATCTGTGTCCTGCTTTACACAGAATGGTCAGTCCTGGTTTTAAAATCTTTGTGCTGCCAAACACCTAGAAGTCACAGAATAAATATTAAAGATTTTAGAAAATTCATAGATCACATCCATTTTACCTGGGCAAGCCTTTCGTTTGCCACGTGGCAACGCCAGAAAAATGTTTCTTCAAAAGCGTTATAACCCACAGGCTTAGAAAGAGAGAACAGCTGACCAATACCATGAGAATAAAATGCATCCATCAGCTCAGCACATCTTTGTTATTAGGTAATATTGATCATGGCATTATATATATATATGTATATAGCATTATTTAAGTTGCTTTCTTAAACAAATGAATATATAGTATAATGAAATACTTGAATGCTACTCACAGCTTTTAGATGAACTTCCAATTCTTACATTTTGTATTTATTCTGTATTTCATTATTATAGGGTACTCATTTCATTGTATTGAATTATCATGGTGCCGTAATGAAAACCATTAATTTTTTTAAATCAGAGGGAGTATAAACAAAAAGGAAAGGAAAAAAACATGTCACGCCACTCAAACTTGATTGCTTTTTTTGATAGACTTACAAAATCAGTGAAGGATATGCAGTACATATATTTGCATTTTACTGAAGTATGAACATGCCTTTGAAAAACTTACAAAAAGGATCCACATTCACTTGAATGTGTTATTGCTATTACATGGAAAAAAAACTAGATGAAAGACAATGAATAAAGTGAACTTTAATATGGGGTGAAGTATAAATGGATACTCAAAACATATGCATTAAAATTCATTTTATTCAATGTATTCTGTCCTGATCTGGAAGAAAGAGTAAATAGCACAGATGAATTTGCAAATCATAGTCAGCTGGAAAGTAAATTCTAATCAACTTGGGCTGGATCAATAAGCAAGTCTGCCTTTTTCCCCAGATTTATGAATGGGTCATCATGTTACTGTGGCATCCAAAACAGAATCCAGTAAATGTGCTGTGACTGAACTGTGGTCTCCAAAGGAAAGAAAGAGAAACTAAACTGGGCAAGTATTAGAAAATTTCTAATCTTGATTCTCTATTGAATGCCTAAATGATTCCATGTTTTCTGGATTGGAATAAGTAAGTCTAATATGTATTTCCCTCCTCTTTTTATGAGTCGTTAATAATTCATTAAGAGAAATAACCCTGTACACTGTAACAGAAAACAGAGCATGAGACTTCTAAGTTTGTGTGAGCTGGGCTGGAACATGCTGAATCTTTCAAGAAGGGAATTAAAATTACTCTCCAGCTTTTACAGGAGGACAAGTTTGCGCCCTGTGAATTCCTGAAGGATAAAACCTGTTTCACCTATTTTGATTACTGAGGGGGGGAGATGGTTTCCAGTTCTTTTTTCTCGGTAGCAATGCAGAAATGTAGAAGTTTTAGCTCTAGTGATGAGAGAGAGGGAAGGAAAGAGATTTGTATTTCTTCACCCCTTTCCACTCCTTAACAGCAGACAAGGCTGGAAAATGGCAGTGATCGAAAATGCTTGTACACAGCTGCTTGCTGCGGAGCACAGATGAGGATGCGCTCTGCCCTAATGGGGCGACACCAGGGACAACTTAATCCCCATGCGGAGTAATGGGCTATAAAATATCTTTTTTCTTCAACCTCTTCTAAAATTTGCACTTAGGTTAAATTATCTTTTACTTTGTATTCATTCAATCTCTTTCAGAATATCATAACCACAGTGCCCGTGTGGCCCAATTTGCTGTTAGTAGTAAAATTTTGCTGTTAGCAGCAAAAGGCTGTAGGCTTTGTACTGAAGGGCTAAGAAAATACTTTAGAACAACTCCAGGTGGGCCAAAGATTGAAGAAACTGCCATTATTGACATCATATTCCTTCCAGTAAGGACCTCAGGACGCTGCTGATAAACTGTTCTGAGACCCTCCCTTTCCCAGTCTCATTGAACAAGACTGAAGTTTAGAACCCAGAGGCACATCTAGCAACAGAAAAAAGGGCAAATATGAGGAAGTTTTATGTGGCATTTTTACTTATCTTACCAAAGAGGTTTTTTCTTGTATCAATTATTTATTTGGACAATAAGACTGTTAAAATATTAATTGGAATAATACTAAATTATTACTTCCACGTACATGGTGTCTTCTTTTTTTACCCACAAAAAGATTTGGAGTGGAACACTTGTTGCAGTATATGGCAGTTTTTTACACAGTTATGCATAAAAAAGGAAAAAGTGTGTAATATGTTTTACTTAATATCAGACGTGTGTGATATCACTGACGAAAAAATACGTAGAGCATTTTAAAAATGAATATTTGTTAGATGAATTTATAGATGTAGTACTTTTTTTTTCCTATTTATAAACCCTTTCAGAAAGATTTTGCTTACTCAGCTTTAGCCTGGGTGCTACTATCATTTTGAAATGATTACCTCCATTCCTTGGAAAGCTCTCATCACCCCCCACCCCTGAAACAGTCAACAGTAAGAAATTGGGAGGGGTTTGTTTGTTTGGTTTAGTTTTGGGTGTTTGCTTGTTTTTTTTTAAATTTACAGGGGATTTATGTTTTGCATCCTTGGAACTCTGAAGTTTTACATGAGATAATCTTTTAAAAAGTAAAGAGATACTGAAAAATACAGGTATGTATTTACAGTTTGATAGTGGGATCTTACACCATCCCTTTAACATATCAGTAAAACTAATTCATTATATTATCTTCCTCATAATGAGTAACCCATTGAAGATTATATGGCTTCTCACAAAGTAAGATACTTCTCTACCTGATTAAAAATGATTCATAAACATATCTGCTACTTAGATTTTCCTTTTATAAGCTTAAGAGATGTATTCAGTTTCAAAATTGTCTTTAGGTCGGGTTCGCTGTTCTGATTCCCACTGAGTATCTTATTCCATAAGTTATTCCCTGAGTACGGTATTTCTCAGTATGATTACAGGATACAGGATCTAGCCTTCTTTACTCTTTCTTTAAACAGAATTTCTTGAGGAAAGGCTGTGCTGATGTTTCTACAGGCAGAAGAATATATAGAAATGAATCACTCACTCTAAATCATTTGATTTGAAATGCTATTTCCAAAACTATAGTTTTGCCTCTTACTTGCTTATACGCTCTGAGTGCTTCAAGGCATTTAGTTTTGCTTCTATGGTGCTTACCAGATGATTTTCTCAAACTAAGAATTACCAGCCTAGACTCACTTACAGCTATCAGGCAGCAGGCTCACTCAGCTATCTCAATTTAAGTGGAACCCATTAGTTTTGCCATCTTGCAATGAATTGCATTTTTCAACCAAAGATATTTAAAAATTTACTTTCCAACTCTTTTTTTTTTCTTCTGCCAGAACCTAATACTTATTACTACTTATATTGAAACATGCAGCTATTAATATAAGCAAGCACTTCCCTAGTGGTTTGCATTGTCACAGGAAAAGTCACAAGGTACTGAACTTTATATAGCAATAAAAAAGATCACCTACCAATGTGTATTCCTTACACTTCTACCTTATTTTTTAAATGTAAGGCTACTGAAACAACAAGGTTTTTCACATTTTTCTGTCTGCAAGTTTTGTCTGAATAGAAAAATCTCCCTGTCTTCCAGCACATCTGTATGTGAGCTATAGAATTAGTGTGACTGCAGTGCCCAGGCAGGGCAGCACCTACTAATACTCTGCTAATGAGATCTACTGATTCTGGACATCTCAGAGTCACCACACATACAATGCATAGTGAATGCAAACATATTTCAGCCTGTGAAGTACACCAGCCCTATTAGGTGTAACCTTGACAGAGTTCTCACTCAGCTAACACTATGATGAAGTTAAAAAAGAGGGGGGAAGATCCGCCATAAAGACAGAGAAAATAATTGGAGCACTGTTCACTAAGGAATAATATATCATCTTTTCACACTACTAATTTGCTTTGCTGCCTCTACTAACAGAGTCTGAATCCTACCTAATTGTACCCCTTTGTTCCTTTGCCAGAGCACATTGTCATGTCTGCTTCTCTGGCTGTCTTATTCTCTCTTCTCAGTGTATTCACTGACAAATGATGAGAGGCTGAAGTATGAAGAAATGCTGACTGCATTATATGAAGTCTTCAGATCACCCAAATTAGCCAGCCGACTGTGGAAACCTTTCCTTCTACATGTTGTTTCATTACTGAGAAACAAAAGGGTTTGTACAGATCTGGTCAAACATAGTATTTATACACAATGGCTGAGATTTTTTGTCTCCATTAGGTTTTTATAAATGGAAACATTGACTTTTCCTCTTATCTCATTCTGTTATTTCCGTACCTCTTTCTAAAGTACGAAAACAGATTATAGCAATCACATTTTTCCTTTTTTTTTCTTTTAATTTTTCTTATTTCAGATTTATTCTTCCCAAACACTCAGTACTTTTATTGCTTGGACCCTCAGATATGACCTTTGAGGGTGACTACAGTTCTGTCTTTACATAAAGCTCTCAGTTTTCAAGGTCCAGCCATTTATATTCTTTTGTACATTCTCTTCTCATCTGCAGCTTGGATATCTGGGAATGAGCAAAACCTGGGGTTAGCATTTACTTTGGCATTTTCAACAGAACATTGATGGAAATATTTCCCATTGTCTTTCTGATACTATAAAAAAAAAGAAAATATTCATAGATTAGAAAATGTTAAGGTAAACACAACAGGAAAGCCGTTTTCCTTCCTCCTCTGCCTTTTGGAAAATTTGTGCGTATCCTAAGTATAATGCTTTTTAGTATTAATATCTGATCTGTTCATCATACTACCAGCATGTGCAATGATGGACTCTTGTTTGCTTATTGTCTTCTAACACAGTCTGTAGGGCTGTCTTTCAACAGATAATCTGATCCAAATTATAGGAGAGAACAAACATACACACGTGATTTTCTCAGGTCTGTATTTTGTGATATCTTTTTACTATAGAAAAGAGCTAGGATTCTGATTCAAGGTTATCACATATATTTATACAGTTTGAGCCTCATAGTGGGAATACCATAAATATTCTCTGCACGGATCATTCTGGTCTCTGAAATAAGAATTTGCGTATGAATTGAGTTCACTTTCCATTGGTATATACATGAACACTTACGTTGATTTTCTGTCCAAAAGGTTTTCAGGTTGTTCTGTTGTGACTTGCCTATCATTTATTTGTCATCAATACAATGTTTTAGGAATTGATTTCCAATTTCTTAGCTGAAGCTGCATTGTAATTTGGAATCAGCCTGTAGCACAAATGAAGTACTTTTATTCTAAGGTGAACCTGGACAAAACCCAAAGCAATAAAATTACGGCTACAAAATTATTTTATAAAATTTCATACTACCACGAAAATATCTAATTTGATGATAATCAACAATTGTATAAAAGCCTGGAAGTTGAACCTCAGAATTTTGTCTATGCAAGGACTGGAGAATGGAAGTTGTCTAAAGTGTCTTTTTCTTTTACATACATTCTGCACCCCAGAGACAGACGGTTCCAGCTGCTCCAATGGAGATACTGCAGGGCAAAGCTAAGCCCTGCAGCCACAATGGTGGCATCTCAGGGAAAACCTGTGTAAGGAAGGGCAAAGTGCTGCCCATCAGTGAGAAGTGAGGGGGCAAGTGTCCGATCCCCAAGCTGAGAGAATGAGGAGGGGGAGGATGCAGACACCATGCCCTGGGGGAAGCTGTAACCTGTGGAGGACCCCATGGAGGAGCAGGCTCCTGGCAGGAGAGGAGCTGACACAGGAGCAGGTTTCCTGGCAGGAGCTGCGGCCTGTAGAGGAATCATGCTGGAGCAATCTGTTCCTCCTGGACTGTATCCAATGGAGGGGACCCATGCTGGAGCAGTTCTTAAAGAACTGCAGCTGGTGAGAAGGACCCACATTGAATCAGTTTGCGAAGGACTATATCCTTCAGGGGGAGGGGAGGGACCCCACGTCTGAGCACGGGAACAACATGAGGAGGAAGGAGAACAGAATCAAATTGTCATGAACTAGACCACAACTCCCATTCCCCATCCCCCTGCGCCACTCAGGGAGGGGAGGAGGAGGCAGAAGAGTCAGGAACAAAGGAAGAAAGTTGAGCCTGGGTAGGAAGGGGTAAGGGTGAGGTATTTTAGGTTTGTCTTTGTTTCTCACCACCTTACTCCATTTTTAATAAGCAATAAATTAATTTTCCCCAAACTGAGTCTGCTTTGTCCATGGTGATAACTGGTAAGCAATCTCCCTCTATTTTTCTTCATCCATAAGATTTTCCGTATTTTCTTCTGTTCTATTAAGTGGGAGTTAGGTTGGGTGTGTATTTGCCAGCCAGCCAAGGTCAACCCATCAGATTTTCAAAAACAATTAAAAATCACTGTCACTCAGAATCTACTCTCTCTGGAGGCCATAAACTCAACTTTATTATGATGAAATTAATATACATAGTACGCTTTCACTTTCCTAAAATGTGGCAAACTCAAGGTGGATGCAAGACTTCATAGAATCACACAGAATGGTAGGGGTTGGAAAAGACCCCTGGGGATCATCTAGTCCAACTCCCCTACTAAAGCAGGTTCACCTAGAGCAGGTTGGACAGGATCACATTCAAGTGGGTTTTGAATATCTCCAGAGAAAAGAACCTCTCTGGACAGCCTGTTCCAGTGCTCTGTCACTCTCAAAGTGAAGAAGATTTTCCTTATGTTTAGGTGGAACTTCCTGCATTCGAGTTTGTGTTCATTGCCCCTTGTCCTATCACTGGGCACCACTGGAAAGAGCCTGGCCCAACCCTCTTGACACCTACACTTTAGATATTGATAAGCACTGATAAGATCCTCTCTTAGCCTTCTCGGGGTTAAACAGATCCAGGTCTGTCAGCCTTTCTTTGTAAGAGAGAGGTTCCACTCTCCTGATCATCTTTGTAGCCCTCCACTGGACTCTCTCCAGTAGTTCCTTGTCACTCTTTGTCACGGAGGCACCCGCAGAACCAGACAGCAGCAGCTATCCAAAAAAAACGTGGATTTATTGCAAACAAATGTGCCTGGCACTCCGACTGTACAAGTTCGGATGACAGTTGGGAATTATTACTGCACAACAGATCCCTGAACACTAATGAACACACTCTAAGGAAGGATGACCCAAAATGTGCACAGCTCACTGATAGAAAGGGAGAATCTCTCACCTAGTGATACCGAGAGGGTCACTCACCTATACCGCGGTGAGGATCACTCCATCCCAGGGAGGTACACCCGGATGGCGTCCCAATCCGAGGGGAGTCCTGGGAAGTACCTTCGACCAGCGTCCCAATCCGAGGGGAGAGTCTCCAACCACACTACCTGCTGCTCCAAGGAGAACCAACTCAAAAGCAGTTCTCCAGCAGGGCTCCATTTATACCCTGGTCGAGTGTTACCTGTGGTCACTTTCAGGCAACACAGGCAGGATGCAGCTAATGGAATCTGGACTCCGAGGCACCAGTATCCCTGGGGGGCAGCTCCTGATGCTTATCAGGTGCTGCTGCAAGGCCTGTCTTTTGTGCAAGTTCTGTGCTAGCAGTCAGGGGGGTTGCACTGCCACAATCCACCCCGTGACCACAGTCACAACTCGACTGGTTTCCTTGGAGTGGTGGTACAGTTACTTCTTGCCTCCAAAGTTAAAAGGGAGCGCAGTCTCAGTGAAGTTTAATGCTCACTGTGGACCATCATTCCCCAGTTAATTCTAAACTTACAACAGAACATGAGGTGTTTCAAAGTATTATAAAACATAGCACCAAATGTAAATGCAGAACTATACAGATGTCTAGTTCTGTATATCAAACATTAATACTTCACAAAAGTTTGAACAAAATTAACAATATACAAAACATACTCCTCATACATTGAGGTATTACAATTTTACAACCACTCTGACCAAGAGAACACAACATAACGAGGATTTTTTCACCCAAACAGTCCCTAGTGCTGCAACAATTGCTGCTGTCTTCTGCAGAGCATCATGTTTAGTAGTTGTCCCTAGAGCTCGGCATAGTGCTGTTCCATCCCCACCCTGTGATGTCATCAGTGGGTAGAAGGATGCCAGTTTGTTGCTCAGGTGAATCCTACTATCTTCATCACAACATTATGGTCCAAGTCCTGGTCATCACCGTTGCTATTAGAGGCTTTGTGGGGAAATCCACTTCTCCGTTATCCTGTAGAAAAAAGAAACAAAGCTGGCCTTGGTCTAGAGACCGGGCTCCACAGTTAGAAGTCGGGGATTATCCACCGAGCACTAATACAGGGAGTTTTTCCCCATCCCGATCCAGGGCTTCCCAGGCATATAAGCCTCTGGGGTTTGCCAGGATCATGGGCACAATGCCAATGGAGGGTAGTTTCACCATTACAAGTTGGCCCACAAGCATCTGTGAACCGCACTCCTCCGGTATTTGAGCCTGCTGTCAGTTCAGGTGCCTCTTTAATAGGGGAAGGTCTATAGGCCTGACCCAACAAAACTGGATCTGGATTCACAGGCTGTTGTAACTTAGAGACCTTGACTGGGCCCTCTTTTAGTTGCAGTAACTGGCCAATCCCTTCCAGGTAGGAGTACCACTTCTGTACAGTGGCCTTCTGGGCTACTCCCTCAGGAGGGGGCGATCCCTTGAGAATTGAATATAGCAGAGGGAAAGGACCTTGCACTATGATATCTTGCGAAGTACGTAACCTCTCTGCTTCCTTGACTGCCCTGGTAAGGGAGAGAAGTCCCTTCTCCCACTCTGAGTACCGTTGTTCGGTCTCCTTGAACGAGGTAGATGAAAACACTAAGGGCCTAGCTGGTCCCTTTGGAAAATGCCACAGTAAGAGGCATGTCCTGCAAATCCCTGTTCTACCCTCAGTGGGTCTTGTGGATGTAGAGGGCCTGGCCTCTGATAAGCCTTAAGCTCATCCTTCAGGACATTAAGGGCTTCTCTATGTTGTGGAGTCCAATGCCATGCCCTATTTTTCCAGAGCAGATCATACAGAGGGCGGGTGATCACTGAGAACCCAGGGATGTGCTTCCTCCAACAGTCCCATGTACCCAACAGCTGCTGGAATTCTGTCTTGTTCCTCAGGGTTTGCCCCTTCCCAACAGCTGACAGTGTATCTTCAGGTACCGCAACTGCACCAGCCACCCACCAAGCTCCTCAGAACTTCAGCTCTTGCCCAGGACCCTGACATTTAGAAGCTGGGACATCTAACCCAGCTTTAGTCAGAGAATTCCAGACAGCTCCTACTGCCAGCCCGACCTGTTCCCTGTTGTCTCCACCCACCAGAAGGTCACCTCTGTACTGGTGGATGCCAATGCCTGCTGGGACTGTCACAGTGTCAAGCCCTGTAGCCAAGGCCCTGTGGGCAATAGTGGGGGAGTGTCTGGACCCTGGTGGAAGCCGGTTAAAGGTGCATCGTGTTCCCTCCCAGGTGACGGCAAATTGGGGTTTGTCCTCCTCCCGTAGGGGAATCAGAAAAAGCCTGTCCTTGACATCTCCAATGGCCATCCACGGGTGGGCGGCGCCTGGATCGCTGTCACTGTTGAAGTGATGCTGGGGACAGCAGCTGTCGGCGATGGGCTGTTCCTGTTCAATTTTCTACAGACACTGGTTAAACGCCTCCGCCCGTCGGCTTTACGGACTGGCCGGACCGAGAGTTGTCCGGGCGGGGGGTGCGTCTGACCTGCCTTTCCCCAGGTCGTTAATCGCTGCGCTGATGGCTCGTTTGGCTGCCGCAGAAACGCCCATAGCTTTGGGCTGTGGCAGAGCGGGGGCGACCTGCAGGGTCCTGACTCCCACCCCGGGATGGCCAGAACTGCCCAAGCGGCCGCTGGGCAGGTTCTGTTCCTCTCGCAGGGGCGCGGAAGGGTTAACTGTGCTGTCCTGCAGAGGCGGGGGGCGGGCAGCCGCCTTTCCCCCGGCTCTCCCGATCTCCCTCTAACAATGACCAGCGATGGCATGTGGTCGGTGGGCGATCTGTGTAATACTGCCCGGGAGATGCCTAGCGCCACCGCTTTTCGCCACAGGTCATTCCTTCCCGGGTCGTAGGACCGACCAGGTTTACCTCGGGAGGGTTCAAACTCCCGGTGGGGGCGGGGGGGGGGGGGCAGGTCATTGGGGGTTTGTCACTGAGCTGTTCCCGTCGGCGCCGCCGCCCGTGTCGGTCCATCCCATTTCACGCCCGTAAGTGACTGTATCGCCTCGTATTTCTGCCCAGGTCACCACGTGTGCAGGGGGGTTCTGAGGGTTTTGCCGATTACGTTCTATCGCCTTCTGAATCTTTCCTCCAAGAGCCTGGACGTGGATCTTTAACGCGCCCGGCAGCCTTTCAGGAGCGGCCGGAGCGGCTCCGGGTCCACGGCGCGGTGATCGCACCCCGTCCCGTCCTCTCTCGTACCCGGGCTGGACACGGGCAGCCCTGTGCGCTCCCACCGCCAGCTCCGTTAACCCTTTAACGCGGGTGGTGACCGGCTCCCCCCGCTCTGGGGGTGCGCACCCCCAGCCCAACACGCCACTCGGGACGTGACCGACTGGTCTCCTGGCGGCCCATGGCTCAGAAACACCCCGGGACCCCAAACCCTGACGCTCCATCATCACTGACCAGGATCCGATCCCCTCCAGTTAACGACACTCCCCACAGACACTCGGTCTCAGTTTCATTGGGTCTCCGCGAAAACCCGTCCTGCAGCTCGTCCAGCCCGGACCCCGACCCGGGGGCGGTGCGGACAGAGCTCCGGGGGTTCCGCCACGGGCCCTGGGCCTTTCTCCGTTTTAATAACGGGTCGCACCGCCTTTCCCTCTGACTTCTCCGTTTGGTCAGAACTATTTCCGCTGCTGTCTCCTCAGGTGTCCTCCTCCGAACCCTCGGGGTCCGCACCCCTGGGTAACTAGTTGGTTCGGGCGGCTCTGGGGGCTGTTTTTATCTGTGCCAGCAAGAGCTTGAACAGCACACGGGTCTGCTCCTCCTCACTGCTCCATCCTCTCCTCGAACAATACACCTCTGACTCCAGCACTTTTGTGTGCTCCTGGGCCTGCACCAAACAAGCACCCAGGATGGCACACATGGCTCCTTTGTCTGTGCCACCCCAAAACCTCACCGGGCTTTGTTCCAGCCTTTCAATGACCGCTGCGGGGTTGCACCACTTCTCCCTCACCCGTGCTGTGTCTAAGGGAGAAGGGGCACAGTTGTGCCACTGGAATAATTCCTGTATCGACACACTGCTCGACTACACCAATTTGTCACAGAGGGACCCACAGAACAGACAGCAGCAGCTATCCAAAAAAACGTGGATTTATTGCAAAAAAAAAATTTATTGCCTGGCACGCCGACTGTACAGGTTCGGATGACAGTCGGGAATTATTACTGCACAACAGATCCCTGAACACTAAAGAACACACTCTAAGGAAGGATGACCCAAAATGTGCACAGCTCACTGATAGAAAGGGAGAATCTCTCACCTAGTGATACCGAGAGGGTCACTCACCTACACCAGGGTAAGGATCACTCCATCCCAGGGAGGTACACCCGGATGGCATCC
This sequence comes from Bucorvus abyssinicus, assembly GCA_009769605.1. NCBI lineage: Eukaryota > Metazoa > Chordata > Aves > Bucerotiformes > Bucorvidae > Bucorvus > Bucorvus abyssinicus. The sequence goes on from CM020030.1 coordinate 7,674,863, forward strand.
TGACTCAAGGGGAGAGTCTCCAACCGCACTACCTGCTGCTCCAAGGAGAACCAACTCAAAGTGGTTCTCCAGCAGGGCTCCATTTACACCCTGGTCGAGTGTTACCTGTGGTCACTTTCAGGCAACACAGGCAGGATGCAGCTAATGGAATCTGGACTCCAAGGCACCAGTATCCCTGGGGGGCAGCTCCTGATGCTTATCAGGTGCTGCTGCAAGGCCTGTCTTCTGTGCAAATTCTGTGCTAGCAGTCAGGGGGATTGCACTGCCACACTCTTGACTGGGGAGCCCAGAACCGGGCACAGTACTCCAGATGGGACCTCACTAGGGCAGAGTAGAGGGTGAAGAAACTTACCTTGACCTGCTGGCCAGACTCTTATTAAATGCACCTCAGGACACCATTGGCCTTCTTGGCCACAAGAGCACACTGCTGGCTCATGATTAACTTGTTATCCACCAGGACTCCCAGATCATTCTCCACGGAGTTGCTTTCCAGCAGGTCAACCCCTAATCTGTACTGGTGCATGGGGTTATTCCTTCCCAAGTGCAGGACTCTACATTTGCCCTTGTTGAACTTCATTAGGTTCCCCTCCACCCAACTCTCCAGCCTGCCCAGGTCTTGCTGAATGGCAGCAGCCTTCTGGTTATTCAGCCACACCTCCCAGTTTTGTATTATCAACAAACTTGCTGAGGGTACACTCTGTTCCTTCTTCCAGGTCATTGATGAATATGTTGAACAAGACTATACCCAGTACTGACCCCGCTAGCTACAGGCCTCCAACTAGTCTCTGCGCTGCTGATCACAAGCCACTGAGCTCCATCATCCTGCCAGTTCTGAATCTATCTCACTGTTCACTCGTCTAACCCACATTTCCTAAGCTTCCTTAAGGATGTTATGGGAGACAGTGTCAAAAGCCTTGCTGAAGTTGAGGTAGACAACATCCACTGCTCTCCCCTCATCTAACCCTCAGGTACTTCTCTATGCACACTCCAGCTAAATGCCTACATGTGTGAAAGCCCATCATTTCCATTGGGTTTTGGGGAGTGTTCACAAAATTTAGGTAACAGGAAATTCAGGCCTGACTTATGTACAAGTATTTTTCAAGTGTAAGAATAACAGCACGATCCTTTCACCAAATACTTCTAACGGCACAGCCAGAAGATTTACTGAAATTATATTGGTAATAAGATAATTTTTAATGCTTGTCTTCCTTTACTCTAATAAGGGGAGCTGTTCAAGCTTTCACATTTAATTTGGTAGTCTTTAAGTGTATTTGTGTGGTTACAGGTAAGGTATCAGTTCTTAAGTTTGCAAATACTTTATTAAGTTGGGGAGGTAGAAATAATTTATAGAGAAATTATAGATTTTTATAAAAGGTAGTAGTTAATAAATTTTAAAAGCAACTATGTTATGCTCAAAGTAATAGTTCTATAAGCTTCAAGGTTTTTCACATTATTATTGAAAGAACTGTCAACAATGACGCAGTATTTTTCTATTTCATTTATTACATACTAAACAGTGTGATTAAACATGAAATGAAGAAAATGTTTTCTGATTGATTTACAGTAAATTTAATCTTTGATTAACATTCCAGAAGGAGGAAAAACAAATGAACATGCTACAAAGCATGCTAATGATGATCCTAATGATAACTGAGAATGTTCTTAGAATACATAATATCATAATGAAGACATCAAGACTTTATGTAGATATTCCCTCTGTAGATTTTATAATAGGCAGAGGAATCTTTACTTGTTTTTGAAAAATTGTACTGGACTCAAACTTTTCTGACACACAAGAAAAAAAGGAAAATATTCCCTTGAAAATTTGATTTACATCAATTATGATGCTGCTTTGTTCCTTGCCTGTTTCTGTATATGTGCTTTCATTTTCCTGGCCACTAGGCTTTGCATTTACTATTAAACCTCCCCCACTGGCTGAAAATCTCAGAGCCCAAACTTCTCTGTTTCATTTAACTTTAGCCTCTGGATTTTTATTTGCTATTGTCTGTAAATTGCGGTCACAGCTGAATAATCACTCTAAAGTTACTAGCAACAGATGTGGAGCTGGTATTCTAAGCACTGGAAAAGAGAAACTGTAAGGGGATTTCAATTTAATTGGTCATGAAATCACCTAAAAACTTCTAAAAGTCATTACTGAGGTATAACTCCTTAAAAAACTGTCACTATACACAGACCGATGATTTCCTTAAAAAAACAAAGAAATGTTCTCGATGCCTCCAGTGATCTGCAAATGAAAGCTTAAGAACCACATCCTAAATGAAATGGACATGATATAGATAAACCTTTCTTTTCTAGATCATTGATAGGAATATGAGAATATAAAATGGGGAGTAATGGTTCATTATGAGATGAATATCATACATAATAAAGTAATTCCAATTCAGATTGTGCATTTGGGCCCAATCACAATTTGGTCAGAAGATCGGTTCTGAAGTGGGAAAATAAAAAAAGGACATAAGAGTGGCACTTAACAGCACGATTTTAAGAGTATTTAGCTTCTGTCTGTCATGACAATTAGTAAGAGTGAGCCATCTAGCAGCCCATGAAAAAACTCAGCTCCTCAACTTCCACCGAATTTCACAGGGCCACCCCTCCTGTCACCAAAAGCTGAATCCTAGTCTCACCTTTTTCTCCTGGATCATCTTCTGCATACCGAAGTCTCTTAGCCACCAGCTATTCTTTACCAGCATCCACTCTTCTTGCTCTGAAAATTCGAACTCAACAAAAAAACCCCACAACATCGTTCTTGGGCACCTACTATGTATCCTAGATGTCCTACTAGGTTTTCACATACAAAGACTTTTTTTCTGACTGAGTAAGTCCTCTCTTCTCATAACATCCCTGCATAAGCCTTCCTGCTGGCAGCTGTAGTTTCTTCTACTCATTTAACTGAATGTTTCTCAGCTCTTTAAAGAGCAGATGCTCCCCACTAGGCCATGGAGTCTTAATGGAGAACAACTCAGCAGCTTCTCAGTACAGCTGTATTAGAACTGGCAAAAGCCAGTGATTTAGGGGCAATTTGGGTGTTCGCAGCTGTTTCAAAGGTGAGGTGGTGCCTTCAGTCCTGTTCGGTGTTTAATACTTACCAGCTCCCTCTCCTAGATAAATAGCACCTTCTGTCCTTGAGTTTTGTGTCCATCTGTGTGCACCCGTACCTTTTAGACATGATATAACATGACAACTGATACCAAATGATATTGACAGGCCTTTATTGAACTTAATTACTCTTCAGAGACTGGCATGAATCAATCCTCATAAAACTAATCTGTGACTTGTGTCATGTGCCAGCTTTACTATGGAGGAAAGGGAAGGAAACTTCTCTGGGGAAGGAGGGATTCCTTCATTTTACCAGTAATACTTTATTTCTTCTTAAATTATTGATGGACTTTTTTTCAAGTAAAAATTACCATAAACATTTATTGGATAACATAGTGAAAATAAAGATGGGAAAGCTCAGTGGTGACGTTTAGTTTGACTCTATCATGCTGTGTAGGAAATACCCTGAACTCCCATTAAAATAAGTGAAATCACTGAAATGCACTCACCACCATGACAGATAAAGTTCTTTGCCAGTATAAAGTTCAATGTGTAGTGATATATTAAATATCTTTTTTTTATTTTATTTTTCCTATGTATTAAATATTTGGTTTGGGTGGGGTTTTTTTGTTTGTTTGGTTGTGGTTTTTTTTTGTATTGGTTACACAAAACTATGAAATTTTACTTTGTTTATGGTAACTGTAAGTATCTTGTAAATCTGGAAAATGGCAACTTATGAGCTTTATGGAAAAAAATGAATACATTAACTTGCTCTATGCTAATGGCAAAGGAAGCATTTTTCAGATGTGTCTGATATACAGCGTTCCTCATGAACCTAAAGAAAAATCTTCCACTAGGTTAGGGAAAATAGTTTAGGTATCAGCCATTGGTAACATCATGCTTATATTTAGAATGCTTTCACATTCCTTGCTGTAAACCAATGTTTCTCAAGATGAGGATGTTTATTGAAGACATATTCTTACTTCTCCCCTTAGTTTAATGTGGCATGTGTTTTCTCCATCTGGAATGGTGGCATTTTTCAGAGCCTTCTCTCCTCACATTTATCATCCCAGCCTCTTTCCATGGTGGAGGAGGCAAATCAGTTCTCAAAAGTGATGGGAGACAGGATCAAGAACAAAATTAAAGGTAATTATCTTAAGTCAATTTGCTTTATTTTTCTAACACTGGAATTATGGAGTAGTCACTTCCTATCACTTCTGAAACTTCGGTTGCCTTGCAGGACTTACAGCCTATGTTGTGTATAAAGTGGGCAGAGGGGGCTCAAAACTGCTTCTAAGACTTCAAAGAGTGGTCATGGAAGATAAGGGGTTTAAATGGTCTGTGGGAGAAGGCTCAAGCTCAGCTGTGAGTGCAGGCCTAGCAATCTCCTTATCAGTTAAATAAACAGCCAGTAGTAGCATTTCTGACTGTCTGTCCCATGCCAGTCTGTAGTCATCCTCACAACAGACGTTTTTCCTGATGTTCAAACAGCATCTCCTGTATTTTGGTTTGTGTCCATTGGCTCTTTTTCTGTCACTAGGCACTGGAAAGAGCCTGGCTCCATCTTCTTTCGACCCTGAGGCTTCAGTCTTTACTATGTCCATCCATCTCTTGTACTGAAGAGCCCAGAAGTGGACACAGTACTCCAGGTGTTGCATCACCAGTGCTGACTATAAGGGAAGGATCACCTCCCTCAACCTGCTGGCAACACTCCTCTTAATGAAGCCCAGGATACCACTGGCTGCCTTTGTGGCAATGATGCATTATTTGCTCATGTTCAACTTGTTGTCTATCAGGACCCCCAGGTCCTTTTCTGCCAACCTACTTTCTAGCTGAGTGGCCCCCAGCATATACTGGCATGTAGGATTTTTGCTCTCCAGATGCAGGACTTTGTACTTTCCCTTGCTGAACTTCATAAGCTTCCTGTCAGCTCAGTTCTGCAGCTTGTCAAGGCCCCTTTGAATGGCAGCACAACCCTCTCATATATCATCCACTCCTCTTAATTAAGTGTCATCAGCAAACTCACTGAGGGTGTGTAGTCTGTACTATCATTCAGATCAATAGCAAAGATGTTGAAAAGGATTGGTTCCACTATGGAACCCTGGGACACAATTTACTGACCTCCAACTGGACTTTGTTCCACTGATCACCACACTCTGAGCATGGTCATTTAGCCAATTTTGAGCTCCTTCAGAAACTTATGAAAGCCTTGTTGTTGATGTCAGCATAAGCAAAACAATGTTCCAAACTTGTGACATAGTCTCTGAAGAAAGATAATGACATCACAAAATGTCAGAGAGCTGGAAGAGACAGTGAGCTACACAGGGGACTGAGAAAGGGAAATGTGTAACAGACAACAGAACTTAACTTGGTACTGGATTTTTTTAAGCTCCAGTTACTGTTTATAACACACTGACCTTGCTATCAACATGCCTCCTCACTTTATTTTAATAAAAAGCTTAGCAAAACGTTTTGTTCTGTCCAATCCCACTGGTAATAAAACCAGACAGAGTGTTTAGTTCTTCTGAAGACGGAATATTAAAAACAATTTATATAAATGAAGAGGGGGTATTTTGAGGCCTCTCTTTATTTATTTTTCTTGTTGAGAAATTGGCTTAGTTTGATAACTCAGTTCAGCAAAGATACCAATCCCATGTTGTAACCTATAAAAAGATGCATTAATGTGGTGACTTTTATGAATATGGTTGATATCAATCTAATCCTGAACATCCAGCATCACTTCACAGTAGGACTTAATAAATTTCCAGATCAAATACTTTTTAATTTCTCTACCTATCCCTAACATTATTTATCTCAGCAATATTTTAAAAAACCTACCAGGCTATTTTTGGATTTACCACATTATGTCCAAAAGTTGATGGGGGAGGCAGAAGTAAAAGGAATGGTCTGCCAGGAAACAAATAATGAAAAAAAAAAAAAGCTGGTAATGTGAAGAACACCATTGCTCTTCAAAAAATATGCACCTCCTTTCAGATTAGTAACTGAATTTCTTCAGTGAAGTGTGATTTCAGGTGATCTTTGAAGAAATTTGCAGGTACTGTGTTTCAGTTCCTTCCTGTCTTTGTTTTATATCTCATTCAATAGGAACTGCTTTTGCATTGATACTTTATCCATTCTTATCACATGTCCAGCCCATCACTGCTTGGTCTCTAAAGTAAGGCTTCAACTGATGTGCAGTCACTGTGCTAAAACTTCCATTTCTATTCAGACTGTTAAACAAATCCATTTGGAGTCATCTTCTAAAATTACTAACATTTTTGTCTTCTCCCCTCCATTCTTACTGAAAGGCTGTTCCACTTCTGATGGTTAAGACCTATGTTCTAAATACCAGTTAAACTTGTAGGACTTTTCCACAAGCAATGCGCTCCCAGGTTTTTTCCTTTTGTCTATCTTGTTCTTTTGGCTTCTGCGGGTTGGTCATGTTGGATGTTGGTTTTTTGGTTGTGGTTTTTTTTTTTTTTTTTTTAATTAATCCTCCTACAACTTCTGCTTTAAAGAGCAATACGCTCTCTTGTGTTTCCTGTTGCTAGGCTACATGACTCATGCTCATTTAGGATGCATTTATATAGCATAAAATAGTACCTTGTAGAAATGCCCAAGTTAGACTGCTGTGAGGTAGTTTGGGGCGCTGGAAGCAGTGTTGCCACAACAGTGTAATGTTCTAACCAAGCTAAATTACCCCACAGAGAAGTGATTTCTTTTAGCTAACATAACTACCTTTATAAGTCATCATAGTTCATGTATGATCTTAAGATATCCCTAGTGGACTGTATCTATAGATACTCTGCACACCTTTTGAGTAGACCTTCTTGTAGCTTGTTTCAGTTCGATAACTTTTGTCTTGAACTCTTAACTGATCATTAACAATAAAAACGGAAGCTGCTTCTTACCCCATCTCCCTGCCAGAGATTAAAGATCTAGACAGACATTCTTTCAACCAAAGGTTAAAGAACATAAGCCTTTCATGTGTTCAGCTTCCTCGATGTGTGCATATACCTTGTTGTGAAGCTCATTTGCAGAGATAGCTCTTTTTAGGAAAATATTAGTAAAATTTCACCAAAGTGTTTTTCAGACGTTTGAAGTATATGGGGACTGATTAATCACTTTTGAGTCTTTCAACAATGCACCAAACAGAATTCAAAATTATGCCCAGGATTTAAAAAGCAGCTTAACGTTCTCCAATCTGACTGGCTACTAAGCTTTTTCCAGCAATGCAATAAGCAGCACAAGTAAACATCTGGCTTTTGTATAATTCTGCTATTCTCTTCACAAATAAAAACCATATGAAGTGTTTCTTCAGAAGTATTATTGATAATTTCTTTTAAAAATATATTTATTCCTGTTTATGTACTTAATCACCAAGTGAGAAGATGAAGTTCGCACTTGAAGGACAGTGGTATTTGCAATGTTCTGGTTTCTTAAGGAAGGTTTATCTCGCTTTTTCATATTTGCTGCAATGAAGGTCTGTGAAGGTAAAGAGAGATTTTGACATAATTATAGATATTCTGCGTAGAAAACCTATGAGAATAATATAAAGAGATGTTAAGTGAGTGAGTCTTAGTTGCATTCTGTTTGTAATTCCGTGTGGCACAACGTTATCATTGTATGTGACAAAATGACTTGTATCTATATGACTATAAACAAACCCAACAATACTAACACAGTCCTATCCAGTTGAGCACATGGAACATACATTACGAGTATAAAGATGATTTGAATTAAATTGCCTTATAAATGAGGATTAGTGGTCTGAAATGGGCATTAGGTGATTTGAGGAAAGACACTTTGAATGATAACTACACAGCAAGTCGACATTCACAATCGGACAATTCTGCCCAGAAATTCAAGCTTTAAGTCTTGTCCTACTGCAGAACTCACAAAGGATTTTCCACTAATAGTGCTGACTTGCCAGCAAACTTCTTGCATCTCAGCGTTGCATGGCCTGAGTCAATTGCTGGTTTCTCATCTGGGTAACAGAGTAAACCTGTCATGCATCCAGGCAGGAAGCTTTCTGGGGTCTGAGAAGGCCAGGTAGAAAAGAATCCTTACAGAAATCCTGTAAAACATACTTGGAAGAAATCTTAAAGAGGTCAAGTTTCACTTTCAGCCCCAAGGCAGAATCAGGTCTGATGCATATTTATCTAGCTTGTTCTAAATATAATAATGAAAATTCTACTGCCTCCACAGGCAATATCTTCCAGTACTTAGCCATCTGTAGCACTACGTGCTTAACCTCAAAGTCCCTCGTTGCTATTAAACCCACTACTGAATCTCTTATCTTCACTGGATATGAAGAAGCATTTATTCTCTCCTACTTAATTCTTTAATGTGTAAAAGATAGAAAAGCTGTTATCACATCTTCCTTCAGTCTTTGTTAGACCAAATAATATAATTTCCTTTCAACCTTGAGCATGCTTGTTACTCTTCTTAAAATTCCCTTCTCCCGCAATCCCAACTGGTCCATATTTTTCTTGAATCACATTGCCACAAAATGGAACAGTTCTTGCTTCGAAGCTTTAACAACACCTGCCACCACTGAGGAATTTCCTCATGCATCCTGCCTACTACTGCACTTTATATTTTCCAGTATAGCCATTGAAAAGGGGTTCTCAGGTTAGACTGAAATACCTTATCTCTGAAAGATGTGGATGATGGTGGGAAAATGGGTTCCCATATAGCAAACACAGGTACCATAGATACCCTATTAAGATTCATAGTAATTCAGTGTGGCATGGCTAGCTTCACCGTCTGAAAAGTTATATTGTGCATTATCTTCACGAAGTCGCTAATTATGTTTCCTAGAGCCTGCAGCAACCACATGCTCAAAAAATGCTCTTCACAAATTGACATCTTGACTGTGCCCCTTGTGTGCCCTCTTCTTTCATGTTGTATTGGTCCTTCAAGCTGGTCATTCAAAAGATGAAGGGAGAAAAATAAAGGGGGAAGGGGGGGAAGCAAAAGTTCTCCATAGTAATTCAGTTGCATAAGGTATAAAATTCTTCATGTGGAAACAGATATTCTGCTTCTGTAGACAACATCTCAAAGTTAAAAGCTTACATCTCTCTCCTCCTTTCCCCTCCTCACCCCTTCTAGTGAAATGACAGAAATAATGACTTGATGTTTGGCTTTTGTGAGTCATGGCCTTGGTAGCAGAAGTGCCATAATTATCTTATTGCTACTATCACAGCATTGTAAATATTAAATGCAAAAAACAATGTTTCAATAGCTTTGAGGTTTTGACACTGAGAAAAGCCAGGGAGTTCATAGTTAATGCTTCCTCTCTTTAAGTTAATTTCTTCAGTATTTTTAGTGCTTTTTAAGCCACAAATTCTTATTATGAGTAGAATAAGCTTCTGGAAATCTATCTCTGTACTGCTGATTTCAGTCTATTGTCAACCATACTGCAGGATTCACCTGGCTGAAAGGATCCTCTGATTAGTTTTCACTGCATGCCACCTATGTAATCAGACTTCTAAGAACGAGAATAAGCCTTCACATCTGCTCATGTAATAAGGGAAGGTGCGTACGTGCACTAGCTTCAGCAGCAATGGAAGGAAAGAGGAGATTATTGTTGAACCCTTTCACTTACTTATTGGAAAGGTGCATGTCTACAGCTATATTAATATAAGTGTATTAGAAAATAAAATGAGAAGTCAATAAAAGAGAACTGTGCAAGTTTATCTAAATTTATTCTATCGATGTTTGGAAAAAAGGTGGTATTTGAATCATGTTAGAAGAACTTGGTAGTACTGCTATTGGGGATTGGCTGTTTGGTGCTTAGTTAAGGGACCTTGTTTCTGACCTACTCTGAAAGATGCACTTAATCTGTGCCACTTAATCACTTTCAGTTTTGCCCAATTTCAGTGACCTCTGTGATGTTGTCACGCAGTACCTGTTCCCTTTAAATGTGATAAATTCCATTCAGAAATATTCACTGTAATGCCTGCACCCAGGTGCGGAGACATCCGTGGTAGCCCAAGAATTAGTATATTAGGAACTGCTTTTGACAGGATATAATTCTCTGCTTGCCCTACTGTTTTTATGCTGAAGCACAGGAGCTACTCCTCGGTAAGCTTTTACACTGAAGAGCTGGAAATTGGATGTAACTTGGAGTCTAAACAACTAATTTAAATGAAAAACTGCTAAGTAATATCCTTAGGCAAGGAAAATGAGCTGAGGAAGAGCTTGTCCTTTTCTACTGCAAGTGGTTGTATTCAATCAAAGGTTAATTCTGAAGGATTATGTCGTCTTTGTGCATTTATTTAGAATAAGATTAGGACAAATGTTTAGTTTTTTATTAAAACGCTCTACACAGAATTTTCCAAAGTACGCTTCATACTTGACCTACTAAATATTTGTAAACAAAGTGCTTCTTCTGACTGAGGCAATATTGCTAAAATTAACTATAACATAAGGTCCCAAAATGTGTTTATTGGTCTACCACAATGTTTTCATCTGTTGTATTTTGACATTTGCAGTTAGTCTTAGTCCTAAACTCCATTTTCTATTCAAGACTAACCAGATGATGATTCATATTTTTGCAGTTCAGTATAATGGAAATAAGTTTTTTATGGATGTCCCAACTTCTCTTTGTATTGCACACATTTATTTACTTTGACTATTACTTCTGCTCTTTAAAATCTAGTCTTTACAGCATAAAACAGAATAAGAATCTAGCTGAAAAAATAACAGTGACAGATTTTCATGTAACTTACCTGTTTTTGCAGAACATCTTTTAATCATTAGATCCATTAAAAAGGAGATGTATACTTGCCAATGTCCTTTGTAAAGAAAACCCCCGGAATATTTACTAACGATTTTATATAATCTAAAGCATGCACGGATCTTGGAACATTTTTATTCCTTTTTTGGAGATGGTTCTGTTTGCTGTACCAAAGGGTTTTTATCTTTGTTCTTTCTCTGTATTTTCTTAGTTAGAGTTTATTAGATTTGCTTTCACTATGTGGCCTTAGTTGCCTAAGAAAATCACAACTATCATTAGTACGTGGGCAGGGGGAGTGGAGAGAAAGACCAAACCAAACACATCAAACACTTATTTAGCATTTAATGACAGAATTGCAGTTTAGGAACAAAAACTGGCTCAAAGCAGAGGACAGGTAAAAACACCAAACGAAACTGTAACAACTTCTCTATTTCAAATATATGAAAATTCTGTTTAGAGCTAAACAAAGGAGGGGTGTTCTTGAAAAAAAACAAGAATAAATCTGTTAAGCTTGTTGTAAAATCATGAGGTAGTATATTTTGAAGATTAATCTTCAAAACCTTATACTGATTAATTAAAGAATCTCTTTTAGTTCTTTCAGGATAATTCTGCAGAATAACAGAGGAGTTAACAATTAAGTATAAGGCAGAGGACAAATGTATAAACCATTTCAGATTACTGAGTTTGGGAAGGCCTCATTTAATGTGGGTTTTCCATATATCTTGAAACACAGGAGTAACATACTATTTTTTGTTTAATCTGAATTTGCATGGCCGTACTATTTCTTGAAAATAAATAAAAAGTGGCATTTAGAAATACTGCCTGGTATCTACTTAATTGAAAAAAAAATCTAATCAACTCTGCTAAAGCACAGCAGAGCTGGCTGGGACACTGTGGGAGTTAATGGATTCCACATTTGCCTTCCCTTGTGTTTAGTGTGGCAGTAGCAGCTAGTGGAGGATAACTGCTTGTGTGTCTGAGATGCTAAACGCATGGATGAGGCTGAAGCACAGGGCTTTATCAGCTGCCAGCGTTGGATCTCCTTGCTGATTGCCACATAAGAACTTCTTGAATTGGACATGTGAATGTGGATGTGTTACTTGTCTGCATTTAATAGGTAATACAAATTGGAGCTGATAGTATGATGAGGTTTTTGAGAGTGAGCCTGCAAGATTCTCTAACTCCTTAATGGCAGAAAGACCCTGGCTAAATTTCCCCTACCTACCACTTTCTCCTCCCCCATTCACTACCAGCTTCTTTTCAGAGTAGTTGGCTATAATTGCCATTGTGGGAACTTAAGTTTTATTGGCATTGGATATGCATTTTTTTCTGTAACAGCTGAGGATGTGTTCAAAGTTTGTGAGTTATATCATGAAGTTGAAGGAGGGGAAACAGCAGAAGAGTCTTGGGAGATGCCAGAGGAGGAAGGCGTCTTGCTCCTGATTACTCTCCGCAGGTTATTAGAGCAAGAGAATTCTTTGTCTAACCTGCATTTTCACTTTAGCTTCTCTAAAAATGGAATCTTGTTTCTATTTTTACTATATTTAGTCTGGGGGTTTTTTTTTTGTTTGTTTGTTTGTTTTTGGAAACCGATATGTCTAAGTCCATTTTGTATATTACTCTCACTTTTCGCCTTTGCATACAGACCACAAATATGGGGAATTGGAAATTCCACAAGTATGTGGAAATCATCTTTCCTGAAGGCTTCTGTTGCTTTATTAAACCATAAAGATTATAATCCCTCTACTTCAAAAGGCTCTCCATTACCAGAACTACACTACTAATTTATAAAGTTTTGTAAGATCTTCTCCTGTACATGCAGTTTATATAACTCATATCTAGTTTGATATTCAGTTTCTCCTAACTCTAGATAAGACACTACAAAGGTACATGATAGATGTAATAGGATTTTGCAAGGAAGAAAGATCATTTGAATAAAGCACTCATACTTCTTAGGCTTACACAGTTGTAATTCCTAGTTACCTGTATTTAAATTTATAAAAAATGCCCTTAGCTTTGAGGCATAGGATGCTCTGGTGTCTAGGAATTTTACTGGAATAAAGACTTTACCTCTGAAACGTAATGCTATAAAATTTTATTTATGTGAGTGCTTAGTCAGTAGAAAGAGTCCAAGAAGAACAGATCACATGAAAATTTTATTAACCTAAAGTTCTCTGGAACTGAATGATAGAATAATTTGTTGCAATACCCTCATAGTTACTTTGCAGAGTTCCTAGCTTAATTTTAGTATTCTAAAATAGTTCTTAACCACCCATCCGATTAAAAATAATCCTTATTTATTCTTCCCTATTTTTATCTTCTCTGATGAATCTTGATACTTTACCTCCTTTCTAAGACAGAAATTGGAACATTTTAGAGCTGGGTTTTTTTTAGCTCTGTTGCCATAAAGCACATACTCTTCTACAAGATGACAACATTCTGTCCTGCATTCTCTTACATCTCATTCAGACTTACTGCAGGTAGTAAAGGGGAAATTAAGAGATATTTAAGTCATTCACCAAGAACTTAGACAAGTGTAAACTCAATAACATATACTTAGAAAGTCATAATCTTATTACGTTGGATGCTGAAAACAGCTTCCAAAATTAGGGCAAATATGTATAACTAATATCACAGTGCATTGCAAATTTTCACAGTGATATCCTTTGAGTAATTCTACAAGCAAATTTGCTTTTTAGAACTAGTTTTATTTTTCCATTTGTAAGCTGGATTTTCTTTTTTTTTTAATGCAGTCCCTTTAAATCATGAATCCTTGTAACTGAACTGTAAAACCATGGGACACGTGACTGAGAATCTGTGTACCCACGTGTGCCACCCTGAAGAAACCCAAAATCTGCATTCAGCTTTGGTAACGTGTTCACTTCAGGTCACTGGATGCTTCTTGTGCCTCTCCCTTCCTGTTGATGCTGAGGATTTCCATCTAGCCTGTGTAACCAAAATATGGCATCTGTGAGGTCCTCCTACAGTACTCCCCATGTGATGTGCTCCATCTGCTAGAAAGCCACCCAGTTTGGAGGACCTTTTATAATCAGTGTAAAATACCTTACATGGGGCTTAGAGGGGGCCTTTACGTCAAGCTGCTTCCATGTCGTATCTAACGTGTACATGGCCTAAGAACAGAAGGTTCATTACTGCCTCTCTGGTGAAACCAGGTGCAACAGTTCAGCACTTTTGGGGATGGCTAACCCATAGCAGCTTTTTCCCAAGCACGGTGTAACAAAACCTTTGAACTAAAAATTATTTTTCAGCTCTAGAAGAAAAGCAGGATTTCTGTACCCCAGATGCCTCTTGATTCTCTTCCCCGATCTGCAGTTCTGCAAAAATATTTGTTTTCTTTAATGGGAAAAAAGCTTGGCGTGGAGGTGCTACTGATAATTCTCCTTCTGATGGGAACATGAGTGTTTTATGACTTATTTTGTTGGCAAGGGGGCTCCAAGCAAGCTGCCCTCTGCTAGCTGGAGCCCGAGGCCTGCTCCTTCCCTTATAGGAGCTGCTGTGAGGAGATCCGGCTGCTGAGGCCTCTCTCACTGCCTGCGGCTGCCCTTCAGCCCTCTACTGGCCTTGGGCGCTGCTGACCTGGGACCGAGCCCATCCCAGCCTGCGGGCTGCCCTCCCCGCTGGGCTGAATCCTGCAGTGGCACCTGGGGGTGGCTGGGCTGTGGCCAAGCTTGGTGACCGTGCCCGGCATAGCTGGCCTTGCTGGGACTGCGGGATGTGGCTGCTCAGGGAGGGAGTACACCGTGTTCTGTGCACCTCTCTGGAGTGGCCCAGTCCGTGCCCTGCCTTGGGAGGCGGCTTTCTGATCCCTGTTTGAAAAGAGGCCAAACAGCAAGACTAGGAAAGGCAAGAGCCTAGAGTTTTTATATGCTGTTTTTCTATAAATCACTGCAACAGAATGGGAAATTACACACCCAAATAGAAAGAGCTGTGAAAGTTTTGTCATAGGCCTGGTACTGAGCTCTTTGTCTTGCAAGAGGAAGAGAGTGAGTGATCTGCTTCCTGACCGTTGGTATTGACGGTGGTATCAGTGCTGCCTTGACGTGAGACAACTGCCAAAGCACGGGCTTCGTGTTCCTGCCACGAACTGGGCAAACTGCAGGCTCCCTGACAGCACAGGGCATCGTGGGGGCTGTCCTTTTCTCCACGCAGTGGTTGAATTTTCCATCCCTAAGATAGTGGCACACTTCTGTCGTGCAGCAGGTAGAGCACTCGAGGGAGGAACTGGCATGCCCAGGCTCATGCCTCTTTCAAGTACACTTTCACGAAATGGAGCCTCTGAAAATGGAGAGAGTGAGCTGGGAGCTACAACAGGCCATAGGCTGGTAAGTGAGGCACTTAGCAACTCAGCCAGAGTTAATCAAACCGTCATTTTCTGCAGTAAAAGATCAATTTTAGGTGAATTGGATGCCTCTGTGTGTGCTTGAAGGAAAATGTGGGATGTCTGCAGTAAATTGAGGCTTGTGGTTAAATGTGCATAACTTTTGGCCTTGGTGTTTGACTCCATAGCTACTTTTTTGCTGCGTTTACTGGTTTGGGGAAACTTGTCACTGAGTCATGTTTTCTACCTTTTATTCCTCATTGGCTTATTTGTGTGCCTTAAATCCTTTGTCGCAGAAGACTTCTTGCAAGTGGGGAGGGTAAAAATGGGGCAGGGAAGAAAATAGACTAACAGAACTAAAATAGGGCTCTGATCACTCACCCTTTTAATATGAAAAAATTGTAGGTACTCATCTGAAGAGTTTAGATTGGACCTAAAAGACAAAAAATACTTCACTCATTGACTAACAAGCAGAGAGCCTTGACATTTAGATTAATTTGAAAATTACAGATCAGGATTTATCTTGCGTTTGCTTAAAACATTAGCAAACCAAATTTATCCAGGCCTGGTAAAGAAATTGGGAAACCGGGGAAACCGTTTTTGTATTTTATTAACTACGCATCTGACAGTTAAGAGAAACCATACTTTAATAACAAAATTAAATATAAATGAGCAGTCACTTTCTGACACTTAGAAAATCATATTTAATGTAATCACTGCTAATATTAGCAAAATGTCCTTTAAAATGTTAGTATTCAGAGAATAAGCTTCACCTTTTACATTAGATACAGTATAAAATCATCCCCTTGTCCATTGATCCTTTTAATCTTTTTTCTCTATCTTACCTACAAAAGCATCTTTATTAATAGTGCTATAGAAGTTTAGCCAGCAGGATTTCTTAGATCTTTTAATAACCCTCTGAATTTAAGCTTTCCTACTTTCTTTTTTATGGCCTACCAAGTCTACAAACTTTAAGGTTAGTCTAACTTTACTAAAAGCCTTCCTCTTTCGCTTTGACCACTATGTAAGAATAAATATTTCAAAAGGGAAAAAGGTGCTCCTTTCCTATCTGATTAAGCTCTGCCCAAAATCTGTATTTGTCACTAGCAAGACTGTCTAAGTGAGATAGTGTTGCTGACTAGTGGGCTAGTTCCTTTCTTGTTCTCAGAAGTTTGCTGGAAAACAATATGGGAATCCTTCCCTTAACTGTCAAAATCTAACACTTGCTCCAATGTGATATTTCTCTAGAAGCAGACCTAAAAGTAAAAAATGTGAAAATAATCAACTAATATCAGAAGGAAACAAATATATTTTCAAATAAGAAGTATGTCTTAATTTCAGAAACTATAACTAAACATAATATTCAAATATAAAAGTAATCTTGAATTTGGTTTAACAATAGGAAACAAACTGTACACCTTAGATCTTAATGATTCCTTTTTAATGACACTTCTAATCATATGGATGCATAGGCAATAATAGCCTTGGAGAAGAAAAATTCATCTTTGAATGGGATTTATTGTCATTTCATTAATAGATAAAGACTACAGGTTACCTGCCTCACTCCTTTTCCCATAGAATAAATCATACTGCTTTGCTCCTGGCATCAATGTCTCTGAGGCATTTTGGGCTGGTTTGTTCTGCCCCCGTGCTTTTCAGATGGCAAGAGGCTGGCAGGTCTGAAAGGAAACAGAAGGTTCTGATCTTGTTATCAATCTTCCCTCCCATGTAAACAGGTAAAGGACTTGAATCCCTCTTTTGTGAAGGATGCAACCTTTGCAGCAGTACCCCTGGATATGCTGCTAGGAGGAGGGATCTACCGTGCTCTGGTACATCTCCCCCTTTTCTTTCAGAGTCCTGCCACCCTGCAACTCTGCTTCTTTCCTGGTAGCACTCTGTATAGCTTTCTCCCTGGTAGCTTTCTCACTGCTCCTTGCCTGAACTAGGCTCAGGAAGTAGTGCTAGGACAATGCTGTGATGTTCACAGACAGCTCCATAAGTCTGTGAGTTACCTGGGTCTTTTACAATAAAAGCTTCAGAGAGATTCTGGAAGAGAAAGAAGCTTACGTACTGTTATAATGTAATGTCACAGTTACACTGTAATGTCACAGTTTGGGTCCTAGGGTTATCTCTGACCTTTTTCTTCTAAAGGTAAGCATGTTTTCACATGGTGCTGTGATTGCTCTTGCTGGTCTTTTTGATGTTGTCCACAGTTGGCCTTTTGCATATGGTACGGCACTGATGTGGGAAGTGTAGGTTTAGGGTACCAGTAGTATTACATGGTGAGGTCAAAATTATTTGTCTACAGTCATATTAAAAACGTTGGAGTTGTAATAGATGAGACTGCAGTTGAACTGAATATAGTATTTATCAAGTTGTTCTCTTGCCTCGACTGAATCTGGGAGTCTGGAAAGAAGTGGCTATTAAGAATCTATGACAGGAACAGTGGGATAATAATCCTCTTTACAGATTGTATTTTTATTTAAATCATGGTGTGCTAAATAATACTGTAGGTCTTAATAAAAGCAGACCAGAAACCTTGTTTTTCAGATTTCATACTGAGTAGATTACTCTGCTCATTCTTTACTTGTTATTGAGAAACAGGATTTGGGCTCTTCTTTGAGTGCTTGGAGTTAACCAAACAGATTAACTGGTTTCTTGAAATTGATAGATTCAAAACCTTGACTATTTCTAATAATATTAGCTCATTTCTTACATGTTATTGCTCTTAAGAATGTGCAACATTGATTTTTAGTTTTAACTTTTTACTTTAATCTACCTGCATAGCTAAATCTTCACCAAACTGCTGTAAGTCCATAGAAATACATGTATATTTTTATACATTCTATTATCTCACTAAAAATATAGCTTTTCCTCTCAATAGTGGAATCACTAGAACTATTTCAACTATGCCAGAAAAAGAGCTGATTTTACTGGTATGCCTGTGGTGAAATAGCTAAGGATAATGCTTCTGAAAATTGTCCCAATACGTGCAGAGATGTTGGGAAGGCTTTCTGCTAGTTTAAAAAAAAAAAAAAAAAAAAATGCTGTGTATCATATACACTATATTTGCTGTATATGATATACCAAAAATAAGAAAGTAAGTTGGATTTGGGTCCAAACTAGCAAGACTTGAGGTATTGCAACTGTTAGCAGCTATAGGATAAGCTAGCAAAATACCAAGCAGTCTTTTCCTTTCAGTTGTAAAACATTTATACCGTGGCTGCATTCAAAAGAGCTGCTGTGTGCAGATCTCCCTCCAACCCTTCACTAAACTCATTTTATTTATTAGCACAAGAAAATGGTGCTAATATAGGTTTAAGTGTGGCTGAAAGAAAAGTTCTGTTCTTATATTTGAGTGACAACAGTTAAAGCTACTTTTCCTTGTTGGAAAATGACATATACTGAGAGGGCTGAAAAAAAAAAAGAAAAGGAAATGACCAATTCTACCTGGGATTTATTCTGCTTGTCTCTTTCACGGGCACCCCCTTGCCGTGGGGAAAGAGCTTGCGTGCTCTTGTGAAGTTGAGAGCTATGCTGGTGGAGGCATATGCCTCTGGTAGGGTCTCCCAAGCCTGACAGGTCTCAACTGAAGGGTCAGACAAAGTGTGTCCACGGGCAGGATGGGCTCACTAGCCTTTGGGCAACCATCCTAGGAGAAGAACGACTCTAACTCCAAACCCGGGCAGATGGAGCTCGTTTAGCCCTGTAAGGCCATCCATCTAAGAGAAGGATACTCTAACCAAACCTACAACCTGAGGACTTCGCTGTCACCGTCCAAGCTCGCTAGGCCCTGGCAGATGAACCTCAGGTGTAACGGGTGGGGCCAGTCTCGCGCACGCTGCGCCTCACCTAAAAAATCCACCGCGCAGGCTTGAAGGGTGTACTCACGTTTGCAAAGCCCTGTAGCGACAGGCAAGGGACGAAACAGCAATACCACCCAAGGAGACTGTCCGGTGTGCTCTTTGCAACCGGTCTTGCCTATCCCGCATTGGCCTTTTCAGCCATCAGCGCGCTTGCAATAAGCGTGGGCAAAGCCCTTCCCAAATCTTTGTCCACGAAGCCAAGCCATGATGATGATGATTATTCTGCTTGTGCGTGAGTGTTTTGCCAGGCACCCTCAGCTGGAGGTGGATGGTGGGGCTGCAGGGAGATGGGGTGGGTAGAGGAGTTTAGTGGCCTAAGCTGACCTTGGGCAAGGGAAGACAAGTTGTTTTCTTCAGTGTTTAATTACTTATACTGTCTTTTATCCTCAGTATCAGGGTCAGTGATTAAAAGCGTGTGTTAATCAGAAGCCAATTAAATAATGTAAAAATATCCCAAGCTGAGACAATTTTGCTTGCAATACATGTTAATGGTTAAACCTTTGGGGTCTTTTGTGTTTTCTCATTGATTTCTTTACGTACATACTTAAGACAACCAGAACCTTGGTCCTCGGATGAAATTTTTTTTCTTGCAGTTTGACTCTTTCTCAACTCATCACGTAAGAAACAAAAATGCCTTGTAGTTACAGCAGCTGGCAGAAGAGTGGATGTTAAATTGATCCACTGCAATTTATAAGTTTTTGTTTCATTTTGAAACTTGATGGGCTACTTTTACCTATTATTTATTGTCACTGAAAATTTATGTGAATGAGTACTGCTGGAGGAACTTAATTTTCCATGAGCAGATAAAATCTTATCCTTCATGAGCTATGTTATTCTGTTAGATTTTTCTCTGCTTTTACGATTTTTCTGTTAAGTTACAGAGAAAAGAAAGTGCAGTATAGTGAAAATATTTCCTTTTCAAAGTGTTTAAAACAGGCCTGCTTTTTCCCAAATGTAAAATTCTTTGCAGACATCTCCAATTAAGTATCAAACCTAATTTTTCAAAAGCTTTTAACAGAAGAAGGAAAAAAAAATAAAGGGGGAGGTGGGGGGTTATATAACTGTAAATCATGAACCACGCCTAGGTTAGATCTTTGAGCTTAAAAGCAGACTTCTTGTAGCTTTAAGCTTATGACATGATCCTAACCCTTCTCAGCAGACAATTAGACATAGTTTAGTGTAATGTCAACATCAGTTTTTGCTTTCTTACCTCTCATTGGATGTGCTCAACCCTACCCTCACCTCCAATATCCAACAGGTCTTCTTTAAACTTGGGAATAAATGGTGAGAGGGGTGTGATAGGTTGCCATTGGGCAACGCTGAGCTGCTTTCAGTTTGCAGCTTTAGTGACGTGAAGTGAAGCTGACTTATGATGGACTGGAGAATCCAGCCTGAAGTCCTAGAATACGGCCTTAAAAATGACTTTAAGAAAGTTATTTGTAGGGGTGGAAAACTCATTCGTTTGCTATGTACTGATGCTATTTACTCTGAAATGATGTTTTTCCTGAAGTAATATTTATTACTTACTCTTTCACGGGCACCCCCTTGCCGTGGGGAAAGAGCTTGCGTGCCCTTGTGAAGTTGAGAGCTATGCTGGTGGTGGCATATGCCTCCGGTAGGGTCTCCCAAGCCAGATGGGTCTCACCTGAAGGGTCAGACAAAGTGTGTCCACGGGCAGGATGGGCTTACTAGCCTTTGGGCAACCATCCTAGGAGAAGGACAACTCTAACTCCAAACCCGGGCAGATGGAGCTCGTTTAGCCCTGTAAGGCCATCCATCTAAGAGAAGGATACTCTAACCAAACCTACAACCTGAGGACTTCGCTGTCACCGTCCAAGCTCGCTAGGCCCTGGCAGATGAACCTCAGGTGTAACGGGTGGGGCCAGTCTCGCGCACGCTGCGCCTCACCTAAAAAATCCACCGCGCAGGCTTGAAGGGTGTACTCACATTTAAAGCCCTTCCCAAATCTTCGTCCGCGAAGCCAAGCCATGATTTATTACTTAAATGTCATGGCCCAGTTGTTAGACCCTACACAACAAAACCCCTCAAACAAACAAAAACTCTTCTCAAATTTATCAGTCTTTCCCAGTTTTATTACAACTATGTTGCATTTCCTACCATCGTAAATATTCATAGACCTCAGAGAGAATGTTTCCTCATGTCTATTGCTAAGGAAAAAAAAGTGGATTAAATAAGACAATAACTTTAGGTTGCATTACCTAAGAGGCAAATCTGGTGCAGTTTCTATCCCAATTTATTTGACAAGGACTTAGTTTAACTGTGTATCTAAATTGATTTCAGCTGTACAGAGTGCTCTTACCTAAAACTACATTTTTATCAGGGAATGGCCCTCAGAAAGCTCAGCCTTGCTATTAAGTGAATTTTAGTTAAATCATGAAGCAAACTGCAAAATTACTTTTCTGTCTCTCATCTGCCTGCCCTCCTGGTTTTGTCTTTTAAAATGAGTGAATGGGGACTATACTAAAAGTTGGAAATGTTTGTGTGATGCATTTACAGCCAAAGGTAAATAATTTCACTTTTTAAAATATTTAGGTCGAGATAACTTTTAGTTTTTCATCTTTCTCCTGCCTTTAGGTGAGTACCCTTCTTTCTTATTAGCACAAATATGAGAAACACTTGTTTTCATTATGCAAACTTATGGATATTTTCAGTTAACTTTTTAGATTTTTAGTTTGTTTTGGAACTTGGGGAGAAATGAGTTAATCCAGCTACATGCTGGAGTATTTGGGGATGTCTTTTGCTATATGGCAGTATTGGCTAAGCAGTCTACTTTATTTGACTTATGGAATACTTACACAGATAATTCAAGAGAGCAAATAAATAGACCTAAGAAACAATTATGATGAGGGATAAAGCTCTCTACTGAAAATTTTTGATCCAAAAATGGCTTTTTGATGTCGTCTTTCAAGCTCCTAAAGCTTTGCTGGAAAGTTCTTACCAGAAAAAATCACTTTTAAAACAGGTCTTAGAAACTAAGCTACCTGGCTTTAGAAAGGCAAGATAACAACTCAAAATTCTTTACCTGGTGGCAGCAATCTCAAAAGTTATCATAACATTAAAACATTAGTGATGGTTTCTGAGAAGCAATTCTGTAGTATGGTGGATGATCCTAAAAATTTGCAGTGAAAAGCAGGAGCATTATGTCATCTAGAAAATTTTACATGTTTGTATGCAGAATTGTAAAACATCTGAGATTACTGCAAGGGGTTTTTCTTCCTTTCTCACCTGACGATGCTCTTATAATTAGCATATTTTAAAAAGTATTGCCAAAATGCATTTCATATCATATATTCTAATGAAATATTTATATGAGCTCAAGGGGCAAGTAAACCATTAGAGAGATCTTAAATGTGCACTTGGGTGAAGAAAGATATAAAACAATCTTTATCATAGCCTGAGTGCAACCCACAACACCAACACAGTAAATATGCACAACGCAGTCATCATGATGTGCTGTAATCAATTATCTGCTTTTCTTTTCTTTAATTTTTTGATGGTAAGTATTTTATAGATAATTTAGATATTGCAGATAAGTACAGGATGGAAGACTAGCCTTGACATGAACTCACTTTGCAGTATCACAAGATTTTATGGAAAAGCTCATTAGACTTCCTGGTCATCTGCACTATCAGGAACAAATTGCCAGCAAACACAGCTCCCTAAAAGTAAAATAACATAATTATGATCTGATAGAAGCTGTGCTTTCAAACACCCCTACCCCAATTTTGTTCATAATGTGGTATTGACAAGGACTTATAAGAAGATGAAATGATAATTTTCAGAAGTATGATGGTATATTGGGGTTTTTTTGAGTATGTGAGCTAGACTATCTGGATCTTTCTTTTGCTGGCCATAATTGGACCTCTAACACTGGACAACAGTGAGACTCCGGTATGTAATACTTGTCTTTTTATAACAAGACGGACCTGCTGCTTTAAGCAAATCTTTAGGATCAGTAAGATCCTGGCTTCATTTTTATCTGAGGAACAGGGATCCTCCACATAATTCAGCAGTTATATAAAATGATTCTCTGAGGAAAGGAACTGCTGGAAATATAAGCAGCCTTCACACTAGTAACACTAAGGGAATTAGTAAGATTTATTGGAGCAAGAGCAGAAGGAATGTTTTTTGCCAACACTTTCCTGGAATTAGGAGGAATTTTTGAGGTAGGAGAAGTTTTATATGACTTAGTATCTGTGTTTAAGGCCTGTGACAGTACAGGGGGTAGTAGGGAATGAGGAGACATTAAGCAGAGACACAATATTAAAAGCAGAAAGTGGTAGTAGGTTTCTTTGATTTAAGGCCAAACCAAGTAATTAAAGGCCTAAGCAACTAAGACATATGGTAGTAGTCTGAAGGAAGTGACATGTGTTAGCTGGTGACAATTCTTATATTCCCAGTTTAATATTCCTGTTTAGGATAAGGCTTATGATGCTGCACAGTGGTTTGATTCTTTTCTCTTGTGTGAGAGAGTGATTCCGAAATAGACTGTTTTATTTTTCTTTGAATTTGTAGCACTTCAGCGATGTAAGCTGCTCAGAGATTATCCCCCAAAGACCTGCCTGCTCACAGTTACGTCCAGTTAAGAATTTAGATATATGTCTTTCAGCTCCAAGAAAAGTGATAGTACTACCTTCTGCCAAAGCAGGCATTTATTGAACAGAATTTCTAAAAGATTTGGGCAACCAGTGCCACAATTAACACATGCAGCAATTTCCCTGATTGAATCCTTCCATGGTCCCTATGTGAGTGGGAACTGCTGATCCTACCAGCTTCTTCTGATTGCTGTTAAAAGAATCCAAAAATCCTAGTTTGCCTTTGCTCATAATCCTTATCACATAACTGGACACATGGTAATCTTCTTTGACTATCTAACTGCTGATCTTTTTTAATTTTTTCATTTTTGTTGAGCAAGCGTATTAAGTACAATCTGTAGAAACCTGACCTCTGAACTCAGCAACAGAGACACATACCATTGTAATTCTATTGTCTATTTCATATAGCAGTAGAGAGAAATAGCGTTTATACTGCTTTCCTGCTTTATAAATATTGTAATTTTTCTGAAAAGTGTTTGAGCTACACTGTGAATAGAGCATTGACAAACAGGTCAATCACAGGTGTCAATACATCTGACAAAGTTGCTCCTACTGTCCTATCCCTACAAGAGAAGAAAACAGAAGCATAACTTTGCTGCTCTGACTTCATCCAGCAGCTCAGTGGTGTTGCTGAAGCTACTCAGCTGACTTCCCAACCAAGGTAATTGTCTAAACCTCTTTATATTCATACTAATGAAAGAGGACTATTTAGTTTTTCTTCATTCTTCTTCATTAATATAATTATATGAGACAAACACTTTAGTCTGGCATATGATTTTAATGCTTTTTTTTATTAATGGGACTGAGGGCTGCTGGTAATACAGCTGACATGGTCCAAGATCAAATGCATGTTTCTTTGCTGAAATTTTGAGAAAGTGATAATGCAAACATGCCACTACCCACTGAGAGACAAAGTGAAAAAGCTTTGCCAGCAATTGCAGCATTTTTTTTAATTTGAGGAGGCACTTGCAGAAGGTGGGTTTGAGAGCTTTTCTCTTGCCAACCATGCTGCAAGTTTCTCATAGCTGTTTTGATCAAGAAGATCTTTTATGTTTAAAGTAGCAAAGAAATTAATTGCTCAAAAACCATTGGATTAACTGCTTTTAACCACCCCTCACCCCACCCCTCTAGCCCCCAACATTTATTGATTAGTTGGTATTTGTTTACTTCCACAATTCTGATAAGGCAAAAGGTAGACTATTGTCTCCCTTTCTATTTATGAGTTCTTCATATTAAATTGTTCCTTTATACAGATGAAAACCATCCATGGTACAATTTCTGCATTTTAATCCTTTTTAACGCTAGCAGGCAAAGTAGAACTCTGCTTCCGAGACAGTGGGTAGAGGTGATGTGGTGTTGGTTTGGGGTTTTTTTATGACAGGATTTTTGAAATGCAGGCATGGTGCTTTGTTATATATTGATGGATCTATTATGGTAGAATGTACTTCTCTGTGAGGAGGTCGAGCTGGCAGAACAGGCAAAGGATTTTTTGATTTGAGAGGAGGATAACCTGTTTTGCTTTTACAAATAGTTTTTAATATTTTACAGGAGAAAAGAAAGGTCCATATTATAGTGCTTACCATTTGCATCTGTAATAAAAAGATGGAAAGCACTTTGTAGCAGGAACTTAATTGTTCTGTGGTAGTCCCATGCATTTCACAGTGATGTCCTCCTGGTCCGTAGATAAAGCTTTCAGTGGTTACTGCAATATAAACAATACAGGTGATGTGAAAATATCCTTGTATCGGACAAGGCTGTCTTGTTAGGTAAGATTGGATCTATGTGTCATTTCAACATTTGCCGTGCTTCCCATTAGCTGTTTGAGACACTAGTCTTCCCACATCTACTTTAATAACTCTGAAATAGTAAGAAACAAAATAGGAAGTTCCTCAAAATTTGAAACATGTTAGAATTAAATCAAGTCCCCATAAAAGGCAGGGCTGGCCTCTATGAATAATATATTTATTTATGCATTAGGCAACAAGTCTTTGAGAGTTCTGTGTTCTGGTCTGATTAAATGAACTGGTCTGTGTGCCTTCTGTGTCATCCCTTTTTCTTCAAACAACGTATCCTTTTTGCCTGAAGTACAATTAGATGTTCAAATGAGCTCTTAAACCACGAAAGAAGGACTTGTATTTGTCCCTGTATTCTGTTTGGACTTCAGTAATCTGCCATTTAGCATTTTAAAGCATTCTTGATGCTAGTGGAAACTACTAGTTTTTCCACTCCTGCTAGATGAATATTCTCACTTATCCAGTGTTCATCTTTGGGTTACAGTATTCTTATTATGTGACTCATCCTTCTCCCTTGCTTTTCCCTATTCAGGGTAGTAACTAATGCTCATTAATAGAAAAAATAGAAAACACAAAGTTCAGTTCTCTGAAGGAGACCAAAGAACAAAAATAAGGCTATTTGCACAGCCAAAAATAAAATGAGGAGCAACAAATTAAAGTCTGTGTATTGTATCCATACAAAACTTCTCTGCAATGTAGCAATATAGTACCTGAATTTAATAGTTTTTGTATTGCTGCCAATAAGCAATAAAGAAAAAAAACCCCTTATTCTATCATCTATTAAAGTTTAGTCCATGTTATCCTATTGTTATTTATTGGGTGCCCTTGCAGTATTAGAGTATTTTCAGTTGGGAAATATACTTGGGTTTAAGTTCAGAAAGTTACTGGGCAGAAAAAGTCAAGAAAATATTGCTGTCTATACTTGTTTGTATACATAATCAGTAAGATACCTGTAGAGCATTTTAGATATATTGAAATCATTGTGATATTTGGACCTCATAAACAGATGTCTGTACAAAGTCTTTATTGGTTACTTCGAGATATAGTTTTTGTTGCCATTTTTATTAAGTGGTTAATGAAATCTGCTGCGAGTTTCTTGTTGATGCAGACATGAGGAAGAGGAGGGAGGGTTTTCCTATGTGAGTAATCATGTTGGATCAGTCAATGAATGTAGTTCAACAAGGGAGAAAAATGAATCATTTTGACTATGGGAACTGATAAAGTAACAAGTGGGAGATGGAAAGGCTACTTTTATTTTGTTCTGCAGCTCTTCCCATCAGAACTGTGTTCTAATGTGCATGTAATTGTATTTTGCCTTCCCTTAAGACCTATATTACTGATTCAAGTGAAAAATGTTATCAAAATTCCCAGACTTTTATCCCAATATGTAACCTTCAGAAAATTTTTTTTTCATTCCTACCGTGGCTCAAATAAATGTAATGGGATTTTATTATGCAGCCACTGTCTAGTTCTTGTAGTACTCATTCCCATGAAAGTGCAGCATGAATGTCAGAACTTGACTGTATTTGCAAGGGTGCATCTGTCTTTAACAACAGTAAGCACAAAAGTTAGTTCTTTTCAGGTTGTGTGAATTTGCAGTTAGGTTATGAAATGTGCATCAAGAAAACAAACAAAACAAAACAAAACACCTAGGAGAAAGTTTAACAGCAAACCAGCAAACTTCTACAGATATTCTATTTTTTTTTTTTTTTACTGTGGAAATGCCACTGTTTGTGCGGCACATGTTGCACTTTAAACCTCTGAAGGGTTATGGTCTTATTTTTTTCACTTACTACATGCTGAATACCACAGTATTACTATTTGGATTAATTGCAAGGACTAGTCATGCACTGGTTTCAGGTACATATTGGAATTCCTGTGATCAGTACAGTGGGATGCCAATATGGTGCCTTTTCCAAGTTAGCAATTGGACCTAGAAGGTCTGGCTTTCATGTTGGGATCCAGTTGTGCTGCTGGCCACTTTCACACATACCCAGCTGAACTCTTTAATATGGGTTCTTAGCTATAGCAGTGTGGCTAAGCCTTAGGGAAAAAAACGAGGGAGGAGGAAATAATTTCCTCAACTATTTGATCCTGGCTTCAGTTTACGTATAAATAGAAAGGAAACACTTCTGTGTATGTAAAACTGATTCTGAGCATAAGAGCATATTTTCAGGTGTCTTTAATGGGAGTATTCATATGGAAAAATTATGTTGACTTTAAGAATAACCTACTTTGGAGATAAATTCATGCTACGGTACAGAAGTACATAGCTGAAAGATTTTTTTCTCTCCATCTTTGTGGCATTTTTGGTTGGTATCTGGCTTCAAAAATGCATGCTTATATCCTAATTTATAAGTTGAAATGGGAAGAGAAAAAAAAAGGCAGCAAAACAGATAGATGGTGGAAGATGGAAAGGCCTGACTACAACATTTTTTTCACCTTCTCTAGCACAGAAATTGAAGGGATTGATGTAAAGAACTTGTAATTTTCATACCTGATTTTTCACTGCTAGGACTTTAAGCTTTTAGCTGCTGTATTTTGAACTGAAGAATGGCTAATCCTCCCTGAACAGTTTTTCCACTGAAAAACTGACAACTGAAAACCAAACCATGTTAGATTAGAAGATCTATGTGCATCAGGCATGCATCCTTAAAACATTTTAGAGCCTCTTTCTTCTTGGGCCTGCTCTTAGGAGGTTTCATTTAGCTAAACTCTGGAGCATCTGACAGATGCTACACATTTTCTTCACACACACATTCTGTGAAGGTTGACTACTATCATGGGCACACACGTGGGAGTAGAGATGCAGAGACATATGCATCATATTTAGATCTCTACATGTGCAATTCTAATTATAATCAGAGAGGCACAGCACATTTAAACTTTTTTCCCTTTGTGATTGCACCCCCCTCAGATACATCTGTTGGAAGGAAATATCTGTGGGCAGTGAAGTATTTCAGAATAGAGAGCAAGAGAATAAGGCATTGAGCAAAGCTTCTCTTCTGACTCCATAATCTTATGGCAATATTTCCTAAATGTAGGTCTACTACATGGTGCCTATGCAGACTGTTTCTCAAGAGATGACTAAACAGAACAGAATATGGGCAATATATTTTGCACTTAAAATCTGAGACCATTGTAAAAGTGACAAAATTTTACTATCCTGAAAATAGAAATCGTCCAGGTGTAACTTAGCATTACAGAAATTGGAAAGAAGGAAATGGAGGAGGATGGTAGAAAATGTGTATTTTAAAAATAATAAAGATGAGCAAAAGGTACTTATTTTATTGACAGTAGCAACATGCTATCTGCCATTGTTTGCTTTATCATCATGATCCCCTTATCTAGTGTTTTGTTGATTTTTTTCCCCTTGGTTTGTTCTGTGCAGCCTATTTTCTATTTTGTTCCTACTCATTTCTGTATTATTTATTGCTAATCTTAAAATCTTTTTTTCTCTTTTCTCGCTCTTCCCCTCCGCCATTAGTATCTCTGAATTGTCTCAATTTACTGCTTCAGCTTTGAGCTTTTCCCTTATTTCTTCATATGATGGCTTGCTCTACCATTCAGGATGACATTCATCTTTGTTGTGACATTATGTATGTCACTTAAATA
Organism: Bucorvus abyssinicus; assembly: GCA_009769605.1. Classification (NCBI taxonomy): domain Eukaryota; kingdom Metazoa; phylum Chordata; class Aves; order Bucerotiformes; family Bucorvidae; genus Bucorvus; species Bucorvus abyssinicus. The sequence goes on from CM020030.1 coordinate 7,703,893, forward strand.
CTTTGTGTGATTTTACCACTAGCCATGAAACTGCTTATTTGACTCCTTAATCTATTGAATAGTGATCTTTTTAGAAAACCCAATTGTTTAGCCTTTTATTTGATATTAGGTAAACATATTCAGATTAAAGTTTGTTTTTTTCATGTTTACGCTCCTAATACTCGTTTGAATTCTCCTGTTTTACCCAAGTTTCTTATACAGAGTGTATTCTGTATATAGCTTTATCTTTTCAACAATCTCTCATGTAATCCTTTAAAGCTCTGCAGCTTAGAGGTTCCTGTGACGCTATCCCCTGTAGAACTAACCTCACCACTTTGTCACAGTTTAAAGGCAGCAATGCTTTTTCAAAGTTGCTAAGTTTGCACTTCTAGAGCACCTGAAGTCATGAAAATGTCTATCTTCTTTCTCAATTAATCTTTTTAGCTTTTTTCCCCTCCCCATTTTAAAAGGAAAGGACAGCAGGAAAATGCCCTTGTAATATAACAAGTGGCTATTCTTAAGCCAGCAGTCTGTACTTTGCCTGGTTTTGCTGTATACTTTGCAGTATTTGCTCTGAATCTCACATAGAAAAAAGTAGCAGCTGTCTTCTGCTCTGCTTTGCTCACAGTGAATGGGCTCCCTTGATATCTTTCAGTACATCACGTACTATTGAACTTGTTCAGGCCCACTGTTCTTCAGAAGGCTACATACAAAATCAGTAGTGTCTCTGCGCTGCTTAGAGGATAGCATCTGGGTATAGAAAATCTTTCAGCAAAGCTGAGTGTATTCCTATCCCTGTAGGAAAGTTCCAGAATCATGAAAGCTTAATAGTCAGATTTATATTACAGAACAGTGTAAAACAGAATTGGATTTTGATCAGGCTTGTTTTGAATGTAAAAAGATAGCATTTTGCTTAAAACTCATCCACTGAAGCTGTTAATGTGATTAATCAAGTAAGTGAACAGTTAAAGATGAAGGAAACGCATTTGTTTTGTGCTGCCTATTATCACTACACTGGGAAAAGTGTTGCTCTTCACCTTCCCCAATGAGAGGATTCTCTCATTTTGCTCTGTGGTCAGTAGACTGAACTTGTTTTCATTAAGCAAGGGACAAAAGGTGGTAAGACTGGTTAAAGAAAGAAAAAAGCCTTCAATCAATATTTATTCCTTTCTGTTTGTTCAGTATTATAGTAACACTTTCATATGTAGCATGAAAAGGAAGTGTGGCTTCTCTTATTACCAGCTGTTTGCTGAAGGAGACGAGATGTGGATTTCAAAGAGGGTGTTCAGCATACCTTATGCAATATGAGGATATGCAGAAGAAGAAATTCAAAAGGCTCTTCAGAAACACATCACAGACATTGTGCCCTCCCCAGAAGCTAAACTTCAATCTGAATAACCCATCTGGAACAAGTAAGAAGAGTATTCACCTGTTAAAAAAAACCCCAAAAACATTACCCATTACTTACCAAGTTTCCTTTGACATATCAATGAATATCTAGCAGCCAACGGTTAGTTAAACTAATATGAGCTGGGTTTGCATGCTAGGCTTTTACCTGTGTCACTTGCAAATTACTAGAACTTTCACCATAGCTGGTAATAAGGTCTGACCCATATCATAGCATAGACGGGGAGTGCATGCCTTCCCTAAGAAAGCTGCAATCCTTTGCCTGTAAACCTGCGTGGCTGTTACCTGTCTTCAGATAAATTGAATATTAATGCACACTGTGACAAAGCAGCGTGACTTCTGCATTTTTTTGGTTGTGGGTTTTTTTCTTTGGTTTGTTTTAAGTCCTGAGTCATGCAATGTTGAGCCTTTTAATCTCATTATTCTGACCGGAACAAAATTTTGGCCTGTGTCTCTGCTAGGGTTTAATAGCACAGACCAGTAGTGTTGCATAAAGAAGGATGACTACAAAATGAGGAGGGAAACTTTCCCAACCACAGCTTTAAAGATGACAGTATCTGCAGAGATGGAGAAACCTGGTCAGTTTTATCACGAGATAAAATGTAAGGCTGATATGTTTGTTTTGGACATGTTAGAATAATGTAACATTAAGGTAAAGTAATAACACATTTCTGAGGTTCCACTTGCAATCATCCATAATTGCTTTAGCATTTTGGCTAGCCTCTGTTGCTAGTTTAAGCTTAATGCCTTTTATTACTTAAACAAGATACCTCTATTGGAGAAGGCAGCAGGTACCTTGGGTTTCCTTTTTGCAGCATGTTGCTGGCTTGTGGAAAGAGCAGAACACACAGTTTTTCTGTGTTGTTCTAAGGTGGACTGCCTGGTTGCAGCCTTATGCTACTGAAAACTCTGCTTGTTTTTCATTGATAGTGTATCTTACTAACTACCGTGATTTTTCTCTGAGTTACTTAGTTACCATTTTCTGCGGTTTTGGGTGCGCGTAATGGCTTTAGGCTGATTTTTTTTTTTCCTCCACTCCCACCCTGCTGTAGCTCTCTGAAAGATGGTGAAATGCTTGCCTGCAGTAGGTAATTATTAAAGGCAGAATAATGATGAGTCTAGAAAAGCTCATGTTTTATTTTTCCCTGCTATCAGGGGAGGATCAGCTGTAATAAAATTTGGGAATCGGACTCTTAAACACTCTTCTCACTCTTCCATTTATGATTTCATAGGATGTCGGTCTGGAGACTCTGTCACAATAATATAAACTAATTTGGAGCTCAAGCTGAAACACGTTCCCTGTATTGAGTAAGGATCTAGATGTATGTATTTTTAATAGATGCTTTATAATTATCATTTGAATCTTCCATTTCTAATTTCATGATCTCGCACTGCGTAACGGCTTACGATGGTGCCAGCGGGGGGTGAGCCCTTTGTTCTCCCCCTTCCCCTTCTCCCCGAAGCGCGGGAAAGTTTTCTCGCGCCTTTCCGAACAGCAGCGCCAGCCCTCTCGGTTCCCTCATCGGGAGTCGAGATACTCAGACACGCCTCCGCGAATGAGCGCATAAAAAGCGGAGTTTCAGACCCTGCCCCGGGCTGCCCGCGGCACTTTCGATTCCCTGTGCCGCAGGACTGCGAAGCTTCACCAGAGAGAGAGAAACCCCCCCGCAGGTACCTCAGTGCCCCCGGGGCAGTAAAAGGCTCCTTCTGCGCAGCCGGTAGACCTTTCCGCTCTGCCCATCACCGGCGGGGGTGGCTTTTGGAAAGAGTTTAACCCGGTAAGGGGTAAAACCGGCTGTAAGCCCCCAGACCCTGCGCCGAGGGGACAGAAACCGCTGACGAGGGAAAAGCACGAGGGCTCTAAGGGCTCCGCTCGAGCTCCCGCGCGCCACGCGGGAAACGCACAGGCGTTCCCTGAGGGTCCGCTCCGTGCCCCGCTCCGCAGAGGGGCAGAGCCGGGAGCCGCGGGGTTCTGCCCCCGCGGAACTCAGGTCTTCTCCCAGCCACCCCGGAGGAAGAAGGACCACGTTCCCGCATGGAGGTTTGCTCCAGGAGAAGTTTTCTCGGACTGAAAACTTTGCAGGTGACGGACAATGACTCCTTTCCTCCTGCCCCCCCGCCCCGGCGGTGCGACCGCGTGGCGGGTCCTTTGTGTGTGAGCGGGAGATGGGGGTCGGAACGGGAGACTGTGTTATACCGGGAGATGCCTGTTTACGTATTGCTCAATCTCTCCCTCTCTCTCCCCTTCCAGCCCTATTGGTATTTAAATGATCGCTTTATGGTTTTGATTGAGTTCACTTTAAAACGCTTCTGTTTCTCACCCCCCTTAAGTGAAGCCCTGTGTATCACATTCCTTTTCCTGTGCCTAAACAAAGCCTGACGAGCCGTTCAGTTCTTTTGTGTAGGTTTGGGTGGGTTTACCTTGCCTCCAAACCCGTGTGGTCGGGAAACCTTTTCGGGTAGAACAGCCTCATAGTTGTAACCCGCGACACACTGTGTTAAACAGTCGTAAGTATAGTGTTTGTTCCTCAGAGAACTTTTAAATCATCCTTAGTACTCTCTAAAATCATATTTCATTTCAAAGTCCTGTTTTTGAAATGTTAAATTATTAGCTAGAGCACAATGTAAGTATTCCCTAAATGAAGCTGGTAGGCTTTTAAAAACGAGCTGTTCCTCTGTGGGATTGATAGCTATTAATTCTAATACTAAAGCTTTGAATTTTGAGGCTAATACTGAATTTAATATTAGCCTAAATTTCTAAAGAATTCCATTGCTTTTACCTCTGTGTGTGTGGAAGAGAAAGAAAGGGAACTGCATTAATATAAACAGGAATTGCAAGTCAGTTTAAAATGCTGATCTTGAGCTGCTATTTTTAGTTATTGATTGCTTTTGCTTTCTTGCTACAGCAGACACAGCAATTTCTTTTCCTTTTGCATACTTTCTACTACATATTATCTTCCTTCTGTGTGATGGTGGAAGTGGCTATACCGTATACCATACGCTAATAACTTTCAGGCTGCAAGATTGCTGTTGCCTGAGAGTCTGAAACTCTGCCGTTGCCTGACTGGATAATAAGTCCCAAGTTGGAAAACACATGTTTATCCCAGTTAGAAGCTGGCAGCACAATTGTAAAAGAAGAGAATATTATGAGCAAATTTAATAAAGTACATATCTGTATATTAACACAGAAATATTTATTATCTTTTTTTTAAATAAAGATTTGTCAGGAACAGGAAAATTTATGAACAGCTGAAATGGGTTAATTATATTTCATATTTATTATGCAGAAATTGAAAAGCTCAGCATTATTCAACAGCCTTATTCAGTTAAATCTTTATGAACTTAGAATTCTTATTGGTCCCTAATTAAATTAGGAAAATTACTGGCAAACTAAGTTGGAGCTAATCTGTATTTAGGGACCTCTTAAATAAGGTCCCTCATCAATATCGCATCTTACATATTGCTGCCTTAAATTTACCCCTGTGATGCTTCCATCTCTGTTGATCTTTCTCATGGTTTTAATTTTGTTTCCCTCTCATGAATGCTCTATCCATGGATCCCAAAGAAGGAATGATTAATTGTTAGTCGCACAAGCAAAAGTAACTATCTTATTTTTGTAACACTGTTAGGGTCTTACTGTGCAACTGCCTGGGCTTCTTTGCTGTTGAATGAAAATGTAGTGTTTTATAAGCTAAGCAAACCCCTAGAAGATGTAAATAAACAATTCAAAAGAAAAACTGCCAAAACAAAGATGATTAATAGGAATTTGGCTACTATATCTAACAGTGGGGTGGCAGGCATTTTTTTTGAAAGTAATTTTCTTTTAAGTTCTGAATATGCATACATTGACAAAAGGATATACTTTCATCAACAAGACATTAAATGCTTATTGTTGCCTTTAGGCCAATCTGTAGAATAAAAATTTGGAGATCTGCTAAACAAGCTAATTCGTACTTCTGATGTGCGCTGGATTTAAAGCAGTTCTTGCATTTTCTTTATGGATTTCTTCCTTCTTTCATAACAAAGAAATTAACAGGCAGTTATATTCCAAGATCAGAAATTATATAACTTAAACAATTGCAACTTAAACTGTAAGAGAATTTAGTTTAAATGTTAATGAGTTCCGTAAGCAGTGTTGATTGTTGTCATTGGGTGCATGTTAGAAACAGGAAAACCAAGACAGAAAGATCACTTCATCCCTGCACCCGTTGCCCTTTTTACATACCTGCTGCTATAGTATTATACACATATGCCTGGATTTGAAAAGCTGACAAATGGCTCTCTTCCAAATCTTCCCGTCAATATAAATTAATGCTTACCATTAGACATATTTGGATGGTATAAGAAAGCATTGTCCTGTGAGAGATCCTTGAAGAACAACTGAGCAGTTCTGGCTCCTATACCTGCAATCTAAGTGTATATATTAATTAAATATAAAGCACTCCATTATTATTTCTTGCCAGATCTAGTATTTTTTATGTCCACATCAATAGCATCATATTTGTTAAGGAGAGAATATCTGTCTCACAGGAAATGGTATCTAGAGGAAGATTAATCACTCTGCTAGTCAAATAAAATGATGACACTTAATGCTTGATAGTATATTTTATTTGTACAGCTAAATGAGTATTATTGCTCCTATTTTATCCCCTACAGTTTTCAAACCTCATAAAAGATATAATAGAATTGATTTGTTTTTATTGGGTGGGGTTTTTTTTTTTTAATTCCTCTTTTCTTTGAGTAGGAAAAGATTAGGGTTCATCAGTTAAAAAGTATGGGTTCTGCAGTGCCTAGGTGGATTTCATTCTGTCTTTTGAATGCCTGGATCTTAAATTTTAGCTACTTGATGCCAAACACAGAAACGAAATGCAGAGTTGATGCCAAAACTTATTCTTCACTAAGATTATCCGTAAACAAACAGAGGACTGTCTATGAGTAGAAAGGAGGTGTCAGAACCTGATACCTAGTAATTGCTGCTCTCCTGTTATGACACAGTTTGCTTGGGAAAATATTTTCTGTAAAAGTAGGAAGCAAGTCCTCATGGTATTGTCAGCTGAGGGAATAAAAAAACCATTCTGTTCCTAAGAGGAGGTGCAGAAACTGCTACTGAAACAATGAAGCAGAGAAGATTCTGTAGGCTGGTGAGATGAAAAATGGGGAAGCATAACTGCAGTCTGTAGTATGACATTGGTGTAAAATTAGATCAAGAAAACTTCTGACTCCCATTTGGACTCTGATGAAGATTCAACTTTTTTTTTTTAATTTTTATTAGGAGTTTCAATATATTTGTTTTGTTAGGAGTTTCTAAATAACACTTTAAACTAGGGATGATGGGAAAGGGCGAGAGTTATCAGCAGCCCTGTGAGAGTGTGGGACTCAATTGATGGACAGGGTTGACAAGGAAAGTGCCTGGAGTGATGTGACAGAAAGGGATCACAAATTCAAGAAAATGGGGGGTCATTAAGCAGTGTCATCTCTGGCATTTGCATGAAAGTAAGGAAGGGTCTACCAAGCACCATTATGGAGAAATCCCCCAAACCCTTCCTGGGAAATCAGTGTCCTGGGGTTCCTCACTGAAGTGCATGTACAATCTTGCATGCAATATTTCTTCAGGAAAGGTAGGCTGGGAAGCTGATGATGATGAGTTTCCATTTATGTGAGACAACAGCTGGAATGCTGAGACAACAGCTCTTCCTGGGGGTGGGTGAGGAGCAACTGAGAGCTTATGGATAATGATCAAAGAGAAATCAGTTAAGGGTGACATTGTAGTGAGTATCTGCTACAGGCCACTTGACCAGGAAGAGTGGATGAGTAGCTCAGAAAGCTAGAAACAGCCTCATGTTCACAGGCCCTACTACTCACAAAGCTATTGATCAGATGGTGAATGGTTAGCTGTTTCTGGGAAAGGAATAACTAGCTCCATGTTAGAGTGTATTTTTAAGGCAATTGAGTTTCTGGATGCTTTGAGATAATACAGTGAATCTATAAAAGAGAATGCGCATGTTAACTGCTGACTATGCAAAATACATTATTCTGAAGGAAAAGATGTCTACCAGTAAAATTTTAAGACAAAACATTATAGTTGAAATTAGAGTTTAATATAGTGGCAATTTTAAGTTCTTCAGGTTAATTTGTTCAATGCAAAACTGCCATTTGAAAATGTAGTTTTAAGGGTACTCTGCAAGTATTAATGGAATTTGGAACAATACAAATGTTAAACTTTCTTTAGACCAGAATTCTTGACCTAGCTAAGTCTTGGCTACATTTGGTAAAAGATCTTGTAAATGGACATAGTATTGGCTTCATTTCTACTAATGATAAACAGTCCTGAAAGGAGAACAGTAAAGATCTGTCTTATTTACCTGCTGGTCTTTGTGGAGATCTCATTCTACAACAGAGGTCTCTCTACAGGAAAAAAATCTGCTTGGGGTTACTGTTTCTCAAGAACGCTAGGAAACATAAGATATCCCAAGTGAAATATCTTTGTGGTTGACTTCCAGTAGCAATAATATTGTGTAGTTAGATATGCTGGTCTCTGCTAACATAAAGATAAACATGGTAATAATAGACATCTTAAAGCTTCTCTTTTAAGATAACATAGAATTATACAGTGGACCTCATAGTCAACTGAACGGGATGGTTTTGTTGGTACTAGCAGGCCACAGGCTTTATGGTGATCTAAGAACATGGGCCTCGAGTCTTGTCTTGGCCTGTCTGCAGGGTTTTTTTTCGTTTGTTTAGTTGTGGAAGCACTTATCTAATGACTAGGTCACTGTTATCTTCTTTCTTTCAACTTTTGCTTAACAATGTACAATTGTGGAATACAAAATACTACTAAAAATCGCTACCAACAAGCAGTTATACAGTGGAGAATTAGGTATCCGTGATGCTAGAATAAAAATGCAGCATGTGGGATTAAAGGTGTGGAATGATAGTAAAGGTGCCTGGGCTACAAGCAGTTCTCTAGTAGTTACTACTCTCATTAAAAGGATGCTAGCTGGGGATCTGAATTAAAACTGATTTCAGAGATGATAAAGAGAACAAAGAACATGTTATGAAAATCTGTGAAACGCACCATGCATAGGAAATTCAGATGCAGCTCAGAAAAGGAGCAAGGTATCATGCCTGCTAGAAAATGTGTAAACCTAAAGTGGATCTTCAGATGAGGAAGAAAAGGTAGGGCTACAGCAAGGTCATGGCAACCCAAATTCGTCTCTGGGACTACTGTTATTTTGATGGTAGATATTTCTTTCTCATTCCTTGGGGTAGGGTTTTTTTTGGGTTTTTTTACGTTTGGTAATACACCCTATACCTTTCTCACCTGTATAAGCTTATATTCACAATGGAAATATTATCAGTATCAGCACTTTTCAGAAAGTATGACTTCACATGCTTTCCAAGGGTCAGAGCCATCCAGTTATGCAACAGAACTGTTACTTAATGGATCGGTCAGATGTGTGAGCCAAAACACTTAAAAGAAATTGAAAAGTTGAAAACATCCATGTTCAGAAGGTCAATGTGTAATTTTTCTTCCATGTTCAATGCTTTATTCTATGGAAAGAAAGGAAGGAAGTGTGAGATAGTTTCGTATTACTTTTTTTTTTTTTAAAATTATTCTTGTAGTCTTGAATAAGTATCATAATGTGTCATTAAAAAAACCGAACCAAAACCATAAAAGGTAATTATATCTGAAGATGAGTTGGAAGGAATTATATTTAGCTGATGATATTTCTGAATTGACAAGTAGTTAAAACTTGAGTCTTTCTTCCCATGTCCACAAAATCTTGGGCCCCTGTCAGAAATGTGTGTTGGTACAAAACTTTGATTTGCACATCTGGCGCTTTGTTGGCATGATTTCTCTCTGCTATGTGTATAGCTTATCTGCTGTATTAATACTGAAAACAAATGTCAGGAAGTAGAATATTTAACATGGGACTTGTCCATTTCGAAGTTTGTTAGTCTTTGTCAGTGCCTCCTGTCTGAATCAGTGCCTGCAACAGCTGCGTGTTTTCTGGAGGCTAGGACTAAGTTTTAGAACACAAAACAGGCAAGTATGTATTAAGATCAGAAGGATTTGGGGTTTTTTGCTTTAAGGATGCTTTCTAAAAACATATATATGTAAACAAGCAAATTATTACAGTGATAGCAGATAATCAATATAGAAATGGTAGAGGAACAGGAAACTAATAATGGGAGAAATCTTATATAAATGCACTATCAAACAAGTTTTGTTAATACAAATCAATCATAAAAAGATGATTCCTTTCCCAGTGGCATACTAGTCACTGCAGAAATAGCAAGAAATAATGCCTGCAATAATGTTATTTTGTATGTACAGAAATTTTTTCCCTTTTTCCTGTGTTTGATGGAAAGGTTTGAATATTGATGATTTTCCAACAATATCCTGAAAAATAATTATCTCCTTTTAACCTGGCAATAGAATCATAGAATTCTTTATGTTGGAAAAAACCGTTAAGATCAACAAGTCCAACCATTAACCCAGCACAGCAAAGCCTGCCACTAAGCCACATCCCTAAGCACCACGTCTATATGTCTTTTAAATACCTCCAGGGATGGTGACTCCACAGCTTCGCAGGGCAGCCTGTTCCAATACTTCACAACACTCTCTGCAAACAATTTTTTCCTAATATCCAACCTAAATCTCCCCTGGAGCAACTTGAGGCCATTTCCTCTCATCCTGTCACTTGTTACTTGGGAGAAGAGACGGACCCCCACCTCATTACAACCTCCTATCAGTAGATGTAGAGTGTGATAAGGTCTCCCCTCAGTCTCTTTTTCTCCAGACTAAACAACCCCTGGTCCCTCAGCCACTCCTCATAGGACTTGCTCTCCAGGCCCTTCATGAGCTCCATTGCCCTTCTTTGTCTTCAATGTCCTTCTTATAATGAGGAGCCCAAAACTGTACACAGTATTTGAGGTGCGGCTTCACCAGTGCCAAGTACAGGACAATCACTTCCCTGCTCCTGCTGGTCATACTATTGCTGATACAAGCCAGGATGCCATTGGCCTTCTTGGCCATGTGGACACACTTCTGGCTCATGTTCAGCTGGTTGTCAGCCAACGCTCCCAGGTTCTTTTCCACTGGGCAGCTTTCCAGCCGCTCTTCCCTAAGCTTTTAGCATTACAGGGAGTTGTTGTGGCCAAGTGCAGGGGGTTATTTTGACCAAGTGCAGGATCTGGTACTTGGCCTTGTTAAAATTCATACAGTTGACCACAGCCCATTGATCCACCCTGTCAATATCCCTGTGCAGAGCCTTTCTATCCTCAAGCAGATCAACACTCCTGCCCAGCTTGGTGTCATCTACAAACATAGTGAGGATACACTCGATCCCCTTGTCCAGACCATTGATAGAGATATTAAGAGAACTGTTAGCTTTTAAAAGCAGGTAATTTCCCAATTAGTACACGTTACCAGTGGGGTTGGACATGATGGACTACCCACCCAATTCTTCACATGGCTGACAGCCTTGGGACTTACTGGAAACATTGGAGTTGAGCAATGGAGATGATGACAGTGGCTCACCAGATGTCACCATCACTTAATCAAAGATGGAATGAAACTAGATGACTCCACTATTTTTCTTACCTGTCTGTTCTGGCTGACTTGGTGAGACCACCACACTGGTGAATTGCCACTGCAAAGATGGTTCTGCTGTTGGTTATGTGATGGGAGGCCAGCATGGGGAACTACTCAAATCAATAAATTGCATGTGTTTCTTGAGCAACTGTTGTCAGATACAGACCACGTCCGTAGAACTGTGAAATGCTTTTGACAAATATGGAAAACTATCCTGGATATGCTTTTATGTGAATAGAAGGTATGTGTTCAGTCAGTGACCTCACTTTTACAAACAAATTTTATATAAAGGCATTGATTCCATTTATATATATATATGTTGCTTTTAACACCAGCAGCCAGGTATTAATCCATGGATGACTATTCTTTTGCTCAACCTTTCCCCTTACCAACAGGGTTGAGAAGTGCATTACCTGGCCCCCATCTTTCACTCTTGCCACCAGGGTGTCCTGCTTTTGACCATAGTGCAGATGAACGTGCCTTGTCTACTTGATTTGATTCTGAGGTGAAGAATGAAGTTGATGTGCTGTATGAACATAGTGTATTTCAATGCAATGAGCTTGATATTGGTACTCATAGACATGGTGGTGGTTTTTTCTTTCTTTTTTCCCTGCCTTCAAGTTTGATTCTCTTTTGTGCAGGAGTATACATGTATGTCTCAGAGTATTCTTAGATCAGAACTTGAGGGTGAGGGGGACGAGTAGCAAGTAATCTTGGAGTCTTTCATCACAGAAGCCCTAGAGGATCCTTGAAACATAAAACTACTTGTACCTAACATAAATGTTCCTTCAGGTAAAAGTGTGACCGTTTGGGAAACATACCTCACTCTGTCACTTAGTGAGTTGCTTTACTGAAGAGGAAGGAATTGGAGGGGGAGTTGGTGTGATTAGCACATTAGCTTAAAATCTTGAACAGTAAAATCCTCATTTTCTCAGTCTTGTCTTTTCTTGTCTAACTTGACAAGCCTATATGAGATTGTCTTTACAACTTTTTAAATAGTAGTAATCTTCCTTAGTTCTGAATATTTGCTTCAGCTGCAGAATGTACAAATAGGCTCTGCCTTAATGTGCTTTAATAGAATTTTTTAGCTTAATGTTCCCTTCAGGGGTTCAGATCCACAACTTTCAATCTTTTCTTCTTTCTACTTCTGGCTCTGAAAACATCGGCATATCTTCAAGTATCTCCATTTCCTCCTCAGGCAGTTTGTCATGAGGTATTTCTCCTGGTCTGCAAATTCCCTTTAAGTTGACTTATTCTTTTTTTGCCTTTTTTTTTAAAAATTTTACTTTATGATCAGTTCCTTGTCAGTTCCCTTGGTACATCCTTAACACTTTGAAAAAACAAAATGAACTTTTTTCACTGTTCCTAACAATTGTCTTTTCTTCTAGCAATTGGGAAATTGAGTTTGTATAAAGGAAGAAACTTTTTAGATGCTGAGACTCTCATATTGCAGATATCTTTTTCTCCTTTGTAATTTAAAGCATGATAGTAGTGTCATTGGTTTGGATAGTATCACTGACATGCTAATGTTGGGCATATGTACAGTTCTTGCAGGATCAGGACCTTAAAAGTTTTCCTGAAAGAGCTTCTGAGATTTTTCTAATATTATAATATAATCAGAAAAAAATAGATACGGAACAAATTTCATAAATTCAAGGCTTTTTTCCTAGCAAAATATTAGTTCAGGCAAGTTGTGTGGTTTCAGTATGATTTTACATGACCTTTGGGTTTTAAAGACGTGTTCTCTGGTTGGAAAAGATTTTTCTGCCTATATATTAGCAACCCAAAGTAAAGACACCTAGTCCAGTATTCTACATGCTCATTTGTTTCAGTAAAAAACAGTATAAAACTACAATCTTGATCTGACAGTTACTGGTATAAAGGACTAGGCAAAGTAAAAAGTGATAATGAATATGGTGGGTTTAGGACATCTCCTTTTCTTCATTCTTCCAGATCACCATTTTCTGTTGTTTCCTAGAGTCTTTGTTTGAGTTCCTTTGTCTTACACTAGCATCAGAAAATACTGCCAACTGTTTGGACTTTTTTCTGTTTTCTTCTTTCAGAAAAGCACATTTTTTGCAGCATTTCAGTGCCTCAGTGTTGCTCCTCTCCATCACTAAACGTGATAACATGCTGTAGTAATACTGAAATTAGATAGTTTATACTTGCGTTAAGTATTATATGCATGTGTTTGTCATGCAGGTTAGGATCCTCTGCCTGGAAATGAAGTCAACAAATGTTATCCAAAACAGTTGGAGAGCATTTTGGAACATTTTAAAAACATTGAATACCAAACTGAAAGATTTCTGGGAATGTTGAGGAGTAAAAATTGTTGGTATTCTTTACTTAAGAGATGATTCTTTACTTTTCTTCCTAAGACACCTGCTTGCTGAATTTTCTATCCAGTGTTATAAAATACTGAGTTCATTATCATCAGATCAAAGTGATTTTGACTGTCACAAGTAACACCTTGGAAGGAGCTGGATATCGTAAGACTGCTTTATTATTAAATTAAAAGTACTGTTTTTCTTTCAGTGCTGGGAGTAAGAGTGCTAGGCTTCTGAACTTGCTTATCATTTTTTTCATGATACATGATGGGAAGTATTGTTTACCACCTGTTGGTTTTCTTTTTGGTCAAGGACACTCTATCTGCTTAGTTTGCTAAACTCTCAGCTCTGTCTGCTTTTTCTTGTATTGCAGTATCTTGTTTCTCACAGTAGTGTTTTTGCCTATGCAGAATACTCTCTTCGTGAAACACAAACTGAATCATGGGTTTGTAAGTAAACATGCAGTATCAGTAAAGTCATTTTTGGGCTAAGACATATGCATGGAAATGTGAAAATATGAGGGAGATGGAAATGGGAATAGAGCATTAAATGAAACTGGTACACGGCACACTTAGCTGAATAAGAGGAGAAGGCTTTTCATTTATAGAATTGGAAGAAAAGAGTATAGAGAGCACTATACTACAGATGCTCTCAATGTTAAAGTTATAAATGTGCAAAATACCAGATAGATATGGGAAAATTCTGTGATGAGAAAATCCATAAAAGGCCCTAAATACAGAGCTGCCACCTTCAGTTGAAGAAGTCTCTCTGCTGCAAGCTCAGGGGATACTTGAGGAAGTTATTTCCTCATAATTGTTTTGTTTGCTTCCCCAGATAATTTCTTTAGTTTGCCATGAGAGGCAGCATAATAGAGCTAGATGGATTTTTGATCTGACCCCTATGGCTGTTCTTGTGTATGTTTGTTTTCTTATTTACATAGGTAAAAATTGCAGCTTCTAGCCCACTGCTCCCAGTGTTTTAGTAAATCTCAGTCTGAGATAGCTAGTCTCCACAGGCTTCTCCTATTGCCAGTGAAAGGAAAGGCTTCAGCTCTAGCAAAGCTTGCTGTTAGTTCTGGAGTGGGAGGGTAATTGAAATGGTTCCTGTCTTTTCAGTGGCAACAGGGGTATCATAGAGGACTTAGTTTCCTTAAGCTAATGTACTATGTGAATATCCACTGTGGTACTTCCCCAAAATTGCTTTCAATTTAATTTGAAGCAATGCGTAACAATTGACTGTAACAAACAAATAGGAGGAATGATAAGAAATGGAATAATAGGGGCAACTGTAATAAAATCATTACATGGTTCCAAGCAACTTCCATTGCTAGACTTATGAGAAGAATGAAGTATTAAAAACAAAGCAGTATGAAATGCAACATTCTAGCATATGTGAACGCACTGCGGGAATACGGACTCTCTCATGCAGATGTTGACTTTATGAAGGATGATTATTTCTGCCCTGAATGTCATAAACCAAAATGTTTTAAAATATTTGTCTGTTTTAGTCTTGTTATATTGCAAGGTCAATGCACTGGTGCTAGGGTCTAAAATGCTAACAAAACACACATTTGACTCTGAATGATCCTTTTTACTACAGCAATGCTCAAATCTATTTTGTGATGCTGCTATCTGTTCTGCAGTCCTCAAAGAACAAAAGAATTACAAGCAAACAGAAATCCCTTGAATGAACTAGTTCACTCATACAGACTGAATTTCTCAGAGAGTATTAAAAAAAGCCCCACTAGATTTATAGAGCAGATTTGCCCTCCTATTATCATTTCTCTTTGTGTGTGCATGTAAACATACATAAAGATCCCCATAATGGCAGGGGTGGGAACATATGTTTGGACTATCCTGTCTTTCTAGCATGAAAATGAGAACATTCTTTCCTTATATCCTCAATGTGAAAGAAGTTACTTCCAAATCTTCAAATTGCACTTAATTATAGACTCTTGCTTATCACTTTACTCAAAGGAACTACACCAAACTGTCCTCTTAAGTTCTTTTTAATTGAATGGTGAGTAACCTGAGAGTGGTTCTTGACTATTATTTGGGTTGAAGTTACATAGAGGAACTGTGAAAGAAATGGAAGCTCAAAGTTCCTTGTTCCTCATTATGGAGGAAAACAAACAAACAAAAAAAAGAAACAAAGAAAAAAATTAAGTGAAAGCAAGTCTTGTTACCCAGTCACAGGCAAACAAAATATTTTATATGAAGATCTGTATGTATGCCGTTACACATATAGATGAATATACAAGAAATCTGGAGTGGATTTCTCAGAAGATCTTAGGAACAAAGAGAAACAGATGAGGTTTTATTGCTGCAGTTCAGCTTTGCTGAGTATTGCAAATATGGGATGTTGAAAGAAATGCTAGTAAGAGGATAGCTGTTGGCATAAGAGGCTCACATTTATCAGCAGTTTTGTTTAGAATGAGGTACTGCACTAACAAAAGCTATAGCAAATGCAAGGATCAAAGAAGTGACTTGATTTACAACTAGCTTTGTGCCTCTGATGTGTTTATCAAACAATTCAGATACAGTAATGAGTAAAAATACTAATGCGAAAGGAGCAGTCAGATCAAATCTCCCTCCCAAGCGAAGTGTACAAATGAGAGAGGAAAGAATTAATAAGGGAGAAGAATGGCAAACTTGTGGAAGACAAAACCAAAAGCCATAATTTAGAGTCAGTGTTAAGACTCACAACGCAGGAGATGATGGAAAGAGTGTCATAGTTAGGTGATGTTAGATATTCACTTCTACAAGTTAATAATGAGTAGGTCTCTGTTCTTAAGCAGCAATCTAAATGGAGAAAAAACCACTAGCAAGAGATATTGGAACTGCAGGCAATGCAATTTCAGCACTAATTCTATGAAGATCAGAGAAAGTTCTACAAGGGATAACTTACAGTGTTTGTGGCCATTATGTTCAGAATATGAAAGATTGTTAAGTCATCTCTGTTGAAAATGTCATTGGAATGTAGGGCACGCAGCAGAGAAATGTGAATGTCAGTGAAATAAAGCATGAGAAAGATTTTTGTGGTGAGGCATGAAGGTTCTCTCTCTAAGTCCTATTTCTTCTTGCTTCTTCCTTTATCTTTGGAAGAGTGGAAGGAAAAAAAATTCCAATAGAATAGAAGATACTGGATTATTTAAAAAGACATTACGTGAATATTATACTATTCATATTTGCTGGGGAAAAAATATTCACTTCTGTGGATCTTTATATGCCATCTGTATGACTCTTCGCAGGAGACAAGAAGGTTTTTCAGGAGAGACTGATCTGCAGCTACAAGGTTACAGTAGGTTTTTTGGCAACTGCCTTTTGCTATAGAATGTGTGTGGTTATCTCCATTTATTACCTTGTTTGGATGACACTTTCAACTGGCTTCCCTTCAGCATGTGTTTAGTATCAAAACACTTCCAAAAGAGGCTTTCAGGTTGTGACAGGCTTGCCTGGCTTTCTTGATCATGCATATGATATGATGGTTTCCAACACAGAAAAAAAAAAATGAATGAAATAACTACATGCCATTTGGAGATGTACACAGCAAGTTGGACTGAAGGGAAATGTGA
The DNA here is from genome assembly GCA_009769605.1 of Bucorvus abyssinicus. Classification (NCBI taxonomy): domain Eukaryota; kingdom Metazoa; phylum Chordata; class Aves; order Bucerotiformes; family Bucorvidae; genus Bucorvus; species Bucorvus abyssinicus. The sequence continues at coordinate 7,720,778 of CM020030.1, forward strand.
ATTTGGAGTGAAGAAGATAAACGTTCTAGGATGCATAATTAGCAAATGGTGTTCAGCTGAACTTGAACAAGTCCTAAGGCATGCCTTCTGGTTTGGAAAAAAAATTATTAAAATTTCAGCATTAACAAATGATGTGGGGTAAACCTTACGAAATTTAGTAATCTAAAACTTTTTGAGTCCAAAAGGTATTCAAACAAACAGCTAAACTTCAGTATGTAGTACTAACCGGAATACGCTAGAGTAACTGGCTTGGTCCCAAGCTGCTTGCCTCAAAAGGAAGCAGGTGTGCTGTGGCTCCTCTGTCATCTACACCAGCCCTATGTGGGTGTCCTGGATCCAGAACATATCTAAAATGTCATTAGTCACAACAAATAACAACAGAACTTAATGGTAAACACAGAACCAGTAATGCAGAACTTAGTAATAAGCTCCAAATTCCTAGTATGTCTATGTATTTTTTTGGTGTGACGTTCAGTAAGTAATTTGGCAGTGTTTTTTGACATAGTTTTTTTGTATGCTTTTTATGTAAGCTGCTGGAAATCAGAAGGACAGATCTGTACATCTGTTGTATCCATGTCAGGAAGTTTCATGGAAGATGAGCAACCATAGTTTTAAATGGAGGGGCTTCTTATTCACAGTGCAGTGCTGATTGTTTCACTCTGAAGAACTTGGAACAAACGTTTTAATTTTACTGTATAAACAAAGTCTTGGTGAAGTTCAGGTTTCAAAGATTTCAGATGATCTTCAAGCTAGGATTCAAAGATTTTGTCATCATCTGGTGTATTTCTTCTTTAAACAAGCACATGACCGCTTTTAAGCGGTCAGCAAAACTAGGGTATATTGAATCTTGTTTACCTTTTCCTGGAAACATTTCAGCACCTACCAGTTTAGTTCAGCAAATCTGAGTTGAGATGTTAACGAGACTTGCCCAAAAATTCTTCAAGACTGCTGCAGAAAGTTGGATTACAGGTCTTGACTTCCAGCAGAGCTGTCAGTGTACCAATGGGACTGAAATTATTTTCACATGGTTCACTGATATGCATCTGAAAATATGGCTGCTTTATCCTTAGGTTATGAAGAGAGAAGTGATCTTGCAAATCTATGTACATACGAATAGATGAATACAGGGCACAAAGAACATGATTTGTGTGGGACCAAAATCTGGAAAGGCTTTTCCAAGTTCAATAGAAAACTGCAGAGAACGTGGGAAGAAGAGGTAGAAGGAAAGTAATTGCTGGTGTCATCAAAGCTACTTGGTGGGTGCGGGTAATAGGTAAGAACAGACCTATTTTTGAGCCTCCCTTTTTGAAGGGGCAAATACGTTACTGCCACTGCTACACTGACTTGTTTCAATTTATTCAGGTTGGTGTAATTCATCTAGGCACTGAGGGAAGAGTTTCGAGATAGAGATTTTCTGATGTTGTTATGGCAGAACCTTCAGTTTACTTATGAAGTGTTTCTCATTTTTACCTAAGACTTTGGTTTTCAAAGGCATACATAATCCCTAGGGAACAGGGGCTCAGAAAAAGCAGTGCAAACATCAGTGTCTGTAGCGTGCTTGATGTAGAAGAGTCGTGAATGATATTCAGTGGAATGCCTGACTGACTGAGTCAAAAGAGACTGAAGGATCCTGTTTTATCAGGCCTCATCTGCTATGTTTCCTCACATAGAAAGGAAAGAATTGAGGCTGCAGTGGCACTTTGTTCGAACTTTGTTAGTGCATTTTCATTCAAGGATGCTTCCACGTGGAAGCTACACAGACATGAGAAAAAGTCTAAAAGAGCAATCAGGCCTTCCTTTTCTTTATGAAAATACAGTCTGTGTTATATTGTTTAGGAGTGTAAAATTGTCAATCACTGCAAATGTCATTTTAGACTATTATGTGTGTGTATGATCAGGTTTAAAATGGATCAATTATTAGGCTAAGGACATACGTAGTAGTAAAAGCAGTCTTGGTACTTGCCAGCCTTCTTTGGTAGCATAACATGAGCTGTAGGTAGAAGCTGAAGTGGTTTAGCGGCGTTATGAAGTCTGGTTCCTCATTTGCCATTCAGGAAATGGCAAAAAGATCAGTAAAATTATATATGTACCTCTTTATAAAGTGCCAGAGCAGTTTCTGCATGTTTATTCAAGTGAAAATACTTGTATTAGAGTCTCTTATTTTTATATGTCATTCATATTTCTATAATTTTGCAGAAATAATGAAAATCTAAGGTGCCTGGACCTCAAATTTCTGTAAGGCAAGGGAAAATAGCTCAAGGTTTATTTAATAAATTGTCATTATTTTGAAATCTGTGTTTTCTCTGGATCATAATTACTGAATTTTAAATACTTGAAATCAACTATATGATCAAGTTCTTATTTAAAAGTGATTGCCTAGCACCAGACCTAAAGATCCACATAGGGATGGATGCAAAAGCGTGTATGTTTCCCTGGGGTTTTTTTTTGTTTGTTTTTTTTAATGCTGAATTCTTACCAGTCTGTTATTTCAGGCATCATTTATGGAAAATAAAAAATGGAAAAGGAACCTGTATTGTAATGAACAGAGACTATGTGAATAGATTGAAGGTTCTAGACCTGTGAGAGAAAATAGCCACCTAAGAACACATTCTCAACACCCTCAAAATAACTCTATAGTACTATGTAGAAAATGCATTGCTGTTATTTTTTCCAATGTATGGACCAATTTTGCATGTTTTACTTCTCCCCCGCCCTGAAATTTCAAATATCAATTTAGGATATCTTTTTTTGTTGTTTTCTTTTTTTTGCTTTTTTTTTCTTTTTTTTGGGGGGAAGGACATTCACAAATCCATTGTAAAAGTTTGTTATATAAAATGCTTGTCTTGGAAACTGCTTTGCAAATATTACTTCCGTGATAATGTTAGCTCACAAACTTTTGTACTTTCCTGAGATTTTGCCTCTGCCAAGTTGTTTGGGATTGTGACCTGTATTCATGCAGAAATTGATGAAACTGTTAAATATAGATTCTTTTGTCTGTAAAAGGAAATAATCAGAGTGCAGAGTTCAAACACGCCAACAGCTTTTTTGGAGTTTATGCACTTAGTCACTTTTAGGTGCTCTTGGAATCTTTTAGCATCTGAAATAGAAAGAAAGTTTTATCACCTCTCCTAAGAAAATTATAAAGAAAGAACTTACCTTGGTTTTCATATGAGAACATTTGCAATTTTCTTCATAAATTAAAAAATAAATTGATGTTCTCAAAATTCAGTTAAATACAGAGGTGATGTTCTGCTTCTCGTTATGGTTCTGGTTCAATAAAATAGTGTGCTATATCATAATGAGCAAGTCATCAGAAGAGGTAAGTTTACAAGTACAAGAACAGAGTCCCACAGTCAGCTTCCTCCAGAGCACACCTGGGAAAGAGAACAAGGACTGACCTCCCTTATACACCCATCAAATTCTTACTGTTTATTCTGAACAAAGAAACTCAATGTCAGGTCCTTTTCACTGAGAGCTAAAAAATCCAACACTTCCAAAGATGTGTATTTGATATAAGACTAGATAATTGTAGAAGAGATGGAAGTATTCATTACAATATCATATAAAGAATAACTGCACTGCCACAGTTGAACAAATACACATCGATCAACACCAGGGGTGTGTTTCAGTTGGCATAGTGAGAGGCATATTGTGTAATAGCATCCTTATGTAAAGTTTCTTAGTATAATAATCAAAACACTCATGTAAAAACAATCAATCAATCCACTAATTTTAATTTTGGTTGGCCTGGAACTTTTGTCTATCTTGTTCCACCCTCTGAAATATACTACCATATACCTCTTTTGTCTATTATCTTCTGAAATGTTCTTTACAGAGATGAAGTACTAACATATGCTTGATTTTTTTTTAGTTGACTCTAGAAGCGATCTGTAGTATTTTGTTCTTTTGCAATTCTGCTGTTTACCTGATTGAATTTTTTTCCCCCTGTTTAACTATTAGAATGTTATTCTAATTTCAGGATAACAGTCAATATAATAATTTTTTACATAGTTAAAAGTGAAAAACATATTGATATTTGGCCTCAAATTATCTACAGGAATTAAGCCTTGGTATCTCATTCCTGCAATAAGGTTACAACAGAATTGGGAAATAATGTAATGTTCTTGTTTTCAGTTTGAAGAGGCAGCTGCAAAGAGAAGTGGAGGGATTACTTTGAAGAGCAAGATCTCTAATGGCAGCTTTCTTGCATGGTACTATTTGTTGCTGAAGAAATGAGGTAAGAAGACAGCCGTTTATGCAAATAAAATGTCTCACAAATCCACATGAGAAGGTGTGCACAGCACTTATAAGAAAGAAATGTTCCCTCATGCCCATACTGTGTTTCCTGAATAAATCCCACACCAGCCTAAATTCCTGTCTGCCAACTTGGGTTAATGAATATGGAACTTGCCAAAGAGCCAAAGTATAATGAAAAAAAAAAAGCATAAACATTGCTTTTAGTTCGGAGTGAATGCATGACTAATCTAAATTAGATATACAGCACTGCCCATTTCAAAGGGCAGGCACTCTGGCTGGCTTTGCTTGTTCACTTGCTCTAAAGAGAAAAATAGAAATACAATGAAAACTTGGATAAATGCAATGGAAAGTAGAAGACAAAAGGGTATAATTGGATTATTAAAATTGGGGGGAAGTATACTACAGAAGTGTACTAATATTTGTTGTTTTGATATCTAATTGAAATATTTCATTTTCTCAGTGAAGCGCTTCTGACAGAGAAACAAATGTGGCATATAGAGTCAGGAATTTGGTGGGGATTGTTTTTTTAAGAACTGATCATATTGCCTAACTCCTTCATTTGTGAGGGATACAATGTAGCCATTTTCTGTCTATTTAATTTCAAGTACATTTAAATACAAATAATTGAAAGACCAAGTAAAGTTTCTTCTAACTGGTTTACATATAGACAGAAAGGAAAACAGAAATAGACATTTCTGTGAGACATAGGGCCAAAATGATTAGAAACCTTATCATGGTAGAGTATATGAAAATTACTAAGTGTTGCCATGGTTGCACTGATTGTTATGTTTATGAAGTTCCCTGGTTTATTTAAGTCAAAGAAAGACTAAATTGTTGGGCTTGGGTAGGTCTTCTGGATATTTACTACATTTCAAAATGGTGTCTTCTAGACGTGAAAGAATCAGAAGTGAAGAGGAACTGGCATTCCTCAGACTTTGGTTGAGTGAATCCTAATTTCAATTTGCAGGTGAAAATCACAGGGCTGAATATTAGTTCTTGGTTACTGAATATCTGTCAGTAGCGTTGAAAGTCACTTTATGGTGCTTTGGTACCGTCTGTTGTTCTCCATCTCAGAAAACAACTGAGAAATGATGATATTTTAGCATTTCTTATCAGCTTGATGGTAATTTGAACAATATAGTAAATGAGACTGCAATCTAGAAATAAAAAACTTATACTCAAAATTTCATGGTTACTTGGTATTATGTAATACTTGGGTTTGACTGGTAGTAACTTCTGTGAACTTTTGTAGCTGAATTTCTTACAGGTAGGTGTATAGGAAAGGCTATGTCTAATCTTACATAGCATTGCCCTTTTCTATAAATTATCTCTAGTTTTTCCCTATTTCCTAATGGCTACTTAAAAAAAAAGGCAACAAAAATCCATCTTGACAGACAAGTACATGTATGGGGAAAAAAGTAGTGTTTAGCTCTGAGTACAAGACGTTCTTTAGACAATCAAATACGTGTTATTTCATTGCTTAGGAAAATAAACTAATTCCTCCTAGAAATTCTACTGCATGGAACTCCTACCAATACAAGTCAATGGCAATTTTGTAACTGTGGAAATAAAATTTATTTATTTCTGTCACCTAGAGTGTGTTCCTACCGACTGACGATAGTAGTAATGAGTCCTTTTTGCGGACTAGCCACTACAATAAGTGTGAAAGATAAACCTTTGAAAGCTTATTGACAGAATATTTGCAACAGAAGAACAGAAAGCTCAGGAATTTGGGTTTCATTCCAAATTGCTCTGGGAATGTGCTCTAGCGACCTAAGTTCTACCTCTTACTTCCATAGAAATGATGACTGTTTCTAAAAGTCATAGTCATGATTTTTCCTTTCTTACCGAGGTAGGATGAGGGGAAAAGCACACCTGAGGAATAATAGAAATGGCTTTCTTCTTTTAAGCTCCAGTGCTGGTGTTAAAGAAGCCGACAGCATCAGTCTCCTTCAATTTGAGGGATAGTCCTACTGAGACCCTACAGATCTTGGATAGAGCTAATACAAATCTGACAGGATTTACAGTGACTTGTTTTTTCTGCTAAGCTCAGAAAAAGAAATCTCCTTAGTATGTGAGAACTGAATTTTTTCCAAGTCTTCATTTCGTCAACTGTGGCAAACAGCTGTGTGTTGCACTTTGAAGATTATCCAATGTTAATATTGAAGAAATTTATGGTAAAGCTTTCACAGGCTTATTATAACTAGAAAACCGATTCAAACTCTAGAATTTTTATGTTAATATGATTTTTAGAAGGCAGTCCAGATGTTTATCCTTAAAGATAAGGGCTAAATAAACAAACCCAAAACATAAGAGGAAAAAAAAAAAAAGAAGCTACAGCCTTAATTTTTATTACAAACATTGGTAATAAATTGAAATAAAATCTGATCAGTCCCCTCTAAGAGCTGGCAAACTTCTATCACATTTTGCTGTTAAAGATAGCACTTTTAGCAATCTCTGTTGTCACCTGCTCTTAGAGGTTCTGTTAAATATAGATTTATGCAGACTTTCATTGCACAGTATACATGAGAGTAACTAAGAAGGATGTATGTGGTAGGACTTGCTACCTGGATGAGTTGAAGATTTATTAGATTACAATTGTGGCTAATATGTGCTTCAGAAGGGGAAAAAAAAAATTCCTTATTATATCCATAAGGTTGTAAAAAGGCTACGTCAGTTATAATCTGAGGATAGTCAAAGATTGGTATTGCCAAGGTTTTGGGTTTCCTCCTTTCCCCTGCTTTGAGATCAAAACCTGCTATTCCTTTACTCAGCTATTTGGGACAATTATTATTGGCTATGGATTCTCTTTAAGGAAAACAAAGCTTATCAGCACTGCAGGGAAAATTACAAAGTGCTTGTGAACTGGTGAAAAGGCCCTGTAATGAGACTTCATGGACATCAAAGCATTAGCAAAACACTCATTGAAAAGCCAATATAATCTGGGAGCAGAAGTTTACCCTGGTGTATGAACTCCATCAAGAAATCTTGAAGAACTAGAAGCTTATGAACATCTCACAGTGTGCCTCATTAGATGGTGACTTGTACAGCTTGAACAGTTGTTTTACTTTGCACAACCAGCAGCCTCACCTGGCTGAGTATGATAAGGAAACAGGCAGAGCAAGTTGCAAGTATTTTATGCTTCTGTCAAGCTGACAGCTAGATCACATTGATCTCTTGGGGATCAGGAGTAGGAGAGGAAAGAGGATAACCCTCTTCCTTACATGATCCTGATTCTGCTGCCTAGAGTTGGATTGCCTGATAGAAGATTACAGTGCTTCACACACAGCAGAGCCCTTCTTTCACAGCATCTGGAGGTGTTTCTGCAGCCCTGCTTGTGTCCCTGAGTGTGCTGCCCCGATGGGGTGGCATTGGAGTCAAAGGCCATGAGGAGAGCACCAGATCCACATGTCTGTTTGAGAGGCTGGCTTCCTTCAGTTACTGAAAGCTCCAGGGTTATCAATCTATAGACTTGATTAGAAGGCTGGGGTGCAGAGGGGTGTTTTGCTGGGTTTTCTTCAGATAGGAACAGCTTTGTGGCAATATTAACTAACAAGAAGACTTGCTTTTCCTTTTTTCTTTAATCCCAACTGGCAGCAGTGCGTATCTTTCTGTTCCATCAGTAAAGCTTTTAAGGACTATTCTCAGATTGATGGATTAGAAGTGAGGTTCAAGCAAGTCTTCATATTAATAATTCCCTGCACTGGAATAGCTGCTGCCACCCACGGAAGCCCTGTGGAATTTTCCCATTAGTGTTTGTATGAAGCCTCCTGCCTTCTCTTGCAGAAGGGACAAGACACAAAAGGTACGGTGACCCCTGATATTTTAAGGCCTGTCCTGTACTTGTGACTGACTAAACCCCTGGGTATGAAATGTGACTCACTGAATAAACCTCTACAATGAAGAAAACTCAGTGGAGAGGTGTAGGGATGGTATGCCCATGAAGCTCAGGGAATAAGGCAAAGCAACTGACTATCTCAACAGAAAGGGGACCAGAGGGCGGCCTTTGTTTAAGATAAACAGCTATCAACAGCTGAATGGATCATCCTGTGATGAAAATGTCACCGAGTCAGACAGGCCAGCATGGAGGCTGTAAATACATGGCTCAGTCCAACACAGAGCGTGAAAAGTGGTAGTAAAATAACTTGGAATAGAACAGCAGGTTTGACCGCCTTCACCCACATATGCCTTTCTAGAGACTGGGATATTAAAAGTTACACTTTCACATGTGGAATATCTGAAAGAAGCTGGTGAGGGAGTATTGGACTCTGGCAGTGCCAGAGAAGAGTAACCGCTGGGAACTGAAGTGTCTCAGTAGACCAGAGCCTTGATTTGATAGAGGGCTTATTAGCTGGTTCCTCCATCTGTATAGATCATTCTTATGTTGTACGCTGTGTCAGCTGGGATTGTAAAGTTTCTCAGCAATCTCTCAGAGTTATGGAAGGAGTTTTCCTGGTTTGTAAGTGACTGCAAATATCTAGATTGCCACCTGGGTACATAGTCCTGCGTAGTGGCAGTTCTGCAGTATGTTGTGGTGGAGGAAGGCAGTATTATGGTCACCCACTGAGATCTTCCTTTAACTTAAGCATTGCATAGTGTGCATAGCAATATATAGAGGTTATTTATGTGGGCTATGGAAAAGGTAAACTCAGTTGGAGGGACCCAGTTTGTGCTGCTGCCTGGCAAAGTATGTGCCCTCTTCCCTAAGAGTCACTATAAGACGTTTCTTGGCCTGGCTGGCCTGCTATGTATAATCATCACTGTGACATCTCTATTGAAAAAACCTGCTGAAAAGAAAAAAGTGAACAGAAGAGCCAGGGCACTGAGGATGACAATTTTTCTTTTCCTTTTGAAAGCAGGATCTTTTCAAAGAAATGGTTCTTCTTAGCTTCAACCCATCAAACCGCTCACTTAAAACAGAGATGCCAATGATACTGAATTAAGTACGTCGTTCTCTAAGAGGTGTATAGGAGATGGGGACAGTAAGCTTGTTCTTTTGTATACTATTCCTGAGGAACAGAATAAATGCAACCATTAGTTAAGAGTATTTAGCCTAGATATCTGTTACTAGACCATTCCCTGCTATTGGAGCATGTGTTTGTGGTCATCCAGATGTTGCATGCAAATATATTCAGCAGTGAATCCTTCTCCAAATAAGGATGTTTAAGCACATGTTGGGTACTGTATTCTCAGATTAGTTAATTAGTCAGAGCTGATTCCTAACACACCAGAGCTGATCTGTTCGTTTCTATTTTGATACTTCTTTTCTTGATCAGCTTGCAACACTGTCCAAGAGTGGTACATATTCTTATATACAGCGAAAGTCTTTGTATTGCAATTTTTTTTACATAGTTTTATAAGGACTTTCATGTAGTAGACTGAGCTAGACATTTGATGCTTTGGTCATTTAGAACAATAAGGCTTTCTACAGCAGTTGTGGCAGATATTTCATTCTCCTCTCTCCCCCTTACTATATTTTTTTGATAGTAACAGAACGATTTGTCCTTTGAATATTGGATAGTGATATTTCTTGTACATCACAAGAAATGCTTTAATGGGAATAAGCTTTTTAGCACAAAATCATTACTTAAACCATTTTAGAACCTTTTGCTAACTGATGGAACTGAAATCAATATGCTAGGTCACAGATACTCAAATTAAGTGCAAATTTGATTTGAGTATCATCATTTTCTGGAAAAACACTCTAGAGCTATTTAGCCAATAAATTACTTTTAGTTAAAAGTTTTCCATTGATATTTTCATTATGTGCTTTCCACATATTTTCATTTCATTTATATATTATGTTCACTCAAGGGAAGTTCACATTGCAAATAAATAACAAGATTAGACTGAAATGCTGCCTACATAAAATAAAAAGACAGGGTCTGTTCATTTTTACTAGGTTGTTTTTGGTATCAGTTTTAGACAATCAGCAATAGATAAGGTGAAAGTTACATTTTTAGAGCATTAATAATTTTATTTATTTATTTTATTTTTATTTGATAACTGAACAAAAATTAATTCTGAACTTCCTGAAGGACATAGTGGAAAGTCTGACCAATAACATTTGTTATCAATATTCTTCATTGGCAAAACATTTTTTTTTGAAAAAAATATTTTTGCCTGTTACTCATAAAACAGATTTTATTTTAAGGGGAAAAAAATTTCTTTTAAGGGGAAGAAAATTGTATTCAAGCAATTGTACAGCTTTGTAAATTTCTAGAAGGTAGACTCTGTGTCTGCCGAACTGCTGGTTTTCTTTTTCGGACATACCAAAAAATCTTCACAGGAGGAAGAGCTGGGTTCTGTACACTTACCTGTTAGAACTAGGAGCCACAATCTTCAAAATAATGATAAGACATCTTTTATTTTAAAATAATAAAGAAAAATTACTAAACGATGACTTAGTATATAGCCTTCTTCCATTTGTGTTTGTGTTTTCTGTTCGTGCATTTTAAATTTATTGTTCTTACTTGAATTTTATTTAACCTAGCTGATATGTAAATGTTAGCCTCTGTATTTGATATGACTTGGGCTTGTGCTTCTGTTCCATAAATACTTGTTCCAAGACACAGTTTAGTGCCTTGGGTGTTATTTTTATTGTAAATAACTTCAGTCAATTATCCATAGATTAACTCAAGTTAATGTAGGAACAAGCATTTAAGCTCATTAATAACCTTGTTCTTCATCTAAATACGTGTTTAATATATAAGAACATGGTTAGAACATTTGTCATGAGCAACCCAAGCCAGGTTTTGGAATCAGCTTATGCTAAGTACTGTATGTTAGGGAACTGATTTTAGAGGGCATCCTCTCTTGCAGCATGCTGTGTACATTTTTCCCAGAGTTTATTTTGCGCACAACTAATAAAGGCAACATTTCATTGTATGCTCAAGCTGCCCTTTCTGTGCTCCACTGCAACTGGGAATGGGCTAGGCTAAGAGATAACGAAGTTACATCTGCACTACAGCTATGCAGCAGTAGTTAGGAACTTAGACGTCGTTGCACTTAACCATCTAACTTGCCTAGATCCTGTTAAAAGTGCAACTGTGGCTCCGCAAAGCACGGTGTGCCCGTCCAAGCCTGCCTGTGAAGCCTTCTAAGTGGCAGTGGGATTAGCTTCTCTTGAGCTCACTGCTGTGCAGCTTCTCTCTTCTTTCCAGCCATCTCTCTTCATATAAAGGAAATGTCAGTCGGTGCTGGCAAAAGCAGGAACTTTCACCTCTGATGTTTATTCTCTAGGTGTTGATTGCATTTCTATCACTCTTACAGAACTGAAAAGCTGCTTTTCACTTCTGCTGTCTAGCAGCATACTACATGTGATGCTTCTCAGCATAAGACTGATTCTGCTGATAAATTTCTTCAGTTTTATCTCTCTTAAATTATAGACTTCATTTGCTCAGTCCAGATGAGATTTGCAATGGCTTCCACCTGCCTCCCTGCCCCAGAGTACATGCCCGATCAGCCGTGCATCATAGCTGAATGTATTTATAATATCCACCTGAAATTATTTGGAAACCTTGTGTAACTCTGTAATTATGTGCACAGACATACATGGCTGTCATTTAAGTCCTGTGGGCATCCTTCCTATATAAGCCCTCCTTAAGTATTGGAAAGGACACAGTAAATTGTTCCCAGAGCCTTCTCTTCTCCAGGCTGAACAACCCCAGCTGTCTCAACCTGTACTCATAGCAGAGGTGCTCCAGCCCTCTGATCGTTTTTGAGGCTCTCCGCTGGACCCACTCCAACGAGTTGATGTAATTCTTGTGCTGAGGACTCCAGAGCTGGGTGCAGTACTCCAGGTGAGGTCTCACCAGAGCAGAGCAGAGCAGCAGAATCGCCTCCCTTGACCTGCTGGCCACGCTGCTTTTGCTGCAGCCCAGGATGTGTTTGGCTTTCTGGACTGTGAGTGCACAGAGTTGACTCATGTCCAGCCTTTCATCCACCAGTACCCCTATGTCCTCCCCTGCAAGCCTGCTGTCAATAATTATAAGGATCCTCCAGTTTTCTTCATCATTGTCACATTAATGTCATATACAAACCATTGTTACAGCCTTTCATTTCCTTTATGTAGAGTTGGCTGCAGTTAGTGTTACATTTCATAAGGTATGCTCAATGTACAAAATATTTTCTTTGATTAGTTAGAAATATTATTTGGCAAAGGCACAACTTGGTTTTTTTTTCCCCTAGTTATGTGTTTACAGCAATTATCTTTCACTGAATTATTATAATTGTAATTTATTCTATTACAAAACAATACAAAGACAAAGAATTTGAGAAAGCATCTGCATTTTCTATTCAAGCCAATTACCTTTAATGGTGAAAGGTTAGATTTTCACTAGCCTAGATTTAGATCTGTTGTACACAGATTGATCTGAATGCCTTTTTATCTTGATAGCTGGCAGTAAATTCTGATACAGTTACTAAAGTGTGTGTCCCAAGAAGGATACTCACTGTGAGTAACTTCTCATTTTCTCCTGGACATGCTGTATTAAACACATGATTTATAAATAGCCTATAAAATGAGCTACATATATTAATGTCTACATAATCACAGAAAGAATTGCTATTTTACATGAAATTCACAATATAAAATCAATGATTCCACTGAGATGCTGATTTTCTTCCCAGAAAGAAAATATCATTCCTTCAAATATAACTCTTCTGCCAGTTGTTAATGCTAGTAATATCAGTTCTTTTTTGAAGATAAAACTGTTCCTTGAGCCTTTTCCAGACCTCTATTCCCTTTTCTAAATGTGTAGAGGTTTTTTTTACTTTTTTCTTTCTTCTTTTTTTTTTTTTTAAACAAAATGGAACAAACCCCTTTTTTATTGCTTTAATAGGTGCCTTTTCTCCCTCCAGAAATACTTGGTATCCTTTTCACTAGTGACTCATCATAATAATTAATAATAATAATAATAATAATGGTGGTTTTGTTATTTACTATTTATTGTAGGCAAAGCAGAAAGTGTTCAGGATTACCATGCAAGTACCATGTACACAAGTACATTTGAGGGGGTCTGCACAGCCACAGAAGTGTGCAGTTTGCAGAAAAACTCATGGGTGAAATGACAATCAATAGTCATGGAATAGCAAAAGGGGCAGTGGACGTCGTGCTCTGTCTTAATGAGGACAAGTGTCTTTGTGTATTGTGGAGATGTCTGATCCAGTGGTCTTGTTTTTGTCTTTTACTGCTGCTAGGCTGGTGGAGTGGAGGATTTGAAGCCTGTGTGATGAAGCCCTTGCAGAAGTCTGTCTTGTGATGATGTTCACAAAGCCAAATTTCTGCTGTTAGCTGCTGTGTCGTATGGTCGTGGTTTTTAGTCCGTTCCACTGTAGGTCTCAAGTTGGGAGTGGATGTGTTGTGTTTTCATGACATGTGATCCATGGGGGCAGGTGAAGCTGCCTTCAGAGATTTTGGGGCTAAAGTAAGACCTAATCAAGCATTTTATGATAAAGAATTATTTCTGACAGAAAATGTTGAATTCGTTGAAATTAAAAGATTGGGGAAAAAACATTGTATTGATTTTTCTTTTCCAAATAACTTTTTTACTTTAACAAAAAGGAACTTTCTGATTTTCATTTCAAAAGTTTGGTGTATTAAAATAACATAAAAATGCGAATTAAAGTGAAGCATTTTCCCTTCTTGAATCAATAACATTTTATTGATCAAAACCATATTTTTGTTTCTGAGAATATTGATTTAGTATTATGCTGAAATTCAATGTTTGACTAGGATTGAGAATCTCTCTATATTTTCAGTAGAATTAACCATGGAAAAGAAACAGCCAGTTCCCAGCTAGCTCTCATTAAAGCATAAATGATCTCAAATCTATCTGAATGGGCTGAGTTAAAACCCCTCCTCCATTTTGTATATGTACTTTGCTCAAACTTCTATCCCTGAAGCCTCTTTTTTCTGTGTGTACTTGCTCTTTTCCCTAGAAAATTAGGACAGTGCTCATCAAGAAAGAGTGAAGAGCTTCTCTATATGACAGCAAGAGTGTTAGTATACAGTATGTTTGTGAATATACAACACACTGGTAATTCCATAGTAACTGACCATGTGGACATCCTTATACTTAATATAGTTTTGACTAAATACAGCTTTCTGTTGCTTACTGCTATGCTTTAAATTCATAGCTCACACTGTCCTTCAATACCTCTTCCAGACAGACAAGCCTTAAAAAACATTTACCATAGGAGAGAAGTCACCAGAAAGTAAGAGGTCATTGCCTTGTAGTCCCCAAGATGTAAAAAAAAAAAAAAAAAAAAAAAAAAGTCTCAGTGGATATAGGCTATCAAATATAACTCACTATATTATGGACATTACAAAAGTAATATAGATTTGTAGGAAATCGCCACTTTGCTGAATGTATTTAGTTCCAGGAATCTTTAGTGAGATTATTTACTCAATGGCTGAAAGTCTTTTTCCTGTATCTAATCAAAGATCAGTATGAGCGTTTGATGATATGCAAATAATGATTCAGTTGACCAAACACTTGGGTACAAATCTTTTGTGGGCTCTGTGTGTGTACATAAGGGTGTCTGTATGTACATACACTGTGGGATATTGTGACACAAAGCTTGACTGCAGTCAAAATGTTAGCTAGGGGCTCATATTCTTTAAGGAAATGTATATGGGCAGCTGTCTGTAGAAATTGTCATTCAGAGGAAAGCTTTGGGGCTGACCAATTACACTTATCCCCATTGCTACAACAGATGGGTATAGTGTAAGTCTTCATTTGTTTTTTGGGAAATAACTATAATTCTTAGAATGTTTTTATACAGCATTAATTTTTATGTGCATATATTTTAAAGAGTTAACTGATGTACAGTTACCAAACAGATTTTGAATTCTATGCACTTGAAAAATGGAGGGTTTTTTTGTTAGTATTATGCTATCAAATTGTTTCCATATAGCACCAGGAATGCTTCTGTTTTAAACATTGTTGTTTCCCTTTGAGGATGCCTTGGTAAACAGAAATTTTTCAGTTTTCCTTTCTGAATTTCCCATTGTAAAGTAATGCTAAAGCACATACTCATCATAATCAGTGAGAGTGTTGGTTTTGCCTATTGTACACCTCTGTCTGACCTGGATCTCAAACAACCACTTAAAAGGCCTGCTATGCAAACATATGAACATAAAATAAATAAGATGAACATTTCAAACAAATAGCTTACCTTTATTTTTGATTCAACCATCCATTATAAACGTACATTATGCTGCAACTCCTGTTGAGACGAGCGCTGCAGGAGTCATGAGCAGAGCAGGCCTGACTGCTGTCCTGATTAGATCACCAACTGAGAATCAGTGATTTAAACAGAATTGGCTGGGCAATGGTGGCTGATGTGCTATTGTTTTTTTTGAAGCCATGGAAGCATAGTGAAGTGGTCAGAGCATGAGTCTGGAAACCAAGTATTTTGGGTTCTGTCCCTGCTGTAGAAATGTCTCATTTGTGTCCTGCATCAAGTAACTTTTCCTTATCTTGGAAATTGAGATAAAATGCTTATTTCTCACAACTGTAAGGTTCTTTCTGCATTCCAGCGAGCCAAGGAATGTTCCATTGAAACATAATTGAATGCCAAAATCTGCAATTAATGAATTTTTTCTTTTCAGTTGGGTTGTTCATATCCCATAAAGCGAAACTGTAAAATGGTTTTGTTCAGAAAAAGATGATGGCATATTTCAAAAAGAAGACATGCTTCCTACCCTGGAAGGCTCATCAATGAAATTTTTGTTAGTTCACTGCTAATTGCAGCAGTGAGGATTGGAGGAACATGAGTTTCTGTGAATGGCTCTTTGAGGTAACAATCTCCTCCTTACGGTTGCACGTCAGAGAACTATGGAACTCTCGGAATGTAAAAATACGCGAGAACAGAGATTTCTTGGGGAAGTGGAGCGGTAAGTTTAGCTTACAGATGTTGTAAAATGTGTGGGATTCCTAGCCTTTTTATTAGTTAATTACTGGGATTGCTTATAATGGAGATGACCAAAAATGACAAAATGCCACTTGAATGATATTCCTGCAGGACACCCCTACTATTTGCATGTTTTTTTACTATGCATAACCAATTAAGGGATGATTTCTGCCATTATTTACCTATGCAGAAAGGAGCGCTAATGATGCGTGTTAATTTTAACTTGTAGGAATTTAGTAAGCAGATGAGCAAATTCTCATATGGTCACCCTGTACCTCTGCTTTGATGCAGCTTACATCTTTGTCACTGAAACAGGAGCAGAATCTGAGGGAGGACCTGATTTAATGGTTAGGCGAGTAGTGAGTAATGGCTATGACTCAGGCCCCTGATGGAAAGGAGTATTATTAGTGCCAGTGGGAAATGAACTTCCTTTCTGTGCAACAACTGGAGGTTCTGGCATCTGTTTTAAATAAATAAATAAATAAAATCCTTTCTCCTGGCTCGCTGTAAAATAAAAGCTGAAACACTTATTCAGAGCTGTGCTTTTTTCACACATCTCCTCAACTGTCTATAATTCATGCAAGAATTTGGAGTTTTCTGGGAAAGAGGAAGCTATCTTGAGTGATTCCATATAATAAAATCTGTACATATCATGTGTGGCAATGGTTTGGAGGAAGCCTGTACAGCAAAGGATAGTCCACTACCTCTATGCAAAACGTGATCCCTCCTCACAGTAGATGTGTGGTAAACATAACTTCTTGCTAAATCACATGGTAGATTTTAGGAGTTATTGCATAGGATATTGTCCTCTGCAGAGACCTATAGATAGGCTTCTTTCTTTTGCAAATAATTCTGTAGACGATAGGTTTGATTTTTTGTTCAGTAGTTTGTTTCATCCCAGATAGTGGAAGTGAAATAAAATCTGACAGTGTGTGAGTGTTTTTGCCTTCTGCTATCTCTTAAATGGCTGTTTTGACTTGCTTTGGGTTTAGTTAATTTGGTGTTATTTATTATGGTGTTTTGGTTTTCTCCACTTTCTAGCAAGGCAAAGTGCTATTGAGAGTTATTGAGAGCTTTGGTTAATTTTTTTACTTACTAAAGTAAATAATCTTCCTGGCATCTTCCAGATGATTGGGTCAGCATACCCTTCTCTGCTCTTATTTAGGCTCATATGAATAATTTTTAGTATTACCTCTGTTTGAAAAAAAGTGAAATTGCCCTCAAAGGGGAAAAGTGGGAAAAAAGTATGGAAATATATGTAGCTACATATTACAATTAATAAGAAAACATCCTGTCGTTTTCACATGTAAACATGGACTAGTTAACAGTAAAACTAGAGATTACTTGTCCTGTTTTAACTTAGACATTTTATCAGTTTAATTTCTTTATCTGGAAATCATTTAGCAATGGAAGTTATTCATTCTGTTAAAGATACAGTGGCTAGATGGTAGGGTTAATCTTTAACAAGATGGTTGCAAAATTATTGGCAGTGTGCTTATAAAATCCTCTGAAGTGTTTTTGGTTTTTTTTTTTTTAATCAAATGCTTATTTAATAACATTCCTCTCTAACAGCATCCAGGGGCTGATAACAGGCTTTTGTATTAGGTTTATATTATATTAGTTCTTCAAAATATGGAATTTCCCTCTGATTTTTATGAATGTGTATTTCTACAAACATAGCAGTTCTTACTTTTAAAACTATGTTTGAAGGCAAGAATAGATGTTATCTACTTTCTTTCCTGAGCAGTACAATATACTTTTTCTGAAATACAGCAAAAACAGAAATACTTTTCAGAAAGGTACCTTTGCTTTTGGCATTTAGAAAACAAGATTTGAGCAATATTTGTCTTGAAGGGCTATGTTCTGTATGTTTATGTGTCCTGGTTTCACTGGGAAAGAATCACAGGCTAGCCACGGTATGCAGGCTGAGAGCAGTTTCAAGTCAGTCAGGAGCTTAGGCTGGGACGGGCAAAATCCAGAGCTGGCTCAGAGGTGTATCCCATACCATAAACGTCATGCTCATTGTAATGAGGGAATTTTGTTGTTCCTCTTCATCCTTCTCCTCCTGCTTTGTGCCATCCTTGGAGAGGCTCACTTACCATTCTGCTCCCAAGGACTGCTTTCCCATGCTTTGTTGTGACTGCCTTGGGCTCCCTGGGCTGAGTATAACTTTGTGTACTTTATATTGGCATTTGGTATTAGTTTGGCTGTTTCATTAAATCCATTTCCATTTCAACCCCTGAGTCTCCTTTCCTTTTCCTGATCTACTTTCTCTGCTGGGGAGGGGTCATCAGGTGATAAATCAACTGTTACAGCTTAGCTGCAGATACAGGCTAAATGCGGACGATATACCATATTTGATCTGGTTTTGTGCTCACAATGTAAGCAACTTCTTAAATATATCAGAGAGAGTTGCATTTAAAAAAAAAATAGAAAAAAATTCCTTAATTCAGTCTCTAAGACTGAAAAATTAAGTTTCCATGAACAAAGTTAAATTCTGATTGGTTCAGAAGTCTATTTATATGTGTATTCATTTTTATATAAATCATGACATTTTAATAATTACTTCTTATTGAACTACTAGGTAATATTTCTTAATCAATTTTTTGTTAGTTTGAGGTAATAGAAAATACACCTAAAGTGCACAAATTTCTTTGGAAATTCAAGTGAATATTTTCTAGCTTAAGGGAACAGTGAGTATTCCCACCTTAAAGCTGAAACAGCCCTCCTTTCCAGCCTCAAAGCTGAAACACTAAGTGCTACCTCTTTGTTTCTTCTATAAGGATTTTCTGTACTATTGCTAACAATGATTGGATGCAACTGCTTTGCCTTAAAGGTCTATAGTATATTTAATAGTCTTTAGACTTTGTATTTATCCTTTGCATACACCTCTACTGCATCAGTATGCTTACAGCTCGGGAGTTTAAAAATTTAAGAGGCCACTAAGAGTCATTATATTGCATGGGTTTCATCATGAGGAAGACATTTTACAACTGGAGAATAAACCAGTTGCTAATGTTAACTAGGGATTCAGGTGCCATGCAATGCATCATTATTTTTGTTTTAAGACTTGGAAGAATCCTGCCAGAAAGGGAAGGGGAAAAAAAGGAAAATCTCTTTTCTGTAGCTGTTGGTTTAAATCTTCTGACTCCTGTGTAGTAATGTGTTGTAGCATCTTTCTTGCTTTAATAACTATCTGTCAAGATCTGAAATAAAGCATGTGTTTTGGGGCTGGGATGACATTAACACAGGCAGAGTAAGGGTAGAGAGTTGGAGAGAAATTTTTGCAAGCCTGCTAGGTACTATAATCCTGTTACTAGGAAAAGAGAAAAGAAAAAAAATTTTTTTCCAAACAGCAGGTGCACAAAATAAACCAGCCAGGAGCAGGAATAGTTTCTGCAGACATATATCATTCTAATCAGTGCCTCACTTCGCTAAATCTCCAAGCGTAAATCTTTCCAAGTAAGTACGTGTACAAACGCTCGCACATGCATACACACAAAATAAATAAATTATCTTTAAAATTATTGCACAGTTTTGTTATTGTTAATTCCATGGTATAACAAACATATCATAAAGTCCAGCTTCCTCCCAAAGTGGAGTATTTAATTAAAGCAAAAATCTAAAAGCAAACAAACCCTGTCATTATTTTTGAGCAGTCTCTGGACGGTGTAGATTATTTTAATGGGTGCATAGTTGAAAACTTAGCCTTCATCATCTGTTCTACCCTCTTCACAAATGGAAAAAGAACATAATTCACAACTGTATCATAAAATGTAAGATGAAAGTGATTTAAATGCATTTATGATCCTTTATTCAATGAACTTTGCATCTGTTACATTTTCTTTCATAAACTGTAGTACCCAGAATGATTTTTTTGTAGTTGTCTTAAGGTAAATGAAAATTCTGAGTCAGATTCACTGGATAAGTTCAGGTCTTTTAGTAAAAGAGTTGCTATAACTGGAGGGGGAAAAAAAAAGTTAATAAAACAACCCTGCCAAAGAATTGACTAGAGGATTCAAGTTCTATGAATATGGCAGGGGAGATTAGGAAGATAACTGTTCTGTGAGAACCATATTCTGCTTGCTAGCACTTTAGCAGTTCTCAGCGTCTGTCTGCTCTGGAAGAGGCTATCTACAGTGCTTAATAGAAGGAATAGTAATTCTTGCATAACATCAGCTCTGCCTTGGTTTTGTGGAGTTTTTGTTTGGGTTTTTTGTTTTCTGTTCTCCCAGAAGTTTAGTTTTGTTTTGTTTTATTGTCAGCTATTCTCCGAAGGAACCGTGTCTGCAATATATGCAACGCAGCATCTGCTTACCAAGAACTACAATCTGATCATCCGCTCTTCTTCCCCAGAGCCACCATCCAGCTGCTAGAGCTAGGGCAGGGGAGATGCAGACATTTTCCTGCTGGTGAAAAGGATCAATGTGGTCGCTTCGGTCCCCTGAATTACTGGGACCTTGTTGAATGTGTTGTCTTCATCCTTTTACTGGAGATTATGCTACAAGGCCTTAAGAGATTATGAATAGAGATGTAAATTAGGCATTCCTCATTCAGGGAAAACTCTAAAGACCATGCCCAGATTCGCATCAACATGTTCGGTAATGAAGTTTGACAGTTCACGTTTAAGCTTTCAGGGTGAAAGTGTGCTGGGAATGTAAATATGAAAAGGTAAGGAAATTCCCTTTTGAAGGAAAAAAATAAACATATTCGTCAGGGAACCAAACTCTGTAAACATCCACACAGTCACTGTGTGTGTGCGAGCTCAGTGAATCAAAAAATATTTCTCAAATGATCTGAGTTTCTCACTTGTGAAAGCACTGCAGAATTGAGTCCTATGAGCATAAGACTGTTGTTTTGACAAAGCTTCAAAAATATGAAAAGATTAAGTTGAAGTCCAGCACAGTTTGACTGTTTGTTTAGCCCGAAATGAAAAAAGAGGTGTGAAAATAGGAGATATGACCTGTATAATTTCAGCTACATACCTATATTTTAATATATACTTGAGTATTGGGCAGAAGCATAAATACCAAATATATAATTTTTACAAGCATTCTACTTGTTTCCAAAGCAACTACACCAGTATGTTGTTTCAGTTGTTTAGGGTTTTTATATGTATTTTTTTTTTCCTATTAAGAAATCCTTTTTGTGCATTTAACTTGCAGAATAGGCATCCTGTCTTCTCACATACCGTGCTTTAGTCAATGTATTGACATATTAAAAACTCCACACCTTTTTAAAAGAAATGTATTTGCATGAGATGAGTACCTTTTTTTTAAAAGTCACTTAATTCTCTCAGATAAGTTCTTTTAGATACTTTCCTAAGAACGGCCTGGATCCATGTGCAAAGTGTTGCATATTAAGAGAAATTTGTTAAACTGTGTCCCTGAAAAAAATGTTAAAAAATATAAAAGTGCTCTCTTGCAAAAGTGGATTCTTCTTCTGCCTTGAGTTTCAGAAAGTTGCATGTGGAAAGGAAAACATCCGGGAGATGAGGGTGGCAGCCGTATGCCGATTACATCTCTGTAGGGAACAACCTCAAAAGATATGTTTTCAATAGATAGAAATGATCTTTCTTCTGAAGGTCTGAATTTGGTCTATAGCTTGTTTTAGACTTGGCCTTATCTAACTAAGTGCCTTAATAGAGCCACCACACACAAGCAATTTCCAAAAACTCACACTTAATTCTGACTAGAAAATTTTGTTGAAGGGAGTTAAAAGTGCTGCAAAAACACATCTGTGGTTTTTAAAGGAACACCTTGAATAGGAAGGGAAGGAAAGTGCTCACTGACAAAGAGGGGTGGGAAAGTCATAGATTCATACTGGAGAATTTTTAAATGTTTCATTGCTAAGGCTTAAAATTCATATTTAAGTGTGAAATCTTGATTTATTAAATATATTGATGTAGGCCCTCAAATGTGTTTTTAGGCAGTTTTACGAAATGCACTCAGTATAATCACAGGATTATTTCATCTGTCTTGGCAAGGCCATGTATGAGACAAGGATAGTGCACACATTTACTTCATGGAAGTGGTTTGTCTGTAATTGGATTGATTTAGTTAAGATGTCTGTTTAATAATTTTTAGTTGGTTTTTTTTTGTATTCTGATTTATTTTCCCCCTCCCTGATCTAAAGGTACACAAATTAGCAATTCAAAACTGAACATCAATCTAATCTCCCGTGACCTGCATTAACAAGATCGTGTCACAAATCTGACTCCGCAAAGTGGTGGAAATAACATAGATGGATTTACGGGATACAAATAAAAGCCTTTTGTATAAGAACATCCCCAGAGACAAGTCTTTTATATACTCTCAGAGGTGCATAAATCACTGACAAATCTGCCTGGCAAGCTTGTTTAGGAATTCAATTTATTAACCAAGTCAGTTTAACAGTTTATAGACTTGTTCATTCTAACTTGTTAGAGATGTTCTCTGCACGTTTAAAACACCACTGAATACGTATGTGTGCCGCTAAATGATAACTAAGGATATTGTCAGCTTACACATTCCTTCCATTCCCTCATGCTTTATGTATTATGGTAGAAATGGTAGTGGTGTGCTATAGCAGCTCCTGTGAGCACTTCGTTTTGAATGTAATTCATAAAGAAAAGCTCAAGGACTATGACCGTCTCAGGAACATCTTTACTTCCAAACAACAACATATGCTATAATGGTTAAATCATCAATGTTTCGTTCATCTTCTGAAATATCTCTCTATGCTTTCTAATTATACGGAACAAATAGGTTAATATTACTGTTTGTATATGGACACGTACGGTTCTCTCTATCGCACAGCGTTTTTTTCACCTTAATAATTCAGCTCAATTTAGTGAAAATTGCTTCTCTGCAGCCAAGCTAGTACAGAAAAACCGTGTTCCCCCTTTTCTGAAAAGATGCATCCTGCCTTTTTAAATGTGGCCTTAGCAATCCTGTTCACCAACAAAGCTCTTCAACAGAGCTCATACTCTGAGCTTCATAAGAACAGATTGACAATCCGTAAGAAAGAGGGTAAATTAACACCAGACTTGCATCTAATAAATGTTCTCTAGATTGACCGCACACATTAATAGATGGCAAAGTATATCTTTAATGAATGAGCAAAATATCTTACACTATCATACACTCAGGATAATAAGGAAGAAAGTGATGTTAACAGAAGGCTTTTTCCTCTGCCATGAATTTGGGAAAACCTCTCTCCTTTGCCACCCACTCTCAAAAAGTGCTATAGCTGTGGTTGGCAGAAAGAAAAGCAAACATTGCAGAGCCAGCTACTCGCAGCTGTATATGTGCCTCAGCTGTGCTGATCCATCTGCAGCAGTTGCCATCTGCCAATTCCTTTAGTTGGGGAGCATCTGGAAGGTGAGCCATTTTAAAGAGAATCTGCTTCACAACAAAGAAGCAATTTCTTCCTTTCCTCCTTTTTCTTTTTAATCTTATGTCCTTCTCTTTGCTTTCCCATGTCTTGTGTATGTAGTGGGAATGGTGACACTCAGTGCCCACTGTCACTTGTATAATTTATTATTTTAGTCAACACCCACATGCAAATAATATACTGAGAAACATAGTATTCCCTCCAGCACACCATGGAAAAAGAAAGCTAATCAAAGTACCTGTGATGAGGATAGCAGGCTGAGGTGCTCCTGTTCTCCATCATTTTAATCCATGAGTAGTTTCCTTGCAGGAATGCAGAGTTATATGTGCTTTACAGGTCAGGATATATCAGTTTGTTTCTGTTTCCTTATATTTCTGAAGAATTATTAGATAATGAATCATCTTTATAGATTTGGCTTCTAGGTATTTAGTTTTAATGATCTGTCTCTTCTGTTTTATTTTCAGCTACAAAACATAAACATCTTATGCTCTAGGCATCTCTTAGAGTTGTGTATATAATAATGCGGAAAGACTTACTATGAATGAACAAGAATGCTCACTCTCTCAAAGTGTTCTTCATGCATAAAAGATACACTGAAGAAGTAGAGCTGCAGATCTGAGAACTCTTTGTAAGGAATGACACTCTAGCAGCCTTTACTTGCTTGTGTTAGTATTGCTATGTTTTATGAAAAATGTTGAAGTTTGGTTTTTCTCTTTTTTTTTTTACTACTTATTTGATGAATTGAGAAGAAATTTAAATTTGAATTCCTATTTTGCAGTGAATTTTACCTTGTGCAAGACTGTTTGGCATTCTATTTAGTACCAATTAACTGTGGCCACTGAGATTCTGGTGTGGTTTTTAGTTTGTTTTTTCTTTGATTGTTTCTCCAAAACACCTACCTTTAAAATCACCCCCCTGCAAAAACAAATAAAAACAATTCACTCCAACCTCAAATGTTAATTTCTTATTGGAATCAAATTTAGATGTAACAGTGACACAGCCAAGAGAGGTGCTTAGACTTGTGTTAGCAACAGGAAACAAATACAGTAAAATGGCTGTTTACTTCTTTGCATCCAGATCTTATCTGTGCTATGTTTGAGGTGATGTCATAGTGTTGCATTCACAAGGCATCTACATCAGCAGCTATAAGCAGAAGAAAGGATTTTGTCAGAATAAAAGAAAAATATTGGGAACTTCTATCAACTTTATTTTCTGACTCTGCGGGCTTCCCTCAGTTGGATTCCACACAACTATTTTCTTTTTTAAAAAGCTGCTGTAAAATTTTTCCTACTTGTGCATAAGCTTTTTATTTACTGTTGCTTCTGAGCAGGAGGTTGTCACTCCTACTTTTTTTTTTTCAGTCCCCAAGTCATGTGCTTTAAAAGTGAACTTTTTTCCTATTCCCTTTTTGTTGGTACAATAGGCATTTATTTCTGGCAACTGGTTTTGTAGGACTGTAGTCCTTGGCGGTGAATCTTGGATTCTTACCAATTGTTCCTGTTCTGGGTCTGGTAGCTTTAGCTCATTAATCTAATGTTCTATAACTTCCTGCTGCTAATCCTAGTTGTTAGGCACCGTGTTCGTTAAGCTTGCTCCTGAATCCCATGTATGACATGGAGTGTGAAATAATCTGTAACAAGGAGATACATGTGAAGCACAGCCTTACTCCCCGAGCGTATCTCATGGCTTCAGTAGGATCACTTGAAGTGCTAATCAGTAAGGGTAAACCTGTCCTATGCAAACGCTGAGACTTCTTCCTGTGCGCAGAATAAGCTCTTCAAACTTTGTTTTTCTTGCACTTGCTGAGTAAAAGCAGTGAGCCAGCGTCTATCTGTGTGTCAGTGTCTGATGGACTGCCAATGGTTAAGTGGAAAAGAGAAGGTCAAGTTGCTGAGAGCTTTCTTTTCTCTACCTAAGATCAAGGCATTTTTGTTGTCCTTGTGATTTGAATACAAAGTGGCTCATGGCTAATGACGCTGAGGCTAACAGCTTAAAAAGACAAGAATTCCAAGTATTTTTCCATCTTTTAAAAGATAAAATAGCAGTCATTCTTCTGTAACACACAAGTGCTCCTGGATTCAATTTACTACTTTTGCTATTTAAAGCCTTAAGAGTGTCTCAATCCTGTCTATCTGAGCTCATAATCTCAACCCCTCATTGTAATTTCAAAATGAAATTGAATTAAGGAACTCCAAACTAGTCTTTTGTTTTAGTCATAGCCCCCAGTGCTTGTGGGAGTCTTTCATGGGTGTCTACAATTCTGGCTTGGTGACAAGAACAGAAACCCTAACCTTCTGGTGTGGGAACAGGCTGGGTGCTTGGCTGGGTAATGCTCCTTTTCGTGGAGCATTCAGACTTCCAACAGCTACACAAAGCTAGGAAGCAGCAAGAAGCGGCAAATTTTCAGTACACTCCTATATTTCACGCCAAATTTGTCTGTTTGTCATGTTTTTAATAAACTGTCATTTCCTGATGAAAGTCAGTAAGTATTTTTAGTTACTGGAATAGTCACCTTTTAAATTTTGAGATTGGTAATTATATTTGACTTCATGTAGGAACCTGTTTGTATAACCCCAATCGTGTGGTGTTCTACTTGGGAAAGCTACTGACTGGTGATTCTGGAAAGGCTGAACATTATACCAACTCTTCGTGTCATCTTTGTTACGAAGTTCATTTGCTGACATAACTGACAACAGTGATTAAGGAACCATTCAGCAGCCTTGCGTTGAGAAAAAGGTGGCAGCGTATCTAGATATATAGGACTTCTGGTCATTCTCAGAGTGATTTCTGAGTTATGTCAGTCTCTATTTTTACTGTACAGTAAGAAACAAAACTGGTCAGAGTAATCCAGCTGAGTTTTCACCTGTGCCAAGATTACTTTTTGCTGCCAGAAGGAATTATTTTCTATGTACATGTGAGGGGGCCCAAGAAGTATGGGTTTAAATTACAGTAAAGATTGAGATTGGATACTATGGGAAAAAGAAATGTGTCATAGAAAGGAGACTGGAACTGTGCAACAGGTTTCCTGGCAAACTGTAATGTCTCACCCATGGGATGCTTTTAAGAGAGGTTTAAATACAAACAGGATGGGTAGGACAAAGGTGTAGCTGAAACCGCCTTAATATAGGAGAAGGAGCTGAATGATCTCTCTAGGTCCCTTCTAATCCTGTGACTAATTTCAAGAAAATAGTTAGCAAATGGCATAACCTGGAATCTCTCTTACCTCTCCTGTAGGTTTGTGACATTTTGCCTCTCCTCTAAAGATGGGCTGCATCTTAAAGTTTGCCCTGTATAACGAATCACCTCAAATACATCTTTGCACACTGCTATTAAAGAACACTGCAGGAGGAGGGTACAATTGTGTAGTGTAGTCAGCCCCCTTTGTTTGTAGAAAAGAACCTCTACTCTTCAGTGAAGCTCTAATGGTCCTGTCTTAAAAGATATTGTAGATAATGAACACAGGGAGATCTGTCCATTTTTACCCAGACTGACTACAAAATGCTTGAAGCAAGTTTGTGCTGCAAGCTCAAATCATCAAGGACAGAGATTTAGCTGGAATAAAAATAATTATAATAATAAAACCATATCCCAGTATAAGGAATCACTCACATTCTGAGCAGTGTATTGGAAAATACAGTGTTCTTAACTGCAATTCATAGTGAGTTGCATCTTTTCATATGTCACTCTTGACACGAATCCTTGGAATGATTATAGAGGATAACATGATTTGCACATTGACATGAATAGGTATAACACTTAATCTCAGTGACACCTCATGCCTACAAGATTCAGAAAGATTACTGTACTGGAAGCATCTGAAAGCAGTCTTTAAAACAGCAAATATAATGCTTCAGTTTGCAGAATGCCTTGAGTCTTGTAAGCACGAGTGAAATATTGGTTTTTTTGAGAAGTGAGCTGTAGATATTTAAACACTTTTCTCTCTGTCTATGAGGTACCATGCAAGACAGTTCCTTCCTGAAGGTAGAAATTAAAATGAATTTAAAATTCAGCAAATACAGAACTGATTTTTTTTTTATAATGCATTCATTTTGATCCATGTTTACGTAGGCCAGGAAGAAATTGAACAAGGTAAATTAATATACAGGTCTATACGGTAGCATCAAGAAGGTTTAATCTTTTGCTGTTTGTGTTTAATCATTTGGTATTGTGTTTTTCATGCATAATACCTTTGCTAACTTTTAAGCGTTCCTTTACTGAGAGGGTGCTCAAACACTGGAACAGGCTTCCTAGAGGGATGGTGGATGCCCCAAGTCTGTCAGTGTTCAGGAGGCATTTGGACATTGCCCTTAATAACATCCTTTAATGTTTGGTGAGCCCTGAAGAGGTCAGGCAGTTGGTCCCTTCCAACTGAAATAGTCTAGTCTATTCTATTTTAATCTGAGACTGAATGAATGAGGATATCATTTAAAATGAAAGCATCTTTAGGTGACATTCAACTGAAAAAGCAAAGCTAGCTTGCTTTAACACGGAAAGTTACCTTGTTGCTCCAAGTAGGACCAAATTTTGAGCTCAGATTTGTGCAAATTTGTGTGAAGTTCTGCTTGGAAATTATAAAGTAATCTCGCTAGATAAAGAGTGAGCTGTGGAAACACATCTTATTAAAACAAACCAAAAAAAGTTATTTCTGAGTTCGTTGCTCATTTATGTGGAACAAATCTGACATACATGTATTTCAGAACCCTGAGGAGGATGTTTCCCATCTCCCTGGCTACCTTTTCAACATTGTTATTAGAATACCACTTATTTTCCAATAAATGATGCATATTTTTCCTTCCTGCTGCTGATTTTGCACTTTCATACATGTGTTGAGAACAGAACTGATTCAATACAAAACCATATTTATTTACCCTGGCCTTTTATTTTCCCTTAAGTGTCTTCGCAAGACTAGAGGCAGGAATGGTTAAGTGTCCTGTTCTCCACAGATGTACCTCATCTGCCTGACCACTCCAGCCTACTAAGCTGCTCCATGTCTGGTCAGTGTGGCCCTGAGCAAACAGACCATCTTCTGTGAGATCCATAACAAAGATGGTCAGAATTGAAAAAAAAAAAAAAAGAAAAGGCCCTCTCCCTTCTTTTCTTTAGCTAAGATAAGGTTTACTCAGGAGTAAACAGGGTTGCTCAGAAGCTGAAGGGTCATTCCAGATGCAGCAGCTTTTAAACCGAGATAATTAGTGGTTTGCTACTCTGCTTTGGTTTTGCTCAAGGAGAAAAAGGGAAAATTAGGAAGGCTGACCAGGCTAAACAATGAGGTGTAAAGTGAATATACTGTGCTTTAGAGTACGAAGAAAGTGGTGTAATATTGTGCTGATTGCCCACTCACCTGACAGCTGAAATGCACTATGACCGGTATAAAACCTCTGTGACGTTTCTATCAGGCATCTTATGTCTGATTAAATCTAATGTCTGATTAAAACAAGACCTTACTTTTCTTCCACTTCTTAATAACAAACAAACAAACAAACCATGCTTCAACATCTCTATGTGCCCTCCCATGTGAGCCTGCAGAATCATGATGTGGGGTGGTATTGGATGGGGAGGAGAAGCAGAACATCATTTGAACAGAAGATCTCTATGTGGATCATCAGTGGGAGGAGGTAGATATCGTAACAGAGAATGACAGAGGTACATTCTCTTAATTGTTTTTACTTGTAGCATTAGGGTTGTTTTCTCTGTAGTCTATATGAAATGAAGTATAGAGTCTGAGCTTGGGTATTTTTTTATATATTAAAAAAAATACGATTGCCATTAATTGATTTTGAAGAATAAAGTAGAATACAAGAATAAAAAACAACCCCCAACCCTCACTGGTAAAATCTAGAATGGGGATTTGGCTTTTATCTTAACTTAGATCAACATTATATACTCATTGTTTTCATTTGGATTTCTGCCATAGGATGTGATTTAGAAACTGGGCCCAAAATGATGCATACACATAGGCATATTGAAAGGTTTATATAAGCAATCAGTGAAACATTGTTCTTAATCATTGGAATATTTCTCATTCCATTATGTTTCTCTGATACTAAAATTCAAACTCTGGACTGCAGGTTTTTTTTAAAATTGAAGTTGTATTAACAGAAAAATTTTGTGCAGTCAGTTCTGTATTAAAATTCTTCCAAATTTCCAGAGAATGATTCATGAAAGGTAAGCTAATAACAGTAAAGAAAACAATGTACTGGAAAGAGTTGTAGTGTTTTATGCAGGCAGTATTATATGTAAGGGGTTGTCAACATATTTTTTTTTAATTGACAAAAAATACTGGACTCTGAGTGACTTTTAATTCCCATTTTATAACTTTTAAACTGCATTAGCTGGCCCTATAGGATAAAGGGTTGCAATTTTCTTTGCATCACTCTTATTGTTGTCTTTTTCTACTCACAAACTGTGTTAAAATTAATTAATTCCTACAGTGTGCTGTCTTTCTTAATACATGGGATTTTTGGAAACCACAAACATTTCTGTATTTGCACCTATGCAGTGGGATAGCTTTAGGAGAGCCATCAAATTCAATCAGAATTCAAGTTACTCCATATTTGGACTGCAACACAGCTCCAGGTAAAACTGCTGTGTCTAATTCTACAAAATGCACTGACAAAGTTGCCCCTGAGTCCAGGGAGGCCACAGTGGTTTCGTTCTAAAATTGCCAATACGCAGCTGTGTACACTACTCCTCATTCACATCATTTGCTTTTCAAAATGTTTCCGGTTTTCCTGTTGTTTGCATGGTGCTAAAAGTTGTTACACAATTGCTACAATCCACATGTATTGTGGTGCATTATGAGAATGTATTTTTATTAGTTTTAATTAATTTTTAGATTCTGATCACATAGTCTTTCCGTAAAGATGTGTAATAGAAAGCTAAAGAAATCCACTAGAGATTGTATGGTAGAGAAGCAGATATCACATGAAATTTGGTGCTAGGAGAACAGCTATGCAGAGAATAGACCAGAACTCTATGATGATGAAACCTGTTCCAAAATTTTAACACAGATGTCAAAAAATGAGGAAACTATTTGCAGTTGAATATATATTTAACTAACAGCGCTCACCAAGCCTCTTTCCATCATTTACCAGCAGTCGTGGTAATTTGGGTTGGCTGGAGGTTAGCTTAATGTGACTTGCATGTACAAGAAGGGCCAGAGGAGGATTTGAAGAATTATAGACCAGTCAGTCTGACCTTGATGATGGGCAAGATTATGGAGCAGATCATCTTGAGTGTCATCACATGGCATGTATGGGACAACCAGGTGATCAGGTCCAGTCAGCATGGGTTTATGAAATGCAGGACCTGCTTGGCTAACCTGATCTCCTTCTATGAGAGGCGACCTGCTTAGTGGATGAGGGAAAGGCTGTGGACATTGTCTACCTAGACTTTAGTAAAGCCTTTGACACTTTCCCACGGTATTCTCCTGGAGAAACTGGCTGCTCATAGCTTGGATGGGCATCCTCTTCACTGGATAAAAAAAATGGCTGAATGGCCAGACCCAGAGAGTGGTGATGAATGGAGTCAAACCTAGTTGGTGGCCGGTCACAAGTGGTGTCCTCCAGAGTTCCTTACCGGGACCTGTTCTCCTTGAAATCTTTATCAGTGATCTGGACAAGGGGATCAAGTGCACCCTCAGTAAGGTTGGAGATGATGCCAAGTTAGGCAGGAGCTTCGATCTGCTAGCAGGTAGGGAGACTTTACAGAGGGACCTGGACAGGCTGGATTGATGGGATGAGTCCAGTGGTATGAGGTTCAACAAGGCAAGGTGCTGGGTCCTGAACTTGGGTCACAACAACCCCCTGCAACACTACAGGCCTGGGGAAGAGTGGCTGGAAAGCTGTCCAGCAGAAAAGGATCTGGAGGCGTTGATTGACAGTTGGCTAAATATGAGCCAGCAGTGTGCCCATGTGGCCAAGAAGGCCAACAGCATCTTGGCTTGTATCAGCAATATTGTGGCCAGCAGGGAAGTGATTGTCCCCCTGGACTTAGCACTGGTGAGGCCGTACCTCAAATACTGTGTTCAGTTTTGGGCCCCTCACTCCAAGAATGACATTGAGGTGTCGGAGGGCATCCAAAGAAAGGCAATGCAGCTGGTGAAGGGTCTAGAGATCAAGTCGTATGAGGAGTGGCTGAGGGAACTGGGATTGTTCAGCCTGGAGAAAAGGACGCTCAGGGGAGACTTTTATCACTCTCTACAACTATGTGAAAGGAGGTTGTAGCAAGGTGGGGGTTGGTCTCTTCTCAAGTGTCAAGCAGTAGGGCAAGAAGGAATGGCCTCAAGTTGAGCCAGGAGAGGTTTAGGTTGGATATTAGGAAAAAAATTCTTCATGGAAAGGGTTGTTAAGCATTGGAACAGACTGCCCAGAGCAGTGCTGCAGTTGCCATCCCCAGAGGTATTTAAAGGATGTGTACATGGGGTGCTTTGTGACATGACCTGGCAGTGCAGGGTGAGTGGTTAGACTTGATGATCTTAAAGGTCTCTTCCAACCAAAACAATTCTATGAATACTATGACGATATTATCATGTTGATATAATGTCACTATCTTTTTGAAAAGCGAGATATTTTCATGCATTATGTTTGAGGAAAAGGGAGTGATAATATCTTTTTTGGCAAAGCATTGGGGCTAACAAAAAATGTAAACTTAGAGAAAGGAAAAAAGAAAATAAAAAAATTTCCACTCTAAGAACAAATTTATATGTAAACATGCAGGTCTAAAACAAGTCAATATCTGACAGGGAAACCTCATCCATGTAATGTTGTAATACAAAACATTGTTGAATTAGTAAGCTATATGCTCTTAGTGGAGACTAATATCTATGTTCAATTCTATTTATTAAAGATAACAGTAATTTCTGCAGAATAATGGATGCTAGGCTCATTTTTTGTTTGCTTTCTGCTTGGAGTACTGGCAATCTGTATACACGAATTTGGTCCACCTTTTTTTGTGTTGAAACCTTCTTCTTGTCAGGTCTTAAGCTGTTTCACCAACGGCTTTGCAGTGCAAATACCATCACCGTATTTAATCACCGATGTGCCCCTTGCAGTACCTGAGTCATTCTTTCATTCTGTAGAAGAGCAGAGCACTCAGAGATGCCTCACACTAATGCAAAGCATTAGGATGAAATTGCATTTGAAAGCTTCAATACAATACAGCTCAATGGTCTCTTTTTGCCTTAGAGGCAACAGTAGGAAAACATAGTACATAATAAGAATTTTAACTACAGTTCTGCTTTGTATTATCTAATGCCTCATGGCATGTTGCTGAGAAAGACATACTGGGAATCAAACACCTGGACTGACTAGGGTGATGATAAATATAAGTTCTTCCAATCAAAGCCAATACTCTTCTCATCCTTCATATATTCTCCTGTATTTTTCCCCTAGATACTTTTTATTTGTTTCTCTCTTGCACTATATTCTCAGATACTTGCTTTTAAATATTGTACAAAGTATCCTCAGGGAAGTTGCAAGTCTAAAGCTGTAAATGAATTATTATCAATTACCTCAGTAAAAGAAAAACAGATCAAAGTTGTGACTGGAATGACTGTTGGCTTCAGCTGGTTTACTCATGAGTTAAATTTGCCTTGAATCTTCTGAATTAAGTAGCTTTTCAAAGTAGAGTAACATTGGCAAAAATAAGCTGTTCAGTTCTGTCTATATTACGTAGGGATGAGAGAGGTAAACACATTTTTTTTAAGTGGCACTGAAATACTAGAAAAACTTTTTTTTTTTTTTTTTTTGGTAGTATTATCTCTGACCTGTATGCTTCCAGCCAATAATTGGGTGGTGTACATGATGGCAGTTTGTATCTTCTTACACTTGAAACCTACAGTGAAAAAATAGAGGCACTGTTTGAAAAACCTAAAATATTTCATTATTTTTGCCACTAACTTTATTTTTATTGCACTGATGAGAAAACTGTGCATTTCAACATGCAGAAGGGAAGACATGTTTATGTGTTTGAAAGTACATGTTGATGTACTTCCACTTAATGTAGCACAAGCAGTGCAATGGAAGCAAAACCAAATACTGTTCAAAAAACCCCAAACAACAAGAAACAACAACCATCAAAAAACCTCTAAGGACAAAATGTTTTGGCATACAAGAAGTTTGTAGGTTTGGATGTAAGTGTGTAGCCATTTTAAACTCACTTTGTAAGTTCAATAAAACTTTAATTCTTTTGTGAGAAAGGTGAAAAGTGAGTAATGAAAGTATCAAGTAGTCTTAGTTTTTCCTTTCGAGCTTCACTTCACAGATTCAGTGTTTTCTTTTGAGTTACCACTTGAACCTAAGAAAAGAAAGCTTTCTAACAGTTCTTCTGGAGCTATGAGTTTTAGGCCTCTGATACTATTTTTTTTCTGTAAGGACATCTATGTACTGTTGTATAATCTCATGATAATTTGGTAGCTCCTGGTAGCAAAGAAATATACAGGGTTTTTTATGCATCAGCACTGCAAGAGAAAAGAACAGAAAATGGCAAGAGGTTATGGTGAGAAGCCTTCTAGGATTTCAAAGAAAAGTGAAACATGGAAATTTTTTAAGTCTTTTTTTTTTTTATTTTTTTCCCCCCTGCACAAGAAGATACCATTCCAAAAGGACTTGGAAATCTAGTGTATGTTTGTATGTTGTTCTCTCCATGCACACACACACCTCTTTCAAGAGAGATATAGTGACACCTTTTTCACCGTGTGTGCAAGAACACAGTGAGCTGTGTTGCGAAGCCAAGGTGCCCATCTTCAAATATCTAAGAGCAGATGCTGTTCATAGGCAGTACCTCCATGTTAGTGTGTTACCAATTCACATGACTGCCAGTTTGAAAATAATATATATAAAGACAGAAAAATAGGAGCATGTTGATTTGTGCCCACTTAATTTACACCCTGTACCTCTCAGCTTTCACCCCTTAGCCAAGATGAAGTTTTAAATGCAAAGCCGAGAGAGCAACAAGAAAGGTGAACTGAAAAGTGAAAGAAAGAATTCCCTCTCTCTAGCACCGTGTTTGTGAGCATGCATGCTCATCAGAAGCGCAGCCCCAACAACTTGCATCCTAAATGATTCTGATGCTCAGTGATATTAACTCCCACTTGGAGGAGTCAGGTTCTGGCTCAAACATTAAGCCTGTTATGGATGAGGATTATTTTGACTACTGTCAATGGATGTGGACAATATTATCTCAGTAAAACACTGTGAGGAAATCCACAAAAGATCTGGCAGAGCTGGTGCCTGGAGAAATACAAAATAAAGCTTTCTTTTTTTTCTCATCTTATTTGTCTATGCCCATCTGCCAAAAAGCACATGTTGGATTTCGGTTCATGAATTAATGATGGTCTTTTTGGTTTCTGTGAAAGGGCAGGTGAATCTAGCAAAAGTTATTTACAGAGAACCTAAACATAATTTACTAGAGTCTTAAAGGAGGCCACTCTTGTCTAGCCTAAGTTCTCTTTAGATAAACCAAGAAATATGTGACTACAAGTTGTAAAAAGCAGCTCATGAGATGTATTTTGGTGACTGTTAAAGTGGTGGTTCTGAAGTACTAATGTGAAGAGTCGTCGCTGATAAAGCTGAGATAGCTCAGAGTTTGAGAGGGATGAATTCTTTACTATGTTTTTGTTATGTGTAAGAAAGTCACCTAGCTAAATACTTGCAGAGAGACAAACAGCACTAACTAGGTATTTGACTTTCTTGATAAGAGACAAATCGCAGAAGGTTTTTTCCTCGAAACCACAGTGCAGTGGTAACCTATATTTTCAGTGGTACGGAAAAATATGTTCGGTAAGTGTACATCTGAAACCTGAAGCTTTTGTAAATTATTTGCTAGGATTAGTAACTAAGCTGTATGTCCAAAAGCAGTTGTTTATTAAAAGAAGGATGTAAGGATATATTTGGTATAAAAGAAGAAATGGACCAACCTGAAGGTTTTGTGTTCAGGAGCTTGCTCTGATGGGAATTAGTGCTTGACCTGCTACAGAATAGCCATAGCTATGCTGCCTTTATGTACATTAAGGGGATGAAGGAAGAACAAATTTTTAAACCCTAACATTTAAGTGTAAAGATGATGGAAATTACTACGAAATAGTAATGGATAAGTTTGATGAATATGAATATGAAAAACGAAGCACAGTTTATGAGAGCACTTTTCCACTAGAAGAGCTAAAAGCTTGAGGAACAAAGGCTGATTTGGCAGGAATTATTACAAATCTGAGAATGAGAAACAGGAGCACATCAAGGACCACTGAGTCACTGTTTTCTTACATGCAAAAGCTTCCTAACCTGTAATAATATCGGTAGCTACTATAGCTAGCTAAAAATACTATTCAACTTAATCAAAGGAAAATAAATCATTAAGTAGACTTGGTAAGAATATAGAAAACAGGGAATTAATATTCACAAATAAATAGTGTATTTTTAAAATCATTGGCTTTTACAGAGGAGTGAAGTGTAATCAACAGCAAGGTCATCAAGCGTGATGAGGAAAATCTACATGGGGAGAGCCAAATGGAACATACGGTTTACAGTAGCGTATTTTGCAGTCATTAACCATATAAGACAATGAAATTGGCAAAAAACAACTATGTAGTTCAAAAGATTTCTGTGGATCGATTGTAACTGTCCATGTTACTTCAGTTAGACAATGGAGCTGAATCAGTTTTTACATGCTAATGAGCATAATGAGACCTAATTTTTAGTAGATACAGGAAATCAGTGTAGGGGGTTTTTGGGGGTGTGTGGTGGTGGTTTTTGAACCAAAGAAGCTCTCTAAATGCATGGGACTTCATTCTTGGTCCAAATCTACAAGTTTCCATTTTTATGCATTCCACCATCTGTGTACTTTAAAGGGATAGTTTGTCTTGTTTTCCGGTTTGAGAGCTTAAATGTAGTCATACTTAATATATAGCATAGCCTTATTATAGAGGAAGGTGAGCAAAGGGTTAACCTACAAATGGGCTAAAGAGGCTAAATGTTAATCAGAATATGATGATACTGAAGGGCAAGAGTGAATCCCTAAGTGCAGTTGGCTTAACGAGGAGAAATGTTGGGATGAAAGAGTAAGGATAGTCTCCTGGGACAGGGAATAAGGACCTGGAATAAGCCCCTTTTAGAAAAGGAACAGCAGTGTTGGGACCCCCCTCAATCAAGGGTAGGGAACTGTGTATGACTGCAGCACTGCAGGGTCATGGGAGACACCCTCTGCAATGCTGGCAGCTGGGCTGAGATTTGTCACGTTTGCAGGCAAGATTGGCATTGTGAACTGATCCAAACTGACCATAAACGAGTTGACAACAGCCAGCTAAACAACAAATACATAGCAAAAGAGACTTTTAATCTGCTTGACATAGACCAAAAAGAAAAAAAAAAAAAAGTGTAAATGTTGTTTGAAATTTGACAAATCTAGAGATATTACGTTTACTGGGTTGAGGATAGGTACAGGTTGTATGCAGCATGCCATATGGGAGATGCACTTCCATAAACCACTATTTATTTTACCATATTCTTATTTATCTCCCTATCCTAGCCTTCACCTTTCCCCAGGGTCACTGAGAAGTAAATTGGGTGAATAGTGTCACTCTTGGCACTGTCTTCTAAACTGGAACTGTAAAAGTAAATTCTGGTGACCAGTGGCAAGCTCCATGAGGGAATTTACATCCCTAAACCAGCCCAGAGGCAGAGAGCAGCAGGAGATGCTTCGCCTGACACAGTTACCTTATTTTTTCTCAACTGCTTTTTCAATGGTAGCAATTTTTCTGATGGATTCTAACCTCCACCAGAAATTGCTGCCTTTCACCTTTACCCCTCCTGTTTTCCTAGCTAGCTCAGTTTATTAAATTCTACTTAACTCTGCCCTCTGAGCTGGCACTGTCTGCTTGGAATGGTTCATTGCTAGCCTTGCCATAATAAATAGACAAGAGGAAGAATCAAGACTGTGCCATTGTATTGCATTATCATCTAGAGATTTGAATTCCAGCATTTTTATGCATGATTTGCAGCTGCTGTTATTTGTGTTTGGTGTCAACCTACTGAATGGTGGGAAGATTAGTTGAGCAAGTTGGCAGAGACATAAGCAGCATTGGTGAGACTGATAACAGAGATGCTCATCTGCTCAACTGTTCTTTTGTCTTCATTTGTGTTAAACTTCAACCCACTGCACAAATTTTGCCCATTTTCCCCCTTTTTATCTGGCCCTCTTTTCTTTCCGTTTGGGTCTGTCTTTTCCACAGGAAGCAGATTATTGTGGCACATGAAAAGAGAGAGGCAGTAGCAGCTTCAGCAGATGTTGCCCAGCATGCTCAAATTGTAGAAGCATTCCCCGTAACAAGAAAATGGCAAAGTTGATACCTGATAACTTTGTCAGTACCAGGGGGGTCAGGCATGCTCTGGGACTGCCTGACTACACCAAACATTTTATAACTTGACACTTATCTCAGATGGGACTTGGAAAAAGTTGGTCTTGGTGATCTCAGGGAAATAGTGCTTCTGTCATACCTTGGTTTGATGTTCAATTAAGATTAAATTAAAATTTGACGATACAGGTCTTTCCAGTTCCAGAAGATTTAGAAAATGAGTGGTGGTGGTTGCGGAGGAAATCAGCTTTCATTGTCACTTTGTGTATCAGATGACATGTAGAGCAGTTCTTAAGTGTGTGGTTGGGAGCACCCAAACAAAATAGTTGAGAGATTAGTGAGTCTCATGCTGCAAGGCATTCTTCCAAGGGAAGAAGGTACTTTACTATTTTATCTCTTAGCCACAGGTGTATATTTGGCGTTAATAGTGCTCTTGAGATCATCAAGAGGAAAATGCCAGAGGCACGGCAGGATTTGGAATGGCTAGTCATTTATTATCCTTGTGTACAGTCACTGTGAGAGAAACATGTTAAATAGTCTAGCATATCGTGAGGGTGGGGAATAGGATCTAAAGCTTGCAGAGAACTGCCTGCTGTGACAGAAACAACTCAATTTCTTTACAAAGGAACAGGCATACGTCCAACTTCAGAAGTACAGTTAATAAAGAATTGGTGAAAAGACTGCTACTTTCGGAATGATTCAGTGCCTCTAATATTAAACCTCTTAAAAATACTATAGCTATTGAACAAAGTCTCAGAAAGTGAAAAGGCCTGTTCCTGGAACCAGTACGAGAACAAGCTTCCAACAGAGGGAAACAACTCATGTCTGAAAACATCAGACATTACCTCATGACCTTCTGAAATGATAGCTGCTTATAGGTGCTGGTGCTAGAAAGTGAGGATTATGGGATGTCCAACTGAAACATCATGGATGGAAGCTGAAGCCCATCTGCAGACCAACTTGGGATCAGTTTACCCATCAGGGGAGAGTCTTTTTGTGGTACTGGCACATAGGGTGAAAATCAGCTACATGAATTACCATTAAAGACTTGTATTCACTACAAACTCTGGATCAACAGTAAAGTCTTTGAGACACGCAGGCATTAAAGCAAGGGACAAGTTAATCAGTATTGTTCTATGGCACAGTAATCAGACATGTGCTTTCCAGATTTCTTGTTGTTCAGAGAGCATCTGAACACGCAGGGAGAGTGAATTGATACAAATTTCAGTGACACACATCAGATCCTGATCTTAGCTCTGTGATTCTTATGTAAGAAACGAGATCAATGCAGGCAGTATTGCTCATAGTTGATGAAGTGGAGTGTATTAAAAGAGCTCTGCATGACTTGAAACTAATATCATGGCAAATCCAGAAGTAGTGACAGATACTTGGTTTTGGCATACTCACCCAGGGCAAGGATTGAGATCTCATTCTTTTCTACTTACTGTTGTTATTTTGCTATATTTAATAGAGATCATAGAAGAAGTTGGAGCTTCCTCTCTTCCCAAGCAAGCGTCTTTATCAGTACGTTGAATGACTAACCATTGCTCTTTCAACTCACTTTTCTTTCGCTTAATGAGCTTCCATTTATTCCATTTAAGAAGGAATAGTTAAACCTATCTATAGGAGTATCTTCCCCCCCCCCCCCCCCCCGCCCCCATTAAACAAGGAACAAACAAAAAACCCCATGTAAGTAAATGAGTAGGACACATTAATGAGAAGTGAGAGAGTTGAGTATGTATGCTGTAAGGGAAGAATGGTTTCACCACTGGACCTTTTGGGGAAAGGCATGAGCATCGCTGTCACCGTCTTCTCCAGGTGTGTTTTGTAGGGCATACACTGTGCTGGCTGCCCTCCTGGTGGGCCCTGCAGAATGGCTCAGAGGCTCATCAGGAACAATAAAAAGGTTCATCAGGGAGAATCAAAACCATACCTTGGGAGCCCTGTTCAGCATTGATTTGCTCAGCAACATCAAAACTTAGCTGCTTATAGTTGTGCCAGCAAGGAGAACTTGCAGTATCTTAGTAAGAAACCTTCCTGGTAAAATCTTCCCTGTGTTAAGTGTGGCTAGTGAATGAAGATCAGTACATAGGCATTTCAGATTGAGGCATGTAAATGATCCTGCAGAGTCCACAGTAGCCTGTTTTGAGCATTTAGTCAGGTAACATACAGAATCTGGTAAAGCCTGAGAACTCAATGTGAGATAAAATGGAAGAAATATTTAGCTACAGTTGATAACAGTTTCAGGTATTTAAAAAACAGCTTTGCCATATTTCAGCGGTCTGAAGGCCCAATTTTAAAAAAATGGTGTACAGGAAAGAACTTAGGACAAACTTGTCAAAAAAATAACTTGCTTATCTACGTTTTGTCACAACAGAATATGATTTTTTCTCTGGCTAAAATAATTTTCATGTATTGCTTCTGATTTGTTCTATGCATAATATAAAGATCCAGTTCTAATTGTATTAAACTACTCAATCATAAATGTACTCTAGAATTACTGTTAGACAGTTGACAAATAATATAGATTCCAGAAATCTATATTCCATCTGTTTTCAAATTTATTTTTTTATTAATAAATATATACATCAGACAGAACTAAATGGATATACAAATATATAAAAAGTTTTGATAAAGTTTTGATATTAAACAAAATACAAGTGTCTCATTTAAGGAAAAAAAAAAGCAGCAAGATAGAAAATACACTGCAGAAGTTCTTGCAGCATTTTCAAAAATGAGAAAACTTTTGAAGGGTACTAAGCTTCCTGTAATAGAGCATACTTTGTATACCAGGTTGTGTCCCTTAGTTCTGTTAACACCATTCAGACATAAGAAATCACAAATGCTGCTGGAAGGACAGTAAAAAAACCAATGTCTAATCTCTTATTTAAAAGCACTAAACGATATGTATGACTTGCTAAAATACTAAAAACTACTTTATAGAAAACTGTTATATAATCTTCAGAGATGAACAAGGATAACTTTTTTTTTTTAGGTATCCAAGCAAAATAAAATAAAAACAAAAAAAAAACCCCGCAAAAGGTTGCTTTTTAAATAAGCTGCCTGCTCCTCTTGGAGATTACAAAAAGTAGATTACAGAAGTTGTCCCTGCAAGAGAAACAAAAGTACTGGAGGCTTCGAAGTCTTCACTTTCCTGTAGAGCTACAGAGGAAAGTAGTTTTCCCCTATTGTATTTTACAAACTTGTTGAGGCTTGATTGAATCAAATTCTTAAAAAAAAATTAGTGTGTGAAATGAAATTATTAACCCTCTCTCTTTTTTTTTAATGTTTCCTCAGACAGTGTATTAAAAAGTGCTTGTTAAAGTAAAAAAGTATCAGCTAGAGTCAGAATGTAAATGGACTGAATTTCCTCATAGATTACAAACTGCAAATCCTAACAAAATTGCTTTCCACAGCAGGTTTCCTGTCATGAAGGATATTTTCAAAGACTAAAGTTATGCTAGAAAATATCTTGTAGAGTACATTCAATTGACAGGTATTTTGTTCGGCAGGACTCTGTGTCCACACTAATACAGTATTTTATTTCTGTGAGTAGTACCAGAAACATCTTTTTAGCGATTAAAGCTTAAGTGTGTGAATCAGAAAGAATGCAGTAGATAGCGTAGAGTGGACTTGCTTAAAGTTATGGAAATTTTAATTTAGAAGTTATGAATAAAATGCAAGCAATTCATGTGCTTGTAGTAACCTGGTAGCCTCAGAAATATTCCTTTAGCTTACGAAACATATCCACTCTGGGTACCCTTCTTCTGTTCCCTCCATAAAAAGCAGTCTTACTTGAGAAGCAAGGCTGGAGAAGTATGCAGAGTTGGGTGGCACAGAGCATTAAATGATTCTTTTTTGGTATTATATAGTTCTAATAAAACCATCAGCTGTTTAAGAACTTTTTTTGTTAAGTACTGGAGGCTTCTATTTAGGTGGTCAAAATCATCTTGCTTCATACTGACTGTATGGGAAACTTGGGTTCATAATTTTTGTCCTCTGAGCTGCAACTGTATCCTTATTCTAGAACAGCCTACAATAGGTGGCTACACAAGCCCCTTTGACAGGGCTTGTCAAATCCCTGCATCCCGACAAAATAAACATCAGGAAGTAATCACCACCTTATCACCTGTTAGTGATGCATACAGCATTTCTACTGAATCTGGAAATATGACATATGTAGGCACTTTGATTACTCTAAAAATGCAGATTGAGATGCTAGTTACTTGTATTATTGCAAATCCAACAACAAGGTGTAAGTTTCATTGGCCCATATCAAAGAGCTAAGAAAATAATATTGAGCACTTCATTCATCTTGTTGGGGGGGGATTTGTAACACTGAAGAAAAAAGGACATGACAAATAATAGTTTTTGGCTGCTACTAAAAATACGTTTCTCTCCATCATTTAGATGATTCCACATGCATCACTGATGAGATGTAAGGTCTCAAAATAGTATGGGAGAGAAGGAACTATGTCATACAGTGATGATATGTGATAAGAAGATACAGCAGATGTTGTATATCTATTCCTCTTACATTCATGCAATACCTGTTCCTCTACTGTAAAGTTTTTTTTTTTCCTTTTTTTTTTTTACTTCCTCTTGTAGAACTCCATGAGCTTTCAAAAGGAGTAAGAGTAATTCTCTTGTGGAATGTAAAGTAATATGTCTTCAAGATAAAATTTGAACAAATCTAATAGGTGAATGCATATGTCTCATATAACATAGGGAAGGAATAATTTTAAGTGTTTTGTGAAGTGCTATCGTGCTTGTAAAATTCTTATTTCTTTTAACAGCAATGTTCTCCATAGGTACCTTATACAAAAGCTATATCCACTACAGTGATCCAAACTGCAGGCCTATTTTGTAGTAATCTATATAGATTGCATATAACAGACACAGTTCTGAAAAGAAAGTTTCTCAGTCTTTGTGTCAAAGTTCACCAAAGACTTTAAATTACATTGATTTCCCATAAAACTTTGATTTCTAGTTGTTCAGTTACTTAAAAGAGAAATCTATTTCTCGCCCCCCCCCCCCCCCCCCCCTAATTTGTGTTGGGTGTAATCTTGATCTAGATGAGAATACTCTCAATAAACTGGATAAACACCAATGTCTGGACTTGCAATGATTAAACCTGAAACGATAACTTGATGTGATAGGGCTGTGCTTGTCTGCTCCATGACCTCTTCCAAACCGCTGTGCAATCTCACTTATATAGTGACTGTCTAAAATTAAGCACAAGAGTCAGGGAATTGTGTACACAGTGGCAATTTTTTGGTTTGATTGAAAATATTGCTGAAAATATTTAAAAATATTTTATTTGTGATCTTTCCCTTTTTTTTTTTTCATCTTGGCTTCTGCTGAAAACATATTTTGAAATACCTGATATTCCCGGATAGAGAATTCCTATAATTTCTGAGATGTAGTTAGTGTTAATTTTAAATATTTTGTAAATAAATTTGGTAGCCTGTGTCTGTGCTGTAGGAATGGACCTGACCGGTGCATGGATTCTGATTTTTCTGCGTTGTACAACCCATATCTCAATATATTGTTTTCTGAGATTCTCTGGGTTGCTCATAGTTGTGCAGTTTTTGGACAGGATATGAAGAGATGATCTCTTGGGTGCTGTACAGAGTGAAATATTCAGAAACAGTCAACGTTTTTTTTGTGTGTGTCCTGGTATATTTGTTTGGAACTGATTGTGTTGATTCTTTATTCTTGAATTCTTATTCAGGATGCTTTGGTTAAAGCTCTTTTTCCTATTCAATGAAAAAAAAAATTATGAAGGTCTTAAAAGCTGAACAAAAATAAACTGCAGTGCTGTATTGTGGCAGTAGAATACACACCAGTGTTTTTATATGGGCAAAAATGTGGGTTGGAATATGTAAAAATAAACCCACCCCGAAAGCTAAT
Source organism: Bucorvus abyssinicus (assembly GCA_009769605.1). NCBI lineage: Eukaryota > Metazoa > Chordata > Aves > Bucerotiformes > Bucorvidae > Bucorvus > Bucorvus abyssinicus. Next base: position 7,764,588 of record CM020030.1, read on the forward strand.
AAAGAGAAAGGAAAAAAAAATTAAGATGTGTCTGATTTATGAGTTTCAGCATTGAAAGATCTTCATGTAGTGTTCATTTTAAGTGAAAAAATGTCCCTGTTGTGCCTCTAGAATATGATGGGACAGCAGTGGAAATAGTAATATTTTTGTGACTGTTTGCTAATTATATGGAAGTTCTACCAAAAAGGTTATACGTAGCCTAAAGTACTGAAGACTTAATGAAACTGTCGTCCCTGCAGTGACAAATATCTCCATTCCAGAATGTCTTCTTGATCAGTAATGTAAGCATATCAGAATATATATTTTACCATAATTCTGTAATGCCACCATATTTTTTTTAAATTATTAGCCTTCAAGTAGGCTATATATACAAATTAGAATTTGTAGTAGAAGTAGTTTGAACTAGTTTGAATTAGTAATAATGGCAGCATTGAATTCTGCAGTTCAAAGTGGTGGTAATTTCGTTCAGTTACCCCATGGAACAGGTTGCAATTCCCTTGAAAGCCTCCAAGTCAAATTCAGCCATTATGTAAATGATGGTTTAAGCTGATCATAAAAATGGGTGCATTTAGAAATACAGCTTACATTCTTCTGGCATTCAGTAGATCTACAAAATGGATACAGCAGCAGAGGCAGACAACAGGAAAGAGTAACATAAATTAGGTGCTTCCCTGCTTAATGTATACTTCTGCCATTCCTAACAGCCTGACAGAATATCAAATCAGTGGAAGTTGCCATATACTCAATTGAAAGTATCTCCTGTATGTCGAATCAGTGTAATTTAGTATACACTTCTTACACTACTTTGGTTTTCCCTTAAATATGTTAGATATTTAGCATGCAAAGAATAAGAACTAATTTCGGTAATGTATGTTGATTAGGCTCTTGTTAGGCATAAATAAGGGTTATCTTGTGCTATACAGTACATTATGTTGTAAATCCAATAGTCATATAGTCGTCTCTGTTGTCTTCCATTTCCAGCCACAGACATTTAGACAAAGAGCAGAAGAGGAAACATAATATAAATCTGTTAGCTATGATACCAGAAACAGCAATGTACTTATTGATTACTCCCATTGTTTTACACTGTGAAACACAGGAGAAAACAAGTGTACAGAGATTTAGAAACTAGAGCTAATGCTGCCTCTTCAGTGCAAATATGTGAGTTTTTCCCTAAAATATGCATAATATATGTGAAGATACATAGTTAATAGCTTAAAAGGATGAAAGAAGGTAACTCATCTTGATTTATCAGTTTTGTTCCTGGAAAGAAGGAAAGAGTGTTTTGATTTAGTGTATTAGGCTTGTTACTATTAGTACAATCAGAAAGTAAGGGCAACAAGAAAAGCAGTATTAGGTGGTAGATAGGCAATGAAATAGTATTTCTGAGTAGGACTTTTCTAATATTGATGTAGTTTTCAAAGTGAATGAGATCATATGTTAAAAAGAAAGTATAAGAACACTTAGAGGGTAGAAGGAAAAGAAATTTACTCTTCTAAAAAATCATTCAGGAAGGTGTTCAAAGAAGATAACAAGTTGGAGAAGGAAATTTCCACTCTGTCAAATATACTAGATAAAATGAGAGGGTGAGAACAAAGGAGTAAAATTGGGAGTTCTGGAATTCATGTGTGCATAAGTACTCATGCAAATAAAAAAGCTGCTCAAGAACAGAGGAAACAGAAATCAGAAAGCACCTGGAGAAGGAGCAGTGGCTAGAAAAATGTTGGGTTTTTTTTTCTGGGATCAGTGAAAAACGGATATTTCAAAGAAATAGACTGAACACAGACATATTTTAAATTCAAAAAGATCATATCAGAGACTTTTAATTTAAGGAACAATTACTAACTTACCACTGTTGCTATTGAGGAGTTAAAATATAGCTGGTTTGCTCAATAAACGTATCTATCTCTGCTGTTTAAGATTATCTTCTTGTTTTGAAGACACTGTAAACGTGTCTGGAAACGACACACTCCCACGGTTTCTATACAGCAGAACATGATGAAACCAGCCACCAAAAAATATTACATTTTCCACTTGCATTCATATCAGCTAACAGAATAATATCCATGTGATTTAATACTAGACATTTCAAAAGTCTTTAAGAGACTTGAAAATCAAGTTAGAAACTATGGTTTTCTTAAAGTTCTCTAACACATACATCATTTCTATGTGATGTACAAAGGAGAGGAAAAAACATTGTGGTATGGAATATTATTATTTATTTATCATTGGTCTTTATTTTGTACTTTGTTTATAAACAGTATGTCAGTTAAGATATAGTAGTTTTTGTCTAAAATATGAATCAGAGTCATCTACGAGATCACTGAGTTGTCATTATTTTTTCTTCAGCGAACTGTAGATGTCTAACCCAGTTCTGTCGCTTGAATTGTTAGCATTTTGACGCAGTGACTGTGCTACGAGTATTATTTCTTTTCATGTTTAGATTATTCTTATTTTAGTAATACTTTCAAGAAATTTTCTGTTGGCCCTTTCACAAATCTCTTAACAGCGATGACCGCCACACAATTATCAATACAGTAATCTTTTTTGGTGTTACTGAGTTAAAGTAAGGTAGTGCTGATACCTTCAATGCTGTTGACTTCCACTAAAAGCAAATAAGCAACTAAATGGAAATAAGGTGATCTAATACTGATTTGTAAGGTGGATGATTTTTTTTTTTTTCCAAAAATGCGCTACAAAATGATGAATGACAATTTGAGTGTGCTCTACCAATGGCTCTGACAGGTGGAAAAGGTTTGATTCCATTAGACCCACACCGCAGTGTTTACACTTCTTTAACTTATTTGCAAAGGTATTAGATGAAAGTATGTGATCGTTTCTGACACCTAATGCAAATTATCACATTGAAAACATTTACATCAACAGTTTTAAAGTGCAAACAATTTTTGTTGTGCTGGAGGTACCTGGTAGCTCTGACAGTAGTAATAAAACTAACATCTCTAAACATCTCTGCACTCAGAAAAAATCCATCAAGTTTTGTGAACAGTAAACACTTTGCTCATGACTGAAAGAGAATTATAAGGCTAAATTTTAAAGAATCCTGATAAAGAAAGCAAACATTTAAGAAGAGTGAAATCAAACTTAAGCACACCACTGAACACATTACCCATGAAACAAGCAGGAGTATCCTGAGGAAGAATAGTCAAAGCCTTGTAGACATATGTGTTATATATTTTATATGCCTTTCTCTCTCTGCTTAAAATGAGTACAAATTTCTAAAATACATGCTGGCATAGGCGATTATGAAACCTCTAAGTTTGTATTCATAAGAAATATCTAATATGGACTCTATCTGCAGGAACACATGCAGTAGCTTTGAGAAGGAAGTAAGGAATAGTGAATTCCTGTACTCTGGATTACTTCATAAATCCAGATAAAAATCATTATTTGGATAGAGATGACACTAGGGAAGATTTTTCCAAGAAACTGAGGTGTGCTGAGAATGCAGATGCCATTGATTTTTCTCTCTAACTTTCTCTTGGGCATTTGAAGTCTCTTCCATTATTATTAACAAAAAGCAGCTCTTTTCAAGTGAAAAAATAGGTCTGCATGATCTTTTTATCCGTTAAAGAATGCCTGATAAGTCAGCACAGTAGACATTGGTTGTGTTTGCACACTAGGATTCTGGGTTGAGGAAGTGCCATTAAGCGGCATGCATAATCAAGAGACATAACTGACCCATAAAATCAGATACACGGAGAGTGAGGAAGGAGGTGCTTGTTAGGCAGACAATGAGGCAAATTAACTTGGTTCCAATTACTGGGATTAATATTACATCATAGTCGCAGCTTAAACAAAATCTTTGCAAAGAGAAACCAGAAGGATCACTGTGACAATGCTTGACATCCAGGAAGGCAAAGTGATATTTTTAGATAGTTTTACAAAGATGATTTATTAAACCATTCAGCTTTTGTAATGGTTTATAATAATTCATGATGAGTAACAAACTGGTAAATGGTATATCTGTACAGGGAGTCTGTTTAGCTGATACTTGAGACTATTTTCCTGATGATAATTTTTTCTGTTTCTGGTATTACCCTTTTCATACAGCTTCACATGATGATTTCTACCCCCAAGCACTGGAAAATCATGTGACTTCTGAAACTCTTATGTTTTACAAGAGTTTTGCTCTGATAGTTTTCTCTTTTGGACATTAGGCAAACGTGGGAGCTCACACGCGTCCTTGACCCTGAGGAAAATACCACATACACTGCAACTTTTGATAAAGTTGTCAGCAGAGTGCATATCTTTTCTAACTAGTTAGAGAGCCTGGAGACAGAATTTCGTTATTTTTTTGTCTCAGACAAAACTTTAATTGATAGTAATGACACTAATAAGCAGAAAATGCATTTCCTTGAGCAGGTAGGAGCTCTACAAGCCATCTAAACCTTAAGCTCACAGAAACATAACAGTGCAAACTTGCTGTATTTCTGTGCATTAATATGTGCAATTAATACCAAGTCCAAATGTAATTCTCATTTTTCTTCAGGTGAGAATTCTTTTACTTACAAAGCTGCGTTCAGATTTGAGGCAGCTTTGAGGGACAGCTCAATACTTCATTAAAAAAAAAAAAACAAAACCCGAAATCATCAGCATTGGTGGTTTTTCACCAAACTGCGCTTTCTCAACAGGGATTTGCACAAAGTTCTCCCTTATGAGCTTATCGTTTCCCACCATTTTAACTGGTATTTCTACTTCTGTACCTAAATTGAATATTGGCAAGAATATTTATTTTCCTTTCTTTTCCCCCCCGCCCCCAGGAGAAAGACTTGAGTTTTATCAGATGTCATTAAGACTTATCCTAAATTACAAAGCTTGTGATAGCTAGCAAATATGGACATGAAGCTAGATCTTGTATGACCTTTTCAGCATACAATGTTGATGTTTTTCCAAAATCAGAGACTGAGTACTCAGTGGCCTTTTATATCTGATCACAATTTTGTGATCTTTTGCTTATCTAGAGGAAAAAAATGCCCTGTACAGAAAAGCAAAGTCACTCAAGAATTAGTTAAAGGAACACTTTCTTGTACATTCAAGACGTTGCCCTTTTGAATTCAATTTCAGCACATGCAAACACTTTGCTGTAAAGAGAGTGGTTGATTCCCAGTACATTTGAGGTAGGGAAATAAGTTCCGCTCTTATATAGGCGATACTAATGTGAGTTCAAAATGAGAACTGTGGCTGCAGTGAAATCACTCCTTTGTTTTTTTCACTTTAGTGAAGCAGGATTCCCCTCCAAAGCCGAAGATTCCTAGTAACAGAAGGTCTCACATAGTCAGAATTTATGCTATTATTTTTGTAATAACAAAGAAATCTAATTTATTTGCCATTTTCAGGTACTAACATTCAATAGGTTACATTTCAGCTGAATTAATTTTTAATGGCTTGCTAAAACCAGATATTTGAAAGGTTCTTATGTACTTATTTACTTTTTCAATGTATCTGATACTAATATTTGATCTGTTCTTTGTAGGGTGTTTTAGAGCAACTTTTATTTTTATGCCTAATGCCAGTTCAGCATTACTTTGAACTGAACCACAGACACATGAAAATCTGATAGATGTAAATTATGTTTTTCAGTTACTTTTTACGTTTTAGTTTCACAATTATCATTAACATTTGTTGTCCCTTGATGGGTAATAGAACAGTATCACCTGTGTTCTTAGTTAAGTTTTCTTGAACAGTCTTTTTATTAGAGTAAAGGACATATTAGATTGATCCTTTAATTTTTACCCCAAAAAAAAAAAAAAAAAGTTGAAATACCTGTTTCGAGGGTTTTTTAAGAATGCCTGTATATATTTCCATTGAGTATTTTGAGTTTTTCATCCACAAATTGCATTTTGGGTGGGAACAGTATTAAATTATTCTGAGGCATGGAAATTAGGCTACAAACTACTTTGAAATTACTTTGTTGCGTTCCACTCATTTCAGTGTATGTGCTCTTGTTTATTTTCTTAAACAGTGGTGTGTCTGGAGTTGTCTGGAGGAGAAAATTTTTATTTACTTGCTTTTGATTAGTGGAAACTTGTTTGCAGATTGGAATTCAAATCTAGAGAGGGGATTTTTGTCCATTCAAGAATTTTAATAAACTGTCTTCTAGATCTCGATGTATATTGAGATATACATCTTTTTGCTGCCAAAGTTCAACTACACTGTATTGATTCTTACCATCACAACATAGTAAAAATTGTCAGTTCTTTGACTTGTTTGAGAAGTTAACAATAGCATGAAACCATTTTGGTCCTACGATCTCTACAGTTAAAGAGAAACCTTGAACATAGTGCATAAAAATACGTTGCAAGACTACACTGCACTTCAGTGTGGTGTTTGGTTTATCTTAGTAAGTACCTGTGGAACAACTTGCTTTGGCCTCCTCTGAAATAACTTGAACTTTCACATGGTAAAGAGAACGTGAAAACCTTACATGCTTTTCAATGAAAGTATCGCTTTAAAATTTATTTAAGGAAAGCTGAACATTTACGTCAGTTGTGAAATGGAAACCTGATTTAGTATCAACCGGCAGTAGGCATTTAGGCATGTACAGCTTGCATTAACGTTGATAAACCAATTTAAGTATGTATATAAAGGAGAAATTTTCGTTAAAGAATAATAACTGAATTCTCCTCAAGAACATAAATTAGCGTTTTTTGAGAAAGCCCATAATTTAATTTTTCTTCCTAGAAAAAAAAAGGGCCTTATTGTGGAGGAGAAATTTTGGAAATGCTACATTGTCTGCTCAGGCAACAAGTGATGGATAAAGAAATGCATAACATGGATTTTCTGTGACTAACCAATGCATCAAGTAAATCTTTCATCTTCAGATGAAAAGAAAGGCAAATGTAGTGAGAAGAAGGTGGAGACAGTATGACGCTTGCAAGGAACAGTATAGGGATAGTAAGACATGAGAGGTTGCAAAGGAAGAATCACATCTAAGATAAACATCCCTCCATGTTGGCTGCAAACATATAACCTATGCTTCCAAATTGGAGGGGATGGTGTCCTTGCTAACCTATAGATTAAGTGCTCAAAAAGGCGGTCATAATTGTTGTAGGCTTTCTTTTTTTAAACCTATACGTTTGGAGTCCTGACTCACAGGATGTGTTCAGTTGTCAAGGCAAATAATGAAGGTGGCTGACAGAACTCAAAGGTGATCAATTCACTTGGCGGATGTTCTACATGTTTTACACCAGCCAACTGCAGCAAACATGGGTGACCTAGCTAGAAGAAGTGTATAACGCAAGGTTATGACAAATTTATGTATTCATCCCTGTGAAAGTGATAGGTGTCGAATTTAAAATATATATATATATATATATAAAATGTATAATTTTATATATATACATTTTGAATCCAGAACTTTTGGTGAAAATCAAATAGGTGAATATCTGAGATACCAAGAACTGCAAAGTTCAGCAACAAATCAGATAAACCCACATCTCTTGACTGACAAAAGGATGTTTCTTAGTAATTTTCTATTGACATTTGCTGTTTTCTAAACCCACAATTACCAATTGGGCAATTTTTTTCTGACTAGACAGGAATTCTGTTCTCATTGGGCTTTTTGTAGGTTTGCCACATCTGTAGCTGAAGCTACTGCTCATGCAAACTACCATGCGTGTGTGTAATAGGTATGAATGCACAAGTACATTCAAGCTCTGGATACCAAGCTGGTCAAATACAGGACCTTGCTGATCTGTCACAAACATACCTTGCACCTATTATAGACGTGCGTGGCGGCTCTGATGTGTTTGGGATGTGTGTGCTATTTTGGCACTCAATAACTCAGATAGAACCTGAGCTTGTCAGAGTTACTAGATATAAGTAACAAGAAGTTTCCTTAGTGATGGATTTGTCCAAGAGAGGGGCTTCCCAGTAAAATCAATATTGCCATTAATATTAATGTAATAAATGAACCTGCGACTGAGCGAAGCATATTATAAATGACTTCAAGTGCAAGCTGAATTTAGTGCTTTAATTCAGGGAATGTGCTCTTAAGAGAAATATCTGTAGTTTTCCTAATGCCTTATATTAGCATGTACAAGATTTTTCTGCTTCTGAACACTTGAACTCTTCATCATATGAGCCACTGAAGTTTAGAATGCTTTCCCAAGTGAGGAACTGGAAATGCATTTTTAATGGGAGACAAATCTTAATGTAGTGATAATTCCGGTAGCAATGTTAAAACAAGATCTTCTAATGGGGAAGAGAAGAAGGATTTTAGGAGAAGAGGCCTTAGGGAATATATGTATAACTTGTTTACAGCAGTGACCCAAATGTGATCTCTGTATTTATATTACTTCCAGTACAACATTGCTATTCAGGTAAGAGATTGTAGGGAAAAGCAGAACAAAGAGCTTTTTAGCAATTATTCTGTATCCTGACTATGCAGGGTCATATGTTGTATCCAAATGACATTACTGTGTGTATTGATTTCCTCCCTGAAATCAAGTAGTACCAACAGCAGGATTACATTTATTAAGATGCAGTTAATGAGGTTTGGAAATGTTTAATGTAAAAATGTGTCATCATATAAATTTTATGTAATTTGAAAAGTATGTAAGAAAAAAGGGCAAGACTGTTTCCTGGTTAAACCTAAAACCATCTCCTTTACCAATCCAGAGAGAAAAGCAATAATTCAGTCACCTGTCATGCCAAACACGACTGTAAAGTATCATGAACACAAGGAAACCTAAACCACTGAAATCTTGAGATTTCTTGAAACCTAGAGTTTCACAACAGCAAGTACTAAAAATCACCCTGCAAAAACTATTTGGCTTATAGGAGTGTCTAAGAGATCATGTATTCATGTGCACCTTTCTTCAAGTGGTTCAGCATGAATAGTATTTTGTTTCTTCAGTCCTCCTGAGTTATTACAATGTCTATGTAGTAGATATATTTGGGCTTTTCTAGTTTGGAGAAAAGGAAGCTGAGGAATGACCTCATTGCTCTTTACAGCTTCCTGAGGAGGGGAAGTGGAAAGGGAGGTGCTGATCCCTTCTCCCTGGGATCCAGTGACAGGATGCGTGGAAATGGTTCAAAGCTGCACCAGAGAAAGTTCAGACTGGACATCAGGAAGCATTTCCTTACCAAGAGGGTGGTCAGACACTGTAACTTTCTGGAGAGGTGGTGGATGCAACGAGCCTGTCAGCGTTTAAGTGGCATTTGGACAATGCCCTTAATAACATCCTTTAGCTTTTGGTCAGCCCAGAAGTGTCCAGACAGTTGGACTAGGTGATCCTTGTAGATTTCTTCCCCTGAAAATATTCTATTCTTCTCTTCTTTTCTCTTTTCTTTTCTTTTCTTTTCTTTTCTTTTCTTTTCTTTTCTTTTCTTTTCTTTTCTTTTCTTTTCTTTTCTTTTCTTTTCTTTTCTTTTCTTTTCTTTTCTTTTCTTTTCTTTTCTTTTCTTTTTTTTTCTTTTCTTTTCTTTTTTCTTTCCTTTCCTTTCCTTTCCTTTTCTATTTCTATTCCATTCCATTCCATTGCCAGTTAGTATATATTAATAGGAAAGGATCTTTAGAAATAGTTGTTTAGTTATGCTGGGGACCTGATAACCACACCAACCACCTTTATTTTTATTTATTCGCTTGTTTGGTTGGTTGGTTTTAGTTTTTGTCGCCATTTTAAGAACCGAAAGGCAGCAAAGGTGACAATTTGCTCTCAGAGTTTTATCTCCTCCGAGAAGTAAAATAAAAGGAACTAAAGTGTTCAAGCTGGGAGTGAATGAAGGGCTTAACATGTCACTTATGGCCATGGGCAAAGTAGCAGGCTTGAATTGGGGAGAGAAAATTAATTTAATCCAAAACAACGAAACCCACAACTCATCACTCCACTCCACCCCTTCACTTACTATGAGCCCTCACACACACGATTGGCACCGGAGGTGGGGGGCCGGAATACAGGAATGGGAGATGCAGTCATTTTAACCTCTTGCATTGAGTTCCAGGTTAACCTGTGGGACAAACTTCCTCTGCATGCGTAGCCTCTCTCGCCCCACACAGGCGACACGGCACGACTGCCTTCCATTCCATGTGGGGAGGGGGTGTGTATCCCTTGGGCTGACATCTCCAGCACTGCACCGGCCCGGCTGCAAAACTGAGTCAACGGGTTTCCAGGGGACGTTCTGGATCTCTCTCTGCATTCCAGCAATGCCTTCATTCTCAGCTCGTTGACCTTTTCTCCCCTCCCTCCCCGGTGATTAATCTCAGTACAGGGAGTGGGCGCTCCAGGTTCCTGCAATCCTGGTGCCTCTTCTTTCCACCCTTGCCACTAATCAACAAAGTAAAAAGCCTACCCTGCCTCATGGGAGATCTTTACTGTCCCAGTATAGTGAAGAAAAGTTCTTGTTGCCACGGTGACTGCTTCAGGAGTTCTCTCTTTTGTCTTTCTCCTGAACTGAAAGTGTGTGCCCAAATAAGCAGCATTGTTGGGGCTTTTATAGTGTTATTCAAAGAGGTGTTGATTGACAGGGGTTGGGCCGGGGCGGGCGCGAAATTGGAGCTGGGGGCTGCATTTTGCAATGCTGGTTACAGGGGCCTGTAGCTCCTTCCCCCACACTACCTTAGCACACCATAATGAAAGGTGACAAACCTCCTTTTGCGCCCAAACAAGGGTGGAACAACTCCCCTTGCCCTGGAGCCAAAATCCTAAACCACAACAATTTTTTATGATCCTTAATAATGTTTCAGGGACTGAAAAAAGTATACTAAGGATGCTTCCAGAGTGCGTCTTCCAGGTCTTTTTCATCTAGGATGTTTCCATATCATGCACTTTGAAAACATTCTACAGAGTGTCCTGGTTTGAGATACACAGGGTTGGTTTATCTTTGATAGACACATCGAACAGCCAATGGTGTATTCCTCCCATGACTCCAGCATATCTCACTATCCCTGGAGTTTTGGTGGGCCCTGGTTCTTCCTTGAAAATGGCTCACAGGCGAGACTGCAGGCTTCACTCTGCTCCTGCCACCCTGCCGTGGTCCACTGCTGCTGCTCTGCGGTGGTCCACAGCTGCCACACTGCCCTGTCACGCCACGTGATCGGCTGTCACTGCTGCCACTGCTGCCACTGCTTTGCCAGAGCCGAAGTGGTGGACTGCCACCACAGTCCTGTTGTGCTGCTGCCCGGCCCTACTGCTCCATGTGCTGCCACTGATGCCACCGCTGCTGGCCCTGCCCTGCTGCGTGGATTGCCACTGCCACCTCTGTTGCTGTTGCTGCTGCTGCTGGGAGCTGCCACTGCCACCACCACCTGAACAGCCTGGTAGCCCTTATTGGTGTTTTCTTTCACTGCATTTTGGCTGCGCACCAACCCCCAACTCCACCCGCATCCCTCGCTGCACCGGTTCTGATCTTATATCAACTTGTTTATATCTTTCTATTGTTACTAAAGCTGGTTTAGTTTCCTAACTCAACAGTGGCCTCACAAACTTTTTCCTCCTTCTTATCTCTCTTCTTAAGCCCTCCCTCTTGGGAAAGGGAGGGGGCTAATTAAAGAGTTTGTCCTGTGATTGGCCAGCCTTGGCCAACAGTGACACAGAGAAAACCAAAGTACAGAAAATGTAGATGATCATGCCATTTTCTTCAAAAGCACCCTTGAACCAAGTCAGAGAAATTATAGGTTCACCTTATATGATTCGTCCTCTTTTTAGAACAAACATAGTGAATTTGTTTTTACTGTCTTACTTTTCCCCCCCTTATGAGTAGATTTGAAATCTTTGATGAAAAGAAAATTAATACAGAAATTAAACCCCCACTCTCCCCCAAAATTGTGACAAAAGTTTTGTTTCTTTGAGACAGGGATATAGAATATATGGTTTTAATATATGCTCATTTTCTGTTTCCTTCATCTTGATATTCATAAAGATAATGAGGTCAAAGTGAAGCAACGAGTGCACCATTTAGTAGGTATGCAGTTTTCCCTAGTTTTACTTGCTCTTGAATTTTTCTCCTCTTTTGCTTTTTCCTTGCAGGTGACCTCATAGGAAACTAGTATAATTTTCCTATAATGTGTCTTTCCTGAGAGAGACGCAATTTTGTATGCATACAAGCCCCTAAATCTTTTTAAATCTCCCTCTTTTACAACAAATCTACCTTATTTAGTTGAAGTCAATAATGTTTCTTGGGGAGGCGTGCATGCTGGAATATTACCTTTACACGCTAATTAATTGAATATGATAATGAGGGCATGATCACAAAGTCAAAGCAGAAGCTGAAAACAAGTAATCAGACTATTTTTTGGCAAGCAATCTTTAACTTAACCAAGGTTAAGAGGGTGTCTCTGCGAACATTGCTTCATGTGAGTTGAGTTTTAGAATGTAAGTCCCATGGGGCAAATCCTAGGAGATAACGCTCTCTCTGTTTATAGTTTTCTGAAATAAAACTGGTACATTTGGCTATAGAAAGATTAATTCTGATGGAGGAGTACCAAGGATCTCACAGTTCTATGGCAGAATCTGTTGTGGAGTGTAGGCCTTAATTCTGTGAGCTATAGACTGGGATCCTACCTTGTGAAGAGCTAGAGAGCATGTACTACCTAACCTGGAGTATTGAGAAACAGGTCTTCTAAGCCTCATACTCCTGCTGGATCTTATACTTAGAAAAAGAACTGGTTGGGAATGTGAAGGTTCAGGATAGCCTTTGTTGCAGTGACCATGAGACACTTCAGTTCAGGATCTTTCTAGGAGAGAACAGATCAAAAATCAATATCACAACCGTCAGTGTCGAGAGAGTAGGCTGGCCTGTTCAATGCTGTTTAACCAACCTCTTCATTAATGACCTGGATGATGAAGACAAAATGAACCCTTTCATATGAGGAACCTTGGGACTGTCCAGCACAGAACAAAGAAAGCTCAAGGGGTTTTTAAGAATGTTTATGCCTGATGGGCGGGAGTAAAGAAGACAAGCTGAAGAGTCAGCTGGTACCCAGTGAATTGACAAGAGGCAATGGGCACAAACTGAAATACAAGAATTTTATTTAAATATAAGAAAAAAGTTTTTTAGTGTGAGGATAGAATACTGGAACAAGCTGTCCAGGTACCTTGTGGAGTCTCCAGCCTCGGAAACACACAAGGCCTGACTGGACACAATCCTATGCAAACTCTTCTGGCTGACCCTGCTCTGAGCAGCGTGTTAGTCTAGGCAGTCTCCAGACATGCCTTCCAACACTGGCTATTCTATCACTATTCTTGACCACTGTGTGGTGTAGAGCTAAACATGCAGAAGGATTCCAGTACTGCCAGTGATATCTGCCTCAATCACCTATGTTTTCTTCCTCCTAAACCTAGGAATTTGGATTATTGTTGAACATCTACCCAAGGACAGTCTAGTTAGCAGTCATATAACCTAGCCCAGGGAAGGAAGCACTCTTGAAATCATTACAAGATATATGCAAGATCTGTACAGCTGTAAATTGAAAATTCCTCATATAGTGCTGTAACTGATGCCTTTTTATTAAAGTAGATCCCTATGTATTTTGTACCACTGAGACAGTACCACTCTTTTGAACTAATTTGTCTTGGGAGCTTTGGAACTAGTAATTCTTCCCAGATGGAGAGCTTCTACAAATGGAAGAGCACAAAGATAAATAGTATTTCTCCTTCTAACTTCCACACTCCCTCTACATCTTACACTGTTAGCCGTATTCTCCTAGCTGCTTATCAGTATGTTTAGGATGATAAACTATGTGTCCTGCTTCCTGACTCAATTTTCTCCTCCACTCACCATTGTGCACTACTTTTATTCTGTTTTACTTCCAACATTCGGTCCAGAACTATTTGCTTTACACTGCTGTCTCATAGTTATTGAAACACTTTGGGATGAAAGGTGCCACCACCACATATTTTCAAAGAGCATTCTTATGCCTGTAGACTGCAAATACTGCCTGGAACAGGCGCACAGAACTGCCATTGCCTTGCTTTCATTTCTTTTTACACTTCAGTTTTTCAGTAGAAATATAAACTGTGCATTTCTGGGTTTTAGAGTTTCAGTTGTATGATTTCCTAAACAAAAGACTTGGTATTGAAGCTTTAAACCTAACAAAGCTTTTAATCAGCCTACGTACATGTCATTTTATCCCCTCTTTATATAGACTATGTAAAAAACCAAACTCTTATTTTATTCTGTACTTCACACTGTTCCTTGGTAAAACTGAGCTTTATAGAGAGCCCTTTTTCTGCATATATTCACAAATACTATTTATACCTCAAGCTAGCGAGGGAAATGGATGTCTGTCTCACCCCTGTGGGTTTTGTATAGGATGAAAGGAATACCATTATTAGAAAGTCAGCTTTTCCCTAATGAATAACCTCAATACGGTTTTGCGGATACCAGTGACCCTTAAAAAGTGATATTTTTGAAATGAGCAAATTACCACATAGCAATAGTGTCACATGACTTGGGCAACTTGAAGTTGTATGTCAAAATCTACCATCAGCAGAAAGATTTAAGAAAACTTGAGATTATAGTAGAAAAAAAAATCACTTGCCTTATTTTTTTCCCCTAGTAATTCTATGTGATTAAAACATGAAAGGACTTGCTATACTGACTTCCTTTTAAAATTCAAGCATTTTTTAAAGTCTCATGTGAACACTTTTAATTTCATTGAAGATAGCCAAATTACAGTCATGTAAATTGAGAGTACTCTTGCCTTGTTTTCTAAACATTAATTTGGTCAGTAAAGCATGAGACTATGTGTAGCTGGAAATAGAGCATGTAAAAATTAATTTTCAGAAAAAAATGTTTGCCATGAGTTCTCTCTTAAACCATTTTTAGTGAAGAATTCTTGGTATTATTTCTGTCTTTTACACAGTTTCTCTACAATATCTTCAAGCTGTTCCATCTCTTTCCTTTCTTTTTTTTTTTTTTTTTGTGACCAGTGGAGTCAAATTAGCAATATATGCTCATGACTCATGAATACTGAGTTGTATTCATAATATTTTATCTGAAAAACAATCTGTCCAGCATGCATTAGACCTAAGCTTAAGGTGTGTGATCTTTGAACTCCTAGAATAGACAACAGAGATTTCTTGCAGAATAGAAAAAAACAGAAAGGAAAGAGTATGTGTATGTCACTGATGGCTGGATTAGATTAACGGCTTGAGAAATGAGTGCGGAAAACAGATGAGTAAATGAGGGACAAAGAAAGAATGAGAAAAACAGTTGAGGTGTCTGGTGCCGAAGAAAGGAGTGGATAACGAGAAGGCAGATACAATGACTGTGGTTGTGTGGAAACCACTATTCTTGAGATTGATACTTCCCTTTGAAGCTGGTGCCCAATACTTTGGATCCAAATAACCGTAAATATCATTGCAATTGATGTTGTAATGAAAATAATACAGTATCCACTTGTAGCACTTGACTGATACTGCTCTAGTTCTGAGAAGTGGTCTCTGTCTTTAGAATTATGGTATTAAGAATTTGCAAACACCTGTCTGGTAACCAAGCTTAAATAAATAAATATCTAAACCCTTCCCAAGCATAGGAAGAATTTAATTAAAATTTCTTCACACGTTTCTTTACTGTTGAAAAAGACTCTAAAGTGTTCTCTCAGGGCTACATCCATTCCCTTTCTTCATGCTTGAGGAGCATTAGTATCTTAATTTAAAAAAAAAAAAAAAAAAGGAAAAAACCCAAAAAACGATGGCAAAGAAGAAAAAACACCACCACAAACAAAAAAATCTACAACAATCCCACAAAACCAATGCTGTTCATAACTCTGATGGTCAGAGGGAGCACGCTTTACTGGGAGCAGAATCCTCCATTAAATGCAACAATTTTTTTCAGATCTTTCTGAGTTCCCTCTACAATAAATCTTCCTCTTGCCCCATGTACTCACCAGAAGGAATTAAATTCTCCCTGCTCTTTTTTTTTTCTTGCCATCTTCTTGCCAAATAGCTGGCAGTCCTTTGGTAGGGGACATTCTCAGTCTGGGCTCCTCTCAGTTCTCTCTAGGAGGTAACTGTCAACTTGTTATTTACCTCAAAACAGTTTTCCCTATTGTCTGCTTAAAAAAGCAGTTGAGGTGAGCCATGGCCAGCTGCCAGACACCCACTGGCTGCTATCACTCCCCCTCCTCAATGGGATGGTGAGAGGAAATAACATGAAACAGCTCGAGTTTCAAGATAGGGATGGGGAGATCACTTACTAATTGTCATCATGATAAAAATGACTTGCCTTGGGGAAAATCGATTTAATTTATTGTCAGTTAAAATATAGTTGGATATTGATAAACAAAACCAAAACCTAAAGCACCTTCCCACCACCCCACCTCTTCTTCCCAGGCTCAACTTTACTCCTGCATTCTCAGCTCCTCTGCCATCCTCCTCTCTGAGCAGCACAAGGGAGTTGGGAATTTGGGCGGTGGTCAGTCCATAACAGCTCCTCTCTGAAGTTCCTTCCTCCTCACACTTTTCCCCTGCTCCAGTGTGTGTCCTCCCCACACACAGCAGTCCTTCAGGATAAACCTGCTCCTTCGTGGGCACTCCACGTGCTGTAGCTTCCTTCAGGCAGCATCCACCTGCTCCATTGTGGTCTTCTCCAGGGACTGCAGGGGAATCCTTGCTTGGGGGCCTGGATCACCTCCTCTTCTCCTCCCACTGTCCGCTCGGTGCTCCCAGGGCTCTTTCTCACACTTCCCTCTTCTCTGCCAGGCAGCATTTTGCCTGTCCTCACACAGGCTTTCCCCGAGGTGCTGCTGTCTTGGCTGTGGGGCTCAGCCGAGCCCTGTGGTGGGTCGGTTGGAGGTGGCTGGAACTGGCTGTGTCTGGCACAGGGCAGCCCCAGCCTCTCCTCACAGAGACTGCCTTGCAGATGCCCCCTGCCAGCCCCTGGGCATCTGCACCCTGTACAGCAATATAAAAGGCTTTAAAGTGAGTTTTTTTTGTGGGCCAAAGCGAACATGAAGGTCTGGATGAGGTTCGGATAGTAGGACACACTTTGTGGCTCCAAGAAAAGGATTTCAGTAAGACTATTATAATTTTTAAACATGCTTTATTTTATAGAGTAGCAGCAATGTATGATTTACTTTTAAAATGCTACCAGGACTTTGTAGAGACTGGTATTTCCTCTACAAGAGTCAGGGAATGAATTGTTTGCTTTGCAAACATGAAGCATGTTCAGAAGACATAGACATGGAAATAAACATGAAATTTTAACTTCAAGAAAACAAAAAGCAGAACAGTCCAAGCCACTTCACTGTTGAATGGCTTTGAATGAGCACTACAGCCCTGTGCCTTTCAGTAAAGGGTCTATTTAACATGCCTAAACATATACAGGGTGTCATTTCTGCTGTAACAACCTGCATGAGGCACTAAAGTCCTCTGATTCAAGGAAGTTGTGTGTTTTCTGAGGGCAAAATAAAGCAAATCTAGGTGAACAAGAATGATAGCTATACTTCTCTGAATAAAAGAAAACATTTTTAATATCCCCCAATCTGTTTAGCCTGCCTCCCTGCCAGGAGACAGAGGTGCCGTGCACCTGCTCATCTCTAAAGCCCACACATACATATATATATAATATGTATATGTTTGTCTGTGTTACAGCTCCCTGAATTCTGGTTGTCTGAAAGAAGACTAATGTAAGATGTTATGAGAAGTATTGAGATTTGGTTCCCACTTCTCAAAAGTCACACTGCAGAAATCTCTGTATATTGATTAATAATGGGCTTTCATCAACGTGCATGGATTTGTTAATAACCACATATTGATTACACATCTCTCTTCCTTTTTTTCCCGTTGACTGGCAGCTGCCTCGAGGACTCTGTCTGTATCTGAACTCTCCATCTCACACCATTGTCTCTATTTCTGAACCCTGATCTCATTCTATCATTCTACCAAAGTCCAGAGATTAAATATGAATTAATTTTGAAAAGAATGACAGTTCTTTGAAGAAGGAAGTATGACTAAACCTTCTTTATATCACCTAATCTTGTAATTCACACATCACTGGAATCTGAGATACTTTCTCAGGAGGCTGTAGGGAAGACAGATATGGCCAGATACTTAGGACAAGGGGATGAACAGAGGTAAGTGCTTCACAGGAGCGATCACAACCTGAGATGATGTATTTTAGGCATGTAGGTGGATAGAAGTTTCTGAGGTCAACAACAATAAGTAAAATTCACTGTTGCACAGATAGCCCACATTTGTCTGTTCTCTACTTCCAAATTCAAAGTTGAGCTCTAAGTGGGGCACGGTCATGAGTCTCTAAAAAGCTGACTATCATTTGAAATGCTTTGAACTCTTAATTTCAAGATGCTTGAGACTCTGAGACTGCAAGTGTATGACAGAAATTCCAGCACCATATTTTATCATGTTTTTTATTTCACAGACACTATTTTATTTTTCTATGGTCTCATAAGCAGTCTTCTTAAAATAAGAGGATTTTACTGTTTGATTGAAAGAGAGGAAATAATGTATTTATAAATAAAAAGGAAGCAAATAATTTGTAAGACATTTGTCAAAAGATAGGGTATGTGTTTTATTTAGCTTTTTCTCATTTTTTTCAGAGTAAACTAAGTAAGCTTCAACAACAGTTATGTGGGACATATATTCTAAGAAAAAAATTAACTGTAAGGTAAAATTGAATAATCTTGCAACTCTAGTTTGGTTGTCAACTCAAATGCTGCTGTATGAAGAACTTATTTCAAAAACAGCATAATAAGAAATGTTATATTGGGTTGACTCTCATACTGCTGAGCTTTATACCAAATGGGAAAAAAAAAAAAAAAAGAATAGCACACAAAAGCTGGATAAGTCTGTCTGGTTTGGTGTGTAACGTCCGTGGACTGTGCTATCTTCCTTCTTTATCATTCGAGGTGTGTTCTTGCTTTCCTGGACAAAAACCTAGAGTCTCTGTTTTGTTTCACAACTGGATTCTATCTTTCCTTACTGAGCTCTACTGAGATAATTAATTTTGTCTGTTGTCCTGATGATCAGTTTTGCTCTTTCTAGGCTTTGTAAGCTGCATCTTACTTTTCAACAGCCTATAATTTTGTTCTTGAGTTATTTGATTTAAGAATAAGGAAAACCTGTACTAATATATAGGAAAGGAGAAGGAAAGCACTGAAATTGCAAAGTAACATTTTTCCCACCTGATAAAAATAAAGGGATAACAGTGAAGGAGCAAGATGTCTTCTCTGGGAAGGCATGGCCACTGCTCAGCTATGTAATCAGTAAGGAACTACACAGATCACCACTGGCTCCAGGGGGATCTTCCTGAAATTTTGAACTTTATAACGTATACAAAAGATACTGATCTAGTTCCATACGTGCAGTAAAATAGACACTATGTGTGCAGTTGTTGGGAAACAATAGAAATGCTGTGAAAATCAACATGTGGCAGAAGTAGCCTGGGAGGAGAGATGATGACTTTATGTGCAGCAGCTTATTTCTATCTCCTTGTTCCATGCATCAGGCACAGCTGACATCCACAGTAGAAGAGCTTGCACTTTACAGGAGCCAAGGAATATGTACCCTCTCCTGTCAGAGCCTTGCACTGTTGTGTCACTGTGTTATCTGACCTATGGCAGGTGTGTTGCCTGTCATATGACTTGCTGGAGGGAATGATTCTGTAGCAGCGAGTGTCTCAGTGACTGGACAACACCATTGCTTTCTATTGTATCCACCCCTGCTGCAACGTGTGTTGTGGAGTTTGGGGGAAAAGCAAAGGGAAAAAAAAAAGCAGCTGCAGCTGACGCCAGGAAATTAAAATAAATTATCAAAGTCATATTTTTCAGTTTATTCATAGAAAGCCTGTAATTTTCAGTATTCTTAATGGAGCAATCAAAGCTATTTATTTGTATGGGGGATCTAATGTCTCTTCTTCATTTAAAAATGGTATTTCTACAGCCATAGTGTATTGGTAGATGCAGGCTATGAAAATGCGAATAAAACTGTACTTTCCTGAAGTGACACAAGCTAAAATAAGAGAAAAGTTGATCAAAGCTGTCTTATAAGTGTAGCTCTGAATGCGGTTAATATGTTATTGAGAATGATCCTGTTACCACTAATACAAGGCAGGAGCTTTTTATAGGCAAGACACATTGCAAATGGTAATAGTGCCTAAAATTACAAATCTAGTGGCTGTTTAGGTGCCCAAGGATATCCCACACCTCCACCTGCTGCTGCAGAACAGCAGTAATCCATGCTGCGTGTTGCAACTCTCTTGTATACATTTGAGGATTTAAAACAGCACCTGACTTGTGTTTAAGTACATGAATCACTACCTTGGTATAAGATTCAATGTGATGTTTCTAGTTTCAAATCAATAACACAGGAGTTTATTTACAATGTATTGCCCTCAGCTCTCTTTTCAGCTGGGGAATCTTTTATTTTTATCTTTACAAACTGTTATATAATCATCGTAAAATGATGTTTTTACTTTTATTGGAAAAAAAGGTAAATTAAATGGTATCTGATGGAAAGAACAGACAGTTGGACAATGCTCTACCTGCAACAGACCTGACTCTCTGTTAAATTTCCGTGGCAGATGTTTAGTGCCTCTCTTTCATTGGGTTTACTCATCTGATACTGAACATCTACATATAAATGAATCTCCAAGAGAATTAAATCACAAGTTATTGTTGGTAGCAGCATGGCATAGTAGATTTTGGTAGATGATCAAAATTAAGAAGGCTAAGTTAAACAGCAAACCTCAAAATAAATGAATTTTTATATACTCTTTCCCAGCGATTCCTGCCCATTCTAACATTTTTTTGGTCTCTTTTAATGAACCTATTTTTCAGCCCTCTGTATTTTTCCCTTTGCATCCTCCATACGTAGCACTTTCTCTGGTACCTCTATCCTGAAACATTTCTGAGATTCTGTGACCTGATTCTGTCTCTGTTGTGGGTACTCTAATGAGGATAAGAGGATGATGAACACTATTTCCTATGGCTGATGTTACTTAGATGTATTTCTCGCAAATGCTGCATTGTTAAGTGTAACCTCACTCTATCTTTTAGATAGTCTTTTGTAGTATTTCTGAGTGAGGATTTATAGTGGAATCATTAATTGCAAAAGAAAATCAGCTAGTTGGTTTGAAGAAAAATGTTACTTCTTTTGCCTACAAGCAGCACACCAGGCTTCAGAAATGGGTGACTGCTTCTGGACTTGAGGTCTATGACAATTTTTTTCACCTCACATGTTTTTTTCTCTCTCTTTCAACTGGACGTAGCATTTCTTTAAACACATCTTGCAGAAAGTTTATCATGGGGTTTGAAAAGCCTGCTAAATTTTTATTTTGAACAAAATATTTAGATTTCTTTTAGTCCTATGATTAAGTGCACTAAACCTCTACAGGCTGAATTCTGGATGCAGGATTTGTAAGGAATTAGGGTTGAGTACTTCACAGGTCATGTATCCAGAATCCTTAGTGTGTCAAAATGCCTTAAATGTATTTCATTGTTGTTAAAAAAAGAAAACTTCACATCTACCTATGGCAGGATTTCTCTCCCTTCAAAAAAGAAAAGAAGATGGTGATGATGTGAACATCTAGTGATCCAACAAATGCAGGTACAACTCAGCATTCATTTTACTGGAGATCTATAGAAGCATAGATGCAAGAAGGGTACTTTCATGGCATATGTGGACTAACATTCAGGAAAAATGATATCTTAGTAACCACACTACAAACCTGTCACCACCATTCAATATATTCATGAAAGTTCTTCAATATCTTTAAATGTGCATTATACTTTTGTGTTTTTTAATTTTTTCCCAGTTGTGGAGAAAGTATATTATTATTTGGACCTCCATGGAATAAGTAGTAATTTTATTAATCCTGAATCTTCCTTATTCTAATTTCTTTAGTCTTCAGACTTCTTGTTTCTTTGGCTTACTTGCAAGTATCTTGGACTAAAATGCATTGAGTTTAATGTGGGCCTTCAGATGGGCTTCAGAGTCTTTACTTTTGGAAAAAACCTCCTTAACTCATCCTGGCAAATATTTACTAATAATGTAACAGTGACCATACAGATTACAATTTTTCCCTGTCATCTGGCAAGGGAACTGTTTTGAGGAAAAGCAATTAAAATATCACTGCCCACAAGCTGCTCATAAATGTAAACAATAGCACTGTGGAATATCTCTACCTCTATTAAGTGCCAACATTAAATTATTACTAACATGGACAGACCATCACTAGATGTTTACTGACCCATACAAAGCTGGGCTGCAGTTTCATTACCTTGCACAAGATCAGACTAGACTTAAAATGACCTGCAGAGACCTAAATTAGTCTTTTACAGACTGAAAGAGAAAACAAAATATCTATGGATTGAGTTACTGATTTTCAGAAAGTGCTACTAGGATATGTAATCAGTTCAGTTTTATTGATTCCCTTGTCTGCCCCTCTCTCCTGATGCACCCCGTTTTATATACCCATAACTCAGTGATGATTCATACACAGGCCAAGGGGATAGGTTTTAATTAAAACTCCCTTCCTGAACACCAAGGAAAAAGTGTTTTAAGATGTTTGTGCAGAAGAGATTCATGAGACATGAAAAGAGGAGTAGAAATTGGCTCAGAATTTTTAGGTTAGGCAGAATCCAATTAGTGATTGTTAGCAGTGCTAGTATTTACTACTGATGCAGGGGCCTTTGATTTGGTATATATATTCTATAAATGTGAAAAGCACAAAATATGTTATAGTATAAATAGATAGAAAGAAAGTGGGCAGGAAAACAGGTAGTAAAGAGGTAAGGTCACCCAACAGAAAATCAGCATTTAAAATCTAAAGTCAGAGTTAAATTCAGGTCTTCCAACTTGCAGTCCCCTGTATCATAGCTACTGAAATCCCAGTTTTAACTCCTGTTGAGTTTATCAGTGTTCAGAATACTTCTTCAGAAGAAAAAGAATATTTAGAGGGAAGGTAGCCTATTTATAACAGATGAGGACATGAGATCAAGCTATTTTTTATAAAATTGCCAAATTACTAAATCAGTTTTAAATTTGATCATCTAACGAGATACATGACAAAAAAGTCTTGAGCAAAGTGTAAATAATGAACTTAAGAGTATCTCTGTTGGCAAAATGAAATAAACTAACAGTTTGAAAAAAAAAAATTTATGTGCAATATATAGATCTATGACTTTCTGCATAAATAGGCAGCAACTATATAGGTAATGTACTTAATGAACTAATAGGAACTAATTGTTAAAAGTAAGAGAAATTAATATCAAACTGTCAGAAGACTTCCTCTCTCTAAGAGAGACATGTTGACAAATTAAAGAAATTCTCATTGACCACTTCCCTTGTTTAATCTCTGTGGAAATGGAGAGACATTAATCCTGCAATGACTAAAAAAAGTATAAAATTTATCTTAAGGCGTATAGTATGTTAGCAGTTATGAAAAAAAAAGGTAAAATACAGTCTAAATCAATACAGAAAAACCTAATTAAAAATACCCTTCAAACTGTTTACAAGAAAACTTACCTGCCCCTTCCTTGCTGTTAGGCCAGAGTGTTCTCCCCTGCTTGGTGTGCTGTGGGCTCTTTCTCTCTGCTTTCTCACCCCACCTTGCTCCCTCCTCAATCCTCTGAGCCACTCAGTCAGCCCCAGCCTGGGGCCATCATCCTGTGCTCGCAGCCAGAGTTCCTGATCCCTGATTTTTGCTGGATGATGAAATCCAAAGTGGCTCCTACAAGCCAATGGGGAAGTGAGTCTCAGATCTTGGAAAGCAGGTTACTGTAGGCTGACAAAAGTGTTTTGTCTGTAATGCTTTGTCCCTGAGCTTTAGAGGTGTGGAAGATGCAGCTTATTGTTCCCTCGCAAAATCAGTAATATTGAGAGAAAAGTAGTAAGAGGTTTTCATTGTTGTATTTGATAGAATAGGTTTTGGCATAGCACGCCACTTCAGCGTTTATTATTTATGGAATTTTTATCTTGTCAGGCTTAATCTGCACTATGGTTAATCTTTAATGGATTCAGTGCTCCCTGTGAGGTGTTGGGAATGCTGTGTAAAAAGAAGAGAATTACGGTGGTGGTGTTACCTCCTGTAACAGTGATGTATCTGTAGCACAGCATTTGACAATTCTAATGAAGGGTATGCAGCTCAGGGAATATGTTAAAATCAAGTGTGACAGGACTGCTCCTAATGTCACCCTGCTGCCCTGGGTGGGTGGCCTGACCAGATTCTGGATGAATCAAAATCTCCAAGCCTCGTTTCTTTACGTCCTCCATCAGACCAAACAATACCCGATCTTACAGAGAAACGGCACAGCGCAACTGCCCTTTGCAGTTCGTGTCCAGGGATTTCTCCACACTGTTGCCCTCCAAACAATCTCAGAGGAGGAAGAGAGAGCAGCCATGTCTGTCTGTACCTTTTCCACCTGTCTTGCCGACAGCTTTGGAAGGGGAGGCTGCATTGGAAATGCTTTGTCTGTCAGCATGTGGCAGGGCAGTTCTGAAAGCATAGACTCAACATTTTAAGCATATTAAAAACATATATGGCTGCTGCTTTTAGAAAGCTGACCTTGATTCTGCAGCTGGTGGTTATACAGGTAGGCTTTACTCACATTAAATAGCGGTTGGCCTGCATTTGACCAGAATAAATCCGATGGTTTCTTCTTTTATTTGTATTTGAAACATAACAGGTTTTGCAAATTAGTGTTTAGCCTTAAAAGCTGACATGAAAACATGGGATTGTTATCTCTACTGTGTGCTCATGGCAGTTTTTCTACAATTGTGTGAGAGAGGGTCTGGGTATATTCTCTGAAACTCTTAAGTTTCACCTTTTTTGGAATATATTCTGGCACTAAATGTTTTACTTGCAGGCAAGAGTTAAATTAGCTATTGAAATTTCATTACATAAGTGTATTTAGAAGAAAGGAAACAAAGTGTTTTATTTCTCTACTTGGAAAACATCAATTGTGCTGAGTAAGACTTGTTAACCTAACTTCTTCAGATAGCTGTGTGGGATTTACTTCTTGCAAATCCCAGTTTTATACGGCCATTAACTGCAATGGCTGTAATGGAGGTTTTGTCAGAAGTGGTTGATTTCACTAAGGCCAGATTACAACATATTTGCCTGAGCTTCATAATTTTAACCATTAAAATAACAATACCAGCCTTCACTAAGCCTCTACTCAAATAACCAGCAAGTTTGCTTGGATAATTTTGTTTGCTTTTTTTCTCTCTCTTTTTTTTTTTTTAGCAGCTGAATACCTAATGCTGAAAGTTAGACTACTGAGTGTCCTGAGGCTGTGCAGAGCAGTCTCTGTCTAGAACTGGGATCATAGTCTCACAATTTATGTTGATTTTTAGGGTTTTTTTAATGTTATGTTTTGCATTGTATTTTAAGTTCCAGGAATAATGATTAGTTGTAGCTTCTTGTTCTCAATACTTGCATTTCCGTTGTGAGACTGAACTGTGTGAGGGGGCAAAAAAAAAAAGCCAGAAAAAATATGTTTTCATACATTAAATTGTTACTTTTAAATAAGAAATAATCAAAATCTCCGAATTCTAATCAAGTCATAAACAGGGTTTCTTTATTTAAAAATAGTGCATGTATAAAGAAGGAAGATAGCTACTTGCCTGATGCTTTTTTCTTTGTTGTGGGTTCAGAAATACAGGTTTTAATATTCATAAGACCTCAACTGTCACTTACTTGGTTGTGTACCAGCTTTGTTCTGCATTTGTCATAAATACAAATACCTTTATATACTGTACTTAGAGCAAGACAGATAGAAAGAGGAATGATTGAAGATGATTATGAATGGAAAACTATAATTTAGGGTCATTATTCTAAACTTTAGCCCTCAAGTGCCTTGATGAAAAGCAAATTCTATATAAAAATTGTCTGAACATCTTGGTTATTCCTGTGACCCATTCTGAGAGCACCAAGTAAACATTCACGTATCTGTATTATTGTTTTTTGTGTTTGTTTTGGTTTTGGTTTTTTTTTTTTAAATCTGCTGCTTGTTAGATGGACTGTTGTACTGGTACTAAGAAAAAGATTTGTTAGCTGAAAAAAAAGTTCCCTGCCAAAACTGCCTCACAGAGATATTCAGACTGGTTATTTACATAAAAACATAAAAACATAAAAACATCACACTTTACTATATGAAATAACTACCCAAGGAATCTTATACTGCATCAATTTAAAAGACCACCTAGCCTACTATCTTGCTTCCAAGAATGTTCCTAAGCAAACACCAAGGCAAGACTAAGAACTACATAATCAGATACGGGACTGCTTCCTGTATTTTTTCCAAATTTATTTTTAATGTCAGAAAAGCGTTTCTAAGCTAGATATGCTTCTGTGTATTTAACAAATCTCTGGCATTTTCTTCTGAGAGTTGATTAAGTCTTGAACCCATATAAACTTTAGGAACCACAATATCCACTGGGGGGGAGGAAAAAGGGGGGTGGGGGTGGGCGGGGGGCAGCGGTTTTAAGGCACTGGAACACTTTACACAGAGATTAAAAAAAACCTAGCCCAGAGGATACTTACTGATCTTTGGATTTTAATCTGGCTTCTACTAGTTTCTTTTGATTCTTAGTTTTCCTCTTTAGAATCTTAGCTTTCCTCTTTGGACTCTTAGCTTTTGTCTTTTGACTCTCAGCTTCCCATTGGAGGCATAGTGAACAGTTAATCCTCAGCCAGTCCATGCCACAGTGTGCTTACAAGTGTAGTGTGCTTACAAGTGTTTTGCAGCAGCCTAATTTGATACCTCCATCATTCATTTCTGGATGTTAAACTGACATACTGTCCAAAAATCATCTTGAACTTGAAGTTACCCAGTACTTTTGCTTAAGTAATTTGTGGATTCCATCCAGAAATGCAAACCTTAGAAATTCTGGGGCTACTGAAATCAGTGGGGAAATAAATATACACCCCATTAAAGCCAGGATGCCTTATGTCTGATTTATGAAAGTGCAAAGATCAGAGTGAAAGTGAAAGGGAACTTCCCTCAACACTATATCAGAGCAAGTGCAAGAATAATATGAACACAATTTTTTCTAACTATTTTTGCAGTTATCAGGTAGCAAATACTACCTCTGCCTTACTCTTTCATGTCCATATTAACATAATGTAGGCAAATTAGCTAAACTGATTGATCTAATGAAGTGTTATACAATGCATCCAGGAACTCTAGTCTGTTTGCCTAATGAAGTGTCAATATGTCTCAAATGGTCCCTCAAATGATTTAAAGAAATTGTCAGATTTAGTCAAAGAAGCCTCCAATGATTTACACTATTGCATAAAACTCATAATCATTTAACCATAGGAGTACTTCAAATCTCTCCTCATTTTTTCAGCTACTTATCCTGATGCATGTACTAATGTCTAATTTGCTAATTAGAGGAAGAAGATTGGAATGCTCTGACAGGCAAGGCTAAAAGTGGGTTCTGTCCGGAAGGGAAGCCACAAATGTAACAAAGACAATTTGCAAAGAAGGGAATAAGACATAAATAAAGCAATCACTTGGAAGACTGGGAATTTACAAGTCATCATTTACTAGGAAGGATTAAAATTATTGCAGAATCATTGCAGCTTCTGAGGAAAATCCTAATAGGTTTCAAAAAACTTCATAGAAACTCCTTCCTGCAGCAGTTTTAATAGGTTCCCATGTTAAACAGTCTTATTCAAAAAATTCTCGTCATTTTATAATCTGCCTTAAGAGGAAATACTAGGAATCCCTTACTCATTACTTCAGAGTGTTGTTAAACTGAAGGACAAGACATCACAAGAGACTACCAGAAGAATTGTTAATAAAGCAGGAGTATAACTACAGAGAGGCAAGTGATGAAACATCTTAAAAGCCTCACAGAGTTTTGTAAGGGATCTGAAAAATCAGAGAAACAACTCATTAAATGGAGAACATGTGATTATGTTAATTTTACAAAAGCTGGCAAACTCTGACAGACAAAATTCTATAATTGCAGAAGCAACCATAACTTTGCATGTCTAAATTTCTTTTGTCACATGTCATATGACCAAAACTAAACTTCATGGTATTAACAGCCCTGATAGAGACCATAGAATCACAGAACAGTTTGAGTTGAAAGGGCCCTTTAAAGGTCATCTAGTCCAACCCCTTTGCAGTGAGCAGGAACATCGTCAACTAAATCTGGTTGCCCAGGGTCCCATTCAGACTGATCTTGAATATTTCCAGGGATGAAGCTTTCACAGCCTTTCTGGGCAACCCGTTCCAGTGTTTCACCACCTTCATCGTGAAACAATTCTTCCCTATATCTAGTCTGAATCTCCCCACTTTTAGTCTAAAACCATCACCCCTTGTCCTGTTGTAACAGACCTTGCTAAAAAGATTGTTTCCATCTTTCTTATAGGCCCCCTTAGGTACTGGAAAGCTGCAATAGCTAAATTACATCTGAATTATGTGGAAATCAGAAAGTAAAATCTGAGATAATAACACTAGTGTTCATTCTGCGAGATTTGCTTCAAAATAAGTTCAAACATCAGAGTGTAATAAAACTTAAATAACAATGAACTGCAGTGTAGACAGTATATCACATTAATTTTAATATGTTAAAACTGTAATCAGAAATAATTGGATTTTCAATACAGAAGTAAATGAAGTTGCTGAACAAAAAGGAAATTAACATTGATTACAAGTTGAATAAACCATGCAGATTTGCAAGGTCCTGATTTATTGAGGTGGGAACTGCTTCTAAGCCCATTAACATAAACATTTAATTAATGTGTCATTATTTTTGCCAGCTAGTGCAAAGAGTTAGAAACCACTAAAAAAATCATTTAATTTTGATAATGAAAATCAATATGAAAATTGCAAGAGAAGAAATCTCAAATTACAAGACTGGACACTACTAAACCTCTCTCATGGTAACAATCAAGAAACAACAAAAGCTGTTACCAAGCATCACAATTGTTGCTATTTCGAACATCAAAACCTGCTGTCTTTCACATTCAAATGATCGAATCTTTGCTGTTTGGAGAAAGTAACATGTCTAGGAAATATGTTTCTTTCTTTTTTGTCTGAAAGTGCTATTTATGTTTCTGTGCTTCCTGGTGGACAGTCCCTCATACTCCTAAATACCTGCCCTTTAGGGAGTACCCAAAACTCTGTAAGACTATCTTTTCCAAGTTTAGTCCTCTTTCTGTATTCTGCCTAGTTTATACTATGAGCCAAAGAGCATTTGATAAACTTAATAATATAATAATGTGATACTCTCTTAAAAGGATCCCAGTGATTTTTTTAAAATTTACTATAGGTGGATGATTGAACCCTGTGAGGACCCTGTAATAATCTAGATAAATAGGAAGAGATAGATTTATTTTTACCCATTTACATTCTATAGACTCAAACAACAACAACAACAATAAAAAATCTCACCCTCTCTGCCTTCCCATTGACTTAAAATATGAGAGATTTTGTAAACTACGCTCACTTGCTTTGAGTGGACAACTTTGAGTTACAACCACACCCTGGTGAATTTTGCATGTTCCTTTTATCACATGTGAATCATATAAAGGATAAATACATTAAATTCTATACTCTAACCTTTTCTACAGTGATTAACATCTTTTGATTCAATGAATATCAAAAGACAATGTGCAAGAAACTATGCTGAAAAATTTTGAGTCGCAGTTTGCAAATCAGATGTGAGGGGCCTCATCGTTACTCATGATGCCTGTATCCCAAGCACACTTGGTAGTATAGCAGAGCACTCTCTATTCCTTCACCACTACAAAGGGAGAGTAGTCCTTTCTTGGGAGGTTCCTCTGTAAGACTTCAGAAATTGGAACTGTAGTGTAGGAAAAGGCTGCTTATTATAGCCAGGTCATTCCAAATGGTGAAGTCTTACACGTATATTTTATCAGATGCTCTCCATCTGCAGGTACAAAGACCATATGTTAGGATTACTGAAGATACTCCATTTCACCCAAACACTAAACAAATAAACAAAAAAATAAAATGACCTAGTGAATAAAAGATATCCCTAAGTTGCCAACCAGACAAAAGCCTTTAAGTATTCTTTCTCCTCCATTCAATTTTCCTGTATGTATAGGGTTACCACAAATAGGACACTGAAGTTACCTAAGCCTAGATAATGCCTATTTTCCCTCTCTTTATTATTGTAGCTAAAAAGAATTTATATGGAAATAGGTAATTCAAATATAAACTGTGCAACTTGGATCTTACCTAAACAGTATCAAAAAATTCTGAGAAGCAGTTTACGTTTATTTCCAAATTTCATCCTTCCTTTATTTTCTGCACTGTAAGGCTGTGATTGCACTCCTTTAGTATTGTAAAATCAGTGGTGAAATGGAGGGGTAGTGGATTATGACTGAAACTAGTAGAATAGAATTTTTAAATTAAATTAATGAATTTATCCTTAAGTATAGGATTCTTCAATTACCCTGTCGAGTGCCAAGGAAAAACCACAGTCTATTAATAACTACCGGTATGATGATTCAAGATGTTAACAGTTCACTATTGAGTGTTGTCGCAGTTTGAAATGAGGAGGCTGTTGTCTCCAAAAGGTTTCACTACTTCATAGGTCTGGAGAAAATGTAACACACACACACCCGCCAAGCCTACACAAAAGGACGTTAAGTGGCTCGTTAAGGCTTTGTTTAAGCAAGGAACACAAAAGCGAGTGAGGCAGCTTTTAACTTAAAGGGGTGAAAACAGAAGTGTTTTAATGCTATACGCAATTAAAACCATAAATCAATCATTTAAAGTTAAACAGGACTGGTTGGAAAGGAGAGAAAGGGAGAGAGATTAATAAATACATCAACAAAATATATATATATACATAAAAATACACTCCCTTCCCCCACGCCGAATCAACATCCCCGCTTAAACAAAGGATGCCCCACGCGGTGGCTCCGAAGGGGTGGGGAGGTGGAAGGAGAATCGCTGAAAAGAGTCTTTAACCTCCAGTCCAGTCCAGTCCAGTCCAGAAACGAACCGTCCAAGCAAACTTCTGCAAAAAGTCTTTCACCACTCGTAGAAGAGCCCATCGTATCTTCCCCTTGGGTGTTCATCTGTCCCTCTGAAGGACAACGACGTCTGTGTCAGGTGCTGGCTAGACTTTCCTCACTGGCTTATGGGGAACGATCTTTCTCACGTCCCGCGGCGGTGGGTCTCTCCGTGTGGGGTGGGGACACCTCGTGTAGCCCTTTCCACCCCCTCGAGGAAATGGAAAGTACTTGTGAAAGAAATTCTTTTTACTGCTGTGTGGAGGCAAGCGGTGTTTTGTTCTCCCTGTGTCAGAAATCTCTCTCCGGGTCCTGTTCTGAAAACTCAAATGTGCGCGCCAGGGCGAGTCGGAAAACTCCGCTTTTTATACATTCATTCGCTGAGGTGTGTCTGAAATGTCTCGGCTCCCAATCAGGGAGCGAGAGGGTTGTGACTTCTCTTCCCAAAAGTCACGAGAAAACTTTTCGCGTGCTTTGGGGGGAAGGAGAAGGGGAAGACAAAGGTCTCAGACCCCGCCAGCACCATCTTAACCCATTACAAGTGTCTTCTTTAAGAATGATGTTAACCTATGTAACTTACAAGTTATAATAAACTTCTGCCTCGCAGTCGGTTGGAGACAAGAAGTTGTATGAAGGTTTCTGACATGGACAAAGTAATAGTAGAATAGCTTGGCCTGACTCTTGTAGAAGTGGGGCTCTGACTCCTGGGCCATGTCCTCTGTTAAAGAATTGCAACTGCATGAGGTGTCCCATTACTGACTGCTTTTACAGTGGTCTTGAACAGGTTACATGGGATATTTCAGGCCAAATTCATGCCTTTTCCCCAGAGAACAGCTGAGGTGAAGGTAATGGCTTAGCTATAGCAGCCAAATGCCACTGACACACAAAAATGTTGATTTCTGTCACACAAAGGCAGCATGGAAAGCAAGCACTTGGGACAGTGTGCTTTTTTGGTTTTTACCTTTACTTTCTTTCTGGGTTCAGTCACAAGAAATGATACAGAGCCAGCCTGAAGAGTGGAACTGAATGTTTGTGGGAAGACTGTCAATTTTAAAGCAGACTCAGGTGTAGATGTAATGGCCATATCAGAAAAGAATTTTACTCCCCTCACTGCTGAACCAGCTGTTGCAACTCTAAATAATCCTAGAGGCAGTGTAAACAAAAACAGCAAAATCTGTAGCTTTGATACTTTAGACTGATATAGGAGATAAACTGATATAGGAGATAGACTGATTAGACTGATAGGAGTCTTTAGACTGATATTTTCCTTCATCAGGACACTTAGTACTTTCCTGATGAAAGGAATGAAAGAAAAATTAAAAGAAGGTACATCAGATACTGTTACTGGTACATCAGGTACTGTTTTTAACATTGAAGCTATAAACGTCACAAAATTTTCTTTTTCACACTTTTCAAATAGTTTCCAGAGTAACACAGGGTTGGACCAGCTACACTCAGCATCTTGTATGATCAGTCCCTGACATGTCAGGAAACTTGAAAAGTGTAACAGAGACGTTTTGTGTTATAAGTATGGCATCATCTGCTGTCACATTGAAAAGAGAAGAATGTGAAAACCCAGACATGTGAGAATCTCCAAAAAAATTGAAGTAGGGGAGAGGAAAAAACATTATACCTTTCTAATTGTGAAAAGCTTTTCTTGGTCCTGTTTCATAATGAAGTTACAAATACATCTGTTTTCCTACTTGTTCCTCCTTAGTCAATTTTAACCTAAGGGCCAAATTCATCCATATATGGGACAGGAGCAAAGGTCTCCCCCTATTTAGATTCACAACAAGTCTAAGGGCTAAAATGACATCTTGATTCTGGAGGGCTGAAGAATTACACATACTGGAAGCTGTCCTGAACATCAGTATCCTCTAGAAAGCTGCAAAGTATGCTGTTAGTAGTGAGGCATGGTGTCAAGAAAGGGTAATTTTTCATTCCCCTCATCTGATGGGGAAAAACCTGGTTTTCTCTAAAGTTTGCCTGCTCTTTTTTCTCATTTCCCTTAGTCAATTCTGTACCTTTATTACAGTTCATATTTTCCAACTATATATCCAGCTTTCTAATTGCAGCCTCAAGAGAGCGGAAACATTCATAAAGTGTGTCGAGGCAGTATTCTAGTCTCTGTGGGATTGCTATTGGACGCTGAAATGCTGAGAGCCATTAAAGAAATGCCCAGACCATGAGAAATGACTGCACCACCAAATACTACAAAGAAAATAAGTAGGATTAGTGTTTATTTGCATATCTATGACCTTAGAAGTGTATTATTTTAGTTTCATGTAGTTGTATCATAATGCTTTTATAGCTTACTTGAAACAGGAAAATACTATGCCCAGCTAGAAAAGGAATGAAATCTTGTAGGTAAGTATGTAGATTTAAATTATAAATTATTAAGAGATCTTGAACTTATGATGGCTATCATAAAGGTGCTCTTCATCAGTTCCTTTTGAAATGTGACTGTTGTTAGACTAACCTGGTTGAATGAGTTTTCAGAATATATTTTACAGTCTGTAGCAAGTATGTAATTATACTACTAAAAATTTAGAGAAACTGTAGAAAAACATTTAGTCTTAATATGTTTACAGGTAGTTATTTTTTTCAACTGATATAAAAACAAAGCAAATAATAATAATAAAAAAGCGATGCTTGAAAGCATCCTCTTTTTGGAAAGTATAAGTGGGATTCCTCTCAGTCATGTTGAAAGTCTCCCCAGAGGAAATTTATTTTATCTTTAGAAAAACATCTGAGATTAATGGGGTAAAATCACTGGTTCGAATAACCCCTCTCCCTTCATTGATCTCCACAGGAACGTATATAACTCTTTTAGAGTAAGTGTCTCTTCAACAGCAAAAGTTACATGCAATGAATCTCATGCTAAATAACCCTTTAATAGCCAAACTCTGAGAGAGGACCTTCTTGACAAATATCTTATGAACAATACAAGGATTTAACATAGTGCTGCAGTGTCTGAAGTGGTTACTATCATTGTCTGGAATCTTCTGAGTAGAAAAATAGGTATAAAGTATGGATAATCACAAAACCACATGCTAATAATCTGTGCTGTCTTCACATGCACCTGACAAAGCCTATGGTCTGAGTACTTACATCCAGAATACGTTTCAGAATTCGCTATTATTTTCTTGTAGCAGATGTATTAAAATACTTATGGAATACACCAGCTGTATTGACAAGTAGTGTGCATATACCCATGCTGTGGCTGATACACCTGGAAAAATACTAGTTGTTATTTGAACTGCAGTTTGCCACATCCTGATTGCTGATTTCCAAGATTATATAGAAGTTTTATAATACTGACAGTATCAATACTGAGTTGTCAAACATGGAGGGAAGAAACCAAAAGTAAAGGATCGTGGGTTTGATGGTGGAAGTCTATGTTAAAAAAGGCTTTTCATCTCATTGTATGTCTGGGACTTACTGTGTTTCATATAGGTTTAATGATGAAGTAAGAGTGGTATTAGAAAAGAAATGCATACTTTTATCTATGCAGTGCTTTGTAATAACACTGATAGATCATGAATGATAAAACATAGAATGCAAAGTGGGAAGAGCCTTTTTTAAGTGAATTACCTTTGGTTTGTGTAACAGAAACTTTCAGCTCTTGTTATTTGTAAGAGACTTTTCTTTAATTCATAGAAATACTGAAGTAGAGTGATATACTCCAGGCCTTTGTAAGTCCGCAAAGTCTTTGTAACAGGTATTGGATATAGTCCAGGACAGATACAGCGAGCTTGGAGTAATGGGTCTGGTGGTAAGCTAAGAAATTAGAACTAAGAGGCAAAAGTAATATACATATTTTTCTACAGAAATATGCAAAAGAGAAATCCTTATCACCTGAAGCAGAAGTAAGGATATCCCGGGTACCTTACAAACAAATCAGCACCCTTGCCATCATCTAGTAAGGCTGAGACATGGTCATTGAGGCATTGGCTTCCTCAGTCTGTCCCCGGGAATGAACTGATTACTAAATCAATATTGGTGGTAGGCTATTCTGCTCACCAAACATGTCGGGGAAAGTTCTGAATGTTAAGGGTACATAAAATTCTCATTTGTTACCTGTTACGACTAATGCATTCATTTATCAAACCCACTACTTTAAAGATGACCTAAATTTCTTTCATTTTTTTAAACTGCCTACATTAAAAAACTAGAAGTTATGAAGCTGCAGTAGGTGCTTCATATTTAGCTTATGTGTAAACGTAGCAATTTGCTACATGGAGGACATGAAGGTATATGTTTTAACTTCACTGTCAAGCATTTTCTTACCATTCCCAGAGGACAGAGTAATCATCTGATTAATGGCTGCTATCATTGCATAACATTGAATGTATGTTCCAAGCCTTCAGACAGTGTTGATTATTTCTTCCCTTTCATATATGGAATATTAATCACTCTACTTCTTCCTAGAATTCCTTCAAGTGTGAACAGTGGGGTGCATAGTCTCAGTAAGGTATATGCTACTTATAATTAAAACAACACATTTTGGATAAAACTGAGGATATAGAGATCGGATATGACTTCCTTTCTCTAGTTGTGTTCCAGGTATTATTAAGACTTTGGAAGGGAAGAAAAAAGCAGAAAGAAGGGTTTAACTTTATTACAGATGTGAATCACATCACCAGGAGATAATAATATATTATTTTTCTGGAATGACAATGAACACGATCACCTTAAGAGGCTCCCTCTGATGCAGTATTTAAAATGATAAATGAAGGATGTGTTAAGAATAAAATGGAACCACAGGTGGTGTTTTTGTTTCTTTGTCCCACACTTCAAATACTGAGAATAAATTAATAGATAAATGAAAAAAATCCATCTGAACTTTGGAAAAGACTGTATGAATTGCTTAAATATTTAGTTTCCTGATTTGACTCTGAATTAAAGCCTTCAAATTGTACATCAAATATCCCAAAGCAGCTAGATTTTATGTCAAATATTAACAAATGTTTAATATGTGTCGTCATGAGTTTGCTTCTAAGTAGTGGTAATACCAAGACAGGTTGAGAAGTGTTTAAAATTCTGGCATAAATTAATAGATTAAATGAACTCTTTCCACTGGTTTATTGGGGACATTTGTTCTTTCTTAGGTTCAGCATTCACTTTATTGTTAATATTTACATGATCGTATCACTTAGAGAGCATTTATGGGTGGGCTCCCCTACGCTTGCCAAGGCAGTGCTAACTTGTGCAGCTGGAACCTTGCAGCTGTGGGGAAGGTCTCAACACCAGCGGGGTTCTGCTTGTTTGACAAAGCTGCTCTGTGTGCTTCCCCATGAAAGACTGAAACTAATTTTACAAGTCAGATAAACGACAAGCAGGAGAGCATACTGTCCTCCCCACTGTGCCAGTGTGGCACTGATTCACAAGAACAGATGACCTAGCTGAGGCTGGAAAGAAAATATGTGGCAAAGCTGATTACTGACGTGAGTGCAGTGCAATACATCAAAATACTGCAAAAGTATCAGCGCTGTCTGTTCTCCGGCCTTCACCTTTAACTGGAAAATATCTGCTGCTCTTTTGTTAAGGCTGAAAGCTGGGGATTCATGCCTTCCACAGAAAGGAGTGTCAGCTGGACACAGGGAGGTGGCTGGCAATGCCTTCCGCCTGAACTGTCAGTGCATTCGCTGGAGATATAGCTGATCACACCCTTGAAAAAACATGGTGATCAAAACCTGTATAACTGAAGTCTTGGTTCAGTTCCTTGTTTGGTAACTAAGGAGCTGACGCTATGTCACTAGCTTGACTAGGGGAGGACTCATTAAAGTGATTATTGTCATGTAATGATTAGGGTCAATTAACATTTGCAGGCACTGTGATATGCACTGTCTAGCTG
The DNA here is from genome assembly GCA_009769605.1 of Bucorvus abyssinicus. NCBI lineage: Eukaryota > Metazoa > Chordata > Aves > Bucerotiformes > Bucorvidae > Bucorvus > Bucorvus abyssinicus. The sequence continues at coordinate 7,801,372 of CM020030.1, forward strand.
CAGCCTGACTATAGAAAAAAAATGTAGGAAAGAAAGCTTTCCTTAATGAAAGAGCTCAAAATAGTGTATAGAGGAGTGAAAAGGGCATTTATGAGAAGGAAATAAATTAAAAGTGTGTGAAAAAGATACCAAGGTGTACTCAAATTAGTGTTCGAATTGCTTCTGAGAAAACATTAAGGTACGGTGGCATCTATACCAATGGTAAGAACACAATTTATCTTTCAAGAGTTCCATTTGTATTTATTTTCATCTAGTTTTATGTCCTTTTCTAGTATGAAATATTACGTGTTTTTTCTCAACTGTTAATAGTAACTTTCTCTGACAATGTGACTTTCTCACTCTTCTCCGTGTTTTCTGGGTGTTCAATTTCCTCTTTAATATTTCTGACAGAAATCAGAATAGGTAATTTGCATAATTCAAATGAGAAGGTCTTGTAAAGAGGGATTCGTTTGTTTGAACCTTTTACAGAATTGAGACATGTTTTTGTAAATCTTGAAACCGTTTCAGTCTCTTAAAGGTGAATCCTGACTGAGCTCTTCAAATTTGAAAGATAGTCCCATCGAGCTAGTGGAAGGACTAAAGGATTTAAACAACCAACAACCATTTCTTTTTCCCCTGTCCTGTAAGGAAAACTTTTGAGCGTACAATAACGTAACAGCGTGTTACATTTTCTATTACCATTTGTGTAGGGGTGGCAAATTAGCAGGGGAGGGAGAAAGCCAAAGAAATAGGAAAAATGTTAAACCAAAATTTCCTTTAAATAGCACTATTTAAATATGTGCTATTACCAGGGGAAAAAGTCTAAACCACTATTTCCTTAATTTTGTGAAGAAGGAGGAGGTGATGACTGGCTGAGGAGTCATCACAGCCAAACAGGCCAGCTCCAGCTGCAGTATCTGGCAGACAGTACGTCTATGCTGAATTCATGTTCATTCCTTAGCTTCCTTATAGGTCACGCTATTCATCTCCTACATTTCGGTTAAGCTAGCTGCTCCTAGGTTCTTGATGTCCACCATAGCTCCTGCTGGATTGGAAAAGCAAACGTATGATGTAGATGGATTAAAAGAGCAGGTACTATTGTGTCCTTAAACTCAGTAGGTGTTAGTGTCAGGTGTATGGCGCTTCCTTTTGGGTTCAAAGCCAACCAGGGCCTTCCACAATTATTCAGGTAGTTTGAGATCATTGCGAGGTATTTCAAATCAGTGATTGAAGGCGCTGGTTGGTGTGCTGATTCCATGGTCCGCTATTTTAACAGGTGGATTCATTTGCTACTCTGTTACTCGAAGCAGAGGAAGTGAGAGTTGCATTGTGCCACTGATGATAAAATACTGGTGACTTCTGACTGCAGGAAAAAGTGTTTTTAGATGCTGGTTTTAGTTAAAAGTCCATTCTTCAATTTATCTAGGGCAATGCGTGCTTTTACACTTCCTTTGGAGCTTTTGGAATATAAGTATCATTAATAAATTAGCAAGATTTGACAAAAAAAGTAAGTGTAAGTTATGGATTTTGATGTAACCCATAGGGTAAAATCCTGGATCTATTGAAATCTACAGAATCTCCAATGGAAACAGTTTCATAAAAATATTTCATTATCTTAACTAAACATTAAACAAACATTGATTAAACCTTCCCTCACTGAATTGAAGTGGAATTAATGTGAGTGGGAACAGGAACAAACTACTGCTGAGAAGAAAGATTCCTTCAGTGGGAAATAATTGATGAGGTCTCAGGCATTTTATGGGTTATGGTTACATAACCAGTTATTACCGGCAGAAATAGGGGTGGTGGAATGGCCACCTAAGTTTTTAGGGTTTTGCTTGTTTTATTACTTTAAGTAGCCTAGTTGATTTCAGAATAACCAAAGTTAATGGGGCTGCTAGTAGTAGGTAGAGTGAACACAATTCAGTCCTTTATGTATACCTATTTATGTATTGTTTTGGTGGAGCCCTAGTTCAAGCCATGATTATTTCATTAAGCACTTGCATTCATTCAAATTTCTCAGATGCTTCTTCTATTTGCAAAATGTTATCCAGGCCTCGTGAGACCTAATGAATTTTTAATTGTGAGCCAACGTACAGATTTCTGAGAACACTCTGAAGTCATCCATCATTAAATGCATTTTCAAAACAATTCCCTTTTGCTTACCTGAATTGTACCTCCCTCTTTGTCATCTTATCACTTCACTTATTTGAAACAAAAGACATAAGTTACTTGGCTTTTGAATGCCCTCTGTATTATTAACGTTTTGAGACTGTGTGCTCATTTAAATGCAGTAAAAGCTTAATTTGATTGTTATCTTGTTATCTGTCTGGGAAAAACTTAGTACCTATGAATTTTATTATTTTTGGCTCATTTGTTTTCATACTATTTACTTGGAAAATGCACATAGATGTTCTGTAAAGAAGAAATGGACTTGTTTATTTACATTGCCTAATATATGATGGTAATCCAATCGTCAATATTGGCTTCGCCATCTCAGTAAAATATTGGGGTTTTTTTTCTATCTGAAATATCTTTGCATGAAAAAATATGCGTGAATGTAGTGGTGTTAGAGAAATTACACTTGCAGTTTTCTCCATTCATGTCCTTCTTTTGCTATCACTCGAATAGTATATATTGCATTTTATACCTTAGATACTGAGCAGTCAATGTAAACACCAGAATATCGTTCTTGTCCTTTGAAAAATTACTTGAACTAGCTAAATTTGGACTGCAAGACCAATATGTGCATTCATGTTTGGCATTATAAAGACAATTTACAAGAAATGAGATATTACTTCTGAAATTTTGGCAAAACAGAACTGCAATCTCATGTTTGGCATTATAAAGACAATTTACAAGAAATGAGATATTACTTCTGAAATTTTGGCAAAACAGAACTGCAATCTCTTGGGTAGATTTTTGATCTGAATAAACCAGTAAACGTGATATTTTGAAGGAACTTAAGAATTTTCCAGATAGCGCAATAAAATCAACAGCACATCTCCATATACAGTGTTGGGATCCCTAACACTAAATCGAGAAATGATTATTCTATAACTGAAGAATTGTATATTTATAGTTTGTAATGGGGTTAAGATGATGCCGGGGGAGGGTAATGAGACCCTTTGTCTTCCCTTTCTCCTTCCCCCCACAGTCCACAAAAAGAGTTCTCGTGATTTTGGGGAAGCGAAGCGCCAGCCCTCCTGCTCCCTGATTGGGAGTTAAGACATTTCAGACACCACTCAGCAAATAAGCGTGTAAAAAGCCAGGTTTGAGACACTCCCCTGGGTAAGCTGCGGCACTTTTGATTTTCCGCCCCAGGACTGAGAAACTTTTAGTCAGAGAGAGAAGAAAAAACATATGCGGTTACCTCAATGTCCCTGGACCAGTAAAAAGATTCCTTCTGCGAAGCAGGTAGATCTTCCTGTTTTGCCGATCATTGGCGGGGGTGGCTTTTGGACTGAGTTTAACCGAGAAGGGGTAAACCAGCTGTAAGCCCCCAGATCCTATGCCGAGGGGACAGGTACCAATGGCGAGGGGAAAAGCGAACAAGGTTTCAGATGCTCAGCACAGAGCCTCCGCAAACGCGGGAAACCCACAAGCATTCCCTGGACATTCCGCTCCGTGCCCCGCTCCGCTCTGCATATGGGGAGAGCCAGAAGCCTCGGGGTTCTGCCCCCGGTAAACTCAAGTCTTCTCCCAGCTACCCCAGAGGAAGAAGGACCATGTTCCTGCATGGAGGTTTGCTCCAGGCGAAGTTTCTCGGACTGAAACTTGTGAGGTGACAACCAAAGACTCCTTTCCTCCTCCCACCACCACCAGCGCAGCAACCATGTGGCGGGTTCTTTGTAAGTGGGAGATGGGGTTTGAATGAGGGAGACTGTATTGTGCTTGTATATGCCTATTTATGTATTTACCAATCTCTCTCTCTTTACCAGTCCTGTTTAACTTTAAATGATTGTTTGATGGTTTTAATTGCGTTTAGCATTAAAATAGTCCTCTTTTCACCCCTTTAAGTTAAAACCTGCCTCACTGCTTTTGTGTTCCTTGCCAAAACAAGTGTTAATGAACCACTAAAACTCTCTTTTGTGTAGGCTTTGGGGGGAGTGGGGGTGTGGGCGTGGTGGTGGTTGTTTCACATTTCCTCCCGACCTACGAAGTCATGAAACCTTTCAGAGACAACAGCCTCTTAATTTCAAACCACAACAAGTTGATAAAAACAACAGAAATTATGAAAAACTATACTTCCCACCACGGAATTTAGTGGACTACTAGATCTGAAATAGAATTTTTAATTGCATTTTATATTCTATATAAAATAGTATTTATGTTATGCAATTCTAAAGATGTGTTAGCCATTTGCATAAAGAGGTGTAATTTTTCCAGAAGAGAAAGTGGGAATGATGCTGCTCTTTGTCCCCAGAACCCTTTGGTTGGTGTTTATATAGTGGGGTTCATATATAGCTACTTGTAAGTGGTGATTTTACAGAGAAAAACACTGGATAAATTAAATGAAAGAAAAAGAAGTTAAATGTTTTTGACCATGATACGCAGTGTAGTGAAAAGTGATGCTGTTACCATCTAAGATGTAAGATGGCTTTAACAGTGGAAAATTATAGCCTTTCCATAATTTTTTTTTTTGTTTGCAATATTTCTGTAGAACCCCTGCTCAAATGCCTGTTACATTTCTTAAGCCTTTTTCAAATAGGTAAGTTTATATGATTATAGGTAATAATAGGTAAGAATATGATTTAGCAATGTTAATCAGCTTTTCCAAATGAAAATGTAAGCCTGTGAGTTCTTGGCATTGATAGAAAATAAAACATAGCAATTTTGTTCTTTCAAGACTATCTGAAACTTTCATAATGAAAGAAGTGATAAAATTAGATAGTTGAGCAGGGGACTACAATGTCTGCAGGGACCTTTCCTCTGGGTACCTGGCCAGAAGGACAAATGTACTCCAAGGCTTTGCTTTTGACTCTTTTGTCAGTCTTTCAAGGGAGAAAGCTCAAAGATGTTCTCAGTTGGGCAGTACCATTGACAGAAAAGGAGGGGATAATATGGTATTAGACATAAAAAATACTTGTTTTTGAGATACAAAGGAATCATTCGAGATATTAATTGTAACTGCATATTTAGACATCTTCCTTCTTTGCTTAGACTAGCTGGATGACTTCCCAAATTTGATCTAAAAATGAGATTCAGTTGGTTTTGGTTTTCAAGCTCCAAATGCTTGGAGATTTTTATCTTCTCTTTGCTGGCAGCTGTGGAATCCTTTGCACTCTGAAAATCTTGCCATATATCACAAGACAGGTTCAGCTGAGTTAAGTATCTTCCTTTCTTCTGTGTTTGTGAGGCCACACCTCTTGAAACAGACTTTTTCATGGTTATTCAAAATAGTTGAAATAGATGACCTGTCCAATTTTGCATTGTTGGCTTAATCTATGTTTTATTTTCCTACTGCCTTTTAAACTTGAATATTGAATTACAGAAGATGAAGGGCAAGGATTTAAAAATGGACATTTCTAGCCCTTTCCTGCATTGTCATGAAGTACAAGGATTGCATTGTTTTTTTTGTTTAAGACATACAGAACGAAACCGCATTCTGTTGAGCAAACTTTGCTGGACCATCTGCTAATTTTAGTGAAATTAAACTGCTGTTAAGAGTAATGTTGTGGGGGACGTTGTGAGAGCCCACAGATTTGGCAAGAAAAAAATAAATGTGTGTTCCTCTTCCTCTTGTTCTTTCACTCACCTGTCCTTCCCCAGATATTGTAGGAGCTTTTTTGTTGAGGATTATTTCAACTGAGAGTGTCTGTGCCTTTCAAGACACCAGACCTTAAATAAGAAGATTCTTTGTTTTCAAAAAATTAGTAACCCACAAGACCCAACTAACCAGCAAAAATCCTAAATGACTTAAAATTCTTTGTGAGCAAAGGAAATTGCTCATGGAGTAGTAGTATTGGTTTCGTGCCCTTTGTTTCTCACTAGAGATTACTTTTTTCTGCGTGTGCCAATAGATACTTTGGTGGAAATCAACAGAAGCAAGTGGGTTTTTGACATCCAAATCACTGCTGGAAATATCCGTTATACACCTAGAACTTTCACTTCAGAAATAGCCAGTGGGCTCCTGTTTCATCCAGATAGCTTTTCAAGATACAGAGGCAGCAATAGGGTTAATTTATAAAACCTATTAACTATCACTTTCATCTTGAGATAATACATTGGATTGGACAGTGCCCTGGCAAGTGTACAATAGGGAGTAATACAGTATTACATTGAGAAGATCCTCTATTAGTTCTGTAACTTTTAACGCCAGATTTAACAGATATAATGTTGTAGCTGGGATTCAGTTAAGGGTCAAGACTCCTGTCCTTTGAAATGTCTTTTCAGCATTTCTGACGAGCTGCAGCATTTTAGGTATTTTATTTCAAGAATTTAAATGGAAGTTCTTTTTCAAATGTCTGAGGTGTGGGCAAACAAATTAAAAAGATGGCCTTTTCAGAAAGCTTTCTTCAACTTTTTTATTTAGATAGCCTTTTAGAAAGGGCAGGGTTATGCAAATCCAAGATACAAATACCAAAGAACAATAGGAAGGATCTTCCAGAAAATAAGAAGTGAAATATACTCAGTTCCACACTCTTTTTTTTTTTTTTTACTTAATGAGGAGATCATTTGTGTTTCACTAAATAGGAAAAGCTATTTTTGAGAAAAAAATACTTTTTAATATATTAGGTAGAAATTTGTCTGATGCTGAGTAAAATGGGAAGGACAGTGACTGAAAGCTATAAATGACACCTTTTTACCCTGTAGAGGTTTTACTGCTAGATTACTACAAAATTCACTGTTTAGATTGGAGCTTTTTACATATTTATATAGATGATTTGGGTGAAGGTTATGAAATGGAAAAAAAAAAAAGTGCTGAACAAAGCAGTTGATTGCATAATGACTTCCACCAGTAAGTATCTCAACTAATATTGTGCAAATACAGTTTGCTGTAAATGACTACAGAATAATGGCTCTAGTGATAAAATTGATGACAAATGTGCTTTTTTTAGGAATCTGGCTTCAAACCTTGGCCTTTAGGGTTAATCCTGCATATAACTAGTGACCACTTCCACAGAAGGGACTCTGTCAAGGCTAATTCTTGTCAACACATATCCATGTCAGTGATTCTGTCAATTAATAGGACTATTTCAGTAATTTAACAATGTAGATAAATGTCCATCTGTGGAAAGTTTGTGGAAATTATAACAACAGGAGTAAAACGTAATGACCAAGAAGTGTAGCACAAATAACTTGTGATAGGATCCAATGTGAAACTCAAAAGGAGCAGAACCATTTTATTGCCAAAAATGAAGAGAAATGAAGCTATAGTGGACAAATGGAAATTTAGCAGATGGAAACTATAATATGCCAAGTGATAATTTTCTTGTTTTCAGAACTCTCACACTCCTGCTAACTGATATTAATGTTACATTCTTGCATGCAAAAAAAAAATTGTTTTCAGAAGGAATTCTCTAAAAATTTATGTAGCATTTCTGTCTTTTCTGATAATGCTTATATTTTACATTTCTAAAATAAATAGTCTTTGTGACAGAATCTGAATTTTTCAACGTACTAGTAGTATGTAGCAATGTCACAATGAAAGTAATGGTGTGACGCTTCCATGTTATTAAACTTCAATGTAGTTCTTCAAAGTTATAAAATACTAAAATTCTCCAAATATTTAAAAGCTTCAACACTTAAAAAATGCTGAACAGCATTGGTGTATTAGATCCTTTAATCTAATTCAATGAAATGTGAAGAACTTGGAGTAATTAATTTTCTTGTATTTTAAATTACTCATATAATTTATTTTTAATACTTTGTGGATTCAGCAATTAATTTTATAACACGGCAGTATTGATAAATTTCTTAAGATAGACAAAATGAATGCTTTTGCTTGATAGGCTGTACCATTCAGCAAAATTCTGTAAAAAAATCAGTGCCTTTCTCTTTTGATAATCTTAAATATTTGTGTAATTTACTCTAGCTTGGATTTATAGAATTTAGTGAACACTCACTTTTCTCAACAGCTCTGCAGCTTTTTAAATTGCACTCCTTCCGTGCAGTTCCCCTTGAGCTTCAACTTGTGACGTGTAGAGAGAACTGTAGAGAAACTGGGGAAAGATTTCCAGGTACATCTTTTCCTTTGCTCTTGCTCTAAGTACTTAGAGCTACTCCTATGAAATGCTGTGTGTGTCTTAATTTCAGTAGAAATTCACAATGTGTTGCAGAGTGCTAGCAGACTCAAAAGTACCTCCTAAGACTATGGCTGGGGGAAGAAAACATCAGACTAGTCCAGGGCTTTTGTGACTTGTGTAGATGTGTCAAGTACATCAAAAGTAAAAAAGAAAACCACATGGCTTTACAGATAACATCAGGTTTTCCCCAGCTGCCTAAGTTGTCAAATCTCTCTTTATACAACTGTATTGTTTCCACTTACCTCAGTATGTCAGTAGAGATAAACTGTGCTTTTCCTTGGTTTTAGCAGTGATTACATTTCCCCAGTATTCCCTTAAAATGTTTAAAGTGGGCTACATCTTTCCAATTAACAAAGACAATAACTGTGGATGCTTAATTTGCTATTAATTTTTATCTGTATTGAATTAAAACAAAGTAACATCTGACAAATTCCAGCCATAACTTAAAAGGTTAAAAGATTTATTTTAGTCACCACTGGAAAACCAAAAGGACCTTCGTGAATCTGCTTAGCTTTCTGAGGGAGAATTACCTTGTTGTTTTCCTATATGTTTTTCATCTAAAATGTGCATGCTGTGTGCCGGGAGTGGAGAATAGCTATGTTTCTTATAGTTAATTTTAAAACTCTGAAAGGGTTCTTTTTAATTTTTTTTCAGGCATTTAGAAAATAAATAACTTTCTGTAGTCAGTCTGGGTGCAAGACTGGGTAAAATCATGGGACTGAAAATGAGTGTTGATTATACACTCAAAGTATTGTCATGTTACAGGGATGGCGATTGCTCAGTATTTGTTATAGTGTAAGAAACGTTCAACTTCAGCAGCAAACTGATGAACAGGATAATTCAAGGAAGCATTGACATTGCTTGAGGCCAAAATGCTGAAATATTTTTCAATAGAATTATAAGAACATGAGAGAATTTTGGAGAATGAATAAAGGTCATTTGGTCCCTCAAGACTTCTTCTTTTCAGTAGTCTGTTTCCCCAAGGATGATACCTAACTGTTTCTTGAATGACGCTGGTGCTTTTTGCCTCAGCAGCTTTGCCTGCAGGCTAATCTAGGTATTTATTATTCTCTACATGAGAAGGTGCTGAATTTATTTTTTAATTTTGAGTTATGTTCTCTTGTCCTTAATCTATATTGAAATGGAAATAATAACTTCAGTTGACATTATCTGTGGCAGTTGAGACTTCATATGCTTCAAAAAAGACAGTTCTACCCTGTTCTTAAAATTAGATGCCCAGATCTGTAATGTAAGTAACCATGACTGCATATTAATTGGGGGCAGGGCTCTCCCTTAGAAGATTTCACATCAAAATCAGTCTTACTTCCCTAAATGTGTTTCGCTGATGTTACTGATGCTCTGTCCCCCATTGACCAAAAAACCTGCCCAATATAGAACATCTGATAACATTTGATGTCTTTTTTAACATCAGCTGAAGGGAAAACAAAAGCAAGATGTACTTTAAAATTTTTGGATCTAGCAGAAAAATGAGAGACAATAGCTATGGAGATATCGGTAGAAGTTTACTAACTCCTCCTTTGTACCTTTTTCAAAACGCTTTGGTCTTGCTTTAGTTCTGGATGACTTAAAAAATAAATCACATTGTCTACGCTGACTAATGTTTATCAGCATCAGATGAGGATTACTGCCCTTAAAGAAGGAGCACCTAACCTTCCTGAATCTTTAAGGTTTTTGCCCAGAACCGGTCAGGCAGCCCAAGTAGCTGACTAGGCACGCCAGTCACAATTGTATTCATGTTTTTTCTGTGTTGGGCTCTGGAAAACCAGCTGATAACGGTGTTTAATTTTGTGTAGCAGAAACTACTGCTGATCAGCAGCACAATTTCCATGCCACATTTCTTGTTTGCATGGAGACAGAGAAATGAAAGGTTCTTCCTCTCTTGCCATTCCAGATCCAACCGCCCTGCCCTAGTTCCATCCATGCCTGTCCTTTGGCAACATCAGACTTAGCCGGCCTCAGATTGCCCAAGCCTCCTATTTCTTCACAAAAAAGAATCAGTTTTCCTCACACTTCTGAGAAGCCTCTTGAACCTTCCTATGGAAAATAGCCTCAGGACACATTATCCGACTTGGCTGCCCTTTAGCAAGTCCTGCTAGCATTCTTCTTCCAGTAGCCCAAGTTTCAGATTCCTTCATAGTCCACATTATCAACAACTCTACCAACACAAGAGCCATGCTTTAATAGCTTATGAGCCGCATGTGGTTTATGCGAGAAAAACTGAGAGCGGTTTCATGTACACTAATGAAGAGAGGGCTAGGCTGCTGCTGGTCAGAACTGTTCTGTGCACTCGTTATAAACTATAATGGCATTGACTCTTTAGTTTACACTGGCATTGCAGTAGACCTGTGCTTGATGGGAAGACGTATTTTAGTGTAAACTTAAGGGGGATAATGGGGAACTCTAACCACTGTCTTGAGGTTAACAGAGAAGCTTAGCTGCCCCATACAGCCTTTTTTCTGCAGCTGTGCTAAGACCTAGACGGACATAAGGACAAGGTAGACTACAGATAATGTTGCCAGCTCTATTATCAGGGCTTTCTCAGCGAAACCACTGTCGTTAGGTGTAACACTTACAACTGGTGTGAAAAAAAAAGAAAGGGAGAGAAAAATGGAATAATATTCAATCTCATTTTTTTTTTCACTTGGAAAATAATGTGAAATTAAAAGATTCCTGGGTTTGTTGGGTTTTTTTTTACATTTTTCTGCTACCAACTAGTGAAACACAGTGAAACTAACTTAGCAGCAATTTTGTTAGTGTTGCAAGAAAGGAAAAAAAAAGTATTAAAAATATAGAATGGATAAAACTGTGTGGGGAACTCCAGCAGAGAAAAAATACTCAGTGTAACCTCTAACCTCCATATTTTCTTTCAATAGACTTCAGTTTAGCAAAGACTCTTTTTTAGAAAATATCTATATAGCTGATTTTGTTTCAGATCTAAAATAGTGTCACAGTGTAAGAGACACTCAATTTGAGCTCATATCTGTATTTTCAAAGGATCTGTACATTTTACCTAGGAAAGGGTAACTGAATTTGAGTAAATCAATGTTTCACAAATATCTAGAGGCCATGTTTTAACTGAATATGAATTCTGTATAGTCATATTAACAAGGCTTAATTTCAGAGGTGAAAAACAGGGTCAGTTATGGTAATCAAATCAGAAATTACTCCCCTGTGAAGACCAAAACATTTCTAGAAGCAAAGAAATTCATAAGAATTAGCCAGAAATTGAATATAGCATGTTTGTTGAATCCCACAGTGATGCACTTACCTTACTTGTTCTTGAAATCTAAATATTTAGATTTGCTTAATTCACTTAAATATAATTCTTTATTTCCTTTGATTTAATTTTTTTTGAGGTAACTTTAAAAGGGAGTTGCTATTTCAAAATATAATTATTTTTAATTTATTCGAGTGTTAATTGTGATTTTATTATTTTTAATTGCTGCTTTGTTTTACGAAATACATTTATGCTCAATGCATCACAAGGATTTGTAGCAAGTTACCTAACTTAACATTATTGTTTAATTTCGTATCATTTTACCTTCAGGTAAATTGGAACAACTAGTGCAGATTTCAGGTTGCCTAAAATAATTTTCTCTGCTGGATGGAGCAGATTATTACAAGGTAATTTAAAATATATATAGAAAGTGGGGAAAAGTTGTTTACAGCAAGTGTATTTGTTAACACTGTGATAATTGCCCGCAGTGTTTTGAAGATATAAATATAAATATGCCATATGAATTTATGCATGGATTTCATCTAAGAATATCTCAAACTTGTCCTAATAACTAGCAATATATTTTCTAAAGCAAATTGTTGTCTGGGAGTAAATTGCATGTTGGCTTCATACTTCTTCCCGCAGTCACTAGTATATCTCTAGCTGTTCTTTCTTCTTTCTGCTTTTTCCTTTTTGAGCAAACATATTCAACAGCTGTGGAAACAAACAGGACATGCTTGGCAAAAGTAGGGACCAGATGCCAAACTCTGCAATGCTTGTTCTAGCGGCAGCATGCGGGGCTGTTACTAACTCCTTGGTGTCACCTCTGCTGGCTTCTTCTTCAGTTTTGCTACTGGCAGGCAACAGAGGTGCATCTGAAGATGTTGACAGGGTCATGCAGCTGTGGGGCTGTCTTGGTTCTTCTGTCCGTATTTCTATTTTATATTTAAATGTTATTTTTGCATGCAATAACAGTAATTATTTGAACATAACTGGTATTTCTTTACATTTTCATGGAGATCTGTATCAGTAAGTAGATGGATTCTGTGATTCATTATAGCCTTCAGTTTGGGTGAGATTTGGTTTCTCTTTAATGGGGCACAAAAATATCAGTTGACACCTGGCTGGCACTGTGACATTCTTTGAGAAGTTGAGGCATTTTGGTTAGACTGCCTGGCTCTCATAGGGGATCACTTCAGTGTGTGGGGAAAGGAGAAAGAATATGGGTGCAGTAAGAGAGTTCTGCTGTGGCCTCATTCATTATTGGTTTTTCTTGAAATTACAAGGCACCTTAGAGAGGTATGGAGAGCAACTAAGCCCAAGGGCTATTAAGAGCCTGTAAAATAAATCCCAGAGAGATCGAGTGAAGAAAAGAGGATGCTAAAGGGACGAGAATACGTTATCCCAACTGAAGTGTGCTGGGGAACATATCCTTGGCAAAGGATAGACTCTAAACTGGGATCATGCTGTTGTGTGCTTTCTCACTTATAATCACATATAAATGGAAATTTAGACCTTTATGGCTTCAGTATCCTGCTATAATTTGCTACTACTATGTGAGTAATACCAGGTCTTATTTGGATGTTAATAACCCTTCTCTGGCCAGCGTTTATTTTCTGATCTGAAGTTTCTTCTTGTTCCAGAAGTTTCTTTTTGTTTTTCTTTGGGTTCATAGTTCATGCAGTATTACTCCTTTATTTGCAGATTAACTTTTTCCACTTAATCTGTGCTGTCCTGTAGGTATTTCTCTTTCTGCCTGCACCATCAACTATCAGTGATAGTCTATACTTTACCAAGATGCCAGGCTCCCAAACTGTCATATCCACTAATGACACATGATTAGATACAAAATTATGTGCCTCTCCTGAGTTGGGGTGGGGTAGTGATGGAAGGTTTTGCCTACCACCAGGTAGGTCTTGGTGAAGCCTGAACACATGCCTTCCCTTCTGGTTTAGGATAAATTGTGAACAAAATATGGGAAAACACTGAACATACAAGGTGTGAGCTTCATGTGGATGAGGAGATGAGTTTATGTGTTGGTCTTTAAGAAGGGCAGTGAATGGATTGAGCAGAAAAAAGGTATGTAGTTCTGTTTTTGAGGATGTTAAATATGCAATGGGAAGATGGGTAGCTGGCAACATGGAGGCTGCCATTACAGAATAAGCTATGGACACTTAGCCTTTGCTTAGCCTCACACAGCAATCAATAACCACAAATTGGTGTGATTGCTGGTCGATACCTACCAGAAAGATTTATCAGCAGCCAAAAGGGTTTGTGTATTTGTTCTCACCATGTCAATTTTCAGTGTTGTAAAATTGCCTTTGTTTTTTAGTGAGAAGATGATTGTTTTTTCCAGGTGAAATTGTTTGAACTGACAATTTTGTTAAAAAGCAGCTCCTCTTAAAATCAAAAATGGAAATGCTGCTGCTTCACAGTTAACTTTGATGTATGTTAATGTTCGAACTTTCCCTTATAAAGCAGCCAGAGTTAACATTATTCTTTTCAGTAGATATTTGTAGTCATTTCAATGACTTATTATGCCAAACATTTTCTCTTATAGCCAGATAGTATAATACAAATTTACTTAGGCAGCACAGTTTTGTATTGCATTGTTGGAGGTTTTAGACCATTCTGCATATTTTTCCTATAAAGGGAAGGCACGTGATTCTCATATAGTGTTTATGACATGCATCAGCAAGCTACTAAGAAGCAAAGAAGTGAAATGCTGTACGACTTAATATGTCCATTTGCTATCATTTTAGTAGTATTAAATTAAGTGTTGATCTACATTGTATTTGGAGCCAGGTTAGAGCTATAATTTTTTCCTACACTGGGGTAAAGCATAGAAGTGGCGAGTCATCTGGGAAGTACAAACTTATTCAGGACTGAGTGATTTTAAAAAACAAACAAAATACCACCTTACTATTTTTCTAAACTCCGAAGTTGTGATGGATAATCAAAACAATAATCAAAGTATATTAGTTTATAAATTTTCCTTAATATTATTTCAGATTCAAAAACAGCCTTTCTAAGTCCTTGCCTCAGAACAGAAAAGAAGATTGACTATACTCAAATGAGAAAAGCCCCCTACCTAAAATAGTAGAGAATATAACTGGTAGACATCTCAAGAGCTCCTGTCATGCATTCCTCACTCCCAGCCTGTGATCAGCCACACCCAGATAATGTAGGATAACAGAAACTGATGCATTCAGTGTCTGTCTTCCTCATGGCCTTGCCTCATTGAAACAAATAATCCTTGATCTTACTCATGCATCAATAATGATAAAATTTTTGTGAGAGGAAGCAAAGAGGTTGAAAAATCTGTGCCTGATGCTTACTTGCCGACTGAAGAGACATAATTGTCAATAGATGTATTTTAATATGTTTAGGGGGAAATTTTTTACCAGGTTTAGTTATATTTAGGCATGGGGACTGGTCAACAGGAGGGATGTTCTTGTACATATAAAGACCTAGGTAGTATCTGCCCTGGAAATTTTACAGTGAAAACAGACATGGCATACATAATGTAGAGGAGGAGAAGGTACTGAACACATAGTGCAGTACACTACATGTATTGTCGTATTTTGGAGAGCAGAAATTGGAAAAGTAAGGAAATGGGAAATGAAAAGGGTGAAATGAAAGTAGAAAGTGGACAAAAAGGGAAGTGAGAGGGTTAGATGAGTCCGAGATGGAGATACTGTGTGGGCAGTAGAACCTAAAATAAGATTCAACTAGTCAGCAAAAGACTGAATCAAATCAAAATGGATTTAGAAAACATTCTTTCAAAACTAATCAGTGGACATGGTACTAAACAGCATGCCGTATAACTTAGATAAAAGTGCAAATCCACCACAACTTCCTCTACAAGAAATAATAACTTGCGTATAGTGGAAAAATTTTAAAATAGAGAGAAACTCATCCCAAAACCACTCTTGGAAGTAATGTTGTTTCACAGTACTTCTAACTATGTTCTGCTTGCCCGTACTAGGAATACTTCTGTTGCGATGACACAGTTTGTATTATGATTTCAGATAAATGTATTTTTAAAAGGAAAATTTGAGAAGGAAGGTAAAATAGTGTCTTCAGGAAGAAATATTAAATTACTAGAAAATGGATATTTCTCACTCAATTTGATGAACTGTCGGGATTAAATGTGTGTATATGTGATATGAATTAATTAAAATTTTCTGTACTTCAGCAGTAGTTTCTGTCAAGGTAAATAGAAAATAACGTAGTCATTACTAAAAGGTACACAGCAATCGCAAACCAGTGCGCAGCTATATAATTTGAATACTTTGTTTTTGTTTATATGATCTGGAAGATTCATTTTAAAAGTGTTCATATTTATTTCAGTGAATAATAATGCTTGGTTTCATAAATAATATATTCTTTATGAAGTTTGTTTTAATAGTGATATTCATAAGACACAGCGCAGAGAACCATTTGTGTTTGATTGCCAAACCTCTACAAAGCGAACTGTTATCGGAGTGGGCTGAAGAATCAGCATGTAGGATTAGGACTTTACAGTACTGTGGCACATGCATTGGAAAACGTGATTGCAGGTCTGAAGATATTAGTCCTAAAGGCATACAGATTTTAATTTGGCTTTGAAAATATCTTTTCATTCTTTGAGAGTTCAAGGCTTGTGTTCAACTTTTTATAATTGCAGTTGTAACAGCGAACATCAGGATTTATCCATCAGAACTCTTTTTCATAATTCAGAATGAATGAATGATAAACACATATTTACACATGAGGAACAGAATCCACAAGCATTTTAGGAATTCTGTTTCAAATATGAAATGTGCTGAAACTGCAGTCCACTGTGGTCCTATGTGCACAAATGGGTCATTTGTATACAAACGTTATTAATGCTTGTATAGCCACTGAATTGTGTATGGCAGCAAATATTTTGAAGATAGAGATGAAAATAAAAAGATAATGTAAAGTTCTCAGCATGTGTCATTATCATGACATTAAACCTGTATACCATGGCAAATAGTCATTTCGCAATTTGCAAATAAGAATGATTGAAATTACTGAATGGTTAAGAATTGTACACTAAGGAAAGCAAACAGGAAAAGCAGATGAGTTCGATGTGCAGCCAGTCATATTTAAGAACTGAGAAAAATTTTAAAAATATCTCAGAAGCTGTGTAATAACAATACAGAAATGAAGAGCAAAACTCATAACAAAATGATGGGGCTGACCACTTCCATGGCTGTGAATTGAAAGAAGAAAAAGTGTGCGATGTAATCTTATTAAGCACTTGTTTTAGTAGGTCAGTGCAATAAAGTTTCTGGTTCTGGAATCAAGATTCGTGCCTGGACAGAATGGACAGCAGTTGGACAAAGTTTTTAATTTTATGTGATTGGCAAACATCTTTTCTACAAAAATTGTCAATAGACGTAAGACTATTACTTATATCACTGTGATTGTTTGCTGTAAGAGGAACTGCATCTGGAGAAAGAAGACTTGTGGAATAACTATACAGTCAGTCTTGACTACTCATCAGATCACTCTTAGCACCCTTTATCCTAGTCACAGACCTCCTATGGTCTGTCAGAGGAGCTTTGCCTGATGTTACTCCCAAGTTAACAATTTGGAACCTGTGCGTCACACTCCAGTGGCAGTTATTCCAGCTAGTCATGTCCTCTTGTCATGTGTTTTGTCCCTTTGAGTAAGAATGTGACAGGTTATGCTTTCTCTCTAACCTGTCTACTAGCCTTTCTTCCATATGATTGCTATAGGAGCAAAATATAATCCAATCGAACATGTATAAACATATAAACAGTTTTCAAATTTCAGAGCAGATTTTTTTTTTTTTATGTTTATGTGAAGGTAATTGGGTAAAAAGAGAGTGGTGAAAATATTTTTTTTTCATTTACATCACATTATTGTGGCAATAACCTATTTTTTTGTACAGAAACTCGTGATCTCAATATTGTCTGCAGTCAACATATAATACAAATAGCACTAATGATGTCTGATTTCCTATGTATTTTGTTTCACGGTTTTGGATTCTTTTCTGTCTGGAAAAGTGAGAATTCCAATTAGGTTTGGTTTGGGTATATTTGGGTGGGGGAACAGGTCAAAGGCATTCTTAATGTTTCACTCAGATCTTGGTTCTTTATACCAAGTCGCAAAAAAAGTATATTCTGTAGGTTTTGGCTTATCAGGAGGCACTAGTTAAGTCTTTTCCTTCACTATTTTAGTGAAATCTGGGAGATCTGTCCTGCTGTCTCAAATCTGGTTAAAATTAGTCAATAAGCTCAAAGTTTAGCGTGAGGGATCAATGAGCATAGTCTTGTATATCCCAGCGGTGAGACACACAAATACAAACACCTTCATCAAACAAATCTTCTTTTCTTAGGAAGTCAAACTAAAAAACTTGTTAATTCAGTGGTGTAAGTTATTGTTCATCTCTGTAGAGTTTTTAAAATGTCTTTTCTCTCAGTATGAAGCAAATCACACCCCACAGTCCTGCAGTTTTACAAAATGAGGGCAATTAACCATTGAAGAAATTGATGTGACTTCTGTTTACCATCATGGGTTTGCTGCTAGTGGTAGATATCTGGTATCAGGGGATGAATGACTAAACAATAGAGTTAATTCAAAGAGACACTTCTTCCAGCAAATCATGTAACCTTTGTTATCCAAGAAACAGATTCATGATCAGGAGTCTGTACTCGACATTATAGTGAACAGCTTGCTGTAACCCATGTTGCTTATCATTTGAGTCCATTCTTCTTTTAAGCGTGTGATCTGAAACAGGTAATGAGTTAAATGCCATTTCCCTTTCAGAGTCCTGCAGTGAAAGTATATTTTGCCACATGTGAGTGATGTGGTAGAAAGTGGCAAGGAAAATTTTAATCATTGCAATAGCGTCCAATAGTAGAATATTAAATTTATGCATCCTGAATACATTCAATGAGAATGTTTCTCATATTAATGTTGTATTCACCACGGGAGGCAAGTGGGTGGAGAGACACATAGTCCACTATGTATGACCTTGAAGTAATGTGGTCTATAATCCCATGCCTATCTTCTGCCTTACTTTTACTAAAATTGTTCATATTAACTACCAGCTGGAATTTCAGGTGGATACAACCACTGCTGCTCCTAGAAAACTACACAAGGAAAACAGAAGCTTTGATGTAATTAACTGGCATTTTGATAACTGTGGAGCAGTGTGAACAGCTACTGAAAGTGCTTGATAAAAATGCAGAGATTTCTGAGAGACTCCGTAAAGTAAGAGAGTTAGAGAAATTGTTAGGACAGTGTCACCTTGTGCTCAAATGGGGAGGGAAGAACAATCAGTCAAGATTCATTAGAGGCCAAGACTATATGATTTATATGACTTTTATATTAGTTTTAAAGCTGATCAGTGCAAGTGTTTTAAAAAAATGTCTAAAAGTCAGTCTTTTTGATTTAAGTAAGTTTTTTTAATGTAGTCATTTTCAAATTAATGTCATATAAAACATTTCTGTACACAGTATTGTCTGGTCCATTAGCTGCTATTATTTGTCAGAGGATGCAAGTCTATACATTTTTGGACACTCTCTGTTACAGTCGTGCTTCTCCAAAGATATAGTAAAGCTGCAAAAATGCAAAAGTAAATGGCTCACTAAAAATTAACTGTTCTAGACCATGCAAAATCAGGCATTGATACAGACACTTACAGAAATGGATCTTTCTTTATCTCACATTCCTAAGCCACCTACTGAAGACTGCTAGTGTAATGAAAACTTTTTCACTTAGGCTGAGATTCTTGCTGTTGATATATTCATACATAGAATACGCTACTAGAACTAGTGAGATGTTTTCAGTTTTGGTTTGTTTTTATTTTTTTTTTTAATGAGGTGTTCAATGGTTTGCAAAACCATTAAACTAGAGCTGAATTTTTTTTAGCACATTAATTCTCAGCATCTTGAAGTCAGTGACTGTACACAGCTTTTTTCCTATGCAGTATGAAAGACAAATGAGAATAAAGGAAGATGTGAGCTGAACTTAAGCTAGCAAGTTTGTTTAAAAACAAAACAAACTAAAAAATCACAAAAAACTTCCTTCATGTCTTTTTGAATTTTTTGCCCTTTTTCTATTTCAACAGACATGGAAGCACCAAAAGCTTGAAAATATAGTTTATGTCGTTAAAAATCTGTGCTGGTTTCAGCTTTTGCATCTTCCAATGTCTTTTCTCTTTCAAAGTATTTCAGAATATCTGTTTGCTCTTCAGACTTTCAAATTGCAGAACGCAGTGAACTGGCGGTGGCATTGCTGGAGCTAGTGATAATGGCTCCTGACTCTTTTGCACTCTCTTTTGGAGGAGTAATTCAATAACCAGAGCTTTCAGGTGGATCTGCCTACCTTTCTGCTTATGATGAGAATCCCCAGAAAACTGTGGAGATTTGAATCTTTTAGTAGCAAATAAACTGCAACATGGTAATATTATTCACAAAGAAGATTTGGAGTGAGACAAAGGTGTTTGGAAGCCATTTTATTTTTATCTGTGCCTGTTCACTGTGTCCCTGTAGGACAGAGGCATTTTACTCTCAGACCAGCAGTATTTTCTAGTAGTCTGGAGCTATGGCATCCCTCTCCAGGTCCTTAAGAGGGTTTTTCCCTCAGCTCTGAGTTCTTGGTCATGGGTCTATTTGCAGCTCTTCTCTGTAGACCCCTACCCTCCATGTCTGCCAGTAGCTCCTTGCTTTGCAAGTTTTTTTGGTCCCTCCAGAAGCTTTTCCCAGCCCCATATGATAAGTTGCTCCCAGAAAGGGGAGAGAATCCTTCTTCCTCCAAGGGGTTTCACCTTCTTGCAACAATTTACCTCCTTGCTTTCAGCTTCTCATTTTTATCTGAACAACAAAGTAGAATAGTGTGCTGAGAGCAAACAAAACCTAGGGCTTGCCTGTTGTGGGAACAAAGAGCGGGCAGCCCCCCAGCTCGGAAAAATGATGGTGGTGCCTGGCCTTGAGGCTGGTGAACAAAGCTGGAAAAGTACTGTTACTGTTTGGGAGAAGCCGTGTAATGTTCAGGCACTAGCCAGCTCTGATCGAAAACGTTTTCCTTTAAATGTTGAGCTGCAAAAGAACGGAAATAGGGAAACCTTGCAGGGCTAAATATAATGAAAATACTGTCAGGTGATTGCTATAAGAAATCACTTCTGCTTTATGTCTTAATAACATTCAAGTTTAGTTTATATGTATAAAAGGAAAAAAAATTGAGTTCTTGACAACTGATTTGTTAAAAATCATTTGTTCTTTCTTTTCTCAAACATTATTAAAAATATCTTGTACTTGCAAAGAAATAGGACACAATCAAGGCATTGGCAACAGATTGATGCAAAATGTTCACATCTCAAAAAGAAAAAAAAAAAATCACATGACTTTGTATCTTGTTTGCATTTTTTTGATCCTGCACATGAATTAGAAGAATTTCATTTTAAAGATACAGCTTTGCAGTGTCTTAGGAATTATGGACTGGAACTGGAAATTAACTGCGCTTATGAAATCTTCACTCCTTGCCTAGCAAGTTAGTGGAAGCCTAAATTAGTTTAGAAGTAAGGTTGGAACAGTACTGGTGTGAGATACCTTGCCTACGTTGTGGGTTTGGGGTTTGGTTTTGTTTTTAGATATGTGTACTAAGTATCACTTGAAGATAATATAAGATAAGAAGCATGAGACTGAAAATATTTATAAAATAAATGTTAATTTGTCTAGGTTCCATTTCAAAAACAACTTACAAGTAATATTGATGCAACTTTATATACCTTAATTATAGATATTGCGCAAAGTTAAAATTAAAATCTTGGTGATCATCTCTAACTCAGCTCTGTTATCTCAGTTTCTTTTACACATTTCTTGTCACAGTTGACAATTTTTGGAATGGAATGATGAAAGTTATGTCCTTGTGTTTTATGGTTTACTTACTATCTCAGTTCTGTCTGCTTTACATAATTATATAAAAATAGTTTACAACTTCAGAAATGTCACTAAATCACAGTAAGTAAACAGTTTGCATACAAAATTGGAAAAATGTTAGGAATTTTAAATAGCTGTTTCCACAGAGACAAAGAGTGGGGGGAAAAAAAAAGTGATGATTTTCTATGCAACGGTAAATAATTGGCATGGAGCGTACAAATATTGTATTTTGAACACTCTCTTTTTAAGATTCTGGTCTGGACCACCTGGTCTTAAATGTTTAGTAAACCTGGATTTAAACAGATGCCAAGGAATCAGGAAACATGACTACATCTAGATCACAAACATTTCTAGATCAAAATATGGACTATATCTTCAAAATCCTTGGCAATGAAAGTCTGTCGTCTATTAAGAGTTCTTTGCAATCCTTTAAAAGGCTGTAGCCCTTCAAAGGACTCATATCCTTGGATACTCTCCACTTCCTTTTCATTTGCTGTATCTTGCTCTTCTGAACACCTTGAAGTACCTTCTAAATAATGAATTAAGCTTTACAAAAAATTCTATCTTGTATAGATGGTGTTGCAACCAATTTTCCAGGGAGAGAAGCAAAACATAAAGAAAGTGAACACTAGTCACATTTCAACAGGCAGAGAAAGAAGAGGAAAAGATTAAGAATAGAAGCGTGACCACATGACAACAACTAACATTCTTTAGCTATCATTTAGCAATCAAATAAGTAGCATTAACTTTCCCTCACCCCCCAAAAAAACCCTTAACAACAAGATTCGCTATGTATGTATTCACATCCAAATGCATATTTTGATCTGTAAATTTACCTGGAGAAGTAAATCATTATTGGAACATTCATCTAAATTCTTAAATGCTTGTGCTTGTCTGTCATGTTCCTGTTGCAACCTATGCGTCAATGGATTGATCAGTGTGTATTAGGTACGTGTTTGGAAGTGAACAAACACGTTCTTTATTATTTTTATGTTTCCAATCCTACTTTTTTGAAGAAAGAGCTAAAATTGCAGCATATGATCTGGGTATAAACAGTTGATCTGATTGGTTTTGAAATAACTAAACCTCAGAGCTTTTCTTTCAAGTGTTTTATGGTCTGGTAGATAACGTACGCTTGCACGTTAAAGAATTTTAAAATCATTTGACGATTTCTGTCCAGTTTTTTTCTTATTACTGTGGACCATCACTGACTGCTGTTTAATTATGAAAATATTTGAGATGTTTATGGATAGTTCTGCGATTTTATTACATATATAATAATTATTCATAGATTATGACAAATTTCTGTTGCTCTGAATTTCAAATATATAACACTTCTCAGTGAGTTTTTTGCATTTATATTGGAGGGCTGGGCCTGATCTAAAAGTTAGATTTTTTTCAGTGAAATTATTGAAAGTGAAAACAAACCAGTAGGATGAATTCTGCCTCTTCAATGATTATACATTAGGTCCTCAATTTTTCTGAAACTGAAGATTGTGATAATTCAGGCACCATATTTGTTACTTTGCTCTGAGACTTTTGTATTGTGAAAGTAGTGCTAAACAGCACTCTTAAAATGTTTTATTTGCATTTCAATCAAAACCACTGTTCTTTATCCTGGGTGTGTTCTGCTTCTAATGTAAAAGCCTGAACAGGGTAACACTTATCTTCACTGTTGTGGTTTAACTCCAGCTGGCAACTAAGCACCACACAGCTGCTTGCTCACTCCTTCCCTCCCTGCCCCACCCCTGCTAGTAGGATGGTGAGGAGAGTTGAGAAAAACTAAACCTCATGAGATAAGAACAGTTCGATAATCGAAATAAAATATAGTAATAGTAATAATAATGATGAAAAGCAAGATAATAAAAAGAGAGAGAAATAAAACCCCAAGAAAAGAAGGTGATGCACAATGCAGTTGCTCTCCACATGCTGACTGATGCCCAGCCAGACCCTGAGCAGCAAGTGGCTCCCCTTGCCAATCCACCTGAGTTTATATACTAGGCATAACATCCTATGGTATGGAATAGCCCTTTGGATAGTTCAGGTCAGCTGTCCTGGCTGTGCTCCCCCCAGCTTCTTGTGCACAAGCTTACGGGCTCACTGTGAAACAGGAAAATCCTTGTCTTAGGATAAGTGCCACTCAGCAAGGACTACAACATTAGTGTGTTATCAACGTTATTCTCACTCTAAATCGAAAACATAGGACTACAGCAGCTACTAGGAAGAAAACTAAATATCCCAGCTGAGACCAGGACATTGTACAGCATTGCTCCTGATCAAAGAGACAAGGTATGAAGCTGGATGCAAACACTGGTCCACTCTGTGGATTACCTAACATTCAGTGTTCCTAAGCCCTACACGCACACTGACGTGATTTTCTGTTCTGTGTCCTGCTTGGGATTCAGCTTTGCGTTTGTCACTTTAGACACTAAGCAAGGAACTAAATCGTCAGAATACTCAGCTAGAAGTGAGTTGTGTGTGTCATTACAAGCAGGAGCCAAAAAACCCTTTCCTATACCTTACTGTGTCACGTTTATGAAAGACAAATAACTAAATAAATCAGTCCCCAGTTAGTGCAGAAGCACTGCAGGGTCTGATTCAGCTCAGTGAGTGGAGTTTATGCCGTTAAGTTTAGAAGGTGCAGGCTGGGGCCCTAGGAATTTTTTAAGATATTCTAGGTTGTATTTTTTTAATCCCTCCATTGTTTGCAGGCATGTTCTCAATCATGATGTGCAAGCCTCAGAGAAATGAATTTTATTAATGGTAGCCCAAAAAAACCTTAGAACTGTAGAATCTTGTTTTCATAGAGTATTATAATACCATTAAAAACTACTATTTTGAATGGATAAAAATGGGCCTATTTCTGTTAGAAAGCTCTTGATCTTCCTTTTCTGTCCTCCATTTCTATCCGGACAGGTCAAAAGACATCAGTCTTAGATTTGTCACAGGTGCTGGATTGCATATTTGCGTTTCTGGGCTTCAGGCCAGTGTAAATTTCAAAGTAGAGGGAAAAGTGAGTGGTTTTCAGGTAGCCCGGATGTTATGATTCTTCTTTTGTTTGTTCTCTAATTTTATTATTTCTTGGCCGTTTGTGTTATTCCTGCAGCATTGGCCCTTTCTCATAGTCCTGGTCCTTGAACGCAGACTGGCCATGCCTTGCCTGCTACACAACTCTCCCAGGCACCTAGGTGACAGGAAGCCTGGGCACACCGGCAAGGAGGAACATGTAGTTCATGAATTAATCTCTGTATGCACTGAACTGATTACAAAATTTGGTTTTGTTGTTCAGTTTCATTTATTTCCTGCGTTGTCTGACCTATGCCAATAATCCTTGAAAATCTTGTGTTTATTTCTTCTCTGCATTACCTAAAGAGAGAGGATACTAATGTTTTCTTTTCTTCTTCTACCACTTGTATTATTCAAATGCCCTCTCCCTTCCACTTGTATTTGGTTTTTTTATGAAGTGATGGTATTTTTTGCCAAGTTTTAGTTCATCAAATGATTGATGAACTAATCATTGAATGATTAAATCAAAATTTTCAAAAAAATAATTTTCTTGTTGTGGTGGGTGTGGGTGTGTACATGTGCTTTTGTTATGTTTTATTATACAGAATGGGGACATTCAGGGCGGTTTACTTTATCGTTGTCTTCCTCCAGTTGTGTATAATTATTGAAACATAGCAAGGTAAAAATTTATTTCATTTCTGCCCAGATTATTTTTATTAAAATATCTGTCTTTCAACCCTATAATTGGAACTTATAATTTCAACCTTATAATTGGGGGAAAAAAAAAATCACACTTTGCACACATATTTACAGAAATTTAAGGGTGAGAAGGCAGGGGGGTTGTGCCAACAAGCAGAACAGTAAATATTTGAAAGCTGCAATTCCACGTCAGTGTAGCCCCCATTGCTCTTGTTTTGAAGGAAGCTAGTATTGACTAGGCAGTTAACATTGTTTAAAAATCTCATCTATATCATGAATTAATTTAGTACATCTTTCTGTAAAATATTTACTGTTCACTCTGAATCGTCTATCTCTAGATTATATTTGTGATTATGTAACTACAATCTATAACCAATTTTCTGTCTTTTTCATGGAAGAGATCAATGAGTTTCTGGACGAAGAGCAATGTAATAAAGTTTGATATCTTCTTTGCACTTTGGGTCAAGCCTACAGCAAATTGTCTACAACTAAATTTTTGAAAATGTGCCTAGACAACTTGTCATGTTTTAGAATACAGATCAGCCTCTAAGATGTAAAATAATGGTCCTATGAGGCAGATTCCCTTTGTTATACTTGTGCGTGTCCTCCCTCAGTCGGGCTTTAGGACTGTGCCTGGTGCGCAGGAGCCAATAAGCATACAGACACAAGACCCACCTTCTAACCTTTAATGCAGTTCTGTACAGAAAGGGGTGCCAGATGATAGTTTGCAAAGCTGGCACACCTCTTCAGAGGAGTTGTAGTGTTTTATACAGTTTACAAGAAAGAACATTTGCACAATACTTGATCATTGGTCACCTTTTGGTTATCTAGCTAATGCCATACTGTGCATGCTCCAATTAGTGGCTAGTTCATTATACAGAGGGGATCTGACATCAGCATATTAGATCTCCTCCTGGGTTGTGATTTTTACCATGGTAATTAGTCTTAGGTTGCTTTGGTTTGTCTTCAGGCTATCCCACTTCCCCCTCTCCTATCCCCCTGGTCAGGAGGTTATTCATCTTTTGTTGGCATTAGCTCATCCCTGTGTTATCTTGTGTTATTGTGCTGTGATTCTTTACTTTCAGAACCAAAATTTCCATATTGTGATTATTTACTTTGATGACCAGATATGTATATTTAAATTACTTTTTTGACTGTGCTTCTAGAACTCATTTTAAAATTGTTTTGCTGTAATTTTTTCCCTCGAAATAAACATAATATTTTATGGTTGCATATATTTTTATCATCAGTATTTAATCAGTTCAGAAACAAGATACTTATTCCCGTTCCATATGGGGTCAAAGGATATTAGGCACAAAAAGGTACACAAAGGGTAAGCAAATTTGAACTGGTTTTGACCTAGAAGAAAATATATGTTAAGCAAGTTCTGATTTTTGATATTGTAATGATCTGAAATCCAAAATTAAATTGCCGCTTCCCACAGGTCAACACATTCATAAATTTCTCTTAAGTTCAATTGTCAGTTTAGTCTTCCTGACAAAAGTTGTAGGGAAGCTGTAACGTGAAATGATTTAAAAGAATTAGTTGCTACTCTCTGTTCATTACATATTTTCTTCTCAAAACCTCCACACTTTGTTTCAGACACATTACTGCTATGCTTTTGATAGGTATTTCAACATGAGAAAAAATTTTCTTGTTCTTTTATTTAAAACACACATGAAATACTCAATATGTTGCACCATGGCAGGGAAGAGTGGCATGAGGATCTTCCTCTGCAGCTGCCTTTAAATGTGAGATATTCTCATTTCACACATCAGTGTAAGGAAACTAATAGCCCTTTTTCTCTGCTGAGACCAGCATCTCTGATGTTGGATTGCAGATGGCCTGGACTGGTGCAGAATGTTCATAGACAAGTATCAGCCTCCACTTCTCTTCCCTTGCAAAATGGAAGTAATTTACATTGAAATAACACAGCAGTAGAAAGACAATTTGCCTGAAGCTCCCTAAAATCTTTTTTTTAAATATTACTTAAAACCTACAGTTGCATTCATGTTGTCTCCTTGTATTTCTATTATTCAGCCAGGTAGCCTGAACTTAGCTTGCTTAATATTTTTATCACAGTTTACATTTAATTCGGTGTACATGTTGCCAGACTACAAAGGGGATACCTCCCTGATTCCCCTGTGAGCTCAAAATTTAGTCAAGCCTTTGATGTGGATATCTTCTGGATACATTAGAGAATTCCACTTTCTCCCTTGGGGTCATCTAAGGTAAAAATTCAGTCAGTGCAGAAGGTGATCGACATTCAACTTGCATTTCTAACTTATATTTCCCTGAGGCTTTAGTCACCGCTTAATGTTCTGGCTCCTCCTCCTAGAATATTTTATTTTAGAGACTGGGCTGTATTCCTCTGAACACCTTAGATACTGGGGCATGCTCAGGGGCATGGCTTCAAGGGCAGCTGAAACACTTGCCCTAGATCTCCAGCTGAGATATCTGCTGGTGCTAGGGAAACCCCTAAGTGACATGAAAACCACTGAAGCTTTTCTCAGCTTATTTAAGATAGGTCAAAAAATGCATGACAGGAGCACCATGGCTTGTTGGTGGCTCCAAATTAGCAATCTTGCACTGCAACTGCAGTGTGTCAGCCAGAAGGGCTGGTGAGCGGCCAAAAGTTCACCATGTCTTATTTTTCCTCTTCAGCCTCCCAGAACCATGCATTCACTTCAGAGTCCCCCCTTTTTTGCTTGGATTTATTGATGAGAGTCCTGTTTAAAGTTTTAAAGTCCTGCAACCCTGAGCCATAATTTCTCTTGAAGTCACTGGCAGTTAGAGTCTGTCGCCAGGCATTTTAGCCGAACTACACATCACAATTTGCTGTCTGGGAAAGAGCACTTCTCAAACAGTAGGATCAATGCTTAATTTGTCTCTTATCTGCCTGGGTCTTAAAGATACAAATAAGACAGAAGAAATCATGAGAAATACTGTGGTTTATGTGTAATTTTGAGTTTATATAATTCCACATTCTATTTTCCATATGCGTGTTTGCACACGTGTTCACCAGTATTTCTGTCTCCTCATGTGCAAGAAAACCTACCAGCTTGGGCTTGCAAACCCATTAAGCCATTATTCTCAGTTTTAATGGGAGAACCCGATGATCCATTGCGCCTTTGAGCATGTGCATGTGCGTATGTCTCTGTAGCACTGGTGAGGGTTAGGTAAGGAGAAGGTGTGTTGCCCACAGTAGCTTTCTGTGCACATTGAAGGTCAACATCCTGGCTAGTCAGGTATTCCCACCTTGTAGCAGCTACCATTCAGTGGTCTGTTCGACTTGTGAAGAGCATACTGTGCTATCACTCATACTTTGGCAGTAATCTGGCACAGAATCTACCTCTCAGAGACTGGTCATTCCAAGCTGAGTCATTATTTACCTCATTTAATCAACTATATTTTGCCATTAATATTTTTCCCTTTTTCAATCAATACACAGTTCTTGGGAGAACACCTAATCTAGAGCCTCCAGTAGCAACTGCTTATCAAGTGCAAGTGTCCTGGCTGTGTGAAAAGATTCACCTCTGAGTCCTTGTCTTAGAAGGAAACTCAAGTTCTTTCATTCCTTAAATTACCATGGTTTACAGTTGCAGTATTTTCATGCTAATGCTGTAATTTTCTCCTTTCCTTTTTGTTTGGATTGCTGAATTGGTTTCAAGGCCGTTTGAAGAGTTTCCTATTAAATAAGCTGGTAAGTTTGGGTTTTTTGCGGGGGGGGAGGTTTCGGTTGTGTGAGGTTTTTTTTTAAATTCCTCCAGGTACTAATATCAGATGACAGCTGACCCAGTTTTGGTGATAAATCTTTGTTCCAGTATCACACCCAATGGGTTGCTAGTGGGAGCCTGGTGTTTAAATGACCATTAAGTGATAGCAATCTAAAGGAGATTTTCCAGTTTATAAAACTTGAGATAAGCCTTTTTCTCCTTAACATCCATGATTAAGGCAAGTGTATTTTTCAGTTTTACTAACTTTTTTGAGATCTGAGTGAATTTACTTAGAGAATTTTATTGAAAATGTGTAAGATTTAGCCTCTTGCATGAATACTTGCTTAGTAAAAATTAGGTAATGATGTTGAATTAATCTGTGTAAAAAATAAAGTAGAAAAATACTGTGATGTTTTTAGACTTGGCCCAGGTACAGCAGAAATATTTTCATTTAGTATTCAACTGCTTAGAGGGATTATTTAACTCAAATTCAGATGTGCTAAAATATCTCATCATAATTAATTACATAATAGGATTGCCTTAAAAGGGAGCTAGATGGCACAGTCGGTCAATACTGTAGGATGTATTTTTGGAGGTCTAGGCTTAAATCTGACCCTGGGAAACAAACATTTACTGGTCTAAATATAAGTCCAAGTAGACGTTTGTTTATATTCCATACAATCTGGTATTACTTCATGCAGCTGGCAGCCTGCTCATTAAAGACCCAAGACTCAGCTAGGAGTTTTGGATAGAGAAACATGGGCACAGCTGTTTGGAGAACCTGATTTAGCACGTCTGAACTGTTTTTGGCTTTAGCCAATGAAGGTAGTTTTTCACTTCCTTGACTGATAGAATTTATCATATTCACACAATAATTTAGTAGAAAACAAAGAAGACTAGTGCCATTCGAATTCATCTGAGCTACTCTGTCTATTTTATTCTAATTGCAATAGAAAAACTGGTTTAAATAAAATTAAGTAAATCCTGTGTTGCAATATTCAAGTAGCTTAGTTATCTCTCAAAATTAGGAAATATGAAAGAATAAGGTTCCAATAACAAGTATCAGTTCTGAGTTTTTAGGTCATAATTATAATTATTGTAATCAGTTAGGAAAGTCTGTGTAACTGTGTTTTAGGTATAGTCTAACTGTATTTTACTTATCCATTACTTCATTTAGTAGTTATTTTTTATTTCCTATGTGTATATTAAAATAAGTTACATCATCTAGAATAAAACAATCATATAAGTAAAGCGAGTAGTTGTGAGAAATAATAATAATATAAACTTTTTTTTCCCTGCTGAAATGCAAAATGTTTTCATTTTTCCATATTTTTATACAAATGAAAATTTCAGTATGGTAACAGAATTCATACAATGAAATTCCAATGCTTTATTCTGACACTGTGCTGCATCTTCTATAGGCTGATGTGGGAGCACTGTTTTTAGCAGATGCAGATTTAATGTCAACTGACTAAAAAATTTTGTTTCTTTATGTTATATAAGTTTAAATTTCTTACCCCTCATTTCTAAAAGAAAGGTTGCATTACCATCTCCTACAAAAAGAAATTCTAGTTTGTATGTCCTTCCCAAAAGCAAAGCAAGCATATGGAAGCAAAGCAAACTCAAGCTACAGAGAAAGCTCAGATTTTTAATACCTCAGGAAATAAATTATTAGTGCATTTTAGTTAGTAACACATGACATCTGTCATCACTGTGTAGTTTTCAGACAAATTAGGCAAAAAGGAATGGAGAAGAGAAAGGACTAAACCAGCGTATCTGGTTTCTGATTATCTAAATGTAAAAACCAGAAACTTAGAGTCTCTCTTAGCATGGAATAATAAATATTTATTGTGTTAGAGGAAGAGCAACAGACTGAGTGTTACCTTATGTTATGAGCGCCTATCCAGGAGCATGAGGAACATTCCTCCACACTCTTAAAGCAGAACACTGAGCTCTCCTTTGGCGTGGTCAGCCTTCATCCCTGCTCATGACCTGGGGAAGGAGCTGTGAATCCTATCTTGCACTTCCCAGAAACCTAGAGAGAAAAAGCACCCAAATTCTTCTGGCATGTTAGCAGTACTTTCTACTGTCCAGTTGAGAAGGTTTTCTTTTTGTGTGCTGCTTTATGTGGCTCCGCTTCTGAAATGCTGTCTTCATGCATTTCTAAAGGTCTGTTGATATGTAACTTGTATCCTGCGAATAAGTCATTAATCCATAGAAATGTAAAGATTAAGTACTTTTAACATTTCCACCATGGACATCTTTCTAAAATACTTGCACGAGCTCAGGCAGGAGGTCTGTGTTTTCATTAATTTTTCTGAGTAAAATTCTCTGGCCTGTAATATGTGGGTGAGATGATAGAGCTCTCTATTTAGAAAAAATAATTAAAATCTACAAATGTTCGAATACATGGTACATAATGATGTATATGTCAGTTGTATGACATATGTACTGGAAAAATCTAAGGTTGCTGCTTTATTAAAATTTGAAAATGCGAGTAACAGGCTCTAGAGTATCATTAACATCACATATTCCACAACTTTGGCTACCGTTAAATAGAAAATTTGGTGCATTGCACAAATCAAATACTGTCAGATATAAAAGGTGGGGCTGGGTCTCTATTGTAGAAGAAGCCTCAGGTATAAATATTTCAAATTGTCTTAAGTGCAAAATTTGAGCTATATCTGATGGGTCTTGTAGTCTTACTTCTGATGGTTACTACAAAGCAAGAGAAAAAAACTGTGTGTGTATATATATATGCATGTGTGTGTATATATAAATGAAAATCTAGAATGTCATACATTGTATCTGATCTTACTTTTACTTTATAACCTAACGCAGTGTATCCTATAATAACCTTAGCTGCTATGAACACAGAACTCATTACCTGTACCTAGGTGTCATTCAAACATATTGATGTCCCTGGTAACCTTTAAATTCTCTTAATATCAGTGAAAGTAAACTTATAAAACAGCATGTTGTCTAAGAAGGACAAAAACCAAGTCATTTGAAATTTGTCAATATTAAGAAAGGGAGAAATACAAATCTGAGCAGATTGAATTGTTTCTTATTACAGGGCAGTTCAAAGTGAATTGACTTTTCTAATAATTTCCAAACTCGGTTTGAATGGAATCAGTCATATTCTTGCCATTAGTTTTTTAGAACTAGAGCAAATATTTCAGGAAAAAATGTTTTGCCTAACGAAGCTGCCCTCTTTACGACCTTATAAAGTAAAAAACCCAGTAGATAAATGGGACATTCACTACTATGACTACAAAAGAGCTCACTTTACAAAAATCTATGTGTAAAATTAAATTCCCATTACCAGCTAAAGTTTTAGTGGTTGGTTTATCAGAAGATAAACTATTGTTTTAAAATGCACTTAAATCTGGATGATATGAAATACAAATTAAAAATGAAAATGTTCCTGAAATGCTCTGATTAAAAGGTATGATGCTACAGGTTTTAGTTCAGGTAATAGAAAAATGCTATTCTTGGATAATATTTCCTGTAATGCATTAGACATCTTTCTTACTAGGCCTTGGTTGTACCGTTGAAGAGAAACCTGAGGGGACATAATCACTCATTCAGAGCTATTCTTAGTCAAAAACAGACTGCAAATGTGAACCTGTATTGTTTTCTGTTAACTTTATTTATATATTCAGTACAGACATGCGTGTTTCTGATTTTATTTTTTACTGACTCTTTGAGAGCCTGTTAAAAAAAATCTTTATCTCTTTATAGAACCCCATGTATGTGAATTCCTGGTCTGATGGATGCTACTGACCACTGCTGAATTGAAAACATAAAAGAAAAATCTTCAGGGTGGACATCTTGGAAAATGTTACATCCAAGATAACAAATCTTCAAATTCTAAAAGTACTAATGATGTTCTAAATTTAAATCAACAGAAATCTCAAAATATGATGTGATTTGCAAAACAACTTACTCGTTACTCTAGATTATACCACAAAGCAATGAAGCATAACCAGATCTGTATTCTGGTTTTAGCAGATGCTTTTCTTTACCTGATGCATTTTGCCAGATGCATTCTTTACCTGAATGCCTCATGCGATAGGCAATAGCACAGCTTTTGGTAGCCACAGAAATCCGATTATTTTCAGTAGCATGGGACTTCTTCCAGGGTGCCTGGAAAAGTACAAACACATGCAAAAAAGGACATTCTCAAAACTTCATGCATTCGATTTCAGATGAAAGCTACAGAAATAGAAAAAAAAGGCAACCCTCCTCCCCCTATGTATTACTGTATGAAAATCTATGAACATTGGACTTAAAGCAACTGTACTTTTATCTACTGCTATCTTTGAGCTTTTGCTGGAATACATATTTATTTGTAATTCCCCAAGTGTTTGTGTTTCATGTGCACCAACGAAGCACCTACCACTGTGTATGCAAGACAGGAACATAGGAAAAGTTACTATGAATTATGTGTTAGAAAGTCAAAAGGTTTAGTAAGCAGTTGTGTCTGGTTTGGTTGGTTGGTTGGTTGGTTTGTTTTATTCACTAAAAGAAATAATGAAATAATATTTAAAGTTTTAGCTGGTGTATGATGTCATTTGGGAGATCTAGCCATGCATCAGGTTATCACTATGTTCTGTTGACCCTATACAATTCATAATGTATAGGCATTGTAAAATGGCAATAATTAAAAATGGTTCGAATACGAGGCAGCTTACAGTAACAGCAGTTGTGCAGATTTTTAGAAAATGCAGTCCTTAATTAATGCCAATGTAGTTTTACTGATTCTGAATTTTAAACCCCTGTTATTTTTTTGCAAAATAATCTATAAATATTAACTGATCAGTGGCTTACGTAGAAAGCGGTTCTTTTGGGAACATGGGAGAATAAGGATATGGCATTGATCAGAGCCTGCATGTCTGTGAGGCCTCTTCGAGTGTCAGAGAGCATGTACTGCATTACAAAATGCTAATAGACAGACTATGACATTCCCCCATCCCATTAGCCTGAAGGAGTGTTAGGATTTGCCATCTGGCTCTCCATGTGCGCCACTTCCGTCAAATTCACTCTTTTTCCTCAAATTTTCATCCTCCTTTTTTTTTTCTTGGTTCTGTGCTACCACCACCAGTCATTTCATCCTTCCTCCCTTTGGAACAGAACTCTTCATTTTAGCTAGAGATGCTTTTCTCCCTTCTGCTTCTGCCTGCCCACAGATGCTAATAACAGCTCCTTATTAGGCTGATGACTAGTCTCTATAGCAATCAGGCAGCAGAACCACTCAGCTCGAAAAACCAAGCAGACCTTGGTAGCAGCCTCCAATTTTTTCTCTCGCATTTCTCTGCAGCAGTTACCACCTGCCTTCACCTCTGCAGAAATCTGTAAAGGTGCTGATATTCATACAATGGAATGGACCGAGTAGAGGGAAACAGCAACTTATGGGTTAGTTTACTAAAGCACCAAACTAATTAAGTTAGCTGATTTCACTTCGTTTTATGAAACTAACAATACATCTGAAATGTAGATAAGTATTCTGCTGCTGGTCAGCGTAGCTAAAATATCTGATGAAGGTGATATACAGAAGAAGATTGTCTGCTGTCATGTTAAACATAGAATACTGGAATAGTGAAGAAAATGCTACCCTATGTATTTTGGGTGAAAAATGCAATAAATATTCTAATTCATAAGGGAACATATTTTCAGACTAAGTGAAGATGAAAATACTTAATATTCTGTGCATGAATGTCTATGCAATATTATAAAGTAAATACGTAGAATTTGTTTTTACTGCAAAGGCAAGATTTGGACACTCTATGCTGTGCAGGAAAATCAAATAAGATGTTCTGTCAGGAAGATAAAAAATAAATAACATTAGTTCTCTAGGCTGCTTCTAAGCTATCAAAAATATATCCAGTCTAGCATAGATAGCATTTAGTTATTAGCACAGATTAATATTTAGTAATATTCTACAGAGACTGAAAGGATGGATTTTGTTTTACTTGAAGATGTGATATTCAAAATGTTTCCCTTGTTTGGCTTCAAAAAGCATTATAATTGTTTTGCCAAATAACATGCAAAAAAAAAAAATCTATCAGGGGATGTACCATACTAAAAGGCTTTGAGTTAGACAATTAGTTTTGATTGAAGAAAACTTCAAGTAATTTGCTAGGTCTTTCAGTCACATATAGGACAGATGCTTTATAAGTAGTTTAATACATAACATAATAAGTGGCTTTATAGATTTTCAATATGGCCAAAGCAAAACCTATCTTGGGGGCAATTGGCAGGTGGCAACAAGTAAAGTATAAATTAAATCCCAAAGATGTTTTTCAAGACAAAAACAAGTGTGATTTAGATTTGGTAATGGATGGACAGTCTCAGTGGGTCAGATGACTTAAAAAGCAGCACCAAGTGCGTGTTTTCATAAGCAAGAGAGTGCAAATTTGTTCCTTCACAGTGCCTTTCTCAAATTCGTCGAGGGGTGCCAGAACAAGAGATACTGTCCTCTACAAATTAATACTTATTTTACTGGCATGACCCACTTTAGGGAACATGGGAGAACCTCCATATAAAGGTACCAGAATAATTTATTCTTCATCTTTTACAGGAATAACTTTATCCAAATAAAGATAATTCTGTTGTCATCTACACTGCGAGAGTCATTTGCTGTGCAGAACCTCACGTTTGGTGCAGTGGTTTTCACGTACAACAGAGATAATTGAGTGAAGCAGACTTCTGTCAGACTCCTTGGTATGAGATTAACGAACAATGCAGGTTATGCTATACTGACTGCACCAACCTAGTTTCCAGCGCAGACAAGACCTCAGAGTATGCTGCCTGTGCAGCGGATAGTGAAATGATACCTCCCTTCTACCTACTTTATCCCACTGTGTGTTCTGGGCGCTGACTCTGGGTCATCAAAGAGTCTGAGAACGTGATAAAGAGACTATCTGTATTCTTCAGTTTAAAAGCATACGGTTGTAGTCTCTGTTGGATAAGGGCTTACATGATAGAACTGAGACCAGTATGGAAAATTACCTGGCTTTGCAAACAAATGCAGAAAAGTAGTGCAATGTAAGTAATATTAGAAGAGACATTGACAAAACAATGGAAGAAAGGGTTCTTGAAAAATGCCAGCAGGACATTAACAGGAGGGAATATGCAGTAGGAAGGGGAAAAAAATGTTTCTTTAAGTCAGACGAATTGTGCACCAGAATCTCAACATTCATTTAATGAGGAAGTAACTTTCTGGTTGAGAAGAATGCAAAGAATATCTTGACAGCGTGAACCGGATTGTGATGTACTCTCTTAAGCTTCAGCAGCAAAGCCCGAAAACCACAGCCTTTGTATATTTTAATAACCCATTTGTTTCCATGCTGCATTCATCTAGCTACCAAATGATGACAGCTAAAACTGTACGTCACTGTTTGGTTCTAATTCAGCAGCGGCTAGAGGCTGAAGGATGGCTCATTACAATAGAAAGGGAGTATATCTGCAGGGAGTAACTTCTTTGTTGTCACACAGGAGATGACAGAAGATTTGGCAATTAGAAAAGAAAGACCACTGATTTTCATCTCTATTTAGGGAGAAACAAGGCCCAAGATTCTCAGTTCGTATGATGCTTGGCATTCTGTTCCAACAGACCCAGGGAAACACACAAACAAAAAAAATGCAGCATTTTAAGTCAAATCTGTCACAACATAACAATGATACTACTTTAAACATACACATGGTAAGATTTACTGATTAGAGCTACAGTTTGGCATTCAAAGTCAACAGAGCTGGCAGAGCATCCTTAGTGTTTTTTTTTAATTCTGTGCCTCATTATTACTATTGAGCAATATTTCTTATGGAAACAACTTTCCCTTTGTCACCTTTTATAATACCTGCTGTTTACAAGCTATTAAAAGAGCTATTAAGAGCTACTCTTGCGTGTCCGTGATCCAAAGCTACAGTTATCTGTGTGTATAGATTGTTTGTCTATCTGTGCACTTGCAGAGCCAGTTCAAAATAAGGAGTGAGATAGGCAAGTGGTTGAATGATTAATCTCTTGACTTATTGGTTCATACCTTGGTTTAATAATCTGTCTCTGGATATAACTGTCTTTAGAAGCTTCAGAAAAGAACCAGAAAGTTTACGATACTCAGTACTTAGTTTCCAACTATAATCTTTATCTAACTTCAGTTTTCATTAAATTTAATAATGTTTGTTTTAGGCAGTGGCTTCCAAGCTTGGTTGTTGTGGTCCTTTCTTCTCTTGTATTTCTACTTGGAACTAGAAATATGAATCTGTCAGCAAGTAGCAGAATTTGGAATCTAATGTTTTAAGCTGTCAATTTGAATTTGTAAGACTTCTAGAATGATTTATTGTCATTAATTGTTGCTGTTCAATATACAGTGTTTCTGAATGTGCAAAATACTCCTGTTTTAATAATGTCCTTCAACAATACATTTCATGTAGAAAAAAACAAAAAGCAGCTCAGTAAGCATTCCCGAGCTGTAAACAAGGGAGAACAGAAACTTCCAGTCTTCTCACTTTGTTCTAGTCAGTATTAACATTTAGTTTTATTATGAATTAATGTCTTTTACTTTTCTGGAAAGGGATGCAGTGCATCTCAGCATGTTGTAGGGAGTTTTCCTCCCTTTTCCTGTTCCTCTCACCCCTCTTTGACCTCCTTTTGTTTCAAGTTTTCTTCTCACCTCCTTGTTAGTACTCTTAAAGCTTTTGACTGTTGAATTGGACAACTTGATACTTCTATCTTAGGGACTAACACATTTTACATTACTGATGTTTTCTTAGTTTAGAAGCCCACCTGAAGGCAAATGGATTTGGGTCAGTCTGAAGCAAATACTCTCCAGGATTTTTGAAGAAATCTACAAATTTCTTCTGGGCATTTTAATAAAAGTGTAAAATTAGATTAATGAGGGGAGGTAGATGACTCTCACAAAGTCCACCAAGTGCTAGGGCTGGTTGTTGTCATCCATTATCTAATTACATGGTTGTATACCTGTTCATTCCATGTTTTGCTCTAGTATATTTTAAGCATTTTTTACAAAATGGAATTTCTTCAAGAGAAGCTCTGTTATCTCAAACACTTAGAAGAGTCTTCAGACAAGTGAAAGATTAGCTTCTACACCATAATAGTGAAGAAGGCCAAAGAAGAGGAAAACTAGAATTCACGTGAGTATCCTAACCACAGGACTCACATAAAGTGAGGGGCAAAAAAGGGAACGGCAAAAAAGGGAAGGAGATTGTCAGGGTTTAACCCCCAATTAAAGACCACGCAGCCAGTTGCTCACTCTTTCCCCTCCCAGTGGGATGGGGAGGAGAATTGAAAAAAAAAAAAAACCAAACCAAACTTGTGGGTTGAGATAAGAACAGTTTAATAACTAAAATAAAATATAATATCAACAATAACAAAATATTGCAGTAATAATAATAATAGTGAAAAGGAATATAACAAGAAGAGAGAGAAATAAAACTCAAGGACACGTGATGCACAATGGAATTGCTATCCACCTAGCGATCGATGCCTGACCAGTGATCTCACCCCACCCAGCCAGCTCCCTCCAGTTTATATACTGACATTCTGTGATATGGAATATCTCTTTGGCTAGCTCAGGTCAGCTGTCCTGGCTCTGCTCCCTGCCCAGCTTCCTGTGCTCCTGCTCACTAGCAAAACATGGGGATTTGGGAAGTCCTTTATTCCTTAACCACAACAGAAAACATCAATATATTATCAGCCTTTGTCTCATACTGAATCCAAAACACAGCACTACTGTAGCTACTATGAAATGAGCTACTAAGAAGAAAAGAAAATTAGCTCTATCCCAGCAAAAACCAGAAAAGATGTAAGATAGAGAAGGCCATCCCTTGAATATTGCCTCACTATTTGCTATAAATTTCAAATTTGTTGTTGAAACAAAATTAAATTAACTATTCTAACCCTTACCAGTGTTTGTTTTCAGCTGAAAATAGTTGAGTTTAGCATAACTACCAACTCATATTTCAGCAAAAGGTATTAACAAAGGTATGTTTTATCAGTCCATTCTAGATTAATGCAAAGTGCCTAGTTTTGTATATATGTGTATTCCTGTATAAATATGCTTGAAAACAACCAAGGAACTTGTCAGAAGTTTAATACAAGTTGCACATTTTATCATTATTTCATGATAAAATAAATGTCTAAATAGATTTATAGGGGACATAACTGCATATCCTCTTTCCATGTCACACTCATATGGCAAATATTGTATGCCGTAAAAAATGTTCAGTTATGTCTGCAACATTTTCTTTATAACAAGAAAATGAATGGTTTTGAGTGCAGTTGAAAGAACAAGCATGGTGTTGTGTTGCTTTATGGTCTGTTCTCTATGTAATACACTCTTGACCTTTCAAGGAACGGCTTTCTTCTTTCAAATGTAGTTTCTTTTTTTATGAGTCTAGGTATCTATGGGTCAAGGAGGAGATCAATGGAGTATTGTAGTACATTGACCAGCATACAGCAATGCAACTGTCCCCGCAGTTGAATCAGAGTTGTGCAACATATGCCTTGTACTAAAATAGTTGAAGACTATTGCTCAAGTGGTGTGAAGCTGGATTTCCACAGACAGAAGGTTAAG
Organism: Bucorvus abyssinicus; assembly: GCA_009769605.1. NCBI lineage: Eukaryota > Metazoa > Chordata > Aves > Bucerotiformes > Bucorvidae > Bucorvus > Bucorvus abyssinicus. The sequence continues at coordinate 7,840,777 of CM020030.1, forward strand.
TTCTAACTGTTCTTCTTCCAAGTGTACATCATGATTACAGTGAATATTAAAGCACGCAAGTGATCAATTTTATTACTGAACTTTTTCTGTTGTTCATGAAGCAGATTTCCATCAAAAACAGTTTTTCTATGGATGCAAAAAGACAAAAATACAAGATCCTTTTGGTAAAATTTGCTAGTGTTTTCTTCACTTATTTTTCTAGAAAAGTGAAACAGGTTTGCATATAGAAATATAAGATGATGGGGATGATGGTAATGACTGTTAATAAAATAAGTGGCAATCTTCAGAGAGAAAGAGGAGAGTCACTATTTTGGTATCTACCACTACTACTTCAGCATCTGTTGGCTCTTTGGCATGTGGAGATTCATGTTCAGATAATGCTTCAATGTTTTACTTGTCACTGCACTCATCTGTGCAGTTCACTAAATGGTCATCTTGTAAAAAACCTCAAATTAGTTTTTCCTTGGATGTATGAGTTAAGAATTTGAGGGAGCTTTTGAATAAAAATTGGAGGAAACAAATTTTCTGCTTAGGAAAATATAGCTCTTGAAGTTGCAGGCTTCCTTTTTCCTCATTCAGCAGGGCTGGAAGATAGGTTTTGTTTCTGGTGCTGAATTACTCTAACTGATGGAAGCTACTTTCCGCTAGGTAAACATTAGAAAATTTAGTCAGATAAGCATTTATTATTTGCCTTCAGTGCTAAGCATTATTTATATACAGAAATTATTTTTTTTTAATAGATGTGATGCCTTGTTCCCCTTAAGTACCCATAAAGTGGCAAATGAGAATATTGATTGTGATATTGATCAGCTCAGTGATGGTGCTGAGACATCACTCTATTAATTATAGGGTCCTAAACTTAGTTAATAACCCTTCCTTCCTCTCTCTCTCTGTTCTTTTACTACTTTCTCATAGCTATGTGATATACATGACTAAAAGGGATTGTATTTAGTGGTGTTCTTGTCCAAGTGTAAGCATAGCACTAAGGACAAGTGAGAGAATGAGAATCCTCATCCAGTTTTTCTCATCCATTTCAAAGAGAAGTTGCTTTGATTTTCTTTCCCCCACTGCGCCCCCATCAATTTCAAATGCAATTTGCTTCATAGACAACGAAAGTCAAGGAAACAGAGAGCAAGAAGAAGCAAAAGTCATGTTATCCTGATTCTCTGTAGTTTTTTTCAACTAAACGTTTTTTATTTTTGTAGGTATTGCAACAAAACAATTAGTCCTTATGTGTTTGTAATACCTAGGCTCAATTAGGAAAAGAGATCTCCATTTAGCTGATAAAGATAACACCACAAGGAAAAAAAAAGAAGTGTTACATAAATATTACAAAATCACAGAATTACAGAGTGGTAGGGGCTGGAAGGGACCTCTGGGGATCATCTAGTCCAACCCCCCTGCTAAAGCAGGTTCACCTAGAACAGGTTGCACGGGATCACATGGAGGTGGATTTTGAAAGTCTCCAGAGAAGGACACTCTACAGCCTCTCTGGGCAACCTGCTCCAGTGCTCTGTCACTCTCAAAGTAAAGATGTTTTTCCTTATATTCAGATGGATTTTCCTGTGTTCCATGACCTTCTTTGTTCATTAGTACAAGGTCCAGCAGCACACCTCTCCTTACTGGCTCCTCCACCATCTGTGTCAGAAAGTTGTCATCAGTGCACGGCAGGAACCTCCTGCACTGTGTGGGTCCTGCTGTGTAGGCTTTCCAGCAAATATCAGAGTGGATGAAGTCCTTCATGAGAAACAGGGTATATGATCATGAGACTACTTTTAGCTGTCTGTAGAAGGCCTCATTGACTTCCTCTTCCTCATCAGGTGGCCCGTAGTGAACACTCACAACAGTGTCCCCTGTATTAGTCTGCCCCTTAATTCTTATCCATAAGCTCTCGACTCATTCTTCATCCCCCCCTAGACAGAGCTCGATACATTCCAGCTGCTCTCTCACATAAAGAGAAACTCCACCACCTCACCCTGCTGGTCTATCTTTCCTAAAAAATATGAAGCCACCCATGACAGCATTCCAGTCTTGTAAGTCATCCCACCATGTCTCCATAATTGCAATGAGAACATGGCCCTGTGACTGCACCCAGATCTCTAGTTCCTCCTGTTTGTTCCCCATGCTGCATGTGTTGGTGTACAGGAACTTCAGAGACTTAATTGAGCAAGAAAGTTTCCCTGAAGGGGTGCAAATTGTACGCATTCTTGGGGGTGTTGGCCTTCTGTCTGTCATCTTGGCAGCTAAGGAACATTTGTTGCTGCTCTGGTTGGCCTGGCTTATTCTCTAGCTGGATGGGATGGCATGGAATGAGCATCTCCATCATGGACTCCACCCTCCTAGTGCTTCAGTTTAAAGCCCACCTCAACAAGTTTGATAGCCTGCTGCCAAAGATTTCCTTGCTTCTTCTAGATAGGTGGATTCTATCCCTCCCTAACAGCAGGTTATCAAAGAATGTCCCATTGTCATAAAACCCAAACCCCTCACAACGGTACCAGCCACATAGCCAGAAGTTGATATTCGTTATTCATCTATTTCTGGCTGCCTCCTTTCCTCTAACTGGTAAAATGGAGAAAAAGATAACTTGGGCACCAATGTTTTATCTTATAGTCTTTATTCTGCCCAAGTTCTGGCTCACAGTGTCATTCATGCCCACAGGAAAGAGTAACAGTGGATAGTAGTCTGTGTTCTTGATAAGTTATGGTACCCTCTCAGCAATGTCTCGGATCTTAGCTCCTGGAAGACAGCATATCTCTTGTGACTCCCTGTCAGGTTGGCAGATGGATGCCTCAGTGCCCTTTAACAGAGAGTCACTCACTATGAGCACACAAAATTTCTTTTTACAGTATCCACTATGTGCTGCTGGTGAAGTTTCTCCATGTAGAGCTTGCTCGTGGTTGTCTGTAGGTGTTAAAGCTTCATATCTGTTTCTGGAGGTGGTGTTAGAGGCTGGAGGATGAAGCAGATATTGGCAAATTACTTATGCCAATCCAGAAAACAACTTTCTCTTGTTAACATGGTTGTTACTGATACAGCATCAGGTACGTTGGAGCCATTATCAGTATAGAAACATCACCTTCACAGACAGCTATAGTACCCAAAATGTTTTTTATGGCCCTAGCCTAAGGTTTTCTCTACCCACAACCATTACCACTTTACCCGTAACTGGTATAGTTTAACGGGTTTGCATATCTGCACATGCGTATCCTGCCTAGTTGGGATACACATACACAGTCATTTAACAAATTTTCACTGCTATATCCCGTACAAGGAGATATATAACCCGTATTGTTACAGCTTTGCAAAGCTTGACTGAATCCACGTCAGCAGTTGTGCTAGCATAGTTATGTTAGAGAATACTTGTATTCTGTGTACGGTTTTAAGGGGCAAAAAATTACATAGGTTTGTGTGGGTCAGTGCAGTCGTTGGAATACAGCAATATTTTCCTGTTTGTGTAAGTTGAATGCCAGGTCTTCCTTCCTGTCTTCCTGAGAAGTTTTGCCCCACTGAGCATGCTTATGCCAATCCACATCCCACCATGTGCCATGGGACAGTTTAGTGGCCTGGCATATAGAAGAAAGGTGAAAAAAGTTTCTGTCTCATGAAAATGGAGTAAGTGACTCGATTAAAAGTGGGAGCTGTCAGAAGGGAAGGAAGTCATCTTCTGAAGCATTCTAAAATCACATCTAGAAATACACCATGATCTGGTTCTGAATGTCACTTTCATTTTGGCTGTTTCGATGGCTTCTATACTTGATAAAATCCAGAATTCCTATCATGTCAGAGGACTGATTTTTGCTGTTTACTTTTAGGTTCATTTGTCCCAGTGTGTCCAACTGAATCATTCAAATTTATTTTGAAGCCTACCAGACAGGCGACAGGAAGTTATGAGCCTAGGGGAGACTTGTACTAGCAATTCATAGGCAGTGTGAGCTGCTGACTGTACCTTCAGGTCACATTATTTATTGATTTTATTTAAACTGTTGTTCCATAGAAATAACCTTACAAGGTGCACAACAGATTTTCTTAGGGCTTGAATAGACATCAGTATGATAAAAATAAAAATGATAGAACAGCAGTGTGTCATCACACTGCAAAGTTATTAATATCAACAAACATTTTTAAAGAAAATTAAGTGTTGCAGACTTTGAAAACCAAACAGTGGATGAATTACTGCTTGTATTCCTACTTAGAAGAAAGTGCCCCTGAACAGACTGAAAAGCAGCTGAGGAGATGGAAAGCTAAAATTAGTTTAGTTTGTTACTGTTAGAGCACGTACTGTGCCTTTTATAAATTTTTCCCACTTTTTTTAGTTCTAAGTGCTCTGTAAAAAACACAGAGATATTGAGCCTGGATGTTAGCTTCCAGAGGCACTGAAACCTCTGATGGATAGGTGCTGGTGAACCTTGCGGCAACATCTTAGGAGAGGCCATTTCCAACCTTTGATCCTCGTCCTTTGTGGAAGTTACCTTCTGTGTAGCAAGGCTGACAGAACTGTACTTTTGTCTCTATTTCTGCTGCTTTTTCGTGTGTCTCAGTAAAGGCACTGGGCTTTGAAACGGAATGGCTGAGGCACAGAAATGGTCCTTTTTACCAACTCCACCATGGATAGTAGCTTCAAGCAAAGGGGTGAGAAGTAAGAGGCTGGAGAAATACTAGTTTTTGAATCGTCATGGTTGTGGGCTTCAAGAATTAGAGTCAATGCCCCTGAGTGTCATAAACTATAAAATTCATTAACTCTGATTTAGAGTTGGCAGCTTCACTGTGTCATCTCCTGACGTGATGTGAGTTAGGCTAGAGGGTGTGGACATCTCACCCCATCATGGTTTTAGGTTGATGGGGAAAAAAACAGCCACTGGCGGTAACTAAAAATAAGTTTCTTGAGCTGCATTCTTGATATTTGGCTCAAGAAATGCATATAATGGAGTTGTACCATCTTAGACTTGGAGTGGTGATGGATTAATATAAAGATTAAATTTCTCCTCATATCAGTCCAGAGAAGTAATCTGAACCAGGACTTTTGTCTTTCACACACAGACTTTCTACACTAACCCAGCACCTGTTTGCAAATGAGTACCATAACAGGCCTGACTGTTGATATAACACTGGCAGCAGTGATACCATAAAGTATTTGTTCTTGTGTGGCTATCAAGTTTTCTTGTATCATGAATTTTGAAATTGCTTGATTTGGGCCTAATGGGGAATGTGATTTACTTATTTGGGGGTTGGTTTGGTTTTTTGTTTTTTGTTTGGTTTTTTGTTTTTGTTTGTAATTTTCTTATTTTGGGAAAGGTAAAAAAGAATTCCAAATAAATATTTTCTGCCTAACAGCTCAAAAAAGCATAGATAAAGCATATTTCTGTCCAAACTGTGATCAGGCATTGATAACTGTAGTGGTAGTCTTGGAACTGCGGAAAACTCTCATTCAAACCTGTTCTTAGTAAGCTGCATACATTATACATTTAAATATATGTATATACTTGAACATATAATTGAGAAGGATGTACAGGTGGTATACTTCAAGAAAGAGTCAGAAGAAGAGATTCAGGTTAAATTTAAAATTGGAGTTGTAGAAACTCTTGCTTTTCTTACATTCAAATTCAGATGTTTTGAGAAGTTAAATAGGATTCAGTTTTTTGAGGATTACTTTGTGTATGGCTTGGATTTAAATCACAGGGCGTTGCAGATAAGCTACTGTGTTCAAAGCGGCTGCTGCTAGAGGATTTATACACAATATTGCTTCCAGGGTATTAGTATAGCAGGTCTTCTAGCTGAATTTGAAGTGGAATGTAGATTTTATACTGCCCTTTTCTAGTGTGTATTTTCTTGAGCAATCTTGATCTGCTGTTTAAAGGTATTAACTGGCTCAAAATTATTGGCATTGTTTAGGGGATTTGAAATAGAGGAACATAAACTATGTGAAACCATGCTTTCCATTTAATTGCAAAAGAGGAAAAATAAAGTCTCTAGAGTGAAAGAAGTACTTGGAATCATCCATTCAGTGCTTCAGATCCTTAAGAAACCCACAGATGATACTTCACTGAGGGTAATGTTAATGTCTTGGATTATCATTATGGAGCATTTTTCCAACAGGATGAAAAGAACATAGAGTATTTATAAGGGGAAGAAAGAGAAGATTTTGGTAAGCTTTTCAAGTAAAGTAAAAAGAAAATGAAATATGCCTACAGTATTTCACCCACAAACAGATGGCCAAACATAACAAATCAATAGTATGTAAATAACAGTGTTAAGAAGATCTGTTGCAATGCATGAAAAATGACTGGTTTCTTGGCTGCTACTTTCACACAAACTAAATCTTCACAGAGGAGAGTGGGATATATGCCGTTTCTTTCAGAGAGACAGACGTAGTGGCTCCAAGTTACCTTCTTCATTTACAAGTCCATTTGTTTTTTAAAAAGTCCAATGCAGAATCAACAAATGTCCTTTAGAAATTGTAAAAGTGGTACCTGAGAAGTACACACCGCTGGAAGGTCCAAAAGACAAAGGCAGCAGAAGGAACTGCTGTTCTATTTTCATGAGGGCTGTGACTCCTCCACCTACGTAAGTCTATGACAGACAACTTGTGCTGGGAACAAAAATTGAGCAGAATTGTTACAGGAGGCAGATAGTGAAATAATGAACTGCTTGTTCTGAGGCACACAATCATTAGAGCATTGGTACAAGTGTGTCTCTTCCTATTTAAATCCACAAGAAAATCATCCGGATCATATCTTAGTTTGACACTCCTGGAAGTACAATTTATTCAGTACTCTCAAGACCTACAGTCATTTTTAGGTGCGTTGCAAATAATATCTCTAGTATTTTGTGACATATTTTGTCCTTAAAGTATGCTAAGCATGTTTGCTCATTCAAATGACAATGATGGGAGATTAGGCCATAATTTTAAAAAAGAATTGTGCAAGCGACTTGACTTGTGACCTCAGGGGTATCGATTTTAAATCTCTCTGACAGTGGCTTCCCTTCTGTGAAACGTGAATGATGATGTTTTACTTCCTTGCTTTAGTAAAGCATTTTGAGTTCCTTGGATTAGGAACATCGGTCTGGCCTTGGCTCTGTAAAATGTTGTATAAAGCGTAAGTCAAACATTACAAAATGTGAAATGGGCATAGAGACCCCAGTTTTAAATTGAGATTCTGCTACTTATTATTTTAGCAGAATCAGAAAAATGTACTATAGTATTCTCAAAATAATAAGATATGATAGAGTGAGTATTGATAATATAAAAGCTCACTAATTAGTCAGGAATTAAAAGCACTTAAACGAGTTATCCTTTGATAAATCTACTATTTTAAAAAAAGCTTACTTTTTTGTGCACTTAATCTGAAAAAGTTTTTGAATATTCCATAAAATCAAACTTACTAAAATAGTATACATTTCTGATGTAAAGCATGTTTTTATTTTTTTCCTTGTCGTTCTTTGTTACTAATATAATGGGATTTTCTGAAGCTCTTCATTATTATTACTGGCTTGAGATTTCCATAAAGAACTACTTGTAATATGTCCTTTCCCAAAGCAGAGTAAAATAGCCCAATATCCATTCATCTCACCATTTTTTTAGTGTGTTTTCCTGATACTATACATATTCAAATCATGGGGGGAAAAAAGTGTGATAATATGCTTTGCGGAATTTTTTGTTGACTATTGCCATGCCTTTGTAAAACTGTGGAAGCATGCAGGACAGTAGCTGTTAAAAGGAATAACTGAGTTTCTGATATAAACAGGAGAGCAACACAATGACTGAGATTATTGTTTTGTAATAGAAACCGAAGTACTCTTTCAAATTTGTCAGCATCAGTATGTCAGAAAAAAGCATGAAGCCATAACAAATACACTTATATTGTTGTCTCAAGCCTGAAACCACATAGCTTCATCACCAAATTTGATTCAGCTCTGATTTGGCTTTGGGCGAGACTTTCCTTTGTCTCCATTCTCTTTTCATACTTTGCCAGCCTTCCTTGTAGAGAGTTGAAAATGTGTTACAGATCATTAATATGACTAATCTCAAAGTACTTGTAAAATAAATGTTGCTAGCTCTAGCAAGACAGACCATTTCACCCTGTCTGTTCTAAAATTGTAATAGTAAACTCTGAATTCTGTTGCCATCAAATGCCTTCCTATTGCCTCTCCACTTGATTTTCATGTGTAAAACTCACATTAGCTCCAACATGACCACAGTCTGGTAGCAGAAATTGTTTTGCTCGGAAGAGAGTAATCATGTGGGTTCATGAAGATGGTGTTGATGTTCACTGTAAAAGATCAAAGATGGTGGTAGGAAAATTGAATTAACAACATAAATATCAGTACAACAGTTTTGTAATGAAAATAACTGATAAGATTTACATTTAAAGTCCAAAGTGTAGTAAATACAATGCCAGTCTGGATACAGTAATTTTATATTAAGAAAAGCAGAGAAACATTATTGTAATAATAATTTATTACTTGGACAATTTAATAAGGAATGTTTTCGGGTGACAAGCTGATTAATAAGAGCAGGCAGTCAAAACTGAATATGCTTAGAGAGAAAATGATTGGTTTTATTCCTGTGCGTTTAGTTTCAAATTCTCCTGATTTTCTGCAAATGAGAAAATGAGAAAGCATCCAGTCACAATAGTGAAACATTACCCCTTTCTGCCCTTTTTAACAACTTGGTCACTTCCTATTGCAGGATCAATTTACAGCTTGCTCAGTTTTTAATTAGATGAACAGTTATGTAGTTTTTCTTAACAGATTTGGGCTTGTAGATTGTCTTCTTGCAGTGATGACTTTTTGTGTTTATCTTTTTTCCTTTTTTACCTTTTTTCTTTTTTTTTGACTTTGTGAAGGTCAAAATCTATCCCTGTTGTATTGTATGCACTGCTAATAAAGTTCCCATTGCTGTACTTCTGCTCCACCTCCTCCCCTTTTTGGTGGTCCAGTGCATAATTCCTCATCAGTATCTTCTGTCATACAGAAATACCTACACTAACAGATAGTCGAGCTCAGAAATCATAGCTTAGCATCAAACTCTACACATTAATGAAAAGGGACTTACGGTGATGTATTACCAGTTGCTAGAAACTGTTGTTATAATAGTCTGTAAGATGTTTAATTTTTCCCTTGAGTTACTATCTGAACTCTTCTTTACTTAGAAGCTGGTTTCATATTTTCCCTGGAAAACTCAGTTTTCAGCTATTAGCAGTTTTTATCCAGCTGAATTACAATAACATCCACAACGCAAGTGGCACATTCCAGGCATAAATTGAGAGGTCTTTTGCTTAGAGGGTTTATAATCCGTGTTACTGAATCAATGGAGTTATGCCAGGTTATGCCATCTGAAGATTTTACCCTCAGTAGTACACAATATTCTGTTTTCAAGGACCATTACTCAAATAGAATGACCTAGTCATTCTGAAAAAGGCCAAATGTTTGCTCTGCCAAGCTTTGGTACAGGAATTTCTTTTCTCTAATTGTTGTGATAGAAAACAAAAGCGCGGGTGGAGGAGGAGTATTAAATTTATACGTTAGCTCTTTTTCTCATTTCTAGAAGGTATTCCTTAAGCTCCTGTGGAAATAAGATATGAGTTTCAATATGGAGAATGATTTTGTTTGATTGGAATGCCCATGTTAAAATTTTTTATTTTAATGATGGCTGTTTGAATGCTGTTTCTAAATACACTGATAGCTAAATTTTGATTGACCAGAACTTAAACACTGACATGTAAGCAGCCAAGAAGCTCTGGCTCCCTGTGGCTTCCTATTGCTTGCACAGTGATAGCTGCACAGGTCAGATTTTGTAGCAGACTTACTGTTAAGATTTCCATAATTTCTGTTGCTGGTATTACCAGAAAACAATACATAAGTGGGGGAATGGAGAAGTACTTACAGCAAAGTTAAAATAGAGCCTTTATGAACTACATTTGGCATTGCTAAGTCAAAACAAAGCAGAGAGATTTCTGCAGTTTCCATTAACAGACATGACAGCAATAAAAGTGATAACAAAGTACATTTTTGATGACTTAGCACTCACATAGATGCCATTGAGCAAAGATTTTGTGGATAAAAAAGATTTTCTGAGGCTTTACAATGAATGAAATGTGTCACACTTGATAGTGATGTAGGTTAGCCAAAAGTATAATGTGAATAAATTCTATTCCATTCGATATATGAGTAAAAATAGATTGGAATATAAAGGATTATTCCTTGTATAGAGTTTATTAATACCGATATACATTCAGAGGGTTAGAGATGACCTAAAATTCCAGTTTTAGGGATGACCTAAAAAATCTGCTGCTTCTGAAACAGAGGGTTAGTGATGGCAATCGTTCTAAGTCACAGGGATGATCCAAGCGGCCAGTTGTTCTCAAAGCCTTCCTCTTCCATCTACACTGAGTATATTAATGCCTTGCTCAAGCAACTCTTTCTTGCAGGTGTTCAGCCTGCTCACCCAAGTATTTCCTTGCCTCATGCCAGGCCACATTGCTGCAACTTTGGAAGTTAATTAAAGCTAATCCACAGAGTTACAATCTGCCTTGCTTTGAGCGCTACCAAAATGCTAGTGCCAGCGTTTACAGAAAGGCAGCCAAATTTGTTGAGCCCAGGAGAATGGACCTTTCAGACTGTGCATGTGAGAGAGCACATTTTTTTCCATGAAATATTGTGTTGGGCGGAAGATGTTCTTTGAGATCATTACAGTAATAGTAAATTAATCAGATGTTGGCAAATCATTTTGCTTTGTGTATTTAAGATGTATTGATAGATAGTATCTAAGACTAATTTTATTTTAGTGTAGCCTTCATTTTACTCAATAAAGTGTGCACTGGATGTTTGCTAGCTGTGTTACCTAAGTGAGTGGTTAAGAATGTACTGAATATTGTAATCTCATTTTGAATCCATTTAACACTCTATTTAAACAAACTGGCAATATACTGGGATGGCGTAAGTTGTCCATCTGTATCTCCTATCATGTTTACTCTGTTGCTGAGCTGTCAGCTGGTTAAAGCACAAAATGAGAATATAGTTCCCTGATACCGCAATGACAGTTAAGTAGTTTCTTTCCCTGACCATATCTTCTATTGCTGAGTCCCTGAAAATTGCTTGTGAGGGTGTGAAGTGCATCAAATCAGATCAGGGAACTGATTTAGATTAAAAGTAAAGCTGCCTCCTCACTTTTATTTTTTTATCCTGCTTCGTTCCCCAGCCTGGACCAGCAGCTTTGTCGATGACTGTGTTAGGACAGAATAGCACAGTGCAGAGCAGGAGCAGGAGCAGGAGCAGGAGCAGAAGCAGGAGCAGGAGCAGGAAGAAGCTAGCAGCAAGGGGCAGGAAGTCGGTGATCCTAGCCAGAACTGGTATGGAACACCTCTTCTTGTTGAACTGTGTCCTGTTGAGTGGTGCAGGTAAGGTCAGGATTGCCATCAGAAGAGGGAGGAGAGTTTATGGAGACTCTAATAGGTCTGGAGGTGTATTTAGAAAGACCAGTAAGGAGTAGGGACCCACCGTATCAGATACCTTGGCAAAGTATCTGAAACCTATGTAGTATGAAATATTGTATGAAACTTGTTTTAAACTAATCCTCCTAGGAAATCTAAAACTTGTTTGAAGTAGATGCAGGAAGTAGCACTGAATTAGGAATTAGTTTTTCAATCTTGTGTTTCCCAACTAATTAGGAGTTATAAAGTACTTCCCCTTGTTGCAAGAGCCCCTCAAGCATACACAAAGTAGATCTCCAGGGAGCTAAAGCTTCCGCTGTTTTTCAAGTGACTCTTTTCCTGCAGCAGGGTGCAACTTCCTTTGATTTGATAAAGTTGACCCAATTGCTTACAATTTTGTGTTGCTAATAATACATTTTTACAGGACCTTTTAATATTGTATAATGTATTTCTAATAAACATATGTGGACTTCTCAGTTTTTGAATAATTCAAAAACCTATTATTGACGACTGCAAAAGTTGGAAAAACTATCTGATAGTTCAGGTAAGATATTTCAGGATCAATGCAGATAGTGTGCTATTCATGTTTTTTTGGCATGCTGCTTTTTTTTTAACTCATAAATGGCTGTTGGAAATCTGAATGGATTCATTTTTTTTCTTTCTCTTGTTTTTCACCACTGTTGCAAACTGTGGTCCAGATTACTTGTACGAAATGATTATTTGTAAATTGGGATACTTGTGTGTGTGTACGCATGTACACTTGTGTATACATGTGTTTACATGTATACAGACATATGCATGTTATATATAAATATATGTATCTGCTATTATTATACTATTATCTGTGAGTGCAAAGAGGCTTTTGGAATACATATTTCAGATTAATGCTTAGACTGCATACATCTGAAAAAAAGTTTGAGCCAAATGAACCATAATATATTTCTTAGTTTGTATCACTGCACTGTATTGCTAGTATTCAATTAAACACTTGCCTACTTATTGATCCCATGTATTTATATAGAGCTGTGCTCACTTTTATATTCAATTTCCTCAGGGAAAATAAAAATATTTTTAGCTTTGTTTTTTGAGCCATATGTTCAAGAGATGCTAATACTTCGCTGTTTCAACTTTCTTTGCCTTTTTCTGCCTTTACAGTATTCCAGAAATTCGCTCATACAGTCTAAACAGAGCACTGTAAATATGCCACTAAAAAAAGTTTCTTGTGCGCTGTAATTTTAGCATGAACTCACATTTATTTAGTTTTATCCTAATATCCCCTGTTGCTCAGTTCATCTTTAAAATTGCATCCTTATTTACATATCTTTTGTGAGTCAGCTTTTACAAATGTGTTATTGTTCATTCCTTTTATCTTAGCTCAAACATTCTGGGTTTGCTATAGGACTACTTTATGGTGGCTTTTTGTTTGGTTTTTTTTTTTTCCAAGTGTTTCTGGCCACCACAACATAGTAAAAGTGTCTTCATTGAATGCTGGCTCCGTCTGTGGTCACGTACCAACTTTCATGACTGATCCCTGTTCTTCTGTTTGGTCTGATGAGGAAGTAGAGCCTCCAGGGATCAGAGTTAGAGCAAGTGAGACCCCAGGAGCAAATAGGCAGGAGAGGCCAGTTATAGCTAAAATGATAAAATAAGACTAGATGACAGTTTAAGCCTGCTAGCAGTGAGGGAAGTCTGCAATGTCTGCTTCAGGGAAAACACAGTGAAGAGGTGAAAGTGGTCTCATTTCATAAAAGAGAGGAGAATTGGAGCTAAGCCTATGGGAGAAGAATGGAGAAGAGACAGAATCTCTCTTGGCTTTATCTTGAGTATATTTGTCCTGGGTGTGTTAAATGTCAGTAAATTTAGCCTGGAAAATAAACAAAATCACATAATTGTTACTTCAAGTTCTGCCATCTACAGATTTTAATTGGTGTTGAAGTATCAGAATGAGATATCTGGTGAACATTTTGAATAGTAAGAAATATAAATTCAATTTCCTCAGGAACTCACAAGATGCCTGTCCTAGCTGGCATTAACACCGTAGTTCAGCAAAACACCTAAGTGCCTGCTGGACTTGAAGCACCTTTGCAATTCCAGTGGTGTGGATCCTTTGCGCGATCAAGTTACGATGTGTTTGGATAGCTGTCTGTAAAACTGGCATTTCAATATTCCCTCTCCTTTGCTATTTAAACTATGTTTCATTAACCATTGTATTTCCTGTATGAGATATTGATGATTCTAGTCTGAAACACTTGTTATGCAGATCACATTTCCTTTCTGCTGGAAAACTTGAGATACAGGATGGATGTCCATGATTTCTTATTCCACTGGAACAGTGTCCTTACATCCAAAGATCTGGTTACCATCTTGTAGAAAATTTATCAGGTGCTAGCTGTGATTAACGTATTTTTGTTCCAAACAGTGCTCTACTCTGCCTTATCATTATTACTGGCATCTTGTGCGCTCTAATCTCTCTTCCTCCACCTTCTACAAATTACTTAAGATTTTAAATCTTGTAAATGTTTTACATATGTTATTACTTTCAAGGTTCATCTCAAACTTCCATGATATATTGTGTATCAGTAAATGTCAATATTGACTTGACATATTTCGGCAAACGTTTGTTGCACTATGAGGTAGGGGAAGAAACATCAAAATTCTCAGTCTTGGCATTATAGAATCCCTGTGGAACAAATGCATCAAATTCTTCATGTTATTTAAGACTGAAGCAAAAGTAATTTTCTGCTTGTTCTCCTTTTTGTATTTTGTCCCCTACTCAATGTCATGCCAGCTTTCCTATAGACGAAGCATTTTGGAATTATTAATCAGATGGAAGATCACATACCTTTCTGTAATTAATTGAGATGGTTAGACACCTTTTGATGAAACTGTATTTCACAGAATGTGTGGCCTTCTTGAAGTAAAAATGCTTCACAATTCTTATAGGTACATAATCTTGGAATTACTGGCTTTTCTTTTGATTAAAAATAAATTTTGTCTTCAAAATTCTAAAATTATTTAAAATATGCAGTGCCTTATACTTGGAAAAGTAGATACCTGATTCACAGCTAGTATAAACTTTTTTTCTGATTTTTCTTCATCAGTACCTCTCTGTTCTTTGGATGGGACGATTATTCTTCATCTTCACAACCAGATGAAAGGCCATGCTTTTGATTCTTGAATTCAGCAACACTGAAAGATGCAGGGGAAAAAAAATCCTCCAGAAAATGCATACATTTTGAAGACAGGGAAAAAACTATAAAAATGCAAGTGTGTTTTTGTTATATTGTGTTATTAGATTTTTTTTTTTTACTTTCTGAATAGGAGCTTAAAATTGCCTTACTTTCATCATAAGCAATTCAGTTGTATACTTTCAGCTAATTAAATATAAAGTTCCCTAAAAATCACCACCCACTGCTGCATCAAAAAAACCCACCACCTGCATTTTAGCTGCTGTGCTTGTAAACTGCTGGGATCATTTTGTGTTAAGCTTAACTTTGAAATTGCTAAATTCTTTATACTCTTTCTACTGTAGAGTCTTTTCTTATTTGGTTGTGATTGTTTTTCTTCCCAAAAGGAGGTTGTAGTGAGTTGGGTGTTGATCTCTTTTCCTAAGTAACGAGTGATAGGATGAGAGGAAATGGCCTTGAGGTGCACCAAGGGAGGTTTAGATTGGGTATTAGGAAAAATTTCTTCACCGAAAGGGTTACCAAGCACTGGAATAGGCTGCTCAAGGAAGTGGTTAAGTCCCCATCCCTGGAGGCATTTAAAAGAGTGTAGATGCTGCACTTAGGAACATGGTTTAGTGGTGGACTCGGCAGAGTTGGATTTGCGTTTGGACTCGATGATCTTAAAGGTCTTTTCCAACCTAAATGAATCTATGAGTCTATAAACAATCTTCATTGCAGCCTAGAAGAATGGGAGACTTTCTGGCTGCTGGTCAATGGGTGTTAAATTCTATGCCTGAATAATATTGAAACAGCCAGGGAATATGCTCCTTTCCCTAGAACCAAGATTTAATTCCAGAGAGTCCTGGCTTTGCTGGGACAGAATGTTAGGGCTGCCATGATCTGCAGGCTGTTAGCAGTTTTGAGTCAGCCAGAGCAGATGACCAGGGCTGGCTCACAAATGTATCCCTTAAATGTCATGCTCAGTACAAAGGGGGAAGTTTGCTGAGGAGAAGGGAGCTTCCTGCTTGGTCTCCTGCTCTTGGTTGGTCTTCTCCTGAGGACTGCTTTCCCAGTTGTTGTGACCACCATACTTTCTCTGGGCTGAGTATAACTTTGTATATTTTATATTGCCATTTGACACTAGCTTGGCTATTTCATTAAATATGTTTTCATTTCAACCGATGGGTCTCCTCTCCTTTTCCTTACCCCTTTTCTTGGCCGAGAAGGGGTCACTGGGTGACAGAGCAACTGCTATAGTTTAGCAGCAGTTATAGGCTAAACGAGGACACACAGCTTAGTCTGAAGAAAGAAAATATGATCTCGGAAAACTTAAATATCTATTCCTGTGAATGCTAAAGGAGAAAAAAAAAAAAGCAGAGCAGAGTGCAACTCCTATAATCAAGTCATTTCAGTTCTACTTAATATAGGAGAAAAGAATGCTTAACACTCCCTTCCCTAAATCAATCAAACAAAAAACATCCCCTTCCCCCAACAACAACAATGACAACAACAAGACCCCTAACAAAGCAAAATAAACAAAAAATGTCCCTGTTTCCCACTTTTTGTTTTTCTTATACATTCTGTGGGATCTTTGATTCTTCTCTCTTAGAGACCGTGCATAGACACAGGACACTGGAAACCACTGCATCCTCTGTCACCCTTAAGAATGAAGGAATACATTTAAGTAAATTATCAGTATCTATGACAAAGAACTAATGTTGATGTGATTCATTTTTCCCTTGAGTTGAACATTTTTTTCCTGGGATGCATGGTTTACTACTTCCCCTTTTTATTTTTTTTTTATTTTTTTTTTTTTTAAATCAGGACAGTGTTTTGAGGGTTTTTTTGGTTTTTTTTTTTCCTTTGGTCATAGTTTTTTTTAGTATCCTTCTACTTCTGACTTGGAAGACAACAAAACTTTTTTAAATTCTACCTTTTAAGTGGAACCATTATTACTTTCCTAAGCTGTGCTTTATTATCAAGTTTCCTAAGCACTTACCACCTCTGTACTAAACACTTTGGAGGTTTAGAAAACAGAGAAATAACTCTAATATCAAATCTGGAATTACAGCTGGAGCCATGAACAGGAAATTTATGCGTAATTGCATTCTTACCCTTGTGTAAACAAAGTAAGTCTTGGTTATTAATATTTTAGCATTAAAGTATGTTACTTGGTGAAATATTTTCTAGGTAAGTGCTGTGCTCACTTCAAACACACTGAAAACACAAGTTCAGTGGTATTTTAAACACATGGGGTTTTGGAATGAAAGCACCTGAAGCTGTTGAAGTCTGGAAGCTGAGTAGCAACCCAGAGACTGATCGGTGGTGTCACCATCAAAAGAAATAGCGCTCTGCGCTGGCCGACTGCAGTGCAACACTCTTGTACCTGCTGCTTTTCTGCAGGTAAATGACTTGGGCTGATACTCTCTTGTGCTTGTTTTGATGACTTTCATGCATGCTTACTGATTTTTCCTTTGGGTTTTTTTTTCAATTTTTTTGATGGCCTCACATTCACCTGACGTTTTCACAGTCATATACGCAAACTGCATGGTTGTAGGACTGGTTATACGTGGGATAAAGTCTTGGAACCCGATTTCAAGGATGCAGAGGAGGGCACAGAGTCATTTGAAGGCAACAGGCCGTGTAGACTCTCAGGCCCTCAGCAAATCAAAATCTTAATGATCCTCAAGTCCTTTGTGAATTTAACTGTGCTTAAAAATGGATTTAGAGTGCTAATGCCAACAGAAAAAAATGCAGGCTGTATAAACACAAAGTGTCAATTTTAAGAATGGACAGTTGCTAATTTTTCATATACATTTCTGTAGTGTTTTTTTTCTTTTTAAATGAGAATACATGCATTGTTATGTTTTTATTAATTTATCTATTTAAACTTAATTTGATTTTCATAATTCGAGTAATAACTATTCATAACTACATTACAATACTTTGATGATAGTTTACAAAATAAAAATTTAAACATTAAAAAGAGAAATTTCCTCCATAAACAATGGGAAAGAAAGCATCCAAGTTTTCCATAATTGTATTCCTGTAAATAGGTGTTCAAGAAGCTCTAGAGAATATGGTTTCTGTTCCAACAGTATTAGTGTTTTAAAATACCTTATTTACTTTAATTTATGAGTGAATTATTATATACTGCTTTAGACGCTTTCTCAGCTACTGTGTTCCTTAAGTATCAGAGGTGTGTTTAATTTGCTGAATATGTAGGATGCATGATGTCATGTCTTGAAATGTCTCTCTTGTGTGCAAATGTAGTGTCAGAGAATTACATTTATGGTCATAGACCTAATTTTCTTGAAAAAAATTCTTCATATTAATTCAATAAACATTAATGGGCCTGTTAGAATTAGTTGCTTTCCAAAGAATGTATTTATTACTATAAAATCCCTACTTTTTCCAGAAGCAGAAGAAAACTCAGGGTCTTATTTTTTTTTCCACAGAAAAAGTCTTGGCTGCAAAATTGTTCATATTACACACACAAGAACCGAGACACGTTTTGTAGAACTATATAAAATCATTCCCATTATTTCAATTTATGGTGTAACTGGGTGCCAAAGCCTTTGAGCTTTGGCTCAATGTGAGCACAACATAGGTTATGAAAGGGCAGTATAAATGAAAAATACCTGACCATTACACAAAGGATACAGACAGGGTTGTTCTGTATCCAGTTGTTTACTGTGCAGTAGCATGGAAAGTCTATTATACCACTTTTATACTTACAGATACTGTTTCAGGACATTCATCACATGGTCTTGAACAAACATGGGGAAATAACCTGTGGCTTATTATACACTAGATTGTCAAGACAACAGTCCTTTTCCTATCTAAGGGAACACATTTGCAAAGAAATATTGATTTTTTCTATCATTCTTCTCTCCTGTCCTTAAGAACCCAGTTTTAGAATTATCTTTGGTCCTTAAAATTGTTTGTCTTTTAAGACGTGAATGTGTTTCATTGTTTTGTTTTTTTGTTTGTTTGGGTTTTTTTGTTTAAACAAACTTGCATTTGTTGAAGATACTTGGTGGTGGTATGCTGGCTGAAGAACATGGAAAAACAGTAATTTTGCAGGTCACCCCCCTGCAGGACACATACCATTTTTGGCTTCTGATGTCAAACATCTGGAAGAATCTGTAGAAAGAGGTGATTTGTTTTGAATGTTACTCAAAAGTTGTTAGTCAGGCAAAAGCCTTCAGAATTGAAAGTTCTCTTAGAAGAACATTTGTTGTTTGTGGTCACTGATGTGCCTCAGACAGATCTCAGTGAAAAATAAACTACAATGGCTGCTGGAATGAAATTGCAAGGCTAACTAGCAATGTCATTGACAACTTTAAAACAAGGAATAAAAAACCTGGATGTTTAAAGCTTATTGTCTGTGCTTTGATGAAAACCCGCATGGATGGATTCCCCATGCAGAAAATAGCAAAAACCCCCAAAATTCAAGAGGAGCGTACAGCCTGCCCTCAGCTGCGTTCTGTGCAGAGACTTTTGACCAAAGTTTTGAAGGTCGGTTCCCTTGAAAGTGTTTTGATAGAACTATGGCCTTTGCCAGGTAAGTGTAAATGTTTTTTGAACATCATTGCTGTAAATGTGCTTTGTGATGAGAGCACACACAAATTTTTGAGCAATCCATTCGGCAGGTAGTGATCCATTAGAGGCTTGCTATTCATGTATTTGCAACTTCTTCTTTTATCCCACCCTGTTTCAAGTCCTTCGCACTTTGAATTCCGAAGAGGTCATGCCTAAATATTCCCAACGTGAAATTTTTTTCCCTCAAAGTATATTCACATAAATTTGAGTTTTCTGTGAGAACAATCTGTGTAGATGAAGGCAAGTGAATGTCCAAACAGGATGGAGAAAATGGTACACCTAAGTCTTAGTCTGTTTTTTTCAGGTTTTGTTGTTCTTTTTGTGGTTGTCATTAATCTTAACTTTATGAGTTAAAATTTTACCTTCCAAAAGTGTTTACAAAATGGATATATGGGAACTTAATAGGATTTCTTAGCACATTCCAGTGGTAGCTTTAATTTCCCCCAAAAATATCCTATATGAAGTTTCCTTTAGTTGTAGACATGGCTTTTCTTATTTTTACATGCTAGTTACACTATAACGTGTTTTGAAAAAAAAACATCCTGACCCCTACATCAACATCATAAACAAAAAGAACTATTCTAGGAACTTCATATGGGTATTCATAGGACAACCTGTAATATATGACTTACTTTCCATCACAGCTTTTTTTAATTAGAAACACATTGCATCTGTTTAACATTGGTACTGTTTTGTTGCAAAAGATTTTCTGTTTCAATTAATCTAGTAATACCCCTAAGCAAGCTGAAATTGTTGAAGAAGATGGAAATTGTCTGATGAATGTATTGGTCACTTCAGAGGCATGTTCAAATCTATCTTCTTGCTGTCCTAATGAATATGGAAGCCTGCCCAGTGTGTGATTGGATTTTAATGACTACAAGGTCAGGGACTTTGCAAGGTGTGAATCTGCTTGCAAGGTCACTAGTGGCAAACAGTGCATGGATCTGAAAATAAACAAGGAGCTGTCAGGGATATTAGCTTTTTGTAGAAAAACCCTTGGGATGAGAAGGTTAATAGGTGATTGCATTGTAACTTGTTTTGAAACTCAAAATGAGCTCTAAAGTTACGTGCATTATCCTTCATTATACATTGCATAAGAAATAGTAGTAATTTAAAATGCAGGCGATGTTTAATTGTAATAGTACCCTAGCTTATTAAAGCTTGCATTTACCACTATATAAACTGGTCTGCAAAATCAACATATGCTCCAAATGCAGAAACAGGTGGAGAAACAGGTGAAATATCTGGTTAAACTGCCCATGGATGTGCAAGTGTATTTGCCTCCCATAGAAATTTAGGTCAGGTGTACAGCAGTTATATCCTGTATTAATTTGCTATTCTGTAGAGCTTGTTCAAGCTGTAGAAAAAATAATAGGGAATGAGTTTGAAAGTATTAAGGAAGTTTATAAATGACTTTTCATAAGGTACTTGACTTGTGATAGAATAGCACAGAAATGACTCCTGCATAAGGAAAATACACAGAAAATCTGCTCTGATGGAGAAGTTCAGAGTGGTGATGAGACTTTTTTGCTAGGATAAAAAGCTAATTTACCAATAACAGAAATCAGAGCTGTTGAAGAATTTTCTCTGATGGTTTGGGGCATTGAGTAGTTTCAGGCATGGCTACAATGGTTGCAGTTTCTCTCAAGCTGTTTATACCATTGGAAGGCTTCATCTGAGGGGCATGTTCAAACAACATTTCAACATAATAATGTAGAATGGAGTTAAATATCAGCTGTTCCCTGCCATTGGGAAGTCTACAGGCTTAGTGAAAAAATACCACAGGTACCCCACAGCTTTGGGGCAAATATCACTTTTACTGCAGTCCTAAAGGATTCTGTCATTTCTATTTTATTTTTCACAGAAAGTATATATATGTTTGCAAGAATACACATGTATGGATTCAGCTCTTCATACATCTATTCCCCATCTATGGATGTGATGCTTATGCAGTAACTGCTCACAGTGGTTTAGCATGTATGAATCAGTCGTGATTTCTTTATTAAATTGCATATAAGTTATACCAATTCTTAATATTATTCGGGACAAGATCCTTGAAAACAGGTATTGTGCTTGAGCCAAGGCTCTATCAGTGGTAAATAACCTGAATTTAGCTACATATTCAATTGCCACCTAAGTTCTACATTTAAAACAAGGACTTAGATTCTTTGCTGTAAATGAAAAATATGTTACATCCTCCCCAAAATAATACTTAGTCTTTGCATGCGTCATGATGTAATATTGACTATTCTACAGTGTCATAAAAAAATATAGCAGAATTTTGCCAGGTTGCAAGATTTACTTGGTTTTCTATTCATCCTAGATGCATTGACTGTAGTCTTTTCTGCTATGTCACTGTTTCATTGATTTCACTCTCCTGAATGCATCAGCTCATGTTTGTGGGTTTTTTTCTGTTTCTGGAGTATAAGGGTCAAGCAGAAAGGTGCTTTGATTTCACTTGCTTAAGCATAGAGTCCCAAGAATCCCTTTTCCTATTCTACCTGCCTACAAGAAAGAGAGGGCATCAAGTGGTTTTTTAATCTTGTTTTGGGCTGATCGTGGTTTGAAAGCAAAAAGAATTTCACTTCCAATTTTCTTTTTCTAAGATAAATTGAAAAATTTAGCATTGACTATTCTTTTCAAAAAGTCTAGTTTACATGATTTTGAAGAAGGATAAACTTGAAAGTAATGGTCTACTGCAGTTTGATAGTAAAAAAAGTGAAACTTGTTAATAGGATGACTTTTACCTTTGGAAGTTGCTTTGTTTAATGTATAATTCTAATGATTAGGGTAGCTGAATGTTTATTCTTAGACTTTTTTTGTTCGTATAATCTGTAATGCTTTTGCAGGAATATGAAGTGAACCTACAGTTTTAAAATTGTAGAATCATGGAATGGTTTGAGTTGGAAGGTGGTGTGGTTTTTTGATTTGCAGTTTTTGGCTGCAGGGGAAGGGGTGGCTGCCACCTTTGATGCCGTTCTGGTAATGGGGAATGGTGCCACTAGCTGATCCACATGAGAGGCTTCTCAGGGAGGGAAGCCCCCAGCTCCAATTTCACTCCATTCTCTGACCCCGGCAGTGTCAATCAGCACCTCTGCAAATAAGCCTATTTAAGGGGCAAAACGCCTTTCATTTTCTGGCACGCTCTTTTAGTTTTGGAGAGGGTAGGATGGAAGAAGAAAGAGAACCATCTACACAGCTGCTGAGGTACACAGGAAAAGATTTCTGAAATACACTGGTACACTGATTGTTCCCTTGGACTGTGGCAAGTTGACTACTTCAAAGAGCACTGGTGGGAATGGGGAAACAGACAGAATTGCAGACACCCCTGATGAAGAAGATCTGGGATGTGGAGACCTGGAGACCCCCTGAAACATGCAGTGACTTTGAGGTTTGGAACCAGGTCGGCTTGGCACTGGGAGAGTTGACTCAGGCAGCAGACCACCCGTTGTGAACTGGTGGCATCTGGACTGTCTCCTGGGGGATGGGGGAAGACACGTAGCCAGAGGGAAACATGTGAGGAGTGCTTTCTGTAGCGCAAGCAGCTTTACAGGGAAAGAATAAGAATAGAGGTTAAAATAGAATAAGAATAACCTTACAGAATAAGGTTAAAAATAACTCCATCCCCATGCTGTTTCCCCCACCAGTGCCAAGTGTGTGTGCAGGGAGGTAGTAAAGCGGGACCTGGGAAAAGGGGAGAGGTGGGGGAAAGGTGTATTTGAGATGTTGTTATTCTCTTTTTCTGCCCAACCCCAATTTAATGGGTGGTTTGTTTTTGGTTTTTTTTAACTAAATTGATTTCATTTCCTCTAGTTGAGTCTCTTTTTCTGCCTGTAGCCATAAGTGGGCCTTTAGCTCCCCATTATCCCTTGCCAACCATTAAGTGATCCTTAAGAAGTAGTCTTGTTTACTCCTTCTGGAGGTGATAAAACTGCTGTGGGGCTTAAAGTCAGGTCCAAATGGTGACAGAAGGGACTTCTTAAAGATCACCTAGTCCAACCATCCCTGCAGAGAACAGGGACATCTTCAACTAGATAAGGCTGCCCAGAACCCCATCCAACTTGAGCTTGAATGTTTCCAGGGATGAGGCTTCTGCCACCTCTTGGGGCAACGTGTGACAGTGTTTCACCACTCTCTTTTTAAAAACTTTCTTCCTTACATCTAGTCTAAATCTACCCTCTTTTAGTTTAAAACCATCACCCCTTGTCCTGGCGCAACAAGCCTTGCTAGAAAGACCGTCCCCATCCTTTTTATAAGCTCCACTTAAGGACTGAAAAGCTGCGGAAAGGTCTTCCCAGAGCCTTCTCTTCCTCAGGCTGAACAACCCCACCTCTCTCAACCTGTCCTCACAGCAGAGGTGCATCATCATCCTGATCATTTCTGTGGCCCTCCTCTGGACCCTCTCCAACAGGTTTATGACTTTATTGTGCTGAGGACTCCAGAGCTGGGCACACTACTCAAGGTGAGGTCTCACAAGAACAGAGTAGAGCAGCAGGATCACCACCCTTGACCTGCTGGACACACTTCTTTGATGCAGTCCAGGATACGGTTGGCTTCCTGCGATGCAAGCGCACAGTGTTGGCTCATGTCCAGCCTTTCATCCATCAGTGTCTCCAAGTCCTCCACAGGGCTGCTTTCAATCCCATCATCCCTTAGCTTGTGTTGATACCGAGGCCCTTGCACCTGGCCTTGTTGAACCACATGTCGTTCACACAGGTCCACTTCTCCAGCTTGTCCAGGTCTCTCTGGATGATGTCCCATCCCTCTGTCATGTCAGCTGCACCACGCAGCTTGGTTTCATCTCCAAACTTGCTGAGAGTGCACTCAATCCTGCTGTCTATGTCATTGATGAAGATATTAAACAGTACTAGTCCCAGTACAAACCCCTGAGGGACACCACTTGTCACCAGTCTCCATCTGGACATCAAGCCATTGACCACTACACTCTGGAGGAGACCATCCAGCCAATTTGTTATCCACCCAGAAGCCCACCCATCAAATCCATATGTCTCCAATTTAGAGAGAAGGGTGTTGCGGGAGGCCATGTCAAAGGCCTTACAGGAGTTCAGATAGATGACATCCACAGCTCTTCCCCTGTCCACCAATGCAGTCACTTCATCATAGAAGGACACTAGGTTGGTCAGGTAGGACTTGCCCTTGGTGAAGCCATGCTGGCTGTTGTAAATCACCTCCCTGTCCCCATGTACCTTAGCATAGCTTCCAGGAGGATCTGTTCCATGATCTTGCCAGGCACAGAGGTGAGGCTGACAGGTCAGTAGTTCCCCAGTTCCTCCTTTTGACCCTGGGTGCAATGTTTCCCTTTTTCCAGTCCCCAGGGACTTCACCTGACTGCCAGGACTTTTCAGATATCCTGGCGAGTGGCTTGGCAACTACATCAGCCAATTCCCTCTGGGATGCGTTTCATCAGGCGCGTTCGACTTACGTATGTTCAGGTTCCTCAGGTGGTCACGAACCTGATCTTTTCTTACAGTGGGAGGGACTTCGCCCCCCTGGCCCCTGTCTTGTGGTCCATCAGCTAGGGTGGTGTGGGAAGAGAGGTTGTCAGTGAAGAGTGAGGCAAAACAGTTGATAAGTACCTCAGCCTTTTCCTCATCTGTTATAACCGGCTTGTCAGTCTTGCTCATCAGAGGGGGTTTGCTTTCTTTGATGTTCCTTTTCTGGCTGACATACATGTAGAAGCCCTTTTTACTGTTCTTTGCACCCCTTGCCAAGTTCAGCTCCAGACGTGCCTTGGCCTTCCTCACCTCATCAAAACACAACTGAGCAATGTCTCTATACTCTTCCCAGGACACCTGTCCCTGCTTCTACTGCCTGTGAAGTTCCTTCTTGCCCTTTAGTTTGACCAGCAGGTCTTGACTCAGCTATGCTGGTCTCTTCCCTTCCTTGTCAGATTTCTTACTCCTGGGAATTGACAGCTCTTGCGCTCTATGGAAAGTGTCCTTAAAGATCTGCCAGTTCTGTTCTGCTCCCATGCCCCTGAGGACTGTTTCCCAGGGGGGTCCTATTGACTAACTCCTCCAGAAGCTGGAATGTTGCTTTCCCAAAATTCAGGGTCCTGACTATACTCCCTGCCTGACCTACATTCCTCAGGACTGTTAACTCCACCAGTGGGTGATCACTGCAGCCCAGGCCGCCTCCAATCATGACATTACTGATGAGCTGACTTGCATGGGTCATCATCAGGTCCAGTATCGCATCCCCTCTGGTGGGGATGTCTATTACCTGACTTAAGAAATCATCCTCAATGCATTCCAGAAGTCTTCTGGATTGCCTACAGCTTGTGCTGCTAGTTTTCCAGCAGACGTCGAGGTGGTTTTGCATCCACTTGATGCAGAGCTGCTGCAGACATATCTGTATGGTTCTGAGAAGCATTTCTTAAGGAAAATTTTCCATATACTAATATCTGCTTGTTAGTTTTTGTTCTATAATGTCAATTTTCAAACTGTATGTCATATGCTCATGCTATTGTATATATGAATTCATTAGCATCCTGTTCTTTCCACTTTGGTGCTGTTTTCAATTTTTGAGGTTCCAAACTCTAGGCATGTTTGACAGCCTCTCTCATATGGCAGATTCTGCTTTTGGCCTCTGTATTGCCTCTTACACAAATACATTGCCAGTAAATTTGGTGTCCCAGTCCCAGTTTTGTTCTCCTACCCTTCTTGGACTCACTAAATTTTCTCATATTCTAGATATGTTTCACTGTAGCTTTAAATTTCACTTATTTTAACAAATGATCAGTCAAAACTTCTAAATTTATTCTCTTTGCACTTGTTTATGCACTTCGACTGTGATAAAGTAAAATACCTGAAATTCCAGGTGTTTAGTCAGGTTTGGTAAAACAAAAGTTTGAGATTTGAAAAAATATAACCATTATTCTTTTGGATAGTTGTCTGTTTAAACTTGTCTGATATTGAATTACACAGCCATTTTTAATTCTATGTTTTAGAGACACACGTCAATGCTCAGTGAATGGTGTAATTGTAATGCTGAGTTATGTCAGAGTTGTATACCACCAAATTTTCACTGTGTAAAATGGCGATCCTAGATAGAAATTACTTTTCTTATTAAAAGTGTCTATTAGTTTTCTGCAAATTGCACCTAATTACGCATTCAACAGTGGTAATGCACACAGCTTTGGATATGAGGAAGATCTCATCTTCAGTAGGGTTCTGCTCTCTGTAAAACTGCAGTCACACACAGAAGACTACAGAGCTAGAAGCGGTGCCAATAAATCAAAGAAACCACTGGCCTTTTTTGTTCTATTTTTAGTATCCTCTCCATTGCTAGCAGAGACTTTGCTGTGAAAACATACAGGTATTTTTCTGAAAATATGATGAGTAACTGTTTTTTTAAAGCATAGTCAATAAGGAGAATAATGTAAGGCATCAGATCCAGAGTCTGTTGCAGTGGGTAATTAGCAAGTCATCATGAGACAGTTGTGCTTGCATGAGTTAAACATTTATGCCAACAACAAGAGATTGACCTCTCTCCGCCTCAATGTGAGAACAAGAGGACACCAGCTTTCTCCTGGTGAGAGAAAGCCCATAATGTTCCTGTGCCCCTTAGGAAACAGAGTGGGAAGGAAAGACAAAGAGCAGCTCAGTTGTACAAAGAGCACTGCTCCTTTTTTAATTTTCCCTTGAAAAAATAGCTGAGCGTCCTTAAAAGCAGTGATTGGTGAAGATGTGAGAAAGATGGGTGTGGCAGGGAGAAGGGGGTTATTCACGGAAATTAAATTACTATGCAGATGCAGGGAAGAGTGACACATTAAGCACTGTGGAAAGCAGAATGCACTGCTGCTAGATTGTATAACAGGAAAGGCTATAAAATTTAAAATCACCTGTTAGAAGAATAGGGGAATGGGATCTGTGGCTGAAACATTCCGAGTCCACCCAAAAATCCTTTAGTCTCTCTGCAGATATCGAGTCCTTCTCACCTCATACGTCTGATGTGGCTTTCCCTGTTGCTGTACCGTGTGGGATGAGGGCTTCTGTTGATTCCTGCTGTCTTGCAGGAAAACGAGCTTTATTTTTCACTATGGCTGTACTGAGTAAGTGGACATAGCACAGTCATTGGTTTTATAATTGCCTAAATATCAAAGAATAAAAGAGCTGCTTTGTATAAACAAGATGCAAAACAGCGGTAATAGCAAAGTACTGAAGATACCTACCTGGAAAAGCCTGTTCGTGTTGGATTTTCCACTTGTATGTTGTGTGTTTGACTTGCTTCTTTAGGTTTATAAGCTCTGGAGGAAAAATACTGTTATCTATGTGCATGGACCCCTGTGTCATAGAGCTTCAAAATTTTTTTTTGGTGTTTGAACACGTTTGGAAAACAAACTCAACATGAAAGTCATAGGACAGCCAATCCTGCAAGAAGAATACCTTGTGTGAATAGACAGGTTTTTTCTGGTTGTAATTCTAGGAGTTAGAGGACTTCTCTGTATCACTGGTCATTTGGTAGCTGAATTAATACTGCCATATGGGAGGTCTGGGCTTCATTTGCAGCCAATGCAACAATCATCTACTTGGCTTGTAAAATTCCCAGTGGCAGGTGGATGTTGCTGAAAATTTTTATGGAATATTGCTTTTTTGCTTTCTAACAAGAAAAGATTTTTATTTTCTCTTACTTCTCCCCTTGTCCCCACAAAGTTTTCACTGGAAATAAACCACAGTCCGGAGGGGCAATCTGACAGATTTGCAGTCAACATTTTCAGGATTTTGTCTTCACTAAAGCAAAAAAAAAAAAAAGGAGAACAAGAAGTTTCAGAGCTTTTAGCAGAAGTAAGAGCAAGCTTTCTCCCATCAGTTGCACCATTAAGGTAAGAGGGCTTGACATCTCACTGGGCAGGTTTATGCTTTTGGAGAAGTGTTTAACTTTTCTTCCATTTCCCACTGAACAAGAGAAGTATAAGTTGCTGAATGACAAGGGATATTAGCATAATTTTTAAATTTAGTCCTTTCTAATGGCTGGTGCCACAGAGGTTGTCTAAGCTAAGACAGAAAACAGAGATTTATGAGAACAACTCCCTTTGTCAGAGTGCTTCACTGTTTAATAGAAATTCTCAGATGCTTAATGTCAAGGGTCAAAAACGTGAAGAATTCTGGGCTGGGTTCATTTCACCTGATTCTGGATGTTTACAGGTGAGGTTGATATTTTGACTCCTGTTGTTGTCAATGGAGAGAACTAGGTGTGAGTTATACCTGTCTTGGTTCTTTACCTTTGTATGGGATATTTGCCCTTTAAGTGCCTATTACCTCTCCATGTAGTCCTCTCTAGCTCAGACGTATTTAGGCGAAATTAAACGCATCCTGAATCTTGATTCTTAGAAATGCTGACAACTTAGAATTTTGTTCAAACATGGGAGCTTCTCTGTTATATATCTTGGCGTCAAGGTAACACCCAAAATTAGATTTCCTAAATGTTATATTTATATATGATTCAGTTTCCCATCTGTGAAATGTTCTCTGAGAGCTTCCTCACTTCAAAGATATGCTGTAAATTTTTAGAAAATAGCAAGAGAAACCCTTTAAGGTGATAAAATATTCTATACAGAGATACAAAATACTGTTGAAACCATACTTCAACAAAATTGGGTATATAAGGAATTAGGCCACACCATGCCTAACAGAGATATTAAAAAAAAAAAAAAAAAAAAAGGGAATTAAAGACACAGAAGAAAATAAACTGAACAAAACCACCTTTCCATGAATATCACTCATTCTCTGTATTAAATGTGACAAAAGTTCTGTGGATGTTAGAATAGCCAAACTTTACTGTGGACACTGGGTTAGAAATGAGATTGAATAAGCAGCCTAAGTATGGTGATTTTTGTCATGTTTTAGTCCTTGGATTTGCTGTCTTAATGTTTTTTTTAATGAAGCACAGGATTTATTTTGCAGTTTGTTCAAATAATTGGCAAATACTCATGAACACAATTTCAAAATCTAATTACTCATTAGAATTACACATAATTATGTCCTTTTTTTATGAACATATGAACAATCTTTTTCTGTATTTGAAAGAATACTAGTACTCATACAAATATTCATTTTCTTGGGCAAACAACAGCATTCATCTGCCAAAAAACTGCTCATTGTTTGCTATTCAATTAATTAAAATTTGCTATACATTTGTCCCCTTTTTTTCTTGTTAATAATAGTATGTTCTCCAGCATATAAAAATAGCTGCTGTTATCTTATGTTTATAAACATGGAATGTTAAATTACATTTGCACTCACTTTTTCTAGTTATTACAATTCCTAATCCTTTTAAAACTATGAGTTAGGGAAATTTTGTCATCCTTGTTTTACAGACTGGGGGCTGAGGGTTTGTTTCACAGACAAAGCTGAGCATGGTCAGAGTGACGGAGGTCAGAGGACAGCAGAGTCAGCAGCTGAAACTTGATTCGATGAGCCTCTGTCCAGGACTTTATCATCATGCAGCTCTTCCATCAGTTTTGATGCATCATGAAATTAATGTCATTTGTAGTTTATCCATACCCCCAATTACACCATCTCAGCGCATCATTCAGCGCTTCTCAAAGCTAGGACTTGGTTTTAGATGTCTGTCCCCACGTTTATTCTTTTAAGCACCTGGCGAGATATTTTCTGTGCGCTTTCTGTTTAGGTGTAAATTGTGTACCATGAAGGCTTTTTCCTCCTGCCTAGGCTTCCATAGTTGTCACCCAGCTCTTAGGGAGCTATTAACCTACTGTCAGAGCCGGAACGCTAGTGAAGTGTGTGCAACAGTAATCTATCAACTCAGTGCAAAGGCAGCTTTAAACAGCCTTGAGCAAGGTAAACTGAGGTAGTTGAGTTTAAGATGAAGCAGTGGATGCTGCAGCTGAAGTAGATGAGGAGTGTCCCCACAGTCTGTTCAGCCAGCAGCACTACGGATCTGACAGAACAGTTTGATAATTTCCTCCAATTAGTTTTGCACTAATCATCAATCTATTCATCCTTTAGCTGACTGGTGCGTGCGTGCGTGCACACACATGCACACACATGCACACAATTGTTTTGGACTCAGTTTGCAATGATCTAAAAGTCTCGTTTGTGCAAACAAATGTTTTCATTAACACTGAAATAAAGATAAGCAGCAGACATTTGTACTGACTTGCCGATAAGATTTTCCTATGGGGTAAACAGCTGGAGTAGCATGAACCAAGCATTGCTCAGACTTAAAAGAGATATTAGTAATTTTCTGCCCAAGGTAGAACTGATTCCAGTTGGAGAGTAGGAATGATTAATTTTATTTATTTTTTTTTCTCTCGTAGGACTACAGGATATAAAATAGCCAAGGACTTCTTGGGCTGTCAGTTCCAGATCTGTCATCTCATGCTTTAATCATAAGTTTGCCAAATCTGGAAAATAATCATTTTTTCCTTTGTTTTTATTGTTTCTCATAGAAATTAGTCTTACAGGCTTTCTTCCCCAGTAGTTTGAAGCCTTTTTTCAATACGCAGTCTGAATTTATTCTCGGCCAGTTCACACGTGTTTGTTTTGATGCCAGCGTTGCTAATAGTGCTGCTGGGGTGAAATAGCTCATTTTCCTCCTTCATATTTAGGGATACAACTGTATGTCTTCTGGCTCTACATTTTGTTTAGGTAAGTACTTCAACATCTTTTACTATTCGTTTGTTAAACAAATTTTTCACTTTTCAGCTTGTGCATGACTAGTTCAAAAAGGGCTTGCTTCGTAACTTGAGGCAAAATGAGTATGTCAATAATATACATTTCTGCTTGCAGAAACTTCTGTAGCTATTACATCAGGCTGGAGAGCATGCCATGAGGTGACTGTATTTGGGGTCAGAGGGAATATGGTTACTTAAGTCTCTGCATCTGCAGAAATACTGCATCTTCATCTCCGAGTCTGGGAAAGGCTGCTGCAAGCAGCTTCTACAGGGTAGGGTTGATACTCATCTCACTGAGTCAATACAAGTTCACCAGTTTTGAGAAGTTGAAGATCAATCTGATATATTTATTTTTCTAAGTTTATCTGTGTTTACCCTTTCAGCTCTTGTATGCTGCATAAACATCCTGAGTACTGCTCATTCTAACAGAAAATAGAAGAAAATCTATTGGTAAAATACATTTTGAACTGTTATGTTGAATACAGTCACAGTATACTTTAAACCCCAAATCTGACATCTTCACTGTCAAAAAAAAATCCCAGAACAAAACAATGTTCTATCATTTCCTGTATTTTATTATAAGCGATGAAGAATTTTAATATGCAGGTGTTATATGTATTATAACTAAAACTTCACACAGCACCTGTGTTACTTCTAGCTGAACTGCTTTCTTTCTCCTATCTTCTGCTCCTGAATTTTGGAATCTGAATTCCACAGAAATATTTGTTTCCAGGATGAAGTGGGATGGATTTTTTTTTGTTTGGTTTGGTTTTTCCCTGGGTTTTTTTTTGGTCTTTTTTTTTTAAAAAAAAGGAAATTCATCTAATTCTTGTACCTGAAATCTTATTTCAAACTTTTTTCTGTAATGCACAGCAGCTCCAGGGCTTCTGGAGGTTACGACAACATAAAATACCTGCTTAAACCAAGTTTTCAAAGTGTCTTTTGTCTAAACTTTGATTATTGTATTTGTCTGCAATTACGGTCATTAAAAAACTGAGGATGTATTTCTGAGCACTTAGAGTTCTCTGGTCTCGCTACTGGGACTTTTGCTTGTTCAAGCAACATTTGCACAGGCAAAGGTCATATAAGACACAATCCAAATTGTGGATCCTTCCTCTTACACCCACAAGCTTACAAACTCAAATTTCAAGACTATGTTTTAAATCATAGCCTTTTAAGTTTCTTTACCTTTCTTGAGACGATTAATATTTGAGATTGTCATGCATAATATTTCAATTATTCATTTTAATTAAAATTGATTATGAGAATGAATTAAAAGACATGCAACTGGTTATTGGCAATGTAGTCAGACTACTTCACAAAAGCTCCATTTGTTGTTCAACCTTAGAGTCATGTTGGTTTTAGAAATTATATTCTATAAATAGTACGGGAGGTATAACTAATTCTGTATAAGAATTTGGAAATGTACTATATCTTACAAAAACATAATTAACAGTATTTTCTGATTTTGGAAAAATATGTATTCTCTTTTTAGGTAAAGCTCACTGTAGTAGTTGAAAATGTAATCTAAAAAAGGTTTATAAAGACCTCTTCTTATTTTCTCTTCCAAATGTTATAAAGTGGGACTCACCTCTCTTCCCTCCCTTCCCTCCCTTCCCTCTCTTCTCATCTTATCCTTCCCAGGATATTTTGGGAAGATATGCAGAATCATAATAAATAAATCAGCTTTTAGAAGATAAGCATTAAGAGCAATCCTCCGGATCACTGAAACCAGGAAGTGAATTCAGAAGTCACCAAGTTTCGCCTCAGCAATAGGTAGATTGTTGCCTTCATTATTATTACTCAGGAGATTGCTTCAGATTCTTACAATTCTTATAATTGGAAACCCTCAAATTTCCAGTCTAAATTAATTAATTGCTAGTTCATGCTCATTTTCTTTGAAAAGCTCTTTATTTGCTCTCAAATTGTGACTTGATGACTAATTTTGAGAGCTATGATGGGAATCCATTATCAACTATTCAGAGAAATGCTCTCAGTTCATTGCCTAATTTCCACTATGTGAGATATAGTGTCACTGTGTCTATTCTCTGTCTGGTTGAGGTTGTTGAAAGGAAAGGAACCAAAAGAAATATTTAAATAATAAGGTTTTAGATGTTTTAGCTTAAGACTTGAGAGGTGATTTCAACAGGATGGATAGGTGCTAGGGACTGTAAGAGCTGAATTTAATAGCTGAAGGAGACCTAAAATGCACTTAATTCTATTTGTGGTTAAGATATCACAATGAAGGGAAACTGACCATGCAGAGAACGATAAATAAGACATTCTCCAGAAAACTGCTCATCCTATCTCTTAATTTGGTTGAAAGTTTTCCATTGAGTCTATTTTTCAGAGGAAATTTGGGTTTTTGACTAGGTAATTTTTTTTTTTCTGAAGTGTCTTGTGCTTCCTGGAACTCTTATACAGTTAGCTTTCCTTTGAAACTGAATTATTCTGGTGTCAGACGGAAGTTGAATTATATTCTACATCCATACTAAGGATCAATTTCTCAAAATAAAACCTTTCCACACACAGGAACTTTAAGGCAATGTTAGACATATATGTATTACACACCCAGGCTGAAAATGCTCAAAGAACACTGACAAGGGTCCTGTCTATTGTTACTAAGGGAGTGTTAGTTGGGATCTTGATGAGTTTAAGAGCCTTTGACATCAATCGTGGTGTTTGCCTTCATTATTTTTTCGAAGACCACATCTGCTCCCAGTAGAATAGCTTACACAGTCTGTAGAATTTCCTTGTTGCCCGTATCACTCATGGGCTTTTTTTTCTCAGTATATTGAATAAACTAGGTTGGAAACGTTTCCTAAGCAGCGAAGAACTCTGACCAACATTTTCATGGCATCAAAAAATGCAAACACCATGGCAGTGTACTGCCCTCCAAAAGTTGAGCCATGTACTAAAGACTTGCCCCAGAACACTTTCTGCTAGGGTCCAGGGAGAACTGGGCTGGCAGTGTCAAAACACCAAGCATGTTTGGGGAAGGAGGAAACTGTAGGTTAGTATCATCAGCTGCGTACTCCTGAGCCAGGAAAAGGAAGGACAGAAGGGAAGAAATAGGTTTTTAGCTTTACAGGTCTGAGTAGTAGAGCGAAGAGACGAATAGGTGTGGCTCATCCTTTTATTAAGAGGTGAAATACTCCATAAACAACTGTAGTGGTACTGAATAACATTTTGGTGAACTGTGAAGATCAAAAAAAAAAAAAAAAAACCAAAAAAAAACCAAACCCAACCAGCCAGACCCCAAAACACTTGCCACCTTTTTATATTTGGGTAAAAGTTACAATGATCCGTCATTCCCCAAATCAATACACTTCTCTCATTACAGAGAGTCTGGGTGTGGGATGTGTTTTGCTTCTATGCTTCTGCTATATGGTTTTATTGTATGGTGTATGAATAGTGTATGGTTTTATGTTTCCTTCAGCAGTAGTCAATGGATTTGAAGCAGTAACATTCTAAAAGGACTGTAACAAATGAAGAAGCCCCGAAGTCTTTATATTAAAGAAGGGTAAATTTTCATGTACCCAAAAGTCTTTAAACTGTCTTTGTGACTTAAGTTTCTCACATCAAGAGATTCTCCCTATTAGTAACTGTTACATTGCCACTGATTAAAAGTATAAGTGTAAGCAATTGAAATCTCCAATAAGGTACACTTTTATAATTAATGTTTTCATTGACTTGAAGACAGTTATAGCATGAAATTTTCATTTCTAATGTACTTACAGTAATTATCTATGTTCTACTGATGGTTATTTATTGGTTAATTAAAACCTATGCAGGGGATATAAAGCCCAGTAGCATAAAGAACTGTGTCAAAAGCAAAAAGTTGCAATAAAGTTTGAGCATGGAAATGTCTACTGCTGGCTTCTGCATATTTATTGCCAAGCTCTGGCAGCAAGCTTCAGAGAAACAGAATATATGTTGCTTTAAAATAATCACCTGCTTCTATAAAATTAGAAAAAACCTTGAATTATTTATCCAGCAAGCCTAACCAGAACAAAGTACTTTCATGTACTAGTATGCTGTGACTCTAGGTATCACGCCCATATTAAGGAGCAGTTTTCTTGCCAACCTTCATTCAATATGAGTTGGGAAGAATTGATGAAAAAAGAAAGTTTCTGCCAGTTAGAAATGGCAATAAAAGGAAAAGTATCAGTTCATAAATATGCCTAATAAACTCATCTTTGTAGAGAAAATGTAAATGCATTTTATTCAAAGGTGCACTGTTAATTTTGAAGTTTCAATTCATTAATCTCTGCGAATTTTTACACTTGTCTGATATGGTTTGAAATGCTTGCCCTGATGCCTCAGCTGAGGATAATCATCTAATTGAATTTATGGGGAACACTCACTGTGAGATGTGGGAATTTGCATGTGTAACTTCAGAACACTAGGAAGAGTTAAACATGTAAATGCATGTGTACTGGGATATATAAGTGAAAACACTCTTTTTTAATAAATAATTGTAGTTTTAATTCAAGGTGGATCAATTTGCCATCACGGAAACATGGTGGGATGATTTGCACAACTGGAGTGCTGCATTGGACGGCTATAAACTCTTCAGAAAGTATAACAGGAAAGGAGAGGTGATGAAGTGGCTCTGTATGTTAGGGAGTGTTTTGATTGTCTTGAGCTTGATGATGGTGACGATAGGGTTGAGCGTTTATGGGTGAGAATCAAGGAGAAGTCCACCAAAGCAGATATCATGGTGGAATTCTGTTATAGACCACCCAACCGCAATTAAGAGGTAGATGACATAAGCAGCTGAGTGAAGTCTCACAATCAGTACCATTTGTTCTCGTGAAGGACTTCAACTTACCAGATGTCTGCTGGAAATACAATACAGCAAAGAAGAAACATTCCAGGAGGTTCCTCGAGTGCGTGGAAGAGACCTTCCTGACACAGATGGTGAGGGAGCCAACTAGGCAAGGATCCCTGATAGACCTGTTGTTCACAGAGAAGGAATTGGGGTTGATGTAAAGGTTGGAGGCCGTCTTGGGCACAGTGATCATGAGATGGTAGAGTTCTCAATTCTTGAGGAAGTAAGGATGAGGGTCAGTAGAACTGTCTCCTTGGACTTCCAGACAGCAGACTTTGGCCTGTTTAGGATACAGGTTGACAGAATCCCTTGGGAGGCAGACCTGAAGGACAAAGCAGTCCAGGAAGGCCAGACATTCCTTAAGAGGGAAATCTTTAAGGCACAAGAACAAGCTGTCCCCATGTGCCGTAAGACAAATCAGCAAGGTAGAGAAGACCAGCCTGGCTTAACAGAGAGCTTTGGCTGGAACTTGGGAAGAAATGGAAGGTCTGTGGCCTATGGAGGAAGGGGCAGGCCACTCAGGGAGGCTATAAGGATTTTGCAAGGCTGTGCAGGGAGAAAACTAGAAGGCCAAAGCCCAGCTAGAACTTAATCTGGCTACTACCAAAAAGACAATAAAAAAAAATATTCTATAAATGCATTAACAGCAAAAGCAGGGCCAAGGAGAATCTTTATTCTTTACTGGATGCAGGGGGGGAAACATAGTGACGAAAGCTGAGGAAAAGGCTGAGGTACTGAAAGCCACTTTTGCCTCAGTCTTTAATGGTAAGACCAGTTGTTCTGTGAATGCCCAGCCCCTTGAGCTGGAAGACAGAGAGAGGGGACAGAATGAAGCACCCATGATCCAGTGACCTGTTGCACCACTTAGACATGCACAAGTCTAAGGGTCCAGATGGGATCCACCCAAGGGTATTGAGAGGGCTGGCAGAAGTGCTCGCCAAGCCACTTTCCATCATTTACCAGCAGTCCTGTCTAACTGGGGAGGTACCAATTGACTGGAGGTTAGCAAATGTGATGCCCACTCTTTCAGAGTGAGTGGAAAAATGACAGGTGGAAAAGGACCTGGGAGTGTTGGTTGACAGCCAACTGAATATAAGCCAGCAGTGTGCTCAGGTGGCCAAGAAGGCCAACAGCATCCTGGCTTGTATCAGAAATAGTGTGGCCAGCAGGAGCAGGGAAGTGATTGTCCCCCTGTACTTGGCACTGGTGAGGCTGCACCTACAACACGTTGATGAGCTTTGGGCCCATCACTGCGTGAAGGACCTTGAGGTGCTGGAGTGTGTCCAAAGAAAGGCGATGGAGCTGGTGAAGGGTCTAGAGCACAAGGCCTATGAGGAGTGCCTAAGGGAAATGGAGTTGTTTAGCCTGGAGAAAAGGAGGCTCAGGGGAGACCTTATCACAGCCTACAACTACCTGAACAGACGTTGTAGTGAGGTGGGGGTCAGTCTCTTCTCCCAAGTAACAAGTGACAGAACAAGAGGGAATGGTGTCAAGCTGTGCAAGGAGAGGTTTAGTTTGGATATTAGGAAAAAAACGTTTATAGAAAGGGTTGTGAAACACTGGAACAGGGTGCCAGGGCAGTGGTGGAGTCTGCATCCTTGGAGGTATTTAAAAGACGTGCTTAAGGACACAGCTTAGGGGTGATTTGGCAGTGCTGGGAGAATGATTGAACTTTATGATATTAAAGGTCTTTTCCAACCAAAATTATTCTGTGATTCTGTAACTAAATTCCAGTATGTGACTCATCTTATGGTTTCTGTACATGGGTTTATTTTGAACCTTTCAGCATAAACAATCCATTCTCATTATGCGTTCTCAAAAGGTCCAGAAATGTCTCAAAAGCAAAATCCTTTACTTACCAATGCCTGGATGCACCTGTTTGTGTTTCAGATAGGTGACTTTAACATTCTCCCTGCATTATGACTTTTCCAAGAGGATATGAGAAGGGTGGTTTTCACGTCCATGGTAATCCCTAGATGGAGGCGCCTGGGTAAGTTAGAACAGCTCAATCACTTCTCTAAATTGTACTTGACTCTGGTGGAACTGAGAGGATGCTCCACAGCCAAGAATTATTGGAGAGTGACATGCTCTGATTAGGCCCTGTTTGTCCCTTAACAAAGCTTGTATGTTGGTAAGTGTTATGTATGCTTATGGCCTTTCTGTCGGCTGGTGCTGGGCTTTCCATGCCAGAAATATTTCTGTTAGATATCCAGGTCTTCCTGCTGTCGGAGTGGCACAGAGAGAGTAGATTGTGACAGGGTAATTTTCTGGTATTTTTAGATAGCTGTTAGAAAATTTTATAAGACTGTATTCTGGATGCTGCTTCAATCCAAAAGGCATTTCACTCTACAGCAATAATTTTTTAAAAGCCTGGTCTCTCTGCAAGTGCTATGAGACATCTAGAACACAGGTCAAATTCATGTCGCCTGAGCAGAGTTGCCTCATTCAGAGATGTGAGTTTTCCTCTTGGGTCACGTTGGTGGGAATTGAGGCAAGGGAAGGCTGTCCTCTTCATAGCACAGGTGCTTAGTGTCTTCTGGAGGTTTTATGTAAAAAATCCCCAATTAGTGAAAGGAGCATGTTCTTGGGCAGTGAAGTTGACATTTGCTGCTCTTCTGTGTCAAATTATAGTTGTGGACTTGTGACCTTTATTAAAATTTTAAAGCGTGTGTCAAGGTATTATAAGCTGCTAAGTTACATGTACTGAATTGGGTGCAGATGCTTTGTAGAGTCCTTAAAACGGATATGCCATTGCATAGCTGTCCTCAGTCATAAGAGACTGAGCTCAGTGAGCTTTTCTGATCCTTTGTATTTACCTAGTGTTACTTCTATATTGAGTGGAGAGAAACAGGCACATTCAACCACTCAAGTACGGAATTACCTTCTAGAGTTTTCTCCACTGACTGTACAGGGAGGGACGAACTCAAATGTGTGTGTTAGAGGCTAAAACCAGGTGGGCCTGGGTGCCCAAACCTCATTTTCTTTCCTAAGCATTGGCCATTTGGCTAAAATGAAACCACTGAAAGCTTGGCTTCTTGGTTTCAAGCATCTGAAGGTCAAGCAATCTTGAGGCCTTGTACACCTGCTGTCGGTCTGCCTTAAGCGTCTGGTTATGCGTGTAACTAAAATTGTTACTGAGAAGAATCATATACCACTCTCTCTCTGAGCGAGATATATCATAACTATATCTTTTGATAACCCCAATTTATTCCTTTGGATAAAATGCATACTGTGGGATTTTGTCAGATTTCAGTGAAAATCCTAAGGGATTCAAAGTAACTGCTGCGTGCTACTGGTGTATTTTTTGTAATGCAGCATCTTAAAGCAAGTATACCAAGTAAAAAGTATACAGTGACCATTCTCACAAGTAAACCCATTTTCTGTCTAATTCAGAAAGCTGTATTGTCATGTTCTTCATACAGAATTATAGAAATAGCTGTTTGAAAAAGAACTTACAGTAAGATGGATGAATCTATTCAATGTCCATTTTACTTCCCACACTAGCTAAGGTTGAAAACAAGGATGCTATTTTCCCCCCTTGTTTGTCATCAGACAGGAAGAAAAGCACATTACTTTTAATTTCATCATTGTTTCTCTGTAATCAAAAGAGAAATAATGTTGAAATTAATAGCTTCAACATTCCCATACTGATTCACAAAGCTCTACAAAGCCGGTATTTTGCTGAGCAGTTATTTTAAAACAAGGAGTCATTTGACTTCCCCACCCCCCCACCCCCCATTGCTTAGGAAACAAAGTCTTTTAGCACATAACTACTAGTGACAGTAATGATTGTCTTGCATTTTCTTTTCATTTTAGCAACATTTTTGTACAGGTGCCCAGGCAACTGTGAATTACTTAATCAGTGCATGCTGATACTAGTTTAGAGTCATAGGAAGGTTTGGTTGGAAGGGATCTTTAAAGGTCATCTAGTTCAACCTTCTACCATGGATAGGGACATCTTTCACTAGATCAGGTTGCTCAAAACCCCATCCAACATAACCTTGAATACATGCAATAATGGGTCATCCCCAGCTTCTCTGGGCAACTTGTTGTGGTTTCTTACCACTCTTATCATAAAAATTTTGTTCCTTATGTTCAATCTAAATCTGTTGCTTTCAGTTTAAAATTTTTGCCCTTTGTCCTGTCACTACAGGCCTTAGTAAAAAATCTCCCTCTGGCTTTCTAACAAACCCCATTTGTATATTGAAAGGCTGCAATAAGGTCTCCCTGGAGACTTCTCCAGACTGAACAACCCCAACTCTATCAGTCTTTCTTCATAGGATAGGTGTTCCAGTTTAATACCTTTACTTTTGTGATTTTAAGCAAGACAAATACTCTGGACCATGCCTCATAATGCTATGCCAAATACCACCTACTCAACTGCCTTTCCACCATGACTCTGTTGTTCATATACCCAGCCATTAAACTTCCTTTGATTGAATCCCCTGCAGTACAGATCACTCAGAAGATCAAATTTCTCCAAGAACTGTGAAAGCAAAATGTTACAGAGTACCTTTTTTTGTCTGTATTTCACTTTTTATGCTAACATGGACCAAAAGCACAGTTCTGCAGGAGTTCTCTACTTCATCGATCAAAGCTTTCAGCAGTCCTGGGCTTCAGACTGATGAAAAGTGTTACAGATTTTTTCAAGATTGGGTAGGTAAGGTTGGAGTTCAACAGGAAATCTCACCTTATTACAGAGTTGCCACATGAAGGAAACAAACATGTTAGGAAAAAAACCCCATAACCTTGTCAGTATTGCCACATTTAGTTTACAAGAATGATGTGCACAACCTGCTGTGAAATTTCTAACTGCCTTATAAGTTACTTTGAAGAAAAACAGAACTCCGTATTTTTTTTTTCCATAAAGTGATGCCATTTATACCTAAAGCCCATCTAACGTTATATCTTATTCCCAGCAGTGAACAATCCTAGATGCTTAGAAATGAAGGTAAGTTATACACGCATATAAGAAACAATAGAAGAATAGAGTGATCATTCTTTGGTATGTGCATTGTCTCTGACTGTTTTAACTCTGCTGTATTTCCATCTGTTGTATCCTTTAAGAACTAAAGTCCACTTATATTTACATTCATTGTTAAGAAATCATTAAGCACCTCTGATAATACTTACAGATTTACGGCTAAATAGGCATAACATTATTTATTTATTTTACCATATCCTTTTGGAGATGGGCTGGCTAGACTAGTATATGGTACTCAAAATAGTGAGTGAACACTGTGTTTATAAAACATTATAGTTACATCTACTGCTTTTTGTGCTCCTAGCAATTCCTAACGTTCTGCCTGACCACAACTAAATGTCGAGGGGGTGTTGTCAGAGAAGTATCCACAATGACTCCCAGGTACTTTTCCAAAGTGTTAGTAAGACTCTTTACTGATCACTCACTCTCTGCTTGCTAGAACTATTCTTAACTGTAGTTTTTGCTGATTTGGTTGGTACAATGATTTGACCAGCTGGTCTTTAAGTATCAGACTCATGGATCATTGGACACTAAAGAAGTGTTCTGAGGAAACACTGCTACATGCTTGTCCACATGTCCACACATTACATGTTTTTCCCTTACGTTCTCTCATATTTTTCCTGGGGCATCCATCATTGGACACTTGGGGGTAGAGTGGGACTTAAGTGTATTGGGTTTGGTTAAAGATCTAGCTCTTCATACTCATGTGCTTGAAATACCACACGAGCAGGTATCATTTTGGAAAATCTTATTGCGACTGCAAAGAATCCTTTTATGAATCATTGCAAGGTTTTCCAGTATTCAAGTTCTGATGCATTGCATCCAGTTTCGTTATTCTTTGTTCACGTAGAGGGACCTTCATTCACTTCACCAACTCAATTAAAGAGTGATATTTTCTCTTCTACTTAGCTAAATCATTATTCAGGCTGGATGGCTTCTAAATGCATTCTAATTTATGTGGTGGGAAAGAAATTATTTACACCCAGATTAACAAGAAATTTGGGCATTGTTAGGCTAAGCACAGCAATGCAAGAACCCAGACCTATAAATTTCCCAAGCCAGACTAGTCAGCTCATATGCATATACAGTGTATCAGGAAAGTTAGATGCCTTTGGCTGAGAGCCACAATAGCCATCACACTGATGTACACACCTGTCAATAAGAAATGCTGAAGTAAGGAGAGTGTTTGAAATCCCACCTGTCTCCTTGGCTTAGAGCAGCCAGATTAATCCATACACTGAACTCAGAATGTTTGTATGCGTACTGTATATATATAGGCAGACTAGTTTATGTCTGTGACTGGGCTACCTCATAGTGTTGTGTCATATGAAATTAATTTTGGAAAAGAATGTCAGAGATTCCTTCCCTCACCAAAAAGATAACTTCACATGACAAGGAAGAAACATTAAAAATATACCCACCTGTGACCCAGTAATAGTTTAGGTAGACAGATCTGACATAATATTCAACAGATAGCTGTCAAGTTTGGATACCACAAGATTATTTTTTGACTCTGTGGTCTTGTATGGCATGTAGGACCTGATAGCTGTGTTTTAGAGGAATTCTTCTGCAAGTGCATAATATAAGCATCTTTTGTAAGCGGTAAAGGCAAATACTGGTCATAGGTCAAAACCTTAGAAATCAAGGTGATAACTGTCAAAGGGAGCTGTTTCTGCAACAAGTGAACCTGTCCTTTATGCTCTATCTAATTAATTGGAAGCTTGCAATGTTCTTTCAGACCTGATGTTGGAGAGAGATGGCCATTAGGCATACAAATCAGTGACACGGTGATCAGGGTTACAAGGCAGGTCACCCACTTCCACAGCGATTGAAAATTGATTTTCTTCCAGCCCTTTTGCCAAGCACTGGACATTCCCAAGGGAATCCAGTCTGGGGCCAACTTATCTCATTAATAGGTGATCCCATGAC
The DNA here is from genome assembly GCA_009769605.1 of Bucorvus abyssinicus. Classification (NCBI taxonomy): domain Eukaryota; kingdom Metazoa; phylum Chordata; class Aves; order Bucerotiformes; family Bucorvidae; genus Bucorvus; species Bucorvus abyssinicus. The sequence continues at coordinate 7,883,384 of CM020030.1, forward strand.
TTTATGTACCTTGTTATAGATGCCACATTGTCCTCAGCAGAGGTAGAGGATTTTAGTAGTAGTGGTATTATACATTTTTTTATTAGTATCTTTTGCCCTTCCTCTTCCCCATGGCAATATTCCCATTTGACTATTATCAGTAAGATGGGAGCAGAGTCAGCTCCACTAGATTTACAGAAAGAGAAAGCTGTGACCATTCCAAGTTCCATAGACATTTTGAGATACAACAGTTGTATTCACTGTGCTGTTTGTACAAGGTAATCTCACTTAGTTCTTGTTACAGTTGATGCATCCTCAGTACAGGAGAGAAAGCAGCATAGGTAGTTTACTTCTTTATGGGTTCTAAGATTCTCATAAAAGTCCTGAGCTGTGAAATGTAGCTCAGAAATGCTGTATTTTCTCAAGTAGGAATGTCAGATTCATTTTAATCTTAATTTTGCATCTCTTGGTAACATTAATGTTTTCTAAGTGACTAATGTTGCTGTCCTTGAACAGGCAGACGTCACCAGTATTGAGGCCATGTTGCTGAAAACGCAGCTGCGTTGGGCAGGGCACGTCTCCAGGATGGCGGATCACCGCCTCCCTAAGATCGTGTTCTATGCTGAACTTGCCACCGGCTGCCGCAAGAGAAGAGCTCCAAAGAGGAGATATAAGGACTCAGCCTAGGCCATATTGACCACCATCAGTGGTCCACCCTGGCCTCCAATCGGGAGATTTGGAGACACACCATACATAACGCTGCTGTCTCCTTTGAGAGCACGCGTAGAATCAGTCTCGAGGAGAAAAGACAGTGCAGAAAGAACCGTGCCTCGACTATACCACCCAAGGAGACCCTCTGGTGTGCTCTTTGCAACCGGTCTTGCCTATCCCGCATTGGCCTTTTCAGCCATCAACGCGCTTGCAATAAGCGTGGGCAAAGCCCTTCCCAAATCTTCGTCCACGAAGCCAAGCCATGATGAATGTTTTCTAAATATTGCTCTTGCTGAAGCAGTTTAGTCTTACAAAAGAAAAAAAAATTTCTTGGACATGACTCCTTTGAGTTAAACTTGGTCTAACCCTTGCTGATACATATACGCACATGTATATCTCAAGAAAATTTGGCTGGTTTGTAATTATTTAGTTCTTTGTTGACATCATCTTCACTAACTATGTAAGTTCAGGAAGTGGTGTAATTATAATTTACTTTTGCATTATATCTTTCCTTGTTATGTTTAATGTTTTCTGTTTACATCAAAAGCATTAGTTGGCAACTTTTTGAAAAGATGATAAGACAAATTCACCTTCCTGTCATGCCCCTTTCAAATATTACAGAGTTTAAACTCTTCTGTTCTCTTGTTTATATTCTCTCTTGCACTGTTACTGTTCCCCTTTCATTCTTGCTTTTAGTCTCCTCTTTGGTTCCTCTGCTTTCCTATTCTGTTGGGATGCAAAATTGATGATGCTTTCTTTGAGGATTTTTTTTCTTCATAGAATATTCTAAAACATACTAATTCAGCATGCTTGCCTAAGCCCATTATTTCTTTTTTTCAGTCAGCTGGATCCAAAGACCATTGTAATCAATGGAAATAACACAGTATAATCCAGTAGGACTAACTCTAACAGTAGTAGAAGCAGGGAATGTAATTAGAAAACATGGCCATCCTATAGTGTGGTATTGGCATTCGTAGTCAGTCTCTCTCTTTACTGGGTAGTGGTAGTAAGTTGCAAAAGTAGTCCTGCTTGACTTGTCTTCTCTGAAGAGTGGCACTTCAGATTATTTAAATGGTAAAGAGAAGTCTAACGGAGTCTTTTTATGTATAAAACCAAGACTTGAGGAGAAAAAGCCTATGGAGCTTCAAGTAATTCAAAGAATAGATACCAAACAAATTATTTTTATCTTTTCCTCTCTGTTTTTAGCTTAAAAGGTTAACAAGAATACCCTTTCCCATCTGAAAATTTCTATCAAATGAAAGGAAAAGCAAATATAACCAGAAAAATTTTGGTGGGAGAATATAGCCCAAGATTCTGTGTGACTTCAGAACAAAGGATAAGGAGGGCATCATTAAGTGTTACAGACACTGCTGCTTTGTTCTCCAATAAAAGGCTATAATTCATTCCTGAGCATGAGATTTTAAATTGAATGAATGTAAAAAATAATTAGCTATGAAAATAACTGACATATAGGGTACCTATATATTATTCCTTGAAGTCCTGGGTAAGCAGGCAAAATTGCTTGAAATGAATATCTAAACTATTTGATTTTATGATTCAGAAGTACTACTGCTAACTAAGGCTGGAATGTAAACTAAGAGGTTAGGAAAACTTAAAATTTTGCTTTGTATTTTCACCTGTTTATCTCTTCATCATCCTCCTTCTTCACCTCGAATAGTCAAACATGCAGTGATTCATGGATGGATGTAAGCAATGACTTATGTTGCCAGTGTTTAATCTGTCACTGGTAATTTCCTCACATATTTCTGGAGAACAAGGCCTTTTGCCTGTTCTTATGCATTTTTTTATGTGTGTTCTATATCATATAATTTACTTAGTCTGGTAAAAAAAATGCAGAGAAAGAAGGGAAGGTAGATGGCTGGTGCAAACATTTTAGAGAAATCATCCTTCAAACAAGTAGATAAATAAAAGCTAACAGCATATAATTATCCCATTCATATATTCCACTGGTTTGGAGAACAGTTGGGAGTCAAATGGGATAATTTTGTATGGGTGCTTTCCCCAAAATCCTGCTATTTTAGCTTGAACTTTTAGCTATTTAAAGGTCATTGTTACTATGTGATCTTGCTAGAGTTCATAGAATCATAGAACGATTTGGGTTGGAAGGAACCTTAAAGATCATCTATTTCCATGGGCAGGGACATCTTCCGTTAGACCAAATTGCTCAAAGTCCCATCCCACTTCTAGGGTGGGAGCATCCACAGCCCCTCTGGGCAACCTGTTCCCGTGCCTCACCACCCTCATAGTAAAGAATTTCTTCCTAGTATCTAGTCTAAATCTACTCTATTTCAGCTTGAAACAATTACCCTTCATCCTATCACTCCACTCCCTAACAGAGTTTCTCCCCGTCTTTCGTGTAGGCCCCCTGTAAGTACTGAAAGGCTGCTATAAGATCACCCTGGAGCCTTCTCTTCTCCAGGCTGAATAAACCCAACTCTCTCAGTCTGTCTTCATAGGAGAGGTGCACCAGTCCTCAGATCATTTTTGTGGCCCTCCTCTAGATTCACTCCAACAGGTCCCTGTCTTTCTTATGTAGGAGGCCCCAGAGCTGGACACAGTATTCGAGGTGAGGATTCACCAGAGCGGAGTAGAGGGAGATAATCATCTCCCTCAACCTGCTGGCCACAGTGATTTTTATGTTGGAGATTTTCTTATAAATGTAATTTCAGTGGTGTCATACCCAGGTATTCACTATGCTTTTATTAGATAACATGTGCACAGCAGATGGTGGAAAAGACTAAGCATGCATTTGCTCCAGAAGTTTAAGTGAGGAAGAGACAAAACGCAAGAGCCACTGTCACCGTGTATTAAAGGTAAGGTACAGACAGCCAGGCATAGAGTGGTAAGTATTGAGCTGTATCCTGAATATTGGCTCTTTCTTCTATGAATGTCTTGGAAATATATGCTCTGAGAGAAATTCTCAGCACGATCTTCTCTTTAAGATTATCTTCCCTTCAACTGGGCTCTTACTTCCATGTTGTCTTGTTGATACTGTCCTGATATTCTTGGGTTTTTTTCTTTAGCTGTGTGGATAAATATTTAATATTTGGATGAATTTAGAACAATAACTTCTGCCAAAAGCGTAAGATGCCAATATCTTCCAGATTTCAGTTTTTTAACAGCATCATCTCAACAACAGGCCGTGGTCTTTTCCCAATATATTCTTTGATGGTGAACAGTATATAAGGGAAAACAACTTCTGGATGCTCTTTAATTAGAGTGACTGATGTTTTCACTGAGGCTTGCAGACAGCACTGACACTTCAGTGTTCTTTTCTGAGGCAATAGCTCAGTGACAATTGACAGAGAAACAACTTCTGCAATACTGAGGAGTAATATATTTCTCTACTTCTGATATTTCTGGGAGACTTACAGCTCAATCTCAAGGTCACAAAGACCAAGCTCTGTTGCAGCAAATGCAGAACTGACTTCCAGAGCTTAGAGCCCTGCATAAAACTCAAGCTACTGCCCTGCTTCAACACGACTTTCCAAACTTTCTTGTCATGGCCACTGCTCTTCATAGCAGCCTCCACGTCTGTGCCAGGCCTGTCACACAGAGGTGGTGATGTGCTTCAGTCTCTTCTTCGCCGTTCCCCAAGCACAATCCCTTGCTCCTGAAAGCTAGGACTGGTGCACACCTCCTCGCCACAGGCTACAGCTGCTTACCTTCATTGGGATCTGCTACCTTCCCAGTGCTGCTACAGTATCTCCACAAATACAGTCTTCTGAGACTTACCTTCTAGCTTTTTCTCTCTTCTACCACAAAATCACAAATCGGGATCGTAAAGCATTTATTTTTGCTGCTTTCCTTCCATGTGTATCTACTCCTGGAAACATGGACTGCAATGCTATGCCTTGCAGCACAGGCTTCACCTCCATGTGGCCACTTCCTATTTCGCAACACATATGTCTTGTTCCTGCACCAGGGTAGGAGCTCAGGGACCAGAGCGGCATGTTGAGGGACCAGCTGGGTTATGAGGGAATTTGTGAAGTCTGCAGGTCTAGGCTCCCAGTGGCAGAACAGAGTCTCCATCTCAACAGTTTTACCCTGGCATTGTGGCTGGCTTGTGGTTTGGAATAAACTGTGTCTGAACAAGTTCCTGTAGCTGCAGCCTCTCTTTTTTGATACTCCTCACCAACCTAGCTGGAGTGACTAGCACTGCTTGTAACATTTATGGCTAAAATTAAGCAGGATTGGGAGATAAAAAATTGCTAAAGAGAGATTAAGAAAAATAATTTGTCCTGAATCTGTTCAAGCAGAAAAAAATGATTTATTTTTTTTCCCTAGGAAGTAGAGCATTTAGTTTCATTATTCTCAGATGAAATGTTTTGATGTTTAGTTTTGAAACAACAAAGACATGTATCTTCTGATTCATGTTTTTAATTGACATTAATGATTTCTTTCTTAAAGAACATGGAGATCTGGAAAATTTTCTTTTTCTCTGAGGATAAGACTTTGTTCATTGCTAAGTCTGTTAGGAATCTCCTTAATTTGCACAGGTCTACTGTGATACAGGGCTCAAGTCTTGGTTATTCTGATCTACCATATACTTACTTATTCTGCAAGAATTCTGTTATTAACTTAATACTCAGAGCTGTCCTTTGTCTCTATGCCAGTTAACTTCTTGGATATTTAGCTGGACAGTGAGGGTCAGTTGTAATGGATTTTACGTAGCCTGGAAACCAGACTGAGACTCACATTTCTTTTGCCTAAGTGACTGTAAGGGAGGTGGAGGTCTCATGGTAAGTGCATGTTTGGAGGTGCGCATGTTTTTCTCACTTAGAAGAATTTTAATACAAGAAAAATGAAACTTTGGCCCCAGAAGAGTAGCTGCTCATAAAAGCATGAAAAAATCAATTAGAAATACTTTTTATATACCGCTATCAGTAGTTACTACTTCCATTCTTTTGTCAGACACATGAATCACTCTCTATCTCATGGTGATCTCACATCGCTTTCAGGGCAGCTTTCTATTAGAAACAAATTAGTCTGTTTTTATAATGAACAGATTATTTAACTCTTTTTGGTCGAGAAAGCTACAGAGTTACATCTAGGACTAATAATGTGTGTGGAAGTAACCTTCAGATGCTGGGCAACACTGCTTTAGTGTGCTGAAGCATCTCTTTTTTTGAAGAGGTGATTTTATATCCTCCATATATTCCACAGATAGAGAAGGGGAGCCACAAACCTGTTCAATTTGCCTGAAGTCTGGTTTCAGTAGAATTGTTTATTTTAATAGAAAATTGATCCTAAATGGAAGATCATTACTCAGGAAGCAAGAAATGAGGTGGTTCTTTACCTGTTTAAAAAATCTGGTACCTACCACCTTCTAAGCAACACTAGTTCCCAGCCCACTCCCAATAAATCTAACAACGTGCATTAGCTAGCACTTGTTTTCCCTGTAAGTACTGCAAGTGATCATGTCGTGAATGGTCTTGTTAAAAAGTATACACAGAGGAATAGAATTAAAACTTCTGTGGAAACTGTAAATTTCAACATCTTGATTTCATAATATTTAAGAAGCCAAGGTACCATTCCTTCATAGAGTTATGTCATAAAAAGTGATAAACCTCTGTCCTGGGTTAGAAAAAAAAAAAACCAGTTCAATTTGAAACAAAACCAACTGATTTGTTTTAAAATGACCAATCGCGATGTATTCCTCCTATTTACGTTCGCACATCTCATTGGTTGTGAAAACTTTGGCGGGCTCTCCGTCCCTCTAGAAGCCGCGTGGGGACAGGAATACTTCCAGGCTTGCCAGGGCTGGCACTTTTGGCTTGCTCCGGGCGGGCTGGGGCTTTTCTCTCGGCGTGCCGTCCATCCTGCCTCTGTCTTTTCTCCCGACCGGCTTCAGATCTGCCTCACCACTTGCTAAACCAGCAAGTGCAGACCTGCCTTCCTTCCTCTTTCACCAGCACCTGGATCTGCTTGGACCCTCGCCACTGCTCCCCACCCTCCCACCCCGTGCCGCAAGGAACGTCCCTCACCTCTGCTTCATCCCTGCCACTGCCGCCGTTTCTATCGCTGTTTCTCTAACACCCGCGACCAAAATGCTCGGCTCGGCTTGGTGCCTGCTTACGTGTGGATTTCGCTGCGGTTACACTGACCAGCTTTGCTCTGCTCCCGCGATCCCGCAACCACGTGGCCACCACCATTTTGAAACTGCTCGGTACTGTTTGGGGTTTTTTGTTTGGTCGTTTGTTTGTTTTTTTTTTTTCCTTTAATTTTTGTTTTCCCTAACCACAGGTTAACCCTTGCTATACCAAATTTCCAATCCCATATAAACCTGTTAATATCCCATTTGTTTTTCTGTATGTAATATTTTTCTAGTGCTATTAAACTTTTTTTAGTGTCCCAAACTTAAGTCGTCTCACAAAATTTTCTTTCTTCTTATCTCTGCTTTTAACCCTTTTCTTCTGAAATGGGAGGGAGGTTAATTAGAGCGAGGAAGAACTCATCCCGTGATTGGCATACCTCGGCCAACCAGTGACAATATCAGACATATTGAGGATAGATTTACATTAGTTTCAATATAGCAAATCTGTATTTTTCAAGATTATGCAAAAGCTGAAGTTATTCAGCACAGATTAAAAGATTGTTCCACTTAATTTTATTTTAAATTTTAGATATAAAAACTACTTTTAAAATAACACAGACTTAGTTTGATGTGATGTCAAGGAACAAGGACCACACCAAAAGCATATGTGAATAAAGGTGACTTTAAGGCTCCTTTGTATTTTTCTACTCAGACAGCTGTCTGGGCACTGACTCTGCTCCTGTCATTACCAAGAGAAGTTTTAGTGCCGGTGAAGGAGGATAGAAGATGCAGCTGAGGATGATGTGCAATGGTTGAAGAAAGATTTAGTCCTAAATTAGTATAGCTGCTAGGTAGTAGGAAAGGCACAAATATCCATTTAATATAGTTAAAACTCTTCCAGCTCCAGAATCTTTTAAATGACAGTCTTAAGAATGTGCTCTGTAAGCAGCAATGAGGAAACAGCTCCCAGTGCTACTTCAGTAGAAATGGGCAAGAACTGTGTCAATATCTCCTCAGGTCTTATAATTTCCATTGCAATTGTGTTTAAATTCAGAAATTTTGGATGCTTCTGGGATAAACTGTCATTAGCAAAATGTAGGCTACATTAAGCATGGCAGGGAACTGTTGATCTCTTTATACAGACTTGTTAGGCAGCTCTTCATGCTGAAGCTTTTTAACACAGAAATACCTACTATCATAGCAGAATGTTTAAACTGATATGCCTCTGAATCTTGTAATAGGAAAAAGCAACTCAGTAGCATAGTAGGCTTTGAAGTTTTGTAAGGGCTCTTGTGCATTTATAACCACCTATCAAAACATATTTATACAGAAGTAGCACTGAATTTTATTCTTATTCTTCAACAAGTTATTAATTTAAAACTCAAGACTTTTCATATCATCTAGTCACTAGTGCAATCCTGTATTCAGGGAGAAAAAAAAATTAACAAGAGCCACATGCCAAAATCGTAGAGGACACATGACAAATCCATAAAAATGTTTTGTGATGGAATTTATATCTTTCCCTGGGCGCAAAGACACTTTAATGACTGGAACTGGTTTGGGGTTTTTTTGGGTTTAGGAACAAGATAAAAGGTAAGGCTATATTATGAAAATGAGAAATGTTGTATGAGTTGTAGGTTAATTGCCTCTTAAGAGATCCATGCTATTGTCTTCACTCTCTAAGACAGAGGTTCTCTGGTAATGCAGTTCTTTTCAATTGAATTTCACCAGTTCATAGAAAATTTGAATTAGAAGAGAAGATTCTCTGTTGTCGATTCAATTACATTCCCCAGACGTGTTGCTGGTCCTACTTCATGATACACAGTGGTTCTGCAAGGCAGCCCTGACATCATGCTTGGTACAGGTGCAGTTACTGATGTGGAGACTGAACATCGAGTCATCTACTGTATTAACCAAGAAAGACAACAATTATGAATATGTGACAACCTCTCCCTCCCACCCAAAATAGAAGGTTATAAACAAAAAATGTTTATTACATACTCATTCCTCTTCATATCCATTACTGTCTCTCTCCTGCTCATATATATTTTCTTGGTCATTTTCAGTGTCTTCTTCCCTGCTCTCAACTTCCGTGAACTCAAACAAATCACTTTGGTTCCACCCATGGAATATGAAATATGGAGTTTCTTAAAACTTAGAGCTGCAGCTCCTGGATTTATCTGGTACCATGCTGTCTAAATCCATGCTGTTATGTCTGGGTCCTTTATTCTTTCTGTAGGAATTATAGTGTGATTACCTCTCTAAAGCCATTTTGAATATACAGACTTCAAGTGGTCTTCGAAGGGCTTTCATGCTAACATATCAAGCCACCTGCAGCTGTGAATGCCCTCCTACCATAATGACCAGAGAGTGATGTTAACTCATCTGATAATATTTTTTGCTAGTGGTAGGTGCCCTTTGAATGAATCTAGGACAAGCATTCCTTCTTTTTGTTAATAGCACACCTGGTCACCTAGTCCAAACAACGTTCAACCAATCCTTCATTAAGTCTTTAGACATCCATCCTGGTTTTGACACCTAACAATTATTCCAGTAGGCAGCTGTTCCTTCAGCATTCTTTTACGCTTCAGAATCACATATGGTGGCAATTTCATGCCATCTGCTAACACTGCCAACATGACTGTAATGTGCATTTTTTCATTCCCCAAAGTTTTTTATGATGACAAATTCTGTGCCTATTGCTTCAATGGTGTAATTGTGGTGTGTGTCAAAATAAACTGGAGTCTCATTGGCATTACCCATTTGGCTCAGCAAGTAATTGTGATCTCTACATAATCCAATCACATACTGCTGGAATGCAGCAATTTTTCTAGTGAAGTTAGAAAGTAGGAGTGGGTATAACGAAGTTCCTCACTGCAGGCAAAACGCATTGCGCCACATCATTTGTACACGTCGACTATTACTTAACTCGAATTCTCTGTATAGTGTATTTTGTGCTTGTGGTATTTCTTGATCTTTCAGTTTAATGATTTTTCAGTGTAATGATGTAATGGGGTTTCTATCTTTCCTTGGAGTATGCAGAAATTCTACAAATTGTTCTACTTTGTGAAAATTCTATTTCAGGTACACTTACACACCTTGTAAGTATATATACTTATATACATTTTATATGTCCTCCCAGCAGCACAAATCTTATTTTTTTTCTGCAAGAGGTACCACCAAGTTTAAAATACGCACTGTGTAACTTTTGGTAACTTCCCTGTTGCACTCATTTTTCTCATCTTCAGTTGATCTGCTATTTCACACATCACTTATAAGATTCAGGGATACTCATAAAACTGTGAAAGATCACTGTGGAGTTTTCTGAATTACAGTACATCACACAACTTCACAAGTCACTGAGAAAAACAGCTAACACGCTAACACCATATTTTATTTAAACTTACAGCTGCTTTGGGCATATTTTGCTCCATCTTCACTAGGAGGCCTCCCACAGTGCACATCACTTTACCATCATTAATCCTAAAGGAAGATGAACCTATTTTTTAAGTTAAACTACTTGAGGGGAAAAAAAAAATTGTCATCTTCTGTTTTGCTAAATATGGCGACTTGAATTTAGCTTTTCTATTTTAAGCACTTATTCTAGACTCCAATTATAATGAAATGCGTTTTCCATTCCCTCCTGTGGTGACTAAAAAGAGGTGGAAAACGTTTCCCACTGTATCTGCCTGTCCCCTCTCCAGGAGAGTAAATGACTACCTGCATTAAATGCCAAACTTCTTGACTGCTGAAGTTAAATAGAACAGGGACAAACATCTGAGAGTGAGGCTGCTGAAGATGTGAGCAGATTTTGAAAGATACATGGCAAGGTTTGCCCAGGAAGCTGAAAGTTGTTTTCTGGAGAGAGACAATTGAAAAGTGCAGTTCCTGCTATCTCAAGACTGATCCTGGCTACATGCAAATTGACATCCAGATATATGAAAGTCCCACATTTGTACAGACTGGAGACTTCTGTCTACCAGAAATGTCTAGCAGAAGTGTTATTTTAACATGTAGACTGCTGTGCGTGGAAGGATGGAGTGGGTAACTGACGTCATAGGTCCCACCTTGATAACTGAATTGGGAAATGGCACAGGGAGTGTGAAGTTATTGCTACATCACTTTAAATGTTGGCATTTGCTCCCAAGCCTTTGGGAATCAGGAGCCGTTGCTTGACACAAGGGAAAGATATGGCCATTAATATGGTTTAATAATGCCCCTTCAGGAAAGGAAAGTCTCTGAGCTCCCATTCAGTTAAAAATCAATAGGTAAAAACTTGCCTCTTTGAGGGACTGAAAAGTTTAATATTTCTACCAGTATGCTGAAACTCTCATTTGGGAAAGAAACGCAATCTGGCACACCACCTTTGATTGGTCATCAGTTTTTGGTTTAGGGCAACCTATAACCTCCTTCAGATAGTTGGGAGGAAGCAGTACCTGCTGTTCTGATTTGCATTGCAGCAGGTAGCAGGAGAATCCAATTGCCACAAGGATGTTGGCATGCCAGAAACCCCGCTGTCCAGCTAGATGGTAAGGCTGGATCCCAGGTCTGAATCTGTTTCTGTGCAGAGACCTCTCTGGCTCCCTATAAGTGACAGGGTATCGATTGATCTTCCAAGGTTGGTTATTCTGTAGTTATTTTTCAAATGGGTCTTGGAGTGATTGAAATGTTGAGTCAGATAGCTGCCCAGCTTGGGGGTTTTTGTGCAATTTGTTGGGTTTTTTTCACCAGTTGACAAAACATCCATCAGCTGCTTTTGTTTTGTACTTACAGCCAACTGGCCTGAGACTGAGCTTTTCAGAGAGAAAAAAAAAAAATGGGGAAGGGTGATTGTTGTGTGTATTTAGCAATATAAATAGAAGAAAGGAATCCTTCCCCCACTTGGTTGCTTGGTATTTGCACCTATTTTGCTCTTTCATGTGTTCGGACTTGTTTAGGCTGAATAGATAGTCAGAAGTACAGACTTTAATAATTTAGGGAGAATTTTTGAAAGGGAGTTGATGCAGATCCTACAGCAGTGCCAAATTTAGTAGAGAGCAGGAAAAGAAGAGATTTAAGAGATACGCTACCAAAGTTGGTATGGCTGCCATCTCTCTCATCTTTTTTGCGGGAGCGTATATACTCAGTTTTACCTGGCAAATACTTGGAAGACATTGATGGACAGGAGTATCACGATCAAACTAAACTGTTTCAGCTTCTCATGTAATAAGGTCATCATCCTTATAACACCTTGAAAAAATAACATTGAGAAATATTGTGAATAGTATTTAATTTTCATTAAAATCTTGGATGCATACTGTTTCATGATCAAAAAAAGAGAGATTAATTTGCTTTAGACAAATTAAAGAAGGAATTTTAAACTCTGTTTAAAGACACAAATCTGAAGAGAAAATACTTAAAAAGTGGATTCCTTCCGTTTCTCAAATGCATGCAGGAATATGTACATCCTTATTTCTCCATATCCTTAGTTTCCTTTCTTCTTTAAGTCACGCAGAAATTTTTCTGTGGCACATGCAAATCTGAGAAGTGATGTGTCCTTTGAGTTATGTCCTTAACTTCTTGGGCGTGAATGTGAACAAGTCCGAGGGAAGCATTTCAAGACTAGGGTACACCTCTTGATTCCCAGCAGCCTGGCAATCTGAATATCTGTGTCAGGGTGGCAAATTACCAAGAGAAGGAATAATACGTTGCCCATATCAGTAAGGTTGGAAAGTCTGAGTACAGAGTCTGTTCAGAAGTTAATTAGAGAGCAACAAATGAAATATGACCTTTCTCTAGTCCTCTAGATGTGGCTCAGAAAAGATGAAGATGCAGCATATATTAAGTTGCTACAGAATCAAGCTCCAAAAGTAAGAGTACCATTGAAGCAAGCCATGTGCAGTACACTGTCCCTTGAATGAGGTTCTAACAGGGCTGAAGGCTGGGAAGAGGTCAGGCCAGCCTGATACCAACAGCTGAACCTCCGTACTGGCGGGGCAAACTTTCTGTGGATCTTTAGGAACCAGCACAGCCCGAGTCCTTTTCAGAGTCTGCTATGTGAGTTTTTATTTGGGGAAATTATCACAGCAGTTCTTACAGACACCATTTGTTTGAACCGAAGAGCTCAGTAACCTGATGATGACTATTTTATGGTTGGGAAATCCAAAGCACCCAGAGTAGAAGTGACTTATCTAAGCCTGCTTCTCAGCTAAGTATAAAAGTCTGGTTGGCCAGCCCTCACCTTGCTCAATTGCTGTTCTATATCCTCTCGCCCTCACAATCAGGATGAACCTCATGAGCTGGCCTATATTAAGTCAGAGAGTTTTCTCACTCAATACATGAAATAGCTGGTTCTTTCTTAACTCTCAACCCATTCATTGCAACACTGCAGCCCCCACCCTACCCTACCCTCAAAACGAAACCAGGCAACCAAGCAGCCAGGCCATGTTGTTTCTGCTTGTGTAAAGCAGAATTCATCTACAGCCAAGCTGTTGCTGACACATTTATGCTCCTCAGGATTAGGAAAACATGGAAATATTTAGTTGCTGATCTCAACCTTAAATGTCCAAGCCAAAAAAAGAGTTGAAAATCTTCCATTTTCTTTCTCTGTTTCTAAAAGGAATGGAGTTGTGGGAAGGGGACCTGGAAATATGAGGAAGAAGTGAGAGGATAACAGAACCATGGTTTGAGGAAAGGTTTAGGGAGTAATTAAGTATTGAAATATTAGGATCTCACTTCCTTTTTCCTCCACTCAGACCTTTGGGTTTTTTTCTTTTTTCTGAGCAGATATATGCAAATGCATGTCAGAGTTTTGTGCCAGTAAATATATCCCAGAGTGTTTATTGTTTTGATGCCAGTAGGCTTGCCCACTGAGACCTCCCAGGCCCTGTATTTATATACTGTGCACACTATGAAGGCATCATTGCTCCTTGGGAGACATAGTGCTAAAATCTCTGTGGTGCAGAAAATAGAGAAATAGTGGTAGGCCAGAGCTGATGTATTGTTAAAATTCCTAACTGCATTATGTGTGAGTGTGCTAAATCTTTATTTTGAAATCTGAATTCAGAAAGAGGAAAAATGATGCTGAATTATTTTCTTTCTCACCAGGAACATTCTCACGCTTGCTGCCTGTGCTTTGTAAAGGCTGCATACATAGTTAAGCACCTTTCGCGTTTGCAGATGCCTTTACATTTACAAATGCCTTTATCTTCAGAAGCATATTTGACACACTAGGCTAGCTTACAGTTTCAAAAGCCAGTGAATCATTCTGTGAATAGCTGAATACAGAACATTTGAAACAATCAATGACAACTTGCCAGGGCTTGGGCAGAACGCTCCCTATTGTAAAAGGAGCTGTAGAACAGGCTGTGAAACTCGAGTGGTCATCGGGTGGGAAATGAATGCAACCAGTCTCCAAGGAGCTAAGATGATATTAGCAACACCGGTTGCTTGTGGTCATAGTGTTATTTATCTCCCTGCATTTGACCCAGCTTCTCATGTCCTGCTTCGGAATAAAAAGTTTGCTGCTTTTTTAAGTCTTTATCTCTCGAGTATTTCTGTATTCAGTAAACAGTGGTTTTGTTTTGATTTTTTTTTTTCTTTATAATATTAGGTCTTTTTATCTAGGTGTGCTTTTTCCTGAACTTGTGAAACCATAATAAAAACCTGCAAACTCAGGGAGTTTCTGAATCATGTGACACTAATCATGATTGAAGGTGCCATCCTGTATGAACATTCAAAGCTTTATCTTTTTGTTATTAAACTGTTAATAACCTACAGCTACTAGAAGAAAACAAAATTAGAAGTTAGTGACTTGACTTCCCCTTTCTTCTTTACTCTCTACATCCACTTAAAAAAGGGTGTAATATGTCTGAGATGTAGAGAGAGAGTGCAGATGTGTATGGTATGTCAGCATAAATATTTATATCACTGCTACAAAACCTTGTTTATTCAGTTTACAGTGAATTGAACTGTTACATTTCTTCACATTCAGTTGCTTAAATATCCAAATCTCAGCTTCCTGGCATTCTAGGTATATCTGTAAGATTTGGGTGGAAAAAAGTGTTTTCCCAAAACCATCCAGTATAGATTTTGACTTGCATCCATACTGAAATCCAGCGTAAACTATTTCTTTGACAGCAACAACTTTTAGATGAGTACCATAAAGAAATAGCCCTAAACAAGCCTTCAGATAATCTATTTCATCATTACTCACCACTGAAATGCAACTCTTCTGCAATAGAAAAAAAAAGAAAACAGCAGTAATCCAAGATTGCTCCAGAAATGTTATAGATACTGAAAAACAATACATAAGGGGAACTATCATAACATTTGAAATTAGAGAATCACAGAATCGTTTTGGTTGGAAGGAACCTATAAGATCATCAAGTCCAACCATTCTCCCAGCACTGCCAAATCACCACTAAGCTGTGTCCTTAAGCACGTCTTTTAAATACCTCCAAGGATGCAGACTCCACCACTGCCCTGGCACCCTGTTCCAGTGTTTCACAACCCTTTCTGTAAACATTTTTTTCCTAATATCCAAACTAAACCTCTCCTTGCACAGCTTGACACCATTCCCTCTTGTTCTGTCACTTGTTACTTGGGAGAAGAGACTGACCCCCACCTCACTACAACGTCTGTTCAGGTAGTTGTAGGCTGTGATAAGGTCTCCCCTGAGCCTCCTTTTCTCCAGGCTAAACAACTCCATTTCCCTTAGGCACTCCTCATAGGCCTTGTGCTCTAGACCCTTCACCAGCTCCATCGCCTTTCTTTGGACACACTCCAGCACCTCAAAGTCCTTCACGCAGTGATGGGCCCAAAGCTCAGCAACGTGTTGTAGGTGCAGCCTCACCACTGCCAAGTACAGGGGGACAATCACTTCCCTGCTCCTGCTGGCCACACTATTTCTGATACAAGCCAGGATGCTGTTGGCCTTCTTGGCCACCTGGGCACACTGCTGGCTCATATTCAGTTGGCTGTCAACCAACACTCCCAGGTCCTTTTCTGCTGGACAGCTTTCCAGCCACTCTTTCACAAGCCTGTAGTATTGCAGGGGGTTGTTGTGACCCAAGTATGGGACCTGGCACTTGGCCTTGTTGAACTTCTTACCACTGGCCTCGGCCCATCAGTTCAGCCTGTCCAGATCCCTCTGTATTTTCTCCTGAGCTTCAAGCAGATGAACACTCCCACCTAACTTGGTATCATCTGCAGACTTATTGAGGGTGCACTCGATCCCCTCATCCGGATCATCGATAAACATATTGCCCTAAACATATGGCCCTAAACAGGCCCTAGTAGTGAGCCGTGGGGAACACCACTTGTAGACCTGCTGCCAACTGGATTTAACTCCATTTACTACCATTCTTTGGGCCTGGCCACCCAGCCAGGTTTTGATCCAGCAAAGCGTATGCCCATCCAAACCATGAGCAGCCAATTTCTCCAGGAGAATGTTGTGGGAAATAGTGTCAAAAGCTTTACTAAAGTCTAGGCAGACAACGACCACAACCCTTCTCTTATCTACCAAACGGTTCACTTAGAAGGAGATCAGGATAGTCAAGCAGGACCTGCCTTTTATAATGCTTTCATCAGACTGGGTCTAATCACCTGGTTGTCCTGTACATGTGGCATGATGGCATTCAAGATGGTCTGCTCCATAACATTCCGCAGCACCAAGGGCAGACTGACAGGTCTGTAGTTCCCTGGGTCCTCCTTCCGGCCCTTCTTGTAGATGGGCATCACATTTACTAACCTCCAGTCAATTGGTACCTTCCTGGTTAGTCAGGACTGCTGGTAAATGATGGAAAGTGGCAGAGTAATATAACACAGCAGAGTTATAGAATTCTGCACACAGGAGGAATGGTCTTTGTTATTACCACATCTCTTCCTCTTTATTTTCATTGTGTACATAATTGATGTATTTAATAAGTGTTATTCTGCTGCACTGTATAGTGCTTAGGGATTCAAAACACAATGACTATGAATGAAATTACATGCCTCTACTAAAAGACTCTTTCATATTTTATTTCTTTGCAGTTTGTATGAGTGTAGTCTCTGGATAGAAGGGCTTTAAAGTAGACTTGGGGGGGGGGGGGGGAGGCACGGGGATAATATCAGGCTTGCCTGTGACAAGTGGTACAAAATGCTAGCGAGAGTCCTCAAGCCTGTTGCTCTGAGGCGTGCTGGGGACACTGAAGAACAGTTGAAGTCTTACAAAGACAAGCCAGGTGGCTCCTGAGGTAATAGGAACTGACAGGGAAACATCAGTGAAAGATCTCAAAGGAATGTCACCTTCTTGGGGGTGACAAGGCTGACAGTCCAGCTGAAGTGCCTCTACACAAACACATGTATCATGGGCAACAAACACATAGAGCTGGAAGCCACCGTGCTGCTAGAAAGCTACTACCTGGTTACCGTTACTGAAACTTCGGATAAATCCCATGACTGGAGTGAGACTATTGATGGCTACGGGCTGTTCAGAAGGCATACATGAGGAAGGAGGGGTGAAGGCATTGCCCTCTATGTCAAGAAATAAATAGAGTGTCAAGAGCTGTCCTTGAAGAATAGCCATGATCAGGTCGAAAGATTATGGGTAAGAATTAGAGACTGAGGCAACAAAGGGAACCTTGTGGCCGGTGTCTACTACAGACTGCCTGATCAAGGGGAGGCTATTGACTAAGCCTTCTTACGCCAGCTACATGAGGCATTGTACTGGCAGGCTCTCGTCCTGCTGGGGGACTTCAACCACCCCAACATCTGCTGGAAAAATGTCACATTGAGCTGTAGGCAATCCAGGAGACTCTGGATTGCATTGAGGGTAATTTCTTAAGCCAGATAATGGACAGCCCCACCAGAGGGGGTGTGATGCTGGACCTGATGATGACCCATGCAAGTCAGCTCATCAGTAATGTCAAGAATGGAGGCGGCCTGGGCTGCAGTGATCACTCACTGGTGGATTTGACAGTCCTGAGGAATGTGGGTCAGGCAGGGTGTATAGTCAGGACCCTGAATATAGGAAAGCAAACTTGCAGCTCTTCAAGGAGTTAGTCAGTAGGACTCAAGGGCAAGGGAGCATACCAGAGCTGGTCCTGAGGGAACTGGCTGATGTAGCTGCCAAGCCACTCGCCAGGATATCTGAAAAGTCCTGGCAGTCAGGTGAAGTCCCTGGGGACTGGAAAAAGGGAAACATTGCACCCATTTTTAAAAAGGGTCAAAAGGAGGAACTGGGGAACTACTGACCTGTCAGCCTCACCTCTGTGCCTGGCAAGATCATGGAACAGATTCTCCTGGAAGCTATGCTAAGGTACATGGGGACAGGGAGGTGATTTACAACAGCCAGCATGGCTTCACCAAGGGCAAGTCCTACCTGACCAACCTAGTGTCCTTCTATGATGAAGTGACTGCATTGGTGGACAGGGGAAGAGCTGTGGATGTCATCTATCTGAACTCCTGTAAGGCCTTTGACATGGCCTCCCGCAACACCCTTCTCTCTAAATTGGAGACATATGGATTTGATGGGTGGGCTTCTTGGTGGATAACAAATTGGCTGGATGGTCTCCTCCAGAGCGTAGTGGTCAATGGCTTGATGTCCAGATGGAGATTGGTGACAAGTGGTGTCCCTCAGGGGTTTGTATTGGGACTAGTACTGTTTAATATCTTCATCAATGACATAGACAGCAGGATTGAGTGCACTCTCAGCAAGTTTGGAGATGAAACCAAGCTGCGTGGTGCAGCTGACATGACAGAGGGATGGGACATCATCCAGAGAGACCTGGACAAGCTGGAGAAGTGGGCCTGTGTGAACCTCATGTGGTTCAACAAGACCAAGGCCAAGGTCCTGCACCTGGGGCAGGGCAACCCCTGGTATCAATACACGCTGGGGGATGTTTTGATGAGAGTAGCCCTGTGGAGAAAGAATTGGAGGTACTGGTGGATGAAAGGCCAGATATGAGCTGATAATGTGCTCTCACAGCCCACAAAGCCAACCGTATCCTGGGCTGCATCAAAAGAAGCATGGCCAGCATGTTGAGGGAGGTGATCCTGCTGCTCTACTCTGGTCTGGTGAGATCCTGTCCTGGAATACTGTGTCCAGCTCTGGAGTCCTCAGCACAAGGACATGAAGCTGTTGGAGAAGGTCCAGAGGAGGGCCACGAAAATGATCAGAGGGCTGGAACACCTCTGCTATGAGGACAGGCTGAGAGAGTTGGGGTTGTTCAGCCTGGAGAAGAGAGGGCTCCATGGAGCCCTTACTGCAGCCTTGCAGCACTTAAAGGAGCTTATAAGAAGGACAGGGACTGTCCTTTTAGCAAGGCCTGTTGTGGCAAGGCAGGATGGGGTAGATTTAAACTGAACAAAAGGAAGGAATGTTTTACAGTGACAGCAGTGAAACTCTTGTCCAGGTTGCCCGGAGGGGTGATAGTTGCCTCATCCCTGGAAACGCTCTGGTCAAGATAGATGGGTCTCTGGACAACACTATCTAGTTGAAGATGTTGCTCACTGTACAGGGATTTGGATTAGATGACCTTTGAAAGTCCATTTTAACCCAAACCATTCTATGATTCTGTGATACTTAGGAAATTAGGATGACAAAAGATAAAAATGTGCAAATGCTGTTTATATTTCTCGGTTATCAGTGTGTCTAAAAACATGTATATATTTTTTTCTATTTTTTCCCCTACCACACAGTTTGATTTGTAGACACTCAGAGGGATATTTTTTTGCTTTGTGAAATGATCTAAGTCGTAGTACTATAGGAGAAGGAATTAAATGGATATAAATTTTTTCTGTTCTGGTGAATTTCCACCAGAGGTCTCGGAAATTCTTTCCTGGAACTTGTCTAAGGCTGCAGTAAATGATATGCTTTTCTACCAGGTGGATGGTGAATTGATTCAAAGGTACTCAGCTGCTGCATCGTCTTTATTTTCACACATCAAAGGTAGGCATATTGCAAGCAATTAATCATGTACTTGTTTATTGTTTTGGAGTAAATGCATTTTACACAGCTTTTGTTGCTGAATTTAATTTAATTACAAATCGTCTCTGTGTATCTGTCATTACCTTAATGAACACAAAAAGGAAATGATGAGAGAAAAAAGAAGCATTTCCTTCTGTTATTCTGGTTACTTTTGAAACAAGGGGCATAAGATACGTTACTTTTCACTGGTATTTTTAAAATTAATTAACTACTAAAAGTATTTACAAATATATTTGGCTACTAATATCAAAACACTTGTGTTTTACATGAAAACAGTTAGTTAGACCAGCACGATGCTTAGTTGTCATTGGCAATGTCAGGTAAAAAGTGACGAGGACTTTACAACCTTTCTGAAAAACCTGTTTTCAACCTTTTATGTCTTTTCTAGCTACTGGTGTAGACATTAGTTCTCACTAGTATTTATTTTTCTTCTTCCAATCATCCCCCAGATGGTTTGTTAATAGCTACAGCAATAGGTGTAGTGTGTTTATGTATCCCTGAAGTAGCACTTTGGGATATGGATATGGTTTTCACTACAGTGTATTTATCACGAACGGTAAAATCATGCAGGTGCTTCTCTGTGGGAACTTTTCAATTGCCCACTGACATTTTACTGAGAACAAGATTTGATGCACTTAGATTTTACACTTTTTTAAATGTGACAGGTAAGAATTCTTTACAAAAACCCACAGGCAGAAACACACTTTTCATCAGTTAAGACTAAAGCAATGTTTCTATCTGAGGTCTAAACCCTTGTCTTTATGGAATGACCAAGTATGAAGTTCCTTCGTCATCTCATCTTCACAAAAAGGGAAAAACTATAGACAAGCTAGATTTGGAAGCCTTGAAATTGATGTCCAGGATAAGTGTCAGCATAGCTGTGTCTATAATTGCAATTCAAAAGTAATATAAGGCCTTCTGGGAACAGAAATTTTGCGACAAAGAAAGACCATAATGCCCCTGTTTCCCTTCCCTTCCCTTCCCTTCCCTTCCCTTCCCTTCCCTTCCCTTCCCTTCCCTTCCCTTCCCTTCCCTTCCCTTCCCTTCCCTTCCCTTCCCTTCCCTTCCCTTCCCTTCCCTTCCCTTCCCTTCCCTTCCCTTCCCTTCCCTTCCCTTCCCTTCCCTTCCCTTCCCTTCCCTTCCCTTCCCTTCCCTTCCCTTCCCTTCCCTTCCCTTCCCAAAATGGCCCAGTTAGTCATGCAGTGTAGAAAGTATTAATTATTTATATTTCCTGATAGATTTAAGACTGAAGTTTTCTTTCATTATTATTATAATAATGCAGTTTTTTAAAAAGGAATGGATATGGGTTCATGAGTATTTCTTGGTTTTGCAAGAGTGTAAAGAGAGGGGAGGGTGTTGTTGGTGACATCGGCATTCTCATTTTTATCTCCCAGTACAGAGTTTTACTCACTTAATGGGTAAGTCCATTAAGTTTATTACTGTTTTACTTTAGAAAACAGTGACTGTTTGATTAGTGCCATTGGTCTTCTTAGAACTGTATCCAACCTCCATAATGAGTAATTCTTTTTAAGTTTTTCTGTAAGAAAAAAACTGTATCTCTGAGTTTTCTTTTTCTGTGCTGTGAGTATCACTCTATATATGTAAAACTTTTACTGTAAAAAGTAATTTCGCTTGTGAAGGGATTTTTTTTCCTATGTTTGATATATCTAAAAAATGCTACATGTAGAAGTGAAGCAAACTGAAAATAAACTTCCAAGCCTACATCTGTCTTGTGATCATGACCTCTTAGAAGGATATTATTTAATTGTAATACATTAATTCTCTGTCTCCTAAATTCTGTTGCTCCTCCTTTGTGTATTATATCCATTCTTTGAACCTTCTCGTATGAGTCCAACTTCTTTTTAGGTTCAGATGGGTTATGAACAATCAACAGCTTAAATTGGGGTGAACTGATATAAGCAAATGTGGAAACTGACCCTTGGAGTCTATTATTAATTTTACCCATATAAGCCAAAATTAAGATGATGAACATTTAGAAAGCTGTTTTAATCAGTAGATAATTTTTTTTAGGAGGAAGGGGGTGGGGGGGGAAGAGAAGGCTCCTTTTCCCATGTTTTTTTGCAGTGGTTTAATTTTTGTGGAGCTTTTGTAGCTTCAGATCCTTAAGACTCAAAGCCCAAGTTTCTTACAAAAATAAAATGGATAAGACCTTGGTTAATGCTTTTGCTCTCTGATGAAAATCACAAAGAGTTCAAGATTTTAAAAGTTCTTAGACAAAAGGGCAAGTTCTTCTTTGCCACAAACTCATGTTTAGACTGTTGATCCTAACAGAGAAGTCTTGCATTAAGTTTATGCAGCATATGAGGAAGAGTATATAACTCGAAAGTACCCTCAATGTAAGAAGGGTCCAAGTTAAAATGCCTTATGTACCGTAAGTGGAATGTTGAAATTGAAAGTGCTGGATAACATGGAAATAATTCAGTGAAGTAAGTATTTGAATATTACTGTATACATTAGCCTGGTTATAGTACTCAAGGAGTCCTTCAGTCTTCATAATACTAGAATATATTGTTGTTACACACTCTAAAGTAACAGAGAAAATACTGATTCTGTTAGTGGCAAAATTCTGCACTTTAGGTAAGAATGTTAATGGCCATCAACCATCATCACAGGTTTAAATAAATGTGAATTGTTGACTACAGTATTCAAAATTACTAATCCATTAAAAATTCCAGGTCGTCATTTCAGTCCTGCTACAATAATGAAATATTTAACAACAATCTAACAACAAATATTTAAGAACAATGAAACTGGTTTATGAACAAAGCAAGTTCTTTTGCCATCCTGTGCACCCCCTGAGCAAGATGAAGGTCTGTCAGAGCTCTGTCAGGTGAGCCAATCTCCTGGAGCAAGGATTTGATTGCAGCAGACCCTGAGACTCTGAATTTGGGTATGAGAAAACAAAACCTTATCTGCATTTACTCAGTGTTCCTGTTAGCACAAGCAAGCACTGGAAGAAGTCAAGACTGGTGCATCATATGGAGGAAAAGAACGGCATGCCAGAGAAAGGAAAGAAGAACTAGGTGGTAGTGTGGTGGTAGTTCTAAATAATTTCCAATATGTACTAAGACACCAGTTTTCATGGCAAGGCACCATACCTTGCCCAGGAGTGCTAGCAAGTACATTATCACTATTATCAACTATATCTGACACTAATTAAATCTTACTTAGCTCATGTCCTTGCAAATCTAGGTCTTAGCCAGAAACTATGAAACTGTATCATTGGGCATCATCATGTTATCATCTCATAAAAGTAGGACACAAAAAGATGTAATTTGTGGAAACTGATTTGTGTTTTCTGTGGTTTAGAAGCTACTAAAAGCTTTTCAAAATCCCAACCCTCAGCCTTGTGTATGGCATGATCTGACTATAGGGAGTTATTTTTTCTCAGCTCCATTTTGATGGCAGAGAATGTATTTCAGAATTAGGTGGTGTCATGACCCAACTGGGGGTCATGGCTTGAAAGGTTACTGATGATACCAAGGCGAAATGAAGACACAAACAAGGTCGGATGTCACACGTATCACACTCTACTGTTTGCAGATTAGCCTTTAGAGATAGCTGATAGGACAGGAGGAAGGGGAAAAGGAAAGATTGAAAGAGAGGCAGCAGAATTACAGAAAGTTGCAAGGAATAGCTGTCACCTGGGGTCCAGCGGCGTCCCGTTGGTCCTGCTGTGTCGGTGGGGGTTGCACACCCCAGTGTGGTGTGGTGTCTGCTTTTATTGTTGATGTCCCCACTTTCTTCTCAGGACTAGGGCGGAAGTCTTCAGAACTCTTTTGCATAAGTCTCTCCCTTGGCATCGCCTTGGTGTGCCTGCGTCATGTGGCCTCTGGGGGTCTCTGGGGCTCTTCGGGGTTATTGGGTACTGCCTTCCTCCTTCCCTAGTCATCCTCCTGGTGACCGGGATTCGATCCCGACTCACTGCGCATGCGGACAGGCAAGTACACTGGAGAAGGGGTTTGCTCAGTTAGCAGTAATTGCTCAGTTCAGCATTTTGCAGGAGATGTTGTTATCTCATCTGGCCCATTTTGAGCCATGCTGTTTCAGCAAGACATCGTTAAGACATAATGTCCGTATCCAGGCAGTCCGGGACAGGTGGGTTTAAGAATGACTGCAGAATCTGAGTTAGCTTAGGATGGAAACTTCAGGCTTCAGCCACTGGGATTTAATTTAAGAAATGAACACCAAAATGTTCTACAGCACAGCAAAGCCCAGCTGACAGAGTAAAACAGAGGTAATACAAATATTGAACAAGCAAATTGCTAGAAGGTGGGGGAAAAATTGTTGATTCAGATCCTTTACCTAGATTAAGATGTAAATTTACTTTATTTTTTCAAGAATGATGCATAGAAATTTCTGCATAGAAATTTTACATGAGAGCTGGGAACTCCAAGAAATCTCAGAAAACCTTTAAAGATGTTACCTGTTGTGGTTTAGGATTTCGGCTCCAGGGGAAGGAAGAGGGGGCTTCCTCCCCCACCCTCCCCCCTCTCTTGTTTTGGGTGCAAAAGTAGGTTTTGTCACCTTTGTTATGGTGTGTGTGGGGGGGTGTGTGTGTGTGTGTGTGTGAAGCTGTACCAGAGTTACAAAATGCAGCCCCTGGCTCCAATTCCATGCCTGCCCCCTGGCCCAAGCCATGTCAATCAACACCTCTTT
This sequence comes from Bucorvus abyssinicus, assembly GCA_009769605.1. Classification (NCBI taxonomy): domain Eukaryota; kingdom Metazoa; phylum Chordata; class Aves; order Bucerotiformes; family Bucorvidae; genus Bucorvus; species Bucorvus abyssinicus. Next base: position 7,907,764 of record CM020030.1, read on the forward strand.
GAATAACACGATAAAAAGTCATGATCACGTTGCTACTTCGGGTGCACATTTTCGGTTCAGAAAGAGAAAACTCCTGAAGCGGTCACCTCAGCAACAAGAACCTTTCTTCACTACACAGGGACAGTAAAGATCTTCCACGTGGCAGGTGGACTTTTCACTTTGCTGATTACTGGTGGAGGTGGGAAGAAAAGGCACCAAGCGGCAGGAAACCTGGAAGTCCCCCCCAACCCTGTACTGAGAATAACCAAAATAGGTCAAAGTGCCGAGAATGAAGGCCCCGCTGGAATGCAGAGAGAGACCCAGAATGTCCCCTGGAAACCTGGTGACCCTTAAGTTTTGCTGGGCTGAGCTCAGCGCTGGAGCCATCGACCCAAGGGATACTCAACCCCTCCCCACATGCAAAGGAAGTTTGTCCCAAAATAAATCAACTTGAAACTTAATGCAAGAGGTTAAAAGAACTGCACCTTTTCTACTCCTGTTTCCTCCCACCACCACCTGCAGCATGGACCGCATGTGAGGGTTCATAGTGAGGGAGGGGGTGGAGTAGAAGGATGGTATATGTATTTATGTATTTAAGATCACTGTTCTCTCTCTCATTCTGTACTACCTGAATTTAAGCGGTGATTTGTGGTTTTCGTTGTTTTGAATTAAATTAATTTTCGTTCCCCCCATTCAAGCCTGCTTTTCTTTGCCCGCAGCTGTAAGTGGCGTGTTAAGCCATCCATTCATTCCCAGCTTGAACATTTCAGTTCCTTTTGTCTACCTCTCAGAGGAGATAAACATCCTCTGAGAGCAAATTGTGATTTTTGCTGCCTTTTGGTCCTTTCAAACGGTGGCATTACCTCATCCCTGAACCCTGCAATGATGTGAATGTTAATCCTATCCCTTCCATAACACCTCCAAACATATGTAACACATGAGGGCTGAAAGAATTCTAGCCTTATCTTCCTTATCATTCTTTCACCCACAAATAACTTTCCCGGCTGCCAAGGAAGACCTCTACCATAGCGGGTTGAGTGACGTGTTGGTGCATGGTGTGGGGGAGGATTTTGGGAACATGAAAGTGTCTTTTTTCCTTCCCTGTCACAGTAATGCACACAAGACAATATCTGATTAACTTCAGGAGATTCTAAATATAAATCAAAGCTTGCTTTGCCAAGTCTCAATAAAATCAGAGAGGATGCAGAGTGCTTGTTTTAATGTAAATATGCAGCTGTTGGGCTGAAACAAAGTAAATTCCACAACACTAATCTTTGTTTCTAACTGGAAACAAGTATCTGCTTAACTGGAGTGGAAGTCTGCTCATCATTTATCGTTATCTGTAAATATGTTAAACTTTATCAAAGACTTCACACTCTTTCTCCAAATACCAGATATGGATCATGAGAATATAATTAAGTATATGTTCAGTAATTTTACTACATTGATTGCTAATCTTTGGATTCTTAATTTGTTACTCTGCAGTGGATTTTTCTTCCAGTCCCTGAATTATATGTGTATTGAGGATTATGCATATATATGTACAATACTTTAGATATTTTGTAATCACGCAGTTACCAATGAATGTTGCAAGCAAATTAAAATCCAATTGCTTGCAAAGACTCTATTTTATAAATTTAAAAAAAAAAGAGTTAAAAAAAAAATTAATTAATGTTATATGGAATTTTCTATTCTTTTTCCTGGAACAGGAGCTTGAAGCTGCTTTGGCCTCTGTTCAATGTAAAGTAATGTTTGTCAAAATTTGCTTTAACTAGTCAGATAGTTTCCTGAACTTTGCAGAGGTCTTTCACAGAAGAGCTGGATTAGTGCATATGAGTATTTTGGCAAGGCCACCACGGCTTATAGAGTAACACCTTTCTTAGCTTCTAAGATTTGTCTTAATTTATGCCTCACTAGTAATGGGTTGTTTTAATAGGTGACAAAAGAGCGACAAGGTGGTATGGGTGAAATGAGGACTGTGGGGCTGCATCTGCCTTCTTCACATGTTCTCAGAGCGAGCTTGAGGGGACCAGAATTCTTAGGCTGCACTTACATGAAATACCTAGACCAGAATCTTATTTCTTGTAATACCTGAGATATTCAGGGGCAAGGGGAAACTTTTAGTAGAAGAGCACAATACAAATGTGCTGGATATAGAGTGAGCTAATGTGAACTGTCTCTGATGTATCTGTAATTGATCTAAGTCATAGTCATTGGAAAATGAAAAAGGGCTTGTAAAGAATGTAACAGATATTTTTATTTGTTTTCTCTTTTATACATACCTGAAAAGGAGAATCTTCTAATGGAAAAAGTTGTTTTCTGAACACTGAAAGTCATGATGCTGTATTTCTAAGGGTTTATGTCTAATAGGGTTTTTTTTCCTTTTCTCTTTTCTTTTTTCTTTTCTTTTCTTTTCTTTTCTTTTCTTTTCTTTTCTTTTCTTTTCTTTTCTTTTCTTTTCTTTTCTTTTCTTTTCTTTTCTTTTCTTTTCTTTTCTTTTCTTTTCTTTTCTTTTCTTTTCTTTTCTTTTCTTTTCTTTTCTTTTCTTTTCTTTTCTTTTCCCCAAATAGCAATTTCTTCCACAGTACCTTGACCTTCTCAGGCCTTCAAATTCCTGGATGGATTAAAAAAGTACTCCGTGACTGCTTTCAAGCTACTGCTGAGCTAGTTTATTGAAAAGAATATGTATGCTGTTTGGTTGACCAGCTGACGAATGAGAACCCAAATTGTTGCTCGTTCTGCATTGATTCAGTTGCTTTTATCAGGCTTGATGTTTCTGATGCCACTAGACTTGTATCAACCATGGTAGTAATTAGATGATTTACTGAAAAGTTTTTAAGAGGGAAGGTAGGCAGCATGCTGGAAAGAGCAATTGTTTGGTAGGATATCCAGATGCAATCTGAAACAAGAACATTTAATCTGGGATAAATTTTGGACTTGTTACTGTTCCCCTGCGAATCAAGGAAGATGGGACAATACAGTAAGACTTATTTGAGAAATCTATCTATCCACATAACGCTAAGTCTGATTCCTGGGTACATTTGTGTGGCAGTGCAACCCCCTCACTGCCTGCACAGAGCTTGCACAAAAGACAATCCCTGCAGAAGCACCTGATAAGCATCAGGTTCTACCCCCAGGGCTATCTGGTGCCTCGGAGTCCGGGCTCCGTTAACTGCCGCCTTGTCTGCATGGACTGAGAACGACCCCAGCTCACACTCGACCAGGGTATAAACGGAGCCCTGCCGGAGAACCACTTTTGAGTTGGTTCTCCTCGGAGCAGCAGGTAGTGTGGTTGGAGACTCTCCCCTCGGATCGGGACGCCGGTCAAAGGTACTTCCCAGGACTCCCCTTGGATCGAGGCGCTGTCCGAGTGCACCTCCCTGGGATGGAGTGACCCTCACCCAGCGTTGGTGAGTGACCCTCTCCGTTTATCTCAGCGAGCTGTGCACACTGTGGGTCATCTTCCTTAGAGTGCGTTCTTCAGCATTCAGCAATCTGTTGTGCAGTAATAATTCCAGCTGACATCCAAACCTGTAATTAATTTGGTCAGTCGGAGTGCCGGGCAAATTTGACTGTACTAAATCCACGTTTTTCAGGTAGCTGCTGCTGTCTGTTTTGTGGGTCCTTCCGCGACAATTTGCAAGCTACATAGTAATCTCAAAATTATACTTCCAGAACCAATTTATCCTCATCCTTTCAGGTGTTTTGGTTTTTTCTTTTTTTCCCATAGCCTTTATATCATCTAATTTTCTTTAAGTCTGTCTGTCCCCCCAGAATTTAATTTTCTCCTTTAGCCTTCCAGCTTTCCATATATTTTCTCACAGTGGTGGGGATAGCACCATCCTTACCTGTCCATTAAAAATAGCATAGTACCACAACTTCCTTGCTCCTCTCCATCCATTCCTTTTACTACTTTTTTTTCCTTTATCACCCACAGTGATTCAGTACTAATCTCCTTTACTTTCACTGCCTCCTCAATAATATCATTTGCACTCCTTGAATCCATCCTCTGGCTCCCAATTTCATAGCAATTCAAATTCAGATTGATTTTCCTTATTTTTAAGGTCCTCCACAGCTATGATACTCCCTGCCTGCCTGGCTTGTCCTCTCTCTGTCTCCTCCTCAACAGCTTCCTCTCTGCCACTGAAACACAGTTTACTATCTGTCTGTCCATCTCCGTATCACAGCTTTATTCATGCTGTTTCCAGAACAGAAGGTGAACTTCAAAATTTCTGTTTTATGACTCTACTTGCTAGGCAAATTTCTACCATGAGGCCTGTAAGAAGTACAGAGTTAACAGTAGCTAGAGACAATGGGGAGCATACTATTATTATTTAGAATGAAAAAGGAAATAATTTACACATTAACACATACACGTGTATATGTGTGCATCTGCCTGCATATATTTATTGGATAGTGCTATGTAGGGCAAGAACAGCCTTCTGTGTGCAACAACAATTTAATAAGTTATTATATTGATGTTCTTGTAATAATATTCCATTGTGTACTTGCCAGGCAATCTCCATTTTCTAACCCAAATTAAAGCTCATCTTCATTCATCATGTTTTAACAATGTTCTCCATCCATATATTTAACCATAACTACACACAAGGAGTAGGAGAAAAAAAAAAATCCTTAAAATCTATGTGTCCCATATATTTTGTCACTTTGCCAGACTTGTATGTTTTTCTTTCATCAAAGTCTAAAAAGATTGGAGGTTCTGTGCTTTCCTCAAATCCTTGGAGCACCGATATCCACAATTGCTCCATGCTACTTGTGAAAAACGTGGTATTTTTCCTGGTTCCAACTTGTTTGCTTGCCTGAGAATACCAAGAAAAAAATATAGCAGGTTTCTCTTACCTATTTTTGATTTATGACAAAAATAAGGTTAGTGTCTTGCTTTTTCGTTTCATGGTAGTAAGCTCTCATCATTGACCTGATTTTGTCTCATTAAGGATTGTGGAATTTTTGTTTTACCGTTACCTTTAGCAGGAGCAGCGGTCGCAATTCTGAATCATTTTACTAATCCAAGCTTTGAAAATCTGAATGCTTTGGAATTACTTTTAAGTTGTTGTTTGGAACCTGGTTTATTATCCTGAGTAGAGATGGCAAACATAAGATGCCAATGACAATGAGACAGAAATAATTTAATTTACTATTTAACTTCTAGGAAAAAAGAAATCAGATAAGATAAAACTATCCATTTTAAAATTTGAAATAAATGCTTTGACTTTTTAAATTGGAAAACAACCACTTTTTTGTTGGGATGCTTGGGATGAAGGGGGTATTTTGAGTCCTTTGAAGTATTTCTTGTTCTTGTGGTTCAAGTCTTATATTAATAATTTCCAAGTGCTGTACCTGTATATTCAGACATATGGTCTTCTTTGAGTTCATCATGGAATGATACTCCCAGATGCATTGAAGTGTAAGTGTTCATAACTTTGGGATGGGAGTTGTGGTTTTGGTTTTGTTTTAGATTCGGAGGTGCCTGCAGTCAGCAAGTCAGAAAAAAAAAAAAAAAATAAAAATTATAATGGAATGGTTAAACTACCCTGTGTAATACAAACTAAAGACCAAGACGTTCTCAAAATAAAGTTTTATTCTTTGTGTCATTCAAGAGATTTTTTTTTTTTTTCCAAGTGGAAAGACAATGTACGGTTTCCACTAATATAAAAGAAGAATGGGCTTAATTCTTTGTTTTGAATGTGCACCCTTAAAACTGTGTGTAAGATGCGTATGGTGATCCAGGGGAATGCAAATGCTCAGCATTAAAAGTCTAATTTCCCATTTTTGTTTTAGCCTAGTCAGTATTTCATTCACACGCACTTTTAATATTCCTGTTGCCTAAATCATATATTAATGTTTTTGGTCTCCATAGCTGAAAGGCATAATTCCAGTAATGAGCGGAAATAATCAGAATGCTTGATGAAGTAGCTAAGCTACCAAACAACAAACCGAATGTTCCATCAACTACGTTTTAACAACTGGTATATGAAGCTGCCACCGTTTTGTCATTTCCTCAGAAATGTATCTCTGTTTATTACAATGTGGTACGGCACATCATCCAAATTGTTGTGAAAGCATAATATGCAGCAGGAGTAGAAAGAAAGCTGAGAGGAAGTGAAGTTTTTAGAATGACTTCGTACAGTGATCCTGGTTTAGGTTTTTTTTTTCCTTCTGTGAGACCTCCAGCACACCTACTAAATCCCATGGAAACAACCAGAATCTGCAGTTACCCCAAGGTAAGTGATACAATCTCCTAGTTAAATTAGTTAATTTGTTCATTACCCTTCCCGTATGTCATACTGAAAAGAACGTTTAAACTTGAAGTTTCTAAGAAAGTGCTAGAGTTTAAAATATCTGTTGTTTGGTCCGTTTCTTTCTTCTGGGAGATCTGTAAGTTAGAAGCTGGTTAATTGAGAGGAGGAAAAGAAATCAGAGATCATGGAGTTAACTTCTAAATTACTGACAGCTGAGTTCCCAAGGCTGTATTCTTTTTTCATTATTTATAATATATCTTTTGTAGCTGTAGAAATATATTTGCATAGTAGTTAAAATAATTCCTTTTTAATTAATTACTTCCATTATTTTTAGCAATATTCCATGAAAATTATTGAATATTTTTTAAAGAAAAAAAAATGAAATAAAAGTTTGTTAGGAAGGAGGATTTTTTTGACCCGATACATTGATAAGTATCTTGAGTACCTTCTATTAAAACTTTTCTTTTCCATTTTCCCTTATATCTAGTGCATTATGATACCCTTTCTAAGCAGTAATATCACTTACCTGTACCCTGCCTCTGCAGAAGCATTCACGTACATGGAAGCATTTGCAGTAGAGTTTTTGCTCATAGCATCGCATGGTTACACAGCGGATCACCTGCATATGCCTGTTTACTGTGAATTTGATTGACTTCCCTAGTTTTGGTGCACTTGAACTAAGTCTGTTTTGGAGGAAGCAAAGTTAGGAGCTGTGCTCCTTGGTGCTTCACGCACCAGCCAAGGATATAGCGATTCTGAACTATAGCTGGTTCCTCAGGCATCTTCGAACCTGAGATGTGGTGGAATATTTATACCAGCTAGGCAGGCTAAGCATGTTTCATCTAGAAGGTCTCTGGAAGGAGTCAAAAAAGCTCAAAAAATCCCAAATGACCTATGGGTCAGGTAAAAGGCATGCAGATCTGCCTGCTTCATCCTGTGACTGTCTAGCAATTAGGTAAAATGTTGCTCATCTGTTCAAAGGTAAAACAGTGATATAATGTGAGATGCACTAAAGCGAACACTGGAGAGTAGGTGGAAATATCTACAATTTTTTTTTGAAGCACACCACGGACATGTGGGACGTTTTGTACATGGAAATAGGGGGTCTACTTGGAAAGTATCCTGATTCTGTTAATTGCTTGCTCATTATTCAATGAGCAAGCTTACGCATCCTTTTCTGGTTTCAGATAAGGCACTGATGGAAATCTGTCTGATGCTATCAGTGCTTTTGAAGTGATTGGGCAATACCTACATAGAAAGAAAACTCTACAGCAAGAGGTTTTTATTAAATACATTGTACTCTTTGTGCAAACTGACACAAAATGTTGTTCCAGCCATTTCTTATGTATTTAGTCAAATAAACCTGTACCATACACAGTGCTGTCATTTTTCTGAATACATTAAATATTGAATAGAAGAACCTCATGGAGACTGCAGTCGCATGATTCCATTCAGTCTGGAAGTAGTGATTTGTCTCAGTGTTACATGAGGAAGATGAGAGAGACCAAGTAGGTTCAGACCATTTTTGACAAAGTCTTATGTCAGACAAAGGTCAGCAGTGGATGTCCAGAACACAGCAAAAACGTAATGCCATTTCATAGAATCATAGAATGCTTTGGGTTGGAAGGGACCATCCAATGTCATCTAGTTCAACCATCCCTGCAGTGAGCAGCGACATCTTTAACTAGATCAGGTTGCCCAAAGCCCCGTCCAACTTGACCTTGAATATTTCTAGGGATGAGGCTACTACCACCTCTCTGGGAAAACTGTGCCAGTGTTTCACCACTTTCACTGTAAAATATTTCTTCCTTATATCTAGTCTAAATCTTCCCACTTTTAGTTTAAAACCATTGTCCTGTCACAACAGGCCTTGCTAAAAAGATTGTCCCCATTTTTCTTATAGGCCCCCTTTAAGTATTGGAAAGGCTGTAGTAAGGGCTCCATGGAGCCTTCTCCAGGCTGAACGACCCTAACTCTCAGTCTGTCCTCATAGCAGAGGTGCTCCAGCCCTTTGACCATTTTTGTGACCCTCCTCTGGACCCTCTCCAACAGGTCCATGTCTTTCTTGTGCTGAAGACTGATTTCCTGGACTACTGTCCCAATATCCCATGGCCTTTGGTTAGAGATTTTCCTTGACAGAAGTAATGCTTTGCACTTTGTCACCTTCAAAGTACGAGAACGTCTCCTTTAAATGTATCCCAATTTTTATGCACTGTAGCTCTTCATGGGGACGTTACTCGCTCTGCACATTACGCTCATGACTGTATGCATTTATGGCATATCCCCCTCACCCTGCCATGTCTTTTACAGGCTGAAGGGTCCTAGTCTGTTTTGTCACTTCTTGTGCAGAAAACGATTCTTACCTTGATAATCACTATCATTCTTCTTTAAAATTTCACAATTTTGACTGTACCCTTTTGAAGTGGGAACACCATAACTTATAATATTTAACAAGAAGATGTTGCATAGTTTTCTACATAGTCATATGATGTTTTCTGATTTATTTTCTGTTTCTTAATTATTCACAATATGTATTTGTTTTGATTTCTGTTGATAATTATATTGATGTTCTGACTGGCTAGAACCTCTCAGTGTATATGTAGAGTTGGAATTGTTTATTCCATATAAGATTTATCTATGATAAATTTCATCACCGAGTCTCCTGAAATTCCTCTGGTCTTTGAAAGCACTCATCCTTTTTGCTGCCGTTAATAAGTTAGTATCACCAACACACTGTGGCACTTCATTGTTCATCTACTTTTCTGTATCATTTATGAATATTTTGAGACACCATCACTGTTGCTCGTGACTCCTCATTTGACATCTCTTAACTCTATGAAAACTGGTCACTTTGCTTCATGTTTCTGTTTTTCAACCATGTGAGGACCTTGACCATTATCCTATGCCTAGGTTTGTCAAGAGTGTTCATTTTGCAAACTTGTGAGACACCTTTTGACATTCCAAGTGGATGATATAGAAATCTGATTTATCACAATACTTTCCTTCAGAAGACACTTATAATTTGGAAGGAAATCCTTGATTTCCCTTTGAATTCCCTATGGCGATTCTCATCTGTTACTGAAAAGTCATTATTTTGTCAGCTTACTTTGTAACTTCGTCTACCAGTATTTCAGCGTGAGTAGATCACTGATATTTTTCTTGCAAAGAAAGATTTTTCAGAGTAGGGGCTTACATGGATCTTCATGGCAAATGCAGAGATTAAAAAAGAAAAAATCTCTTTGGCCTTGTCTAGTCTTCATACTCCTGCTACACTTTAATGCTCTACTTTTTCTGTGGTCTTTTTGACAGCCTTCTTCCTTTTTGTATGTTTTAAAATTTGAAAATATTTTAATCTTTATTATGTAACTTTAGATCTTTTGAAAGTTGTTCTTCAAGCTTGTGCTTGGCCTGCTAAAACCTGATAAAATTATGATCCCTTCTATCTTCCTCATTTGCACACATCTTCACTTTTTGAAAGCTGACCTCTCGATTTTAATACCTTCTTCTACTGTGATACTTATTCACCTTTTTCTCAACTTTACAAAAGTTTTTCAGAAGTGGTATGTGCATGACCTGGCCTTCTAATAGTGCGTTTTTAAATAGCTTTAAGCCTCCTGCAAGAATTTACTCTTTCGACTGCCCTTCAAAGTTTTTAACAATTTTTTCATTCTTCGTAATTTTTCATTTCAGAATTTGTAGTACAAAACAGCAGTAGACTTCATGAATCTGTTTGTTTCTATATGGTGTTCAACCCAGGCACATTTTTGTCTGCTTAATTTACTTCTATGCAGAGCCATTCTTCAACCATAATCTGTGAGCCACATCTTACCACTAGTCAGGACCTGGTTAGAAGTTTCTTCTTCTATTTCCTGACCAGGGTCTTAATAAAGCAGTAATTTAACATGTCTAAAAATTTGAACTTGATCTTATGTTTAATGTGATATTTGCCAAATTCAGGGTGCAGCTGGTCTTCCACATCTATTGGCATTACTGCTTTCGCAGCTTCCCTGAGGATGTCAAATGACCTTGCTAAATATTTAACATTCATTTTTACCATGCTGATTGGGCATAGTTTAAATTCAATGTTATCTTCTAGGAAATGTAGACCTGAGGAACTGAAGGCCCAGCTCAATCGAAAAGTTATGCTTATGTTCCATTATCTCCACTGTATTGAGAGTTTACAGACCCTCTTTGAATTTGTATAACATAAGCATATGGCGGTTGTCTATAGTTGACTGTCTAACGGGTAAGTTTTGAGGACATGTTGATTACTGGGTTTAATATTTTATTTGAAATTTCAAAAGACTCCTTGCATACAAATAAATAACTTTATTGGAGAAGAAATTATGTTATCTCTGCAAATGTCGTGTTGTATGTGTGAAACTAGTTTTCATGTTCAGGCGCGACTTTTGATAAGTTTCTAAATTCACAATGATTCCATTTTAAGTGATTCCTTAATAAAGGTTGTTATCTTGACAATCAGTTAGCTAAAAGACAAAATCCCCAAAATATCACTTCTTTTAAAAATGGGATTGGTCTAAGCTGTCATTGGAGATGATTGACTTACTGGTTTCCTCTGCTTTCTCACACACAGCTCTAAAACTGTACTGCATCAGGCTGCAAGAAAGATTCCTGTAAGAAGCAAGTTGCATAGCGATGCAGTTAGTTTAAAACTGTTAATTTTATTATTGTATTTTTACTGGAATTCAGTTTTTGCTCTTGACCATGATCTTTCTTAAAAAGCCGCTATCTAGAAAATCTGCAGGCGTGACAAGTTCTGTAGACATGGAGGATGTTGATTACAGGTACACAATGTAGTGCATTGAATTTGGCCTCTTTGAATGAGACTTCTGTTTATACTGCTAACCAACTAATAGTGCCTAGTATTACCCTTCTCACGCTGTTTGTAGGTCATTGGCACACGACACCCTCTATGACATTTTAATATGGCAGAAAACTCAATAGGATCTTACTGGAAACATGGTACAATGTCTTTGGTTTCAATATGGCATTTGTTTCATTTTTAGCTCAGCTGTCCTTGCTGGCTCAAGCTCAGTTCTTTGGGTGGGACGCGGATAATTATCTTCTGTGCCAAAGACATGATAGTTCATTCAAAATGATGCCTGGAGCTGCAATCAGCATTTGAAGGAAAACTGAGCTTTTTAACATGACGCTAATCCTTCCCTACACAATTACCTAGAGCTGGCCTTCAGCTTTTTCCCTTTAACAAGTTTAGGTTTACAGTACATGGCTGGGTTTTCTAGAATGAGATTTGAATATCCCTCTCTTTTGAAAACATAAATGCATTACAGAAAATGTTGCAGAATGGCTGATTCAGTTTGGTTTGTTAGAAGTAATAAAGGCCTCATTTTGCAACACAAACAAGCACTGTTAATAGCAATTCTGTTTGATCTTCTTTTTGTGAAAGAAGCTTAACGGATAATTTTGAAAACTGAAGACCTCTGTCTGTCTACAATAAAGCTATAATAAAGATAGCTGTAGTGCAAAAATCCGTGCTTCATCATACCAGTACTACTCAAGTCCATTTTGTGAATGGACAATAAAATAAAACCAGAGGTAAAAGGTTGATTTTTTAATAGCATATTTCATCAAGGAATTACCCAACATTGCAACTATCAAGTGGTTGTTCCTTTCTTCTTTTAATCTCTAGTGAAGATCAATAAATGTTTCTCTTCGGAAACCGTAGCTCTAGACTCAAATTTTGGTCATCTCTGTTTTAACTACTAGTAAAAAGGACTTACGGATTGTTACGGGGTATTTTACTCTAAGCCCAGTGTTGCGCTGCTATGGCAATGTTTCGCAGTCACTACTACCCCACCAGCATCAGTACTCACTAATTTAGGGAGGACAACCTGCTCTTCTTGTCAGGTCAATTCTGACATTTTAATGTGGGGTGACACTGAGGCAGTAGGTTTTCTGTGAGCCTTGGAGTGAAAAATGCTAAACTGTTGTTATCTGTACAAACACCTTCCACACTGGGCATTGATAGTATACTTTCCCACCTCCTGCTAGCACCCTCTAAGCTGTAGTAGGGCAAGCAGAAAATAGCAATCTTCTCCAGCAATCTGACAAGCAAGCCTCTTTCAACCTTCTGAAAGATGACCTATCCTGCCCACAAAAGACTGAAATAACTAGTGCAGAATGGAAGCTGGTCATGAATATATGTAGATGGGGCAAGAATGAGTGAAGAGAAGTAGGTGGATATGAGCAGACAGCTTTGAGGGAAGAAGTTTTATTGACTGATCACTCCCACTAGCTGCACAAGGTGTCCCAAAACCTCTTCCATCATTGACCTCCATGAAGAAGTTTGGCCTAGCCAGCTGAAGAGGGTATGAGACTGTGCAGCAATACATGACTGCCTACAGGGGTGAGCAGTTAGCAGAGCCCAATGCAGTGCTGTGGCCAGAGCAGCATCCAGCATGGTGGTGAACAGGTCCCTACCGCCTCTGGGATGATGCCGCCCGTTTTGGGGAGGAAGGCTGCTGAGTGTGTGAATGCAGGAAGTGAGCTCTATGCCTCGCTTGCCCTTGGGACCACAGAATGGCCCTGGCCCATTTTATTAAGGAGGAGATATGCAAACTAATAACATTGATTATCATTCCTATGATTTATACCTGAGTCCACTAGAAATCAAATTGGGACAACTAACTTTTCCTGGAGGTCATTATAATAGTCCTGGTTGGTAGCTTCAGTCAGTACTATGTCTCACTTTGCAAACCAGTTAATTAGGTAGGCATAGTTCTGTAGTCCATTGCCATTTTTGAGCTACCCATTTTCTCTTTAGGTTCATTTTTTCATACAGTTGACATCATTGTGTGATAATAATTACCAGATGCATCTCCAAAAGTAGCTTAGTACAGTCATCAAGATATTACAAGTGGCTATTTATCCTACATTACAATAGCAGAAATTGATACATAATTAGCCCTTTGTATAGTACAGTAGCAAGGAAAGAAGTGATAGTAAGAAGTAGAAATGAACAAGTGGGTTTGGTGATGAAATAATTAGGAAAAACATCTGAAGGACAAAAAAAAAATAACAGAAAAAAATTCAGTGAGGCAAGAGGCATGCCTGCACAGCAGACTAAGCTCCTTTACCTAGCGTCTGACTGCAAGGAAGCGAGGGAGCATTTGTTCAGCAGCTTTGTAGACACAGTTCCTACTGACTGAAATGATCTTTCTCGCTCAAGTTCAGTACCACTCTAATATGGCCATGTATCCTCTGATGCAGAACAGGTTTGAGCAGAGGACCTTTTGTCAGTATCCACTTGTTCTCCCTGATCTGTCTAAAAGCAAGAGGTTTAGAAACATGATGCAGTTCCTTAAGTGGTATATGAAAGTCTCAGCTTGGACCATTTTGCTAAACTGTAAAATAATAAACTGGAAAGAATAATAGTTGTCCTAGTAAAATGGTGGGTTTAGGCACGGTGATTAGGCTGCGCACCTGCAAATACTCTCTGAAGATGTAATTCAGTTTTCATTTATTTCTCATTCAGTGTATTTCTCATTTTGTTCCTGTAATGATCGATTTAGCGCTAAAGGCTGGAAATCGTGCTAAACCGAACAAAATCGTTTCCTTTTTTCTGCAGTATTAAAATCTTTTGCAAAATAAAAACGAGATACGGTTCCACTGTTGTTCTAGGTGTTGAACAAAGAAATTATGGGCACAAACCCAGAGAGAATGCTATCCTGCTATCTATTTCTTTATAACAGAAAAATCAATTGATTTATCTGAAAAAGGGATGTGTTTACATCCTCCACAAAGATAACAAAAAGACAAACAAGCTATCCTTTGTATTTTCCTTTACTGAGAAAGTGCCTAGTACTTGAAAAAAAAAACCTCTTCAAGCATTAGATAGGTAACATTACTGTAGGTGAAATAAAGCGGTGGAAAGAGTGATTACCCTGATCCTGGGTCCGACTCAAAGACAGGGTCTTCAAAGCAATGTGGAATGTTAAGGGAAGAAAGAAGCACTTACTTTGCAAGTTTAAGAACAAAGTTTAACGTAATCAGTGGATATATATCCCAAGGAATTTATTTCCAAGCATCTAGAAAGAAGGGCTGCCTGGCTTATTCTGCATCCAGTTGTCCACCTCCTTCATACTATAGACAAGGGAGAGGACATAGGAATCAGGTTGGGTGCTTGTTATGGTTATGCATGGGTTTCATCATATGCCTGGAAAACAGAAAGAAAATTTAGTCTCTGTATGGCATATGGTGTTTAGGGTAATGAAATGTCAGTGGCGTTATAAGACTGTAAAACTGAACATCTATTCCGGGAGCTCCAGGCCTTGAATTCAAGAAATATTTATTCTTCACTTTTACCTATCTGCACACGGAACATCTGTGAATGACAACTGTTCGTGTATTTCAGACCGCTCAAGACAGAACACAAACTTACCTCTCTTAAATACAGCTGAGACAAGTGAATGCACTCTGTTTTAACTGAAACATCGCAGGAACGAAAAATGCAAAAAAATAATTTCTGACAATTTCATTCCAGTTAGACGAGTTAAAGACTATTACATTTGTTGCAAATATGTATCTACCTTAATATTTTCTTTTAAAGTTTAAACATCACAATATGCATTTTTCTATAACTTGAGTTGTATTTTTTTATCTTTACAGGTTTGAACAAAAGTGTTAGCTGTACAGGTCTCTGATTAGTTTGTAACATAAAAATAATTTAAATCTTGCTAAATGTAATTTTAATGTGTAATTTAGTATATATTTTGTTTATCTTATTTAATTAAGGTTTTTCTGACATATTTGGACACAGATCTGAGATTTTGCATAATTTGTGATATGGAAGATATGAAATTAGTACAAATATAAATGAGTATAAATTCAACATGAACAATCAAAATACGTATTTTATCTTTAGCCATCTACTTTCAGATGAAAATATTTATCATGTCCTGTGGGACTGGTTCTATGTGGTTGGGGTGACCCTGGAAAGCTGGACTTTGCTGATGAAACTTGAATAAACAGTTTATTTTCTTACTGTAAGACGCTTTGGTGTGATTAGGTGACTATGCAGTTGATTGCTTGTTTGTGTTTATGTAAAGGAAGTTAGCACTGAGTTTTGATCTACTTGGACTCTCAACTCTCAGTTAAGCGTAAGTTCCAGACGAGTGACATTTATTGATATAATAGCTGTAGAACGTTACAAACTCCTGCATGCCAAGGTGTTAATACAAAATTAAAATGATGTGAGCGTGTGTGGTAAAAGTACAATTGAAATGCCCTTCTCACTGAATGGTAGGGTAGCCCTGAGCATGTTCAGAAAGCAGGATGATCTGTATCGTAGCCAAAAGATTTTCATTCTACATCTCGCTTTTGGATTCTTTGAGCTTTAACACCTCTCTGTACTCATTTATAATGCATTTTCTAAGTTACTTAGATTTAGCATCTAGATGCCAAGCTATCCATCATTTTGCTTACCCTTAGTCATCTCACTATATATTACAAATATTGAAATGTCCTGTTAATATTAATAAAGTAGTTGCTTATTTAGACTGTTAAAACCACAGATTAGGTGACAGTGGGGCGCCCAGGAAGAAAAATCCATTAAAGACATCTGCTTAAGGGGAAACTGAGCGTAAGATAGTAAATTTTCATCTGGATGTAGCCATCATTGCCTCTTCAGTGTAAAGTCTGGGCTTCTCATTTGTCACACTTTTAAACAAGGGTAGGAGAGAGATGGAGTAGCATGAATCACTGCAAGTTTCTATCAGCACTTCCCATTACAACCATCACAGCTAGTGAATTTAACTCCCTCTCTGTGCTCCATAATTCCACCAGAGAAGTCACAGATCCTGCAGAAACGTGCAATTGGTATATTGCAGGCATATTTAGCTATTTTACTTTGTTCTGCATTGTAATGTATCATTTTCCAAAATGTGTTGTATTATGGTTTCAAAAACCTAAAAATATTTTAAAAACATCTTTTTGGAGAAATTGGAGTTGGAACAGAATACTTCTGCTTATTTTTTAGTCAAACCAGCAGAATTTCAAACATTTACCACCACACACAAAAAAATGTTTCGAACAAAACCCAATCCATTAGTAGAAGGAAATTCCATTTCTAAAGGGTTTTTAAAAATAAACAGCAATCATTCGTTGATTTTGTCAGTTATTGTGATATGTTGGTAGTGATAGAACATTATTTAGCATTTAGTGATGGCTTGATACCAGGGCATTCTTAAATGCTAATACTATTAGTTTATTGATGAATGTACGCAAACATTCTAGAGACATTATAATCTAAAAACCTAAAAATTTATCTTTAATTAATACTGAAAAATATTTATGGAATCCAATGAAAAGAAATATGAATGCAAAGAACATACTTTTAAAATTAAAAGTAATGTTCAAAAAACTTTTTGAAAATGTGCTTTATTAAAAAACAGTATTTTCAAGTTAATTGATGTTTCAAAAGAGTCTGTGTAATTAGATACATGCAGAAGGCTGTACGGTGGTGATAAAATTAGTCCGTTGGACCTGATGATCTCATATCGCCATTGCTGTTAGTGAGGACAACAGGGAAATAGATGATGAATCACTCCATGAGACCGCATTATTGTTCATAAAATCCACAATTCTGATTCCTGATCTCCATGATTTTTTCCTTCACTCATTTTCTAAGAGGCTCATAATAGAGGAAAAGGTGCAAAGAAAACTAGGGGTTTAAAATTAGCTGCACATGGGAGGTGAACTGTAGAATAGTTTAATACAAAATTCACAGCGTGCTTTAAGGAACTCCTCTGAAAAATACCACAGCTAGTGTGAGATATTTGCACTTCTTAGAAAGATTTGTTCAGATAAGTGCTCCTTTTGTAGCCTGGAGAACATACTGTAGGTGTGCTCAAAAAATTTTTCCATCTGTAAAATTGTTTATGCACAAAGGCTGTACAAAAGGAGATAGCACTGAACTTTTATTTTGCTTATGGCCTGCAGACCATAGTCATCTTCATATAAATTTAGTATGTGAAAAGTGGTGTCTTTTCCATACATGACTGGAATTTATGAGTGGTAGCTGTTAAGTCACTATTTAGTGCTATTAATCACTCTTTAATTTGAGTAAGTGTTCACAGAGATCTGAGTTTGAAACATGTGACATAGGCTGTGTAGAAAGGGTGGAAATCAAGACTTTTTGGCTGTAGGTGCTGGTTATCAGCCACTCTTTTGCTACAGAGCATTCTACTAATGTTCTTCCATGCTCTGGTTATTCTCATTATTCAATATTTTGTTTGTTTTCAAAGAGTCATTTCAGATGCAACATCTCTGATGGCCTAAGCTTAAGGAGGACCTTTTAAAATAGTAATTTTAAATGCATACACAATGCTTTGTTTTACTCAGTTGCATAGAGTGCCATAATTCATCAAGATTTCAAACAAAATGCTGGGTTCAAATGAGATGTGTGTATGAGAAAAAAAGTCTGATTTCTTATCCATTATAAAAAAATTCTGTAGTACCTACCCAGGGCTCATTACTCAGTTGAAGATGCGTTGAGTTATCTCATCTGTCCACGACAACCTGGCCCTAAAATATATTCTACGTTGTAGAACTCAGTGAAGCTGCTCTCCCTGTTTTCATTGTGTTTTATTTTCGAAGTATGATGAGGTTTTAACAGTGTTAAGGAGGAAGATAATGTTAAATCCTATAAATTGTAAGAATGATCTTGCCTCCATTCTCTCACTCTTTCTCTCTCACACACAGAAAGACCTTGAATATGTTCCAGACAGTGAAGCAGTTAAAAAATATGAATGCTAAAAAAAAAAATAATAAATTTACACACTAGAGTTAAAGCTAAAGAACAATCAAAATATTTTTAGGACACAATATAATTGTGAACATCTTTATGAATTCTTTGACTTCAAAATCAGTGTTGTATACAAAGCTTCTAGATGGATATTCTTAGCATATCATAACATAAAGTGCTACAGATACATCATATACATCAGCACAAAATAGCCACAACACTGGAAAAATCCAAAAACCACTATGCCATCCTGTTCTCTGGTGTTTGACTGTTCTAATGTGGATAACTGTCTCTGGAAACAAAAGCCAGATTAATGATCAAAAGATAATTATCTTTGTAGATACATGTAATAATTAAATTGGAGGATGTTGCATTTACATTGTATAAAAAGTAATAGGTAAACTATCATAAAGGAAATGACATGTTTCTTCAGCATATTGTCTATGATATGATTATTCTAATGACTGATTTACATAGACCTCTTTCCTCTTATTCAGTAATGTTAAGGACTAACTTGAAATTTTTTTTTCATTTAGAAGATATTTATTTTATGGTAAATGAAAATTTGTTGGAGAAAATTCTTGTGAAAAATATTTCCAGAGTATTTCTCAGATGCAGCATGAGTTTGACTAGAGGATGATGCATTTATCTACAATCTATCAGGCCCTAGATTAATGGTGCTGTTTTGAGGACTATTTGATTTCTATATAAAAAATAACCCTGTCCTAATTGTATAGGGAGGGACTGCATAGCAATACAGCCAGCAGCTGGTCTGTTTGTCTTAGCAGTGGAAGAGCCGCTTCTTTAGTGGTTGTGTGACTCACAGCAGTGACTTTACCCTGAGTTCCCCATGAAGTTCTTACAGCCATGAGGTTAGTTGTTACTTTTTGTTTTGTGAATGCTCTCCTCTTAAAAAAAACAAACCTTTTAAGGTCTCAAGTTTGAACTAATGAATAATAAGAAGAAAAAGGAATAAAAAGCTTTTAAGAACCCAACCCAAAACCAAACCAAAACCCCAAACCCACCCATACCAGATTTTTCAGGAAAAAAGGAAAAAAAAAAAAAATCAATGTAGTTCTTTCAATAATTTCAGCTTCTTACTTTCAACAGATAATCATAAATCTTGTCTCTAGACACTCTTTCACGATAATTGTTATTTTGGAATAATGAAACACTGTCTAAACTTTTAAGATAATGTCACCGGTTTGGCCGAGGCGGGGCCAAACCACAGGACAAATTCTCTCTCTCCAATCAGCCCCTTCTCCATTCCAGGAGGAAAGGGTTAAAGAGAGAGAAAAGGGAAAGATAAAGTAAGTGGGCGAGGCCTCAGCTGAGTTCTGGACACTAAAACTACTTTAATAACAACAAAAACGATATTATACGAACAAACAATAGCAAGGGATTAACCAATCTGTACAAGGTTTGGGGATCTGGTACGGCGAGAGTTTTGTTTTGCTTCGTTTTGTTTTTAATTAGTTTGCATAAAACGGTGGAACATGACAATTAGAAATGGCTCCAGCAGCTGTTTTTTTTGTTTATGAAGAATTCTCTCGGGTATCGAGTTTCTTTCTCAGCCATGAGGCTCTTTCAGTATTAAGAAACAAAATTGGTCTCACATTTTTATATTTTTGTTGAGGATGTGCCTCAGCCTCCCACCTATGAGATGTCTCTTTTAGCCTGTACTTTACTAGTGATGCCATGATAAATTCCAGTTTCTGTTGAATTCATAATTCCCATCCCTCTCCTACAAATAGTGATAATACACTTTTGTAGCTCTTGTCAATAATCCTGACAAGGTTTATTTGGAAACGGTGCTTACAATTTGTTATTATCTAGTATAAACTAAGTTGGTGTTCCAGGCTTAAGTCTTTTCATGATGAATATAATTGATAACAGTCCTTGGGATAAAGCATCTCTGAAAAGACTGTCAACTCAGCTATATATAATGCGCACCACACGAGGCTGAGGATTTGGTAATAACTTTGAAATGTGTTTTTAATCTCAATTAGCCATTTATCTAAATTGGTTTTTAACTGTTAAACCATGAAGTATTTCTAATGTATTAAGTAGGGCAGGATGTTAGTATGTGCTGTGATTATTTCACACATCGGAATGTCACTATCACTTACGTTTGTGTGGAGTACTTTGCATTTCTTTTGTTTCTTTTTCATCATAACACTTCTGAGTCACAATACCTTATTTTTTGTGATCCCTGGACATATAGTAAACTAAGCCAGGAATTCCTTTTAGGATTTAGGTAACTATATAATCTCCATGTTACAAATGGGGCTGTGAGGCACAGAAAAAGGTAAAAGTGGGATGTAGAGTGATATTGGGCATCTCTAACCATGAGAAATAAAATCTAGATCTTTTGAATGATTGTTGTGATTTGGAACAGCCATAACTGTTTTCCCTTTAATTTTTTCATTAATGAACATCCCATAACTTTACTGCACCAAACCGAGGCACCTCTCCTATAAATTTTAAACCAGGGAACTTACATAAATGTAGGTGACTTCTATATAAATATCTGCTGCACTCTTTTGTTTTTGATTTTACAGTCCAAGTAGGAGATTATAAACTTTACAGATTTTCTGCAAGTCAGAAGTCTAATACTCTGGGAATGGTAAAGTGTCAAAGTGACAGTGTTCCCTCTCAATGACTCTAGCACATTTATTGTGTTAGAGCAACATATCAGCCTCAAAGTCTCTAATGACTATGCCTATGTGGAGTCAACATAAGTTATACCAATTCTTCAGCCGCTATCCTTGACCTTCTCATTACCATTATCTCTATCTGGCCTGCAGAAGGTTTGCAGCTAATTACACAGACATTTACATTTTTGGTAGGAGATTGGAGAGAGGTTCAAGATATCAGAGACAAAAAGCTGGTTTAGACAAGACGAATACTATAGCTAATCTTATGTCCTAAATATACATCATATATAATTTTATTTATTAAAATATTTTATGATTTTTTTTCCTAATCTCATTATAAATGAGGAGAGTTTGGGGTTTTTTTTTCTGGTACATCCTTAAGTTAAATGAGTGGATAGGAATATCAGCTTGCATTAAACAAAATAATTTTCAAAGCTCAAAATCATACAGAAATCCACAAAAAAATGTTGCCAGTAGCATACCCTGAACATTAATCTGAAAATAAAAACATCTCTGAAAGCTGTAAAGGTTTTTAAACTTTATCTTATTTTAAACTTGTTTAAGATGATATCACAACTGTTTAAATTTGTCAAGTTAGGGAAATTGAATCTATTAATTTTCTTTATATCTCAACCTGTCTGAACTGTTTCTGCCAGTTGGAAACAACTGAAGAAATTTTCCTCAGGTACTCTGCCAGTTTCCCAGCTTCAGAAACTGGAAGCCAAAAGTCCAGAGTTTCTTATATTATTCTTATATTCTTTTATTATCAACCTGTGTCTTCCTTGTTCTTCTTGCAATAATGACATCTCTCATTCCAAAAATCTCAAATCCTCTGCTCATTATTACCTGTGTTACTTGTTTCTATTTAGGTAGAAAAGATGACTTAAAGAGATATGACTACTTGAATGAGATAGATTAAATATTGAGGGGGTTTTGCTTGTGTGGTTGTTGGTGGTATTGTTATGATTTTTAAATCTAAACTCGACGTGATTGTTCGAATCTGTGGGATAAATTATAGATGCTGTGTATTCTCTAATTTATGATAGCTGTTTGTGCTTCCTGTGTGGCTAAGCGTGGGCTTGTCAAACATTTCCCCCAATATGTCTCATGCTAGGGTGGTAAGGGCAGTCTGACACGCTTGGACCTGACCGTCAGCTCTGAGCTACTCTGAGAGCTCTGGCAAAAGTCTTTCGCTTTTATAGCAGCTGTGAATGTCATCTGTCATCTTCAAACCTGCCACCATGGCTACTTAATATTTAGGTGGAATATTGTTCTATACCTACAAAGGCCATGACTAAGCTATATATAAATGTATATTTAAAAATAGACTTTGCTTCTTCATACTTGAGTTGACTTGGTTTGTTTCCCTGCTCATCCTCAAGGAAGTAAATCAATAGTATATGATACTTGGACACAGAAACACAAGAGCACAAGTTCGTCTTCTCACTTCCTCTTCCTTTATATTGTACAGTACTTGCAGAGGAGATGATAGCAGTGGTATCTCATTTAATACTAATTCATTCTTTCACTGATTTCCAAAAGTCAAAGGTAGAACAGTAGTATCTCAAGTTATTGAACACTTAAAATTCTGTACCTGGATTTTTCTTTAGTTATAATAAAAACATATTGTTTACAGGCCTTGCTATTTTTTGAACTTTGAATGGGTTGTTGAAGGAAAAGGTAAGGAAGTTTTTCCATCCCTTCAAAATTTTGAACTTCTATCTGCTTCTGTAAGAACTAATAATAATAATTATCCCTGCTCATGGCAGGAGGATTGGAGCTAGATGGTCCTTAAGGTCCTGTCCATCCCAAACCTTTCTATGGTTCTATTCTATGATTCTCATTTTCTGTGTGAGAGTTGGATTTCATGTTTGGTAATACAAAGGAGAGCATGGTATTCTCACAGGAAGCCATATTTTCAGAAGAAAGTAGAAACTAAAAAGACGTTTTAAAAAGCTAAACCAAGCCATAAATTTTCTATTTAAAGATAAAATCTGTGCTCCCCAGGAATAACACAGTTCACATGTAGAATATATCGCCACAGGGATTAGAAATTGATTTATTTTTCCTAGTTGCCTTTCTAAGTTTGTGATACACAGCCTAACAAGCAGTTTTCCTGTATCAGGGAAACACAGTAAAATTGTCATAAAATAATCTAATCCCCCAGATAACAATGAGACAAGGAACATTTGAATATTTTCTATACCACCTGGACATTTATTTTCCATCTTACTCTAGATTTTGCGTAGTGGAGGAGAGATGGGCCTACAACCTAGACCAAAGATTGAGAGTCAGTGATTGAAGATTTCCTTCTTTGTATCCTCTGGAAAATCATCCACACTTACTATGCCTCACAGCTGTTAAACAGAGATGCTGAACTCTGCTTGGATGACGTTGCTTCATGGTCTGTGTATAGCTCATTTGTTTGGCAGACCCCTGATTTACATGATCAGAAGTATTTGTAGCCTGCCATGTAAATTTGTAGCCGGAGCCTGTCACTTCTAGTGGGTCTCTTTTCGTCTCGGGGGCACTTCTTCAGGTTCCCACGTGCCATGTGTAGCCGGTCAGTGGATGACTTGGTGCACACGAAGAGCAACCATGCAGAGGCTCTGAACGGAAAATCTCTGAAAAGAGCAGGCAGCAAACCTGATTGAGTTGATTTTTCTGAAGGAACTATTAGATCTGACAAGTTTGGTGATAATAATAATAATCTGTCCTACTGGGTTGCTGTGAGGTTTAATTCATTAGTAGGTCTTACTCTTTCACGTTAGTGTAACTCTTGATTTTGGCTGGGAAATTTATGTTAGCTCAAGTCAGAGGAAGATTAGATTGTGTAGCTACAAATCAAATAACTGGGCAGAAAGTAGCTATTTCTGACACAAACCCTTATAAAAATTTCTTCTATAACATCAGTAACAGTAAGGAAACACAGTAATTTCTCTGCTTGCAAGATGCAGGATGTCACAAACGCTTTGAACTCCGGATTTATGACCTTGCTTTGAAATAAAACATAATAAAATAATCAGAACACTCTTTCTCTCAGATGGTTAGCCTTGTAGGAGAAAACTTCCTGTCTACTTTTTTGTAGGTATATGTGGTTAGAAATAATTGTGAAATATGATCTATGAAAAAGTTTCTTACGATATGTTAAAAAAATGTGTGAGGAAACGTCCTCCTTTTGCTGAGCTTTGGGACATCTGCTCTTTTAATTCATACACATATTTTCCTAGAAGGAAACCCAAATGCAGAACTTTGTTTGTAGTGGGAAATTTCCAGCCTTACCGGAAGCTTTCCAAAGAAGCCTTTCTGATGTACTTAGCAAGAGTGTGATAGCCTGGCAGATGCTTTTCTATTTAATTTTATTTCCAGTCTACCAACACGGGAAGGATCAGTTGCTGAATAAACAGTGTATTGTAATTTTTCCTAGGAAACACCTCTATCTGCAGCTCTGGAACTGTATTTTTAGAGGGAGTCCTGAGCTCAGCCTATAGCGGAAGCTTCATTCTTCTGAAAATAATTTGATTAAATTATATTTGGCTCTATGGGCTGAATGCCATTCCAAGGCCTTTCCTTTAATCCATCATGTCTGAGTCTATCACAGCAGCACATCACTTCTCCCTTGCAGCACCCCACAGCGTGGCACCTGCTATATTAACTGGTCTTTCTACCATTCTCAGTAATTACATGTGAACGGAACAGTTGCGTAAGTATCCTAATTTCTTGATGAGTGATCACTGTTGTACCTTGTCGGTGTGTTATTTTTGTTCCTCTTTTTAAGCCCCCAGCCAGATGAACTTGCTTTGATGAAAGAACGTAACACTGCTGAAATGTAGTCAATGTCACTTAATGGCTGGTATTTCCTACAGCTTTCTGGTTTCTTTGGAGAATGATGACCAGGTTTATCCTTAAAATAATGCCAGGAAACATTGCCCACCTCTCAGAAACTTAAACAAGTTATTATATGGTTTACCTATTTTAAGGGGCTGTTAGTAGTGCACATGGTTATAGTGAGGGTGCTGTAAGGATTTGCTCTGAGGATAAACCTCACGTATTTGTATTAAATTCAAAAGAGTAGCCTCCAACAGACTCTAAATTTCGATAAGTAAATGCTCTCATTTTATGTGCCCAAATTATTTGATAAACCTATGTACAGGATTCTGTGAAATCATATGCAAAATACGACCTTTTAAAGTAGTGTTAAGTGATTGCTTCGGTTTTTGGTTTTTTTTTTTTTTAAACTTCTGAATGATACAATAAAGTGTATGTTTTCTACTGGCATTTTATTTTCAGCTGTTTAAAATGAGTACTATTGGACGATATAAATAAAAAATGAAATTATCAAGTTGAGGTCATGATTCAGAGTGCACTGAAATCATTGTATACTTCTCTGAGTTTTTTATTTTTGTGCAAAAATATTAAAACTCATTCTTAAGTTCCTTTGGCTTATTCACATATTTTAAATATTTTCCCAAGGGGGTGTTGATCTGAGTGTTTGGACTTCAGTCTACTCCAAAGAACAAATAATTATGTTCATATATGTTGCAAAATAAAAGAGATATTTTTTGTGGTTTACTAATTTAAGTTGTTGGTGTCTCAGGTAAAGACTTTTAAAACATGATTTATTTTAATAACATCACTTAACATGATTTGATCTCTGCAGGAGGAAGGCAGTTCATTACTGAGCTCTCTATTTCTCAGCTGGCTCCACTACTTTACAGCACAGTGCTGTTTATTTTTTTACTAGGTCATTGGTTTCCACAGTAGGTCATACTTTCTGCTAAACAGCTTGGCCTCCTATGGAGAGAGGATCTGTGACCTTCGAAGGCTTCCTAGCTTGGGAGATGTGAGGTCTACATTAAAGAATAACTGTTTAATCAGAATGAAATTTTCACTGATGAAGTGTTAGGACGTAGAGATTATTTCGAGGAAGTTTCTAATCTCAGCATTTCACTGGAAAGTACTCAGCAAAATATTGTTAAAAAACCACGTAATATGTAAATAATGACAAATAAAATGGCAAAGAGATCCATTCTGTAACTCCAATGTCATTTGTAGGTTCCTGAGGTTAACTGTATTTTATGCATTTGTGTGGAGTCACATTCTGTGGAAATAAATGGAAGGAAAGATACTGCTTTTACTTTCTTTCTGAAAGCTTCAACTGTCTATGATGTATTTTTCATATGAGCTTTCTAATTTTACTAAATAATTTTTTTAATGAACAGAAAGATTGTTTAAAATCTTTTTCTTCCCCAGCTCCACAGCATTGGTTGCATTTTTGTTGATTTTTTTTCTTGTGTGTGTTTTTTGTTTTGGTTTTTTTTTTTTTTAAATAGGAAATAGCTTTTGATTAATCAAAACAATAGGGAAAATGGAGTAAAATGAGACCCCCAAATTACATTCCTATATTTTGACTGCAGTGCTGTTTGTCTTTACTTCCCTACTTTTTTATGACCCTTTCTAAAATACTCTTTAATTAGAGTGACATGTAATTTCTTTGCTAACATTGCATACAGAGGTAATCTGTATGCTATTGTAGATTTATGAAGTGGACACTTCTGTATTTACAAGATACTATTTATAGCAATGTAATCTATCCTCTATTTCCATATGTTTTCTTTATCAGCAGATACCAATAATTTAGAAGACTTTTTTAACTTACCTGCTGGAAACCGATTCTATGGAACTGCAAAATTAATTGGCTCTTCTAATCTCCTTTATGTCTGTACTTGCTTTTTCATTTGCTGCATTATATTACAAGCACATCTTTCTCAGATATTAAGTGATTTCACAACTAAGTGCTTGGAAAAAGCAAATACTTACAAACTTTTTTAGAGAACCTTCTGCCTCTGAACTCAGAGGGTGACAAAGATGAATAAATAAAACCTACAAAACCAAACCTCAAAACCCAAATCACAACCCACTAATGATTTTCTTATTTTTGCTGTTTTATACTGTGATATGGCATTTGTTCATAGTAATTGAAGAAATGGAAAAGCAGTAAAAATATGTCTTATATTCTGCAATGAATGCATGTTTCTCAAGGTGGAATAAGACTGCAAATCAGGGGAATTTAGGCACCTACAGTGGTATTTTTTCTTCAAAGAATTAAGTCTCAGTAGTGTTCCTAGGAAATTTACTTTAGTACTTCTAGCTACTGCTTGTTCCCAGAAATATTTCAGAGTGTTTTCAGAAAAATTATCATTGAAGAGCCCAAGAGCACACTACCTCTTTCATCACTAGACCCAGCTAGGTCCTTAGAACATGCATTCAACTGCATTATCTTCTCTGAGAATTGAATCTGGCAGCAACATTTGGAGTAAGTCCACCCTTCATCTACCAGACTGGAATTTAAGTCAAGCAGCCCCCCTACCTCTCAGCAAGGTACACTGAAAGACTCCGTGTTTTCATATGCTATTTTTCATAGTTGGGACTCTAGTCAAAGATTCAGCCCACGTTGAATTCCAATCTTTCTTTAAGACCATTGAAATCCACCTCATCCTCTAGAAAAACTTTAAGGGAGTGAAGAGTGAAATGAAGCTTTTCCTTACATTCAGGTGGACATTTGAATGTGCCCATTGCCTCATGCCCTGTTGCTGGGCATCACTGGACAAAGCTTGGATCCTGCTTCTTTGCACAAGTCGTCAGCTCCCACCATATACTAATGCAAGAGGTGGTTACTCATCAGGTGCAGAACTTTTGCTCTTCTACTTGTTGCAGTTCATGAGGTTCTTGCCAGCCAATTTGTCCAACCTGTAATTCTCAGAATGAGTTTGTGGATTTGATTTGCCATCTGATTTTCCTTCTCTCCCACCTTTATCCGACTGGGGTAGACTAATTGTGTATGGAAAAATGTTCTCAATAAATCTGTATTTTTGCAGAAAATATTTCAAGGTACACAGACCTGCTAGGCTGTTATTGACTCTGTAGCCTAGTGGTTAGGGTGAGTATCTGGGTCACTTGCTCCAAAAACAGCTCAGTAGAGCACAGGCTCTTCCAGCAGTGACAGCCTTCCCTTTGGTGCATGTGAACATCCTTCTGACACCTGGCTGGGAAGCAGCTTTTCAAACCAAGATTCAGTCACTGAAAATTTGACATTTCAGTCCTGAGTGTTACAGTAAGGAAATTCCTTTACAGAAACTTTCACACACCATCTATTAGAATTGTGGATGGATCTTTTAAAAAAGCAAACCTAAACATGACAAAGAGATCATTCTGTCCAAAACAGTGTATGTGATCTCAATTCCTTTTCTCGATCCAGGAAATTTCTAAGGGTAAGCAATCTTCTGCTATGTTGCAGCCATACCAATTCTATAACTAAACATTGATCCACAAATGACATTTGAAAACTACCACGTGTTTCACTTCCT
This sequence comes from Bucorvus abyssinicus, assembly GCA_009769605.1. Classification (NCBI taxonomy): domain Eukaryota; kingdom Metazoa; phylum Chordata; class Aves; order Bucerotiformes; family Bucorvidae; genus Bucorvus; species Bucorvus abyssinicus. The sequence continues at coordinate 7,935,812 of CM020030.1, forward strand.
TTTGGGCATCCTCTCTGCCTTTTTCACCTCTTCCTGAGAGGTAGCGTGATAGTGCAGTTTGGTAGCATATAAGAACAGCACTAAATGAGTCTGTGGGAAGACCATACTGAAATTTTTGCACATTTCTGCTGGAAGTCCAAATTTGGCTTCTCTGAGATTCATGAAAAGATTGTTTCCAAGGTTTTATACTAGATGTTATTGCATTTTGCAACAATAACGTACGCCAAAGTAATTCTAAAAAAATAAAGTGGAAAACCGAGAATACAATAATTAGCCTAATAAAGATATGAAAACAATATTTCAAAGATATTTGTAGAGAATTAACTGACATTTAGGAAATTAGGTAGAAAAAGAGTCTTATTTAATATTTAAAAGTTATTTGAAGAAACATTCAACGTAAAGCAATTATAAACAAATGTAATTTAATCTCTGGAAATTGCTGCTCAGCCACTTAGAGAAAACATTGAACATGCTGCTAGATTGCCTGTTAAACAAGTGCAGTAGCTTCAGTAGCTATTTAAGTTATTTATGTTCAGTGTACTGTGGCGTACAGGAATCCAGCACTATACGTACTTAGACACGCACTTTTATGGAAGTGATAGCCATGTAATAAACACCATAACTATTAACAACCATAAATAGTTATTAGGGTTACCATATGCTTGGGCTTCCCCACACATGTTCGTCTTTTTTCTTCCCAGAAAGTTTTTCTCTAGACAGAAAAATCCTACCTTGGCCACCTGCTGAGACTCTCGGATGCTTGACAGTCTGCTTGGAAAATGGCTCTGAATGAGCTGCTGGGCATCCCATGATTGGAAACAAAAGCAATGAGTCTGAAACCAAGATTCATGTGTCTCTGCATCCACAAATGGCCTGTGCAACATCTGGGCTGTACTTCTGGCATGTCCTAGAAGCATCTTGCTTGCTGTGCATGCCCAGGAACTTGATCTGCTTATGCATAGTCGTAGTGGATGATTTTGCCTTTACTGTCCAGAAAATACTTGGTAGAAATATGAGCAACTCGTTAGGTCTTAACATTGGCTTTACCTATCAAGTCATAACTCAGGAAAGTTCCTTGGTAGTCCAAATCTCAGGGCATATATCTTTAAATAAAGGAGATTTCTTTATTTCGAACAATTAGTCTAGTTAAAAAGTAATTTCTTGCTCTCTATCAAAAAATGAGGCCTTGTCCCAAAATTATGTCACAGAATCACAGAATTGTTTTGGTTGGAAGAGACTTTTAAGACCCTCAAGTCCAGCTGTTAATCTAGCACTGCCAGGTTACCACTAAGCCTTGTCTCTCAGCACCACATCTACGTGGCCTTCAAATACCTCCAGGTGTGGTGACTCCATCCCTTCCCAACCCTTTCTGTAAAGAAATTGTTCCCAATATCCAGCCTAAACCTCCCCTGGAGCAACTTGAGGTCATTTCCTCTTGTCTTATCGCTTGTTACTTGGGAGAAGGGACCAACCCCCACCTCGCTACAACCTCCTTTAAGGTAGATGTAGAGAGTGATAAGGTCTCCCCTGAGCCTCGCTTTCTCCAGGCTAAACAACCCCAGCTCCCTCAGCCGCTCCTCATAGGACTTGTTCTCTAGACCCTTCACCAGCTTTGCTGTCTTTCTTTGGACATGCTCCAGCACCTCGGTGTTCTTCTGGTGGTGAGAGGCAAGAGGGGCATTTCCAAATATTTGGAAAAGTTGCAATGTCTGGTTAGTTACAGATATTCTTTACGTAGTAGGACTGTGGACATAGAGTTCCATGTGTTTCTGCTACATTGACAACAAGATTTTTGTGAAAAGAAGTCTGCAAATAGAGTAGCCTGGAAAGCTGTTCACTTTGACTGCAAGCTTACGCAAATGGAGAATCTCGTAGCATGGTATAGTATGGTATGAAAAAGCTATGTTGAATAATTCTAGGGTCTTTTTTTTTTTCTTTTAAATGTCTTTAGGGATTATATGAGATCAGAAAATGCATCGATGACTGTTTGATAAAACACTTTTTTATTCACAAAGGCTTGAGTAGTGTTCTCTTATTCCCTTTATTACAGATTTGACTCGCTGAGATAGGAATAATAAATTCCATCCTGTCATCACTATTTCAGGGCTTAGAAGACCATCCTGTAAATGTAACTCATATACATAATTTTACTACAATTATCATGAAAATAACATTCGACTCATACAACATTTTAAGAAATTTCAGAATGCTCAAAAATGAAGTGTCATTTAAAAAATAGTCATGCTTGTACCAAATGGTACAAGGTACTGGCTCCCTGACTCGTGTTGTAACAACTGGAGAGAGATTGTTATGTACCCTGTAGCGTGTACATTTACTTGTTAGAATAAATTAATTTGAAAAAATATTTTTAAGTGTGGTTAAAATGAACATATTTGACCATGATTACATCTCGTAATGATGGTTTATAAAAGTGAAGGGTATTGCATGTTCTCATTAGGAATCACGACAGACATATAATGAACAAAACCATTCATAATTAGTTTTCTTACCTGTTTTTGCATATTTTTTTTCACTTTTCTACTGTGTGCAGTTTCATCTTTTAAAAAAGGTGTTTGGTTTTATTCAAAATCTTGGGGGTTTGCCTCAAAACAATTTTTCCCATAATGCAAGTAACTTATAGACAGGAAAGTACATACTTTTTAAGGTGTTTCATCTCTAGTTTTAGTGAGAACATGAATGAGGAAAGGTTTATCTCTCTGGTTTTTTTTCTCTCATGTTTATATTTCATGTTAATAGTTGGCACAACATAAACAGAGTAGTCTAGTTGTGGAGCACAAAGGAGAGCCACTGTTTACCGAATTTGAACCCTCTTTTGCCCGGTCCTAACTGCACGTCCTTAGGCAAGGCACTTCTTATCTCGGTTTTACAGACAAGAAAGGTCTTTGCCTATCTACCCAACAGGGATTTTAAGAGGATTAATTTGTTAAAAGCATAAAGATTTAAGGAAAAGCAAAGCATTGCTATTAATGTGTTTGACTTCAGTTGGAGTACACAATCCTAAACAGAACAAAGTTTTGAAAACTCAAGGCATTTGCTATGTAGCATTGCAGATGTAATCACAAAAACTCTTGTGGTCACATTTGAGAGGTTTAAGACTTCACAACTTTTTGGATTTCGTTACCACCCTTGGACGTTGTTACTTTAACTGATGACTCCTAGTCCACTTCAGTTGCTGAGAGAACTGGTGATTTTAAGCTTCTCTGGAAAGTGATTTAAGCTACTTTATTGTATCCCCCCACCCCAAATTATTGAGTACTTATGCATTCACTCATTCATTCATTCATTCATTCATTTGTTTATTGATTTTCATCCAGGGAGCTGGTACCTCAAAGAAGTCAGAGGGCATTTTCTTGAGGTGTTTGAATTGCAACAGTAAGTCTGACTGCTTTCTCTACTATTTTCTTCATTTTGTTTAAAGGATACAGCCCATCTGATGTTTAACAGAGGAAGGTTAAAGGTGTCAACCCACAATGCTGTAAACAGTGGTGCCTGGTCTCACCGCAGTTTTTGAGGCTGTGTGGCTATGGCTATCTGAAGGGAATTACCTATCACAGTATATCTGTTTCTTTTTTTGTCCCGCTTTACTGTGGGTGACTAACAGAAAGAGTTTTTAATTAAAAACTTTCTTATTTCATTTAGTGGGAAGACTTAATGGTGGCAAGCCTTAATTCTTTTGTTTATACGAACTCTGGTCTGTGGTTTGGGTTTTTCTTTACCACCCTTCCCAAGTGTTCCATATGAATAGCTTTTCAGGTTTCTCATCTGCCCTGGAAATTATCTGTGATTCCTCTCTGCCCTCTAACACACTCTTTTTATTCCCTTTCCAGTACCAGCCGACCGGGCATTTTGCTTTAGCTGGAGTCAGGCATGCACGCTGTTAGTTTGAGCCAGTCTCATGGTGGGCTGGCACAGCTTCAACTACCAGAGCTGTCAAGTGGAGTGACCCAAAATAACCCACAGGGGCTCTAAAGGGGTGAGGCTAAGAACAGCGGGAGTTTACTCTGTGGAAAGATATAGTTTGCTGTGGAACTGATGGAAACCCAAGAAAATTGCATTTATGTATTTTGCTAGAGACAACAGAAAGAAGAAGGGGTTTTGCATGAAGAGTAGTAACACAGATTAGAAAAACAGGTCAAGCTGTTTGATTAATTTTTGGCAATGAATAAGAAAAGCCATGAAGACCCCAAAATAATGAATATTTCATTCTTTTGTTGTTGCCCCTAACATACCTGTGAAATAGTTTTGTGCTTAAGTTGTAGTGATTAATTAGCTCTGACCTATCAAAACCAAAATAAAAGAACAAATCTTCACTCTCCATTCTTTGTTAGAGTTGATTAGACTCAGTGACCTCGCACTGACCTGTGATCTTGTTGCTATATGAAATTCAGGGTTTAAAACTGGGTATTGAAGAACTTAGTATTCCTGTGGGAATTGTGGGAGAATGAAAGAAAAGATAAATAATTTTAATGCTTTTCTTAGCACAAAATGTTGCTGGTGCACAAAGTAAGATCTCTATGCCATTTAACAAAATCACAAAAGATTTTTAATGGTAAAACACTATGGCTTTAACGATGCAAGATAAGTAGAGGTGGTTTTGCCATACCATTCGAGGATTTCTCCAGCTTTGACACCACTCCTGCAAAGAAGGGAGCACTTTTTCACTAATGTATATGCAAGCCACTGTGCCTGCTGATTTGCAGACTGAACAGTATATCTTTGGCTGGCATGTGTTCGCTTTTCAGGCAACTGATCTCAAGGCTCAGAATTTCTTGAAGTTTATATGAAGATAAACAGACATGAAGATGGTGGCGATGCATGGAGTTTCTCTCTGTGGGAATTATGAATTTACTTCCCCCCCCAGATGTGTCAGTGTTTTTGTGAGTTATGTCTCTAAAAAAGTGTTCTCAATCATCCAAGCTTACGTATTTGTTTTGGCTGTTTCATCAGTGCTCTAATGAACAGTGTTTCCCAGGAGCTGAGGTCCCACAATAGGTAGATCCTGTTTATAGCCTTTAAGCTGCTGCAGGCCCCTATTCCTCTCAGACTCATCTTCTCACAGTAGGGGTGATCTCCAGTTATCAAGACTTTTTTTTTTTTTAAGTGTTTAATTGTAAACAATAGAGTTTGAAAACTTTTAATTTGAATGGCTTGCAACTAATGTAAACTGCTAGCTAAAACTTTCACATATTGATAATCACATTCCTTTCCTGAGAAAAAATGTTTTAATGAGTAAAAGCACATGTAGAACATAGATATTGTTATAAGACACTTCTGAATACTGTACACTTCACTTTGGGTGAAATTGGGGAGCTAAGAACAATATTTATTTAACTTCGGTGAAGTGAGTTTTGGTATTTCAGGCAGACTACCAGTTAAGTTGCCTGGGGCATTTTCAACAATGCTTTTATTTGTGCATTGTTCAGAAAAAAATGCCTCATCATTATGTGCTAAGAAAGAATAGACGTCCTCTCAATGCCTGAATGCAACAAAGTGTAATAAACTAATCGGAGTTCTGAAGATATAAAATTACTTGATCAAGAGTGTAAAACCTGAGGTTGTAACTCAGAGATGCTTTTCTTTTACTGTTCCCTTTAACAATTGGGAAACCTGTCTTAGTTTAAATTCTCTGTTATTTTATCTATGCATATCTGGTGTGTTTTCTTCTTCCACTGAATCTGGGCAACTTCAATAAGAGTGATATCAACCATTATTTTCAGAGTTTAGTGACTGCCCAACCTATACCTAAGAGACTGATGGAGTCCTGCTGGCCATAGGTGCTGTTAGCTATGGGAGGAATGATATCTGAGCCCCCTTCAGCAAAGAGATGATTAGTCCCTGTAAGAGTAGTTCATTATCTCTCTGTCTAAGGATTTTTGAAAAGAGCTTGCTGTTCACAAATCTGTTTCTTGTTTCTTGTTTTGGCATTTGTTTATGTGAGGAAAGACTAAGGACCTGCACTTTGTGCCTGATGGGGATGCAAAAAGTTTTATGTTCCACAGAATGAATGGTTGTGGTTAACCGTAAGCTGTATTAAGCCCTTTAACTCAGTATTTATATATGCTGAGATCAGGCTATGACTAACATAATAAATACAAGAAATGAGACTTTGGGATACCATCTATTCTTTCATAGCAGACAATGAGAAGAGTATGATATGCTCACAGTAGTCCAAATTATGAAGGAAAAACACTTCAGAATTTTTGCTAAGTGAAATTTGGTTGCAGCATGAAGCAAAATAATCCATCTTTTTTTCCACCATTTGAACACCATCTCTCCACCAGCATAGTCTCCAGCTTGCAGCAGCTCACCTTCAAGCAGCTATTCCTTGTCCATTAAGTGATCTTAATTAAGCTGTTTCTCCAGAAATCCTCTGCATTTTGCTGGTGCTTTAAGACATCTCAGTTTACAAACTGAATGCTTAACAGGACCTAGGAGCTTTTTTACTGTTGTAGACCACACAGATGAGGTTTCCTTGGGCTAGTAGGGCAGTTGTCCATAATTCTTAGCCTTTAGGAAGAATCTGAAGAGGACTTAAATAAGGTTAGTATGTTCCCCTGCACATCTGCCACTTCTTTCAATAGGGACAGCTCTTTCTCTCTCCTTCCCAAGTGCTGTGCTGAGCGTTTCACAAATATGTGAAGGGGTGAGAGTGTCTCTTCCCCTCCCTCCACTGGCGTTGGGGGACCAAAGTGTCCTCAGTTTGGTTTTCAACAGTCCTGGCTTGAAAACCAGGTGAGACTAGACTGAGCTTTCCCAGGCATGAGATATAGCTTTCAATTAGATGTGTTGCCTTTTGAATGACTTCACCAAACTTTGTAAGTGACAGAAGTATTAATTATCTTTATAATAGATGGAATAAGCTTGCCCGAACAAGACTTAGCAAGACAGAGATGCTGTGTGGTTGAAGGAGGAATTGTATTATCTGAAGTTAAGTGCATATGTTCATGTGCCAACTTTAAAAGCCCAGATTCCTGCATCAGAACTCAGATTAAATCTTGTTCATCTGATAACTTTTTTTACTCTATTTTATTATTCTATTTTAATCTATTACTAATCACAATTAATTATAATTAATGATTTTTTCATTAACCAGCCATGATACTGTTTTCTAAACATACTAATCTGTTAGCAATGTACTAGTTGTGTGAACCACAATAAAATAAACAATTTTTACTGTACCTTTATTTATTTGCATATTAACTGGTACTTTTGTTTTTAATAGGCTTGTGATGTAAAAGTACCCTGTGAAGTCAATGCAGTTTTAAAATAATTATCAGAATATACTGAGCATTTACTATTGATTAAACGATTTTGACTATTAAAAGGCAGAAACCACAATTTTTGTTAATTCATAACAAGTGCATAACTGTCTTTTAATAAAGTATTACATATTTTAAAATATTTAAAATGCATTTAGTACAGTACATTGATTTTTTATTTATTGTTGTTACAATAAGATACTATTCTAATGGCTACAACTATGTTAGCATAGGAAAAAGTTACTGCTCTCAGGTTCTCTCAACATATTAATATGTAGATTGCTTATTTTGTTGTGGTTTTTTTTTTTTTTTTAAATGAGAAAGGCTAGTAGATGTTTAGCAAAATATTGAAACACACCATGGCAAAATATGAAATCCTTACATCTGTTTTCTAGCATTACCTCCTTTCGTATTACTAAGAACCTGCTCGACACCAAGCAGATGTTTCTTTCTCACATTTTCACATGTCTATTTTTCAAGTGGCTTCTTAGCACAGACATTTCTGTGCATATACACCTCTCATTTGCTAGTACTTCTTTTCCTGTGTAAACAGCAGATTGCATTGCTGGTGCCTTTTTGATCAAAAGAGAGTGAACAACTCAAAAATGAAGCAGGCTCTGAGGTGAGGCTTTTCTTTGTGTTCTTACTGATACTGTTTCCTGTTCAAGTGATGATTGCTGTTAGTGTCAGTTACGGACTGGATCTGGCTCTCTGCCTCTCTTTTTCTGTACCACAATGCAGCACAAATCACTTCAGGGTCCCAAGCAGCTAAACTTGAGCACACATTAGATGTATTAAATATATTTGAGAGTCATAGAAAACAGTTAATCTAAACCATATTAATATCAGACACATAATTAAAAGCTGTGGAAAAATGCTTTTCTCCTCTCCCCTTCACCTTCAGTTTGCCCTGCTCTTCCCATGTCATCTGTGGACTACGTCCCACTGTCCAGTCCATCCCATAAGGTTTTTCTTTCATGTCATGTCTGCCAGGCAATGGACTCAGGCTAAGTATTTGTACTTCTGATCTGTGCAGATCAGCGATATGTTCAACTGGGTGTCTAAAATATTATGTCTCTCTTCTCCTAATATAATAAACAAATGGTGGGATGGAGGTGTCATATGTTTGCTTCATACAAGTAAATGCATATTTTTGTATTCGCCAAGGTAAGGGTGATATGGTCTATTACACTAAGAGTCATTGGAGAGGAGTCTTTGAGTCTTGTGCTCTAAATCTACAGCGTGTAGCTCACATCTATCTTGCTGCAAAATAAATGTAGTGCAGCAAAATAAATGTACAACTACCTACACCACTCTGTGCAGACAACAGCATAAGCTCTTCAGGCTCTGTAATGGAACTTGCTTACCAGACTATTTTTTAAGAAAGTATGCCATTATGATAAACTTGATCTTACTGAACTTAAATCATAGGTTGATTCACAATTTTTTTTTTTATATTGTATGGATATTTCTCTTTTTGTACATACAGAAGGAAAGTTTAAGGCTTGAGGTGCTACGTCTTCATCAGAAATGATACAAATATCAAGTTGAAATGTTTAATATAGCTTCCATTTATATTTAAAAGGAAATTAAAATTAGGTGGAACTGTTTCTTACCTTCCTTGGTGTTTGTAAACTAAATGGGAATGTATTATAATGATAAAGTTTGGAAGAGCTTGTTACAATACTGATTTCCTTTGCGCCCATATATAAAAAGGAAATAAATCAATGAATTATTTTTGAAGTATTTTTTCCTGTTTTCCCCAGTGTATAGTCTTGATGATGAAAATTATTTTCTCAATCACTGCTACAGTAGGTTCATGTATTTCAAGAATTGCTTTTCACCTTCGAAAAAACTGCAGGAAAAACCTCAAGCACAAAATAATTTCTCCCAGTATATGGTAGAACATTTTTAAACTTTAAATTCTGTGGTAATTTTGTGGATGTGAAATCTTCTTGGCTCTGTTTCCTGTCACACCTTCCCCAAAACATTATCAGTTTTTAATACTCCGACTGCCAGCTTTTTCTCTGTCTTCTGAGGCTTTCTAAATGGGATACTGAACTATGAGCATTAAGAGTAATCAGAGTTCGAAGGTGCATTCATAGCACCCAGTCTGAAGACACAATCGTAAATGCCCTCTGAAGTTAGGAAATACTAGAGAAATAATTTCCTAGTGGAAACATGGGATATTTGAAAGGATTTAATAACTTTAAATCAATTACATTCATAGTAAAGCATACACAGAAATGTACTGTCATGGCAGAATTTAATAGCGTATACCTTATCCACAGTGATGTATTACTGGGCTATCTTATTAGGAGTGTTAGAACCAGCAAAGCTGAAGTATGACATAATAGTCCCTAGATTTTAACATGGTAGGGTTACTAGGCAACTGTTAAGAAATCTGTTACAAGTAACAGTTTCTGAAGCTTCAGATTAATTTTAGATATTTCCAGATTAGATTTATATTTCCAGATCTATTTTTTTAATAATTTATTGTGTATTTGTTGCACATAATTTTGCAAAGTCTGGGCATTTCTGTCCATGAGTTAGAACATTCACTTCAAGACCCATCTCAAAAGTATTAGATGAATAAGGGTGAGATATTGGAAACTTGATCCATGTCTTTTTATATACCCTCAGGTACCCCTTCTGCAACTCAGCCTAGGCAAGTGATTTCTCCTGGTTTCTTAAAACTTTGATTTAGTTCCAAAAGGTCTGATCCTTAACTACTAAGACCTTTCCTATAAAACTTTGAGTTAAAGGTCTTTTTGGAAGAAAATTAAGATAGAAAGGACCAAGGCATGCTACTGCCCACTAGGACGGTGTGCACTTGCTTTAGGACATCAAGGTATGTAGCAAGTTGGCTGAAAAAATTAAACTAAAGGCACACCATGATGATGAGTGCAAGATATACATCTAAAAATAAAACTTCTGTGTTGAGCATAAAAGTAACAGAACAAATAAACAGGAACATTCAAAAATTAATGCAGAGTTGAGATTTTACTTCTAATGTTAGGAAGCGCAAGAGGACAGATTTTCTGATTTCTTTTGAAATTTCAGATGTTCAGAAAAACTACCTAAATATCTGATGATAGGTACCGTAAGGCATAACTGAACTATGCAGTCAGGACAATACTTGTTCTTAACATTCAGCAACTTCTCATAACATAGTAAATAGCAAGGGTTACAATGAAGCCCTCCTGTGCATCTTACACATTAGTCTTCATCACTTTTGGGTGACAAAAGATTATTCCCTTCTTGAAGGCAGCTAAAAGACATGTTTTTCACTTTGTCTCCTGAACAGTTTTAAAGTATGTGATATCTTCTTTTAAGGAAAAAAAAAAAAATTCCTCTCCTGATCCTCAAGGAGGTATAGAAAATGGATCAGTTACCTGTAGTTGTCCAAATTTAATTTTTGGTATGTGAAAATGTTGACCATGCTAGCTATTTTTCATTTTCAGAAACAATTATTTGAAGTATTTACCCATATCTGTCATTGATCAAGCTGAGGTCAGCTCTGTGCTGTTTTTGTATGATCAGTGACAAGTCTGTAACTCTTAAAGGTTAATATTATTAGTGTTTGAATTCCAGCCTCTTTTATTCTAAAGTTATGATCTGCATCTATTTCTTCTCAGTCTAATCTGCTAAGTCTAGACAAATCTGTGTTCCAGATACCTTCTTTTTGCTCATCTAGCCTTGTACACACGGATTCTGCTCTGGAGAGAGGCAAGTGAAGAGTATTGATAGAGTTGTTTTGTTTCCTAACATACAGCAGAAACAAGCAAACTGGGCCAAGCTTGTAATTTTAGCAGTTTTTCTTCATCAAGTACGTATGTTTCTCCTTCTACTGCTCCCAAGGTTGTTTCCACTGACATCTATGTTCTTAATTTTCCAAAAACTGAATGATGAGAATAGCTAGAGATATAGAAAGTCTTAACAGTAAGCCAAGAAAAGGTGGTAAACTTGTTCTGCCTTTTAGAAAAAAGACTGCCTGGACTCCAATGTATGTGAATTTCCATTGAATGTTACTGGTTAATACTAATAAAAAGCCACTGTGAGGTACATCCAGCTAATATCACTGATTTCCTGGATGAAAGAATGGGATGAATTTTCTACAATCTGGTTCAACAGATTGGCTTATACGAGTGCAAGAGCTGTGTTCAGATCATTAATTGTTCATGATCGGTGTGCTGATCAATGTGCTGAAATGATAACAAAGATAAGAGCTTGGTGGGTTTATTGGCTAAGAAATACACATCACCTGAGTATTGTCATGAAATGGGCTTCTTTGAGTGTACTGGCTCAGTACTTTTGCAGGAACTAGAGTCCAGCTTTCTGTGAAGTGACTACATTGCTTATTTTATTGTCTTGAGTATAGGACCAAACTAACTACAATGAAGAGGATCCTGAAAAATCATTAGTAGTAAAATCTGTTTTCCCAGCGTTATATCAAGTTATAGAGATTTCAGAGGATAGGTTCAATGCCAAGACATGCCTCTCAGCTTTGTGCTGACATTGTGACTTACCATAGAGGCATATACTTTTTCTTCGAAGCATCCATTCCTTTTCTTGCATCCAAATATTATGAGTAGCCACACAAAGAGAAACCTGTCATTTATTTTGGCTGATGGGAAGCTCTGTTCTTCCTTTTTAATTTTTTTTTTTCCCCACATAATGTTGGATAGAGCTTAATTCAGTAAAAAATCCCAAAAATTTCTGACAATGAAGAGAGGTAAACCACTGGCAGGAGAGCTGCCCACAAAGACCTAACTGCCCTCCTCTCTTCCTGTCCCAGCATCATGTGTGCATGTTCTGCTGTTATCTTCTCTGTAATGAAGAGAGGAAACCTAAGAAATCTTAATATTCTCTTATTGTCTATGTCCTAATCCTGCCAGTAAGAGCTGGGGTAACCAATAAGTTCCAGTATCAGGTTCAGCAACCATCTTCACCTTGTCAGGGAAGACAAAAGCTGTAGGTAGCCAGGGATGCTCAAAGGCTCCGCACTCGTGAACAACTCAGGGACAGTTAACAAGGTAAATAAAAGCAGAACTCAAGTAAACATGAGGAAATTGAATTGTTCTTGAATATTTTACCAACCTTATACCTGCATAAATTTTTCCCTAGTTCTTTTCAAACTGAAGATTTCTTTGCTATTGTTTCAATGCTTTTAAAATTATTTTAGACACACATTGCACGTCTCAACTTGTAAGGTAGTTGTAACTTGCTCTACTTCTCTGATATAAAGAGAGCCCTATATGTTACAAATATTTAGAGAGAAGAGGTTATTAGAGATACTGCTGCTTCTATGGGAAAAAAGTATTTCTCTTTAGGGGAGATATCTTGTTAATAACCTCCATTTCAAGGTGTGCTAAATTTGCTTGATGAAATTGTACATTTATTAAAAAACCCCAAAACAACAGAATCTTTCAAAAGCAAAATCTCACTTTCATCTGAAATAACATTCAAAGACTTTCAGGGGGCTGAAGTCTCTCTGTACCGTGGTACAGTAGAGCTCCTTAGCCGTGTCTCATCTGTTGGGAAGCTTGTTTTCTCAACTGTCAGTCACAGGGCCAAGCTGCAGCATGTTATTACTTGATCACTAAGGTAACAAGTGGGAAAATGCTAACTGTCTTCGGCGCTACACAGGTTTGGCTCATGTCTTTCTTTGTACTGTTAGACTGGCATAGTCACTGCATCTGTTTGTTTTACCTCCTCTGTTTACCTTCTTCCCTGCAGGACTTTTAAGTATGATATAAAATGAAGAAGGAAACAGAGCCCCAACGCTGTTGAAGAGAAATCCCATTGAATTGTTTTATTTTAACTTAAATTTTTGTAGGGGTGGAAGAAAAAGGAGGAAATTGCTAAAACATTTCATACTGTTCTATGTTCACATAGATCTCAGAGAGTCTGTTCTCCAGACCTGGAGGTTCAAAGGGATAATGGAAACATCTGGAGGAGTGTTGAGAAGACAGAACAAGGGAGTTCCTCATCACAGTAAATTAATGAAAATGAGAATGTCTCTGCAGTATAATTGGTATAAAATGTTGGGAGGTTACTTATCTGATCAAAATAGAAAATGTCCCTTTTCCATCCATGAAGATGCAACAGAATAGGTAAGCTTTATTCTTTGATCCAATTAATTTACAGAAAATATATTTAGAAGTAAAATAGAAATCTGAGAATTCAGTTTTAATTAGTAAATCTTCAGAGGTCCCCTGGGAGTGAGAGAGGAAAGGATGTAAACTTCAAGCTAAGGGGAATCCAGGGGCTCACTGAAGAACTGTTTTTAATCTCCCATGAACCGTGTAGTCTTTGTTAAGAAAGACAGTTCCTTTCATCCAATTCTGTCCAATCTCAAACTTCAGTAGAATTCAGTTACAACATGCGCTTCTTTTGTTTTTCCCACAGGAACAGCATACTATGAGACACCACAAAAGGAGGACTTACAGCTTAACTTTATTTTTTAATATCTAACAGTTAGTCTCAGACTGTGTTTGGTTATATAACCTTCCATCTCTCTCTTGTGCTGTAAAGCCATTATATCTGTGCAAATGTGGCTACACGGACAGTGAAAATGGGAAGTTTATGATCCTCACTCCTCTTCATCATGGGTATAGAGCTCTGAGATGTTTTACTGCATATTTAATGTTATTTCTAATAAACAGAAACAAAAGTCCCAATTTTAATAGTGTTTGCATATGCAGTGAGAGTCTCTATATAATGAAGCTAAAGCGTAGATCTCCATGGATTTGAGGTGCTTTAATTAGGCATTTCCTGAGTATCTTATAATTTTTCAGTACTGTGAATCCAAGGAGGGTACAATGTGAACTGAGGTAGCAAACCTGACAATGATTTTACTGGGGAGGCATATCCTTATAGAAGTTAGACCATCTGAAAGTTCTGAAAAAACCTGAAAAAATAGTTTAAATCCCTGTTTTAAAAGGAGAATTTTATTTCTTACACATAAATAGTATCACACTGAATGAGAATCAGATGCGCTATTCTTTGCACAATTTTGACAAATGATTTTTACAGGCTTTGACCTGTTCCTATCAGCTGTGCGCATCTTGAGATATAGCAACAGTCAACTGACATTAGAGTAAAGGATATCCAAGGATCTTCATCAATTCAGGTCAGTCCCTGAAGTACTCAATTATTGGTTAACTTTCTCTTTCCTGATTACATCTTGTACATTAAATGATGTTTTCCTTTCTGTAGTTTTCCTTATTTCATCTCCTTAAATCCCACACATCTCAATGTATAGGCAGTAGCCTGGAGATTACTGCACCCTGTATAGTTTCACTTGAAATTAATTAGACATAAAATCTCAATTAACTATACTTAAATTGGCCAATTCATTTTCTCTGTAAAGGAATCAAAACTTTTATGTGTGTTGCGTGTAGGTTATTGTTTGTTTCTGATTTGACTGCAGAGTCAGCTAATGCAGACTGTCTCGATCTCAAACTTCTTTCAGTCTTAGCATAATTTAGTAATTTGTTGTCTAAGAGACTGTGTGCTGTAACTAGAACTTTTCTTTCCCTACAAATAGTTTTAAAGTATTTTACTGATCATCTTTTGCTCCATATGCTAATCTCTGAGTTCCACTGAGTTATTGCTGCTTCTATTAAAAAAAAAAAACCAAGAAAAAACAAGAAAAAAAAGAAAAAAAAAAAGAAAACCTATGTTTCCATTGCATTATGTACAAACAGAAATAGAAAAAGGACACAATGGGTAGAAAAACAGTTGGTTTTCAAGTGTCTCCACTAGTACAGGGTGACTAGTACAGGATGCAGTGAAAAATAAAAAAGGAAAAATTCACACATAATCTCTTTCCTTTGGAACTCCTTATTTTCAATTACCTTCCTGTAGCCTGTTCCCTTAAATCCTGAAACACAAACTAATATAATGACATATACTCCATTTTAGGGTAAAGAAAAAAGTGGAGGAAGAACTATGAACTCCGAGAAAAAATTATAGCAGTTAACTGAATAAATTTACATGTATCATATAATATGGAATTCATATGTATCCCCAAAGCAGAGAATGTTTGCAGCAACCAGTAGTGGTCGTGGTTTGCAATTACTGTTTCAAGAAACAGATGAGCCTGAAATAAAGGGCTGGTGACTGAGATTTCTCACGTACTGGGTAATCACCTGGCTACCAAGAAAGGAAGAAACATCTCTCTCACTCTGAGATTAAAAATATAATTTTGTCCCAGTTCTGCTTAAATATATATTTCTTTCAATATGAAAATAAAACAGATTTTAAAGTCTTGAAAGACTTTTTGTCTTTTTGCCAACACTAATCAGAACTTTCAAAATATGTAACAAGCATTACCTTGGTGTTGAAGGTGTCATCCTCTCCCTTCACATTTTCAACCGTGCTGTTCTCCAGAGTTAAGGTAGTAGCTACCAGGAAAATTTGAGACTTACCCTGTTTTCCAATATATAACTCACGTGGTGTTATAATAACAAAATTTTTCCTGATATCTCTTCCATGAAGTCTTTTTTTTAGATTTTTCCAAGGCCAAATGATAATGCTTAACAGTTTATGTTTAAACACATTCTTCAATATATTTATATTTTGTTATTCCCAGAGAAGGAACTTGTTTTCTTCAACTTCTGTAGAGAGGAGCTCTGACTCAGTCAATTTTACCTAAAAAGCCTCCACTTCCAGTCCTGAAGTAGCATAAATTATATTTCAGTTTTCTTCAGCTTCTGTCCACCAGTTATATAGCTCTGTCTCCATGTATTTAATTTTAACAATCCAAGATCTCCTTACAAACTACTGGGAAGGAATGTTTCATTATTCTAGTTTCTTCGGTGTAGGGTAGAGCATTTTTATTTGATGAAGTAAAATAATTGTCCACTTGATTTAAAAAAAATTCCCTGCCTGTGAACAGGTCAGTGATTCATATTCTATAGAAGTCAAGGTGGAACCTATTAATGAACACAATGTCTCACAACTGAGCCTGCTTGATGATGTTCTTCAGAAAGAGTCACCTCATGAAAGAGAGATACTGTTCTTAAAAGGATCTGGAAATCTTGCTGTGACATTATTAAAATACTCTATTTTTACATGAGGGTCAAGTTGAAATAGCTCCAGGGTAAGTCTGTGGCAGTCATCTTACAATGAGCACAGCAGGACAGGAAATGTCTTTTTGACTTCAGTCACATTAGTAACCTTTCACATAAGGGAGGTCTGCAAAAGGGTCTGTAATAGATTGCTTTTAGCATTGTTTTCTATAACACCTGTCACTACCTTGTGAGACTTCAGATCATGAGGTATTTTCAACATATCTTAGATAGGTAACTGGCATGCAGGTTTTTTTTTTTTACTTTGTTTCTTGTTTGCTTTTCTAATGGCATGGTCTTTAAAAACAGAAACATTTGTTCCTGATCAAAATAAGTACTATGCTGCATAACGTACTTGGTTCAAGAGTTGTCATCTCTGATAGTTTCATGATTTTTTTGGCATCAAATGCTAAGACTTTAAAAATGTGAATTATTGCTGTTAAATGTTCATAACATTTAGCTCAATGGTTCATCAAAAGTGCAAATGTGGACATCACAGAAGTTGTTAATAATTAATGCCTTTTAATACAAAAATGTTAAAAATTTACTCTAATTTATTAAAATCTGTCCCATCTTTAAAGCTGTCTTTTTAGCAGCAATCTGATCCAGTGTGACCAAGAATGCTGAGGGTCTCAATAGACCCAGTTTTGTGATAAAAATCCTCTGTTAGCAATAGTGTTCACCCTTTAAATTGCCAAATAAGAAATACTACTAGGATATTAAAATTTTTGACATAGTCTGATATCACATGCTTTTAGGACATTGATTATTTCAACTCATTCTTATTTAACTTCTTCCATTAGATTCTGCTGTCTCAGGAGATGAATTATCTGTGTTTATCACTCTTCTCTTGTATTACATTGCCTTCAACGAAGCATTGCACCTATTATCAAGTGTTTACTGGCATTTGTATTTACCCTTTTATATCAAGACTGTCTATATCATCTCTATTTCTGAAAGAATTTTGTTGTTTCTGGTTTCCTCTAACCACACCAGTTTGAAGTACTGCAGCATAACGCAAGTCTAATGCTCCAGTGCTTCCAGCTTTGAATCACCTTACATCTCATTCATACCCATACCCAATTCCTAATACCCAAGGTCCCTCAGTTCTTCTGAATCTACTTCATAGCTTTAATGTTGTCTTCCCCTTCTCCCCAGAGGTGACCACATCATCATTTGCTGCCTCTTTCCAGCCTGTTCGGACCACTCCCATCCACTCTTCTGTCACTGTCATCCCATCAACTCAAAAATCCTTACTTTACAATCCCCGCTTCCTTCCATGCTCCATTCTTAACAACTTCTAGCCTGATCACCTCACACGCCTTGAACACTACCCACTGATCCAACACTTCTCTGGTCTGTATAACTCCTAAACCCTTTTTTGTGCTTGCAGCTGATTTCTCCCTCCTTTGTATCTGCTCCTCACAGGCGCTGCTGCTGCCACATGTACTCCAATACTAATGACTTTCTTCCTTTGCTGGCCATGACTACATCCACACCTACAAGGCTTCTGTTCTAAAAAAGGCTTCTGTTCTAAAAAAAGAATTAAAAATGAAAAGACTCAGTCCCCTGTCCAAATCGTCCCCCATGAGTAGGACACATTTCCTGGGCAGGTTACAGATTATTATCCCTATAATTTTAGTCCTTCATAGAGAAGGTGGGAGGTAAGGAAAGAAAAGAGATTCACTGCCATTATAATGACTGTTCAAATAATACCTGAATTGCAGTTAATGTAAACACAGATATTGAATTACTACACCTTAAAAGAACAACTCATGGAGAAGAAGGGCAGGTTAAAAAATAAAAAAAGCTCTGCCTTATATACAATACATTATCTAGAATTTTAAGTCTTATGGGAATACTTAATTAATCCAGGTAGATTTCCTGTTATAAATACCATTTTAAGAATACAGAAAAAAAATTCTGTGAATATGTGAAGATTGTCCTATACGGGAAACCTGCTGCACATACCTTCAATAGTGCTGCCTCACTATCTTCCCTCTGATCTCAACTACATTTTAGGAGTGGAAGCAAAGTGTTGCCTACTAGAGGTACTACCAGAGCAAGATGATGATTGTTGGAGATATCGTGCAACTGATTCTCAACTGCAAATCATTCATCGTTACATTGATCATGCTGGGAGGTTGTATCTTTTTCACACCCTTTCCCATTATGTGTGGGAAGAAGCATCTTGCCTGCCTGTTACCATCTATAGAAAATTGTTGACTGAATGCAGCTTTTTTTTTTTTTTTATATATTTCCCAAGCTGAACTTTTAGAAATACATCCTTTTGCCCAACATGCCTTCTCATCTTATGATGGCTTATTAACTCATTTGTTTGACAGCTAAATCCTTCTATCATTGTGTGCCTTTTTTTTTCTTTTTCTTTACTAGAATCTAGGACAAGGATGTCAAAATGTTTCTGTTGCTGGTTGTCATCTTTGATGTGGATACATTTTCATTGCTGTACCCATTCTCCATTTTAAACTCCTCTGAAATGTCAGTTTTTGTCACACCACCACCAGGTCCACAACTTCTTAAATTGACAAGTATATTGAAATTGATGAATCTTGCTAGCACGACGAAGGGAGGGAAGAATGTTATCTTGGGTATCCTGTTTCTTATTTGGCTTTTGTGGTATATCTCTAACTTTGGAAAGACCTTTCTGTGTAGTCTCTTGTAACTGCTTTCTGGGAAAGCCTTTGGAATTGCATTAAATTATCTACATTCAATTGAATAGTGCCAAACCAAACCAGTAGAAAAATTTGATATCTAAGTACATCTCATTTAGTGTTTGTATAAAAAGCATTTCTAAAAACTTTAAATGATTCTAACTGTATTTCCCTATGAAATTACTGTGTAACAGAATTATTTCAAATTGGTGTCATAGAACAACACTTCTTGCTATATTCATGTGTCATGGTGATTTTTCTCTTCTCTGCTATCTTGATGTAGGTACGTACTACCAAAAATACCTGGAAAACACTATCACAATCATCTAAACATTTGCACTTTAGTGAATTTTTTTAAAGAATTGTTTAATGTGTCTTGACTTGTTTGCCCCAGTCATGTCACAGTAAAATAAAAGGGGAAATTGTTTATTGTCTTGTTTTTGCTGATTGTGTGTGGTATGGTTGTCACTTGTCTTTCAAAATATAGGTGGATTTTTTTAAATATACATATAATTTATAGATTCCTGTGATTTGAATGCCCAGAGCTTCAAATCAGGTTAGACACCACAGTTCTCCTGGATTCAGTAGAGCAGCTTTTGTTTTCAGCAGAAATATTTCTCACTAAATCCATGTGTGATTTGTTGTAAAGACTCAGAGAAGTTCTTTCTTCCCATTCTTCCTTTCCTTGATGATAAATTCTTACTTTTCCTTTGCAGTAGACTGTTAGCTACATCAACAGGTAGCAAGCACGCAAGGAAGAAGGGTTTATGGACTTGAAACCTGCTTCACCTATAGGAGATTTAAAATCAGGTATAGTTTATGTTTGGAGGACTATGTTACTAGCTAACAGCTTGTTAGACATTAGTCAGAAATCTTCATACTAATCTATTGCTTTATTTCTTGCTGATACCTGTTGTCCTGTTAGTTATTTGTTAACACTCTACTTTTCTAATCTCGGAGTGAGAGTTTTCTGTTCAAAGGAATGTTCTGATCTTTTCTCTCTTTTTTTTTTTTTTTTTTTGGCTATCCTGCCATATTTATAGGGGGCTCATCAGTGGCAGGACCTAACCTTATTATACTGAATGACTGATATAGATAATGCAGGAACAGGCTATGAGGGACTTAAAAAATGAAGACAAGAGCTTATGTTTGTAAAATAAAATGAAAGGGAAGCAGCCAAAAGATGACAAAGACAAAGCCAAGAGCTTACAGAAATGATCTCTTGAGCAATGTTTTCTGGAGGATTATTGATTGTGTGATATTGCATTTGTCAAGGCCAAAAAGAAAGGGTTGCAGCTATTGATATATGATGAAATTTTAGACAAGTACTTTATGTGCAAAGGCAAGATAGGAATGCTATGTCTTAGACACCAGGTAAAGAACCATCTGCAAGTCTTCAACGGAACATGAGAATCTGAAGTATCACCCATGGCTGAGTGACAGGCAGGGTGTTGTCCAAACAAAGAAGATAATGGAAAGGCTTTGAGGAAGAAGAGTAGTGGTGGAAGAGTTTTGAGTCGTAAGGGGTTATGGTCTGAGACTTGAAAGGAAGACCTGAGATGTAATGCAGAGTAAAAACGTGCAGCACCAAATGTTGGTGTATCTGGGTTCTAATTGTTTGGTTTCCAGCTCTGCAACAGGCCTCCTCTGGGCTCTTCGATAAGGCATTCAACCTTTTTGTGTCTTTCTTTCCCCATCTGCCAATGAATGATAACAATCTAGTTCACAGGTGCATTGTGTGGCTCAGTTAATTAACATTTTGAGGGGTTTTGCAGTCATCAGATGGCACAGCTATAGCAATGCTAAAGTTATTAGTTAGCAATCACCACTAAACACAAAAAAACACAGAAATTACTCTGCTCTCTAAAACTCTATGTACTTAATGTAAATTACTTTTTGATATATATCAAAGTACAGTTTTGTAATGTAATAACCTGGGACTAGGAAAAAAAAAAGATTGAACTGCCCCAAAAGGCAGAAAAGCACATAGCAGAATATCAAAAGGACATGAGCAGGCAAGATATTTAACTAATTTTTAAAGGCATGGCAGCAAGCCAGTGCCTGGTTAGGCATTTGTGTAAATCCTGTGGCATGTCTAGCTGCATCTTCAGATGTCTCAGTGCATCTGCAAATCTGACCCACACATCCTAAGCCACCAGCTTTGAGGCCATTAGCATGTCCTCAGTAGCTGTTTGTAAGCTCATCCAACTCTGTCCCCAACCTGTGGGGTTCACTGCCATGAGATGTCTGAACAGGTGATGATGGTGACAAGACCTTTGAAATGGACTTTGAACTCAAAATGAATCTGTTTTAACAAGAGAGGAAATTGTTATAGAAGAGAGGGGGGAAGCTGAGAGGGAAGAAGAGGGCTCTCTTTGTCCTATTGAGTCCGACCACTGACATCCCCTCTTCCCAATAGCAACCCGAATGGACCTACCTCTTAAATAAAGGTTCGCAAAGTTTTCTTCATTCAGACAAAGTTTTGGGGCAGAACAGCTGGAAACTTCGGCAACTTGTAACTGCAGGATGGGTTGCTCTGGATGCTCTGGATACAGCTCCCAACACTGTGCCATAGCTGTGAGCGGCTAGCTGTGCTGCAGACAGCCACACACAACCTCTGGCAGTGCACATGTGGCTCTGTGTGCCATATGTGATGGGCAGGACAGACTGTGGTTGTACAGGTACATGGAGAGCTGAGCCAGCATTGCACGTGAAATGTTTCCCATCTTCCGTCCTGCATTTTACTGCTCCCATGTTGTTTCAGCGTGCTCAGGGGCTGGTGCCAGGATGGAGGCATAAGCTTTTTGTTCAACTATGGGGAATCTTTAGCACCGAGTATAAAAAAAAAAAGAAAAAAAGAAATGCATCTGATTTTTAGTTCATTATAAGCATTTAGTTCATTAACAGCAAATCCTAGGGTAAAGAGAATGCTTTTAAAAAAATATCTAGAAAAATTAGGACATACAAAAGGCTGCATTGTTTATTAACAGCAAAAATTCCTGACAGAAAGTGCTTAGTATTTACTAATCCACCTAGACAGAACCTAATGCCATGTTTTAGCTGAAGGAGACTGCTGGTTGCAGCAGGCATTAGGCACAACTAATAATATGGAATGTAAAACGGATGTTCATAGTATGCAGAAATACATAAATAGTCCCTGAAGTAGCTAACTTTCTAGAAAAAGGAAGGAGAATAGGAAAAATACCCAGATATGCAGATGTCACACAAGTCCTGCTCACATTCTGAATTGATTAATTTTTTATAAATTTTAAATATTTTTGTGCATTCCCATCAATCATTTTAAAGGATATATTGGGAAGTACACAGATACATATACATGTATTTTAACTCAGAGTTGCTATGACTT
Source organism: Bucorvus abyssinicus (assembly GCA_009769605.1). Lineage (NCBI taxonomy): Eukaryota > Metazoa > Chordata > Aves > Bucerotiformes > Bucorvidae > Bucorvus > Bucorvus abyssinicus. Next base: position 7,958,208 of record CM020030.1, read on the forward strand.
TTATGCATGTTTTTCTTCCTTATCATCTTTGATCTGATTTATTTCCTCTAGCATCTTTTCTCCCAATTCTAAATCCTTATTTCTAGTAATTTGTAGAGCAATATAATTATGAAAAGAATTTTTAAGATTGATCCTGTATATTAGTGGTTGTGGCTGATTAACAAATCAGCCGATTCTGTTTGGATTTACAGTTGTGTACACAGTTTTGCAAGGAGTAAATTTTCTGATTTTTATTAGCTGCTAGTAACCTGTATTTCATGTATGCTCCCATATGACTTAGTCCAGCATCAGATGTTAAAAGTACAAAACAAGATTTTGTTAATTCATTACTGAAGTAAGTAATATCTCACTCCTTTGACAACAAAATATAGAACTGGAGCAGGGTGAAACTAGTGGTTTTGTACCACAGCAAGAGTAGAAGACTGGGAGTGTTGTTCCTGAAAAAGAATGCAGGATTATAACATAATGTTCTTTGTTTAACACACTTCCCGTATTTGCCAGCAAATTAAACTTAACTTTGTGTTGTGGAAGACATGCTGGAGTCTCTGTGGTATCAACTTCCAGCACTCCACCCAAGCCACTGGAAATAAAAGCATGACTCTACACCAGCATGCTGGCACCTTGTTTTAACAGATGAAACAACAGTAAAACTCACAGCTTCAAGGTAAACTGTGTCTGCCAAAACTACCTGAAGTTCATAAGAGTAATTAAGCTATAAACCCAGAAGAATAATTAAAATATGCAAAACATCTATTGATCTTGAGCAGCTGGTGACTTGTCAGTAACCACAGACACAGAACCAGCCTGCTTTAACTTACTGTTAATTTACAGTCTTTGATTAGATAGATTTTTCTGGTATGTATTCATAAAACTGAAGGGATCAGCCCCGCCATTCATTATATTCCTTTTAATAAATGACCTCAGTTTTGTATCCCAGCAGGGAGATTTGCAACAGTGAATGTTCTTGTCAATTGAAAATTTATCTTTTCTATGGGATGTTCCAAAAGATTAAGCAGGTGTGTTTAGGCATGAGACTCAGGTCACCTCCAGGCTGTAAGTAGCATGTGTGTTTTTATTTTGGGGTTTTTTATTTTAGATCTGCAACTTCACACAATAGCAGTGTCCCTGAGACCAGTGGATTTTACCTCTACTACTACCTTTGAAACAAAAATGTAACACACAAGGCAGATAAATACATGAAGAAATAAAGCCCCAGTAGAATATAGATGGATAATGACGACACCTGCATCAAGCTCATGAGAAAAAAACCTTTCTCTATAGAGATGTTTCGAGTTTATTGATCTTTGCAAGATCATTTTTACTCAGCCTCAAAATCTACCACAAAACGACTGACCTTTTCCTTTTAAATAATATGTAATTTCTGTTTTGATGGACTAGAACCATAGGGCCAGGTCATGGCCTGTCAAATTCTGTTGATGGCAGCGGAGTACAACTTGGAATAATGTCAGCCAAAATATCTTTCTGTTAAATTACCATTTTCAAGTCTGAGTAAACTATATAGTAAAAAATACACCAAACCCTACAAGGCAACCTGCAAAAAAAAAAAAAAGAAAAAGAAAAAGCAACAACAACAAAACCTGATGTGCAATGATGTGGTTATCTAGAAATTGACTTAGTTGCAGATTGCATTACAGTTTGAACTTGGATACCAATTCATAGGAAGGTAGCTCAAGCTCACAAAATTTCAGAACAGTTTTAGGTCAATTTAAGATATTTTTCTCATGAAACACTGCAATACTTGAAAATGTCTGGCTTTAGTGAGACATCCAGGGGAGATCGCTCTTTTCAGCTGAGTTGCTTTTTGAGTGGAGCACATTCACTTGGTGCAAATTGAAATTCTCAATCCTGAGAATAGTTGCATTAAGTCCTGCAGAGTGAAACCACTGGTCACTGCAAACTCAAAAGTCAGCAAGTGAGGCTCTGTATCAGAAAGGTCTGGAGAGCAACTCCTGTCCAGACACATGCAGGAGGCACCATTAGTCTTCATATTCACAATCCCATTTGCAAATGTCCATGCAAACTTGACTACTGCATCCAACTCTGTAATGTGTGTGTATTCTATTATCTAACACTTTGGCAACAATGGTGTCCATAGTTCCAGATTTGCCTTTAGAATGTGTAATTTGACAGGTAGGATTGAGTGCTGAAACTGTTGCAAGGCAGAAGTTAAAGCAGTAACAGATCCACTGTTTCAATCTTACCTGGACTCACTTCATTTTTATAGTTTCATACTGATGTATAAAATGGGTGGCTAATAGATCAGATGAAATGCTAGAGTTTGTTCCCTCTTATGGAGACACTAATTTTCTTAAACCCTTCCATTTCCAAATGGTGTACTCCTTGACCATTTTTTAATTCAAAGCACCCGTATTAATTCCTTCTACGGCAGTCCTCTGTGCCACAATTACAGCATTAGCATTAAGCCTTTCAGACTTGATAACAGATTCTAATTTTATCCCATCTGGTTTATTGTGATGATTTTTTTTCATGCCTGGAGGTGGCTTCTCCTTAATAATTTCTTCTGTACAAGATTGCTAGTAGGAGCTTAAAAGGGTTTTTTTTGCTGCAAAGACCAACTGCTGCTTTCTCCTCCATGAGGACAATGTATCAGCAGTTCTCTGGATAAATTGTCTAGAAGGCAATCATTTGGAAGCTCTTGCCAAGCTCGAGAGGTTATTAGCTTTTGATCTCTTTTCTTAAATAATATCACTGCAAATTTGCCCTAGCACACTGACATTAGATCTCTACTAGGCTATCTTCTTGAAAGGAAAGATTACAGAAAGCTCCTTTGTTCATTTACTGAAATTAAATAAAAAAAATTTCTTCAAAATTACAGCCTCAGATATTTGTGTGAACATCCCACTGCAGGCACTAGGGTGTGAGTGTACATGCAAAGGAACAAATGGATCCAGCTGCCAAGTGGGAATGAACAGGAAAGGAAGGAATAGTTAAAAAAAAAAAACAAAACCAAAACACAATTTCCCTTCTTCAGTAATTTTTTAAATCCTTCTCAGACTTGCATTTGTGTTGACAGTGGCATGGCTGGCAGTACAATAAGTTGTTCAAAGAAGATGAAGTGGCTAAGCTCAGGTTCAGGCTCCCAATGATAATAAGAGTGGAATTTTATGTAAGTCATTATTTCTTTGAAATATAACTTCTTCTCAATGCTTTTATATCTCACTCTGGGGACTACCATATAGTCTTCAGCCAGGCTTTCGAGCTTGCCAGGTCTACAAACTAACTTTGTATAAGGTTAACCATTCATTATACTAGATTACACCTCGCAAAGCTAAGAAATGAGGTCTGGTCTGTAGCTGTATACATAGTCCTCATCTGCAGACAGGTGTCATCTTTCAGAATCCTTTTTGCAAGGTGGATCATCATACGCTTTGAATGAAACAAGCCCATTCTTCCTGGGTGAGGGCAAAGATTAGAAAACAGGAATAATTTCCAGCCTCTTTGACAATATTAACAAATTAAATAGCTTTATAGCTGGACATTCAAGGAATACAGTATTGATTTTTGCCTCACTCTGACCTTTTGATATATTTTTTAGTAGTGTTGACTTTTAGGCAGTGATTACAACCTAAAATACACTTGCTATAAGAAGCCATATGTTCATGTGAACTTTTTAAATGCAATTTTAGTATTCTATTCTGACCTTGCTGCAGGATATATTGCCCTATAAACATATATATATGATATATTGTAGTATACATCCTATATATGTGTGTGTGTATATATATATACTGGTATTTAATCAGTTTGGACATCAATAGAGTTGGGCCACTCTACCAGTTAAAATGATTGCTATAGCTCTAAGTAAGTATGGTTAAAGTTATGATTGCATTTTTTTCAATATATATTTCAGATGCTGCTTGCCTCACTGAAAGACAATCAGTAAAACTAAGAACATATCCAGAACCTATCTTCAACATATGAGGGAGTAGCTCACTGCTTGATTCAGACTTTATGACTCAGTCAAAGCAAATTTCAGTTCATCTAGATAGTCTTTGATATATTTGAAGGCACTTACCTGTTTCAGATAGATAGTATTGTAAAAATATTTTAGATTGTTATTCAAGAGTTATATGCTCTTTGGGAGTTAGAAATAAAATACAGAAGTTAGTGCAGTTTGTTCTTTATGTTTTCTGTGGATTCTTAAATGCTCTGGGTCCCTTCCTGGTTCTCCATAGTTGAACTGTAGCTACCAAAACAATATTGCAATATTACTTACCTGTTGGATCAAGTCCCAGCATAACTATAATAACTCCACTGGCTTCTGCAGTTTCACTGGACAAATTCACCCCAAATATGAAGTTCTTAGTGTAAAACTTTAATTACCAAACCCCCCATTCTTTTTTTTTCTTTTTTTGACAAGGGAGTGTGTCTCATTGCGAATGATGTAATTTCTCCTTTTCCTTATATATTACCCTGGCCCTTTTTTTTTTTTTTTAACAATAGTTTTAGCTAGTCTTAATAATTTTTTCTATGAGCTTTACGATGCCTAAGCTCCTGCAGATGGCTACCCACTCCTCCACTCCTTCCCCCCCACCTTCCTGTATTACTTGGGATTTGGTACATTAAGCCGTGTTCAGAAATTAGTGATTCAGCATTTTTTTTAGTTTGGAACTGAGGTGCTCAAAAATATGCATTTCTTTGCCACATTTGACTAATATAACCACTATCACCAGCAAGAGCCAATATGCCTATTTTATAGGTATACCATAACTACTCTACCAGCTCTAGTTTATGTGAAATTATTCTCTCCATGCTATCACCTAAAAAAATGCATTTAAGATTATTGTTCATTTAATCCTCTCATGCATGTTTTTAAAATTCAATTTTAGCTTTCTTTCAACCATATGTTCAGAGTCACCCTCTTGTCATGTTTTCCCACTAATGATGCTGCAATGCAATATCTTTCTGAACTGAAGATTAAATTATTTAGTAAATCTAATATCTATCAATGCATAAAAGCAACCACCAAATCCTGACAATATCTGTTCTCCAGCTCAACCAATAGGCTGTCATTTATCATTAGATATTTTAGGACAACTTAGCCAGATTACCATTAATGTGACAATGCTTTTTTCTGAGCTAATTTTGAATTATATTTTTTTATATACATTTTTGTACAGCACCATATCAAATGTTTAGCAAAATCCAGAAATATTACATTTACTGTCTTCACTTAGTTGCTAGTTATTTTACTGTCTCCTTTACACTGTCTTCCTCTTCTAAGTTTGCATCTAGTATGGCATATCTTCTACATGATAGATAATGAGCGTTTTTCTTTAAAGAAACATTTCAATTTTGAAAACAGGTGGTCAAGAATCTATTCCACTGACACAAGGAAAAAAACTGTCTTGACTAGAAAGTAAGCCTCTTGTATATAAAATACAATACCTGCCATCTGAATTTGAATGTGAAATGTTCTGAGTATGTCACTTCAACAGTGTTCTATACCCAAATTATATTGTGTGCATAGCTGTTTTGTTTAGGGTTTTTCCTTTATATTGGCAGCTGCTGAATAAAAGCTGTTTCAATTTCTTTTTTTTTTTTTCTTTTGCTGATTGAGTGGTTTGCTCTAAGTCCAGTTTCTACACAGCATCTGGCACTTTTTATGCAGCTATAAAATATTTAAAAATAAGGTGAACCACTTTTTGGCAAGCCTGTTACTTGAAACCCAAAGGGAATTCCAGAGCCTACAGCAAGCTTTATTATCTCTCTGCCAATGCAGCACATCTAGTAATATGAGACTGTCTCCTGTGTTAATATCAAGCAGTCAGAGAGAAACAGATGACCCTTGTCACCTGTACAGCACACTGCCCTGACTTTGGTGTGACAGGTACCAAGCATTTCCTGATTAAGCAAAATTCTAAGCAATTACAACTGAGATACAGAGGGACACCTCAACATGCTGTCATACTTTTCACGATAGATCAAAGCATGACAGATTGTATATGGGCTAGAAAATAAACTTCAGAAAGAGGTTGGGCACCCTGAAAGCTGAAATGCATAAGGTCAGTCATTTCTGGCACGCTACTATTCAAAAGGTGGAAATGGGAATTAATTTCATTTTAATAGCATTAATTTTAATGCTATTAAAAAAGCCCAAGCTCTTTGATTGTTTATTGTTGTGACAGCTGAAACATACACTAGTGATGGTGGTAACAAAAACGGTATGTCAGGGCGTAGAGAAATACAAAGTGTTAGGTGCTTGCAGCAGGTGCTTAGACTGGCAAGAGACCAGGGAGAAAAGATTCCCCTCTCAAGCAAAAACTACCAAGGTAGCGTGTCTCTAAAACTCTACACTCAGCATTAGCAGGGTGTTGCCTGCGGAGGAGAGTTCTTAGATGTAACAGCACAGCAAAGAAAAGGTTCGATTTAATAAAATGTTTATTTCTGTTTGCAAAGAGTGCAGGCCTGGTGCTCAGCTGGAGTAGGCTGGCATGGCTCCATTGAACTAGTTGCCAGCTTTAGGGATTTATCAATGCTCTCAGTACTTTTGTACTTTTATAAGGCATCTCTGTAGATTTTTTGTGCTATTCCATCCTTTACCTCCTGGTCCTTGCAGTTTTGCTTGTCTGAGAACAGGTTGCCATGTCCCTTTTATATCTGATGGGAAAGTGAGGCTACCCCTCACAAAGATGGCAATTCCTAAGGCTTAAATGTGGTTATCTGTCTCGTCTGTGATTCTTTCAGAGTCCCTGAACTGAGATAACTGCACAGAAAGGAGGCTGCAGCAATCCATATACATTAGTGCATATGACACTCTCAAAGAGATGACAGGATTTCAGATTCATCAGATATGTACCTGGCCCAAAGCTGAAAGGAAAGGGTCTGGGGAAAACTAGCCTGATGTATGTTACCTTCTCTATTGTATCCTTCATGTTGCACTTTTGGAAAGCTTTGGACATAGGTATTGCCCTTGGAAACTGTTATCTACCACTGTGCTACAGGATTTATCTGTTGGCTGATAGGAATGTGGTAAGGTAGTTTTCAAGCCTTGCACATAAAATATAATTTAAAGTTCTCAAGATTTAGTCTTAAAGTTAATAGAGAAAAGGGGGGAAATCATTTTAAGTCAGTAAATTGAAGATTCCTCTTTATTTTCCTGATATGTTCTCAGGTACACTATAAAGGTATTGAAAGTGCTGGTTAGGGGCTTAGGGTATGCCTTCATTTCTGTGTGTTTTCCAATGTCCCTCTTTACAGGAAAAAACTCAGCAGCCAAGTCATTATGCCACTTCACTGTAGACAAGACAAGTGATTCTGGGGTTTATTAATCTCTTGAGTGACCCAATGTCCTGTAAAAACGGACATTTTAAAAAAGAAAAAGTTTTGTCTTTCCTGTGAGAAACACTATTTCACTATCATGCCGGCATGGAAAGGTTCAGGATCATGATAACTCTAAAAAATGAGTTCTCATGGGGATAGCACTGAGGAATTTATTTAGCACGACTTTTTATTTATAGTGATATAGAGTGGAAAAGCAAATATTCAGCAGCTATGCCATTCCTTCGTGTATGGTTGCACACGTGTTGGAGGGGGACTAAAAGCAGAGACAGTACAGGGCGCTATCTAGATAACTGTATCGCCTGTTGAGGTGAGAAAATACAAGGCAGTATGAGTAGTGAATCAATACCCCAGTGCATTTGTGTGTGCTATTTATACGAACGCTTTGTTTTGTTGTGTTTCTGTGTTGAGGAAAAGAAAGAAAGAAAAGGGGAGAAAAGAAAGGGAAGTCACATGACAAAGCAGTTATACTGCTATACCCTGCTTGTGATGCAGATACTTGATTTTACATTCTTAAGACGATATGAGCAAAAGGCCAGTTTTGTAGTCTGCCAGCATAACAAGAAGAAGGAAACTGCTAGAATCAAAATCTACCACAGTGTTCAAAACCTGGCAGTTCTGCAAGCCTCTCTGGTACCACTCTCCAAGCCTTTCCCCATGACTGGTACATGGACACATGCACCCTCCTGCCCTCTCCTGCCTGCAGGTGACCCAGATCCTTTGGACCACAGTAAAAAAAATCAACCTTCATGCCTAGTAAACATTTCAGGTCCTTAAATATCAGCTCTGGTCTCATCCCTGCACAATTTATAGCAGCCTACCTTCTGCTCGAATCATCTGCTCAGAAATAGTTTTAGAAGTAACTTCCAGTCCAGATTGAAGATGGAAATACTGCTCCAGTGGCCTTTGAGAAGACTCTTTTCTGTGCTGACATAGCTCTTTAATACAAAATAACATAAGAACATTGAAAAGCTTTTACCTCACTCCACCAGAGACAACATGCAAAGAACAATTCTATGATTCTACGAATATGTGGAAGATGCTTAGTGTGTGTCTGCGTGTTTGCATATAAAATATACTCCCAAGTGCTTAATGAAGCAATTCTAAATGTCTATAAAACATCTAAATATACGTATGTAAAATATCATATATATATATTCATCTTCCTTTTGAGTTATCAAAGCTCAATTCAAAAAAACTCATAGCTAACATGGTTTAAAACACTTCTGAGATTAAGTTCTTAATTTGCTTGTGTATGTTCAATATATGAAAAAAAAAATATCTCTGGGAAGACAGAGTACCACTGTCATTACAGTAGTGAAACTAGTCCTTTTTGTAAGGGATTGTGGAATGGGGGAAGGTGGATTACATCTGTTTTACAGGTATTGAATCTTATCTTGTTCAAAATCCTTAAAAACCTGGTAAGAAATTTTTCTTAAACATTGTATGAAGGAATGTACATGTTGGGGAGTATCCTCAGTTTACTGAAGAAATTTCATGGAATATAAACTTTCAATATTATGATATTGTAGGTTTCTCTTAGAGGGCTATGTGATAAAACTGCATTCAGTAAATATTGTAGTTCGCACATTTTTATGTTTGAGATTAAAAATTAAAAATGTCTTATATGCTTTCTACAAGTGTTTGAGACAATTCTTTAATTTTTTTTCTGAGAGTCATCTGGGAGATGCACGCAGCTTATTCAAGTTTTTGAAATTATTCACAGAAGTCATTTATTACTGCTTTTGCAGAGGGACACAAGAAATCTCCCCCCTTTCTCATTTTGATTGCTTCTTTTCTTTTATTATTATTCCCTAGTTGCACAGTTTTTTGAACTGCTGTGAAATATAAAGCTATTTTTATCACAAAAGAATATGCATAATGATATAAAACATATTTCAATTTATTTAGCCTTTTCTGGGATAAAGTCCAATTGCAATCTTTAAAGTATACCCTAGCTGATATTATTCTTCCACAGAACTTTCAAGATATGTTTTTCTGATAAAGACTCATTTAAATACTGTATCTTAGCTTTTTCCTGATTTAAACGTTCTGTAAAATAGATCCAATGTCAATCACTGACGTGTAGCTTCCACATATATTTATGCTCAAGCTGTCTTTTCCATTTTTAATCATCTTAGCTGTGCAATGATTATTTACATTTTCAGGAAACCGAACTCTCTACAGATCACCATATATATTTGCTTTCCGTTTATGCTCTGTGTTTTCTAATGACTTACAATATTTACAGTTACACTAAACTTGAACCTAGTGAAGTACTCAACCAGGAGATTAATTTTCAGCACCCAAAGCTGAGATATTTTGATGGGACAGTTGACAGGAGTATTTTGCCAGGTCCAGGCAAAACTGAACATTGTGACATTTAGGGTGATCATATATACTGAATTTTCACCAGGTTTGTACTGAGTGGCTTGTTCAATTGCTCTTTTCCAATGCTAAATATTTCTCTTTTGTTCATAAATTTCTTTTTCTTGTGTATTTGTGTAAAAAGACCATAGGTGCCCAACAGTTCTTTATGTTTTGTCTTTTAGCAAGCTGAAGTACTTGATTTACTTTATACATTTTCTGCCACATATTGGAAGCTTCTCCGGGCAAGTGCTGTTCACTGTCACTGCCATAACTAAGCCAACCAATATTAAACCTGGGGTGTACCAGGTGTAAAATCAATCAATCTCCTTAAAAAAATGGAGCAATACTTTCCTGTTTCATTTGTCGTAGAAAATAGGTCAGTCCTATCCTGTTGCAGATTCATGACTGTGTATTGAAAAAATTACGAGGTACTTGTTCCCAGCTACAGACACAGAACAGAACCTTTTTCTTGAGTGGGGAATAATCCTTGGAAGCTTCTTTTTTGTGCAAGTTATTCCTAGTACATTTTTCTCTTTAAGAATTGTGTTTCCTTCCTCCAAACCATCTGGCATCATCTAATGATGGAGACAGGTTGCCACCTATGCCTTATTTTTGTCTCACTTCCACCACTCTAATTTTCTGCCAAAGTTCTGTATGAGGATGACAGCTCCCTCTCCACTCTCCTTGCTTTTTTGCTTTGCTAGACTGGAGGTCAAGACATGTCCTCCTCACTGGTATGGTTCAATAAGGGCTGTGGATCTATCCACACTGCTCTATCACCATTGTTATTGTGTATATTATGTATATTGTCTATACTGAAAATACAAGTGCTGTGGTAACACAACAGGAACGAGGTCATTACTGTAGTGTATGCAAATGTCCCTCAGCTCCTTCTCTGCATTGAAACTGTGGCATATTAGCAGTAAACTGAAGGAGACTCCTAGGTTCAACGTGGTTTTCAATTATTTAACAATACAAGTTCATTAAATGATCTGTCTATTGTCTATTTGCTGCCACCCTCATAAAATTCCTTTCTTCCTTGCTTGCCAGGTGCATGGCATAGACTCTAAACCACAGTAAAGATGAGTCATAGTAGTCACTTTGTATTTCTCTCTCCCCTTGTTTCCTGTCCCAATAATAGCAAGTACTTCTGACCAAATTGAAGCTTTCAGGGTTTCTCTTCAAATCTGTTAAGCTATTGTTCTTTATTTACTATTAGTGAATTTCCTTTATCTACTGTTAGTGAAGGTTTGGGGGGTTTTGTAAACACAAAACTATTTTTCTCAACTTTACTAAATCCTCAGGAGATTCATATATAAAAAGACTTATTAGCGGAACCATAATTTTGGAACAATCCTTAACTAAAAAGATAGACCTTCTTAATCATATCTGTGCTTGAAATAGCAGAGTTTGGCAAGAAAACTGCTCTCTTGATCCAGAAAGAGTCCCAGCATCAGCAGTAGTGTCTGGAATTACAGGTGCAAACTGACCGTGAATATGAAGTATCTGCAGTGGTTTTTGTTGTTATAGCTGTGGCTTTACATTATTTCTGTTGGTTGCTGGTGGTTTGTGGGGTTTTTATTTTCAGTTTATTTGGCTTTTTTTTTTTTCTAGGAGTGTGAAAGCATTATAGGAAATTCTATGGTATGGGTAAGGGGTAAGAACTCCTTTATTTCTAGGAATAACTAGAATTCATTTAACCTTCCAGAAGTAAGTATTTCTGAAATACTAGGAGAAATGGCTACGGCAAAAAAGAAGAGGGACAAGCTGGTCTATTAATCTTTATTTTGTCGCTGAGCCTGATAAGATTGTTTTAGTGTTTCAGTCCATTAGTTGCAACTAATAATGGAAAAGAAAGTCTATTAAAACCACAAAAAACCTACATTGCTTTGTTTTGTGGTGGGCTATCAGATAGTACTTGACAACAGCCAAGGTGACAGCTGCCAGTTCATTTTAAAGCTTTGCTCTACCATTACATACAGATGTCTGGAAATGTTCTAGCTGTTGTTCCTTTGCTAATAGGTGTAATATGAAGTTGGTCTTAAGTGGTTTGTTACTGAGATGCAGGCTGGTTTTACTAATCTTCTGCGAGGAAAAGAGCCTTCTTTCTGTGCTAAAGGTCACTTCTTCATTTGTGCCTAAAACCTCTCCACCTCTCTTCCTTCTGTACCCGAACTTCTCTGTAGTAGAAAAAGTATTGAAAAGCTGTTTAGTTTCTGCTATTTTGGATTGTCTTGGGGTCCTGTGGAGTGGGCTTATAAAAGACGCAACCACTATTCCTTCAGTGTTGTTTTCCTTCCTGCCTCTTCCCTCCCCTCGCCCCAAATAATGCTCTTCAGCACAGCTGTTAATATGATCCAAAACTTGGTTTCTGAAGTCAAACAACAGAAAGTTTCTCGGAGTTTGTGAGCCTGGGTTAATTATGGTGCTAAACAATTTTGATAATATTAGTATCCAATGAGTTGAGAGTATTCCTTGAATGCTCAGGATTCACTGTGTTAGGAAGCAGAAATAATCCCAAGTGACTAGCTGGGATTAGTCACAGCAATTGCAAACAATGGTAGAGATTAGCAAAGGTGAAGTATTTGATAACACTCAATTTGTTCCCTGCATACATATTGAAGCCTTGAATAAAATTATTCTTAATGACAAACATATCTATAAAATGGAGATCTGTATGTTCATAATTCCACAGAAAGCAACAAAAAGATGACAGAACAAAGTTTTATCCAAATAAATAGTTTAACCAGAATTGAAAGGTTAAAAGCAAAGACAGAGAACCAGAATAAGAATCTGGCTGAGATTTAATATTACTTCTGATTCTGCAAGTCTGTTTGGATGAACTGTGGTTATTCAGTTCTAAAAATCAGGGTGTTTAGTAATTCATGTATAGTTTTATGTACACCTCCAGTACAAGACAGGCTTGTTTGCTATCTGTAGTCTTTAACAGTTTCATGAAATAAGAATGATGATATTTATAAATATCCTAGAAATATTCATCCAGACATAGGTAAATTCACTTACAGTCTTTCAAAAACTAAACTACTTCCAGGTCACAGTGGTGCAAATAATAGCTTTACCATAAGATATTCTGAATAATTCCTAAGCATAACATTCTGACATTTACCTAATCTAGCCTAAAAGATCATCATCTAATAGGAAACTTAATAATATGCATTAGATGTTTGTAACAAGGCAGACTTGAAGACCTTGCCCTGTGACACAGGAGTTCCCTCTTGCGTCACTGTCGCGGGTTGCAACTATGAGGCTGTTCTACCCGAAAATGTTTCCCGACCACACGGGTTTGGAGGCAAGGTAAACCCACCCAAACCTACACAAAAGAACTGAACGGCTCGTCAGGCTTTGTTTAGGCACAGGAAAAGGAATGTGATACACAGGGCTTCACTTAAGGGGGGTGAGAAACAGAAGCGTTTTAACAGTGAACGCAATCAAAACCATAAAGCGATCATTTAAATACCAATAGGGCTGGAAGGGGAGAGAGAGGGAGAGATTGATCAATACGTAAACAGGCATCTCCCGGTATAACACAGTCTCCCGTTCCGACCCCCATCTCCCGTTCACACACAAAGGACCCGCCACGCGGTCGCACCGCCGGGGCGGGGGGGCAGGAGGAAAGGAGTCATTGTCCGTCACCTGCAAAGTTTTCAGTCCGAGAAAACTTCTCCTGGAGCAAACCTCCATGCGGGAACGTGGTCCTTCTTCCTCCGGGGTGGCTGGGAGAAGACCTGAGTTCCGCGGGGGCAGAACCCCGCGGCTCCCGGCTCTGCCCCTCTGCGGAGCGGGGCACGGAGCGGACCCTCAGGGAACGCCTGTGGGTTTCCCGCGTGGCGCGCGGGAGCTCGAGCGGAGCCCTTAGAGCCCTCGTGCTTTTCCCTCGTCAGCGGTTTCTGTCCCCTCGGCGCAGGGTCTGGGGGCTTACAGCCGGTTTTACCCCTTATCGGGTGAAACTCTTTCCAAAAGCCACCCCCGCCGGTGATGGGCAGAGCGGAAAGGTCTACCGGCTGCGCAGAAGGAGCCTTTTACTGCCCCGGGGGCACTGAGGTACCTGCGGGGGGGTTTTCTCTCTCTCTGGTGAAGCTTCGCAGTTCTGCGGCACAGGGAATCGAAAGTGCCGCGGGCAGCCCGGGGCAGGGTCTGAAACTCCGCTTTTTATGCGCTTATTCGCGGAGGCGTGTCTGAGGATCTCGGCTCCCGATGAGGGAACCGAGAGGGCTGGCGCTGCTGTTCCAAAAGGCGCGAGAAAACTTTCCCGCGCTTCGGGGAGAAGGGGAAGGGGGAGAACAAAGGGCTCACCCTGCCGGAGCCAGCTTAAAACCGTGACAGTCATTCTGATATCAGGGCCTTGAATTCTGCGTGCAGATGCAAAGTAATTATCACTGGGTCATAGAACCAGGTGCTGTTGTTGACCATTGAGGTTATAAAAAGGAATTAGAGGCTATTCTGGTAGAAACAAGGTTTTTGAGATAAAGGGTAATGTAAGCATAGCTATGAGGTGACCCAAGTGTGGTGAAGAACCTGGGGTTTCCATTTAATGTTTGCAATAGCTGCCCAAAGTTTTAACTGTGACCTTGAGGTAATGTGGTATAAACCTGCTGGTTTGTACCTATGAAGGTCTGGGAAGAAAACTTTTCTTCATGTTGGTTCCCCAAAATTTGAAATGTGTGAGTAGTCTGAGATCTTCGTCCTTCTACTGCCCAGAAGCTCAAAGGAAAAGGTGAGTGTGAAATGTAGTGGATGTGTATGTATTTTATTTGATGCACTCCCTCACTTTGGTGTTTCTGTAATTATGGAAGATGGAGAATTTTATGGGATGTGAACAGAATATCTTTGGTATTTCTAGTAATTTATAAGCTTGAAATACCTTAAAATGTGTTCTTTGAGTAAAGCTACATGGTTAATAAGTTGGACAGCAGTGTCATAAACTATAATAGACTGCTTCTTTTCTCCCCATTTTGCTGCTCTGGAGCTTTGCAGGATGTCTTTCTTACTACCTCCGAGTCTTTTCCATAGCAATCTCTCCTAGCAGGTCACATAGTGTATCCTTGTCTGCATATCTTAAATGCTGCATGATTTATTTTCATTTATGTGTCTTCCTTTATTGTTAATTAAACTAAAAATAACATCTCAGGTTCACAACAGCTTTGCTGTTTTAATATCCAACTCTTCTTCTGCTCTGTCCCTAATCAGAACAACTGAATGCTCTAAGGAAAAATAAACAATCTTAGCCTTTGTATTACTGTTTTTATTTAGAAATTGTCAGAGCACAAAATACTGCCTGTGCTGTTATAATAATCCATGCACAAGGAGACAGATCTTGGCTCTGGGGAAGGCTGACCTATTTAATAGAAAGATTGGCTAGCACAAGGAAGCCATTTTTTAAGCAGATTGAGGTCGCTGTGATCTGCAGGGATATGTGTGTTACAACTAATAAGTTATCATTGGACCCATGATGCTTTCCTCCTGATTGTTTTAATTCCAGCAAAAGCCATGGAAAGTCCCCCAACAGTGTCTGTTGCTGACCTGCTGGGTTTACAGCTCCAGGTAGCCACACACTTTAGGCTACTCATTTTAAAATATATCACTGACAGCTTGGATGCAAAGGAGAAAACTTAAAAATTGTGAAGCTTGAGAGATGAAAGGAGAGTGGCAAAGATGAAACACTGGTTAGAATTATTTCTTTTTCTCCACACAGAATAACTGAGTAATTGCAACCTAGCCAGATCTATGCAATGAAAATAATTTGTCTCTACAGCAGACAGCTGCTGTTTTCATGCTCCTATGGTGGTACCATTTGTGTTACACATGTCCACTCATGACATTCTTGAGCTCCATTAAATTTGCCTTGAATATCCCTGAATATGCAGATTCTCCATGCTACTTGATCAATTTTATTTCCTGCCTTTTAAATCAGCAGGAACTTTAAGGACTCTAAACAAAGACAGGAATGTGGCCACCTGGTAGTGAAACAAACAATGGCTAATAAAATTCATCCCATCAGGCAACCCATTGAAATTATGTACATTATTTCTGCTTCCTAGTTGAGAGATACAGCTTTACCATGATGAATCCTAAATGGTTTCATTAAGTTTTCTTCACTCTCTGTTCAATCTTTTAAAAATTAATTACCAATTTCTCATTCTGTCAATTGGTGAAAACCTACACAAATTATAAGAAAGAGCTACTGAAGTCATAAATATTCTTTCAGAGTTCTATTATTATATAAAACTACTCTTAAAAAATTTCTATGTTTAAGTCAGTGATATGGCGTTTTCCAATGAAGTGTATTGTCTACAATTATTGAAATTACTCATGTTTAAAAACAGAAGATGGCTGTCCACTTTCTTTATTGGAGTGGCAGACGATGATACTGACCGTCTAATGGTGTTATGTGAACCACAGAAAACATGCAGAATATTGTGGTGGTGTACCTAAATAGGAGTGTCACTTGAAAAGATTATTTTTGTTTGTTTGTTTGCTTTCATGTTAACATGGTGTTTACATTTGGATAGAATGAGCGTGCAAGGGAATATACCATTTCTAAGCAAGGAAACCTTTCAGTATATGTGGCCATATGTAACTGAATAATAAAACAGAGAATCTGCCTATTTATTTTTTTGGAGGATTTCGCTCCCCCAGGGCTTGCCCAGAATGCATGGGTTTTGCTGTTCTAGCAAAAGAAGGATTAGATATTCTCTAGTATAGTGCATAACAGCAGATACTGGGGTTTTGAAACAATGTTAGTTCAAACATGTAACGTCACCATGGATTAAACAATATTGATAATGGTGAAAACAATGTGGATAAGAAAAGGTAGCACTTAACTGCAGTCATCAACAATCCAGCAAAGAATTTCAGCTTCTTAGTTTTCTTGTGCATTGTAGCCATTTACAGTCTATCAGCACATAACATCTGTTTAAAAATTATATCCCTGTTTGGTGGGATGAAAAGGGTGCTGAGTTCACCTAGGAATGTAAGTCTTCTGATCAAAAGATCATTAAAAAAAGAGGTAAGACATACTAATAAAACCTAGTATGTGATCTTAAGTTTTCCTGCCCCCGTAGGATTTTTTTTTAAATAAAATTCTCAATTCTGACATGTTTAATTCAAAGAAAATAAACATGTGAGTTCTGTGTGGTGTATCTCTGAGGGTCATTCTACAGTCATAGAGACAACTCAGGTATCTTAAATGCACCTCAGTCACCAGTAGTTCAACCTTGCCCTATGAGAATCTTTAGGGCTTTTCTTGTTAATTATTCTTCTGAATGCCACTTAAGCATCACAGTAACCCCATCTCTTACTTATGGCTGTCTCAGCTTAGTCCCTCTAACTCTTCTTAAGGGAACTGATGTTAAGTTCAGTTTCTGTTCATGAAGTTTAAAATCCACCTTGGTTTTTGTATGCTCTCCATCATTGTAGTAGAATTTCTCTCCTCTAATACATATGATAACAACGATCTGGTATTAAGAGCTTTGTTAATAGTTTGTGTATAAGCTTTATATTTTCAGTACTTCAAGTTTTCTATTATTTTGGATTTTCTTCATGAAATATAATGTGTGCTTTCAGAAGAGGGAAAATTCAAATGTAAGTGGTGATGTCTCTTTGGCTGAATAAGTATTCTTGAGCAGAGGAAAAAAGTAGGTCAAGTTAAATACATGCCTGCTGGTATATAGATTCACCTGCTTTTCCTATAAAGCAGACAAGTAGCTGATTTGCATTTCATACTGCCATGCACATTTTAAATCCCTTTTGTTTGATCCCCTAAAGTCTTTTTAGAATTTTGGAATGGTTCTATAACTGGTGACAACATTCAGGGCTCCCTTTAAATTAGTAGAATCATGATTATTTCTGTTAGATATGGACCTGTGCTGAATATAAATTTAGAACAATGTATGTACACCTCCAAACAGACTGCATGCTTTCTCCTAGACCATGACACCTCAATCAGTCAGTCATTAACATTTATGTAACATGAGGGCAAATTAAAGCAAAGCTAACTCAAACAACCTTGTTTAATTTGAATTCTGTCAGGGAGTCCTGAGTCTATTCCTGAGTGGAGTAGCATGGAACTATGAAAATATTATTCTCTTTTTGCTCTTACTTAATTTATACCTTTTTAGATGAATGAAAAATCAAAAGTAAGTGAAGGTCCTTGATATAAGGAAAAGGGAAAGACTGCTCTTGCAAGGATGGTGTGTTCTCGAGCTGGAGAATGGAAGTTGATGCCACTTGGACTATGTGGGATTCAATATTTACCCCTTTTTCAAGTCAATGGAAATCTTGGGTCTGAGTTTACTATCTGTCATCAGACAGCAATTCCAGCTTTCATTTCTATCTGCTGTGGAAAACATAAAAAATAAAGGGAGTTGATTAGGAATTGGGTAGAGCATTTGAAAGTGGTGTGAGGTACAGTTGTAAGTATAAGTATTTAAAATAATATTTGTTTTGGCACTTGTATGTTCCTGCAGAGTATATAGGTGTAAGAATGTAATTGTACTAAATTTTCAACAATTTGTCTTGGATATGACTATCTATGGTGTTTCCATGAAAACAACATGGCTACAGTGATGTAAACTTAGACTGCATGAAATAAAACTGAGAAACAAAGCCCAGTAAAACATGAAGGTGTTCTTGCATAATCGTAAATTCAAAATTATGTTAAGTAAAGGCAGCAAATTGTTTATATTTTGGCTCATCAGCTTTAGGTAAATGATATATCAAATATTGGTCCTCTGTATTATTGCCAAAAATAACTTCTTCATGTGCCCCTAATGATAAATACCACTATTTAGTACTGCTACTGTGTTAAACCAAAATAGCTTCAACTAATCAACTACACAGAACAGGCATGAGTTAGAAGGCTGATTAAAGTTACTATGAACTTTGAGAGAGGATTTTTATATCAGGAAAAGACTGTGACACTGAAGTATGACACCATCCCAAGCTCCCTTTTCCACATAATCGAGAGGCCTAAATAAGCCTAAACTTTATTTTCCCCATCTTTCTGGATCAACTGAACTGCGTGACAGTGTGTGTAGAAAGGAGCTGAATTTTGATACTGCTGATACTGTCAGTTTTGATACTGTCAGTCTAGGTATGCTGTCATTTTAGTCTCGTGGTTTGGGCCAGCATAATTCATACGATGTGAGATGCTGGGTGGCTACTAGTTGCCACCTTATGTTGCAGGTACATGTTGGAGGTTTCAAATCAGATGTCAATGAAAACATTGCTATGAACCTGTCTGCTGCTCTTATTCTATATGAGGCGTGCGGGATCTAACTTTCATAGCTAATTTTATACTCCTGTTATCTTAGGACTTCCTATATATATGTGTAACTGTCTTTAGAAGGCCTAGTCAGCTTATAAGGTAACGGTCTTGCTGCAAGAAAGGAGAGAAATGGAGTAATAAAGTTCCTTAGAAAAGGCTTTCCCAGATAACTTGGACTTTTTCTGTAGGTTGCATGACTAGTGGCTTCAAACTGTCTACTAGTATGATGGGTAACAAATACCGGTGAATGTCATGAGGTCTGGTCCAAACCAAGTGTACAAGTATATGTGCCTTCAGGCCTTAGAAGGAAGAAATGAACACAGCATGTTACTGCTACTGTAATCAGGTGCAAGCTCCACAGTACCTGAGGGTCTCTCATGTAATAGAGAGGCATCATTAATGACCCATTGAATTGATTCAATTCATATTCTAACATGAAAATCTATGGAAGAAGAAAACTAGGAGGCCAAGTCAGATGTTGGAAGAGAAATAGCCCTTTATGAAGATAACAAGGTGACTGATTCCTTCTGTTCTTCTGTAATGTTGTCTTAAGTGTTGCTCTACGTGACTCTTACATGGTGCTGTACCATATCAGCATTTGAGAGCAAGAAATGTATGGTGCCTGCAATCTTAAGTTGTAGATGACTGTGACCCAAGATATTGGCAGTATTGTGCATGTCAGTTTTAATGGCATATGGCACTGCTTATTTCTCACTCATGTTGAGGGGAGGTCTGGACCTAGTGTGGCCAAGGGAAGACTGACTTCTTTAACAGACTTGGGCCTTCATATGTGTCTAGAGTGAGAATTTTGGTTGAACTGCTTATACTTTCATTATCTCAGGTGTAACTTAGAGTCTAAAATAATTGATTATGAGATAAGTCAGTGTGATGAGATCTGTTGTTGGGTAACACAGAAGATCCCTCATCTCTTTCTAAGGAAAAAAGAGTAACTCATATTTTTTGAAAGTCAAAAACCCTAAAAGGTTATCCAAATTCCACCGCCCTGAAGATTTTGTGTGTATTATTAAAAAAACTCTAGTGATCTTTTTTAACAAATTACACTGTTATAAGCTGCTCAAAAAGGAAGCATACTGCTATACTGAATGGTTATCTTACAGCATGCATTTTTTTAATTTAAAAAAACATAACCCAAAACCTTCATGGAACTTCCAATGCATATTATTTCAAAAACATTTATTTTTTACATAATTGTGAAGTCTTAAGGATTTTCCACTTCTAATAAATAAAACTTAGATATATTAAAAGCATCTTAAACAGCTCTTCCCTTATAAATTGAAAATGATAATTCATTGTCTGGGTTCCTCCCAAGTCTGTGTTAAGAAAAATAAAATTATTATATAACTGTCTAACTCCTTTTGCTGCAGGATATCTTACAGGAGTAACTTTGACATATTTGTGTCTCATGCCTTAAGAAAATTCTCTTTTTTTTATTTCTATGCACATTTATTCTAAATTAAAAAGGAAGGTTTCATCTGTCTTTTGGTAATAATAGCTTATTTTATTAAAGGAATAGAGGATAGTAATTAGTCCACAGTTCTAACTCTCTGTTTTAATCTGTTACAAGCTAAAAATCATGGCTGTATCACTTCATTTCAGAACACAAACTTTTCTAGCACACTGTGTTTTGTAGGGGGTGATATAGGTTGAAAGTGCAGCTTTAAATTGCATTCACGGTGTAGATCTGTGTTCAGATATGGGCTCTGCTGTTTGCTTTGTCCTACTTAACAACATTCATATACTTCCTGTCGCTAAACCTTTCTGCCATATGGGTCCTCATTTGTAGTCCCTGACTTATTTTTTCCAACAGATATTCTAGGTGCCCACATTGGAAGGGAGACTGCTCTGGGCTCCTGTTAACAGAAAGGAGAAGGGGACTAACTAATAAGCTTGTGATCATGAGCAAAACGGCAATACTTTTTCATACATTGTGTAGGGTTTGACAGTGCTGAAATACATCGGAATGCTGA
Organism: Bucorvus abyssinicus; assembly: GCA_009769605.1. Classification (NCBI taxonomy): domain Eukaryota; kingdom Metazoa; phylum Chordata; class Aves; order Bucerotiformes; family Bucorvidae; genus Bucorvus; species Bucorvus abyssinicus. The sequence continues at coordinate 7,979,175 of CM020030.1, forward strand.
AAGCATAGAGGACAAAGGTTAAAGCATGAATTCAGTAAAATGAGCGCTATAAGGATCCCTCAAGGCCCTTTAACAGCCTTAAACAAACAAACCTCACTAAGAACCATGTCAAGAGGCACTGTTAAAGTAGTTCTGAGTTTTTCATTAGTCTGTTTTATGGTATTCTTGGAAAAAATGTCCTGGTGCCATCACACCATGGAGGTTTTAAAAAACTGTTAACTGCAATTCCAGCAGAAGCATTTCTGGGATGATGTCAGAAATGTAGATAGATCCTCAACGTTAATTATGTTTGCTTCCTTAATAACCAAGAATAAAAAGATTACACAAGAAGGTACTTGTCATAGTAGTCAGCAATTCAAGGAAAAAAAAAATTGTCTGTGGTTGTGTGGGACCATCACAATAAGGTCAGAATAATGGGATACACAAAAAAGGGTTTAAAGCCAAAGCCAGGAAGAATTCAAACCAGGATGAAACTGACAAATGTGAGATACTTGGCTTTAAGATAATCTTTAAAAAGTGATATTTGCTATTTCTGTCTTCGTGGTCATCATGAGGGTTTTCTACTCAGGTGGGTGAATTGAGTATGTCACAAACAATTTGCCCAAGCCCGTGGAGGTAGCCAGTATAAGAATCAGCCTTTCTTTAAGTCAATGTTTATTTAAGAAGATGTATTGTGACAAAACCCCTGTATTTTTAGAGGGAGTTCCCTAGATTTTTTCTAAATTATGTTGTGGTAACCACTTGTCTGCTATGTTTACTCTGAGTGAATTTAAAAATGAGTCAAGGTTCTGTGTTTTTGTAGACTTTTAATAAATGCTGTGTGGTAATATACTTTGCTTAGGGACCAAAAATGCATGGAATTTTTCACCTGTTGAACATGTCTGTTCTACGTCTCAAAACTGGAGGTTAAAAGTGAGTAGTTGTATTACCCAGTGATATTATTGAACATCAGAAAGAAAAAAATGGGTGGGGGGGAACCCACTGTGTTGACAAAAGAGAAATAGATTGATAAATGATGATAAATAGATTATTAAAAGTATGCCAAAAAGTCCCAAAGACACTGTATTACATTAGTGAAATCCTCTCACACTTCAGTTTACACTTACATTTTTGAGGTAAGTTCCATGTCTAATTAAAATTTAATATTGAATGAAAGACAAGTAATTAAGAATGGGGCTAAGATGAGGCAAATAATTTTTTTCTTATATATTGAGCCTAGTGATACTAGATAACAATGGTTGGCTCATAACTGGATGATAATTCCTCTTGATTAGGAATCTTTTCAGTATTGCTTCTCCTATTTAGCAGCCTCTGCTACCTACTGTGTTGCATGCAGGGAGGATGGAAAGTAAACCAGCTTCTCGTGTTTCGGTGTTACCTGCTTGTGACACTGTTAGCTTTTTTTTTATGGAGTGTGCTGTGCTGGCAAAGCTGGGAATCGAGATACTGACCTTGGTATTGGGGAGGTGATGGAGAAGTTTTCTCTAATTATTTCAGGATGCCTCCCTGGCAGAGCTTATTCTCAATTTCGTGTCCTGCCTGGCATGGGCATGCTTCAGTACTTCAGGCAGAGGAAAAATGGTGTCCAAGAGATAATGAAGTTCTAAATTCAGGTGAAAATCCAGCAAGTCTACTGTGAATTAACAATTAAACAAAACCCCCACTGCCAACAAAACTTTTTTTAGACTTCAGAATACGGTCAGACTTTCCTTTTATCTGTGGGATAGTCTTGTTTGAGTTATTCCCTTCTCATTGAACTAACCTATTTTACTATGCTGTAAGACCTGCCGATTTCATTGTACAATTGAGCAGACTTTTAAACAAGGTCCAGGAACAAACTTTCCTGGCAAAAACCAAAGTGCTGAGACAAACATGTAATTTGGAATAAAACTAGTACAAAATACAAAAAATTGAAATTGCAACTGCGAGTAAAGTTAGATCAGCTAGTGCAACTTCTAGGTGTAGGAGAACTTGCATGTATGTTCAGCTGTTTGTGTTTGGCTATGACCTTTGAAGGTGGTTCAAAGCAAACCACATAATTCTGCAACTTTGTTCTTTATAGCAAAACAATTATCCACTATTTCAATTGGTTCATGAATAACTGATCAGTCTTGTATTTTTGAATAACTGAGTACTTCTCATCTATTAGAAAATCACACTGGAAAGTATCAGATAACTGACTGCCTCCTTTAATTTCTTAATGACAGAATAAAAATACTTACAGGAGACTTATGTTGCCTTACAGTGGGATATTAAGTAGTTAAAATCTAATAGCTTTTCTTGAAATGGAATTTTATTCAGGAATAAAAAGAAGATCAGCTTGTCTTTGAAGTAGAAATAGTCAAATCTTATTGGCTTTCAAAGAAAAAAAAAAACAAACTAAACCAAAACTTTCTCCTGGAGTAGTGATGTTTACAAAACTTTTCTGGGGAGTTGCTGCTGGTGGTTCATATTGAAAAAAAATTTTTCAGCTAGGGTGTATACGTTAATGTGGTTTTTTTCCTTTTCCCAAGAAGATCTATATCTCTGTTTTTGTAGAAAATCTCTTCCTTACAAGTATGCTTGTGAAGCTCTGCAGATATTCAATTGTTTTAACCGAAATTCCAATTTACTTTTGTTGTTATTCTGAGAACTTTTGTTCTATAACATATCCCAAAGGGAGGAAGCTGCCCTGAAACATTTTGAACATGGATATATGTATTTGACGTATCTGTCTGCAATAAAACAAGATGTCACAAACCTGTTCTGGGAAAGCAAAGTAGAGGAAAAGTTAGGAGTATCTTAAAATTGTCAAACTGTACTTCTGAGGTAAGGACCCAAATAAAATTGCAAATATGAGCTGTCTTAAAACGGGCAAGCATATGGATTTTTCTTGAGTGCAAAACTTCAGCACTGCTCACTGGCACTTCAATTGTCTCAAAGATTTTTCAAGAACCTATTTGTCACTACACTGGGTGATGACAGCCCCAACATATTTGTCACTATAAGTGACAAATAATGTCCACCACTAGGGACTTCTTGGTTGTATTTCACTTGTAAATCACAAAAACAAGGCATATTTGAAATTCCCCACAGAGTGAATGAAGGACATTCTACATATTTTATTTGTATATTGCACTAGGCTAATTTTACATATAATATGTAAGTATGATTGCAGGAAAAAAAAATTTGAGACGTTTTCCTTCACAGTTTGCAAAAGTATCTTCATAAACCTACTGAGGAAAACATGAGTTTGAGCTTTTTCACTCTGAACTGAAACACTGAAGGAAAAAAAAGAAACACAAACCAGTTTCTATTTTGCAGCCAGTGGAATGAAACTCCCAGAAGGTTACTCCTATTACTTATTGACCTGAAAAATCTGACTTGGACAAATAATATTGCAGTATCTATAGTATACAAATACTGAACAGAAAGTTTATAGTAGAGCCAACATTCAGTCTCAAAGCAGTGAGGACTGCTTTGGTTATAACGCACAGCAGATTTGGCTGCTTTGTGAAGTTTGAGGCTCTATCAGACATGGAGATATTGCTGGTCTTGTCCGATTTATTTAGTTTTTGCAAATCATCTCACCCTCCATACAAAGCTCTTCAGTGTCCTGGCATTGAAATTGTTGCTGAATGCATTTTGTTCATGTGATGGATTTTTTGTTTTTATTAATATTTCAGATAGTTCTGTGTATAAAGACAAGCTTGGAATGAATCTGAAGAGTTGCATTTTCTATTTAACACATCTCGAATACATGAAACTATTATATAATGTGGTTTAGTGGTATTATGACTATCACAATACATTAAGTATGAATGCTCCTGCCCTAACTACAGTAACCTGCACATTCATGCTAGGGCATTGTCTGCCTTATAGTTTTAGGTGAATGTTGTCTTACTGGCCTAAAACCAATTCCATATGTAAAATACAACCTGGGCATATACACATATTGGTTTAAATGCAAAATTCAGCTTACAAGTGCTGCATCATAGTAACATTGCTATAAGGAAAAGATTGAAAGACAGTTTTTCTGCATGCTTGGTAAATATTCCTTTTCTGATGAACCTCATTCTGATGTTCTTCAGCTTGTTAACAGAGATGATCTGTTATTGAAGCATCTGATCAACTACATGGTGATAATCTCTGTTACTTTATAAAGATTTTACCTTTCCATCTAAAGCATATTTCCTGATGCATATGTAACCTTTTCCATACTGGTTTAGGCAAATTAAGATAAAAGAACTAGCTTTCAGCTGAAGTGCTTCTACACTCTTTTCAAAAGGTAACCTTTTCTTTAAGGTTGTTTTCCATGATGCTTTCAGAGAAGGCATGATCTCCTTGCTTGGGCTAAAATCGGAAAGAAAACCAAAGACTACTTCTACAAAGAAGTTTTTCTCTCATCTATCAACAAATCTTCAAACCTCACATTTAATTAAGGGCCCCTTTTACTTGTTTGCAGCATCTTAATTCATTTGATCCTTAACTACATTTACAGTCATTTTACAAGTACAGTTAAACTGATCCACTAAACTTTCATCACTTCCCCTAGAATGTGCTGCCATAATGCTACCTAAGAATGATACCCATTTTTCTCATTCTTAAACTGTATCTCAATAGAATTTGCAGTTCAGCCATACAGGGAACTTATTAGCATCACTAATTCTGGTTTTAAATGCAATTACCCTTTTCCAAAACACAGATCAAGTAGAGAGACTTATTTTGCTCACTTTAAATGTATTTCCAGTTTACTTACACTACACTGAGGAACCCAAGACCTAGCTAAAAACAGTGGGTTTTTTGTAACAGGGTACCTTTTCTGTGAACACATGCTACATAGCAGCACAGATAGGCTTTTGGCATTCCACACCCCTTGCAGCCTGGGGCTTACAGCTTTTCGAAGTCACTGCTAAGGGGAATATAAGAAGAAAGTTGAGCCTTGGATATTCCAGCAATGGTGAAATCAGAGCTATGGAGAATCAGTGCTGAGGTCTGTGGACCTAGTCAAAAGGAGCTTTGCCTGACCAAGGACTCCACAGAAAATCTGAGGATGGAATATGTTTTTTAGTGAAGGATTATTGATTCTGATTTTTAAATAATATTGTAGCAACACATTGCCCATTCTTTCAAGAATTATTTGGTTTTGCTTGATAATCAGAGGATCAAAAAAGCAATGAATGTATGGGAAAGATGGATTAAATACTTGAGGGTGTGTTTAGGGATGGGGGGATAAACCAATATTGGAAACATTGGTACAGTGGGAAGATGTCATTAGATTATAGGTAAATATTACAAGAAATAGGAACTAATTCTCAAAACTCAAGTTTCCTTTTTTGTATAAATTGGAACACAGTTGGCTAGTTATTGTCTGAAGTTGATCTGTAGCCAAACAACCAGTTCTTTTAACTTTGCTCTTAAAGTGCAAGCATTAATGCCAGAGCAGAAAACAAGGTTTGTGAAGAAATCTTTCCAGAAAACATGGAAGGAGAAAGGAGGCAGAGGAAGCTTGTGGATGTTTAATTGTTCTCCTGCCAGAGCAAAATAACTGCTCCCTTCCTCAAGGATGCCTCACACATGTGGCAAACAAGTGAAAAAAGGAACATGTTGAAGGCCAGCTTTGTGAGGCATAATCCAAAGAATGTTAGCACTGGACTACCCTAACAATTTTCCACCAACTTTCACTAGTGTTTAAGCATTATAGTAGCAGAAAAATGCTTTAGTGCCTGCAGGTTTTGGGTTTTGTTTTGGTTTTTGTTTTTGTTTTTTTTTGAGAACTACATATAATGTAGTTATATGGAAAATTAGATAAGCTAGTAGTAAAAACAAATCATATCTTCTAGGTGAAATGAAAGGTACATCTGTCTTAAGGTCATGAATTGCCTCATTTCTTTCTGAAATTTCTAGATGGTGTTTAAATAGTTCTATTAAATGCTTCTATATTCTATTAAATATAAGGCGTCAATAATGTTTCCATTCATTACAAGTGACAAAGTCATGGCTGCAAATGCAGTATATCAGAGCTTAGATGTTAGTAATTTCATAAGAGATTCCTAGTTATTTCCTGATCTAACAGGAACAGATTGTGAGGAAAAACACTGGTTAAAAGAATTGGTGGCTTTTCTCCAGCACTGAATTATGAGGTCATTACTACTTGTTAAAATACTTATCCCACTCAAATATTCATGACTATCTATTAGGTTTCTTGCAGACAGGGAGATTATCATAAAACATCTAGTGCTTGTAATTAGTTGGTAGTTTTCATCGGTATTCAAGATTAGTCAATTACTCTGATCTGTAGCCACTAAACTGCTAAACGAAAGCAAGTTCTGTGTGGGAAGGGTGCTGCTGGTGGCTTTACTTTCAATAGTTTTCTTCTGCATTACTTGCAGCACTCTGAAACCTGAAAATGCAATTTCTCTTGCTATTGATTTTGTCCTCTCCTATTTAGTAAGCACTAGGGTACATGGCAATCTATGTATGTACCTTCTATATGGTGAGCTCAGGATATGCTTTATTGTTTTAGTGTGATGCTTCTTCAACTTGGGACCCTGGTATCACTGGCTATGCAACAGTGTACCTGCAAAATCAATAGTAGTATTGGTTCACAAAGTTCTGATGAACTCCCTCATTTTAGTAGGTGTACTACTAAATTTATGCATTCTCCCACTCTATTTCCAGCATACAGTATGCAATGTATGCAAGATCATTGTATCCACAGTGAAGTTATTGTTAGGTGAGACAGCATGTCATTCTTAATCAGGAGGCTGATTTACTGACAAACTATTATGAAAGTTGCTCACTTTAAATGAGAACAATTTTTAAACAGTCTGTAGTGTCCAAGTAAAACAAAGAATGTGCCTAATTGCCTGAACTGTTATTTCTGAATATGGAATGACAGGCAAACAAGTATATATCATAGAAACAACTGTTCAGCTTGCAAAGCTCTCTGTTTATTCATGATTCAAAAAAACTTGGGATGCTGGATCTATTTTCCAGGAGGATCTCATTCACTAGCCAGTAAATTTTGTCATAAAGAGGAAGCTCATAAAATTGGTGTATGAAATGGGAAATGTCGTGGTTGAATCCAGGAGGAAACAAAAGTGTGGCAACTCTTACAACTGTGAGAGATCTTTTAAAATACCTAAATTTGTTGTAGTGTTTTTTCTTGTGGGAGAACAGGGAAGACATACTTGCTTTAAACAGGAAGTGGTAGAGAAAAGGTAAAATTACAGAGATGAAAAATAATGACAATGTTTACTGATTTTCTGACTATTAAGACTTGTTGAGGTCAACAGAGGATCCAGGCTGAGGAAATTGACCTTTGAATGTACTGAAGAAGGCAGAGCTATGCAGCACTACAATGACTTAAGGATGGTTGTATGTCCTACGCGTGTCCATTAAATGTCCAATTCTCATAGACTCTCTAAGTGTTGGATCGCCTGAAGTAGTTGTAAGGTGCACGAGTTTGTAATTTTGTAGCTTCAGCCCTATGTTAAACTGCACTCTTAATATTTTTTCTCTTATAAGGAAAACTTCATTTATTTATAGGTTTGTTTTAATTAAACATTTAATTAAAATGTCTATCACCATAAAGAGTTTCCTATTAAACACTCTGGTCAAGCAGAGGAGCTGTAGGAAACATCACTGTGATGACACCACTCAAGTGTGGTGATGGTTACTGTTTCACCCCTCTGAACAACATGGTAGTTAAAGGATTTCTCTAATCTGGGATAAGATTACTAACATAGCTGAAGTGTTCTTAGCTGGTTTAAGTTTTAATCAAAGGAGTGTATGTTTTCTAGATTGAAATAAAAAGCAAATGAATATAGAAATGTAAGATATGTACTTGAACATCTCTATTCCAAGAAGTAGTATACTTTAATGCTCACACCTTTTCATTTTTTCAGAGAATTGAAGGGGTCAGCAGTGTTTGGAGTCAACCTTAGCTTCATTCTTTTAGTCTGTCAGTTTCCTAAGTAATGAACTTTGCAAAAAGCAGAGAAGTTACTTGTGCCGCATGGTATGAGAAGTAAGGAAACCGATCTGCTAAAAGCAGGGAATTGGAAAGAAGTTTGAAGGTGATTATCAGGTTAATGGTAGTGTAATGTGACATTGCCTTAGGGATTTCCTTTGAGGAAAGTAACTAATGCTCTAGAAGAACTGTCACAGCAGTAACCACTTAGAATAATATCATGGGAGAAGGAGAAAGAGGTACTGGCGAACAGCAGGAGGAGCAGGATGAGATCCCAGCTGCTGCTCTGTAGTTTTGACTGAAAATTATAAAGTGCGGTAGCATATTGGAGCTCAGGTATTTTCACCAAAAATGGAAGTCCAGGGCGATTACTCCTTGCAGATGTAGATTCCAAATGTGATACTGCTAGAGAGAAAGTAGTTTTTTAGTCAAATTTAGTTTTGCAATATATATCCTACAGCAGGGATACAAAACATAGTTTGGAAATACAGTTGTTGTGTGGAGATGTTTTGTTCTGGGTTTTGGGGTTTTTTTTAAGCTTGATGACGTTAGTATTGAACTTGCCCTATTTCAGTCAAGTGCAGTCAGGGAGAAAAAATTCTGCTAGATGGGACCAGTATATACACTGATGACCATTATCCATCTACAGGCAAGATAAACTACACTGACATTCCTTGTTTAGTATCAATAAGAGAAGAAACTGACTTAAATAGAATGGTTTAAAGACACTGTATGAAAAAAAAAAAATTTGTATTTTTACTTCACCAGCACTGCTATTGTTCCCAGATTCCAAAATAGTAAAATACCATATGAATCTTACCCAGCCAGGTTGACTTTTACTCATAAACACTTACTGATTTCCATCAGTATGTTTGCGTATTCAGTAATGGGAGCAATGATTACAGTCTACATCCTTAATTTGATAAATGGGAAAATGACATATTTCTTGGGTTTCATTGCAGAGTTTAATATAGCAAACATTTATGAAAAGGCTTTAATACAACAAGAGTTGAAGATGAAATTATTTTTTCCTTCTGGGACTAAACAGTGTTGTAACAAGTTAAGGTGGTAAATATTTTCTACCACACCCTATGACTTGATACCTAGAATAAAATTAAGTGTTATTAGTGAGATATTTCTGTATGATTTGTCATAAATCAACAGTCTAAAACCCCGCAACCTCTATGAAGTAGATATGTCTAGTTATAGCATTCAACTGTACAGTGGGATGAGGATTCATATTTGGATACAGAGAAATGGCAGAGAAAATTAAGAAAATTTGGATTAACAGCATGTAGAACAAAATTTCTTATGGATGCCAGTTAGTGTCACTCAGCCTAATGCAGTCATTTGTTTTTCTTTAGAAACAACAATGCGTTGTCTCAAGGCAGCAGACTGCCAAAACTTAAAGGTACTATCTGCAGTGGTTTGCATGGCAAGCCCCAATACCTGTCAGATAATTAAGATTTTTATGGTATGGGAAAATGTTGTTCACTGTTAGCAGTTGGTTATAAGACCTCCATATATGGTCTCCCCCTTCAATGTTATTCTAAGTACTTAAGTATCTCTTTAGAAAGCAGAGAGGTATAAAACGGAAATGGAAACTGAAGCAGATACCAAGGTATTCTATCTTGTCCAAGTTAAATCTTCAAGTAATCAAGGTTCACACGCATGTGTCTGGATTTCATGGCTACTGTACAACATCTGAAAATACCTTGCATGTGTAAACACACACTCCTTTTAAGACACAGCTGAAGTGCGAAGTGCTAAACAAAGTTATGCTCTCTGCCCAACCATTTTAAACGTGTTGCCTAGGGCTGGCAACAGTCAAGGTCTTTACAATCAACTTCCTGTGTCACAAATATTTATTACAATTAGAAGTAGCTGTTCTGGCACTGACATTTTTGTAAATATTCCTGCAACAGGAGTTACGAAAGAGTAAGTGTTTGCTCTTTCATTTTCTGCAAATAAGGTTTTTTGTTTTGTTTCCTAAAAGAAAGAAAATGGCAAGATAATGCCAGGCAGTGACACTTCTCATTTTCGATCCACAGACAATTCAAAATAAAGGAGAAATGAGGGGAGAGTGAAGGCCCAAGGTGGTTCAAATCTTTTTTCCCTTCTTGCTTAAAATGACTAGTTTAAGATGGTCACCTTAATGAAATAAGTTATTTAAATATTGTTTGAACAAACTTTAGAGAAAAAGAAATACAAGTGATGTTCTAAGATCACAATGTCTGTAAATCAGAGTACTGTCACTTTTGGGTTTATAAAGCCAAGTTAGAAGACTTTTAAAGCTGTTAAAGATGCAGATTATTTTCTCCACAATATTGTTAAGGCATTGTTCTTTGACGTCTTAACAGCTTGGTATTAACTTCATGCTTTTTGTTTCCTAAAGCAAGTGACATAAGAGAAAGAAAAATACTATTTAGAAAGCTGACATCACATATGCAAATAATTTTAAACATCAAATTAAATTAATATCTTTTTGATGCTTCAGGTCTAAAAGTAGAGACATGAGGGAAACAAGTATAAATAGAACATCAGCATACATGTTATTGAACTTGTAATTTTCTGTGTTTACCGAGAGCTTTTCAATAGCAGAGTCTAATAATTGTCAGTGCTGTACAGTGTTTCTACCAAAATACATAAAGCATGCAGGTTTGCCTTTATTTGCATTGTTTATTTTACATACAGATATGAAAATAATACATTCAAAGAAGTATTAATGCTACTTTACAATAACGTTTTTGTTTTCATGGATCGTTAGCTGCTTTCATAACTCATCTACTAATATAAATAGCTAAAAATAGTATTGGTCCATTCATGTAATTTTTTCTTTGAGCACGATGGAAACTGACCTGTAGTTGTACCTGCAATCAAAGACAGAGCCAGGTGGATATTCTTGTGATTCAGATGCAACTATGTGTGGGTCTTGCTGTTCCAATATACCTCTGATTTATTGCTTATCACAAAAACTTTAAGAAGACAGGAAGTTATTTAACTTCAAAAGAGACATGAAATTATAAGAACTGTGACAAAAGTGTTGGTATTCTCTAATTTCTGATCAGCACAAATCATAATTCAATGATTTTTTCACTTAAGAAGTGGGGTGGGGCAGGAACAGGGAACAAGACTAAGATTGACTGAATAATAATCTGCTGCAGGAGAGTGAGAGAACTGCTAAAAATACTCAGAGAATTTGTCTGGGTGGATGGAAGATATGTTGGGTGTGATTTCTGGTGGGTAGTGTTTCTAGTTATGAAAGCCATTAGACTGTTTGCTTCTACAATGAGTATATCCCTGGTTTCTGTGAAAATTCCTCTCTAGGGGTATAGATCCTTTCTAGATAATCCCTTTCCTACAATTACAATGTTCATATTTTTCCCCAACTTATTTTTTTCCAGATGAAAAACTGTTAGAAAATTTCAGACTAAATCTCTTATAACAAAAAAAATTGTTACAAGAAAATACTCAAATTAACTCTTGATGTTGCTTTCAGATTTCAAATCTGCCACATTGAATTTTGTGTGATTGTGCAATTTTCAGTTTCAGAGACATCAGTGCTTCTAGACTTATTAATGGTATTTTTTCCCTCTCTTTTTTTTGGATTTATGAACCATATCTGGTCAAACACAACCTAAACATTTTTCTGAGCTAGCAAGAATGGGAATGAACTAAATCAACAGAAACACACTCTATAGCTCTAAGTAAAATGGTAGAAGTCATTACTCAGGGACCAAATCTCTAAAAGAGGGAAATGCTTGTTATACAAAGCAGTATAGTCTTGTACCTTGTATGTTGAAATGTCTGTGTTTTAAGAAGTCTGTCTCAAAACAGTAAGTGACAACAAGGCCAGATTTACAGGTGGACTAGAAGAGGCAGTACTCTTCCATTTACAGAATCACAGAATTGTTTTAGTTGAAAGGGACCTTTCAGATCAAGTCCAAATCCAGCCCTGCCAAATCACCACTAAGACATGTACCTAAGCAGCACATCTATACGACTTTTAAATACCTCCAGGAATGGTGACTCCACCAATGCCCTGGGCAGCCTGTTCCAATGCTTAACAACCCTCTCTGTGAAGAAATGTTTCCTAATAGACAGCCTAAACCTCCCCTGGAACAACTTGATGCCCGTTTTCTCTTGTCCTATCACTTGTTAATTGGGAGAACAAACTGACTCCCACCTCACTGCAACCTCCTTTCAGGTAGTTGTAGAGGGTGATAAGGTCTCCCCTGAACCTCCTTTTCTCCAGGCTAAACAATCCCAGTTCCCTCAGCTGCTCCTCATAGGACTTGTGCTCTAGACCCTTCACACCAGCTTCATTGCCTTTCTTTGTATGCACCTCAACATCCTTCTTGAAGTGAGGTGCCCAAAACTGGACACAGTATTCAAGGTGTGGCCTCACCAGTGCTGAATACAGGGGGCCAATCACTTCCCTCCTCCTGCTGGCCACACTATTTCTGATACAAGCCCGGATCCTATTTGCCTTCTTGTGGCCACGTGGGCTCATGGCTGGCTCATATTCAGCCAGCTGTCAACCAACACCCTCAAGTCCTTTTTCGACAAGCAGTTTTCCAGTCACTCCTCCCCAAGTCTTCAGTGTTGCAGGGTATTCTTTTGACCCAAGTGTTGGTGACAGTGATGCACAGCTCATGGGTCCTTTTAGTTTTACCTTTGTCCTCCCTTGAACAGTAGTCAGTTAAGTGGCTGTGAGGTGGTACACTTTCATTAACTTACATGACATTCTATTTCCCTTAGACCAGCTGATGTCTGGCCTTACAGCATCTAGGATGTGTGGGTTCTACATACTAAAATCTAAGGTTTGTGACCTGGTTGTGTATAAGCTTGGTATCTCAAACTTCTTTTAATTGTGCTGGAAGGTACGATAACTCTAATTGCCATTGCAGAAAAACGTATCAAATACCTCAGCTGCTCAGGCAACACACATTTTGGAATTTATCAACTGCTGCTCTGATACTAATTTAGTGGCATGGTCTCATCTCACTGAAAGTATAATTGCCATTATTCAATAATGATTTTGATATGTTATTCCATTTTTTGCCCTGTTTATCTTCTGTTCTTATTTTAAGTGTCTCATTTTCCTCTTTCAACATTCCTATCTCAATCAGAGCTCCTTCTGACTCATTCTCAATATTTTCCAGTCTTTGTTTAATAGCACAATCATTGCTTGATAACATCTGTATGTCTACTGCAATTCTGTCAAATTGGCTAGTATGAAGAGACTTAAGTACTGCAATTTCCCTTCTGAGATCCTGCTGTTGCATCATTTTGACACATGGAGCGTTTTTTCCTTCCACCCCTTTTCTTCAGTTTGGTCTCATACAATAAGATTTCTTTTATAGTCAAATAAATTACCCATTGGAAAAGCTGGTTTTCTGAAAAAAAATCTCTACACATAATATCTCCAACATCTACTAGGGGGTGTTCACAAAATAATGGATTTTTTTACTTGCAATCATGGTCCACAGTGGGTATTTAGAAGGCAAACCCATAGCTTTGTATGGGATATTTTATCTATCTTAATCATATTGAAAATGCTTCTGCCCTTTCATTATGCATATCACATTTCAATGTGTTTCTTGTAGACATTTGCAAAAGGAAATGGAAATGGAAATATCTTAAGAGCTGAAAAAGAGTTTGATTTTTATTTCACATGTTACATTATTTTTATTGCTACACAATCCATTGTGCTCTCTTCCGCATTCTTTTGTAGCTCACTCGTGGGCACATATGCATGTGTGTGCACATACGTGCAAAAAAATCCCACTCGTAATGGCAACAAGATTCCTGGAAGGGAAACGATATGTGATATGCCGTTAGATTATCATATGAGTCTTTGAAGAAAAGCCTAAAGATGAGTAGTAATGAAAACTTACTTACATTTTGTGTCTTATATGCTTCTTACTTATTCTCCTTTCCAGTATCTCAGAGCAGTATTACTGACCTCTGGCTCTTTTTATTTCATTTATTTAATTACTGGTATTTTTGAAGTATCAAGTAGCATCTAATGCCATTTTCTTTCCTGGTGGAATTTTTATGGCCATGATATGTTAAAAGTTGCTAGGCATTTAACAAGTCCTTTAATTACACCAAAAATCCGTGCATAATAAAAGTGCCTAGTGCTCTGCATAACTGGTCCTCAAATACTTAGATATAAAGAAATGTACTGAGTTTACGTGACAAGGTTTTGGTAGTGGGGGGTGGGGGGCCTACAAAATTGGCTTCTATGAGAAGCTGCTAGAAGCTTTCCTTATGCCCAACAGAGCTAATGCCAGCTGGCTCCAAGGTGGACCCGCCACTTGCCAAGGTTGAGGCAATTGGTGACAGTGGTAGTGCCTCTGTGAGAACGTATTTAAGAAGGGTTAAAAAAATCAGCACAATAGAAACTGTAGCTGGAGAGAGGAGTGAGAATATGTGAGAGAAAAACTCTGTAGACACGAAGGTCAGTGAAGGAAGAGGTGGAAGAGGTGCTCCAGGTACTAGAGCAGAGATTATCCTGTTGCCTCTGGTGATGACCATGGTGAGGAAGGCTGTCCACCTGCAGCCCATGGAGGTTAATGGTGGAGCAGATATCCACCTGCAGCCTGTGGATGACCCCACGATGGAGCAAGTGGATGCGCCCGAAGGAAGCTGTGTCTCCATGGGAAGACAATACTGGAGCAGGCTTCTGAAAGGACTTGAAGGGCCTTTGAAGAGAGAAGAGCCCATGCTGGAGGAGGTTTGCTGACAGGACTCGTGACCCCGTGGGGAAACCCATGCTGGAGCAGTCCATTCCAGAAGGGCTGCAACCTATGGAAGGAACCCATACTGGAGCAGATGATAAAGAAATGCAGTCTGTGGGAAGGACTCATGTTGGTGAAGTTTGTGGCAGACTCTTTCCAAGGGCAGGAACTCCACACTGGAGCAGGTGAAGAGAGTGAAGAGGAAGGAGCAGCAGAGACAACATATGATGAACGGACTGCAGCGCCCATTTCATGTCCTCCTGTGCTGCTTGGGGAGAGGAGCAAGAAAAAATCGGGAGTGGAGTTTAGCCTAGGAAAAAGGGAGGGTTCGGGCTAATGTTTTAAGATTTGGTTTTATTTCACATTACCTTACACTGATTTTAATTGATAATAAAGTTAATTTCCACAAGTCAAGTCTGTTTTGCTAGTGATGGTAATTCATAAGTAATCTCTCCCTGCCCTTATCGTGATTCATGAGCTTCTTGTTATATGTTTCTCAACCCTGTCCAGCTGAGGAGAGAGAGTGATAGTGCATCTTCATGGGCACCTGGCATCCAGCCAAGCTCAACCCACCACAAGCAAGAAGCATAATGGAGGAGGTACAAGACTGTCAAATGGACCTGGTAGGAATTTGGGGGTTATGATGTAAAAAAAGCTAAATTAAACATAAAAGAAAGTACTTCTCACAATAGGCCCCTATTTAATGCCTAAGAGTGGTTAAGAACAATATATATATGACTAGATACAAATTTTATTTCTTTTTTGTGTAGTATGGCCTGTTCTAAAATACTTCCTTTTTCCAGGCATTTCTGTCTACTTGGTTTGCTCAGCTGTTTGTAGTTCTTCAAAATATGGTGGGTTGGGGTTAGAATCAAAGCATTGGATAGCTAGTTTAGGAGTATCTAATACAAACGGAATTAATTAAACAGGATTATTGCTCTAATTCCAACACTTATTACTGTGCTAAAGTATTTTTATGTGGTTTTAAACCTCATGTTCACTACTCCTTCGTCATAGCTACAAGAGATTGAAAACACGTATCTTCAGTTCTCTCCTGACTTGCTTATCAGAACTACTGTTTCTTCCATGTCACTGTTCTTTTCATCTCATGGAGATAAATAAAAGCTTATAGCCATTCAAAAATAATTTCTATTTAGCTTCTACATTTCTATATTTAAGCTTAGTCAAGGTGTTTATCTGATGCAAATCTGTTCAAGCAAACAACACATTATTTTTGTGTCATGTTTTGCATCTGAGTGATCCATTCTGTTAAGAAAAGGAGAAAAAAACAAGAGCCATGAAGAAATCTAATTGGCTGTATGAGTAGGCACAACCAGTTTTTAAAAGCCGTGTTTTAAATTGTCAGTACTGCATCTCGTTATGTTAATGATTAGGATTATTATAAAGATCTGCAGCTTTTTTCTTTTTAAATATATATTATATATAAAAATATATTTTTAATTTTATATATAAAAAACCATTTTATTTAGAAAATATATACACACTGATGCTCTAGCCCTGTACGCTGTGTTAGTCATAAGCTCTGCAGGAAGAGGCAGTATTAGACATATTAATCTACTCTGGAGTGAAAAGACCTACTGAGGAATGATGGCCTGTATCTGCTGAAGGTTTTCAATTTGGCTTTCCAGTATTAGGGATTGCACAGGTTTGAAAGTTTGACAGTTCTCTTTGCTGTTAAAATCTTGTCCACTCTGCCAGTCTGGAACTTAACCAGCCACAATTTTCTTAGGCATATTTAAGTCAAAAACACTTCTCCTGGATGCCAGTGTATCTCAATTCCCATTGATCTTTTCTTTTACTATTACGTGAGATTGCAAGCTACAGTTCATGTTTACTGTCATTACATAAGCCATCCAGACTCCTTTAATAATATCAAAAAAAAGGCGTGACAAATTATATATATTCTTAGAGCAAATGCACAAAATCTGAACTGGCTATGCACAACTGTGGAGTTCTAACATCTATATCCCGTCTGTTCCAATTTTCTTTCTTTAAATTCTACATTTAATAATAAATTTCTTGCCTTTTCTGAAATGTCTTTTTAGAAATTAATATTGCAAATAGGTATTTTCTTCATAACTGAGTATTTCCCTAATCCAAATTCTGAGACAAAATCTATTGTTAGTGTAGGACTGAGATATGAGGTCTGAATTCCTGTCATTCAGAAAGCCAGCCTTTATCCTGACTTCAAAATAAACAAAAAGTATTCAGATTCATGGGAAGAGATTCCTCACCTAACTCTAAGCACACCCCTTTGGTATAGAGCACCACAGATGCTCTATACCACCAGAGGTGGTAACCTGGGGCATACATTAAGTATGACTGTGCCAGGGCGGGTTATCTACAGGGCCTGTTTGATGACTGCAGTTTGGGGATCTTTGATGCACTTTGCATCTTCAAAATGCCCCAAGTTCTGCAGCTGCAGCTTTATTTTGCCGTACTAACTTCTCTTTTCAAAAATCTCTTCCCTTCCACCTCTATTACTGTTGCTAATAGGGGATGGCAGCTGTCATGAGACCTAATTGCTGCATGCTTATCTTGTCATGGAAAATATTTTCATGCTGGCATTGACAGCCAGACTGAAATATTTTTATTCCATCTTTATGAGCACTGTAAAGTTTCTTCTAATGAACTGGATAAGTTCATTTAAACTGTTAACTGTCTTAATTGATTCCACTCTTATTTTTTCATTGTGACTGTGCAACTCAAGAATAAATTTTCACATTTACTGGATAGCTTTTAACTATCTCTTATTAAAGGATGCCTAGCAAGAGGATGCATTATGGTTGCACTAAATCAGCATGGCATCCTTGCAGAAACTTGCATCTGATGTTATTGTAAGGACAAAGATAGACGTAACATCCTGGAGAAACAGTTAGCAAGGAACTGGAAGATCAGCAGCTCAGTCATCCAAGACAGGGACAAGCACATATATCTGAGGCTAGCTGGTTTATATATATATATATACTTACAGGAAGGACACACTTCTTTTCTGGCTGAGTTGGTTGAGTCCAGGCTGAAATCTAGTCACAACTGCCATTGCCCTTGCCCTGAAGTAGTGGCATTGCAGTGCGTGTAACTGACTTCAGAAGTGCAGCAATACATTTTTGTATTCCCTAAAAACATCTGAACTAAAATGAAATAGAACGAAAAATTGTGATTGAAAGAAAATTAGGATATCTGATATTGATAGTTAAATGGTATTTTGAGGTGCAGACTGATGAATTACAACAATATTTAATAATCTTAAATACAGTATCCAGGATACTCTCTCTGAGTACATATAGGTACTTCCAGAGTGCAATGAGTTCTTGTTCTACCTTCTAAAAATTGGGAGGTTGAATTATGTGTGCTGAGTGATCTCCATTAGGACAAGTGTCAGTTCAGGGCTGACTGACTGTTACTGAACATTTTGCTCAGTTCTATTATGTTGGGCCAAGGCTGTTCAACTCCTTTCTAGTGTTGCAGAGCTATAGATATTCTTCTATAGCATTGGCTGGAAGAGAGTGTGTGGCAAATAGACAGGTTCTGTGCTAGTGACCAAGAAGTGAAGCTCATGAAAACTTTGAATATTATAGACTAACTTAACGCAAATCTGATCATACTGAAGCCAAGATGCATTGCTGCCTTCATCCGAAGAAGACAGAAAATTATTTTATTCTTCTGTAATTTCTCTAATTTAGTGAATGCCTAAGTGTGCAATCAAGAAAGATCATAGAATCCTAGAATAGTTTGGGTTGGAAGGGACCTTTAAAGGTCATCTAGTCCAACCTCCAAGATGCTTCACTTAAGAGAAGATGCTTCTCTTGACTGTTTTCCTTGAGATTAGGAAGCAAGAGAAATTCTAGCAATGTAATAATTAAGGCTTTCTGTAATCACTCAACTCCCCTACTTAAAGGAAAAAGGGGAAATGAGAAACTGGGAAAAATTAAAGACAAAATTCTGGTTCTTTGAAGTATGGTGGAAGGAAAATAATGCTTTGGAGAGAATCAATGTATCACCTGCAAATTAAACATGCCCACTTAAATATTTTCATGTTTTCAGTGCAAGTTCACTTTGAGTCTTTAGACTTTCTCCTATTACAGTGGAGTAACATATCAAAACAGGATGTACAAAACCAAGCTAATAGCTTTGAGATCCTTTTAAGAAGAAAACATGGTAAAAGTCCCCTCTTGTGCCAGTTTGTGTCCAAATCTTTTATTGGTACCTACGTATCTGAAAAGAGAAACATCTGCCAGGAAGCAGAAGGCCAAAGAGTGGTGGGGAGAGAACATGTGGAGAGGCTCCCAAGAATCCATCAGCTCTGGAGACTAGGGGTCCTGTTGGATCTACAAGAACTAAGAAACTTAGGACACGGCTGAAAAGGTGCGAGGCCACAGACACATATTAGCGTCAATGACAGGCTGTATAATTCAGACCGCATCCAAGAAGACAGTGACTGCTATATGCAGACAAAGTAGACAGGATTAGTATTACATATCTGTTAAAGCAATAACATCCCTTGAGGAACTTCCTGACCTAGAAGTCAGTGATGTATCCATATATGTACCACTTCTGAATAAGTAGCTGGGATTGATGTCCCAACTTTTTCTCCAACAGGGTAACTGAGAGTATATGTAAATATATGTGTGAGAGACTAAGCAAATGAATGCACTGTGTGAAGTTATCTGCTACTAATAACAGCTTATTTACTAGAAAACCTTTAATTATTGATAGTGATCTGTGTCTTGACTCCATCCTGCATGAGAAAAAAGGGTTTTTATGACAAAGGAATATAATGGATTTTTTTTAATATACCTGTTTGTTTTTAAAAATTATAGAGATGCATATAAATTAGATTTCTTGTGAGGAAAGCCTTCAGAATTGAGTTTAAACTTTTGATTTTGGAAGTTCAGACTGAAGTACATCGTGTATCCACTAGGGAAAGAATAATGTGTTGAAATGTTTATAAGGTGGTCTTAAACAGAAAATACTTTTGAACATCTAAAGAATTTCTAGGATGGGGGAGAAACTCTATGTAAGGAAGTTAGATTGAATTTAAGTTTTGACTGGCTTGAAATAAAAGCAAAAGAATGGAAGAAAGGCTATAATTATTGGAAGAACATAATGTGATGCTTAGACAGGATGTGAAATTCACTGAGGAACATATTGTGGCTATAATTAGAGATATTTTTTCAGTCTCTTTAAAAATGAGTCATTAGAGAATACATTAAAAAGTAAAATTCTACATCTGTTGGGCCTCCCAATTGGTACAGAAATGCAAGACCTAAAAGGGAGATGCAAATTTTTTCTTCTAAGCAGCTCTGAGGTTAAATTCCAGAAGTGAGACACAAATAAAGCTTTGGATGGAGTTGGAAACAAATAGAAACAAAAGAGGAGTAAGATAGCTTGCAATAATTTCCATATATACCTCTAGAACACATACAAGAGCACTGATACTCTTGTTCTACAAGGATTTGAAATGATTGCTTGGAAGTTTTACAGGATATTCCTCTCATCTTTCATCCTTGCTTCCAGTCATAGGGAAAATAGTTCCACTGTATATTTTTGTAATGTACACAAAATAAGAACAGTCAACTGATTTAGCTTCAATTCTTCTGTGTTCATCTTCAATATAAAATGAACTAGATGGAGAACAGCTTTTACTATTCATTGCTCAGCTATAATAAACAATTTTCAATTAATTTGTTTCTAATCATGCTAGAACTAAGGGTGAGAAGCACAGATGTAATTTTCTGATTGCAATGGCTTTTGCAAAGAGTTGAATTTTCTGGGGGAGGAGAATTTTGTAGGAAGCAGGTCAATGCATGTGGCTGCCACCACATTTTTCTCGGTGTTTTTGCATGATGGAATGTTCTACCATAAAATGTATTGCCTAGAAATTTTAATCAAGCAGCAAGTTAAACGAAAATGAGCTATATAGTGATAAAGATGATTCTACTGCTTGGTTCTACAGCTTCCTCTTTTTTTGGGGTGGCATCTAATATAGATTATTCTGTAGATCTCTTTCTTATTTCATCTGATCATAATCTGTCTTGAAATGTGCTGTGGGTTTGGTTTTTCTTTTCCTACATGGTTGTGCCATAGACTAAACTTGAGTAGACTTGTAATAAAATAAGATGACTCATTGTCAGTGGTTTATCTGGACAAAAAGAAAAAAAGCCCCAACAACCCTGGCAGATTTGGGATCTCTAATACTGCATAAGCAATGTAATTTCCAACTGCTGGGGACATCAGGGATGTAATGATTCATTGAATCTGGTTAAGATAATAAAATACATGTACACTCTGTAGTTTGATCTATTTACTTAATTTACAAAACTTCTTGTTGAGAGTAAATTGTAAGCACCAACACAGAGTTTTTGAAAAATTTGTTATTGCAGCCCTCAGAAGGTGAGGTAGTCTGAATAGATAAGTTTGTAGGCAGTTTTTTGATCTTCCTCATATTGTCTGAAAGTGGTTATAGTTACGTTTATCAATGGAATAATGGTGTTTCTGCTCAACAGAATCATTTGGTTGGATGAGAACTTTAAGAACATCAAATCCAGCCTTTCACCCTGCACTGCCAGGGTCCCTAAACCATGTCCCTCAGTGCCACATCTATACATCTTGTAAACACTTCCAGGGATGGAGACTCCACCACTGCCCTGGGCAGCCTGTTCCAATGCTTAACAACCCTCTCTGTAAAGAAGTTTTTCCTAAAATATAGCCTAAACCTCCCCTGGAACAACTTGATGCCCGTTTTCTCTTGTCCTATCACTTGTTACTTGGGAGAACAGACTGACCCTAACCTCACTGCAACCTCCTTTCAGGTGGTTGTAGAGGGTGATAAGGTCTCCCCTGAACTTCCTTTTCTCCAGGCTAAACAACCCCAGTTCCCTCAGACGCTCCTCATAGGACTTGTCCTCTAAACCCTTCACCAGCTTTGTTGCCCTTCTCTGGACACATTCTAGCACCTCAGTGTCTTTCTTTGTAGTGAGGTGCCCAAAACTGCACATAGTATTCAAGGTGTGGCCTCACCAGTGCTGAATACAGGGTGTCAATCACTTCCTTCCTCTTGCTGACCACACTATTTCTGATACAAGCCAGGATGCTATTGGCCTTCTTGTGGCCACCTGGTTCATACTCACCTGGCTATTGACTAACACCCCCAGGTCCTTTTCTGCTGGGCAGCTTTCCAGCCACACTTCTACAAGCCTTTAGCGTTACAGGGGGTTGTTGTGGCCCAAGCGCAGGACCTGGCACTTGGCCTTATTGAACTTCATACAGTTGGCCTTAGCCCACTGATCTAGCCTATCCAGATCCCTTTGTAGAGCCTCCCAACCTTCAAGCAGATCGACACACCCACCTAATTTGGTGTAATCTGCAAACTTCCTGAGGATGCATTTGATCCTCTCATCCAGGTCATTGATAAAGATGTTGAAGAGAACAGAAGCTGCTGATGAGATAGGAGTTCTGCAAGTCAGCTTACCAGTTAAGTCTTACCTCTGTCTTAGAGTGGGTCCCTGGGGCAACCTCAATTACAGACATGCAATGAAGTATTCCGTCTAGTTTAATAGTATGGTTTATTTTCAGAGTCACCCACTTACAGGTGCTAGTACCTAGTCTGGTCATCAGTACATGGAAACTTCGGCTATACAAATGTAGCTGGGCAATGGCTTCTGGTAAGGTGCCATGCTAGGGCAGATATATAGCTACTGAGTAATCAAGTGCACAGGCCTCTGCACCACAGTATGTTGTACCACATAGATATTCCTTTATTAGAAAGGCTCCTTAACAGTATTCAAAACAAAACAGATTCCAGGCTTTAACAAGAAATGAAAACACCTTAGAAATATCCCTGTTCTCATAATAACTGCTGTATTTTTTATTTTGCTTTATTAAATAGAGGTTGGAAACCAAGTTAGACAACTTTCACAAAATTAAAAGATGTTTCTTTAATCTGTTACATCCTATCCCTGTTAAACTGTCACAGAGACTATCTCTTGTGTAGGGACAACTTGTCCTCTGAGACTGTAATAGAAAATTTTTCTTGAGTTGCAGAGGTTAGGAAATACTATAAACTGCCAACTCTCAATGATATGGATAAAATTTACATTGAATTTAAAAATAAATGCTTTTTATCTTGACATGTAGTCTCAGGGCCGTTCTGGTCTGTGAGTATTTACATCAGTCTAAATAAGAGGTATTGTCTAATGCACCCAAATATAACAGCACGCTTTGCTTTTATCTGGAGGAATGCTCATCTGCCAGCAAGCACAGAGAATGCTTGATCACTTGTCTGCAACCTGATGTTGGCTGTGGCATCTGCAGGTCTGTTCTTCCAGCTGGAGACCTAGAGATAAATGCGGCGTGGAATAATCATATTACAACTAGTTGGATATGCTTCAAACTAAAAGGTTTTCTCAGGCAGATGAATTTTGATGCATGACTTTTGTCACACTGATTTAGGACAAATTGTTTGTGCATGCTGGATCATGAGCAACCTCAATAGCGTATTCAATCCTGTGTCAGCATTCCTCCGTTACTGGTGAACAGGAAGGGAGGCATGTCTCCTGGAAGTTTTTATTACTTGAAAGCAGAAAAGAAGTACTAGAAATGTAGAATATGTGGGAGAGAAAGTGAGTGAATTAAGTTTTTGTT
Organism: Bucorvus abyssinicus; assembly: GCA_009769605.1. Taxonomy (NCBI): domain Eukaryota; kingdom Metazoa; phylum Chordata; class Aves; order Bucerotiformes; family Bucorvidae; genus Bucorvus; species Bucorvus abyssinicus. Next base: position 8,002,539 of record CM020030.1, read on the forward strand.
TGTATTTTTTAAAGAAACTATTTCTTTTTCACAGGTTACCTTAGTAAGAGAGAACAAAAATAACAACATGCTTTTACATCTTACCTCCTGATATTATTAGCACTGTTAAACCTAAGTGTGCCATCCAAGGCATAGTTAGGATGCTATTAAAAGAGTTGCTCAGCTTTTATGTAAATGAAAATATTAATTATAATTTTTGTATTATGAAACTTTGCAGTACCATCTCAATAACTAATGTAACTCAGGCAATGATTTGTGACTAGTGTATTTTAAGCCACTCGAAGTTTCTATAATTATACTGAAGATGAAGGCTCTGCAAAGTAAGGATGTTCTTAGTTGATTCAAAGTTTGAACATCATGGTTAAAACCTGAAAAAAGGTTATGGTCAATTATTTTTTAAAAGCTTCAGAGTAAGGTCTCAAAACTCCACTCCCTTTTGAAAGGAAGTGGGTGAAAATAATGATGAAGCTCATTATATGCTTGCATATTCTCTAGCAGAAGGAAAGTTGAGTTAATGTGTTTAAGAACGGCTTTTGTTGTTGTTGTTGTTGTTTTCCCCTCAGAATACCATTTGCTATTTGTTACTCTTGAAAGTTTACTTTCCCAGCATCTAGTACTTCCAGTATAGAATTCTATATGATGACACTTAGGGTACCACCACTAGTGTTGGTAACTTGTTTTTTCTGGCATTTACATTCTTTTGTGAAGCAATTGGCTAGGTAACAAGACCATTGTGATAAATGAATATCACAGACAAAATACGTAGCTCTTCACTTTTTTGGGTTGTTCTTTTGAAATAACTTAGAGTACTTTAGTAGGTTTGGTAGAAGAGTACAGATATAAATTGACCCTTAATGCCATTTGCATCTAGGTACATAATCTGACCTAATATTCTTGAAAAATTCATTTATGTGGGTAATTCCATTTTGTGTGAAAACTATTGGTGTGTTACAAAGACTTAGTTGCATAGCATTGCCTTGTCCGCATTCTAGAAGCTAAATTATGTTGAAAGTCTGCTGAACTTAATTTTCTACATTTTTTCCCTGTATGTTTTCTTCATTGCAAGTGTCATACAAAGGTAAATGAGCTGGAAAGATTGCTATTTCTTTGCTTAATAAATGGCTGTTGAGTTGATCTACAAAGCAAGCTCTGTGGTGGTATTTTTTTTCAAAGTACACACTTGAGGATTAGGAATTGTTTCATTGTACATATTTAACTATTGTAAAACAGAACTCAAGAAGCTCTGAAAGCAAATAATGTCCTTTTTTATGTGTATGGTTTTTTAGATCTGGAACATTCCTATGTCTTTAAACAAGCAAATACAGGAATCCTGAAAATAGCCTATCCATAGGCAAATATTCATAGAATTTTTTTTTTTTTTTACTTTTTTTTTTACCTATTTGTTACACACCATAATCACCTATATCAGTACTCAGAAAGTCTTACTGGGCTTGCAGTTTTTCTTAGATCAAATCTTGTGTTGCACTGTGCTGTGGAAATAGCTTTCCATTGAAAGTTCAAGAGCTGTTAGATTTACTGTGCCAGGTCCTGCTCTGAGATGTACCCTAATGAGTTTCATAGATAACAGATTCCTCCTCATCTCCTTCATCCTCAGTACACACCCATTTCCTTCAAAGTTCCACAAATAAAAAAAAGTTCCTTCAAACTTCCACAATAAAACCCTCGCTCTCCACTGAAGGAGTAGTTGAAAGCAGAGTAAGTAAAGGAGGTCGACTAAGCTAACTGAAGAACTGAAAGATATTTATTTTCATTCAGTTTTCAAACCTTCCCTAATGTTTTCTTCCAAATTAATTTGGAAATCAGAACTGTGTAAGAATTCTGAAAGATAACTGTAATTAGTTAATGATAGAAGTCTCATTAACTTTTCTATATATTAACTTGATATTTACTTGCTTTTTTGAATTGTATGATGCTTCTTGAAATGATTAGGGAAAAAATAATTAAGAAGCTATTTTAAAACTTTTTCTGTGGTGAGGCAGTAGAATTATGCTTTAAGTGATTTATGGGGAGATGTTAACAAAAATAATTTTTTTATCCTATATTTTAGTTCAATGCTTTCCTTTTGGATAAGAGAGAGATCACTCATTTAAAGAAGTACACTAATGCATCAAATTCTAAAGCATTTATAAATAGCCTTTTTAATTTGCTTTTAAATGTAGCTTTTAAAATTCAAAGACACTTTTTTAGTAAATTAAGTTATATTACTGAATTGCATAATTAGAGTTCTGAATAATCCATTTAATTACTATGATTTTCATTATTTGGCAAATTTGGGAAGAATGTTGAGAGTGAAATCGTGGTCTCTAGCTAGATTTCAGTGACTGTATTGGTGGTGGTGTGGTGTATGCCCAGCTAGAAGTGCAGGGGGGGTAGAGAATGGGAGTTGTGTTCAGTCCCAGTCAGTTCGGTGTGGTTTCTGCTACTCTTTCCTCCTCAGGAGGAAAACTCCTCGCAGTTCTCCCCTATGGCATCCCTCCCACAGGAGACAGTCCTCCTTGAACTTCTCCAACTAGTGTGGGTCCCTTGTGCGGGCTGCAAGCCTCCCAGTGATGGACCACTCCAGTGCAGGCTCCTCTCAGAATCACAGTCTTCTTTGGGAGCAGTCACCTGCTCCAGCCTGAGGTCCTCACAGACAAAAAACTAAAAAAAAAAAACCAAAAAACCTAAATATGAGAATACTTCTTCAAGCTCACAAACATAGGAAACAGAATGTACACGGGTACATGAGAATATGCACTCATCTGGGACAAACGATATTTAATAAGGATGTGTTTTACAGTCGTGTGGTATATGCTTTTCATAACACCTTAAGCTGTGCTGTCAAGAAAAATAATCTTGAAGTTGATATTTTCTTCATATTTGCAGAAAGGCAATGTGCAGCTTCACTGAACTCTGTGCTGTGATTAAGGCTAGCAGAAAAATTACATAAGTATTCTTTCTTACAGCATCAAACTTTAATCAAACATTCTCTTAAAGGAAAACAAAGTTCATCTAGCAGCCAGGGGAGAAACTTCTATCCCCTCTTCCACACCTTTTAACAGAATTTTGTTCATAAGATCATTTACCTTTTGAAATATGTTGCAAAGTGCCCTAGCTTTGACTGTTCTGTTGAAAGCTGTGCTGACTGATAGGAACAGCAAATGAGGACTATAGCTGTGGATGCACTAATGGTGAAGGCTAACCCATAGATGCTGAGTGTGGGATACAGATGGCTAGTGTCTCAGTGATCATAAAGTCCTTATACAGTAAATAAGTATAAGAGGATATCTTTTGTCCTTCTCAGTAGGCATGTCGGTGAATGCGACTTGATGGCTAGTATGAGGGTTTCTGGACTCAAGCAATTAGCAATGGAGCTCAAAAGCAAAGGAGAACATAAATCTGTGAACTGTTATAGGGCTCCCTGGCCAACAAAGATGTATGAGGCAAACAAAACATTTGAGAAAAAAACCCCAGCAGATTATTTCATATGTGGAAGAGCATTGCAGACTCTGTAAGGGCTAAAGTGTTTGCTGCCTGCAAATATAGAGCACTCATCTGAGCCTCCTCTGGTCAACACTGGTTGTCTTTATCCATTCACTTGGACTGCTATCCTCCTTAGGTCTCATACTTGCCAGGGGTTTTGGGTAAATCCAAATTCGCAGGGGAAGATGAGGTAAAAAAAAAAATAATAAAATGTCTTAACAAGACTTTATCTTTGGCTTACTGAAGAAAACAGGAAGTGATTGTAACTACTATTTGTTTTTATCCATACTAACTGACCTGTTTGCTCCTGAGTCTTCATATTTTTGCGTGTTTACTTTGAAGGGGGAAAATGGGACTTACCAAAACAGTTAAAAGTCTGAAATTGAGAAAACTGAGATTTATTGGCAGGAGGGAGATGTTAAGAGTGAAGCAGTTGGAATAAAGCCATATGTAGGGAAGGTAAAATAAGGTAATAAAGCATTGGATGAATGATAATAAAAAGACTAAAGATACCAAATTTAAATAACAGAAGCAGAAATCAAAGAGTCAGCATGTAACAGATGGAAAGAATTTTGGTTTAATATGGTGGGCTACAAAATTCTGTGAAAAGAAATGGAAGTAAGCCACCATGCTGAACTAGACTACAAAATTACTGAAACAGGAGACCTTGATGTGGATTTAATTGGGATATCCCATGGGTTGGAGGCAGGGAAGAAGGGCTGGATGCAGGGATTTCAGAACATGGAAATACAGCAGAAGACTGTGCTCTTCTCATAAAACCAGCATTGAGAGCTAAAGCATGTGTGGTCGTCTTGTAGTCTTAATAAATGCTTTGCTGCCCTAAGACTAGTGCTTTGGTGACCTTTTCACCTTTTGAGAGAAATTGGAGGAAATCTCAAGCACATAATTGCTAATGCTCATTCACAATTTCCAGCTTAAGTCTCTGGGTTTTCAGTCATTGAAGTGTCCTTCCTACACTTTCATCTGTCATGTGAACTATACGGGCATCCCAGTTTTGTTTTTGATGAGTTCAGTACCATCTGGGGGTTGAGTTTGGGGTTGTGTCTGTTGCTTGGATGAGGTTTCTGCCTCGATGACTAGTTGGAAACAGTTTATCAAAAGTATGAACAGTTCTATTGTTTTTCCTGCAAGGCACACATACATGTACATACAGATACAATTATGTCCCTTAATAAATACCTTTTTTTCCCTACATCAAGATACATTTTAAACTCTACCACAGCAGTTTTCAGTTCTGTGGAAGGCACAGCTGCTCAGGTCCTGTATGCATTGCTTTCATGGTGTTAATAACACTGTTTCCTGCAGTTTACAGGCTCATAGCTAATCTTTGAGAAGCTGGAAAATGTACAGTAAGTGATAGCTTTTTGATAGTGACCAGGAATCCTGATGTTGACCTGATGAAGACCTAGAAAGACACAGAAAGGGGAGTGCAAGGCAAAGACTTGTGTATCATAGCACTTGTAATAAAGTCACTTTGATTTAATACTTCATTTTTCAATATTCACTCAGAGTAGGGTTTTAGAAAGTACTTCAGAACATAAGAGCATTGGCTGAACTTTCTGCATTTCTAGCTTTAGACAGAAGGTCTTCTTGAGTATGTTGCCCCATAATCAGGCCTGTGTTCCTTTTCTGAGACCGTTGAAATTTTGGGAGAGTATTCATTCCAAAATAAAACTTAAAAAATAAAAAATTTCCAGCAGATTTCTACTGCTAAATTCCAGGTATTCTAAAAAAACCCCTCACCTTTAATATTTTGTGTTTCTCTGTACAGCTACAAGTATATTAAGCTTTATGAATAAGGGAGAAAAAAGTACTTGCCCTTAGGGGTTTCTCAAGGAATAGAGACAATGCATAGGTTTTTATATATAAAATAATCTTGAAGTAGTCAGAGCCTCCCTTGCTGTGAATGCCTTAAGGTAAAATCAAGCGTACAAAAGAAAGATTTGATGTGAATTTTGATGGTGCTCCTAAACACATGATTAATCCCTCTTCTTTCTAATATCAGTAATTTATGGTTTTATTTAACACCTGCACTTAAACAGGACTTCTTTTTGCAACTGCAATTATTCGTGCAGAAATTACACAGTTTTTCACCTTCATTTAGTTGTAGGAACACTTATGTCTGAAGGAGTCTCTGTAAACACCTAAATGGAACATGCGCCAGATCTTCATGTACACTGATATTAAAATTCAAGGAAATACCAATTTGTTCTAATGAAAAATATGTCCCTTGAAGAGTGTCACAAACAATATGAAGTGCAATTTAATCTCTGCCATTATTTTGTCCTCCAAATTATGTGCTGGAAAAAAAAGGAAAAATAATTTAAAAAAAAGCTTCAAAGCAGAAATAACTAGTGATGTTATAACTTAACTGACAGCTGTATATTTTTAAACATGGAATGACTGAAATTAAACTACCTTCTGGAAGAAATACAGAATGAATGGCCAAGAAAAGGTGATACGAAGGAATACAGTGGACTACAGAGAATGAACTCCATGTATCGGTGAAATCATCATGGTAATAATGTTTGAGAAAAGCAGTTTAATTACGTTCCTTGTGTTATTTTTACGGATACACAAGTAGAAGTTTGCCATATGTGTATTTTTTTTAAATTAATCACTACTACTTTTAAGTTTCTTGTACCAAAAGTGGGTAACACTGTAGTGTAAAGGAAATATTTAGTTGTCATATTTTCAGTCTCCATGGTAATATGTCTCTCTTTCAGTGTCTCCTATGACTGATCATTGCTCCTTCCTCCTTTAATCTTGGTAATTTTTATCTTTGTAGTAAACAAGTCAAATCCTTCCTATTATAGATGGTTTTGAGCTGCATTTAGGTAACTGTTTTACTATTTCCTCTAATGATATTCTACTACTTAATCCCCACAGGGTCAAAATCCTAGCTGGATAAGCAGTATCAGTGACTATTTTGAAAGTAGTCATATGACTAGGTCTACAGAATTGCCATTTTATGCAGATTAAAAAGGAAGCTGCTGATATACTGATTTTTAAACCCTGAATAATTGTATGGTTTAGGTCTCCTTTCTAAACGAAACTTATTTGAATAAAACCATTTAGTGCTTTACTCTTTTGAGGTTGTTGTTGTTTTTTGGTTTTTTACATTATCACACAGAAAACTATTTTTCTAGCTATTGTAAATGATTTTTTTTTTTTTTTGGTAGCTTAACCAGAAAGTAACAAGAAAAAATGCTTGCTATTTTCATGCTAATTGCAATATGGGAGAATAATTTGTAGACCAAGTGAAATTTTAAATAGCTAGTGTTACTTTAAAACTTGACTATCGCAGTGACTTGCAGCAGTAAAGACTTGCAGTGCTGATTTTGGTCTAAGTCAGAGTGGTGAAATCTGTCTTCAGTGTTTGCCAGTAGTCTGTACTCAGTGCCACTTCTCTATTTCCAGTGCTTGGAGGTTACTGTTTAGTTATTAAATAATATCTACAGAAGTCTCAGTCTAGTCTTTCATGCCTGACATAATACTGGCACATCCCTGCTTCTAACAGTAACTGATGTAACTGATTTTCTTACTTATCCAGTATTTGACAAGTTTAATTTTAAATTGCCTACATTCATCCAAATATAACTGTAGAGGAAGAGAGTTTGTCAGAAGTGCTACTGTTAGACCAACACATGTATCTCAGGGAAAAAAAGACAAACCCTAATATGCATGACTAGCAAAACCACTGTACTTTTCAGCACCTAAGACTTTGTTCAGGCAAAGAGATTTCTTTTTACCTCAAAAAAGAGCTCCCACACTGGAAATCTCACCTCTTTTCCCCATATCTATCAATCAGCCTCATTAAAAATCTTGTCTTGCTTATATATGTAGACCTTCACAGCTGTAACTGTTTCACTTCTGAACCAGCTTATTGTTAACTACCAGAGTAGACTGAGATTAGTTACCTGTTCTTTTGCTGTGCAGACCTCTTGGGCAGTCACTAAAGAAATGAGAGAAAGTCAAACAGGTTTGCCAGAGAGAGAAATGGATTGGAATTAGTGTTTATTCTTGTTAAAGCAAACATACATATCTACTTCTTTCCATCCAAATTAAAGAAAGTCACATGTTTGATTTGGGAAAAGCACCAGGGACTCATCCATTTCTGGTATTTTCCGTTGTAGTTTACTTCATGCATTTGTTTTCAGGAGCAACTGTTAAGCGTATTCATGCCTGAAGGTATTAATTCATATTGAATGCACAAATCACTTTCATTAGACATGTAGCAATATTCTCTTCTATGGTTATTGCTGTATTTTTAGCCTGATACTTCCGTGTTAACTGTAAAGAATCTATAATGAAAATGGGAACACAGAATATGAGAGACCTTAATGGGTCCAACCAAAGATTTGAAATACTGTGCATTTCTCATGAACTTGTGTCGCCGTTTGAAAGGACTGAAAGGCAGCAAAAGCGACAATTTGCTCTCAAGGGAAATTTATCTCCTCCAGGAGCTAAACAAAAGAACTGAAGTGTTCGAGCTGGGAAAATAGTGTAAGGCTTTGACACGCCACTTACGGCCATGGGCAAAGAAAGCAGCAGGCTTGAATAGGGGGAATGAAAATTTATTTAATTCAAAACCAATGAGAGCCACAAATCATCACTTAAATTCAGGTAGGACAGAAAGAAAAGAGAGAACAGTGGTATTAAATACATAAATAGATGTATACATATCTTCATCCCACTCCACCCACCATCCCCTGCCCCTTACTATGAGCCCTCACATGCGGTCTGTGCCAGAGCAGGGTGGGGGGAAAGGAATAAAACCAGAATGGAAAAGCACAGTCCTTTTAACTTCATGCATTTAAGTTCCAGGTTGAATTTTTTGAGACAAACTTCCTCTGCAGTGTGCAGCCTCTCTCTGGGCTGGTTGCAAAACGTGAGAGCCACTGGGTCTCCGGGGGACGTTCTGGGTTCTTCTCCGCATTCCAGCGGGGTTTTCATTCTCCGCACTTGGACACTTTTTCTCCTCCCTTGCCAGCAGTTACTCTCCGTGCAGAGTTGGGGGGGAGGGTTCCTCTTCTCTTCCTCCTGATGCCGCCTTCTTTCCAACCCCTGCCAGTAATCAGCAAAGTGAAAAGTCTACCTGCCGCGTGAAAGGTCTTTACTGTCCCACTTGCTGAGGTGACTGCTTCAGGAGTTCTCTCTTTTCATCCTTCTCCTGCTGAACTGAAAACTGTGCGCCAAAAGCAATGTGCTATTCAGTGTTATTCAAAGAGGCTTTGATTGACATGGCTTGGCTCCAGGGGCAGGAGTGAAATTAGAACCAAGGCAGCAAAACCTCCTTTCGTGCCTAAACAAGGGAAGGGTGGGGCTTTGCCACCCCTCCTTGCCCTGGAGCCAAAATCCTAAACCACAACTTGTCCAGAGTCCCCTTGAATGCATATAAATTTACAGGGCTCATGGTATCTCCAGTAAGGGATTCTAGAGCCTAAGTGCACTTTGACATGTAGTGCCTCCTCTCCTTCTTTTTTCTTCAACCTGCAACGACTAATTTCGGTAGAGGCCTCCTAGGCCTAGGAAGTCAGTCCTTGTGTGTATGTTTCTGCATACCTTAACCACTTGTCTCTAGTATGTCTGTTTGTACTGGTGAAACACGTGCTTTTAAATCACTTCCTTGTTCTCACTTCTGATGTGATTCCTTCCATATTAAGGTGCTACAGGTGATGAGCTCCAGGCATGAACCCAACGCGGCTTGAACTACTGATGACTTTTCAGTCAATGGGTAAGTCGTAAGTAAGTAAGAGGTAGTTTGAAATAAACTCTCCCAAAACTTGTATACTGTGTTAGCACCAGCTGTTTCACTCCACAAACCTGCTAGTAAAAATGTAGCTTCTATCTATTAGTACATCTAGACATCCATTCATTTAGACCAAGAAGATTTCTTAACTCTCAATATCTACTGCTACATCCTTGAAAACTCAGTAAAAGCAGCATCTTGCTGATTCCTAGTGACTGTTCCCAAACATCACTTATCTCAGATTATGTGCTGAAAATAATAGAAAAACTAGGACTTAAAAGCAAAGCATCTCTTACACAATATTTCAGCATCTTACTATGTCTGTAAAGTGACATCTCTGAAAGTACAATTTAGCTTCAAGCTGAATTAATTTGTCATATTCTTTCCATGCTCTTATTTTCTTATTTGATATGGCTAGATGTAGTTCTCCCAGAAATATCAAATCCATCTTGTCAGACTTTCATTAGTATAATTATCTAAATTGTCAATTGACATAAACAGAAATGCTGAGAAACTATTTCCAAATTCTAAAAGATGAGGGTTTTAGTACATATTTCCGTGTTAAATCTTACACTCTTAAAAGCAGTCTCTCATTTCTTATCTTTCTAGATATTTCAGTATGACCCTATGGTGAGTTCTGAGAGGCTATAAAACACAGGTGTGCTCACTTACATTATTCTTGAAGAGTAAATATGTCTTGGTTTAAGGTTTTATTTTAATTTAAACCTTCAAAAGTTGACACTTTGTATTTTGATGTTGTAACTGATTTGAGATATCTCTCTAGGGCTGTGTAAATAGTTTATTTTCATGTTTGAGTTGACAAACAGGGAAAAAGAAAACCAAAAAAACAACCCCACAAAACTGATTCAAAATATTTTTTCAAGAAAAAAGCAGAAAACAAGTATTTGATTTGACCTTTCCTTTCTCGCTGTCTTATGAACATCTTGTTTTCTGGAACATACAGTAGAAAATGGCAATGCACACAAATAATATTTCAACAGATAACTACTATGTGGGGCAAGTTAAGGAACCCAGTTCAATCCTGTCTTCTGTTCAATGTCTATTTATTCTGTAAGAGAGTGCCAACTGTTCTGTTTTAGACAGGAATAGAATTTTTTTTTTTTTTTTTTTTTTGGTAGGACATTTAACTAATTATTTGACTCATGAATGTCTCTTTTTTTCATATCTAGAAACTGGTATGTTGCTCAAAAAGCAAACTGAACAACCACAAAGCTTAAGAGCATCTGTATTAAATCAGTTTAAAACAATGGAACCATATATTGATATATTCAGAGCAATTGCAGTGTAATGCCTATACTCCTCTCTGATAATTCTCCAAGTTGTTGAAAGGGCTGTTTCTGAATTTTGCCAAACTAAAACGGCTGGAAGGAACTAAGTCTTATACTAGTCTTGTATTTTACTAGCATAATAAATTGGAGCAACTGAGAAGCTGACATTAAAAAAGGCAAATAATAAAGGGGAAACTTAAACAGGTACCAAAAAAAAAAAAAAAAACCCGCCAGACACCCCGTCCCAGTTTTAAAGGAGCTTTATGTGATTGTAAATGTTGTATACTTGTAAAGTCTAGAGCAAATCATCAAATTTGTTCCTGAAGAATTTACTAATAAATTTGTTCCTGAAAAGGAAATAAGCACATTGTATTTGACTAAGAATCTGTCAAGCATACAGGCAGCAGATTTAAGACAAGGAAGAGGGCATAGTATTTAAAGCAATGCCGAATTATTGTATCCATTAATGAATTTTTTTTTTTTTTTTAGAAAAGTATGAATGAGATTAAAAAACAGATATGTGAGGGTCGTCTATCTCTGGTTTCTCAGGTTAAATACATCAAATCTTCAGAATAAATTCTTGCTGTATTCCTACAATATGAGTAAAACCAGCTCTGTATTACTCTGAGACAGTATCCTTTGAAGTATCTGATGAAGTTATTGAGGTTCTAACATACTTCTCCACAGAATGTTACAGTAGTGCCTGGAATAATTCCACTTCCTCTTCTAGATCATCCGTTAGAGCTCTTTCACATAGAGTGGATACTGTCAGTGGAGCTACTTCATTCAAGGATGTTAAAGTGCAATACCTGCCGAAATACACAGGTTACACAATGTAAACAGATCATGAGTAGTAAAAATAATTCCAAATGCAATTTCATTTATTGGCAACAATGCTTAAACTGCATGTGAGCATTGTCAGTTTTGACTAAGCCAATTTTACTGAAAAATGTTATAGAATATTTTTCATATTCGTTTCACTTTAAAATGAGATTTTCCTAGCACTGTGCATCTAGATGAACATAATATGAGAAGAATGAAAGAGTAAAAAGAAACAAAACATCAGAAATTTCTAAAAATTACTAATATACTTACTATTGAAAGGTCTTTAAGTTAAGTTAATCAATGTAGAAGCATGAAGAACACCACATCAACATGTGCCAATTCTGATTCAATTTGTTGTGGTTGGGAAAGAAGGAAAGCTCTTGCTCCAAACTGAAAATTCTGAAGGATATGAGAGGCAATAGATTTGAATTTTTAACCTCCAAAATACATAAACCATTATTTTGCTATTGTTACTCACTCTTGGATATGTAAGGTTTATTTTTACTGAAATTTTCCAGTAAAGGAAATCTTAATGTATCTACCAGACGAGATTGTCATATTTTTAAGTAGTTCATTTGGCAAAATTATAAACAACTTAAAACTAGGGTGGGAAGGGCTAGCTAAACTTTAATTGTAGCCATACTTAATAGGTCTATCTTTTATATTTACATTAGTATGCTGTTAGATACATGGAGATGGACAATATTAAACCAGGATTCCTTATTTTGACTGTACCATTTGTTTTGGACTAAAAACTGGGCCAGATTAAAACACAATTTTGAAGAGAGAATGTCTAATACTTATTTTTGAAAAATATTGTAATGAAAAACCAAACAAATCATAATTTAAAAAGCATTACTGAGAAATCAACATTATCAAATTCACAGCAACAAATATCCCTTCACAACTTCGAACTGAACTGAAAAAAATAAGGCGCACCATCCAAAAAGCAGCTAACAATTATCTCTAATATTATGGGACAGTCATTATCTTTTAGTCCATTATTCTTTCTATTGCAAATACTGGAAGGAGATAGTTTGAAAGCAGATTGTGTATTATAAACAACTACTTTTACCAATTAAAGGCACATCACTTCTCTGAGTTCCTTGCTCTCTCTCTGTCAAGAACTTCATTGTAGGCAGAGAAAATTCAAAAAATAAGGTGGATTTAGTCGATGTCTGGCAGTTCTTCAAGGTAAGTAGGTATGTTGGATGAATTTGGCTGGTGATCTGTAAATGAAATTAATATTATTGTCAAGACATTAAAAATTGCTGGCTACTGTAATGATGCAAAAGGTGGTTACAGGTAGAAAAATGCCAGAGTAGGAAAAAGTTTAGAGAGAATTAATTGGAAGAAGGGTTAGCTTGGCAGAAATAAGTAATCCGATTTAAGATTTTGGTATCTGCTGGGCTGCAAAAACCCTTGTGTTGCAGTAGTTGCTTCAGCAGGACACAGAGTGTTTGTAATAATCACCTTGACTGACCAAATTGGTTGGTGAATCATTCGTAGAATGGGGTGATCTAAGAACCTCATAGATCTCGGTCCATCTCCTAGTGTATTTTATACTGGACACTGTAGGAGGTGAGGATTAATCACAAATTATGAGATCAAAAGGAGGAACAGGCCTTCAGAAAAATAAGAAATAAAATCTTACACACACACACACACAAAAAAAGCATAGGAAAACAACAACATTCAAGATTCTTGAATCTAGAGAAGTCTGTTAAATCAATATGTTACGCTATCGTCATCCCAGTGATACACATAGGTTGTATTTGGACACGTATCTATAAATAGCGGTGACATATCCCTTATGTACGGATAGCTGTGTAGCCCTTCAGCTCATCACTGTTGTCATACTCCAACAGCAGAACAGCATGAATATTGTGTGCATTATAGGTTGTACCAGTAACATCAAGGGGGTTGAAATCACAGTCTGCTAGCCCACTATTTACACTAATGTTCATGTCAGATGCTCCACTGAAACTTGAGGGAGAAGGGAATTGTGTTTTTAGTTACTGTTTCTCTGCTATTTCTGCTGTTGGGTTACTGAGCATGTGTTGTTTTCCACTTCACTTGGTTACATGGGGTGTCTACCTTTGAGTGCCTACTTCCCACTGCAGCTGCTGCAGAGCTTGCTGGGCTCTCCAGGGCATGGTCCAGTGCGAACCTTTTCTTCATATCAAGAATTTATCTGTGGAAAAAAGGACAATATAAGCCTCATGTCAGCTTCAATGACATTTTAAAAATCAAATATCACAGTCAGATTTCTGTATTACATTAAATATGCATGTATGTCAAAATGAAAAGTTAGTGAGGAACACATTTTGATCATCTGGTATTCTCCTTTTCTTTAAAATTCACTTCATGGGGAATGTCAGGGGAAGGGCTGTTTTGTTGTGCTGCTTTTGAACCAGACTTTTCTCACTGTTTATCTTCTCATAGAACTAAAAAAAACATTTCTTGATTATTGCAGAACTATGGCAATTTTGAGCTTGCTATGTTATGCAAGCAACATATCCTGCTTACTAATTTGATCATCTTCACCAGTGGCTAAATGTAAATGCATGTTCTTTCTGATTTTACTCTCACTTCTTACAGAAGACTCATAAATAGAACATTAGGGACATGGTACTAAGTTGCTTACAATATATCTATTGAATCATAGGACAGCTCAGGTTGAAAGGGGGACCCTGGGAGGTCTTTAGACCAACCTTTTTCTCGTAACATGGACAGCTACAAGGTCAGACAAGGTTGATTGGCACTTTTTTCTGGCTAAGCCTTAAACCTTCGAGGACTGTTTACACAGCCTCTCTGGGCAACCTGTGTCACTGCCTACCTGTCCTTATGGGGTTGTGGCAGATGCACCCACTCAGACAAAGACTGAGGCTTGCCAAAGACCTGATGAAGATTGGGGCTTCACAGACATTAAAACCTACTTAGTTTCAGACCCTTAGCTTACCTTTGTTGTGCACTTGCCCCAAACTAATTAGAATGACCACAGTTCAGACTCAGCTAGGGTATAAACAGAATGCTGCTGGAAAGATGATTTAAGTCCGTCCTCCTCAGAGCAGTGGGTCTGCAGTTGAGGACTCTCCCCTTGGATCAGGCCACTGCCCAAGGAAACTTCCTGGGATTGCGTGAGCCATCACCCACCTCTTTTGGTGAGTGAAAAAAAATATATATGTATATGTATATGTATATATATATATATTTATTTCTTGAGTGAGCCTTTGCCCCTTTTTGGGTGAGTGACCCTCTTTTTGGTTACCCTTCAGTGGGAGGTTTTCTCTTTTATGAGTGAGTGTGTGCACATTTTGGGTCATCTTTCTGAAAAAAAAGAATATTTGCAAATCTTCGGAATTAGTTGTGATGTAGTATATTCCCACATGATATCTGAATTTGTAATTTACTTTAGTCTGTCAGAGTGCTGGGTAATTTTTCATTTTGGGTAGCTATTGCTCTCTGTTTCGTGGGTGCCTCAGCAAGCAGTAAGAAGTTTCTCCTTATCTAGTTTGAACCTCCCTTGTTTCATCATCAGGTTCTTGTGTTTCATGTTCCCACCATGCACCACAGTAAAAGCATGGTTCAGTTTCCCCAATAACCAACCCCCCACACTCCCAGGCACTGTTATGTCACCTGTAGCCACCTCTTTCCTGACTGAACAAGCCCTGGACCCTCAGCCTCACTGAGCTACTCCTCCAGCTCCAGCTGTCCTGGTTGCCCTCCCCAGTCTTGCTTCAGTTTGATGTCTCTCTTGTATTGGCAGGTGCAAAACGCGATGCCATGTCTAGATGTGGTCTAAAGAGTGTGAGTAAGGGGAAGATAATACTGTCACTCAATCTAACAGTCATGCACCTATTCATACAGCCCTGCATGCAGTTGGTTGTCTTTGCTGTCAGGGCAGGCTGGAAGCTCAGCTTACTATCTATGAAGATGCTGACATCCTCCACTGCAGAGCTGCTCTTCATCCTGGCAGTCTCCAGCCTGTTGCAAGTCTGAATCTCTCCCCTTTCCACTTCCTTCGTAATAAATACCTTCTTTTATTCACCTCTAAATTACTTTTCAAGAACTTGGTCTTTGGAGTTTTCATGTGGTCACCCACCTATCAAAACCAGAGATGTTCCCTTTGCATATGTCTAATTCATGTCTTCTAAGAACTTTTGAAGTAATACGCATATTTAAAAGAAACCTACATTTTACTTTAAATCTCCATAATAAACGTTGACATCAACTAAACAATCATAATACATCTGAGAATAAATTTAAATCTCTTTTTTTCTAGTTTTGACTTCTAGCAATATTTTGTAATCTTGCATAAGCCAGCACAGGCAGGAAGAGGGAACAACCACAAAACCATAGTTGAAATACAAAGAGTGAATTTATTCTCATTACCTCATAAAACAGGGGACTCCACAATGGCACCCAGGTGGAGGCACGACAGTGAGGATGCAGGCACCGTGGAGCCTGGTCCTTGCTAGAGACTAAACAACCTTTCAAATGTGCTACTTTCTCCTGTATACCAGGGATTATTGCAGATGCAGTTTTCCACTGTGCTTGATCTTTCCCACAGCAGGGAAGGAATCTCAAGTATGTTTGAAAAGGTGCCTGTGAGTCCATCAGAGACCTATGTTATCTAAACACAGATGTTCTACTTGTCAAACACACAAGGATAGACAACAGTTATAATGATGTGTTTTTCAACATCCCAGCTCAAAGTCACTTGAGAGTGTTTGCAATCCCCCTCACCAATCTTCCTTTATTTTCCCAAAAACCTCATAAACCACTATCACATTTTCCTTTCCTGAGACTGTGTTCAGTTTATTTATGCTGATTGGCATTAATTATAACATCACTATTTAATAATTTGTTAATTTCTTTTGTCTGTATTCCTCCTGTGTTGGATTTGTCTGTGGTTTACGTCAGGCTGCCAATTTTTTCCAGTTATTTGTTACCCAGTTTACTATTAAAAGATTCACAGAACTGTAGCTTCCTTTTGTTGTCTGAAGCTCTGACTGGGTGTCAAGATATCCAGGTCCAGGGATTTGAAATTTCTTGACCTTAGCTTTTCTCTAGTTAGTCATGATAACTATTTAATAAATAACTTTTATTTTTACCCACCTGAGACAGGAATAGTAATTAAAATCTAATTTTTCTTCAAATGGTTCTACCATTTCCTTCCCGTAGTGCACTGTGGCATTCTTTCTGCTATTGCTATTGTTAAGGTCTCCTGATTTAAGTAAAATTTCTCTATGGTATGCCTTCTTTCTTCTCATGTCATCTATCTTCATAGAGAGAGTTTCTCTCTTTTTCCTATTTTTTTTCTTTTTTTTTTCTTTACCCAGTGTAGACTTCTTTCATTCAGAAGAATGTGAGGTGCCTAGAACTCCTTCTTGAGGTTTTCTTACATGTTTACTGACTATTATTCAGATATTTTTTGTGAAAATAATTTTTCCAATTTGATTCAGACCATAGTAACAGAAGTCCTCTCTCAAGCACCAAAATATATTGCATTTGTAGCAATAAATATACTTCATGAATGAACTGTTGCAGTACTAACTCTTAACTGGGGATTCTGTTACTTGTTTTCTTCTAAAATGATGCCTTGTTAAGTTATATAGCAAATGAGAATGGAAGAAACTTCAGCAGAAAGTTCTAAAACTTGCTGGTTTCTCTATTGAGGGAGATCCCAGAAGGGAAGAGGAAAAGCTCCACAATAAGGTAAAAGAAGCAAATCAGTATGTAGCCTCCTACAGAAGGAATAGGAAATGAGACAGGTTAAAAGGATCAAAATACTAAGAACCTACAAATAGTGTGATTGTCTCAATGACATTTAGAAAAATTTTCTGAAGCCTCCCCAATAGGGAATTGAAATGTTACCTTGAATTTTAAGCACCATTTATTTATGTTGAGGAGGCATAATGATCTAGTTTAAGAATGGATTTGTTCCTTAAACTACTTGAGATAAGCAATAACACAAGATAATGTTATAGTTTTATCACGTATTTGTTATAACTGTACTGTTACAGAAATGGTGGTCTGCTTCCTAATTAACTAGAGATGCCATGTTTGAGTGTCAGTGAAAACAGAAGATAATTGCTTCTTAAAAGAATGGTAAAATATGGCTTGTCACTCTGTTCCTCCAAAGTGTTAGTGAAGTAGTGCTGATCCTGTAGTTTAATGTTGTGAAAAACAGCTGCTTCTGACCTTAACACCTTTATTTTAAAAGATTATATTTTAAGCTTTCAAAGCCATAAACTAAGCTTTTTAAATAAAAACCTGAAAGGTTAAGGTGCAGATCTTAATCTATTATAAACTGTCATCTCTCTAAAGAAGTCATCAGACAGATTAAGTCTTCAAAATGTCAGTCAGTTTTGCTTTTTGTTTGTGGCTGGAAATGACTTATCATTATTTTGTAAATGTATAGAGATTCTTCCATTTTCCCTCCATGTGTACTCTGTGCTCTTAGCAAGTAAGCAGAGCTCTGAAATACCAGAGTGCAAGGTGGATTTGAGAGAGATTTTGGAAATTAAGAAGGCTGTTTTGAAAAGGCCATATCCCTATTGGCTAATGGAAGTGCCCATGAACTGAGCATTAAAATACATCTTTGTTGCTTTGCAGTGTGCTTTCCCAGGACGGCTCAGGTCCAGAGCATGCAGCCTTCCCTCTTTTTCAGTGCTTCTGTCTCTAGGCAGAGAGAGAAATAAATTCATGGACGTGATAATTTTCCACTCCTGAAAAAAGTCTCTAAAGGACCCTTTCTGAAGGCTTTTTCCATTTAATTGCAACCCTCCCTTATGGGGTAATGGAGCTAAGCATTTTGTTGTTCACAACGTAATGAAATGCAAGGATGATACAGACATTGCTTGGAAAGCACAACCTACAAGCTCCTGCTACATAGACTTAATTTAAAAAGAAAAAACCAGAAACAAACCAACATTCTAAAAACATCAGTGACGTTTGCTGCAGACTTCACTACGGCTAATTCACTTTGCATCAGTAAAGAATTTAGTGAGCACCATTGAAGATGCATGTCAAGTGCCATTGTTGGTACGTAGCACAGCTTTCCTCATCAGCCAAGTGTGCCTAGCGTTACACAGAAGTAACCATATGTTCTATTAGCTGTTTGTAGCTATTGTTCCAGCAAGACACATAATTATAACTTAAAGTCTCTGGGTTTGAGGAAGGCTTAAAAATTTAAAGAAATATTGACATTAAAATCAGTAAAAACACAAGAAAAAATAGGAAGTTCCTTACGGATTTTACAAGGTTTGGGTGGTTTTTCCTGCTGCAATTGAAACTGATTTTTCTACAGATCTATTATGCTTCAACTGAGATATACTTGTATGTCTTGCTCCGTAAAGTCAGGCAAGAATATTGGCTCAGAAATGTCTGCCGGCTATGTGAATGTCCATACCATAACCATACTCAAACAAGCAAATCTGTGTTAATTACAGTTTTATAAGCATTTACTAATTATCTGTGTTCGTATAAAAGTAGCTACTCAAGTTTATTTGATTTCCGTAGGAACATGTTTAAATTGGAACTACTTGTCATGCCATTCGCATACCCCTAATCTTAGAGTCTAATCTGGCATCAGAGAGTCTTCAAATGAAAGATCATTACTGCATCTGAGTTCATCATTGCTAAAGCTGCAGAGCTTGGGGCATGTTGGACTTCACAGCTTAAAGAGGTAGTCTTGACCAGTTCTGGGCTGGTAGACCTGCAGCAAAAACTTGTAGAGCGAAGGAAAGTGCTGTCAGGGTTTCATTAGGTGTCATTTTACTTCTGAAGCAGCACTGATCAGCTCCATGTTGTGCTAATGTGCTGCTGGAAGTAAAATCAGTCAGCAGGATAGAGAAGCTTTAGAGATAGTATTAGGTTCCAGGTTTTGATCAAGTTCTTCACTTCTTGTAAGAAACGGTTTAGTGGTGTGGTTTTTTCTGTGATTCTTCAATATAGTGTTTCAATATTTTATGTTTTCATAATAAATGATGACTTTTTTTTTTTAAAAAAAAAAGGTAGCTGATACTGAAATACACTAAGTCATGTTATAATGTTCTGTCCTGCTTTTGCCACTGAGTTAGCTTTACTTTGCTACAGGGCATGTCAGCTATTGTATATACTGTAGACTTGTTAGGAAGGGAACATTAGAGGGCAAGTCATCCTTAACCTCAAACTGTAATTATAGGTGCATACTGTACACATACAGCCTTCCTCTGCAAGTGGTTCAGCCAAGCACTCTGCTCACCCAAAGGCCCATATGGACCCTGGAAGGGTTGTGCATTATTGATGCCCGTGTTAGTCAGTCTGTCATACAAGAAATACTGGGGTTTTTATTTGCAGTTTTGCAATAAAATGTATAGTAATGCTTTTCAAGCACAATAAGGAATTAGACTGATAACACAAGATTGCCTAAAAGAATTATACCCTTTTCCTTAGTCTGGTTTAACTCCAGTAAAATTTCTAACCTCCTTTAGTATTCCTAACTAGTTATACATTAGCAAGGACACGTATAATGCTGCCTGTATCTTCTGCTCCAATTTTATGTACAGATAGTGTTGTATCGTGAATACTGCAGGAAAGTAAAAGAAAGAAGGTCAGAGTTTGTAATTAGTTTATGTGAATAGCATTTGCTTATGTTAAAGGCAAAACCCGCTTCCCTGGAAAGAAGACAGCAGCTTCCTGTTCTATGAAACAAACTCGCCAAAGGCTCCTGAAAAAGAATTCAAAGCTGTTAACTGGTTATATATATTTAAGTCTACATATATTTTGAAAGCTGTGCTTTAAATTGGGGAAGGGATTAATACAGTTCTGTTTCTTGACTTGAATGAATGAATTTATGTCAGTGAGGGGTTTTTGCCCTTCCCCCCTCCCCCCCCCCCCCCCCGAAAGGGAAGGAATGATTCACACCACAGAAAATAAAATGGGAGATCTTTTGGTCAATGCATTGTCTGATTGAAATTCAAAACCTCAGTGAAATTTTCCATTCTTTACCTCTTCTTGCCATCCTGGTATTATGAAGACTTGATGATATCTGTGGTTTACTTCTGTGTCCAAAGGAAGAATAAAATTGTTGGGCCTTGACAGCAGTGGTAACGTTGGAAAAATTGAGCTCTGAGATGAGAGAGCATGTTTTCTGAACTTCATATGTATAGAGGAGGTGAAAGGGATTTCTTTGTCATAGACATATGTGTTTTACAGGTTTTAAAAAAAAAAGGCAGGGGAGGGGGAACAGGGAACTAGCCCAAAACATAATGGGGTGCCCATGATAGCCTCCATAAAGATATTATCTAATGTGAAGAAGTGAGTTAGTTCTGAGTGGAATTTATTTTTCTAATTTTCATTTCCTATTAGCACTGTTACTATTAAACACTGAAAATCAATTAAAACTAAAAATTTCCAACCTCTTTTAAAAAGAATATCTGTACAATTTAGGGTACCTTTCTTGGGTTTTATATGAATTTAGAAACTAGGTGTTAAAAAAGTAAGTGTCAAGCTTCTGTAAAAATCTAATGTTTTAGATATACAAATGAAAGATATGGATTAATGACATTATATTTGAAGCACCCCAAAAGAAGGGGAAAACAATAGTTACATGTGAAGTTGTGATTCTTAACTTTCACGTGTTAAATAATGCTTCTGTTTTTCAGACACATTTTAAAACATTTTTTCATTGAGAAATAGGACCATTTATTTAACAACTGAAATCAGTGTCAGCTTTGCTATTGACTCAGAATACACCAGAATTTCCTTCTCTGAGTTTATTGGTACATGGACATCACAACACGGTACACAGCTCAGGGGAGAGACATCTGGATTTGAGAAACAGGATGATTAGGCTGGACACAGTAAAACAATATGCATTTTCCAGGGATACAAACTTACTGTGTTCTGTGGTAGCACAGCTTTAAGCACAGTATAATCTTCAGAAGGTGCTGTATACAATGCATGTGTATGTGATATTCCTAGTGGGAATGATGGTTATAAATGGTAGAGTGAGGTTCTGCCAGTTAGTGCTGATGGTTTCAGTTTCTGTTGAGTTTATTCTAGCTAGTGGATCTATTCCTCAGTGTTATTAAAAAAAAAAAAAAAAAAAAATTGAAGGTTTCAGTTTTAGTTTATCTAGTTTGTTCAAAGGATTTCTTCTTGAATACAAACTCATGATACAGACTTGCCTGGATTATTCTTCCTGAGTGATATTTGGAATGCCACTGCAGCTTTCATTAGTGATTTTTTTCATGAGGTGATGTATGTCTCTACTGCTGCTTCAAGCTCACCAGTGAGCAACAGCAGCTTGGATAGACCTTGTTTTGCATAGATTTACCAATGTGCAGAGAATCATTTGAGTCAAAGCTGGCCCAATGTCACTGAAATATAAGCCTTATAGTGTTTCCAGAGAATATCACAAATGTACTTTTTGTGTGACAGTGGAGTCCTGTAACCGCAGCTCAATATGTGTACTTGCAGTGGAGCTGGAGGTCAAGAAGCAAGACTATAGGAAGGAAAAGTTAATAGCCTGTGATTTAATATTCTGAATGCTTTGTAGGATCAAATGGTGGAGTACATTGAGAAACCAGCCGTGGAACTGTAGAACATGCCTGGTTATTGAGGACAACGTCCCAGGGCAACTGAGGTCCAGTGGGCAGTCTTATCAAAATGAATTATCTGCTTGAGATAGCTAGGGGGATTTTTTGTCTTTTATTTTTTTTATTTTGAGGGTAGGGCTGAAGAAGGGGGTAGGAAGGCGAGGAAGGAAAAAGCAAGCTGTTCTAATGATTCATCACACAAATATTTGAGTTGGTTTTGAGCTGTACATATTAATACAGTGTTCATTCCTTGGGGTGGAATGGAATTGTTTTATGCATGGCCACCAGATATAAAGGTGGAAAGATCTATTCTTTGTTTTGGTTTGGTGTTTTTTTCAAGCCTCCTTTCCACATGTATATCCAGCTTTTACTCTTTCGGCTTTGAGTGAACCCCTTCCCAGAGAGATCAGTTCTAAGAGGACTGCTTAGAACATTGAATCCACTACCTGGTACTGATGAGAACCTGCTACAAAAATGCCTACATGCAAATATCTTTTAACTGATTTATTTTCTTCTCTTTAAGGGAAAGGTTTGGGATTTTGGATTTGGGATTCTTTGTGGCTTTTTTCTTTGCCAAAAATGTTTGCAACTCATATTGTGCCAGTGATGTGAAGATCACTGGTCAAATTGGGTCAGGTCAGCCGTGTAAGTAGAGAAGCTCCCTGATCATCCTTGCCTGCATCCTTGCATTTGGCTCAATTTCTGTTTATTTTTGATGTTGTTTCTTTTAATTGCTCACTGGAAACTGAGATGAATCTGTTCTTGTATTGATCAAAAGGATCCCTCTAAATATACCTTTTATTTTTAAGTTTCTTAATCATCTTCCACCAGTCTCCTTTGGAGGTGAGTTGCTAGGCTATGTGGACCTGTAGCCTAAGCCAGCATGGGTCCTCTTAAGATCTGTTTGCTTCTTTGCTAGCTGCCCACTAAGCAGAAAATTTTATGTGATCTGATTAGACACTGCAACAAAAACATTCATACAAAACCTTTATCATCATGTCAATGTACCATGCCAGTTCCACTGCCATTATTTCTGTGAAGAAGAGAAAAGAGCTGCTTTGGAGTTAGTTATCCATCAGTTATCAGTTAAAGAAGTTTTAAGATCTTGGTATCTGAATGCCCTTTCTCCAAGAGGGGGATTGAAAGAGCAAACTGCAATTTAAAACCGTGACTGCCAGTAATGATATTTGAGGGACTAGAATATGAGGCTTTTCTTTTTAAACAAAACAAAACCCTGTGGGCAGTCCCAAGCATGTAACCAATTACTTACCTTCTTGTCCATCTCCCTTTTGTTGTGTGAATATTTTTCACAGTATGAATGTCTTAAGACCTACATAGATGCTTGCTGCAGATCATCAAATTGATGTTACTTTTTTTAAAGTTTAAAAAAAATTACAATGATAGCAGTTTGATAATAGAGGCACTACAGTTTCGGCTGCTGTACAGCAACCACTGTGCAGCACAATAGAGGAGAGGCAGATGTCCACAGCAATTATTTCAGTTGTAACAGTAATAAACTGTTGGACAATTTAGTAGATTTCAGATGGAAATTCAGGATATTTTATAAATCTCACCTTAGGAGATCTGTGAGTTGAATACAAATGCTACGCACTAACCAGGAAAGGTATAAAATCTTAAAGAGAGAGAAATACTTGCATCTGCTTATTGCACACCCTTATCCCTTTAGCTAATGTGAGGTATTTCAATAACATATGCAGTTGACCTTACTTGCCATATAAAGGTTGTATCAATAAAGAAACTCAGCTGTGCAGGGCTCCAGCAAGAGCTACTTTAGGAGCAGGTATGTTTGGGTAGAAGGGGATGGGTTTATTTCAATCTTTTTTTCCCCTTCTGGCAAGTCTCAGATATTGTCAGTTCTTAATGACTCCAAATAAACACCTACTTTGTCTGTACTCATGAGTTTTTCTTCTCTTACCTTGCAATGTATTTCTCTTTGTGCTCAAACAATTGTACCTTCAGATTTCTTGCAGCTTTAACACACCTTCAGATTTCTCACAGTTTTAACGAACAATGAAATTTCAAATAGATGCTGAGGCACTTGCCTAGACCATTCTGTGTTGAGCCCAGATACTCACACCAGAATTAGCCTAGTTATTCATTTCCCATCAGAGTAAAAAAAAAAAAAAAATTGAACACCAGCTTCCCCATTCTTTGTTGTAATCAGAAAAACAGTAAATGAATATAAATCCTTTTTTTGCCTATTGAAGATGATAAAATACATACCCATTTATACAGACAGCCCACACATATGTGACCTACTTCAAAGAATTTTGATGTTGGAAGGGACCTCTGGAAAGGTTGTCTTGTCCAACTCTTCCTGCTCAAGGAGGGCCACCTAGAGCAGGTGTTGTCCAGGACCATGACCAGTCTCTCTGGGCAACCTATTCCAGCACTCAGTCACCCTCACTGTAAAATTTTTTTTCCTGATGTTCAGAAGAAGCCTCCTTTGTTTCAGTTTGTGCCCATTGCCTCTTGTTGTGTCACTGGACACCACTTGAAAGAGCCGGGCTCCTTCTTTGCACCCTCTCTTCAGTTATTTGTACACTTTAATAAGATTCCCCCTTGTGCCTTTTCTAGGTTGAACAGCCCCAGCTCTCTCATAGGAGACGTGCTCGAGTCATCTTAGTGGCACCTCTCTGGACTCTCTCCGGTATGACCATCTCTTTTTCTTATACTTAAAAGCCCAGCACTCCAGATACAGCCTCTCAAGTGATGAGTGGAGGGGAAGGATTGCCTCTCTCACCTGCTGGCAACAGTCCTAATGAAGCCCAGGATATTGTTGGCCTATGCAGCATGAGCACATTGCTGGCCTGTGTTCAACCTGCTTTCCAGCAGGATCCCCGGGTTCTTTTCTGCCAAATTGCTTTCCAGCTGAGTAGTCCCAGTATATACCAGTGTATGGGATTGCTCTTCCCTAGGTGCAGGTCTTGGCACTTCTGCTTGTTGCAGTTCCTGAGGTTCGTGTGACTTATTTCTTCAGCCTGTCCAAGATGCCCGTTTCATGAGAAGCTAAGATTTACCAGAACAGTTGCATATTTTTCTTTCATTTCTTTGATATACTTTTTTTCATGAAAGACAGGTCATCGATATCTTTCACTCTGAATGTGTTCAGGGTCTAGCGCAAAATTTCTCTGCTGAGTGATATCTCTAGGCTCTGAGCAACCTGATCTAGCTGAACACGTCCCTGCTCATTGTAGGGAGAGTTAGACTAGATGACCTTTAAAGGTCTCTTCCAACCTAAACCTGTCTATGATTCTAAATAATGTTTATTTTACTGAAGACAAGGACTTAAAAAACACCAACATTGTAGTTTCTTTAGTAGAAAAAAACAGGGAAAAACTTGAGTCAAAGCATAATTTAATAATTGTTTTACAGTCCAGAAAATAGAAATGCACTCCACCTGGAAAAATGACGTAATATGATTTCAAAACATTTTAAATATTAAATACAGATGGGAAGCAGAAGGTAACAAATAGTGGTAGAGCACACCTTGGACTCCTTTGAGGCTGTGTGCTAACAATTTCCATATACCCATAACATGTAGAGGAGGAGTGGGCAAACAGGGATAGTGTTCTTAGCAAACTTGTATAAGATCAAAAAACTAGTGTTCAATTGCTTCAAATCCTTCTATTTTACCACAAACCAGGGTGGATACTGTCAAGAAACTGACTTTATTAAGAACATGTCTTAATAATGATTGATCTGTGATTTTTTCTTTTTTTTTTTTTTTTTTTTTTTTTACAGTGATGCCCAGTTTGGTCAATTTTTAGGTACTTATGCATCCATAGACAGAATTTTGCATTGTTCTGCTGGAGTACTTTCTGTCCAGTGTTTTGGTTCATATTTTCATCCCTAAAATATATCAGTGTCTTGATTGTAAGGGACAGTTAATCTCCCGATAAATGTGACTAAATCTTTCACGGCTTAAGAAGTTTGAAAGACCTAATGACTCCTCAATTCGAAATTCTTTGTCTTAAATAGAAAGTTTTAATGGATTTTTAACGTGTATAAATATACAGATTAATATTACATGTTGTAGAGATGTGAAATCTTGTTACAAACAAATTTGAAAGGAATTATACATGAATGAAAAATCAAAAGAAAAAATCCACTGCTATTAATGGAAGAGTGGATGTGCTATATGCAGTATTTCCTGCTTCTGCGCATTAAATGTAGCCATTTAAGGTATTTCTAAATGCTTCGTTGCCACAATATTAAATGCCAAACTTTTTCCTAATACATGTCATGAAATACATGTGATAGGAATATTAGTTCACTTTAAAATTGTTATTCCAAAAGGTATATTATCCTTAAGAGTTTCTTTACATTCTTTTTATACGTTTTATTGTATCTCATCAAGTCCTATGTTTGCATGTAATTCACCTTTCCAATGTTAAGAACAAAGTTCTTAGTGCACATTCAAATTGAAACTCTTAAAAAAATTGGAGCCTGTTTAATCTAAAACTTTTTGAGAGTGACATCCATGTGCACAACACACAGGTCAGTGCACCTGATATTCAGTACAGGTGTGTCACTTCATGCAATATTTAGCACTCTGCAGGGATGTTTGTAAGTGCCGAGCCCTTAGTTACCTGGTAACAATGCCCTGGAGACTGTTCCTGGTTGGGCAATATCTCAACCACTCCTGGACTGGAGCTGGGGTGATGGATGGCTCCTGACAACTCGCCACAGGTGTCCAGAAGGCTGGGAACTGCAGACAATAAATAGGGGCTCGCGCGTGTCTCTTCACCGGAACATACCCACTGGCCATGCCAGTCACTGAATCCAGACACAGCCCATTGGCAGAGTCCAATACTGGATCCAGAACCAGTGTATTCTATCTTTCTTTCCCACTGAGTGAGAGATACTCTGTCTTTCTCCCTTTCTTTCTCTCTTAATTGGCAACCCCACCGAGTGGGGTGGGACTAATTACCCTCACCCTGTCAAGCCAGGCAGGCTAATTTATCTCTCTTCCTTTCCTCTCCTTTTCTTTCCCTTTTCCCATTTCCTGTTTAATATTATATTTTATAAGTAAAAGTTTCTTTACACTAACGGACCCTGAGCGTTGGTGCCACTCCTCCTTACCATGCAGAGAATTCAAAAGATCACCTACCCAAGTCAGGCCGAGCCAGAACGGGATATTACAATGTTGAAAATTGGAGAGGGATCTCAGTGCTAAATTTAGTTCCAGAAAACTCAACCAAACCAAAGCAGCTTAAATTAAGCATTAATCAAGTGTCTTCACAGTGACAGATCAGTACTGTAGGTGCTAATTCATAGGGAAAAATCAAGTATTTTTTTCACAGGGGTAAGAATACATGGTTGAGGCAAGCTAGACAAAACCCTTTTGCATCATGGACCTATTTATTGGATAAGTGGGGATAGCAAAATAGAAAATATGTGGAATACTTGAACATGAAATTGAATTGTAGTATTTATGTGCTTAGCTGGCTGATATAATGGAAGAACTCTATAAGCTAAGCACCAATTACATGAAAGAGTCCTGAAAATTTTGCTGCTTTTGGAGGTCCAGAAAAAGAGATGAGAGAGAATCCCATACATACAGTTTATAAACACAAGTACAAACTTCTTGAATGCTCATACCCATAGCTGTATGAAAGTAGTGTTCCCTTTTCCAAACCTCTTGATAATCTCAAAAAGAATAGCCTGAAACATCAAATCAATATTTTAGGAATAAAATTAGTATGGTATATCTAAAAATTACTTTTTGTCAGTCTATGTGGTACTTAAGGTTAGTGTATGTGCTGTAACCAGTTATAATTTCCTGCAGAGTTCATGGTCAACCATCTCCATTCAGTTATCTTCTCTACGACTCTTCTATTAGGAGACATATGTGGTGAAGGAAGGCCTTGCTTTGTTTTTTCTCTTTACTGTTGCTATTGGTCTTCATTTTTCCAGTTTTCAGTCATGATATGGGTCGTCTATCACTGATCTGATTTGTTGCTAACCTCAGGTCAGTTTGTGCCAACATCTGTAACTGTCAGTGTATAAGAATACAAATTTGGATGTGAATTTGTTATGAATGAATCTATAGAGCTGATTCCAGTTCAGTGCATTGGTAGATTCCACTTGTATATACTTCTAGATCTATGAAATGTACCACTACTCAAAAAAAAAAAAAAAAAAAAAAAAAAAAGTGTTGTGATCCATTACAAGCTGATTAGTAATGTTATTTTGGGGAAAAATGATCCATTTCAGAGCAAATGTATTATTTAGTGGGGAAAAAAGTGAGTGAAATAGGATGACTTCATCTGTTTGATGAAGATAGTGTATCTTCTAATGGGGTCAAAGACTGATGTTCATTAGTGACAAGTGCCAGCTGAAGAATTTGAGACAGTTATTTGATGAAAAGACTTTTTTGTAAGGAAAAGGTTTTTCTTTTTCAGGTTTTTCAGTTTCATTTTGGTGGACATTCAAAACTTGCATTTCATAATTTATTAGTGTTTCTTTGTCTTATTTCGTTCATAAATACGGAGTGAAGTTACAGTTCATCATGATGGTAACAGCAGCTCAACTTGCAGGGATATGTGGTCTATGATAGGAAAGGAAAATATGTCCTCATATAACATGGGAACAAGTAGCCTATGACTGTTACTCTTTCATAGCAACACGTGTTTTAAGTTTACATCAAGTCAGGTGATTCAAAGTGAACCAAGTATTTAAAAACATAGAAATAAATGAACTTGCTGTATGAGGAAAGACTGAGGGAGTTAGGACTTTTTTAGTCCTTGAGAGAAGGCGGCTTAGGAGAACCTCATCACAGTTTTCCAGTATTTAAAAGGCAAGTACAAAGATCATGGAGGTTCTCTCTTCACAAGGACTTACATGGCAAAGACAAGGGGTAATGTGTACAAGTTGCACTGAGAGGGATTTTATCTCAATATAAGAAAGTAAAATTTTACAGTAAGAACAGTCTTTCAATGGAACAACCTCCTCGGGGACGTGGTAGAGTCCCCATTGCTGGAGATTTTCAGCATGCAGATGGACATGCTCCCTTCCCACAACAGGTTGGACCAGATGGTCTTTCCAAGTCCCTTCTAACCTAGACTGTTCTATGATAAATAAGAGACAGAAAAGGGGGATTTAAAAAACTGATTTCCAGAGTAGACTGCTTTGCTTTGTGTGTGTGACTGTTTTCTTAAACAAAAAAAATAGTGTGGTAGAAGTAAACCAGATTATTTCTTAAAATGTGTGGGAACTCGTCAATCTATTCATTATATTCTCTGTAATGAGCTGGAAATTTTGGATTTTAGGAAGAATTGCAGTGACCAAAAATAAAGCCTGAAAAATGAAAAAACCTTAAGGTTTAGGAGGCAGTTCTATACATTGAACAAACAAATATGAGAATGAGAGGAAAAACTTGTCAAAAGTCAATTTAAGTAGGAAAAAAGCACAAAATGCAATTTAGGGTTTGTTTTCCTTTGTGTTTCCTGTTTAAACCAACGGACAATGAACAAAGGAGGAATTAATGTAAAACAATGAATTTTATATTAATGTATACAACTCTATCACGAAAATTTCAGTCAGAGAGTGATCTCTAAGCATTGTTTTGTTGACTGTAATCTAGCCTAACATGCTCTCAGTGAAAACCTTTTGATAATTTTATTTACATATATGTGCCCACAGGACCCTGAAATAAAGCTTATGGGAACATTGTAAAAAGTGGCAACCCTGTCAGTACAGTTTATGGACCATCTCCTTTTCTGATCAACACGTGGAAGGAAAATTTTCTTGGTAGAGGAAAAAACCAAAATGAACCAAACACAAAACCTGTGATCCTAAGAAATGTGTATTTTACAGCACACAAAAATAGTCAGTACTCACCTAGATCTCTGACTGCATATGCCTCAAATATAAGGGTTTTCTCACGATCCGTCTGCACTCTTACTTGGTACACCACCGTGCCCTTAATCTGTTTTCACTAGTTGGTTTTCCCATCAAACTGAAACCCATTTATAGTCCATAAATTACAGTAGAAGGGCTGGTGTATGATCTTTACACAAACTTTATTTCTGGGCTCAATGGGGCTACATACAGCAAGAAAAAAATATAGCTATTAAATGTTTTTATTCAAGACACGATTATGCCCACTTAAATTTGTGTCTCAAGATAAAAACCACTTAAAGGTCATTTACTGACTGAAAAGTGTATTATGGTAAATACAATCCTTCACGCATAATTTTTCCTCTTAGACTCAGTTGAATCCTAAGCAATTTTCTCTCTCTGCTGTGTAATGCACAATACAGTACAAGTATGCTACAAATATGTATATTAATCCAAAATATGTATGTGCTGTCTGATCTTAGTGCTAGGCAAAATACTTCAAATAATTGATATAGCATTTACCTGTAAAGTACTAGAACAAGGACCTTCTGTTTCAAAGTCGAACACTAAAGTTAGAAAAAGGTCAAAATTAAAGCAACCATTCAATTTTCTTCTGGTTTCTTTTTTGTGTATGTATTGCTGAGGTCATTAATTACATAATCATTTACTGTAAACCTTTCTAAAAACGATAGCATTCATCACCGCAGAGGGGAGAAAGCGCTTTCTAAATGGGGAGCTGCTAAATGATTCTTCATTATATTCATCATTAAGTAGTGGCTATATTCTGTACTTTTTACACACCATCAAAATGCTGCACTTTATTCAGAGTTATTAATTTTCCTCATAGTGTTTCTTTGGCATTTATTACCACAATCTGAAAGATTCACAATGTTTTTTGAAATTAGCTTAACAATAGCTCGTTAGGTAAAGTGACTGCTTTGCCTTCATCTTGCAAAAGTCAGCGTAGGCACAGAGAAGTTATGGCTCAAATAAGACATCTATTATTTTATGTTGTAATTTGAGGTGCCCATTATTTTCTTTTGCGGTGTCTTTTCATGCTTTTCCTTATTTCTATAATGAATAAGACAGACACTGGATAGAAAAGAAGCTGTGTTGTGCTATACAGAGATCTCTGATCACCATTCACCTTAAGCTTTGAATGAAATGAAGGCAGTGCTAAAATTAGATTGTGATTAGGTAATCAAAGGCTGTGTTATGATATGTATTTATAAAGGATTTGAATTCCAGCAGTATGACCTTCCCTAGATGTTGATATTTCCAGATTTCTGAACACTTGTGTTGAACCATACTTTCTGTGTCTGCCTTAAAGTGAAATTCCTTGTTTTTAACATATGAATTCCTATTAACCACTTCTTAATTAAGGCAAGTTCAGTAAGACTACTTTCTCTAGATCCACAGTGCAAGATGTGCCGCTTGACATAGAGTACACAAGGTTTCATGGCTGAGGACATCAACTGCCACAACCTCTTTGCTAAGTGGCCTCAGAGGTTTTTTGGTGGGCATCAGGGGAGGGTTGTCTCCAAAGACTTCTAGCTCTTCACATTGCAGCTTTTGTCTTCTCTGTTCTTCTCATCTGCCACCTTAGGCTCTAGGGTTCCCTTTGTTCCACCCTGGACTCTGCCTTTATTTTTTTTCCTTCTGCCTTTATTGCATTCTGTTCCAGAAACTCATAGCTTCCTCTTGTACAGCAGTGACAAGGAGGAGTGACATGACAGGCTTGCTTCCCATGGCCCCATAAGGAAAGATGACTTTGTTAAAGATAGCTGTCAAACTAGTTCTTGCTTATGTCCACTTACATGCTGACTACAGACAAAGGCCGTCAGCTGCCAAGCTGTAGAGTGTTGTGTAGTGGTTTTGTGACTTTGGGCAAATCTGAATTGATTCCTACAGTGTCTGCAAAGAGTGTCTTACTGATGCAGGGAAAATCTTTGAGCCAATTTCAAAGTACCTACTACACAAAAAGACACCCCTGAGAAAACATTTGCTCCCTCCTTATAAAACAGTGGTGATAACCTAAGAACAAACGAAATCCCTAACAACTGCCATATATAATTGCACTGCAGGCACAGAAGCAGCTGCCAAGTGAAGAATGTAAGACCATGGAAGACAGAGATTGGTAGTTTCCCAGCACCCGTGCTGATTCTAGCAATGCTGTAGAGATGCCTAGACATGGATTTAGAGATGAGGTTATGGTTGTGATAGCTCTCAGCAGATTTTTTTCATGAATTTATTTAAGCAGTGTATATTTTTCCCTGTCCCATAGCAGTTTTAAAATTTCAGTGCAAATTCAGTTATACGTAATTTGGTTTAGAAAGCATTTACCACGAAAAGAGCTAATTTGTTTCACCTGTATAATAGGAAGCAATGCTTGTAACGCTAACAGGTTTGTACTGGTTTACAACATGTATTTATTCAGGGGAAACCATCGTAAACTTTATTTACTGTATTTATCTGGAATTAAGTCTGCTATACATTATAAATAATCAATATGTTTATTATATGTGTGCTGGGTAACTTATTTTGCAAAATGTTTTATGAGGTACATGGGTAAATGAAAATGTATTTAAACAGACATTGTTAAACATGGCACTGTGGCTACTAAGGTTCTGACATGTTATGTCGTTTTTAGTTACTTTGGTAAAGAATTGAAAAGAAAAAGCAAAATGACCCACCTCCACAGAATGACACTATATTGTTGTTTCTGGGTTAGCAAGGGTGGAGCTGACAGACATCAGGAAAAATGTCAATAAAAACTGTCTATCAGAAAGGATGTGATAACTGTCTTTGAGTCAGGTTAATGGCTTTTTCTTTTGGCATTATGTTGATTGCCTTTCAATTTGGGCTATGCTAAGAGTTGTGGTGAGCATACCGTAGAAAAAGACGTTTGTTTTCTTGTGGAATTTTGTAAATAACATCCATGCTAAATCCATTTTTTTCTAACATGAAGAAGAATACTGTTTTTAGAAAGTGAAAATCACTTACAGTAATACCTTTAAACATTCAGGGCTAAGTGACAATCTCTGGGTAACTATACACTGTTTCTTGTCTAGTCAAAAAATTTGAGAGTAGGAATCTGAATTAAACCATTTATTCTGGTCATTATTATTATTTTATTTTTGAGATTATACACACACATGCTGGTCAGTCTCCAGTGTAAGACAAAATAATGAAACCTGTAATATTTATTCTATTTGGGGGTGGTTTTGGTGGGCTTTATTTATTTGGTTCATTTGGTCTTGAGTTTTTTTGGTATTGACAAGGGAGTTTGTCAGAGAAACTCTAATTGTCTCATGGGTTGTCACTTTTGTTCCGGGAGGCACATGCTTTGTCCCTCCCTTAGTCTGATATATTCAGGTGTTGACATCCCTGGAGACAAACCCTGGGTAGTATCTGAGTATTTATTGGAGGACATTATGTGCTGAAGGAGACAGTATCATGAATCATCGTTGATGTCTATTGTCACCAGACCTGAACTGACAGCTTCGCATCCAAGCTGAGATACTTGGATGAATCTGTGCAAGTGTCAATTTGTTAATTTGTGTTACGAAGTGGCAGGTAACACAATAGAATACTTGTACCTGAGAAAAGGTAATACTAACATAAGTACAGACTACACAAGTACAGTACTTTCTGGAGGCAGGGGGAAGGAATTTCCTGCAGTATTGATAGTCCATGGAAAGTCTTAGAGGTATGTAAAAAGAAATGCCTTGAGATGTAAATGATTTCTGTGATTAAATATGTCATTCATCGCCCTTCTTTCTTCGTAGTAGCATTGGCCTTATCATGTGAGTATCTGTTTTCTTCAATTGTAATACGCCTTGCAGTTAATAGAAAACAAACAAAACCCCCCACTTGACTGTCTTTCAAGAGGCGATCCACTGAATTCCTGTATTTTAATGCATCCTGAGAGCTCATAACTTGCACTGTATTTTAATTCCTAATGCATGTTTTTTTACTATAGGAACATTTATAACCTAAGAAGTGAAAATTATTTGAGACAGACTTGAAAACTAGCTCTGAAAGTCACTCAAAATGTTCAAGGAACTTTGAAAATATTTTCAGTTGATATTTAAAACTGAATATTTTCTATGAGAAAATAAAAAATAATTTATATTTTTGATTTTTTTGGGAAAGAGCCATCTTTTGAAGGGAGCTAACACCTATTTTCTCCAGAGTGGTAAATAGTGATGGAATAGGTGGGAATATGCCTTACATTAGCTAAATCCTTTCCTAGGGATAAGAAATACTCCTAGCCTGCAAAATTTCATGCAGCAACATGCAGAGATTAAAATCCTGTTTTCACTCAGGTCTGAGCTTCAGTTGTTGCTCTCAGGTGGTGCAAAGCAGTCACCTGAAGGAATATGTGAGCAGAAAGGCAGGAGGGCAACTTATTTCTTTACCTGACCCTCAGCAGCCCCTGGCATGTGTTGGGGTGGCATGGGCAAGCTCTGGCCCAGACCATTTGGGAGGCTGTAAATGATAGCTTCTGGTACAGGCTACATGTCCTCTCAGCACATTTGGATGTATTTTTTTTGTGCAAAATACTTCCAGACAGGTTACCTAGGTTGAAAGAAGAGGGTTCATTGTATCAGATGGCTGTCATGGGAGGTGTATTTATCTTTTGCCACCTCTCAGCTGATGCATGGTGCTGCTCCATGGAGTGGCTTGTCTGCAGCATTGTATCAGCTAAGCCATGGCTGGACCTGGTGGCACAGTGTGAATCCTGGAGTTGCTTACCCACTAAACCCTCTGCTGAGCAACATGGTCATTTGCGTACTACAGCTGAACTCTGAATTTACCACAGCATGCTCTTCTCCAATGAGAATTACATTACAGAATGTAAGCAGAATAAAGATATATTTTTAACCATCTGTTCCAATTTCCTTTTGGGGCCTCCTGAGACAGTATGAAATGGGGTTTGTGTGTGTACTTTCTGTGCCATGCCTTAAATACTCTGAGGCTCAGTTTTTGTTACTTACAGAGGGGTTTACTTTTAAAGCTTGATGAGTCTGTGGTTTTTCTGGATGTCTGTTTAATTGGATAGGTCTTGGGAAATCTTGTTCAAGAAGAAAACAAGTACTTTGTTCATGTTATTGGAATAAGAGAGCTCAGTGTGGTAACTGTATGAAGATTTGGAATATCTTCTACTGTAACTTGTTTCAGCTTTCATCCAACTTCTTGAATGTGCTGCAAAAACTGACAATCCATGTCTAGGTTTCTTTAGGATGGCTTAATAAGCTCAGATGAATACATAAGAGTAGCAACAGGTAACAGTTACACCTCTTTCTGTGTTTAAGGAAGTTGGTGATATTTTATGACCTTCCACCTACTATTGCTCAATTTATTTCCTTACAAATATAATTTTGTTTCAGTAAGACATAATGGACAATGACTTATACATCTTGTTATCAAGACTTGATTGCATTCAGAATGAAGGACCAACACAAATTTTGCTTGTTGTTTCTCTCTGGGCAGTGTAACCCTACAGATGTTCAAGTTTCATCAGCCCAGGCGAGTTTCATTCACCTCGTTGTTCCTTCCCTGCCCAGTAGCCCACAGTAGCTTCTGCACAGATTACCGTCCTCTCTTCTAAAACTTGTTTTCATATCTTCTATTATACTTGCATTTTTTGTTACTAAAACGCTTCTGCGCACAATGTACTCTAATGCACTTGAGTAGAACTTTTTTCCTTTTTTATTTTTTTACCCTCCAGGACAGTGTATCTGTGATTGCCTGTTATTTACAGCTTGTATACACCAAATACCAGAGCAAGGATGAACTTCATTTTCTCATAGCTTGCTGTATGTTAGTGGGCAAGCAAATATGCTTAATTGCATTTTTTTATCTGAGCTAGTACAAGTTGTGCCAGGTTGTTAGACATGGAAGACTGCTTAGTATTAGTTTTGTCCCCACCAGGGGTCTCTGAAGATCCCGTTGCCTGGATACATTGAGCTCAGGGTAACTCAGTGGGCCCTGGCAAGGTCTGGATGTTTGCAAGGGAACTCTCTGGATCTTCAGTTGCTCAGAGAAGTTGGTGATACTCATGTTTCCTTTTTCATCTGTGCCTTAAGTGATAAGGGGAAGGGTTGTTGTTTTTTTTTTTTAAAGTTCCTTTCTCCTCCTTTCTCCCTTATACTGTCATATCTGTGATGCACTTGTCACTATTCTGGCATTTTACGAATACTGTTTTAGGATTGATTCATTTATTTCTTTTGTGTGTTAATGTATGCAGTGTATCAAATTAACATGAATGCTATTAAATTCCCTTAAAGCAAAAATGTTTCACTTTATCTTTGAACTTTATTTGATATGCCAAACACGTTTTAAAAAATGCATGAATCTGAATGAATTCTTCTCTCTTGACCAAGTTTGATTTCCTGCTGAAATTTGAATACTGTATACTGGAGCTAGTCACAGATTCCTTTGACAGCTTGAGTACATTTCCAGATGGCATGTAATCACCATTCCTTTTTAAATCTGCTTTTATAATGGTTATAATTAAGAATTATTTTCTAGGACTGAATAATCTGTGCACCCAAATTGAAAACGGTCAAGGAAGTAGTTGGCAACAAAGGGCTGAGCTAAAATTTATTTTGTTACGATAGGATCATTATTGCAACCTACTTTTAAATGAAATGGTATTGTTCCCACATGGAATAATTAGCACAAAGTAGGGTTTTCTATGGCACAGAAAAGCAGAAGAGATAATATTTTTCTGGTTTGGTAGATTCTTAATCAGATCAGGCTCATTATCTGTGAAATGCTACCTTCAACAGTAAAACCTTTCTTTATATATACACACCTTATAGCGCTATACGTGCAGAAGTATTTAAAATAACTAAGATTAATGGTCAGATTCTCTGGAAATGAAATTCATGAATATAGTCTCAATCCGTATGCAAGATGAGTAACTGAACTCTCGTGCTTTCTAAGTATTTATGCCAAACATCATATTTATTCAGAATCACAGTTATTAGTTATGGAGCTGTAATTAGCCATTGTATTTAATTGCACACCATTGTTTCGATGTACTTACCTAATTAAAGTAGTTAACTTGTGTGCATAGAACAGTAATGAGAAAATACTACACTGTGGTATGGCTGTGTGTTCTTGTCTGAAATCACAGCTCTTCTTGTTTTCCAGCAGCAAGCCTTGTGCACAGTAGCTTGTATCCTGGTTGTTGAGGAAGAAATTTCAGTAATTTAAAATATTTTACTTTAGTCCTAGATAGTATTGGGGCTGTGACAGGAGGAAAGAGATGACTTAAAACCATCTCATTTTCAGACTAGGTCATTTAATCATTTCAGCTGGACTAATTCTTCTAATCCAAGAAACAGTAATTTAACAGGTGGACTTCTTTCCTTTGGCAGAGTATACTCCCAGCACTCCTTGTAATCGTCGTAGTTTTAAAAGTTATTCAGTTGTAGCGTGATTTCTTCTGCTTTTCATAAAATTTATAAAATGTCATTGGTTGATAACTGCTTCCTAAGTATTTGGTTTAAGAATTATCCACTTAAAATGGGATGGATAGATTGTGGTATTATCATGCTCTTTCTGTTCTCTGATTAGACAAACATCCAGGTAATACTGATGGATGTAATCTCCTGGTCAAACTGTAACTGCTTCTGCAGTGTTCAAATTGTCCAATAAGCCTGGAGAAAAGCCAGTAAAATTCAGTCATGCAAGACCAAACATGATCGAGATGTAGCTCAGCTGAAGCAAGTGCATTAAGAAATTGAACGGAAAAGTGATGTTTTTTGCTCTTTTGGTACTCATCATTTAGCACTGGTCATAGTTCTGGT
Organism: Bucorvus abyssinicus; assembly: GCA_009769605.1. Lineage (NCBI taxonomy): Eukaryota > Metazoa > Chordata > Aves > Bucerotiformes > Bucorvidae > Bucorvus > Bucorvus abyssinicus. The sequence goes on from CM020030.1 coordinate 8,040,187, forward strand.
GTCAAAGAAGCATATTTGTAATTTGTATATCCACTTTTGAATGCTTAATTAAGAAATATATGCATTAGTGATATATACAGCCCATTTCCTGGAAGAGGCATGAGTTGCCATAGGGCTCCGTGCTGCAGAAGAAATATATTTGATAATTTTACTGGGAAATGGTTCATACATTTATCTGATATACATACACTATTGATCTTTCAGAAGCCTTAATGGGATTAAAGGGAAAACACATTTATTATTTATAAGAGTGTGAAAAATTTCACATCCTACGCTGGAAGAGGAGGGAGGACCTGAGTTATTTTAAAAAAAGTCTAAATCTGGCTTGAGTTAAACTGTTAATGGAGAGTCTCTAGAAGGCAAGGGATAATCCTAACTGGTTTGGATGCCCAGGTTTTGGAATAGTTTTATTAATAATAACCTCTGCACAATTAGAAAATTAGTAGGAGTCAATAAAGAGGGCTAAGTTAAAAAAAGTGTTTGAGGCAGTAGGATTCACTAAGTGCACCCATATTTCCTTTCACTAGATTGGAGCTGTATGCTTTGCCAATATATGTTCACAGTTATAGCAGTTTCTGCAGTAGGATCACAAATGGAATCAGTGGGTCACTGTTGCCTATGAGTGTTTCTTTCAGGCTGAATTGTGGGAGAGATGTGAGAGGAGGAGAAAGGAGAAGAAACCTAGAAAGAGTATGCATTGTCTTTAGCATGGGTTTCTACAAACGTTCTGTCTGTTGTTAATAAAAAATTCTGCTTTAATTTAAAGAGGTATTAAAGCTTGTAAATCTTAATAACCAAAACAAGCTAAGAAAACTCATTCTGAACAACAGTGGAATTTGTCCCAAAGTTACTTTTCAGATACTTTTGTCTTTTTGTAGAATTTATCTCGTGAAACCTATTTCGTTCACCTTCATAATACTTTGTTGGAGAGTTTCCAGCTTTCTTTTCACTAGACGTCAATCCACTGTGAAAGGCAAGAACATAGTGTGGAAAAGACACACTAATAGGAGCAGTCTGCAGCATGCCTGCAATCCATATGAAAATAATATGAAATACATATACACATGCAAAATACATACGAAAATAATGTCATGTACTTAAATAAATAGAATCTCAGCGTAGCCTTGGAATCTACAATGCTTTTATCAGTTAACATCAAATGTTGAATTTAATATAATGGCTGTTAAAGTATAAAGAAGGGCCTCTTCTAGTGTGAAGAAAAGACTAAATTCTTTCTCTTGAATTTCCTTTCAAATAAGTTCTGGATGAGTATGCTTTCTGCTTTAAGGAAAGCTAACACTTCCAGATACTTTTGTTTAGAAGCACTAGAATACAAGATGCATCAAAACTTAAATGCACAAAAAATTTCATGAAATTACCTATCAAAACTATACTGATCTGTTAAGTCTTGGACTTTGTAAACATCAAAATTAAAATTGCTTGAGCATGTATAATTTATTCCATTGATGGTTGTGTATACAGAAAAACATAATCTGTAAATTACAGTACCACCCAGTCTTTTTCCTCTTATTCTAACCCAATATATTCTAACCTATGTCTAAAAGTAAGTGTGGTTTTGTTGGTTTTTTTTTCTTCCAGAAGCTAGTATGAGTTCAGGAGTGGATGACCTGAACCTAGTTTATTAGTGAGTTGTGCTGATAAAGTACAAAGTATTCTTGAACTTCGAAGCACTTTGCAACTGGAACTATCACAAGAAGATTTATCTTCTGACATTTAGTTCCATTTTTTTATCATCTTGACTTCGAACTTTTCAGATTAAGTATGTCTGGTGAAAGATATGGACTCTTTGATTTCATCCTTTCCCCAGGTAGGAAAGAAATTATTTATTTTGGTGTTTTGATATGTAAGCATGTTTTCATTGTCATGCTTGGTGTATGTTACAGTGCCTTCACCAATGACTTTTTCTTACATGAATAAGTAAATATGGATGATCTGGATATTCTTTATAAGGGCAAATTATGTTAATTTCTCTTTTTCAAGCTGTGAGTAGAAGGCATTTGTTGAAATTATATTAAATATGTATAGTACATACGCATGGATTATTTTGTATCATCAGTTAAGACATGGGAAAAAATATGTCATTTATAATTGCATCTCAGGTGGAAGATATGTGTAAATGGATATTACAGAAATGTTGTCAGCGGTCATCTTAATTTCTGAATGCTAACACTGAAGATTAATTTTCAAGTATTTACTGTTTCTTTAAAAAGGATAAAATATTTTCAAAACAAGGTATTGAACATAAAAAAAACAGCAAAGCAATTCTTGCATTGAAATCTTGAGGAATGTACAAATTCATGCACAATCCTTATCGATAATCTATACTCATTCAGAGCACAAGTAGCTTATGTAGCTTTCAAAATTGAATAGAGTTTCAGGCCTTTATTAAAACCAAAATTCCTTCTGTATCATCTAGACTGCCAAATTGGTATAAAACCTCACTCAATTCAGCATGTTGTGTGTTAAAATTGAATCACTAAAATAGAGTCCTGAATAAGTTAGTCTGTCTAATCTAGTCTCTGCTTTAGCTGTATGTATGATCTATGACTGGTATGTTAAAAAAAAAAAAAACAAAACAAACCACATGATCATTGTCATCTAAATATTCAGGCCCTGATCCTGAAAAGACCTATGAATGTGCTGAATTTTAGCAACATGAGGGTCCCAATGGCCCTTTAGTTGTCTAATGAAGTGCTCAAAACTAAGCAAGCATACATAATCTTCTTTGTTAGAAACTGGGCATAAGGAAGTCATAATAATGGCAGTCATGTCCAAGAGAGTTAAGTATCTTTTCAAATTGTTATACCAGAAGGGGTAAATTTAGCAGAAAATAAATTACAGTCATGATTAGGGAATGGCTGAGACTTAATCAGCTTGTTTTTAATCTTGTATATAGATCAGAAAACACTTTCAATATCATATTACAAAAGAAAAAATGAATATAGGGAGAAATTAGCTAGTGAATCACTTTTTTATAGTGTTTATAGAGTTTTAAATCAAGGAGGGACCCATTGCTCATAAATTGTAGGCATTTTTGCATAGAACACTTGTGTAAGAAAAATGACATAAAGTACTTGCAAAACTTATAGTGAATCCATGATGAATTTTATGAGAATTTGTAAGTAAATCTCTTAATTGGTCTGTGTAGACATTAATTTAAAATTATAATCTTTAAAGAAATCTAGCATGTGTGTCAGTTTCTCCTTCATCCAGTATAATTTTCCAAATGGATTTACAGACACTTTGCACTTCTGATGTGGTTGAAACTAAAATCTTGTGAATAGACTACAATGGAATATGTTAATAGCTAATCAAGATAATTTATTTGCAATTGTACTTAATGAGAAGAGTCAAAACAATACCTCTGTTATTTCAAAAGTGGGGCCTTTGTGACCTCAGAGATAACTTGAGTGATCCCTACTACCCTGCCGTGTTCGTATTTATGCACACAATGTATATGCACCAGCTCTAAAAGCAGCAGTGAGTCTATGGGCAGATAGTACGTAACAGTGTGCTGGGACCTGTAGCAGTAGGCTGCACAGCCTACCCTTTCCTGTGGTGTGTTTGTGCATGTTTCCTTGGCACTAGGGATAGAAAAACATTTATATCATGGTTCTGCTGGCTACTGAAGCAAGTGGGCAGGATCTTCAAGTCTTTTCCTGAAGGCTTTCTTGTCCCTTATTTGTCTTTCTGCTCAAAAAAAACCCCAAACTAACCCAAATCACATCTCATCATCTTGTAAGCCTATTGTAAATTAAGGGACAGAATAAAATAGTACTGATCCTGGTTTAACTTGTTGGTAGCCATTGGCAGATGAGGACTATCCTGGTTTAGCCATGAGAGGAGGTGACAGACTGCGTAGGGATCCTTAAAAATGGTCACTTTGCGTACACAGCTGAATGGTGGAAGCTCTTTCCACCTGGTGGGCTGGTGACCACCCAGAAGATGGATTCTCCTGGTGGTGTGGCATGGCTCCACCGCTGAGCTCTGTCTGCTGTAGAACTAGTCTTCCCTGCACCACAGGACAGGAGAAGGGTTTCCTGCCAGAAATGTCAGTGCTGCATGTGTATGCTCAGCATTGCGTGAAGCTGACAAACCACAGGATGGGGTTAACTCCCTCCCAGTCTGGGAGGGCAGCATCTTGCCCCTGCTCGAGAATGAAACCATCTGTCTGGAAATACCACCTTCTGGAGAGCCCTACTTAGTGTTCATAGATGTTTTTAACTTTTACTAAGCTAATTAAATGGCCACACCAAAACTGCTTAAATTGGGTTATTTTTAGTGTTTAAATACCAAGGCTGTTACAATTATGCCACAGACAATCATTACAACTAAAATGAGATACAAAGTAACTTTTTTAGGAAAATGCCAACATTTCCTATAGGTAGAAGAGAGGATACTGTAGCAATATGAAAAAAAGTATATGAGAAAGTCTTTTAAATATAAATGAATCTATTGCTGGCTCATAAACTTTAAAAGCACTAGACCTTATTTATTTGTTTCTAGCATCTCATCTAACATAGAGATGTGGGTCAGCATCTTAGCTATTTTTACACCTTAACTTGAATTTTCTTCTAGAGTTACCCAAGTTTTGTGTTTCATAAAATCTTTTCACATGAAAAAGACTTGAGCAATTGAACCATTGTTCTTTAGTAAACTGAAGAGACGTCTTCTATTCAGAGCTGAACCCAACTAAAGACTATTTAAATCAGCACTTCATTTACTGTTCTAATTTAAAATTATTTGGATTGCTGAGTCTGATGAATGGAGGCAGGCAACTGCTTCTACCCCCCTCAGTCTTCTAAAAATGTAGGTAAAATACATAATTTAATATTTCAGTTCATATAGAAGTAAAACAGTAAATAATTTCTGTATGCTTTTACCTATTATAATTTTTTTTCAAGTTAGTTACTGTGTTCTTTTACTTATCTAATTATGTATTCTGTGCAGATGCTTTGCAAGTCACGAACATGCATATGACCTGCATAGGCCTTCAATTCCAAGAGCAAACTACTCCCAAGACTAGTTCCGATCAATTGATGGATTGTTAATTGGTTCACTGATCTGTGCCTCTGAAATGTGTGTTGCCAGGATTCTTTTTGCAGTTATTTTCTCCGATAAAGGGAAAGGTTATAATGTAGACCACACACAAATATTACTCTATTTGCCTGTAACATGCTAGTTAGAGTTGCAGCTGTTCACCTTCCTGCTTGAACTTTAGAACAGCCTCAATAGTACCAATAAATCAGACCTCATCAATTCAGAGTGACTAACTTAGGAAATAGTTTGATAGTGACTGTTTTAGATAACTTCTCTCATCTCAAATGTCAGGTGATAGAAGTGAGAAGTCATTGGAGGTTGATAGGAATTTAGTTAATATTTTCTAATTACACATGTAACTTAGGAGTGGCTGCAAAGCTTTGTTGAGCTCCGTTCCCCACCCCCTCTGACTGTAATCATAGCAGTATCCTAGTCTGGAGTGTTTACTGCAACAGTGATGCTATTAATTCAGAGTTCATAGAAGTGTTAACTTGATAACAGGACTCCCCTAAACACAGTTGACAATAGCAACACATTTTGTAAAGGAAAACACTGCAAAGCCAGTGGAAAACATGCCAGTTTCCTTTGGTAATTGCAAAACAACAGGCAAAACTGTGCTGTAATTTCTTAACACTTTTATTGGGGTGGATTTTGCAAATTACTTCTCAAGCAGGCATGTGGAGTTTTTCAGATGGCTTCTGATTAATTCTGTTGCCACCTGGGGTTTTGTTGTTCTTGTGTCCTTTGCATGTTTTTGTTTGTTTACCTCAGCATTTTCTAATTATTTTTTCCTTTGCATTTTGTGTATTTGTGTTGCATTTCTAATGTCTGGCAACTAAAGCTAGAGAGCCAGGGAGGAAAAAACAGCTGTGGGTCATAGCGAGTTCTAAAAATTTTAGTGGGAAATAGTTCTCTATGTCACAAACAGTGATCTCTTCTGTCATTGTTGTGGTTTAACCCCAGCTGGCAACTAAACCAACCCAGCCGCTTGCTCTCTCTGCCCCAGTGGAATGGGGGAGAGAATCGGAAGGGTAAAAGTGAGAAAACTCATGGGTTAAGATAAAGACAGTTTAATAGGTAAAGCAAAAGTTGTGCATGAAAGCAAAGCAAACCAAGGAATTCATTCACTACTTCCTATTGGTAGGCAGATGTTCGTCCATCTCCTGGAGAGCAGGGCTCCGTTATGTATAATGCTTTCTTGGGAAGAAAAATGCCGTCACTTCGAACACCCCCCACACCTCCTTCTTGCCCCAGCTTTATATGCTGAACATGATGTCATATGGTCTGGAATATCCCTTTGGTCTGTTGGGGTCAGCTGTCCCAGCTGTGTCCCCTCTCAACTTCTTGTGAAACCTCAGCCTCATTACTGGGGCCTTGACTCTGTGTAAGCATTGCCCAGCAGTAACAAAAACATTCCTGAATTATCAAAAAATAATTTCCAGCACAAATCCAAACCATAGCAGCCTACTAGCTACTGTGAAGAAAATGAACTTTATCCAGGAAAAAGCAGCCAGTCATCATCACTAAAATTTGTATGAAGTACATGTTGTAGTGTAATATTTGTATCTTGAGTAATTACTAGAGATAGTTGGGTTTTGGTTGTTGGGGTTTTTTTTCCTCTGTTCACTTCAATCAGCAGACATTTTAAATTTCCATATAGCATGCAACCTTCTTGGGTTGATTAGCATGAAATTTGGCTTGCATCAACCATCCAGATGAAAAAGGAATACAAAATAAGTTTTATTTTTTATATTACAGTTATAATCCTTTTCTACCGTAGATGTTCAGATGCTCTTTTGACTTGAGAAAATCAATAACTATCGTAATATGAGTTTAACAGAGGTCAATTCCATTTAATGACAATCTTGTTTTGAGTTAATGGGGTTTTTTTTTCAATAAAAAACAGGAACAGTTTGTAGGCATGGAGTTGATATATGATGCTTTGGATCAAAACCTATATTTCCTTGTATTCACAGATAATTAGGACTGTGGCCTGGGATGTAGGAAGAAAATATTTGAATCCTGCTTCACTGAGCCAAAATAGCGGATTTGATATAGATTCTTCTGAATTATGTATGGAAACTGGATCTTAAGTCTCTTGCAGACCAGACCAGTTCCTTAACCTGCAGGCTAGGCAAATCTTTCTTTTCTTCTGATTCTCATAACTTGTAATAAACCGCATTGTAACGACAAATGACAAAGTTCAAAAGTTTTTGACTATATAGAGTAGCTGCTTTCAAAATAGCATGTGTAGGTGTTTTCATAGGTTTCCCAGTACTGGAATGACTCTTATGTGAGGACACCTCCTGAACTTAGAGCAACCATCTGAGCTGATTAAGAATCTCTGAGGGAAACTTAAAACTTCACTAGAACTGGCTGATGTGTAGATCAACCTACAATCTGTGTCCCAAAGAACAGGCATATGGATTAGCAGTATGTTTTTTCTTGATAGATGCCTGAATCAAAGAGGAGAGATTTGTTACATGTTAGACCCAGATTCCATGTCATAGGATTTGTTAAGACTCTGTACAGTCTCTCTCATCCTTACAGAGATATCTAAGGGATGATGCACTTATAATTGACTGGGCTGGAATCCATGTGGTGTCTGCTGCACAAAAAAAAAAAATGACAGCCCTTGTAGAAACATAACTCCTAGTTTTGGTGCCAACTGAAGTCCCTATTGACAAGTTGTTTGGTTTTAAATCTGAGGGCTAAATTTAGGAGTTCATTAATGGACAAGGAGCTGCATAAGGCTGGTTGCTAAAAAGAAATTTCCTATTGCAGAAAACTAATGAAGGAGAAATTATATTGCCCTGTCATTTAATGAGTGAAATGGTCTTAGAGAAATATCTGTTTTAATTTTCTTGATAACAAGACAGTCAGACTCCGTTTGTTTTAACAAAAGCCCACCTGTAATATTAGTGATTATTATTCATGCATGCATGCATGTGTCATGCATAGCAAGAAGCAGTGCAATTCAGCAGCTTCCATTTAATTAGTGATTCCTAGAAGTGCTCTAAGTAATTTTGGGTTTGGTGTTGCTACAGTATGGACTATGTAGTTAGCAACATTGCTGATCTGAATTCAGCTCTTATTATTTAAGTGCTTTCATTCATAAGACTGACGTGAAGAGAGAAAACCTCAGAGACAAAGATCACAGAGATGTTCAGAAAGGGCCCACTTCTGGTAGTTATCAAATGGGTATTGGGGAAAAGAGAGTTCATTTTTCACTGGATTGGGAGCAATCAGAAACTCAGTATTTGCTCTGCACCCAGGCGCTTGTGGCTCCCAAAGCAGCATGGTAGCTAGCATAATTAACCTGTGGATAATGAGGGAGGGGGAAGGAGTGAAGAACACTGAATAACTATTAATTTTGCTGCAATTTATATGGTTCTGTAGTGCACTTAAGTTCTTCATCGTGGGAAGGAGGGAAATCAACCTTCAATTATAAAAATTTGCCACGAACAAGTTTTAAAGGAAAAATTTCTGTTTACCTCTGTTTCCAGCAATAATACAAGCAACTGCAACATGAAAACAGTAGCTGTAATGAAGAGCCATATCTCGCTAAACATAACAAAAGCACTTTTTCCTATGAATTCATGTGTGAATAATTTCCAGGCTTGGAATTGTTAAGTGAAGAAACTCCCAGGTAATTTTCAAATGTTGAAGGCAGCAGAATTTCATGATCCTTTCATAATGAAGGCCTTGAGCAGATCCTATGCATCCCATACTGTGTCCACATCCCATCCCCTCTCATCCCCCTCCCCAATTACAGCAGTACTGGATTAAGCAAATAGGATAACCCCCCCCCAAACATGCTTTCAATAATTGGTTTCAGATTATTCACTTAGCTCTAATAAAAGTCAGCCTTCTCATGTCAGCCTCTGCTTACACATGAATAGCTTTCCCTGTGAATCAGCAATGTATGACTGTGAACCTAATGGCCAACGAATCCAAATACTAGGAAGACGACCCTGCTCTAATGATTCCATCTACACCGAAAAACAAATTGATTTACAAAGAGGAATAAATTGACTTAACAGTGGATATGGCACAAAGAATAAACTAGCGTTGGTTTTTTTCATTCTTTGTTTGAAATCACTGATGTGATTAGATATCACTTACTTTCCCCTTCCCTGCCAGAAAACACTGTATAAGAAATAAAAATAGTCATAGTCTGGAAAATGAGCTAAAAGTTCTTCCCTTATTATGTTCTCAGCATTGTTTGGATCACAATACATGCTTGCCACTTAAACACAGTGCTCAATTTCATGTGCCTGCTGATTGATGCTGTCTTTTATATGCTAGATATGTATAAACACACTCCACTTGTCCACATCCTGTCATTTATTTGAAATGAGTTGTGATTTTAGGAAGACCTTATTGTATGAAAACCATGAAACATCATCCACCTAACAAAAATATGTTATTTATTTTTCTCTTAGAGGAGAATCTACTTTGTACAATTTGTCAGTTGCAAAAGAGATAAAACGATTTGGAATAATTTTCCCCCTAGAAACATCTAAGGTGTCGAACTCCGAATAGCAGGAACAGTTGGCTAATAAAGCAAGCTGAAGTTCAAGTATCTCTGCGTCCTATGCCAATGTTTTATTTTCACCTCACTGAAGCCAACTCATTTTATTTTCAGAGAACATGCTATACAGCAAGCACTTTCCTTGTTAGCCATGTGACTTTAATATAGCAGAATATTCTATCTGAGCTAAAACTAGCCAACACCCATATAACTGCCGACTAAATCCTTAAAGGAAGGCAGTCATGGTATGTATCAGAAATTGAGTCATTTCTACTTTATGTAAGTACAGAACAGGAGGACCTGTGTTCTGCACTCTTAACAGTTGCAGAGTTGCTTATTTAAGCTATTTTTTATTTATATGAGTTAAACATACTAACCTAAATTTTTGTAACCTCTTCATTTCTTTACTACTTCAGTCTATTCTTCCTATTGGGAATCGCTCTATAGTCCAGTATGTAAACACACATCTTCTTTGATCTTCATTTTACGTCAGTGAAATAAAAATTACTTGGACTTCTCTCTTTCATGTGAAAATGATACCCACATTTATAGGATTGTGTGTGTGTGTGTGTGTGTATATGTGTGTGATTTTTAAATTTTTCTTTCCCTAACATGTCAATAAAACTCCAATCTGAATCCTCACCTCTAGAGAGGTGAAACAGATGTCTGCATAGTGGCTCCAATGACCAACTTGCCTTTAATTTAATCTTGTGCATTACAGCAAGGTATTATCGAACTGATGCACAGAGACTTTCTGCAGGTGCAGCCAGCACAGGACTGAATTTTATGCTGAAACCTGGATTACAGCACTGGGGTGTGCACTTGCAGCAAGGGCAGGGAAGGTTGCAGCGTGGGGATTGCCTGGGGATGGGGGTGTGGGTTGTGGTGGGGGGAGGATGGGGGGTGAGTTGGAGGTATCTCTGGGATCCTCAGGACACAAAATGGGGACAAATGCTAGTGGCTCCTCTCTGTCCTGCTGTACCGCAGTCCATGGATAGCCTCTGGAGGTTCTCAGAGTTTCTGGATGTTGGAGTAATTCCTTTACTTCAGCATACTGGAAATACCAGTAGGGGCAAAAAGCTCTCATATAACAACTTCAGAGTCTTGAGTTGATCCTCTTGGGAACCTCTTTCTGTGAATGTGTCTTAAATACTTAAATCTGTGGAGTATCTAAGTGTCTCTGGAATTATAGTATATGTCATCTGATACACGATTTCTTCTCAATTGAACAGTGAAGGTTTATGCTCATATTTTTGCCGTATATCTATGCATACTCGTCCATAAGCTGTATCAAGGAGTTCTTTAAACTTCACACCATTTGAAATACCTTGAAGCAGCTATTGAAATATTCTTACTTACACCTGGTGCTCATAAGTGCACTTTTACTTTTAGCACAATCATAAATTATCAAAATGGGTCGCCAGTCTTTTTCCTCCTTTCTTGCTTCTGTTTATATTTCAGCTGTTTACCTGTCTGTGGGTTGCTTTTGCACAACTTCTACTTATTTTAAAAAAAAAGAAAAAAAAAGATATATGTTATTCATAGCAAAAGTGTAAGTATAAAAGGGAAAATGATCATTTGATCTTTATAATTTGACGGAGGGGAATAAATCCAGAGCAGTGATAACTTTCCTCTTCATTTAATCACTGGGTTAGCATTTTCTGTATTTTGTTACATTATAAATGTTAATGGATAAGACAAGTCTGGGCATCGATCATGTAGGAAAATGAACAAATTTGAACAGTTTTAGAAAACATTTATGGCCAGGATGCTCAGGGTCTGGAATGCCTATTTAAGATTGTAACAAGCTTGTTCTAATGAAGTGAAAGGAGTACAGCTTACAGCTATGGAAGAGGTGGAAGTAGAGGCAAGAAAGAGGTTCTTGAGCTAAAGAGCCTTATGTGCAACTGGATAGGAAAGTAGATTAGGAATTAGATTTTAAACAACCCAAAGAAAAATTACATAAAACAGCCTTTCTCATAGAGAATATATAAGCAAGAAATTTTAGCTGAATTTATGCTTTATTTTATGAGTATATGGGAAGTATTCACAAATGACAAATCTCTGATGACTGGTGATTTTCCTTTTAGTCAAATGCTGATTTACTTACACCCATGTCCATGAATGCATTTTTCAGAAATTTATTTTTCCTTTTTTGAGCCTTAATTCTATAGGTGTAAAGCTTTTGAGACATCTATTGCTCTTTAGGTAAGTTTTCTTTAGGAAAAAAAGGCAGTAAATTCTTTTTCTTGAAAATTCTACATATCTGATAAGGAAATTAAAAAATAAATGTTTTCTTCTGTAGTTTCAGTTTTTATATATTATTTTCTGTATGTGGCACCTTATAAATATGTTAGCCTTTTAAACAGTACTGTGTATAACACCTTTTTATCAATACATAATATTTTTTAATATCCATTCATTGACCCACTCTGTTTTCCTTTGTAATAGATGTAGAAGGAGATTATTTGTAATTTCCATCTAATAAGACTTGTCTAACTGCTTATTGACTGTAATTTGCTATATTTTCTGTTATAAAGCAGATGGGAATGAAAAATAAATGAGCATCTCTGTCATGAAGTTCTTTTGATTTGTTATCAGAGTTCTTTATCGATGACAAATCCTGTGGTATTCCAAAGCTTGGTCAAGAACAATATATAACATACTTGTGGATGCAGTTCCATGAAAGCATGCTGTAATAATGAGTACCACAGTTATGGTCAATATTTTATATGAAAGACTGCGATTGCTTCTTGCCGAGCATTCTTGCTACAGTAACCCTGCACTGGGAGATGGAGGAGGGGGTGGGAGAGTGCTTCATTCATGTTCATATTGGAAATTCACAGAGATTTTTTTTTATTCCTTTCCAAATGGTTATGCTTTAATTAAACAGAAGAAAATGCTAAAGGATCTGGAGATTAAAGTAATCTATTTTATCAGCTGAAGGAGCCAACACTAGGTTTTATTATACTTCCCTTCTTCATCTAAATTATTTGTGTCAGGTAGGTCATCTTCATTTTGCACATTTGGAAGATAGTGTAGGAATACCTCAATAAAATTGGAAGAAAAGCATTTCATTAAGTAATTAATTTAAAAAACAAAATTGAATTATCATACTGATTTGGGTAGCATACCAGTTTGTGCCCTCATGAATTAGCACAGAGTACTTTCAGACACTGACACTGTTTCAAGTTAGGCTAATTTGAGTATTTCCTACAGTTAATAGAAGTCAACAACAGAATCCTGGCAAGGCTTAGAAGACATCAAGTTCTTTTAAGATCCCTTTAGAGTAGTTTTCAAATTCATCTATATCCACACCTAATAGATTTGGGTTGTAGGAAGAACTTGGAACATCAGTCTTCACTTTCTAACTCTGGTCACATTGGTTGTTCTTACCGATCGCCTTAACCAGTGTTAGTGTAAGTTCTATCCATACTTAGATTTTTCTGCCTCTGATCTTTCTTCTTGCCTCTGAGCCCCATGATTGCCTTCAAGACATGACCTCTTCTACCAAAAAAATCTTTGTGTAGGTATATTATATTCCTAAAATGCAATATTAATTAACTTAATGCAGAACTCTAAATTCCAAATGCATTACTATAAAATTTTGCAACTCTCCTGTAATTAATTTGGAGCACTTTTAGTAAAAAAAATTATTAAGTTCTAAATTACATATTATTTAATATTAAGCTCACTGAGAAAAGCCTGATAACAGTTCAGAATATCCTCTCAAACTGGAGTTGTACAATGGTATATGTTACCTATTCTTTCAACAAACTGTCTTAGAACTATCCTTCTGTTTAATGCAGCCTGAGGAATATAAAATCCCCAGATGTCAGCTCCTTGATTACGAGGAAGCAATTAGTAATAGAATCTAAATTTATATTCCTCAAGATGAAGAAATAAAATCCCTATGAGAGTAATTGCTGTGGGCTGCATTTCAGAAGAAAGTACACTGAACAACAAAAACCTCTAGTGTGAAAAAGTAACATAATATCATTAAAGTTATAACAGACAGTGTTATATATATATATAACTATAACTTTAAAACTATACTTTAAAATAAAGCTGTGTTTTTATTGTCAAAAATGCTTCTATACCAGGTCATGTTTTGACAATTAATGAAATTTAAAATGAAAAAATTTTAAATTTTTAGCTGTTTGAAAAGGTAAAATGAAATATTTAAAATAACCTAGTCAATATGTTCTGAGTAATTCTTGCAACTTAATTACTAGCTTCCATAGATACAAAGGTTAAAATTTATTGATTTTAGTGGAAGTCTGTTTGATTAGACCTTTAACCTGATGTTTGATATTTGGAAGCATGATAATCTAGTCCCTTAAACCTTCTTGAAGACATCTTATTTAAATCAATATTTGTATTTTGAAGAATATAAATAATAAGTTTTGTTTACTATTTCCTGGGATAGATAGGATTATTTTGGCTTAATTTCTGTAAACATAAATACATTGAAAATGAGAAGCTTGAAAATATGAATCTCAAATATTTAAGAGCAGGCCAAGATATGATGTAGGTTGATTTTAATTGGAAAAAAAAAAAAAAAAGAAAAATAATTTTTCTGTATTATCACTGTTACTGAAATGGAAGACAATGGCTTACCTTGACAAGAAAGAAATCTATAAGAAAGGACTGATGTTCAGTTAATTTTGCTATTGCTGTTAAGACTTCAGTTTATTAAGAAGAGGTTGTGTAAAAAGAATGTATTTTTGGTGCATCCCTGCCCCTCTCCAACTTTGCTTGTATACTGGATGGTCTTAAATAAACCTCCAAACTTTCTACCTGTAAACAGTTTACTTCATTTAAAATCTTACACCATCACAACTATAACAACACATTAATTAATAGACGTTCACAGTGTTGTTTTTTGTTGTGGTATGTTTGTAGCAGCTTTAAACAACAAAAAGAATTGCAAATTTGTTTCATGCTTAGAGGATATCTTTTGTGTAAACAATATGCTCTTGGGATCTTTGGGATCCATCGCCTAATTATATCATTTCCTATTTTGTTTTTTGCTATTATCTAGATACAGTATCTGTGTGGTTTGTTGAAGTCTTCTTTCCAGTAGTTTAAAGGTAGTTTAATAGGTTGCACAGTTCATTTGTCTACACAGAGCTATAGACAGATTATGCATAGACAGATATGGTGGCCTTCTGGTAATGTAGCAATTTTTTTGGTGGATTATGATGATAAATACGTAGGGAATGACTTGCTAGCTTTTTGATTTTCTACAACTTTTCATCTACTGTGTGGTATTTTACTAGCTCTTTTTTTTTTTTTTTTTTTGTAGATGTTTACTCCATCTCAAGGTCGTATACATTGAACTGAACAAAAAACAGTCAGTTGAGTATGTCTGAACTGTAGACAAAGTTGACATTACAGCATATGTAGGCAAACCTGAGACAGCATTGCTCTAAGTAGCTCAGGTAAGCGTATTTGTTCCTGTTGCATACTGAAAGATTGCATCACTGCAGTTCTGTAATTTTGCCACTTCTGTTCTCTTTCTGGTGTTCAGGTGGTGTTATAGAGGAGGTGAGGTGTAAGATGTAAGCCTAAAGGGATGCTCAAAGAGCACCCTTCCCATGAACCCTACCAGAAATTCACCCCAAGCTGAGTGGTGCAGGTCTGAGGGGAGAAGAAACACCATCTTCTAACAGTAGCCCTGGCTGATTTCTAGAGAGAGAGTGGCACTTTCTCATAGTCACAAAACAAAACAAAACAACAAAAAAACCCACAAAAACCAAGCAACCAAACAAGCAAACAAAACAGCAAAAAAGCAGCCAGGCTCAGGATGGTTTCCTGGTATAAGGGAAGAGGATTAAAGGACAGTTCTCAAAAGGAGGGGATCAAAAATAGAGCCCGGAGTGTATAGGGGATTGGAAAATCTTTCAAACTCCTTTAAAGTTAATATAGCTGAATTACACCTACAAGTACGAGTGTCACACTTCCAGCTACATTATAACATGTCCCCTTAAATTTTACTTTTGCTGAATAGTTGATCACTACTCCTCTTCCAGACTGTGTTTGGTTTGTGTGGCAAGGTTTTGGTAGCAGGGGACTACATGGGTGGTTTCTCTGAGAAGCTACTAGAAGCTTCTCCCATGTCCAATAGAGCTAATGCCAGATGGCTCCAAGATGGACCCGCTGCTGGACAAAGCCAAGCCCATCAGTGACAGGGTTAGTGCCTCCAGGATAATACAATTAAAAAGAGGAAAACTTTATTGCACGGGACCAATAGCAGCTGGAGACAGAAGCGAGAATATATGAGAGAAACAACTTTGCAGACACCAAGGTCAGTGAAGAAGGAGGGGGAGAAGGTGCTCCAGGCACCACAGCAGAGACTATCCTGCAGCCTGTGTTGAAGAACATGTTGAGGCAGACTGTAGCCCATGGGAAGGACTCACGTTGAAGAAGTTCATGGGAGACTGTCTCCTGTTGGGGAGACCCCACACTGGAGCAGGAGAGGAGTGTGAGCAGTCTGCCCCCTGAGGAGGAGGAGAGACAACGTGTATTGGACTGACCACAACCCCCAGTTCCCTGCACCAATGTAGTGGAGGAGGTAGAAAAAGTCAGGAGTAAAGTTGAGTCGGGAAAGAAGGGAGTGGTGAGGGGAAGGTGCTTTAAAGAGTTGGTTTTATTTGTCATTATCATACTCTGGTTTGATTGGTATTAAATTAAATCCTTTTTTTTCCAAGTCTGTTTTGCCTGTGACAGTAGTTGCTGAGTGCTCTCCCTTGTCCTTATCTCAACCCTTTTGTCATATTTTCTCTCCCCTGTCCAGCTGAGGAGGCGAGTGACAGAGCAGCTTTGGTGGGCACCTGGCATCCAGACATGGTCAACCCACCACAAGATTGTCTTGTACAGACCATCTAGCTCTTACTTTATGTGCTTCACTTCTTATGTGAGGTGGCAAAGGGTTGACCCAAGAGATCAAGCCTGAGAACAGAGAGGAGGCTGAAAAGCAACCTTACAATTGCTCCAAAAGAACAGATTTTGGCTTCTTCGAAGATCTGCTCAGACAAGTCTCATGAGGATAAGGCCTGGAGAGGAGAGGGGCCCAAGAAAGCTAGTTGGTATTCAAGGACCACTTCCTCCAAGCTCCAGAGTTCTCTTACAAAGAAGAAGAATTCAGAAAAAAACATCAGGAGGTCTGTGTGGATGAACAAGGAGCTTCTGGCCAAACTCAAAAAGGTAAAATACAGAACATTAAAGTAAGGATAGGTAATGTGGGAGGAATACAGAAACATTGCCTGAGCATGCTGGAATAAAGTTAGGAAAGTTAAAGCACAAATGGAATTAAATCTTGTCAGGGACATCTAAGGCAACAAGAAAGGCTTCTAAAATACATAGGTGATAAAAAATAGGGGAAATGTGGGCCTATTGCTCAGCAAGACAGGGGATCTGGTTACACAAGACATGGAGAAGGCAGAATGCCGCCTTTGTCTCAGTCTTTACTAGCAAGTCTGGTCTTCAGGAATCCCAGGTCCCAGAGACCATTATAGAAGAGGAACAGATCAGGGTATACTTAAGAAACATGGGCATAATAAGCCTATGGGCCCTGATGGGATTCACTCACGAGTGCTGAGGGAACTGGCTGATGTCATTGTGAGGCTTCTATTGATAGTTTTTGATTGATCATGGTGATTGGAGGAAAGCAAACATCACTCCTATATTCAAGGGCAAGGATGACCCAGGGAACCACAAGTTGGTCAGCCTCAAACTGATCCCTGTGGATGTGATGCAGCAGCTAATCCTGGAAACCATCTCCAGGCACATAACGGACTAAGGTAGTAGGAGTAGTCAGCATGGCTTCACCAGGGGGAAATTGTGCTTGACTTACTAAATTAAATGACTGATTTGGTAGATGACCTCCAGAGGTCCCTTCTGGTGTCAACCATTCAATGAAGCTGTAGCACGGCTTTGCTGAATCTTGTAATTGTAGATTAAACGTTATTTTTAGTACAGAATTCAGCCTGAAGAAAGTTGTTCCTAAGGAAAGCACCTGTGCAGAAGACAGAACAGTTCCTTTTGGCAGGAATTTCCCTGGTGAAGTTCTTGCAGAACTTGCAGTTGATTTCTGTAAGAACGACTAGATGTATTTATAGAAGTGTGTGATGGAAGCAGCAGAAGAAATTGTCTCCCTCCCAGGAGTAAAGACTGAGGCTTTGAGGGGAATTGAAATGAAAATTCTCAAAGGTTGTCGGGTTCTAAGATTGAAGACCTTGGCCAAATCAAGGCAAAGAACTAGGTGTTAACAGAAAGAAACACTGCAATTACTGACTCCCATAGATAAGAGTGACTGAATTCAAGTTATTTTTGTTGAAGCTTTTCTTGTATCATCAAGATTCGACTTTGTCCAGATCAAATATAGTTAATGTTTATGGAAATTCAGGAATCTAGGGTGGTGATTTAGAAGTTTGAATTTTGCTGATGAGTCCTGAGGTTGAAGGGAAAATGTTGAGGTTTACATTGTAAACCACCAGTTTGTCTATAAATGACCGTTGAACAAAAATTAGTATTTCCTTGCTACTACTTGTCCGCTGCTATATCACAAAATTGAACAAAGTGGGTTATGCACAGCTGAAATGAGCCTTTGGAAACTTTGTAACAACAGCTTTTTGTTCATCTGACAACTTTGCCAGAGGAGAATGAGTTACATTCAATAACTTTGAATACATGGAAATATACAAGTATACTTCTCTAGATCATGAAATCTCCCCACACTGTGAAAATGTGCTTTATGGGTAAGGTAAAATTGCACTTTTTACGACTGTTAGAGATGAAATGGTAAAGATATACTGGCCACAACTGAATATTCTTTCCTGTTACTTGCGTATGTATTGAAAATTAAGATAGCCAAAATCAGAATAATCTAATTCTACATGCACTCAATATTATGATAGTATTCAATGAAAGGTAGGTTACTTTAAAGAAAATGTAATTCCTTAGGCATAAATCTAACTACTGTACAAAACTGTGACAAGAAAACTCTTACGGAAGCGACAAACGTAATTGGAAGGTTTGTAATCGTTTCAGGTTGCTTATATGGGTTATAGCTTGAATGCGTTTTTCAATGCCTTCTATTAGTTCTGATTCACCGTCACCACAGTCTTTCTTCTGCTTCTTTGAAATATACAGGATTCATTTGTCCACTTAGGAAAGCGCAGTAATTTTTTTTTCTTTAATGACAATACTACACATTGCAGAAATCTGTTAAATCTAGGCTGTTAAATTTGATAGCAAAATGTTAGTCAAGAGTTACATCAAGAGTTTTATTAATCTGTTCTGTGAGGGTTTTTATTAAATATTTAAAAAATTGGATCTGATAACTGATAATACTAATAATAAACTGAGGACAATGTGATCTGAGCTTTATATTAGTAGAAACAGGTTTGATAGAATACTGTATTCAGAAACATGTTGTTTCCTTAAAACACCCTCTTAAAAATTTGTATTTATCATGTGAGTGTCTCTTATTTTGCATAAAAACAGTCATCACAGGGTATTTCCTTTAGCTTTACCCTGAATTTTTTCATTTCATTGCTCAATATCAAGTATGTCATTGTTGAATAATGCTTTTAATTCAGAAAATGGAAAAAATGTATGCACTCACAATCCACCAGAAACAGAAATTAATCTCTTGCTATTTATCTGTACTCAGTGTAACAGACAAAATTGCTGCATCTGCTGTCATAGTGAATATTGACAAGATAAAATATTGTAATAATAGAAAAAGTAACTTCCAAAGGAGAATTTTTCTTTCTGAAAACTATGGACAGTTCACTGCTACTGGCAGTCTGTGGCTTGCCTAGAATATTTTTAGCTGCACTTTTTTTGTGAGGAAACAATTCCTCTTGTCCGTTTTCTAATTTTATGGAATATCTTCCTTAGCAAAAGTAACTTAAAAAAAAAAAATCTAAAATTATATATTGTCACCATCACATCAGATTTCCGAACCAAATGTAATTAGAAGTGAAATTGATGTCACCTCTTTAAGACCATTCAGGATTTCCTGTTTAAAATAGCATCTTTGCCAACCTTCAACAATTTTGGGTTTATGCAAGTTTTATTTCTGCTCTAGGTTTTATGGAAACGCTTTAGCTAAAGACAGTCAGCTATAGTTTGTTATGAGGGTAAGCCAACACGCTATTTTTGAAATGATGACAATTTTTGAGGTTGTTGAAATATTTTGATTTAACCTTAATCAAATTCTCAAAAATTCGGAAAAGCTGGAATTAAACTTGCCTCGCAGCTTCAGTTTAGTGCTCCTGAGCAAACCACTTGGGGTGTAATATTCAGTGACACCATTACAGATGAGGGGGCTTTTCCAGAGAACGTCTTTTGCACTTTGTGTTCTGGAGATTAATCCGGTCAGTGTGACAAAGTGGCTGCTGTCTGTCTATTTAATGGCTCATTTGCTGAATTTGAAGGATCATACTGATTAATAGAAGGTTTTCTAGAAGGGAATTAAAAGTTTGGAATAAAGAAAGAAGAGGTCTGAGAAGGTATTGCATACAGTTGGTATTGTTAGTGTATACATGGAGCACAGGACCTCACAGACAAAAGTTGAAGATTTTATTGCTTCTGTATCTTGTAATTCAAAGTGTTTATTGAACAATTGGGTTTCTAATGTTAAAGTTAGGATTACACTGACAAGAAAAAACAATGAGTGGAAGAGGAATAAGAAAAACAATGTTTGTGTAATAGAAGTAATGGGTTTATTTGTGTAGTGTGTATTGAAATTTTGCCTTTCTAAAAAGCAAAGGGCGATGGTGACAGGGTTAGCAGAAGTAAGCGGGATGGGCAATGGATTTAGAGTAGTATATTGTTCTCTTGGCATGTGGGATTCTGGTCATCTTAGGCAGATCAAATAGCAAGAAGAAACCACACAGAAATGTATGTGGGGCAGTCACAAAAAAAAAAAAAAAAAAAATGGGTGAAGTGCAGCTGGCAGAGCATACACCGTATGTCTACATTTCTTCCTTTTAAAAAGTAATAACACAACACTTTCCCACTAACTGTGAGTATTCAGCTCTGGGTCTTTACATGTCACAGGACTGCAGCAGGACTCAACAATGCACAAGCACATCCTCAAGCCTTCATTAAAATTTCATTTGGACAGCAGGGCCCCCTATGTCAAAAATGAGGTGGCAGGAAATGGCTAAATAATTGCAGTTGGGGAAGGGAATGCAGTACAGATACATCTTTAATGAAGAGAACAGAATGCAGTCATGCTCAAAAGGCAATTCCAAATACAGAAAAAGCTAACAAGAAAAGTGGCAGCAACAATATGCTTCAGAACACAAGATGCCAGGTACATATATTGGTAAACATTGTTAGAGAGATTAGAGACATCCGTGCATGCAAAATAAAAACCTTGTGACTGTTCCTTTATATAGTATGGTCTTTGCTAGCTTTTACGAGTGGAATTAGATAAGGAAAGGGCAGGGGAAATGTTTGAAAACAAGTATGGTTCCATCAAGACTAAATTGTCTGTGCTGCTAAATTATCTACACATACTAAATTATCTACATGTATTAAATATGATTGTGGAGATTTTCTTTTTTTTTTTTCTTTAAAGAACATTTGGGCAATTGTTTTCCAGCTTTGCTTCACTGAGTGCATGTAGAGGTCTGTGAGCTGCTTCCATCACTGATTAAGTATGTGTTGATCTTTGGATACTAGTTCTTCCCACCAGATTGTAACACCGTCCAGTTCCCTCAAAAAGTCTGCAGAGAGGCATCTAGTAAGCTCAGCGATACGTTCAGTAGCCAGAAAGTATTTCAGTGACAGTTGATTAGTTTTCCATTCAATGTCCATATTTCTTCTTGGTTACTATTTTTTTTTTTAATGGTACAAATTCAGTTTTTAGATCAAACTTTCTGAACATCTAAAGTTGAGGGGGTGTGACAAAATCAGAAAGGACAAATTCGAGCAGCAACATTACACAGGTGGATAAAATCACTAGCAGTTGAAGGCAGTAAGCAAACATAGTTATCAATTGAATGTTTACGACAAACTAATTTTGTTTTGATCTCTTCCTTCCACTTTTCACTAAAATGTAAGGCTGCTTTTCATATTGAAATAACTGGAAATCTCAACCAAACTGGAACAAACAATTTCCTGAAAATAAGCTTTTTGGAAGTTGGTTTGAAAGTGGAAAAATTACAAGCTTTAAGGGTGTATGCAGCTTTTAAAGTGAGCTAGCTAACTAGCTCAGCAGGAGTCCTCTGCTGGTGTAAACCGATGTAGTCCACTGTCCTGCCCATTTGCACCAGCTGCACCCTGGATGCTGAAGGGAAGGCTCTGTGATCCATCCCTCAGCACCAATTCTCTCATCATGCACATCAGGGGACCTGTGGGAGGGAGGCACAGTTTCCTCTCTGCTTGTGTGCCCAGACTTCCTCTGGAGGACAACCTAGATGTCTGGGAACGTTGTGTAGGTGGCAAGGCATGGCCAGTCTGTGTTTAGGGACCCAAGACTATGAGAAAGGGCCAAAGCTGCACTTCACCAGCAGTAGAATTAGCCAGAATTAATGTACTGGAGGATCTGGCATGTCTAGATGACTTAGCCAAGCAGTGTATGAAACCTCTTTCCTTTCATTCCATGCCCTTTTTATAGTTCTTAGGACAAAATACAATTACTTATGTGCAAGATGTACAGTAATGATTTAGAAGGTCACATAGGTCCATGAGCAGATGCTAGTCCTAAAAAAGTGGACAGTGGTATGGACAACTTCTGAGAACTGTAGCACTTGCAAGTAAGTGTGTTCATGCCAGCCTATGTTTTGGGGTCATTTTGCTTCTGTAAGTTGAAAGTAGGTTTTCTCGTCACCAGCAGTACTAACAGGTGTGACATAAAAGTCTGTTACTTTCTCTCACAATCTTCAGAATAGAAAACATATTACTTGGGCAGCTGAAATGGTCTCCACACCAGCCTGCCATTGCATTAAGTTAGTAGGGAACCTAATTTACTTCCTCCTTTATGCCATCTCCTAGTTACGAAGACAGGAGATATATTTAAATTCATAATACTTCTATCTGCAGCGTAAAATCACTGATGTTGTTTTAAATTTATAAAATGGGCGATATTTTTTGTTTGGTAAAGATGCTGCATAGGTAGATCCTGTAAATTATTATAAGAAATTCCAGAATTATATCAATAAGGAGTATACTTACATATTAAGTAGGAAATTATATTTTAAAAATCCATTTGAAATTGGATTTGGAAATTTGGACCAGCTTCACTTTTACTGTCTTCAGCATGAGCTATCTCTTTTCTAGGAAAATGAACAAATTTGAACAGTTTTAGAAAACATTTATGGCCAGGATGCTCAGGGTCTGGAATGCCTATTTAAGATTGTAACAAGCTTGTTCTAATGAAGTGAAAGGAGTACAGCTTACAGCTATGGAAGAGGTGGAAGTAGAGGCAAGAAAGAGGTTCTTGAGCTAAAGAGCCTTATGTGCAACTGGATAGGAAAGTAGATTAGGAATTAGATTTTAAACAACCCAAAGAAAAATTACATAAAACAGCCTTTCTCATAGAGAATATATAAGCAAGAAATTTTAGCTGAATTTATGCTTTATTTTATGAGTATATGGGAAGTATTCACAAATGACAAATCTCTGATGACTGGTGATTTTCCTTTTAGTCAAATGCTGATTTACTTACACCCATGTCCATGAATGCATTTTTCAGAAATTTATTTTTCCTTTTTTGAGCCTTAATTCTATAGGTGTAAAGCTTTTGAGACATCTATTGCTCTTTAGGTAAGTTTTCTTTAGGAAAAAAAGGCAGTAAATTCTTTTTCTTGAAAATTCTACATATCTGATAAGGAAATTAAAAAATAAATGTTTTCTTCTGTAGTTTCAGTTTTTATATATTATTTTCTGTATGTGGCACCTTATAAATATGTTAGCCTTTTAAACAGTACTGTGTATAACACCTTTTTATCAATACATAATATTTTTTAATATCCATTCATTGACCCACTCTGTTTTCCTTTGTAATAGATGTAGAAGGAGATTATTTGTAATTTCCATCTAATAAGACTTGTCTAACTGCTTATTGACTGTAATTTGCTATATTTTCTGTTATAAAGCAGATGGGAATGAAAAATAAATGAGCATCTCTGTCATGAAGTTCTTTTGATTTGTTATCAGAGTTCTTTATCGATGACAAATCCTGTGGTATTCCAAAGCTTGGTCAAGAACAATATATAACATACTTGTGGATGCAGTTCCATGAAAGCATGCTGTAATAATGAGTACCACAGTTATGGTCAATATTTTATATGAAAGACTGCGATTGCTTCTTGCCGAGCATTCTTGCTACAGTAACCCTGCACTGGGAGATGGAGGAGGGGGTGGGAGAGTGCTTCATTCATGTTCATATTGGAAATTCACAGAGATTTTTTTTTATTCCTTTCCAAATGGTTATGCTTTAATTAAACAGAAGAAAATGCTAAAGGATCTGGAGATTAAAGTAATCTATTTTATCAGCTGAAGGAGCCAACACTAGGTTTTATTATACTTCCCTTCTTCATCTAAATTATTTGTGTCAGGTAGGTCATCTTCATTTTGCACATTTGGAAGATAGTGTAGGAATACCTCAATAAAATTGGAAGAAAAGCATTTCATTAAGTAATTAATTTAAAAAACAAAATTGAATTATCATACTGATTTGGGTAGCATACCAGTTTGTGCCCTCATGAATTAGCACAGAGTACTTTCAGACACTGACACTGTTTCAAGTTAGGCTAATTTGAGTATTTCCTACAGTTAATAGAAGTCAACAACAGAATCCTGGCAAGGCTTAGAAGACATCAAGTTCTTTTAAGATCCCTTTAGAGTAGTTTTCAAATTCATCTATATCCACACCTAATAGATTTGGGTTGTAGGAAGAACTTGGAACATCAGTCTTCACTTTCTAACTCTGGTCACATTGGTTGTTCTTACCGATCGCCTTAACCAGTGTTAGTGTAAGTTCTATCCATACTTAGATTTTTCTGCCTCTGATCTTTCTTCTTGCCTCTGAGCCCCATGATTGCCTTCAAGACATGACCTCTTCTACCAAAAAAATCTTTGTGTAGGTATATTATATTCCTAAAATGCAATATTAATTAACTTAATGCAGAACTCTAAATTCCAAATGCATTACTATAAAATTTTGCAACTCTCCTGTAATTAATTTGGAGCACTTTTAGTAAAAAAAATTATTAAGTTCTAAATTACATATTATTTAATATTAAGCTCACTGAGAAAAGCCTGATAACAGTTCAGAATATCCTCTCAAACTGGAGTTGTACAATGGTATATGTTACCTATTCTTTCAACAAACTGTCTTAGAACTATCCTTCTGTTTAATGCAGCCTGAGGAATATAAAATCCCCAGATGTCAGCTCCTTGATTACGAGGAAGCAATTAGTAATAGAATCTAAATTTATATTCCTCAAGATGAAGAAATAAAATCCCTATGAGAGTAATTGCTGTGGGCTGCATTTCAGAAGAAAGTACACTGAACAACAAAAACCTCTAGTGTGAAAAAGTAACATAATATCATTAAAGTTATAACAGACAGTGTTATATATATATATAACTATAACTTTAAAACTATACTTTAAAATAAAGCTGTGTTTTTATTGTCAAAAATGCTTCTATACCAGGTCATGTTTTGACAATTAATGAAATTTAAAATGAAAAAATTTTAAATTTTTAGCTGTTTGAAAAGGTAAAATGAAATATTTAAAATAACCTAGTCAATATGTTCTGAGTAATTCTTGCAACTTAATTACTAGCTTCCATAGATACAAAGGTTAAAATTTATTGATTTTAGTGGAAGTCTGTTTGATTAGACCTTTAACCTGATGTTTGATATTTGGAAGCATGATAATCTAGTCCCTTAAACCTTCTTGAAGACATCTTATTTAAATCAATATTTGTATTTTGAAGAATATAAATAATAAGTTTTGTTTACTATTTCCTGGGATAGATAGGATTATTTTGGCTTAATTTCTGTAAACATAAATACATTGAAAATGAGAAGCTTGAAAATATGAATCTCAAATATTTAAGAGCAGGCCAAGATATGATGTAGGTTGATTTTAATTGGAAAAAAAAAAAAAAAGAAAAATAATTTTTCTGTATTATCACTGTTACTGAAATGGAAGACAATGGCTTACCTTGACAAGAAAGAAATCTATAAGAAAGGACTGATGTTCAGTTAATTTTGCTATTGCTGTTAAGACTTCAGTTTATTAAGAAGAGGTTGTGTAAAAAGAATGTATTTTTGGTGCATCCCTGCCCCTCTCCAACTTTGCTTGTATACTGGATGGTCTTAAATAAACCTCCAAACTTTCTACCTGTAAACAGTTTACTTCATTTAAAATCTTACACCATCACAACTATAACAACACATTAATTAATAGACGTTCACAGTGTTGTTTTTTGTTGTGGTATGTTTGTAGCAGCTTTAAACAACAAAAAGAATTGCAAATTTGTTTCATGCTTAGAGGATATCTTTTGTGTAAACAATATGCTCTTGGGATCTTTGGGATCCATCGCCTAATTATATCATTTCCTATTTTGTTTTTTGCTATTATCTAGATACAGTATCTGTGTGGTTTGTTGAAGTCTTCTTTCCAGTAGTTTAAAGGTAGTTTAATAGGTTGCACAGTTCATTTGTCTACACAGAGCTATAGACAGATTATGCATAGACAGATATGGTGGCCTTCTGGTAATGTAGCAATTTTTTTGGTGGATTATGATGATAAATACGTAGGGAATGACTTGCTAGCTTTTTGATTTTCTACAACTTTTCATCTACTGTGTGGTATTTTACTAGCTCTTTTTTTTTTTTTTTTTTTTGTAGATGTTTACTCCATCTCAAGGTCGTATACATTGAACTGAACAAAAAACAGTCAGTTGAGTATGTCTGAACTGTAGACAAAGTTGACATTACAGCATATGTAGGCAAACCTGAGACAGCATTGCTCTAAGTAGCTCAGGTAAGCGTATTTGTTCCTGTTGCATACTGAAAGATTGCATCACTGCAGTTCTGTAATTTTGCCACTTCTGTTCTCTTTCTGGTGTTCAGGTGGTGTTATAGAGGAGGTGAGGTGTAAGATGTAAGCCTAAAGGGATGCTCAAAGAGCACCCTTCCCATGAACCCTACCAGAAATTCACCCCAAGCTGAGTGGTGCAGGTCTGAGGGGAGAAGAAACACCATCTTCTAACAGTAGCCCTGGCTGATTTCTAGAGAGAGAGTGGCACTTTCTCATAGTCACAAAACAAAACAAAACAACAAAAAAACCCACAAAAACCAAGCAACCAAACAAGCAAACAAAACAGCAAAAAAGCAGCCAGGCTCAGGATGGTTTCCTGGTATAAGGGAAGAGGATTAAAGGACAGTTCTCAAAAGGAGGGGATCAAAAATAGAGCCCGGAGTGTATAGGGGATTGGAAAATCTTTCAAACTCCTTTAAAGTTAATATAGCTGAATTACACCTACAAGTACGAGTGTCACACTTCCAGCTACATTATAACATGTCCCCTTAAATTTTACTTTTGCTGAATAGTTGATCACTACTCCTCTTCCAGACTGTGTTTGGTTTGTGTGGCAAGGTTTTGGTAGCAGGGGACTACATGGGTGGTTTCTCTGAGAAGCTACTAGAAGCTTCTCCCATGTCCAATAGAGCTAATGCCAGATGGCTCCAAGATGGACCCGCTGCTGGACAAAGCCAAGCCCATCAGTGACAGGGTTAGTGCCTCCAGGATAATACAATTAAAAAGAGGAAAACTTTATTGCACGGGACCAATAGCAGCTGGAGACAGAAGCGAGAATATATGAGAGAAACAACTTTGCAGACACCAAGGTCAGTGAAGAAGGAGGGGGAGAAGGTGCTCCAGGCACCACAGCAGAGACTATCCTGCAGCCTGTGTTGAAGAACATGTTGAGGCAGACTGTAGCCCATGGGAAGGACTCACGTTGAAGAAGTTCATGGGAGACTGTCTCCTGTTGGGGAGACCCCACACTGGAGCAGGAGAGGAGTGTGAGCAGTCTGCCCCCTGAGGAGGAGGAGAGACAACGTGTATTGGACTGACCACAACCCCCAGTTCCCTGCACCAATGTAGTGGAGGAGGTAGAAAAAGTCAGGAGTAAAGTTGAGTCGGGAAAGAAGGGAGTGGTGAGGGGAAGGTGCTTTAAAGAGTTGGTTTATTTGTCATTATCATACTCTGGTTTGATTGGTATTAAATTAAATCCTTTTTTTTCCAAGTCTGTTTTGCCTGTGACAGTAGTTGCTGAGTGCTCTCCCTTGTCCTTATCTCAACCCTTTTGTCATATTTTCTCTCCCCTGTCCAGCTGAGGAGGCGAGTGACAGAGCAGCTTTGGTGGGCACCTGGCATCCAGACATGGTCAACCCACCACAAGATTGTCTTGTACAGACCATCTAGCTCTTACTTTATGTGCTTCACTTCTTATGTGAGGTGGCAAAGGGTTGACCCAAGAGATCAAGCCTGAGAACAGAGAGGAGGCTGAAAAGCAACCTTACAATTGCTCCAAAAGAACAGATTTTGGCTTCTTCGAAGATCTGCTCAGACAAGTCTCATGAGGATAAGGCCTGGAGAGGAGAGGGGCCCAAGAAAGCTAGTTGGTATTCAAGGACCACTTCCTCCAAGCTCCAGAGTTCTCTTACAAAGAAGAAGAATTCAGAAAAAAACATCAGGAGGTCTGTGTGGATGAACAAGGAGCTTCTGGCCAAACTCAAAAAGGTAAAATACAGAACATTAAAGTAAGGATAGGTAATGTGGGAGGAATACAGAAACATTGCCTGAGCATGCTGGAATAAAGTTAGGAAAGTTAAAGCACAAATGGAATTAAATCTTGTCAGGGACATCTAAGGCAACAAGAAAGGCTTCTAAAATACATAGGTGATAAAAAATAGGGGAAATGTGGGCCTATTGCTCAGCAAGACAGGGGATCTGGTTACACAAGACATGGAGAAGGCAGAATGCCGCCTTTGTCTCAGTCTTTACTAGCAAGTCTGGTCTTCAGGAATCCCAGGTCCCAGAGACCATTATAGAAGAGGAACAGATCAGGGTATACTTAAGAAACATGGGCATAATAAGCCTATGGGCCCTGATGGGATTCACTCACGAGTGCTGAGGGAACTGGCTGATGTCATTGTGAGGCTTCTATTGATAGTTTTTGATTGATCATGGTGATTGGAGGAAAGCAAACATCACTCCTATATTCAAGGGCAAGGATGACCCAGGGAACCACAAGTTGGTCAGCCTCAAACTGATCCCTGTGGATGTGATGCAGCAGCTAATCCTGGAAACCATCTCCAGGCACATAACGGACTAAGGTAGTAGGAGTAGTCAGCATGGCTTCACCAGGGGGAAATTGTGCTTGACTTACTAAATTAAATGACTGATTTGGTAGATGACCTCCAGAGGTCCCTTCTGGTGTCAACCATTCAATGAAGCTGTAGCACGGCTTTGCTGAATCTTGTAATTGTAGATTAAACGTTATTTTTAGTACAGAATTCAGCCTGAAGAAAGTTGTTCCTAAGGAAAGCACCTGTGCAGAAGACAGAACAGTTCCTTTTGGCAGGAATTTCCCTGGTGAAGTTCTTGCAGAACTTGCAGTTGATTTCTGTAAGAACGACTAGATGTATTTATAGAAGTGTGTGATGGAAGCAGCAGAAGAAATTGTCTCCCTCCCAGGAGTAAAGACTGAGGCTTTGAGGGGAATTGAAATGAAAATTCTCAAGGTTGTCGGGTTCTAAGATTGAAGACCTTGGCCAAATCAAGGCAAAGAACTAGGTGTTAACAGAAAGAAA
Source organism: Bucorvus abyssinicus (assembly GCA_009769605.1). Lineage (NCBI taxonomy): Eukaryota > Metazoa > Chordata > Aves > Bucerotiformes > Bucorvidae > Bucorvus > Bucorvus abyssinicus. The sequence continues at coordinate 8,069,643 of CM020030.1, forward strand.
CACTGCAATTACTGACTCCCATAGATAAGAGTGACTGAATTCAAGTTATTTTTGTTGAAGCTTTTCTTGTATCATCAAGATTCGACTTTGTCCAGATCAAATATAGTTAATGTTTATGGAAATTCAGGAATCTAGGGTGGTGATTTAGAAGTTTGAATTTTGCTGATGAGTCCTGAGGTTGAAGGGAAAATGTTGAGGTTTACATTGTAAACCACCAGTTTGTCTATAAATGACCGTTGAACAAAAATTAGTATTTCCTTGCTACTACTTGTCCGCTGCTATATCACAAAATTGAACAAAGTGGGTTATGCACAGCTGAAATGAGCCTTTGGAAACTTTGTAACAACAGCTTTTTGTTCATCTGACAACTTTGCCAGAGGAGAATGAGTTACATTCAATAACTTTGAATACATGGAAATATACAAGTATACTTCTCTAGATCATGAAATCTCCCCACACTGTGAAAATGTGCTTTATGGGTAAGGTAAAATTGCACTTTTTACGACTGTTAGAGATGAAATGGTAAAGATATACTGGCCACAACTGAATATTCTTTCCTGTTACTTGCGTATGTATTGAAAATTAAGATAGCCAAAATCAGAATAATCTAATTCTACATGCACTCAATATTATGATAGTATTCAATGAAAGGTAGGTTACTTTAAAGAAAATGTAATTCCTTAGGCATAAATCTAACTACTGTACAAAACTGTGACAAGAAAACTCTTACGGAAGCGACAAACGTAATTGGAAGGTTTGTAATCGTTTCAGGTTGCTTATATGGGTTATAGCTTGAATGCGTTTTTCAATGCCTTCTATTAGTTCTGATTCACCGTCACCACAGTCTTTCTTCTGCTTCTTTGAAATATACAGGATTCATTTGTCCACTTAGGAAAGCGCAGTAATTTTTTTTTCTTTAATGACAATACTACACATTGCAGAAATCTGTTAAATCTAGGCTGTTAAATTTGATAGCAAAATGTTAGTCAAGAGTTACATCAAGAGTTTTATTAATCTGTTCTGTGAGGGTTTTTATTAAATATTTAAAAAATTGGATCTGATAACTGATAATACTAATAATAAACTGAGGACAATGTGATCTGAGCTTTATATTAGTAGAAACAGGTTTGATAGAATACTGTATTCAGAACATGTTGTTTCCTTAAACACCCTCTTAAAAATTTGTATTTATCATGTGAGTGTCTCTTATTTTGCATAAAAACAGTCATCACAGGGTATTTCCTTTAGCTTTACCCTGAATTTTTTCATTTCATTGCTCAATATCAAGTATGTCATTGTTGAATAATGCTTTTAATTCAGAAAATGGAAAAAATGTATGCACTCACAATCCACCAGAAACAGAAATTAATCTCTTGCTATTTATCTGTACTCAGTGTAACAGACAAAATTGCTGCATCTGCTGTCATAGTGAATATTGACAAGATAAAATATTGTAATAATAGAAAAAGTAACTTCCAAAGGAGAATTTTTCTTTCTGAAAACTATGGACAGTTCACTGCTACTGGCAGTCTGTGGCTTGCCTAGAATATTTTTAGCTGCACTTTTTTTGTGAGGAAACAATTCCTCTTGTCCGTTTTCTAATTTTATGGAATATCTTCCTTAGCAAAAGTAACTTAAAAAAAAAAAATCTAAAATTATATATTGTCACCATCACATCAGATTTCCGAACCAAATGTAATTAGAAGTGAAATTGATGTCACCTCTTTAAGACCATTCAGGATTTCCTGTTTAAAATAGCATCTTTGCCAACCTTCAACAATTTTGGGTTTATGCAAGTTTTATTTCTGCTCTAGGTTTTATGGAAACGCTTTAGCTAAAGACAGTCAGCTATAGTTTGTTATGAGGGTAAGCCAACACGCTATTTTTGAAATGATGACAATTTTTGAGGTTGTTGAAATATTTTGATTTAACCTTAATCAAATTCTCAAAAATTCGGAAAAGCTGGAATTAAACTTGCCTCGCAGCTTCAGTTTAGTGCTCCTGAGCAAACCACTTGGGGTGTAATATTCAGTGACACCATTACAGATGAGGGGGCTTTTCCAGAGAACGTCTTTTGCACTTTGTGTTCTGGAGATTAATCCGGTCAGTGTGACAAAGTGGCTGCTGTCTGTCTATTTAATGGCTCATTTGCTGAATTTGAAGGATCATACTGATTAATAGAAGGTTTTCTAGAAGGGAATTAAAAGTTTGGAATAAAGAAAGAAGAGGTCTGAGAAGGTATTGCATACAGTTGGTATTGTTAGTGTATACATGGAGCACAGGACCTCACAGACAAAAGTTGAAGATTTTATTGCTTCTGTATCTTGTAATTCAAAGTGTTTATTGAACAATTGGGTTTCTAATGTTAAAGTTAGGATTACACTGACAAGAAAAAACAATGAGTGGAAGAGGAATAAGAAAAACAATGTTTGTGTAATAGAAGTAATGGGTTTATTTGTGTAGTGTGTATTGAAATTTTGCCTTTCTAAAAAGCAAAGGGCGATGGTGACAGGGTTAGCAGAAGTAAGCGGGATGGGCAATGGATTTAGAGTAGTATATTGTTCTCTTGGCATGTGGGATTCTGGTCATCTTAGGCAGATCAAATAGCAAGAAGAAACCACACAGAAATGTATGTGGGGCAGTCACAAAAAAAAAAAAAAAAAAAATGGGTGAAGTGCAGCTGGCAGAGCATACACCGTATGTCTACATTTCTTCCTTTTAAAAAGTAATAACACAACACTTTCCCACTAACTGTGAGTATTCAGCTCTGGGTCTTTACATGTCACAGGACTGCAGCAGGACTCAACAATGCACAAGCACATCCTCAAGCCTTCATTAAAATTTCATTTGGACAGCAGGGCCCCCTATGTCAAAAATGAGGTGGCAGGAAATGGCTAAATAATTGCAGTTGGGGAAGGGAATGCAGTACAGATACATCTTTAATGAAGAGAACAGAATGCAGTCATGCTCAAAAGGCAATTCCAAATACAGAAAAAGCTAACAAGAAAAGTGGCAGCAACAATATGCTTCAGAACACAAGATGCCAGGTACATATATTGGTAAACATTGTTAGAGAGATTAGAGACATCCGTGCATGCAAAATAAAAACCTTGTGACTGTTCCTTTATATAGTATGGTCTTTGCTAGCTTTTACGAGTGGAATTAGATAAGGAAAGGGCAGGGGAAATGTTTGAAAACAAGTATGGTTCCATCAAGACTAAATTGTCTGTGCTGCTAAATTATCTACACATACTAAATTATCTACATGTATTAAATATGATTGTGGAGATTTTCTTTTTTTTTTTTCTTTAAAGAACATTTGGGCAATTGTTTTCCAGCTTTGCTTCACTGAGTGCATGTAGAGGTCTGTGAGCTGCTTCCATCACTGATTAAGTATGTGTTGATCTTTGGATACTAGTTCTTCCCACCAGATTGTAACACCGTCCAGTTCCCTCAAAAGTCTGCAGAGAGGCATCTAGTAAGCTCAGCGATACGTTCAGTAGCCAGAAAGTATTTCAGTGACAGTTGATTAGTTTTCCATTCAATGTCCATATTTCTTCTTGGTTACTATTTTTTTTTTTAATGGTACAAATTCAGTTTTTAGATCAAACTTTCTGAACATCTAAAGTTGAGGGGGTGTGACAAAATCAGAAAGGACAAATTCGAGCAGCAACATTACACAGGTGGATAAAATCACTAGCAGTTGAAGGCAGTAAGCAAACATAGTTATCAATTGAATGTTTACGACAAACTAATTTTGTTTTGATCTCTTCCTTCCACTTTTCACTAAAATGTAAGGCTGCTTTTCATATTGAAATAACTGGAAATCTCAACCAAACTGGAACAAACAATTTCCTGAAAATAAGCTTTTTGGAAGTTGGTTTGAAAGTGGAAAAATTACAAGCTTTTAAGGGTGTATGCAGCTTTTAAAGTGAGCTAGCTAACTAGCTCAGCAGGAGTCCTCTGCTGGTGTAAACCGATGTAGTCCACTGTCCTGCCCATTTGCACCAGCTGCACCCTGGATGCTGAAGGGAAGGCTCTGTGATCCATCCCTCAGCACCAATTCTCTCATCATGCACATCAGGGGACCTGTGGGAGGGAGGCACAGTTTCCTCTCTGCTTGTGTGCCCAGACTTCCTCTGGAGGACAACCTAGATGTCTGGGAACGTTGTGTAGGTGGCAAGGCATGGCCAGTCTGTGTTTAGGGACCCAAGACTATGAGAAAGGGCCAAAGCTGCACTTCACCAGCAGTAGAATTAGCCAGAATTAATGTACTGGAGGATCTGGCATGTCTAGATGACTTAGCCAAGCAGTGTATGAAACCTCTTTCCTTTCATTCCATGCCCTTTTTATAGTTCTTAGGACAAAATACAATTACTTATGTGCAAGATGTACAGTAATGATTTAGAAGGTCACATAGGTCCATGAGCAGATGCTAGTCCTAAAAAAGTGGACAGTGGTATGGACAACTTCTGAGAACTGTAGCACTTGCAAGTAAGTGTGTTCATGCCAGCCTATGTTTTGGGGTCATTTTGCTTCTGTAAGTTGAAAGTAGGTTTTCTCGTCACCAGCAGTACTAACAGGTGTGACATAAAAGTCTGTTACTTTCTCTCACAATCTTCAGAATAGAAAACATATTACTTGGGCAGCTGAAATGGTCTCCACACCAGCCTGCCATTGCATTAAGTTAGTAGGGAACCTAATTTACTTCCTCCTTTATGCCATCTCCTAGTTACGAAGACAGGAGATATATTTAAATTCATAATACTTCTATCTGCAGCGTAAAATCACTGATGTTGTTTTAAATTTATAAAATGGGCGATATTTTTTGTTTGGTAAAGATGCTGCATAGGTAGATCCTGTAAATTATTATAAGAAATTCCAGAATTATATCAATAAGGAGTATACTTACATATTAAGTAGGAAATTATATTTTAAAAATCCATTTGAAATTGGATTTGGAAATTTGGACCAGCTTCACTTTTACTGTCTTCAGCATGAGCTATCTCTTTTCTAGATGAAGGACTATTGGGAGAAACAAACACTATGCAAGCAATATGATTCTTTGAGTTAGTAATTTCATTTATACAAATTCCAAAAGAGAAGTGTGATACCCTCAATTCTGAAGATAACAGGTAAAACAAGTAGTACTCAATCCCAACCATAAATAAACTTTTCAGATAAATTATAAGTTACATGTAGAATGATTTACAACTTTCATTTTCTTTTAATATTTATGTGATTTCATGTTTTAAATACTTTACAAGGTTACACTAAAAGTGAAAGCAAAAGACCATGAAAAAAAGGAAGGAAAAAATGAAGAATACTGCTCATTGGCACTTTGTACTTTCAGACAACACTTCAAAAGGACAGATTGTCTATAATTTCTTCTCTACACCAGAAAAATGTAAAGCAGACATATTCATTAGGAGGCAAAAATAGTTGCACTATAGTAATGGTTTCCATAGATATATTTCTTTGTACAACAAATACCACTTTTATACTAGAATTTAGTGTGGATGATTTGAAAATACTAAGCATTACAAATGCTGGAATGATCTTTCGAAGAGAATTCATGCTACAAAACTATATTAGTTTTATAAAAATTAGAGTTCTTTGAAGAGGAAAAAAACCTTGACAAGGAGAGAGATAAAAAGTCTTTTCTATTTGTCAAAGTCAGTTTGCTTTCTTATCTTCTTTAAATGTGGATTGCTATTTGAAAAGTATCCCTGTAACTTAGGCTTAACGTACTCAGATCTGCTGATCTGTAGTCTATTTTGTACAGCAGATGTTGTTCTACAAAAAGGTTGAAGTGTGGATTGGAATTTTTGAAGGAGAGAAACAATGGGGTTGATTTTTAGGAAGAAGGCTTAGCTGAATCTAAGCTATGCAGGCTGAAGTGCAATGTTCAATTGATGACCTATTTTTAGGAACAATATATCACTTTCTGTAACAGTGACAGACACACACATATATACAGGAAGGAAACAAATACTTTACTTTTTCTCTGTATCGTAGCAGTTTAAGGAACAAAGCACAGTGATATCTTCCTTTCACCCCCCTTTAAAAGTTGCTGGGTTTTGGCAGGAGGAGGCACATTCTTGGCTCTAGATAGGGGCTTAGCAGGAGTAGTGCAGTATAAACCATCACAGCAAATGGACTGTTGTAATATATATTGTGAAACTGTATTATTCTTGAAACTGTTGGTTTGATGTGTTGTGCAAATACCTTGATGATATAGAGTAGTGGAGTGCAGCAGGCAGAATTCATTCCTCAGGTTGCTGCATGGGAATATTAACTTTTATAATGTCATAGAAGAGGAAGACTAGACCATTCATGGATTAACTCATCATGAGACTGTCTGAACTGATGTGTTTTATCTCTTCTTTACTCTCTATCTGATTTGATCTTCTCAGAAACTGAATGTTTTTCATCATCATCATCATGGCTTGGCTTCGCGGACGAAGATTTGGGAAGGGCTTTGCCCACGCTTATTGCAAGCGCGTTGATGGCTGAAAAGGCCAATGCGGGATAGGCAAGACCGGTTGCAAAGAGCACACCGGAGGGTCTCCTTGGGTGGTATAGTCGAGGCACGGTTCTTTCTGCGCTGTCTTTTCTCCTCGAGCTTGATTCTACGCGTGCTCTCAAAGGAGACAGCAGCGTTATGTATGGTGTGTCTCCAAATCTCCCGATTGGGGGCCAGGGTGGACCACTGATGGTGGTCAATATGGCCTAGGCTGAGGTGTTGTTTCAGGGAGTCCTTATATCTCCTCTTTGGAGCTCTTCTCTTGCGGCAGCCGGTGGCAAGTTCACCATAGAACACGATCTTAGGGAGGCGGTGATCCGCCATCCTGGAGACGTGCCCTGCCCAACGCAGCTGCGTTTTCAGCAACATGGCCTCAATACTGGTGACGTCTGCCTGTTCAAGGACAGCAACGTTAGTCACGTAGTCAGTCCAGTGGATGTTTAGGATTGTGCGGAGGCAGCGCTGATGGAAGCGTTCGAGGAGTCGCAGATGGTGGCGGTAGATGACCCATGATTCAGACCCGTACAGAAGAGTAGTCAGTACCACGGCTCTGTAGACACTGATCTTTGTACTTTTCTTCAGGTGTTTATTGCACCAGACTCTTTTATGGAGTTTTCCGAAAGCTCTGTTTGCCTTTGCTATTCTGTTGTCGATCTCTTTGTCGATCGTGGCATCTGAGGAGATGATGCTACCCAGATAGCTGAACTGCTGGACTGGCTGAAGCTCTGACTCGCCAATGGTGATGTGGGGATGATGGTAATCATCTTGTGGTGCTGGTTGGTAGAGAACTACTGTCTTCTTCAAGCTGACTTCCAGCCCAAAAAGCTCAGCCGCCTCTGCAAAGCAGGATGTTAAGCGCTGCAGAGCTGCTTGTGTGTGGGCAACAAGGGCGGCATCGTCAGCAAAAAGCAGCTCGCGGACAAGGTGATTCAGGGTCTTGGTGTGGGCCTTCAGTCGCCTTAGGTTGAAAAGGCTCCCATCGGTACGATATCAGATATAAATGCCGTCTTGTTCGTCGAGGTCTGCCGTGGCCCTTTGGAGCATCATGCTGAAGAAAATTGTGAATAAAGTTGGTGCGAGAACGCAACCTTGTTTCACACCATTGGCTATTGGGAAGGGCTCAGAGAGTGCATCGCCATATCTGACTTGGCCGCGCTGCCCCTCATGTAACAGGATTATCATTTTGAGGAACTTGGGGGGACATCCTAATCGTTCCAAGATCTGCCACAGACCTTTTCTGCTCACAGTGTCAAAGGCTTTGGTGAGATCAACGAAAGTTACATAGAGACCCTTGTTCTGTTCCCTACACTTCTCTTGCAGTTGTCTAAGAACGAATACCATGTCTGTGGTACTTCTGTTGGCTCTGAAACCACACTGACTTTCAGGTAGAAGTTCTTCTGCGATAGTGGGTACCAATCTGTTCAATAATATTCTTGCGAGAATTTTTCCAGCAATGGAGAGCAGAGTTATGCCTCGGTAGTTTGAGCAGTCTGACTTTACTCCTTTTTTCTTGTACAGGGTGATGATGATTGCATCACGGAGATCTGGTGGTAGTTCGCTTTGTTCCCAACAGCGCACAACTAGCTCGTGAAATTTAGCATGGAGCGTTTGGCCTCCATGTTTCCAGATTTCAGGCGGGATTCCGTCGACCCCAGCTGCCTTGCCGGTTTTCATCTGTTGTATGGCCTTAAGGGTCTCTCCCATAGTAGGGGCTATATCCAATTCATTTTTCACCGTTTGTTTTGGGATGAGCTGGATTCCTGAGTCTTGGACTACACGGTTGGCACTGAAGAGAGTTTGAAAGTGTTCAGACCATCGATTCAGGATGGAGGTTTATCTGTGAGAAGCGTTTGGCCATCTGCGCTGAGTAGGGGGCTTTGAACTTGGTGTGTGGGTCCGTACGCTGCTTTCAGAGCCTCATAGAATCCTCTGTGGTCACCCAAATCTGCGCATAGTTGAGTCTTTTTTGCTAGGTTGAGCCACCACTTGTTCTGGATGTCTCGAAGTTTCTGTTGGAGTTTACTGCATGCAAGACGAAAGGCTGCTTTTCTTACATGGCAAGATGGTTGAGCGAGGTGTGCTTGGTGAGCAGATCTCTTCTTTGCCAGCAATTCCTGGATCTCTGGATTGTTTTCATCAAACCAGTCTTTGTTCTTCTTTGTGGAGAACCCTAAAAATTCTTCAGAGGACTGCAGGATGCTATTTTTAATATGTTGCCAAAGCGCTTCAGGAGAAGAGTCTAAGGGACAGTCTTCAAGCCTAGTTTGAAGGTTTGCCTGGAAGCTGTCTCTCAGTGCAGCTGTTTGAAGATTGTTAACTTGGAGCCTCCTCCTCAGAATGCCGCCCCTCTTAGGTTTGGGCTTAAAATGGAGGTTAAGTTTGCAGCGCACAAGGCGGTGGTCTGTTTGACATTCTGCACTAGGCATCACTCGGGTGTGACAGACATCGCGAACATTTCTCTGGCGCACTAAGATATAGTCAATGAGGTGCCAGTGTTTAGATCGAGGATGCATCCAGGTTGTCTTCAGGCTGTCTTTCTGCTGGAAGATAGTGTTGGTGATGGTAAGCTGCTGCTCAGCACAAAACTCTAGCAAGAGGCGACCGTTGTCATTGCAGTTTCCAACTCCATGCTTGCCTAGTACTCCTTTCCAGGCTTCAGAGTTCTTACCTACTCGGGCGTTGAAGTCACCAAGGATTATGATCTTATCATCTGCAGGAACCTTTTGAGTAAGGCGGCGCAGATCGGTGTAGAATTTGTCTTTTTCTGTAGGGTCAGCTTGGAGAGTTGGGGCATATACGCTGAAGAGAACAACATGTTGCTTGTTGTGTAGCGGGAGGCGTAAGGAGATAATGCGATCAGAATGACCTGTTGGCAAATTTTCAAGTTTAGAGGCGATGGAGTTTTTAATCATGAAGCCAACTCCGGAATGATGACTTTCGGTTTTGGGTTTGCCTGACCAATACAGTGTGTAGCCGGCACCATGTTCTTTAAGGCTGCCTTCCTCATGAAGGCGAACTTCACTGAGAGCAGCAATGTCGATGTTGAGTCGTGACAGTTCGTGAGCAATTATAGCAGAACGGCGTTCAGGACGCCCACTGTCTGCTGTATCGAGCATGGTTCTGATGTTCCAACATGCGAGTGTCAATCTGGACACACCTTTGGAGGCAGGTGTATGCCTTTGTCTCTTTGTCTTTGGTTGACCGCAGAAGAAGATGTCCGTTGGCCGCGGCTAGCCAACCGGATTGGAGGGGAGATGAGCTTTGGTTAGGCCACCTTTTCTAGGCCCCTCTCCATGTGGAGCAAGCAGTGCTCTCCTTGAAAAAGGCTGCTTGGTCATTCAGGATGCTGCCGAACGAGACTGTCATCTCCCGGGTCAGTCTCAAGCGACCAATGTCCTGAACCGCCTGCATGCAGGGTTGGGTCTGCGGCTTCCAGTGACATCTTTCCACCTGCCGTTTCGTCCCTTGCCTGTCGCTACAGGGCTTTGCAAACGTGAGTACACCCTTCAAGCCTGCGCGGTGGATTTTTTAGGTGAGGCGCAGCGTGCGCAAGACTGGCCCCACCCTTTACACCTGAGGTTCATCTGCCAGGGCCTAGCGAGCTTGGACGGTGACAGCAAAGTCCTCAGGTCGTAGGTTTGGTTAGAGTATCCTTCTCTTAGATGGATGGCCTTACAGGGCTAAACGAGCTCCATCTGCCCGGGTTTGGAGTTAGAGTTGTCCTTCTCCTAGGATGGTTGCCCGAAGGCTAGTGAGCCCATCCTGCCCGTGGACACACTTTGTCTGACCCTTCAGTTGAGACCTGTCAGGCTTGGGAGACCCTACCGGAGGCATATGCCACCACCAGCATAGCTCTCAACTTCGCAAGGGCACGCAAGCTCTTTCCCCACGGCAAGGGGGTGCCCATGAAAGAGGAATGTTTTTAAAATGTTAGAAAAGGACATAGTTGCAAACTCAGTAGGAAATAATTGTAGGAATTTACTATAGTTTCAATCAAGAAGTGGGAAAAAAATTGGAAAGTTCATTTAAAGTAGTCATGAGCTTTAGAGTTGATTTTCACACAAACTGCAATTTGAAGACAACTCAAAATATCTGAGCTATTGTAAAAATTATTTTAAAAATTAATTGGGTCAGTAGCTTAACAGCTAATTAAGACAGAACCAGCTTTCATCCAGCCCTGTGGGGGTGAGGAGAGGGTGGAAAGCACCCAAAATCAATAAACATCTAATTTTGCATACTAGGAAATGGAGCCTAGTTATTTTCTGAAAGGAAGAAAGTAGATTTAAAAAGAAGTCCCGAAGTAGTACTAGTGATGCCTAAGTTTATATGCTAAGTTTTTACCTCTGAGTTTTTGCAGCCAGGTATATATTCCTAAGAAACGAGGTTTAAGTATTTCACCTTTCAAATTAAGCAAAATCACAAGAACAACAATATCCCATGAAATTTCCTTCTGTTCACTGTATAGCCTATGCTCCGATAGTACTGCTCTCTTTCTATCACTTGCATAGCTCTTACCAAAAGGGCTTCCCTTCTCAAAATATTTGTCAAGCTAGTTTGGATAGCTAAAATGTAATGGGCCAATTATTATTCTGTTATCCTAGTAGCTTTATAGCTATGTGTTGGAACGGAATGCCAAAACTGAAAGACTGTATGTTGACTTGTCTAAAAGCCCTTGTAGCTGAATTTGTTTGAATGTTTTTAAAGGTACCAAGATAAAATAGATAAAAATGCTCCTGGTCAACTGAATTGCACTACCTCAACTGGTCCTGTAGCATGGTGAGGGTTAAGGAATGCTAAAGATGCAATTCACTTAATCATTTCCAATTCATTTTGTCTTAAACCTCCTCAGGTCTGAAGGTTATGCAGATGACAAGGACAAGGTTATGCAGATATACAGAGTAAGTCTTTGTCTCCAAGAAACCTGGAGGCTGCCTAAAATAACAATTCTCTTTGACCTTGCTTCTATAAGAGAGCAATAAATATTTTGTATTCAAACTTGCTGGATTCATTGTATTTTTCTAGTTAACAGATACTTGCTCTCTGTGTATGAATGCATATATAAAACTCACTAAAAGCCTGCGTCAAACACTGATTATTTCTTAAACAATAACAAAGGAAAGAATTTCTGAAATCTTAACCATAGCAATCTATGTGGTTTTTTGTCTTTATCAAAATGTCTTCTATTGAAGCTAAACACTTCTGTATTGTAAATAACAATAAATAACATTATGTTGGTATGTAAAAATTAAGGTTCTAACCCAGGGTGTCATAGATGAGGAAGTGCAAGATCTTACCTGTCATGGCTGTGCCACTAGTGACCAGATCCAAAGCCCCATGAAATGAAATGTAATGATGAAATTAAAAGCCATGAAATCAGAACACAATGACTTCCCTACTCAACTCCATTAAAAGCCTTCATAAAACTCCAGATTGAACCTTTCTTGCTGGTGGTTCTGTACACACTTCTGTCTCATGCATGTGAATGGATGCCCAACCATTTTTAGGGATAGATTCCTTTTAAACTGTCAGTGTCTTTGGTTGTAAAATGTTGTTGATGATAATGCTTTTGTAATTCAAAGCAGAAACATTATGAAGCCAAATTGTTATTCTGAGAAGTGCCTTGAAATGCTCAGGTGGAATATCATAGCATTGCAAACTTATATAATACCAAAGTCAAAAGTAAGTTTATTGCTACCATCTGTCTAAGTCATCAAATTTTTATTACACCTTACAACATACCAATTTCTGCCTTACTAGAAAAGGATTCAGTTTAGTAACTGAAAAATCTACAGATTTCACAACTCATACAATAATCTACACAACCTGTAGAAAATCTACAGGTATCATTAGATTATTATTCCTAAGATCTAAGTCAAACCCATAGCTAGGACTTCTTGGGCAACAGGAACAACAACGAAACCTTACAGCTTTTAAGAGAGTGTTAAGTGGCTGGAAGTAAATATGTGGGGCACCTGTTTTTTTAGGTAAGGAGAAAAATATGGGTATAAAGTCAAAGCAAGTATGCCATGGTTATGTTAAATTTTGCACAGAATTACATCTCAGATATGCTTATTCTAACGTCCTTGCCAATACTGGTGAAATGAAATAGATAGCATAAACACAACAGTGAGAACTGTTGATAGATTTTTTTAGAGTGAGCAAGACTGTAAATGCTGTGATAGGTGTTGCCTTGTGACCATAATAGACAGCCTTTTATAGTCTGGTTTTAAAGATCAACATGTTTGGATTATATTAGTTGAAAGAGAAAAAATATATCCCAAATCAAATGAAACTACATGGGGAAAGTTCTGCTTGCTTTCTTTGGTCCGTTTTTTGGTTTGGTTTTTTTTTCTTCTTTTTTCTCTTCATGTCAGCTGCAGAACCTGTCTTTCATTTTAGAAAGGCAGCATGAGCTTAATCTATCTCGATAGATAATACCTATGGGGGTGTACTAGAATAAGGAAAAAATGGTCTATACATTTGAATTTTTTTTTTTCCTCATTTTCTTGGATCTTTTTAAAGACTTAATAAATTAGCAACATATAACCTAACAGCCTGGGGCACCCTTACCTTTTCTTTGTTTCTTAAATCAGTATAGCTGATTCATAGTGAACAAATCATGAAGGAACAGAAATTAATGTTTGTCCATGTTTGGAGCATTGATGCAAGTGACGCCCACATCATCTGAGCTCTCTTAACAGAAAGAAAGTGGCATATAAAATGAATGCCAGGCAGTTTGAAGGGCCCCTGTTTACAGAAGAATTATAGGTAAAACATTTTCTCCATTTGTTATCTTGTGTTCTTGATGTATGGCTTATGCAAGTCAGTGTTCTTACTCAATTCCTCACAAATGATGAGGAGAAACAGTATGGCTCTATAGTCATTCAGGTGTTGATAAATGTCAGGTTGTATTTTCCGTTTTTATTAAGTAGGAGTTCCTCTATCGGCTTTTACTCCTTCAGAATAATTATCACAGGTTTATCAAGGCTACTATGTAATTATTTAAATAAATACAACCTCCTCCAAGTTTTTTCATGAGACAAGTCATAAAATGAGACAAGTCATGAGTCAAGTCATGAGACAAGTCTTAAAATTTATATAGATCTAGAAAAAGTATTTAGCTGAACTGTTTGTCAGGAAGCAATATATAGAAACTGCCAAGTACCAAAACATTAAAATGCTGTTAATGATGAGCATTTAAGTGGAACAGCTGAATAACAAAGAACACACTTTTGCGATTAATCCATCTATGGCAGATATGCAAAGTCTGATTGGGCTTTTATCATTCCTAAAGTTTAATCTGTTATCCTGTCAGCAGCACCTTTCTGTAATCCTCACTAAGTCTTTTCTTGGACTTTGAATATTTTCAGATAAACTTTTCAAATAATGACCTTGAAAGATAACATAAATCATATTAAAGATAATGTCTCATAATTTTGGATAGTCTGTTGCAAGGTGATGCTGTTTTATACGTGTATGCGTGGTTTTCTTAACAAAGAGGAGTGGCTTCTGTGGGAAGATAGCAGAAGCTGAAGATGTAGCTGACCCTTTAAAATCTAGAAGATGATTGGTCGAGTGATGGCAAACCACAAAACTACAGACCGGAGGCTAGCATTACTAGGCTCTGGCAAACACTGATAGTGAGCAAGATAGTTGCTAAGGCCAAACATTTAACAAAAACCAAAATGCTGGCCCAGGAAAATGGGATGAAAAGGCTCAAATTTAATGTTAACATTTATAACTTGAGGAATGCAGACTGAAAACAGAAGTCTCAAGAGTCTGCTGAAAATCTTGGAGTCTGAAAGACCAACTGAGTCATCAGAACAAATGGACAGGGTGTTTGTTTGTTATGAGTGTTAATGGGGGATGTCTGTATCTGTGGAAGGACGAATCTTGCAAAATATCTCCTTGTGTCTTTGGAAAGCCCTTCAAACACCCTGAGCTGCTTTATTTCTCAATCCCTAAAATAATCTGGTTCTGTTATAGAAATTCTTCTGAGAATCTGATCATGATTTTCATCAAGTCATGAGAACTTCATCTGACATTTCTTTGTGAAAGTGGCCATCTCCAAAGTAAACTATGTCTTTGAAATAAATAATAAAGATTTTTCATCGCTGCAGTTTGAATACGATTCAAGCTTTTTCAGATGAGCAAATTAAAGAAGGAAATAAGTTCAAATCTGTACATTCATAACTTTAATACTTTGATTGGGAAAAGAATTAGCCATTAGAGTTTTTTGTATGCATGTGCGCGATGTTCAAATTATTAAGACTGTATGAAAACATAAAGAAAAAATACAATTCTTAATATGATAAGAGGGATTAATCCATATTCTTCATCAGTTTAGGGCCTATTATATATAGAAATGGAAGTGTTCTATTCAGCCCGAGTTGGGTTGCTAATAATTCTTTTAAGACACTAATTAAATGTCTTATATCCAGCAAGTAATAGAGCCTGCTGCCTCTGACAAATGGAACTTTGGCCAAGACCTATTGAGTTCTTTAAAAATATCTGAAGAATAGGAACATTGCAATACATTGTATAGAAACCTTAAATCTAGTTTCAGGATGAAAAAAAAAAAAAAAGAAAACATTCTCTGATGAACTTATGAAAGGAACGATCTATTGCAGGATGAAAGTCTGACCTGAATTCTACTTTGTGGAATCTCTGGCATGAGGAAGGTAAATTTCCTTGCTAAGAACATTAATTCTGTTTTAAACAATATGTTTAAATGGAAGTTCTATGACCCTTACAAAACTTCAAAAAGATTCCCCTTTTAAAAAGTAGACTAGTTTCTAAGGAAGAGTTTGATTCCTTCTTTCCCTCAGAAACCTCATGATCAAATTATGGTAGCCCATTGTGCAGAAATCTCTTCATGTGCACTGTAGAATTGCAGCTAATTGCATTCCAGTGGTGCGATTACAATTGGAAATGAAGTGTCAGGCATTTGGCTTCAAAATGTGAGCTGTAGTTCAGAACCCAGAGAAGTTCTTGTATATTTAGACATGCATTTTGTGTTGTTTCAGCCTCCAGTTAATTAGCACTGCTTGTTGAGCTCCTTACTACCTGTTATATGTGGTACCTTTCAGAAGACAAACTAGATGCATTCTGCCTCAAGCTCTGATAGGCTTTGCAGGATAAAACAGGGACTGTCATGCATTGAGAGAAGCCTTTCAATCTGCTTAATTTCACACCATTTACTAGAGCTGCAAAAGGAGAATGGTAGATAATGCCTGTTCCCAAATCTGTTGAAAATAGCCTAGTGTTCATTTCAGTCATTAGTCTCTTATGCCAGCTTTTTGCCTGGAAGGTATTAAATGAGTTTTTAAGGTCACACAGCGAAGTACGAATTTTATAACTTATAACTTATAACTTGAAACAATAATCTGTAATACTGTAACCATTTCTTTCTTTGGTTTCCATACCATTTATCAGAGCTGATGAGAATTGTGGCTCAAGACTGTAACAGGATCAAGCAAATGCCTGTCCTACCCAGCGCTGTCATCCAAGCAACAAGAAACAAGGAAGACGAAATGGGAGGGTTCAGCTGACATACAGGCTCACCTGCCTTATAAGAATACCAGCTTTTAGCTGTCACTCTCCTTCCTTGTTCTTCATCAAGAGACATTTTTGTGTGGTGTTTATTAAACTTGAGGAGCTTATGTCATTCATGTTACTGAAGTAGAGCATGAGTCCTTTCATTATCTAAAGGAAAGGAAATTTGAAGTGTCCAAAAACCTGATCTGAACCCTGCTATGGTATCCCTACCATTATAGTTATTTAAATGAAGGTAAAACAGAAGGTCTAGGAGTAGATGCTGAGGTAAATTAGATAGTGATGGGTATGGCGGCAATATGCAACATCAGTACAGAAGTAAATTCATTTTATTTCATTTCTAAGGATCATTTCATTGAATATTTCACAATTCCATATAGCAGCTATTTGCCTGTGGATGTGAAGAATAATGAGATTAAAAACAAGAAACACAAAACGGACTTGTTTGTAGGAAGGCATTGTACCTTATGCGTGGCTCAATAACTGGGACCTGATTCAGTCAGAATTACTTCAGGTATTCTCAGGCAGTACCGGTGAAATAAACCCCAAAAATCTATAGGACTACTCATGGAGAAAGTCAGTATGTAGTGAATGAAATTTTCCTTTCTAAACGTGGCTATTTTTCTATGTAACATACCTGTTGCACTTAAATCATGCTCTGAATATGTGATGATCATTTAAGTCATTCATGTTTGTGCTTTGCTTTATTCTGTTCAAAGAACGAGTCAGGAAATGTTTGCATTTTATTATGGCAGTGTCCCAGATCAGAAGGGGTCAGCTGTACCTTGTGTTTTCTGACTGTGCAAACATGCAGACAAATTTTTTCATCTCAAGTTTCAATTACAGCTCAGTCCTTTTTTTCCCACTCTCTTTTAGTGGCAAAAGAGGAATCAATGCACACAAATGCTTCCCCAGATTTGGCAATTTATTTTGGTGTGTGGCTTCCTTACAGTGGTTTGGCCATTGGAGGAATGAAAGCAGTGTTCCTTCATGACTACTTCAGCATCTGTGTAGGGAGTTGCAGACTTGTTGAGTTTAACTACAAGAGGAGCAGATCCCTCTCTCTAACTACCTCAACATCAGGAACAAAATAAATTACTGGATAATTCATGGTGGATCCCATTATTATAAGATCTTTGGAATTTCATGTACAATATAATAATATGCAATTT
This sequence comes from Bucorvus abyssinicus, assembly GCA_009769605.1. Taxonomy (NCBI): domain Eukaryota; kingdom Metazoa; phylum Chordata; class Aves; order Bucerotiformes; family Bucorvidae; genus Bucorvus; species Bucorvus abyssinicus. Next base: position 8,086,896 of record CM020030.1, read on the forward strand.
TTCAGATGTAAGTCCTACTTTTTTGCTCTCATTTATGCTAATTTTACATCAGTGTGACTTCTTTGAAGCCAGATGCATGCTATCTAGAGAAAATGAAATAGGAAATCACGTTTTCAGTTCTTCCTGCCCCATTCTAGAGATACAATTATTTCTGTGCAAGAAGTGCTGCTACCCTATTCACCCCTGCCTTCAAAAAATGTCTCCAAACAGCAGCTGCTAAAGGAGAAAGAGGCCATGCCTAATTACACCTTTTTATGTGTAAGAACTTGAAGTCTAATTGGCACTTCTTAAATGTTAATATTGTTAATAATAGGCAATTTCTTTTTTCTTTTTTTTTTTTCAGGGGACAAGAAAGTGGAATGAGAAAAACTATGTTAATAGAACGTTACTACTACACAGGGAAAACCATGAACCCACAGTAGTGAGGTAGAAGTTTCACCAATCGTTTTTCAAAAATATTTTCTCTTCTATTTTCTCTACTTGTTGTTTAGTATACTCAAAGCTTGTTGTTTAGTATATTCAGAATTGTAAAACATATAGTAGAAAATATCTGATAAGCAGCTTAGATGAGTTAGGGATGATGCTGAATTTGTTGGGGTTTTTTTCGTCTTCCTGGCCTTTGATGGCATGAACATTCTGATACAATTGTTGTATAAACAAAGTTTTTTGCATTAAGTGATTTGTACCAGTTTAATTCGTCATAGTCACAGCTTCTGAGTGTATTTTTGTAAGGTGAAGCAATTTTATTCTCACTTAAAGACACTCTCACCCTCGGAAATACTACTCAAGAATTCTCCCCCAAATAGACAGAAAAATCATTCAAAACAACGACGATGACTTCGTGAATTTTTTTTCTAGGAGTCCTCAGGTGATGTGATTTTGCACTTCAGCATCCACTATCATGCCCTCCTATCTCAAAACACTAGCACAGTGTATACCGATTGGAAGGAAGACATGCAAACTTCAGAAGCGATTTAGTGTCTAAAACCAAAAGCACAACCAGCCCTCAGTCCCCAGACCCTCAGCTGGCAGACCAGCCCTTGGACAGCCCTTGGAAATCGCTCAGGCTATTCTTGTTTGCACCAAGATAAGAGTGTATACGCTCATCACCTGTTACATTTTCATTGTCACCTTGGCCATATCTAAAAATCAGGTTGCTGGTCTTTCAAGGCATGGTAAACTACCAAAGAAAGATATTTTTGTGCCTGGATCCTGCCCTTCCCGACACTACAAGCACCTTTCCTTTGCCATTTCCAGCTGTGAAGTTGCTTTCTTCTAGGTGCCCCTTACACTTTGTCTGGCTTCCATCCAGACTCTTTTGTCTGGTTTGTTTTTCAACTTCATTTCTTGCAGCCATCAAAAGTGGCTGCTTGCATGGCAGGCTGCCAAGGTATTTGTAGCAGGACTCTGGTTTACTTGTTCCCACTTAGTGACGCTCTCAACAAGGTTTTTGTAGCACTATTCTCTTCTTACCATGGCTTCATTCAAGAGAAACACTCATAATTTTGCATTTTCATTAGATATAGCTCACAAACAAGACAATAGCCTCTCCGTTACTTGCAGTCAATCTATTTGCAAGGAAATACCTGAGTAAATATATGTGTGACCTTTGACTTCCCCTCTAAAATTCTGTGAACCTGAGCCTTGTTTGTCATGGAGTGTATGAGAAGCTATATATTTAAAAACAAATTTAATGGGGCAAAAAATGGTTTACAAATATTGTTCTTAAGAAGGTTTAAATTGTATGATGAGTAGTTTTATTGTGAATCTCTGCCTTTCATCTGCCAGTAGGTAACACATGTTCTTCAGGACATAACTTTGAAAATAACTTCTGAACAATTTCATATGCAGTGAATCAGCTGAAAGATAAATTTCATGTCTAATTCCGTCCAGTTGTTATTCCATAAAACCTTAATGCCTCAGGTCTTGAATGGATCTTATTGGAAAGCCAATGAACTTTCTGACAAGCTATTTTAGGAAAATTAGTTTCAATTAATCTGAACTGAAATTGTCTGTGGAAAACAATTGTTTTCAACTAATCTCTGAATCTTAAAGCTTTTTTTTAAAAAAAGAAAGAACGAAATGTTGCCTTGATTAACTGACTTTTTAAGGGGAGGACATTTGTATGCAAACACGTATTTCTTTTCAAACTTTTGTTCATTATTTTTGAAAAAAGATCAAACAAAATCAGTACTGAATTGAGCATTAAACAAATAGATCTACTCATCCATATTTCTAGCTGTTTAAAAATTAGATTGCTATTTGGATATTTGTGGGATGGGGAAGATCACTATCAGTTCTACAGTTTAATCCTGGATCCTGGACAGAAGGATGGCACTTTAATGCCAATCACAACAGCTGTGCCTTCCCAGGTCACCAGGACACACCATATGCCCTGTTGACTACCAAGGGACGCGAGGGCTGCTTTTCCTTTCTCAGTTGTGTTTCCTCTGCTGTACCAACTGACAAGGTGGGAGAACTTTTCTGGTCATGATAAAGTTTGCAATGTCAAATTCCATTTCCCTGTTATTTGAAAGGCGAGGTATAACAAAGTTTATTCGGTCAGCAAGGAGCAAGATACTTATTTTTTTTACCAAGAGCTATTGTATTTTATAGCCATTTCTGAAATATTGGAATGCAAATATGCATTTTTAGAGTTGGAGGATTAATTCAGTTACTGGGAGAGAGGTTTTTTGTGAGGATGAGGGAGGACCCGGGTGTTAGTGCAGCTGTTGACTTTGCCATTCTACTAGCATATATGTTTGAAGTCATGCCATGGCTTGGCTTCGCGGACGAAGATTTGGGAAGGGCTTTAAACGTAAGTACACCCTTCAAGCCTGCGTGGTGGATTTTTTAGGTGAGGCGCAGCGTGCACGAGACTGGCCCCACCCTTTACACCTGAGGTTCATCTGCCAGGGCCTAGCGAGCTTGGACGGTGACAGCAAAGTCCTCAGGTCGTAGGTTTGGTTAGAGTATCCTTCTCTTAGATGGATGGCCTTACAGGGCTAAACGAGCTCCATCTGCCCGGGTTTGGAGTTAGAGTTGTCCTTCTCCTAGGATGGTTGCCCGAAGGCTAGTGAGCCCATCCTGCCCGTGGACACACTTTGTCTGACCCTTCAGTTGAGACCTGTCTGGCTTGGGAGACCCTACCGGAGGCATATGCCACCACCAGCATAGCTCTCAACTTCACAAGGGCACGCAAGCTCTTTCCCCACGGCAAGGGGGTGCCCGTGAAAGAGATATGTTTGAAGTAAGTGTGTAGGAACATACAAAGTGCTATAAAGATAAGTAAAATACCTTACTTGTAAATAGAATGCATCTAATTAAAGAAACAATAAGTTTGGAAGATAAAGTTGGACATTGTTTTAAATCATGTTAATTTGTTACTAACATGTCCTGCAAATGCTATAATGTGCACAAACATTTCTATGGTCATAGACATTTTGTCAATGAGAAATTGAATAGTTCTAAAGATTACTGGTTTATGAGAGCAGTTTATTTTTTGAACAGCTTATACATGTAAAAATGCTAAAGCAGCTTCACTGTTAGACTAGAACCGTGCAAACAGTTGGGATGAATAATTCACATAACCAATTTATTTTCTTTTACTCTCTATCAGTGATCTATGAACAGCAAAAAACTTTCTTGATTTTAAACATTTTGCAAAATTATTTTATAAGGAATTTTGATGGTAAGTTCTTGGCTTCCAAGTGCTTTACTAAGAATATCGGTAGTTTACTAAGAGTAAGAAATATATCTACTTTCTAAAAAGTAATTCTGAATGTTAGTTTTTAATTGCAAATAAAATATCCACATGTGGTCTATTTCTTCTCTTCAGAACAGAATATTGGGTCTCAAGTGAAACCCTTTAATGTTGAGAGCTCAAAATTCACTTTCAGCACACCTTCTCCAGTATTTACTTCCTGAAGTGTTTTCACCGACTAACTTGTTTTGTGGATGCCTGTAGAGAGTAAACTGATGTTTCATTAAGTCATAATAAGCCACTTATTGGTCTCCTAATAACATTATAAATCTTGAATTTAAATATTTCTAGGGAACTACTCCAGGTGTTCCAGGTGTTCCCAGCTTCTCAACTGAACTGCCATTGCTACACTACATACAAGAGCAGCAACCTGCATATGTTGGAACTGGTGGGTATCTTGCTCGTATTAAAGAAAAATGATGAGTCTTAAGGAAATAGAGTTACAGCACAGCAATCATTGTTGACAATGCGCTAACCAAAGACTTGGAGTATCTATTCCCCTTAGGACCTTGAACTTCCTTGAAATACTCATATTTTTCTTTTTATTTCAACTATTTTTTCATGAAATGTGAGGATCTAACCTTCTAGTGCTCTTCAGTTGAAGATTGTAAAAAACATGTCTTGAAGGGACCTTGCATATTTGTGTCTTTTTTGTGTATGCTATTTTGGAACATTGCCTTGAAGGACAAACTTTTAATATCTTTCTTTTATTGACTCTTTCTTTAAAGCCACAAAGTACTTGACAGAAAGCAGTGTTGAAAGAGACAGTTTGGTGAAGGAAAATGATATAAACGAGGTATTCCTGCTGTTGCCACTTTGTCGGTACTCTGAATTGCCAAGTATGGGTGGAGTGCTTTTTCGGTAATGCCTCCTGTAGTGCTCCACAGTCTCTGTTGTGAGGAATTTAAGTAAACTGTGTCTGAGTACTTCTTATAGGTATTTAAATAAAAGCTTGTCATCACCCCTTCTTCCACTTGCAAGTAAATCTTGACGAACTGTTTGCTAGAAGCAATACTGCTAACTATCCTGTCCAAATAAAGACAGTACAAGGTCAATCACTAATTCTTTAGTGGTGTTCTTCACATCATTGGCCCTGTACTTCATAGTCAGAAAGACATTTTTGTATTTATTCTAAAAGTGTCATGTAACTCAGCGCTTTGGAGAATGAGACCAAATATTTCTTATATAGTGAAACATAAACTTGTGTGTGTATGCATGTATGGTTAGTATCTCCTTCACTTTTCCCACTGGGAAAATAATATTTTCTGCAGATTGAAGAGCTTCTAGAGTGAACTTAATACTCTGTCTTTGTTATATCATTCTATTTCTTAGGTCAGAGATGAAAATGTGGCTAAGGCTCTGTCTGTCATAACTGGCATTGCCACCATATTTTATTAATAGTAAACACTTCTGTCTTGTCTCCACCTCCCTTTCTCACATTCCTAACAATGTTCACTGCATCCTGGGTGGCTAGATGCATTCCATATTTTTTTCATTATATTTATTGTGTCGTATTAAAATTTAAAGCTACCCTGCTGTAAGGGGTTCTGTGTATGTATAGTTTTGGTAGTCAGTCAGTCTACAAGTAGAAGAAAATAATCGAATCTTATACTGTGGTTCTTACATATGCTGTATAATGGTACTGATGAGCAGCAAGCTGGCTGAGTGCATTGCTTTCAGACAGAGGATAAATGACACACTTTCATTTAACTTTTTTTTTTCATTTAACACTTTTTTTTTTTAACTTTGACTGAGAAATCCATGTTTGTTTCAGTGGAATTCAAGAAACAATTTTCCCTCTTTGTGCTTCTCTTTTTAAAATATCTAAAAATAAAAGCAGGCAAACAAACAATCCTCCTCCCCAAAACATACCTTGATGTATAAAGACTTAAAATCACTAAGAAATATAGCAATTCCCTTTATCAACCTGACTAGTGTCATGCAATTGTATTAGTAGCAGCAGTTAAGGTAACATTATACTAATTACCTTGAGTACTGGTGACTGTTGAATCACAGCAGAAAGGAGTTTGTTACAAATGTCGACTCATCCAAGTCTGCAGAAAAGTGTATGAGGGAGTTACCTTGCGCCAAGACAGATGTTGCTGTAAGTCACCAGTTAATGTGTCGCGTTTGAAATACTCTTAGGGGAAAAAGGAACACACCATATATGTGAAGCCAAGAATTTATTTTTAGGCTAATTAATATTTTAACTGTTTAATAGTATAAATCATTAGTCCAGTTACAATTATACATTATTGTATATAACAGCTCAAATTAATACAGAAAGGCCTCAATAATTCTAATAATAATTTTGAATCGCTATACCGTACAACTAAAAGTCACCCTTTTCTTTGGTGCAATATTCATCTTCCCAATGGAGCTCTGGGTCCTACGGCTGAAAAGCACCTGTATTCCCTCATTTTCCTGGAGCAACCTTCAGTCATTGTCACCGGTTTGGCTGAGGCGGGGCCAAACCACAGGACAAATTCTCTCTCTCCAATCAGCCCCTTCTCCGTTCCGGGAGGAAAGGGTTAAAGAGAGAGAAAAGGGAAAGATAAAGTAAGTGGGCGAGGCCTCAGCTGAGTTCTGGACACTAAAACTACTTTAATAACAACAAAAATGATATTATACGAACAAACAACAGCAAGGGATTAACAAATCTATACAAGGTTTGGGGATCTGGTGTGGCGAGGGTTGAACCACGGGCAAACCACCAGGCATGCAGCCGCCGGGCAGGGACCGGAGACGGGCCACCCCCACCGGGCCAGGGCCATGTAGCAGCAGCAGTGACAGTGGAGCTAACAGTCACAGCAGGCTCTCACAGCGTGATATGACCCACCTCAGGGCAAAGCGACTGGAGGGATTTGTGGCAGGCAGCAGCAACAGGTGGTGTCTTTCACCCCAGAGCTCTCGTTGAGCAGCCACTAGCAGCAGCCGGCTGGATCCTGCCGTCCCCTCAGAGGGTCCTCACAGCCCTCAGGGCAGACAAAATGGCCGCCGTGGGGCAGACAAAATGGCCGCCGTGGGGCAGCTGCTGCCACTGTCACACCATCTGCAGTAGGGGCAGGGTAGGGAACGGCCAGGGCAGGAGCTCTGTCACCCTCTGTACGCAGCTCCTGAAAGAGATGTCGTCCTGCCAAGGAGCACCACACAGAGCCGGTGAGGGGCAGCGATGTGCAGGGGGAGGAACACCTTGACTGGCTGGTTTGTTTCATACATCAATCAAACGGGTGTTAATTACAGCAGGACATTCATATCTATGACAACTGAGATCACTTCTTTGGTATCCCAGCATCTTTCTGCCTGAATATGCAAGCATTTCATCAGCTCTCCCTCTAACACACTGAATATTTCTGTGTGTTGGCATCTTTCCTTGAGATCCAGATTGTCTTTCTATATTAAGGTTCTCTATATTCTAGTTTGGGGGTTTTTAGGAGCTTGATGCAGGAGATCCCTTCTCATTTCTGTGATGCAGAGAGTAAATTTAAATCTAGAGGCGAGAAACTTTAAGAAAACAGGTTTGATTTGGAGTCAGCTTAGCAAACAGAAACCAAGCTTTCCTTAAGAAGACAAAGGTCTTGCATCTTTTATTTCTGTTGCTGTGTGATTCTTCTCGCGTGTATTGTAAAGTCCAGACATGCCACATCCCACACAGAGCAAGAACTACTTCTGTTGCTGCCACGTGCGACACATGAGAGAGGGCTGTGCAAAAAGACCAGTAAAAACTGAGAGCCCACCTCCTCCACCTTGTCAGTCGGTGCAGCACAGAACACACAAGTGAGAAAGGAAAAGCAGCCCTCATGTCCCTTGGCAGTCAAGAGGGAATATGGTGTGTCCTGGTGACCTGGGAAGCCACAGCTATTGTGATTGGCATTAAAAGGCCATCATTCTGTCCAGGTCCTCCTGCTAGCCCCACTGGGGAATTTGTAGCACTTGCTTGTAGCACCTTGTCCACACTGAGAGTACCTTCACTCCAATCTATTGTTCTTAATGAGAGTGAAACTTGAATCATCTACAAGAGGTGGTGCAAGTTCTGATAGTTTCATCTCCGCGTAGTATTTGATTTCCATTGCTTAAGATCTAAAATAATAAGGTTCCTTCATTGCCACTCGAAATAAAATACATCAGTGCTACCCATAGGCTCCCTGCCACTTCTCCCACCCAGTAGGCTTGGCCCGCGTGGGTCAGTCTCAGCCTTTCTCAAAGTGTTGATCACGGTGTTTAGATATAAGCTTTTCCTTTCTTTGTTCCAGAAATTCAGCTTCAAATCCATGAGTACAGAGAACACTCATCTGCCTTATATGAGGCTTCAACTGCTTTATGGAAGGGCAAAATTTAAACTACCAATGCATTAATTAACTAATTTAATTTTTTATAATTGCAGTCCTGTGCCTAAAAGATCAAGGAACTTGGCTGCAATCTGTTTAATGGATTCTTAAATAGAGAGACATTGTCTATTGTTATTCTTCCATTATATGGATCACAGCCAATGTGCTACACAAAATCCATTCTTTTAAGGATTGCTAACGACACAAACTAAGAGATCCTGGAAGATGAAATGGTTGGAGTGGTTTTCATTGATTTTTGGAAAACATTCAATCTGGAATCTCCTTTGCTTTTCATTCAGTTGTTGAAAATATCTCATTCTGGATTTTTCAGATCAGGCTGAAAATGCAGAACTGCTTATCTGTTGAAACCCTACAAAGAAATAAAACACTGTTGGAGGGGAAAATCCATGTAATCTTGCCATTGGAATCTCTATTTCCTTATGATTTGATCAAGAATGTTTGTCTACTAACAGGAATTTCTTTCAGGTTTAACCTTAGTAAAATTTCTAACATGAAATTAGGAAGACTAATCACACCTTTAAAATAGTTCACAGAGTACTAATCCAATATCTTTTCTACATGTAAGACCCTGTTTCTTTTCAGAGAGCTCTGTGAAGCCCATTGAGTCTTTATTTGTCAGATACAAGTCCAGTGACTGACACCTTTGAGTTAAATAACATCACCTAGGGAGTGGTAGATCCCTAAAAGGGATGTGAATTCCACTGATATTTGATGGAAAAGAAGAGATGATGGACAGAGGTGACCAGCAAGCAATCTTGAAATATGTATGCTTGCGTATTCTTATTATGCTTTGGGGGGGTGTCCATTTATAGTTATCAAAATTTCTCCTCCACAAAATACAGGAGGCATACCATAATTACATCACTTGTTGTCAGTTAAATTTTCTGGATTTCCTAGGTTTGCTAGTCACCAATGAATTGCACCTTGGGGGTACAGACATCATGGACTGAAATAAAAGAGTCTGGTTAAAGAATTTTTTTCTGAGAGATAAAAACTTTTTTTCTAATGTCATGTATTACTTATAAAATTAGAAATAACTGAGGAAGAGAAGCTGTTACCAAAATATTGTAGTTAGCTAGGCAGAGGATGAATTAGGAACAGGTGGTGGGCAGCTCACTCAGTGGATGTGGTAATAGAAGTGGGGATAAAGCCTCTATCACTAGTGCTTAAAGGAAGTGGGAAGCAGCTGGCCACTTGAGTAGTTGCCAAGTAGGACTTCACCATGCACAGCTCAAAAAAAAAAAAAAAAAAAAAAAGACCACTGCACATTTTCGTCCTTGTTCTCCTTTCATCCTCTTCTCTCCCTTTGGTGCCGTGCTGTTGTGTAAGCCATTTGGATTATTTAAGTAGGAATTTTAACTCATTTCTTTCAATCTTTGTTAGTGGCTCCTAAAGTTTGAATCTAACCCATGTTGCTGCCAGTCAGCTCCTGGAAGAATAGTTACAGACAGTATACATTACCTTAATGTATGCATACTTACAACTTAAATAAACAAGCTGCCGTATCCTTTTTACAGACCTAGAACTGGACGTAGAAGGACTGATGCTCATAATAAAGCCTTGGGTTTTATTATTAGATATATATATATATATGTAGTGTATGTGTATATCCATATGTAATCCTGCAAGTTCTTTCTTAACTGTCACACCATGGAAAACTCCTCGATTTCTTGAGCCACTTTTCTAAGCGACTTGATACAGTTAAAACAGCTCAGTGGCAGACTTGTATATTGCTCAAAATTCACAAACATGCTTAAAGCTCAAAAGATGCTGTCAAATAGCTCCTGAAAAATAAGCCTATGCACCTAACATGGGGTTAGAATTAGCGGACTTGCTGTTTTCCTTTACTCTGTTTAAATACCTGCCTAGAAACCAGCTGGATGTCAGAAGACAAGCTTTTCCTCTTTCTGAGGGAATTCAAATTCAACCTTTCTTGTGTAGGGATCGTTTCCAAATCAAGTTAGTGCCTACCCTAGAAGGAGAATGTCCTCCAATACCAGCCTTCATGCTATTGCATTTCCTACCGTGTGCTTCAGCTTTAGTTTGCCCATTAAACTGTGGGGCACAACGGTCCAGTTTCACAATCACCTGAGATAGGAGGGAGCTCTTGGGGTTCTGGTTCTAAGGATGCACTACTTGTGTATTTCACATTAAATTGCAATAAGATCAAGTAAATATCTGTTGTAGAAGAATACAAACCTGAGCAAAGTCTTCAAACTCTCTGAGGAGAAGGAAGCTCTGGGTTTTAGGATGGGTTGTTTTATTCCCAAACCTTCCAGATAAGCATTGCTTTTGGAATCACATTTCCACTGACTTGTATTCCATAACATTTCTAAGACAGTGTTAGTGTGAGTAAAATATAATGGCATAGAAAAAGGCAGTCTGAATGTTATCAGTGAATCTCATACAATGCCAGGCATGCAAGGAGTTGAAAAACCGTTATCTTATAGCTGCTGCTTCTTACAATTGACTAATTATGTTTAATGGGATAGCAAAGGTCAAAATCATCCTTTGACAACTCTTATGACTACATGAGAAATAACTCAGGAAAACAATAGTCTTTAAGACACTGAGCTGCTGGAAGCTTTTTAGCAGATGAAAAAGGAAGGTGACTTGTCAAGGACTGGTCAAGGAAAAAATACAAAGAATACTTCATTATACTTATATTCTTAATAGGATATTTAGTTTAGTGATGTCTATTTGGAAATAATTTGACTAGCTTTATGGATCAAGAAATTTATGTCAGTATTGGTGAGAGAGATAGAATCAGGCCATTCAAATATTATTTCCTGAGAAGCTGCTTTTATTTTTCCTACCTCATATTCATAGAGGAAATCTAGGCTGATATTAGGGTCAAACTGAGGCCAGGCTTAAGTTAACCCTGTGGCACAAGCTTAGGACTTCTTCATCAGGTGTTATTATTCACGTCACTGGGGACAGAGATTCTTGTTTACAAAGCAGGACCTTTCTCAGAACTGGGCTTTTGACACCATTTTTGCTTTTCCAGTCTTGTCTCTATTTATAAACAGTAAAGAGTACAAGATGTAAAGGAAGGTACTGAACGGCTGTATAAAAAATGGGAATCTGGGATTGTAGCTAGTGGACATCTGTGCCGAAAGTCTGTAAGTGAATCCCCGCCATCCTGCAGGAAGGGCTGAAGAGGTATTAGGAAGCACTTTGGTCAAAATCCATAGATGGAAATTTAACATAGATTTGTAATTGAATTGACAGTCTCTAAAAAGTGACCTCGCTTAGCGAGCTCAAATATTTAAACTTAAATGTGCAAGAGTCCTAGAGAAGTTATGATACAAGCTGTGCAGCTGCATTTCACCTAAGTATTGAAAAATGCTCTTATTTCTAGTCTTGTTAACCACCTCTTGGTTCAGCTTGTTGTGTGGATCTCTTCCCTGCAACAATCAAAGAACAAACATATCCTGTGACTCCTAAGCCAAATATAAAGATCTATTTACCAGTTGTTTCTAATAAACTACTTGCAGTCAAGCTTTTGTGACCTACTTTGTGTTTTTTCTTTTCAGCCCCCTCACCCTCATAAAGAGAATTCAGCTTTGCTGTTCCATAAATGTGTAACAGAAAGAGGGTAAAGCAGACATTACATGCACACACACAGGGATAAGAAAGCAAAGTTGGTTTTTAGAATGGTGGATTTCTCTTGAATAGAATCGAGACCTCTAAGGGCTAAATGATGTTCTTTATTATAAATCTTGTATTGGTAAACATGCTACGATGTAAGTGAAAAATGCAAACACACATACATATGCAATGTACCTTTATAGAACATAACATCTAAGACATCACTAATAAATTTTCATTTGATATTTTGAAAGTGGCTTTGTTTTACTTGCCGCTCTGTCAACATGTCAACGTTTTGTACACAATGGTTTTTGCACTACACGCTGCTGGGTAACTAGCATATGTCATCCACGAGTAAACGGAAGGTAAATTTTAACCTGTTGGTCAGTTAAAAAAAAAAAAAAAAAAGAAAGAAAGAAAGCCTTTCTCTTTGCTGTGTAAATTCTTTTTCAACAATGTAAGATATCCAGAAAGGCTTCTGCTTTGTTGGAAAAGATTGGGAAATGATACGAAATTGTGTGGGTCTTTTGTGTGGTTAAGGAAACTACAGTTGTAGATACTCTAGTTTTCAGACAAATATTTTGTAGTACAGTAATCCTTTGCAATGGAAAATCTTTTTTTATTTTTAATATATATGTCTAAGTGAAAATGTGTGGTTAAGTTTGAGTTTTTCTTTTTTCTAAAACAATATTTATATACAGAGCGCTTAATGATAATATCCAGCTATTTCTCATATAGAAGATAATAATTTTGAAATAATAATCACACAAATGTAGAATTATGCTGATATTAAACAACTGAAACCTTTCTTTGACCAAAAGAAGGAATTCAGCTTTGATTACACAATGCTCTTTTAATTAAAAAAGTATGCATCATCTTTTTTAGCATTGACTTTCATGATTTGTTATTTCATCTGAAACACTTTTGTATGGAAATTAGATTTCCCTTTCTAGTTGAACAAATGCTAATAAAAGTGTTCCACAATCACTCGCTAAAGTTTTAACTGAAGTAACTTTGATTATTTTTTCACCCCAAATGTCATTTTCCCCTCCAGGCATCCCAGCAAACAGGGTTCAATGGAGTATTCCAATAATGCCAATCGAGTAGGAACCAGAAGCATCTGAAGAGCTTGTTCTGGCACAGACATTGAAAAGCAGTTCATGAAGGATGGAGTTCAGATGTTGAAGAGGAACCATTGGAGCAAGTAAAATGATGAACATGGCATCAGAGCTGAAGCAGCTGCTGATGCGATAATCCAAGAGGACAATACATATGCTGAGGCAGGAGAGATTGTCAATAGGAACAGCTTGTCTGGTTATTTGGATGTCAATTCTATAGCATGTGTTTGGTTGTGTGCTGTGTCAGTGGAGACAGACACTTGACAGTCAGACAGTTTGTTTGGGAAGTTCAGCGTTACCTGTCTTATTCATTTCTTAGGAGAAATGTATAAGATGTTGCAGGCAATGTGAACTGAAAGAAAAGAGAAAAGCACAACAAAATACCAAGAAATAATAACAAACTAGTCATATTTTCAGATTTCTTTTGCAATTTGGGTTGCCAAATATTTGCCTTGTTAAAATAAAATAGCTCTCTCTTCACAAAACTATATTCATAAATATCCACATTTTTCAGATTCTTATTGAAGAAAAAAAGTTGTCAAATAACATCAGCAAAAAAGCTGATAGATGACAGACCTCCTTCAGAAAAAAAAAAACCAAAACCCAAACCAGCCAAACATGATGGCAAAAGCAAAAACAAAGGAAATCTTATTGGTGCTTAACAGGGAATGAATTACTTTTCTAAATCAAAATGCAGCTAGAAATCTAAATGGAAAAGAACCCAGTTTAGCACTAGCATCACTTCTACATCCCTCAATGGTCTTTCTCTCTCATACCTTACCCGTGATTTATTTTCATAGTAGCTTATTTCCATGGGTTTTTTTTTTTTTAAATTCCTTTCCTTCCCTTATCTTTCTTTCCATCCTTGATCTCTTTTATCTGCCTAATCTAAGTTACATCCCGAAAGCTTAATGAATCTCCTCTGTGTCATCTGAAAGTAGTTTTATAGCCATATGCTTGTGAATTGCAAACCTTTGACTTAATCCTGCTCCATCGTGAATGGATTTGTTGACCTTGTTTTCTTACAGAGCAGGAGCCAAAGATTTGCTTTCCAGAACAATCTTAAGAGCAAGTACCCATATGTGATGAGCGTCTGTATTTCTTGCTCTACATATGTTGCAGTTTTGGTACTCTGCAGAAGCAGTGTAACAGGAATACCACTCACCTCATCTAAGAAATCTTACCTTTGTGGACTTTAGGATAGAATTGTGGACACACAAAAAAAGTTATAGCTTCCAAAAATTAAACCTCTGCAATTAAAACGTATGTAGCAGGAAAACATTGGAAGTAATACCATTCCTCATTTTCACAGCTGTACAAAATTGGTAAGAATTTCAGTCAAGATGTGAATAGCAAAAGCTGGGGAGCAATCAATAGGGAGACAAAATAAGATTTTCTTATTACAAAGAAAGCAATGAAGAGGGGGGAAAAAAAGAAAAGAGAGAGAGAAAAAGGCAATTGGTATGTTTCCTTCTGACCACTCTCAAAGATTAACTATTCTCCAAATCTGGAGATTTCTTTCTTTTTGGAACTACCAAGGGTACTGATTAAGTTGAAGGAAATGTTTTGTAATGTTGATTTGTGGACATAGGTTTTTTTTTAAAAAAAAATTTCCAGTTGCTCAAAAAACATATAAGAGGACTTTTATTTAACTTCTCCTGAAAAGATGAGGCATACATTATTCATTGAGGCAGAATATGAAATATACAATGTTAGATCAGATTTTTTAAAATAACTTCTCCACAGATGCCAATTAGGAGTGTTAACAGAAGCTGAATGACAACCTTTACTACAACTTTAAGAAATGGGACCAAAATTCTGTAAACTGTGGCACCTTTATCTTGGCAATATTGGAGTAATTCAGAGTTACAAGCTGTTTCTCTGTAATAGTCAAAGAGCAAACAAATATCTGCATGCTGTGTGTCACTCATTTAATTTGTTATGATTGTAGAATACCTATTCAGGAAAGTGAATACATAAGTAATGAAAGCATTAACTGTCACTGAGGGATTTGAAAGACATTGCAGAGATTGTGAGAAAAGTAAACTAGTGAAGGGAAAGAAACAAAAATGGAAAGATTGACAACACATATAAATGGATAATGAAAAAAACAGACATGTATGGTTTCATTTGTATAGGTAAGTAAGCAGCGGTAATTCAAAGGATAAAGTAAATTTGTCATTCTGATACATACAACGTTAAATGTTACTGTACATATCCTGTTATACTCGACCTCTAAAAACCATGTAAGGGGGAACGATGATAGTTTTAAAAAAGGTTTTTATAAAAAGGGTTTTTTTAAAAGAAAACAAAACAGAAACCAAACCCCTAAATTTCTCGTTGGCATACCAGACTGGGAACGTAACAGCTCTTTCAGGGAAGGGACCATTTAATACTGAAGTCAAACAAATCACTCCCCCACACGATTAAGGCAGTGTTCATGATCACTTTGCACAACTACTGCTAAGAAAAAAAAAATAAACAAATGAAGTTCCTGATTTTAAATGGTAATTTGTCCCCAGTTGGGAAGAATTTAGGAAGCAGAACAATAGGGAAGTTACAGAACACTTAAAATGTCTAAAACATATAGAGAGTTCAAAAGAGGGTCAGGATATTCAGAATATTTTTTCCCACAAGACAATAGATATGAACAGCACTTCACAGAATATAAAAATGAAGTCCTCACTCTACAGTAGTTAAGGTTCCTATCCTGCAGTCCCTTTTCATAGGAATAATCCCATTAGATTCAATCATTAAATTTTCATTCATGCAAAACCGTTGTGTTGGTGGTAGCCCTTTCACTTGGCTTTGGAAGAAGGTTTTCCCATAGCTCAGCCTCAGAACTGCAAATAGAATTGAGAATTACACCATTTGCATGAGAAAAGGTATGAAGTTCAACCCTAAACAATCCTTTAGCAGTTTCAATGGGTCTGAGGAAGAACACAACAGTAACTATCTGTACCACTGAGAGATACCTCTCATAAAGCTAAGTACTTACAGAAGTTCTAAGTCTGCAGATAGTTGACTTGCATAAGCAGAGCAAAATATGACATCTAAGTGGCATATTCAACAACAACAACAACAAAAAAAAAATTAAGATCCCATTTCACAGCAGTAACTGCAACCTTTGTCATAACTGCTTTTCTAATATCTTAGCTTCAGGACAGTAACTAGTAATCAAGAGGAGAAAAATCATCCAATTCTAAATTTACAGGTCAGTCTTATTTAACGATAAAATATTTCAGGGTCTGGTTCATTTGTCATGTTAACAGACATTTTTTGCTTCTTTTAACCTACAGTTTAAATACTAAACTGGAATGTACTGTTTAGTTCAATAAGACTCCAGTTTGCTCACATTATGTAATTTATTTAGTTGCCTTTCTTACTCCAGCTAGGACATCTCTATCAATTAGGATGTATCTACCAATCTTCTAAATAACAACCTGTGGGGGATAAATTAAATACTCTCAATCTTTTCTTGGACTATTACCTGTTTCTCAAGTAAGGGCCCAAGCACAAGGTAACAGCATCCTCTTCATTTTTATTCCTTCACCCAGTTGTACTCTTTCTAACTCACTGGTTCACTGAAAGGTTAAGTACTCCATGAAAAATGAGACAGTTACAGCGGGAAGAAACAAGAGCATCCCTGACCCAGGTCAGCAACTTTGGGACATGTACCTTGAACTCTCTTCAGGCAGGGAAAGGAATTGATCCCTGTTTCCCAAGTCCCGTGTTGACCCTTCAAAGCACAGCTTGGTAAAACAAGAAGCACAGGTCAAGTCCAGATTTTGGGAAGTGGGAAAGGAGAAGAAGTGATGCTTTGCTGCCTCTCCAACAGATCCAGTCTGTGTAGTGTGGCATGCTTATACAACCCTTCCTCTTGGATCAGGGCTACTGAGCTTTTTCTCTGAAATAAAGAGACATGACTTCTTTATTAATTTTTGAATGAGCGACCCTGGAGACTTTTTTGGTGCAAGGTTTAGGCAGCAGAGTATTTCCTCTCTCAGCACTGCATAAGAGGTCTGTGAAAATTGTAAATTGGTTTCTTCAAAAAAAAAAAAAAAAATCACATTTTAGGAAATTTTTAGGGGGCTGTTAATCTCAGAGCTGTAAATTTTAGTAGAGGATAAGAAGCTTCAAAGTCAGGATCTGTGTCTAAGCTATATTTTAGGACAGCATTTAAGTTCAGATCACCTGATACTGATAGGTTGCACATAGGTGAGCAGGTACGGGCTTTGGCTGAGTTCAGGACCACAGCATGAGGTGAAACCAAGCTCTTGTCAGCACCCAGTGCCCATGTCAAAAAGCATATCTTCTTGGAGTTCAGACTCTTTGAGTGCATGTACTGTCAGCCCAAGCCTGCTGCTGTATATCAGTCCATGTTTTATAGAGACATGTGGCTGATGCCAGCAATGCAAGTTGTTACAGGCTTTTTGTTCAAGTGATCTGAAGTGTCGGCATACTCAATAGGAAAAGCAGGAGGTTTGAATTCAAGCTGTTCTGGAAATCCTCTGGGCTTACTGGGTTCAAGAACTGGCTACTAAGGCTATGCAGTTCTGTTTGCATGATCACAGAGCACATATGCTTTAGCAAATGCTCAGGTACTTAGATGCCGGGGTATCTAAACTCCCTTGTGGGCTTGTGTCCAACAGAGAAATTCTTAGTAAAGAAGCAAGATGAGTAAAAGCCCAGTTGGTGAAAGAAGTAATTTATGTTCATGTGAGACATGGTTTTAACTATTTTCTAGCCATGGAAAATTAAGATGCCATAGTTCTTACTATTAGTGTAACCTGCTGAGCATTTTGGCCACAATGCTATGGGAAGTGTATCAATTTTGCCCCTAAGTACCATGTTCCAGAAGCTGGAGGATACAGTAATCGCTATATTTTTTCCATGACATAATGCAAATTTTCTTCCTCAACAGTGTGAATTATACACGTAGAGGAAGAAATCACAGAATATCAAGTAAAACCAGAAGCATTTCTGAAGACCCTCCCTGTGGCTTAGCATACAGAATTGAACAAGGTATGACATTTGTGTTTCAAATGTTCTGAAACACCTTAGGAAATAGCTGTTTGCAAGCTTAAAACAGCTATGATGACCCAAAAGCTGCTGTGCTGTCCCAGTCAGAACTAGATGATCCAGCCTCAGCAGACTACCTAGAAGAATTTGATTGTAACTGGTATTGGGATAGAGATCAATTACCCTATTTAACAAAGAACACAAAAAAATTTTTTGCCTTTTATCAGAATGATAAAATATTGTATTTTTCTTCCATTTTTTGTTATACCTTTTAAATAATTTCTTTCTTTGGTTAGGTGGGTTTCTTCCTCTTGAATTATTACACTATTTTCTTAAACTGTCCCAGACATTTGTGACTGGGCCTGTAGAACAGGATAGTAAGTTCTTGACTAGAATTTAAAATTATACCAGTATTGAGATGGAGTTCTCTTTAATGTTCCACTTGAGCTTTCCATTTAATCTCATTCTAGCTCCTATATTTAATTTTATATTATAATGATCTTTCATAATGATAAGCTGGGGGAATCCATCCTTCTCCACATGTAGAAGCTTTTGTAATGAGTTAGAGTTAAGCATCAAAAATTTTCCTTAGATGAAGCTGAACACACTTTGAAGCACAAAACCTGAACAAAAAACCCCAATAATGGTAATGACTTTTGATGATAAAATAGAGTCCTAAATGGCAAAAAAAACAAAAACAAAAACAAAACAAGCCCATGCATTTCAACTCACAGAGAAGGAAAGATAAAAGATAGTAAAATAATTCCAAGTTCAAAACCTCCACTTACTTTGAGAAACTCTTTTTAAACACACACAAATTTCCAGTTATTCACAAATGGTAGAATCTTTTCTTTTTAGAAACAAACCTTGTTTATGTCATTGTATAAGAAAGAGTTCACAAAAATTAATATGACGGATCATCACAGCTGCTCAGATAGAAATCTAACACTTGTCCATCTGAAAGATCTTCTTCCCAACCTACTCCCGCTATAATTCACAGAGCACAGTATTTGTACATAACAGACATGAAAAACTTACATAAAAAGAACATAATTTATATCTCCCAAATAACATTATATACCACTCTTTTTATTTTGTTTCATCCCATTTCATAACACAGCTTTTGAATTCCATTTTATACTTCTACTGTTGCAATAGAGCAATCAGAAGTTCAATTTCAATGGAACAGTGTCCCAGTTTAGAAAAAACCCCCAGTTTCTCCTGTTTGGAAGGTTTGTTTTAAACTGACCAATTGGACTATTCCGTCCCATGTTACGTTTAGCACCTCTCATTGGTTGTAAAAGTTTCTCGCAAGCGTCCCAGTCCCTTTAAGAGGCGCGTATCACCCTCGCCTCTCTCTCGGGACTCTGCGAGACTTCCTGTACATTCCTCTTTGCGCTCCGACGGGTATCCCGTACATTTCCTGCTTTGCACTCCGAGGGGCGTCGCGGGCTTCTCTCCGGGAAAAGGCTTTCCAGACTCCTGGTTTGGCTCTGGGGAGCTTACAGGCTGCGTCCCCCCGGCTCAAATCCTTCAGAGGAATTCGCCTGCCTGCCTGCCTGCCTGTGGCTACGGCACCCCGCACTGCCGGAGCGGAGCCGTTGCCGCGGAAACCCCCGCGCCGCCTGGGACAGACCCCTTGCCGCTGGAGACGCCGCGCCTCGGGGCTGCCCTTTCCCTGCTGCTAACACCACCGCTTTTGCTGCTTTTCTTCCTTCAACCTGCACGCACCGATCGGCAGGGCAGCGCAGCCCGCGGTTTGCACGTGGGATCCCGGCGTTTGTAACAGCCGCAACTCCTTTGTTCCGCTCCGCGAGGGAGAGAGCCCACGTGGCCGGTGCTATCTTGGACTCTACCGCGGTACCGTTCCTTCCCTCACCCGCGTTTAACCCTCGCTGCTCCATCCCGTACAAACCCTCCAATATTGCATCGGTTATTCCCTGCATATAATATATTTTGTTCTAGCGTTATTAAACTTTGTTTCAGTTTTCCAAACGTTCAGAGGTCTCACAAATTCTTCTTCCTTTTCCTATCTCCACTTTTTAACCCTTTCTCTCCCAGTGCAGTGGAGAGGGGTTTTAGGGATAGGAGAGGACACGTCCCCGTGATTGGCTTGCCTCAGCCAACCGGTGACAAACAGATCATGATGAATATCTGGGTTTTTTATATGAGTGTAACATTGAAGGAAAACATAAAAAACTGACACTTTCCATTCCTGTTTTTCCTCTTAAAATCCTGATATTTATTAGGTTATTTATTTTTAAAGGAAGAGCCTTGATGCAATTATTATTTTGTTGGATGCTGATAGGGAGCAACAGATTTGAACCAACCAAACACAATTAAACTGATAGTGCTGTATGAAAGTGAACTCAGAAAAAAAACCATATAGTCTACAAAAAGTACCTAAGATAGAGAAGATTTTAAAGCCCAACATTAATTAGCTAGAAGGAAACATCTCTGTGTATGGAACTTATTCTGGTGTGCTGAACACGCTGGAAATGCTTAGGTGAGCTATTTACTGAAAATGTATGTGTCATTTTCAGTTGTATGAACGCAGTATCTCTTAGAGTCCTACCTTTCAGTCTAATATCTAGTAAACTCTTGTCTTATGAGGTTGCACGTTTTATTTTTATTCACTGTCCTCAAGCTGATAACATAATTTTTGATCATGGGTTGGTTAACATGACATCAGGTCTGCTGGCGACAGACAGGTACACCTGTCTCAAAGAGGGAGAGAGCTTTGAGCTAGATTTGAAGGTGAAAAAGGGATAAAACCAGGCTCACTGGAGATAAGCATGCGGGCAGCACATCAAAGGTTTTGGGATGGCGTGTTAGCAAGGTCCTTCGACCTGTCATACTAGTGGAGGAAGAGAATGGAGTGCCATGCAATAGCAAAGACAAAGGGATATTGATGGGTTAGAAATCACAGAAGCACCCAAGAATGTTCAAGCAGTGATATGGCTTCTCCTCCCACAAATTGGTTTTCCATTCTTGAGGAAGCAAGGAGTGGGGACAGTAGAATTGACACCTTGACCTTCTGGAGGGCAAACTTTAGCCTCTTTAGGAGACTGGTGGACAGAGTCCCTTCGGAGACAGTCCTGAAGGACAAAGGTGTCAAGGAAGGTTGGACATTCTTCAAGAAGGAACACCTAAGTCTGGCTGCTGCTGTAAAAGGCAATAAAAATTGTTTCTATAAATACACTAGCAACAAAAGGAGGACCAAAGAGAACCTCCGTCCTTCACTGGAAGCAGAGGGAAACGTAGTGGCCGAGGATGAAGGGCGGGCTGTGAACATTGTCTACCTAGACTTTAGTAAAGCCTTTGACACAGTTTCCCACAGTATTCTCCTGGAGAAACTGGTTGCCGCAGCTTACATGGGCATACGCTTCACCGGGTTAAAAACTGGCTGGATGGCCAGGCCCAAACTGTTGTAATGAACGGAGTTAAATCCAGTTGGTGGCTGGTCATAACTGGGGTTCCCCAGGGCTCAGTACTGGGACCATTTGTTTTTAACATCTTTATCAATGATCTGGATGAGGGGATCGAGTGCACCCTTAGTAAGTTCACAGATGACTCCAAGTCGGGCAGCAGTGTTGATCTGCTTGAGGATAGAAAGGCTCTACAGAGGGATCTGGACACGCTGGATTGATGGGCTGAGGCCAATGGTATGAGGTCCATCAAGGCCGAGAGCCAGGTCCTGCACTTGAGTCAAAACAACTCCCTGCAACACTGAAGAGTTGGGGAAGAGTGGCTGGAAAACCACCTATCGGAAAAGGAGCTGGGAGTGTTGGTCAACAGCCGGCTGAATATGAGCCAGCCATGTGCCCAGGTGGCCAAGAAGGCCAACAGCGTCCTGGCTTGTATCAGCAATAGTGTGGCCAGCAGGAGGAGGGCAGTGATTGTCCCCCTGTACTTGGCACTGGTGAGGCCGCACCCTGAATACTGTGTCCAGTTTTGGTCGCCTCACTACAAAGAGGACACTGAGGTGCTGGAGCATGTCCAGAGAAGGGCAATGAAGCTGGTGAAGGGTCTAGAGCACAAGTCTCATGAGGAGCAGCTGAGGGTTGTTTAGCCTGGAGAAAACAAAGCTGAGGGGAGATCTTATCACTCTCTACATCTACCTGTCTTTGAAGCATTGTCTGTGAATTTGGAAGCCAGAAAAACATGCAGAGTTTAGAAAGATAAGAATAGCAGTGAAAAACATGTAAGAAAACTTCAAAAAAATCATAATAGAATAGAATATTTCGGATTCCACATCAACTGTTACACTTGCAATTTATGTGGAAATCAAACTTCCTTTGATTCAAATTTCTTTGTAAAACTCATCAATTCTGTATGCTGCTAGAGCTAGTACATGAAGCAAAAGATCACGCAGGAGAACTGGATGAGTTATTGTTTTGACTCTCTGCCTACAAAAATTGTGAATCACAACTGCTCTGCCAGTCTGCCTTATGACCATATTATCATATCATTTTCCACAGGTGAAGCTCTTCTCAAATTCAGAGGTTATTACAACATTTCTGTTATTTCTTTAGCTAACCTTATGTATTATTATGGGCTATATCTAATAAGAGATTTGATATACCAGTTCACAATGTTGCAGGATTCCTATGACTACATCCAAAGCTGGGCTGCAGCTGAGATTTTCAAAATGCTAAATATCATGCTCCATGATACATTTTTAATATTAAGATTTCCCAGTCATCAAAGCAAAGTTTTCCCTCGTCTCCTTCCTTTCAAAGGCATTCTCAAGACACACTTACTGAATCATGCAGTATAAAACCTGAATTGTTGGGTTTTTCTCTTCTTTTACAGAACCTGAGGAAATGTGTAGAAAATCCCTTCACTTCCTTCTATGCAACACTGACTTTGGATGAGGAGCATCTTCTTCACAGGATATGTTCCCTCTGCCAAGTCATTTTGAGCGTTCCAATTATAAAAAAAGCTCTAATTTCTTATGGAACCAAGACATGCTGGTTGTGATACTCGAAGGAGAACACATCTTGACTTCTATCTTACATGAAGGCAAAGGAGATATATTTACTGAAAATGTAAGGAAAAAAAGTAAAAACAATGTCTTTGAAATTCCACTCAGAAAGCTTTTTGTGTTGTGTTCAATGGATTATTTTATTTAAAGGTCCATCATCTGAAAAAACGTGTTTAAATGGCTACTTGGTTGAAAGAAACTTCACAGTGTGAATGCATTGCATCTCAAGTATGGTAATTAATATGCCTTAGGGTCCTTATTGTGATTAATATTTGGCTTTGCAACTTTATTTCTTTATCCAAAATGGCAATGTGCTAAATTCTAGAGGTGGCAGCGGGAGAACAGAGAGTTGTTCTATATTTGATTTTTACACTTTTATCCTTTACCTATGTGTAAGAAAAAAAATCAGTTATCAAAGATAGGATTAGCTCTTGATTCCAGAAGGAATTTTTTTTTTTTTTCTAAATTAAAACAGGAGTTTGGAGATGTACTTCAGTTCTGGAATGCAGGGTGGCTTCCCAGCAATGAGCGAGCCCTCCATAGTTCAAGGCAGACAAAATGGATAAATGTGGATATGTCAGAGACCTTTTCAGTTGAGTCTTTTCCTCTCTCTGCATGAATACTAATATACATACTCATTTGGTATGATCCTGCCCTTCACTCTTGTTTTCTCTCAACCCCTGGTTTGTTCAAAGTGCCAGCTGCCTGTTCCCTTTCCCCTAAATTGTGGATGTTGTTTCTGTTTTGTTGTAGTAAAATAAACTGTGGTGATACGTGATGGTCTGAGATGGAGAGAGAGAGTAGAGAGTAGAGAGTAAAGTGTGTATGTGTGTGTGGACTTCCATTTGTATTTCATACAGTGCTCTATTTACAGTACAGTGTGACAGTGATTAGTTGTCATTGCCCTCTTACCTGGAAGTCTCTTGTAAGTGATACATTACTTTAAAGAGTTATCCTCTTTGAGGAGTTTTTTTTAAATCTGCCAACAAACTTAAGTACCATTGTAACAACTTCTCAGTTGATCAAATACAGTGTCCTTAAGAACTTTATTAAAATGGTTAGGGCTAATAAAGTGACAGATTATCAGGTGCTCTACGTAGGTGGCAAACATCTGTTCAGGCAAAAAGTGTAAATGCAGAAATCTGGGTTGACTGACTTAGAGTTTTGCCACAAACTTACCGATATTTCCTTTTAATATCTCTGCCGAAATCACAGTTATCTTGTCATGGTATGTGTTCACTGCAAGTTGGTGTAACCATATTCATCTTCAGGCAACATAATACAAGGATGTAAACAAACCATGTTTCATCTGTGTTGGTTTATTCTTGATCAAAGTGCCATGGGTTTCAAGTTCACATGGTTTTTGTAAATCCTTGGAATAATAAACAGGCAGTCACACTTTCTTTCTTCTCTGAGTTGCAGCTCTAATCCCAAAAGAGCAAGGTCCTCATACTTAACTGACGGCATGCTGAGTAGTCCTACTGACTTCAGCATAAGTCTTGCTTAAAGCTATGTATATTTGTGTGTGTTTGGGGCTAGATTTGGCTCATTAACTCTCTGACCCACTTTACAAAAGAGCACAGTTTATGAATTTTTCACCAATATTCATGCATATGTTTTGTTTCCTTGCCAAGATATGCATTACTGTAATTAACATTGATAAATTCAATGCATTAATGGGAGTGGTTTATATATTGATAGGTGATGGATCTCAAAGCTCAGGTTCTTTAAATGTGCCAGCTCAACCTTTGCATAAAATAACTATATATAATTCAATAGAATATGTCTTAGAGTGGAATGAAACCCTAGAAACCATTCTTATTTTGTGCAGAGGATTTGTTTTTTGAATGAATATGAAGGGAGGACAAAAAAAATGCTTTGTTCTGTAGCATGCAAATTGGACTGTGCTGGTAAATGTTATGTAGGTATGTGTTTATAGTGAGCAAGTTCTGATATGCTTGAAATTGGTGGCAATTTCCATAGTTTTAAAGATTTTCCTATAAAGCAGGCAAGGAGGAGACACAAAAATCTCAGTGAATTTATTTTTCATATTGAGATTATGCCCTCGAGCCAAACCTCGCAGAGTTCACTCAGCTCTAAAATTAAAACACATTTACATGTGATATTTATTTGACTTACAGTTATAGCAGTAATCATAATTCTTATCCTTTTTAATTGTGTGAGTTAGAATTCATAACAAAAGTGACGATGTGACATTGACACACCTGAACTTACTCACACAAGTAATTCCTTTATCTTTTTTAAAAAAAGTGATTGTAACAGTTACTTACTTGTGTAGCTGTTGTTTTTTTGGTTCTGTAGGAATCCAAATTTTGGATGTGAGGAGCTCCTTAGCAAGACCCCAGAAGACCACTTTAGATGTTCTAACTTAACATGTAAGTTCACAAAGCCTAACCTAATATACTTACCTATTAGTGTGGATCAAAGCTTGTAAAGTAACAGAAAATAAGTAGAGCTGACAAGGAGATCATATTTTCCATTTTATGGGAAATTTTCCTGAAATTTTCTTAAAATTAAAGAAAATAAAAATCCAAATCCATCTTGCTTTTAAGTTCTTTGCAGCTTTAAATTATTTTTATATATATTCTTTAAATTTATAGTATTAAATTAAGATCTTTAAAAATGGCAACTCCTTGACTTCCACATGATGAATGTGGTTCTTTTTAAATAAAAACAGCACATTTATCTGAACATTTCAATTCAGCAAAGACAACACTTCATAGGGGAAAAATATGCTCCAGGAAAAAAAAAGTAAAGTGAGAGCTGAAAGGATTGAAAATAAATTTGTAGTGAGTTTTTATGTGGGATGTGAGAGAGCCTGAAAAAAATAGATGTAGCAGCCTGCTGAGCATTAGGAGGAAGGAATAGAAATATTCACAAAATAATTTCGGTGTTTTATGCATTCCAGAATTCGTCTTTGCCATAAATCACATCAGAGTATTTGTTTTTTACACAACATAGGAACACTTATTTATTTATTCATTTATGAATTCTTTCTTTTTTCTTTTCATTCTCAACAATTCTGTTTGGAGTACTTCACCTACTGCCATTCAGACCAATCGTACGGTCTCTTTTAGGCTGTGTTTGCACTGTCAGTTGTAGCAGCATTTTAATATGCATTGTGCTTCTTTGCCAGACCTAGTGTCTATCACCACAATGGGGAAATCGGAGAGATTAGGACTTGCTTACATCGTGAAACACTAACATGACAATAACAGAACTTTCGCTGATTTGAATTTATTTCTAATTCTGTTGTGGTTTGAACCCAGCTGGCAACTAAGCACCACACAGCTGTTCGCTCATCCCTTTCCTACCTTTGGGAAGGGGGGAGCAGGATGGAAAAGTAAGAGCAGAAAAAAAGGCAAAAGTACAGCCACGTGAGTAAAGATAAGAAGAGTTTACTTGAACAACACAGAGCAAGAAAACAATGGTAATAACAATAATAAAGTAAGTTATATACAACATACTGCTTACCACTGCCACCGCCAGGCCGAGCCGCGTCAAACTCCACCATGCCCCGCCACTGAAACCGCGTACCCTCTGCAGCCCTACCCTTATATATACTGGGCATGATGTCAGTATAGTATCATATATCCCATTGGCTGTTTTGGTCTGTCTATCCTGGCTGTGAAAATTAACCCTACCCTAGCCGAACTCAGGACATTATACACCCCTTATTCTATACCATCTACGTCATGCCCATATCCACTACTTCACCTGTCATATATATATATATATATGTGCACAGATATCATTCCCTTGGTCTATCGATCATCCCTCTAATTGTCCATTGAGTTGATTTAATCCATGATTTTTGGGCTCCGTCTGTCATAACAGTCTCAGGGCAGGTGCTGGATTATTGCATGTCACATCTAGAGCTCAAGGCTCGTGTATCTGGTGCAGCCCATGCTCATGGTCTGCAGGTCGAAGGTGTTGGTCTTGAGGAAATTGCTGGGCACCAGTTGATGAAGCCAGTTTGAGTTTCACCACTGCTGCCCCTTGCTGGGTTTCAAAGTCCATTCCTCATTGATTTGTATTTAGTATTTAATATCATGCAATTTAATTCACTGGCTGTTCTCACTCAAATTTAAATCCCTTTGAGGTACACATTGTATGTCCCCATCCTCTTGCATCATCCACCAAGTGCCCCCAGGTCCTTGAGCAAAAAGCGACTCGTCTTGTAGGACTTCACACAGCAGCCTTTCACCATCGGTGTTTTCCCACAATGCAACAGGACCCATCAGTGAACAGGGCATATTGCTTCTCGTTATCTGGTAGTTTGTTACATGGTGGGGCCTTTTCAGCACATGCTACCTCCTCTTCTGGTGACATTCTGAAATCTTTGCCCTCTGAGCAATTTGTGAGCACTTCCAAGATTCCTGGGTGGCCAGGACTCCCTATTCAAGACCACTGTGTTATCAGTGCAACCCACTTACTCCACATGGCATCAGTTGCATGGTATGCAGAGAAGACCCTCCCTTTGAACACCCAGCCCAGTACCGGCATCCAAGGTGCTGAGAGGAGCTGTGCTTCAGTACTGACCGCTATCGAGGCAGCTTGAACTCCTACATGCTGACAAAACCTCCTTTTCAGCTGGAGTGCAGCAGACCTTGGATCCTTTGTATCCCCAACTCCAAAACCCCAAGGGTCAGCCTTGGGTTTCCCTGGGTGTTTTCTTCCAGAAGCTCCATGGACCATTCTCCTCAACTGCAGTGTAGAGCAGTTTTTAACTTCGTGTCCTGCCCAGACTGGCCCAAGGACTACTGCATGGACTATCTCCTGCTTGATTTGTTCAAAGGTTTGATGCCCCTCAGGGCACCATTTAAAATCATTTTTCCTCCAGGTCACTTGATAGAGACGTCTTAAAAATCATACTGTAATCTCAGATGTGCATGTTCCCGAAACCCACAATGCCTAAGAAAGCCTGTGTTTTCTTTTTATTCGTTGGAGACATAGTTGCTATCTTGTTGATCACATAATCTGGCAATGCTCACCTTGCCATTTGATTCCTAAAAACTGGATTTCCTGTGCAGGTCCCTTAACTTTACTTTGGTTTATGGCAAAACCATCCTTCAGCAGGATTTGAACTATTTTCTCCCCTTTCTCAAAAACTTCTGCTGTTTTACCCCATACCATGATGTCAGTAATGTATTGCAAATGCTCATGAGCTCCACCCCTTTCCCGTGGAGATTGAATCAGTCCATGGCAAATGGTGGGTCTGTGTTTCCACCCCTGGGGCAGTTGATTCCAGGTGTACTGGACACCTCTCCAGGTGAAAACAAACTGTGGCCTGCACTCTGGTGCTATAGGAATAGAAGAAAATACGTTAGCAATATCAATTGTGGCGTACCACTTAGCTGCCTTTGACTCCAGTTCATACTGGAGTTCTAATATGTCTGGCACAGCAGCACTCAGTGGCGGTGTGACTTCATTTAGGCCACAATACTCTACTGTCAGTCTCCACTCTCCATTAGATTTTTGCACTGGCCAGATAGGACTATTAAAGAGTGAGTGTGTCTTGCTGATCACTCCTTGACTCTCCAGTTGACAGATCAGCTTACGGATGGGGAACAGGGAGTCTCAATTACTGCAGTATGGCCACTGGTGCACAGTTGTAATAGCGACTGGCATCTGCTGTTCTTCAACCCTCAGCAACCCTACCACAGGAGGTTCCTGAGAGAGACCGGGCAAGGTGGACAACTGTTCAATTTCCGCTGTCTCCAGGGCAGCTATACAAAAAGCCCACTGGCATGCTTTTGGGTCCTTGAAATACCCTCTCCTGAGGTAGCCTATGCCAGGGATGTACTGAACCTCCGGGCCAGTAACAATGGGGTGTTTATGCCACTCATCTCCAGTGAGGCTCACCTCAGCTTCCAATACAGTGAGCTGTTGGGATCTCCCTGTCACCCTAGAAATACAGGTGGGTTCTGCCTCTTTATAACTTGTTGGCATTAAGATACACTGTGCACTGCTACCTACTAGGGCCTTGTACTCCTGTGGCTCTGATGTGCCAGGCCATCAGATCCACACGGTCCAGTAAACCCAATTGTCCCTTTCCTCCTCATGGCTGGAGGCAGGGCCCCTCTAATCCTGATCAGAGTCACTCCTTTTAAGAATGACAGAAGTCCCTTCAAGAGGATCAGTAGTAAGATCAGATTTCCTACTCTGTCTAGGGAATTTGCCTCTGGAAACTGGGGCAGCGTCTTTCTTGGGATAATCCCCTTTTGTGATTGTTTTCCCTCACAACGCATGTACTCGGGCCTCTACAATTGAAGCGGGTTTTTCATCCCACTTCCTCATGTCCTTTCGATGGCATATAAGTAAAAACACAGGGTACCCCACAGTGTGCACCTTCCATATTCCCTCTCTTGAGCAGGGGAAAACCTACTCCTAAAGCTGAGATACAGTCCTGTCCTCCTTGAATTGCTGGAACTCCTGAGAGAGTTTCTTCACCACTGAGACACAGGCCCATAGGGAGGAAAAGAGACTTCCTTCATATTGCCAGAGTTGGCCAGCCACTTCATCCACCGTGGGTCCCTGGCCTTCACCCCAAGTCACTATTGCCAGTGAGTTGGCCTATGACAGTGGTGCACTTTGTAGAAACTTCTGCCACACGGACAGTGTGCATTGGGCTTCATCTGGGTCTGTAGGTAGCCACTCATCATTTAGATTGTTAGAAATCACCTCCAGCACAGCCAACTCCCTCAGGTACTGGATACCTCTCTCCACGGTGGTCCGCTTGCCTGGGTGACGTACAACATCTTCCTTGAAGGGGTACCTTTCCTTCATGCCTGGCAGAAGTTGCCTCCAGAGGCTGAGAGCTTGTGTCTGTCTTCCAACCACCTTGTCCGTGTCCCCTTCCCTAGCTGCTCGGCTTCTCTCCCCCCTAGTTCCAAAATACCGGCTCCGTTATCCCAGGACTGGAGCAGATGGGTAACAACGTGTTCGCCCAGATGACGGCTGAAATCCTTTTGCGTATCTCGCAGCTCACTCAGGGATAGGGATCGGGTGATCACCTCTGGCTCTGCCTCTTCCTCCTGTTCTTGTGATGGCCCGGGTTCATCACCACTCACTAAGCAGACAGATTTTTTTGGTATATTTCTTTTTCTGTAAAGAGGCAACTGTTCCCAGCACGTGTTGGTTCTCTGGTTCAGCTGCAGCACCTGCTGCCAGGGTCCGAGTAGCCGCAGTGCTTGTCATGAGGGTTGGAAAAGCCGCAGTGCCTCCTGCTCTGTTTTTAGGCCCTGAGACCTTCTCTTCCCCTTGAAGGCACTGAATAGTGTGGGACAGGGCTCAGTAGCCAGGGGCCAGGCCCCAGCACACTGCAGTGATGGGTGTCTCTCCGGAATATAACAACATACTTTTTCCAAGTATTTTCCTAGTTTGTCAGGAACTTGCACTCATTCAGCGGTTGAGATTCCATAGCATTGGAGGTGACCACTGTCCTAGGCACTTGCCCGTGCTCTCCCACACACTCTGCCACTCATAACTCTCCAGCCTCAGGGCAGATTCTTAACAAAGCCTTATGTAATCCTAAACAAGACTTGAGACACATTCAGCAGACATCACAGTAAGAGCAAACTGGCCTGGGCATGCCCAAGAGTATTCAAAATTCCCAAAAGCTGAGAAAGTCTCCTCCCCGTCTTGCCCATAGATTGGGTGAGGTTACTAATAAACAACACTGTCATATACAGTTGCCAGCTTAACCTCGTAACCAGTGGTATAATAATAATATCATAGATTGACAATATCACATACAGCAACATGATAGTCCTTATCCATCTTCCAGATGATAAACACCACCACAGGGAATATATATAGTGTATATATGGATTTACATAATACCACCACATGAGCAAATCGACAAACATGATAACCATGGACTGCTTAAATAATGTATAGAGTGTGTATATCAAAATTTTTTTAACACGCTTGGGTCAGATCTGTTGTTATCTCAACTCCTTGTGCCCCATTCGGGCAACAAAAAAATTATTATCATGGTTTGAACCCAGCTGACAACTAAGCACCATGAAGCCACTCTCTCTCACTCCTACCCCCAGAGGGGGAGGAGAAAAAAAAAAAGGAAAAGTAAAGGCACATGAGTTAAGATAAGGAGAGTTTACCTGAACAACACAGAGAGAGAAGAAACAGCAGTAATAACAAAAATAAAGTGAGTAATACACAACGCACTGTTTTCCACCACCACCACACCATGCCAAGCTGCTCCAAGCTGCGCTGCACTGCGTCATGCTGGGCCATGACATTCTTCGAAAAACCCGGCACACTCTGTAGCCCCCCCCCTTTATATATACGGGGCATGGCGCCAGTATGATATCAAATATCCCTTGCCTGGTTCGATCTGGCTATCCTGACAGTGGAAATTAACCCTATCCTAGCCAAACCCAGGACAAATGCAAACACTTAAATAGGTATGAGTGGGACTATCTGAATGACTGTGGCAACAGCAGGCAGGAATACCAGAAGAAATAATGTAGGAACAGGCACGGTTGGACAACATCTACATTAGTAAGTTTTTGAGAACTGGACACATTTCCATGCAGTTTTGCAGCACCTCTGGGATTAGGAAGAGGGCAGTTTGCTCAAAAGACTCAAGCCATCAGGGAGCAGTGGTAAGAAGGTGAGACATGACTGAAGCTTGATGACAACTAGATAAGAGATGAAGCAGTAAACAGATGACAGTGACTCATGGAAGTGACATATGCTTAAGAGGCAAAATTTCCTAATCACCATGAGCTCTGAAAGAGTAAATAGGCACATGCAAAACCAGTACACAATCCCCAACCTCAAAAGAACCCAGAAGACATAATAAAATAGTGATAGCCACCATCCCTCCTCTTCTGCATCATTCCAAGCAAGACTAGCTGTGAGAACCACTTGGACGCATGCCCACTGATGCAAAAGACTGTGAGTGAAAAAAATACTCTTTCAAAATAAAATCACCCTTGCTACCAGAAAGATGCACATGGAGCTTTGCTATTCTGTTGTTATAGGACCACAATTTTACTAGGTTTCAAAATGTTGAAGG
The DNA here is from genome assembly GCA_009769605.1 of Bucorvus abyssinicus. Lineage (NCBI taxonomy): Eukaryota > Metazoa > Chordata > Aves > Bucerotiformes > Bucorvidae > Bucorvus > Bucorvus abyssinicus. Next base: position 8,118,793 of record CM020030.1, read on the forward strand.
CCAAAGGTGGGGTCTTCACCAAAAAAATGCCCAGATGCCTCTGTATTAGACACTGCAATGACATAGCGATCTGAGTCCACTCAAGAATGAGTAGCTTCATCCTGTTGAACACAGGCACTTTAGGCATCTCTTTGATCATGGAGTAGAACTGCAAAAAAGCATTCAGAGTTAAAAAAAAAAGACAGTAGTTGCATTTCCTTTACCTTTTTAATATAATAACTGAGCTCTTAGAGCAGTAACTTTAATGTTAGGGGAATGAACTTTGATGTCTTGCTGTTCAATAGTCTGCCTTATCAATCCTGTTGTAAACTAAAATTTCTGCTGTTGTTGACAAAATTAGCACACTAAGAGAAAGAAGAAAAAAGCAAACATACACAAACTGATCTGCCGTGGTGGAGCCCTCTAGTTCCCATGGGATCCAGTAATAGTGTTTGTATTTTGTTCGTAGGTGACTTAGTATAAAATCTTCAAAAGGTACTGATGCAGAGAATGCAAATCGGGTACCTCCAATTTTCTGGTGAATTCCTTCATAGCCTTACCCATAGCCTTCCTGACCCAAAGATAAAATCTATCCCTTCTGCAAAAACATCAGCAAAAGTTTCTGAGTCTTTTCTATGCAGTCTGGAATGTCAGAGTAAGGCACTTCATTCTCAGGTTGGAAATGGAAGTTTGAGACTGCTCACTCAAGGCAGAGGAAAGAAATGATATCTCCCATGTAAAGGCTGAGTGTTGTGAGGAAGTCATTTAAGAACATCACAGGAAACATTATTTCTTTGGACAGAATTTGACTGATAAGACAATCCCTTGCTGGTTTGTAGAAGAAAGTCTTGACTTTCTCTCCTTAACAAGTTCAGAATGATGAAACCTTAATGGCTGAGAGAATCAACGTTTAATGCATTCCACTTTTCCCAGCGTTACCTGGGAAAATGCCAGCTTAGTGTGCTGGCAATGCCGGCTGCCAGTATTGGTATCTTCAAATCTGTATTTGGAGTACAATTCTTTTCAGTATACGATTATGTGTAAGAAATAGGAATTCATTATTCAACAGATCTTCTTTCTGCATGCAATCAGTTGCAGCTGTTTGTTCTTGAGACAAAAGTGATGTTAAGATTTTTTGTGTTGGTTCTTTTCACCACCCCCACCTTTCTCCTAGAACAATGCCAAAGCTGAATTCTGTCCCAGCTTATGTACTGCACAGATTTGCTGGTCACATTCAAGGAGAACCTAGGGGGAACTGAAGGGAAGCTGGTACTCTTCCATAGGCTTCTTTGTAAGATCAAAGCCTGAAGTTAGTCTGGTTTCAGATTCCAAATAGAGGAGTTTGCGGAATTTCATTAAAAAGGAGCTTTATCTTTATTAATGGTGTTTGTAAACAGCACTCATTGGCCAATCAGTGCTCTTCACATTGAATACTGAAAACAGAATGATTTTTTTATGAAGGAAAGTTTCAAATGAGAGGTTTACTTGAAAGACACCTCTAAACAGGCTGCAAAAACCTCTAGATGAGATGAAGCTCTACCTTTTCTTCACTTGGGCAAAAAAGATCTTGAATTAGAGTCTCAAATCATTCCTTTCCTGGGGTTCATATGAATTTTAAATGTAGCAATCAATAATCCAATTTACATCTCATCCAACACCTTCTGTGTGTACCATCTACCATTAGGATCTTATTTATTCCAGCCTTTTCTCTGCTGAGAGTTACTCCCACCACCACTTTGTTAGCCTGGGAGGGCTACCACAAGGGAGCGGGATCCATGCTGCTCAACAGGGTTTGCTCTTTGCCTGGTGGAGTGGGTTGACAGAGAAGCCCTACTGTCTGGTGTCAGTTCTGCTCAGCAGATACTGTATCTCTGTTTACACTCCGCTCAGCTATAATTGACAGTTCTGTCATCATTTCTTCACCATTTTGGGGTGTATTGTTACAGCTGAATACATACTATAGATTGGGAAGAATTCTTGCTCATCACAGCTGTCTTTTAGCTCTTCAGCTATTCTTGTTTTTTTTTCCTACACTTTTAGTAATGTAAGTCATGCTGCTTATATTGCAAATGCATTGACAGATTTTTTGACTGACATGTAAATTAATTCAGAGGAAGAGAAAAAGAACATTTTTATGCCTGACACTTTTTTATTTTTATCTTTGCATGCCATCTTTGACAGCCTTTAAAATCTTATTCGTATTTTAAAAGTAACTTTATTTAAAGAGCAATTTGTTATATCAAAAGTGTGTTACTACTGTACCTTGCTTTCCAATTTGTTCAAGTCTACACTAAGAAAAGCTTCTCAGTGATATGAATCTGACACTGAACAAGATCCCTGGAGTACCAGTAAATATATATATAAAATTCTTTTTATTTTATTATATATTTTTTTAATCTGCTTGAGGGGGAATTTTAATGATCCTGGGTAAGGAATTTTCCTCTGGTGCCCCTTACCATGCTTGTTCAGGATTGCACAGGCAGAGCCCTGAGAAATAGTGACAATTTATAAAATCAAAGAGGATGGTCCCAGAAAGGGCCATATCTAAGAGCAGAAAACTCATTCCCCTTAATAAAAAAAAAAAAGCTAAGCAGACCTTTTGGTAATGAATCAGCTGCTGCAATATAAGACTTTTGCATTTTAAACCTTAGTTACTGGATCACAAATGACTGATTCTGATTTTAATTTTTCCAGTTCAACTGGTGTCCTGGTAATTTTATTTTCTTCTACAAAACAAAGGGTTTATTTGCTTCTCCCTTTTTATATTTACTTATATTGGGATTAAAATTATCTGTGACCTTCCGCCTCCCCAGAATGTTGGCCTTGGAATAATTCTGTGAATTCTGAGGAAACAGAAAAGCAATTTTATAGAGAGGAAATTGCCTTCATATTTATACTAGATGAATTATAATCTTGTGGGGGGCTTTTTTGCCAAAAGATCACAATTCTCAAGTAGAACAGTGACCTCAATTTTTCCACTTGTGTTAGAAAATTGTTGGATGTCCTTTTCTCATTTCCTGTTAGGACATTTTCACCTCTGAGACCAGTGCTACCTACTGATTACCAAATGTTGTCCACCCCAAGGATTCAGAGGCATTGCAGGAATTTTTGTGATATGTCTAAATGGTTTTCAGGGAAGAAAACAGTGTCTGTTGCATGGAGAGTAAGGTACATGAGCTAAAAAAAGAACAGTGACAGTAAAAGAAAACAGGAGTGGGAACATGGGTACTGATGAAATGGAATCTGCTTGAGAGTACTTTTTTTCTCTTGACCTAAGAGTTAAGTAGTAACTTTTTAAAAGTAGTAACCCTTTCTCAGTGAACTTATAAAAATGAAAGTTTTAACATATTTCACCTCGGAATGCTTATATTTGAATTATTCATTTACAAGGTGCTTGCTATGGACAGATTACAATTGCTGCCATGTTCATTTGTCTAACTTCTTTCCTCCACTCCATGAATGTTCCTGTAATTCATCATTGCTTTCCATATTTCTGAAGTCCATAGGACTGACTGAATATCTTTTAAATAGTTAAATAAATAGTTGTGCCTTTCTCTTTCTTGTTACCTACTCAGTAATTTCTGTTGGGGTTGGTCTTCTTACTTCTATGGCGTTTTGGTAAGCCTGGCGAGGATGTGCCTGTTTCCAGGTCATCATGGATTTTTCTGAGGGAGACCTGTTTAGCAGGACACTCGACAATTTCCTTTCCTTCACACCAACTCATCTCTTTCCCCAGACTTGGAGAAGATTTGAAAAATGAGAATATTGTAGTTGGAGCAGAGGCAGCAATTTAAGCTGTGTGCTGCCATGGATATGTGCCTTGTTTTCTTTGTCTGCCGAGACAAGCAATGCAAACCAGCTGCCACTGATTTTAGCTGCACAAAACTGGGACCTGAGTTTCATCTTTACACAAATTATTAAGGAGATGAAAGAGGTGATTTCACTCTGGAGATCTTTTCATACCAAGGTTAAGACAAATGCTTATCATTTTCTGTCTCAAAGGTATCAATTAGAACATTTTTACTGAATTCTTGGAAAAATGAGTAATAAACTGATGGGCCATATTACAAGTAGAATTTGTCAAGGTTCAGCAGTGAAACGTTTTTCAACAGTGAAGAGGTAATCATGAGAAAAGATGCTTGGAAAAGTACTGTTGGTAAAGAAGCCTCTTTGATGTGCTAATAAGTGTTCACCCTTGTTTAACCAATGCTTAGGGAATGTTCCTGTGAACAGCCACTTGTGTGACAGACTTCTTTGACCTTTCCAGATCATGTTTCTGTGTCCCTTGGATGTGTCCCCTGGATCAGCAGAGGTCCAGGACATCTTAAATTCTGAGTGATAGACTTGGAATATCAATTGAATTTGCAGAATATGGCAGCAGGGAGGTGGAGAAGGTAAATATTTTCAAGAAAAGTTATCAAATACTCTATCTCTGAATTGTGCAATAAGATTACTGGTAAATCGTAATTTTTCAGTGCAGGTGATAGAAGAAGTAAATCTATCTAGGCACATCTAAGCAAAGTATTTACAGATCCGTTAAGTAGCCTTTCTAACTCGTATTTCCTGTATAAATCAGGTTTGTTTGTGACCTTGGCAATACATCCGCTCTACAAAAATAACTAAATGGCTTTCTGCCCACTCAGGCTGAGATTCTTTTAACTTACCATTGCCTTCAATTTCACTGGAAGTGTCCTCTCTGATTAAATTTAATTTTAATATTACAAAATGTTTAAGGAAAAAAAGTCTAAGTATATAATTAAAATGATACCTTTATACTACCAACCTGAATTTTTACTACCGTCTATGAGCTTAACCACAACATAATGTAAATGTGTTTTGACATGCAGTCTTAGAAAGAAGTCTGGCTTCAAGTTTGCAGTTATAAATTCCTTTTAAGTTCTTTTTAAAAGCACTGCAGTTGAAATGTCCTTCTTTTAAGTTAGGATATATCCTCATAGAAATTTCCTAAAACTCCACTGCAGTTTTTTTGTCCCTGTGCCAAAAGGCCAAGGAAGCTAGTCCTCTTTCTGTTCCTTATCTCTTTTGAACCTAACCTAAACTGCCTGAGGTTTCTTTTGAATGTTTGTCATGCTTCCATTGACACAAGTCCTGATCCAAATACTTAGTACAGCTTGTCTTCTGTCTTGTATTTTCTCAGGCACAGAAAGCACAACTGTCATAATCTTTTAGACTTTATTGAGGTCAATATATTGATGTTAACAAAAGATCATGCTGGGAGATTTTGGTCAGCTTTCCCTTTATCAGGGCATTGTCCAGTCATGGTACAATACGTGTTGATGACAAAAGAAGTTTTTGGTGTTTATAAATGGAGCATTGGTAAGAAACGAAACAAAACAAAACAAAGCAGCTAGGAAATATTATTCCATTCTCCTTACAGTCTCATTATAGTCTTCTTTTTCTTCTTTTTTAAGGAAAGGAATGAATGAAATTTCCTCTGAATTAGAAACTTCAATTTCACCTAGCTCTGCAAGCAGCTAAATTCCAGTCTCATCAAACACTTTTAATGTGTTCAGCCATGAAATCTTATGAATAAACATGGTTTTAGCAAAAGCCCGCCACAGGCTAGGAGGGGAGTCTGGGATTTCGCTTTTGTGTGGTGAAGAAACGCTAGCTGTTTGCTGCCCAAGGGGTTGAGGAAGTGGATATTGTCAGCTCACTGAAAGGCTGCAAGACCTAAGTCCAGTTCCTCATCTTGCCTCCCCAGCTATCAAGGTGAACTGAACAGAGTCTATAATCATGGGGATCTGTGTCTTATTTCTGTCTGAAGGTATTAAAAATGCAAACTGCTTGTACAGTTACCTTTTTAATTAAAGGTCGGTGCAACTTTATAGCCTTCAAATATATACTCCTAATTTACAGGAAAACATAAAAGTCAAAAGAGAATTGGGTCATGTAATTTAAAGATCATTATTGTCATTCACTTTGAAATAATACTTCCACATTGGAGCTGACATGACATTATTCACTGTGATTTGTACTTTTAGAAATTGGAGACGGACAACCACTTTTTCATGCCTCAACCTTTAGCTAGAATGTTATGGTAATTGTAGTAAACAGAGTAAGTAAAGAAAAGATGGCAGCAAATTAGAAGTAGAGATCTGCCAGGAAAGGTTTCTATTCCAAACAAGAAAGAAAATTTTATGGAGAAGAAGGGAAAAACATTAGGCTGATGAGTATTATTACAATAACAAGGCCCCCTGTTTAAAACAATTTATTTATAGGTACAAAAAAAAAAAAAAATCCACAACACAAACCAAAACATACTATTGGCTTTGACAGAGCAAGAATGTTGTTGCAGATTAAGATAATGAAGCTCAAAGTGGCAGTTTGTACAAGAGGATACTGGAAGATTTACATGCAAGTTTTTAAATTCATAAACATCTTTTATCTGAAGGAAAGGACTAAAGTAGGCAGGTTTTGTTTGGTTTTTTTTCCCTCCCTAACACACCAAACAGGATCAAGGATATTTCCTTCCCTTTTACCTACAGTAAAGGTATAACAAGGACTGCAGGCTGTACATTTGCACTCCTCCTGGGCTGATAAGCCAGAATTTGAAAGTTGCTCAAAAGGAAACACAGCTAAGTTTGGCTTGAGAATTAAACTTCTAATTATTTTTACAATGAGCAGAGACATTTCCTTTTAGCAGTTAAGGAAGGTAGTAGCAGGACTAGGTACTGTTAGTTACCTTTTACCAGGTAGAAAAGATGTGAAAACAAGGTTTCCTGAACAGATCTCAGAGGATCTAAAGTAATGAATCTCAGCCAAATTAAACCAGACGCCTTTTATCCAGTCTATCTTCTGGTATATCTAAGGAAATGGCAAATCTTTGAGCAAAGAGATAAGAAAAGGTGGTGACAAGTGAACAACTGAATCTTCCCTGAATTTGTTATTGTTGTTTTCCGTCCTGGAGCAGTGCTATTCAAAGCCAATTTAAGTAGCTTGGACAGAGTCATCACAATGTAAAAGTGATTTCTCTTACATTCTGTTCTCCTCGTTGACTAACTTACTGGGAAGAAAGGAAACTGACAGGAGGAAATGCAAAGAGGATAGAGATGCTACTGCTACATCCTTGTCTTAGCTACTGTTTCAGGTGCTGGTGCCAGCAGAAAAACCTTCAGTCTGCTTTTACTTTCCATTTGCAAATGGAAGTGGTACACACTAAAAAGATGGTAAAAAATAGAGCTTCAGGCCATTTGAACAAACCTGGATTTGAACCATCGGATCATAGAATAATCCTTGGTTTTGGCATATACGTATGTTTCTGATTTTATACCCTTGTATGTATTTATCTTTTTTTTTTCTTTCTCATAGTTATTTAATGTAGATTACTGTCTGATACATCAAATTAAGAATTTTATATCTTTACAGGGGCTAATACTTTCATAGGTTATATTTAAGCTTTTTTCTTTCATCCAAATACAATGCATTTTTAAAACTTTTCAACTGAAAAACACTTTAATTCAGCCACAGGAAAAAAAAAATCTAAACTGTCAAATAATTCTGAGTCTTTGTGCTATTGACATTCACAGTCAAATTCATCTCCATTAAATAAAACTATTGAGTATTCAAAGAACACTGCCAAACAGAGCCAAGTGGACCTATGCACTTAATCTCCTTTAAAGTTTGGGAATTTTGCTACATTCATCAGTCTTGTTCAAACACCTTAAAATTGAGTTCTAGCAAATATCTGGATAGTCTACCTGTTTGCATGCAGTTAAGGGTTAAATGAGAAGATTTCAGATCCCTCTACTTCTTTACGGACTAAGAAAAGACCTTTAAAAAGAAAACATTAAAATAAGACAAGGAAAATTGTTAAATTAAGAAAGAACCCGAGAGTCTTAATTACCCCATCCCCAAAGGTGCCGAATAAACTGAAGAAGGCAGACTTTTTTTTTACATACTGAGAGGTACATTTATTGTGCTCTCCCTTATAGATAACCTGCTCAGGTCTTTGCTATTGTACATTCATTCTATCAGCATATGAGTGAAAAGGCAGAAAAATGCAGAAACACCTTTCTCTTTCTGATATAGAAGCTGGGGAAGGTGAGTTCCTTTTTATGTCATTGCAGTAGCCAGAAGAAGTGTTTCAACCTCACCATTTTTAAGCGACGTTTTTGAGGGCCCATATTTACCAATGTAACCCCAGGAATCTGGGGAGGTAAAACAGAAGGCAGTTTAGCAGTTCAGTCTCCTGTTACAAAAATGGAGTTAATATTTTTTTTTTTATCGTTTTAACCCTAGTATTCAGTGTACCAGTACAAGTTGTTTAAAAAGTTTGTCTTCAGATTTTTCTCTTACATGGAAATAGCTGTGAACCATGGCAGATCTTCTAATGAGTTTTCTCTCTCATCAATAAAATATTGTTATGAGCTGTAAAAACCGATAATAGTAATTAAAAATACACTCAAAAAAATAAAAGTTCTCCTTTCAGAAGTCAGAAAGACTGCTTGCTGAAAACACCAAATTTATGCTCTAAGTTTCAAAAGTTTTTTTGTCACAAATATCTTCTTCGAAAAATACTTATATTAGTCTCAGTTTTTAATGGGGAAAATGTTTGTGAGCATTCATAAATGCTCATTATATTATAGAATCTTAGAGTCATACAATGGTTTGGGTTGGAAGAGACCTTAAAGATCATCTAGTTCCATGGGCAGGAACACCTTCCACTAGACCAGGTTGCTCCAAGCCCCATCCAACCTGGCACTGAACACTTCCAGGGAGGGGGCATCCACAACATCTTTGGGAAACTTGTTTCAGTGCCTCACCACCCTCACAGTGAAGAACTTCTTCCTTACATCTAATCTAATCTACTCTCTTTCAGTATAAAGCCATTATAACTTGTCCTATCACTAGTCCTTTTCATGCTTTCTTAAAGGCCCCCTTTAGGTACCGAAAGGCTGCTGTAAGGTCTTTCCAGAGCCTTCTCTTCTCCAGGCTGAACAAATCCAACTCTCTCAGCCTGTCCTCATAGGGGAGGTGCTCCAGCACCTTAATCATCTTTGTGGCCCTCCTCAGAACCCCCTCAAGCAGGTCTGTGTCTTTCTTACACTGGGGCTCCCAGAGCTGAACACACTACTGCAGAGGGTGTCTCACGAAAGTAGAGTAGAGGGGGAGAATCACTTTCCTCAACCTGCTGTTATGTTTCTTTTGATACAGCCCAGGATATGGTTGGCTTTCTGGACAGCAAGTACACATTGCCATATCATGTTGAGCTTCTTGTCAACCAACACCTCAAGTCCTCTTCAAGGATGCTTTCAATCCTCTTATTGCCCAGCCTGTATTTGTGCTTGGGACTGCCTTGACCTAGTTTTGGGATCTTGCACTGGGCCTCTGGAACTTAACAGACCCACCTCTAATTTTAATCAGGGCCCACTCTATCTAATCAGGGCTTTAGCTTTCCTAAACTGATCCCTGACTGCTTGAACCATTTCTCTGTATTTCTTCCAAGCTACCTGTCCCTGCTCCCACCCTCTGTGTAGGTTTCCTTTTGGTGTTTGTGTTTGTCCAGGAGCTTCTTGTTCATCCATGAAGGCTTTCTGGTGTTTTTGCCTTACTTCCTCTCCATTGGGATGCATCACTCCTGAGTTTGGAGGAGGTGATCCTTGAATATTAACCAGCTTTCTTGGGCCCATCTTTCCTCCAGCGCTTTATCCCATGGTACTCTACCAAGCAGATCCCTGAAGAGGCCAAAGTCTGCTCTCCTGAAGTCCAGGGTAGTGAGCTTGCTGTGCACCCTTCTCAGTGCCCTAAAGATCTTGAACTCCCCCATTGCATGGTCACTGCAGCCAAGGCTATCTTAAGCTTTATATTTCCCACCAACCTTGTTGAAGAGAACAAGGTCCAGCATAGCACCTCTCCTTGTTGACTCCTCCATTACTTGGTGAAGAAAGTTATCATCAATGCATTCCAAGAACCTTCTGGATTGCTTATACTCTGCTGTGTTGTCCCTCCAACAGATATCAGGGTTGTTGAAGTACCCCATGAGGACCAGGACTTCTGTACGTGAGGCTGCTCCTACCTGCCTATAGAAGGCCTCATCCACTCAGTCTTCCATTCATCAATGACATGGAAGGAAGGACAGAGTATACTGTCAGCAAGTTTCCTGATGATACAAAACTGGGAGGAGTGGCTGATACACCGGAAGGCTGTGCTGCCATTCAGCAAGGCCTGGACAGGCTGGAGAGTTGAGTGAAGAGGAACAAAATGAAGTTCAGCAAGGGCAAGTGTAGAGTCCTGCACCTAGGAAGGAATAACCCTATGCACCCGTACAGGTTGGGGGTTGACCTGCTGGAAAGCAGCTCCACAGAGAAGGACCTGGGAGTCCTGCTAGACAACAAGTTAACCATGAGATTTCAAGAATCTGGGGCCAGGCTCTTTTCAGTGGTGCCCAGCGACAAGGAGCAACGGGCACAAACTGGAACAGAGGACGTTCCATATGAACATAAGGAAAATAACTCTTTATTTTGAGGGTGACAGAGCACTGGAACAGCCTGCCCAGAGTGACTGTGGAGTCTCTTCCTCTGGAGATATTCAAAACCCACCTGGATATGTTCCTGCTCAACCTGCTCTAGGTAAACCCATTTTAGCGGGAGGGTTGGACTAGATGATCTCCAGAGTCCCGCCTTAACCCTAACATTTTGTGATCCTGTGATTCTTCATTAGGAGGCCTGTAGCAGACCCCCACTATAATGTCACCTGTCCCTGCCCTCTTCTTAACTCTGACCCATAAGCTCTTGGTTGGCTCCTCATCCATCCCCAGGTGGAACTCTATGCACTCCGGCTGGTCATTGACAAAGAGGGTGACACCCCCTCCTCATCTCCCCTGCCTGTCCTTCCTAAAGAGCCTGTATCCTTCTATTCCAAAACTCCAGTCACAGGAACCATCGCCCCACATCTCCGATAAGATCATAGTCCTGCAGGTGTGCACACATCTCTAACTCCTCTTGTTTATTCCCCATGTTGCATGTGTTTGCATAAGTTTGCATTTAAGTTGGGCCCCCGTTGAAGACGGCTTATTGGCTGGAGTGTCCAGAATTTCTTTGTGCTTCTCTTCAGGTGCTCTTCTGTTGACCTGTGATACCTTTCCAGGTTCTGGGCATCTATTGCTGGCATCAGACTGGTAGGATTGGGATAGGCTGAGGTTTCCCTCCCCTGGAAACTTTAGTTTAAAGCCCTCTTCACCAGCTTCTCAAACCTATGACCAAAGATGCTCTTCCTCTTCTCTGACAGATGGACCCCGTCAACTCTCAGCAAACCAGTTTTCTCAAATCTAGTCCCATGGTCTAAGTAGCCAAACCCCTGGTTGTGGCACCTGTCCTGTAACCAACAATCAACAATCAACATTTGTTGATTCACCAGATTCAACTGGCCCTTTTAACACCCTTCTCTTTGATCAGGAGGACTGATGAAAAATCTACCCACACACTACCACCACCCCCAGGGCTCTGACACTCCACAGACTCCTGGATGTATCACTGGTGCCCACGTGAAACAACAGCAGTGGATAATAGTCAGTAAACTGTATGAGGCTTGGTGACATCTCTGATACGAGACCTCAATAAGCAGCACACCTCCCTAGAGAGTGCGTCATGTCAGCAAAAGGTTGCCCCCATACCTCTCAGGAGAGAGTCACCTACTACTATCACCCATTGCCTTTTCTTCATTGTGCTGGTTGTTATATGGGGAGCAGACTGGGCTGCCTTCCTCAGCTCCAGCATCTCTCCTGATGTGATGGGTCTTTCCTCTTCAGTCTGCAGAGAGGTGAAGCAGTTAATACATTATCTGATCCTTTTTCATTAAAATCCAGGTAGCATATACAGGTGAATTTCTTTCACCAACCTGCACATTCACATGGTGAGACAAATCTTGTAAGATAGAAATAGATGGTGACAGCTTGCCAGTACTACCAAATCAAACTGAGATAGCAAAAATAAACTTTTGTCCCAAGCTTAGAAACCAGATGAACATTCCAGCTTCTGAAAAGCTGTGCCAATTTCTTTAGAAACTATAAACAAAGTAATGTTGATTAAGAAATAACCATGTGTCTCCAAAAAGAATTCTTAGGAGACATTAGCATACTGAAGACATGAGACTACCTTGTACTTAATCTTCTACACTAAGATGGGATTTATTTCAAAAGAGTGGTCTTTGTGCTGATAAAGTGCTCTGATCAACTATAATTGTGTGTCACCTGAGGTTCACTATTTGAAATTCAAGAACTACAGGTAATATTTGCACTACTACTTCAACCCCTCTATGGAACAATGAAACTCTCTAAAACATGCAGTAAAAATATCGTTACTATATGAGGAAAATCCAAATAGTAAATATCATCCAAGTTCACTGACTCACTAGCAACATCAAAACCCGGTTCTGTATTTTGCTTCTTTTATTAATTTCTTTGTTGTGTTAATTTTTTCACCACTTAAAAAAATTTGTAATATGGTACATGACAGACAACTGAATGAAGAAAACCAAATAAGCTGTGAATATAATATATACATTAGATTGCATCAGCCTTAGTTATACTTCTAATTTTGACCATAAAGTATAAGGAACAAATATTTTCATTGATTTAGGACTTGGAGCATATTTGATAGTAGGAAAAGCTGAATTGAACTTATTTTGGTACAATGAAATAAAACTATCACCCTCTAGGGTTTAAATGGGGCAAAACTCATTCTCTTTCCTCTTTCCATTCTTCTTGTCCACTCCCATGGACAGATACAATTATATCTCTTCTGCATTCAGCCAACGCAAGTTAGCTTGTCTAGTCGAAAGAGTGAGGACACTGGACTGTTTCAAAGAAATGACTATCAAACTTCTTAACACAGGTCAACTCTCTTCTTTCTCTCCAATAAAAAACACATCTCAACTTTACTTAAAAAAATTAGCTCTTATTTCCATATGTAATATTTTCAGCTCAGATGATTACCTTTTTTATATTTGTATGTAACAGAAAATTGGCTATACTACTAATGGAAAAGTAGGATTGAAAAGTGATACTGTTTCTATGTTACTAAACTGTTGCCTTTGACAGAAGAATATAAATAAAAATGCCTACATCATTAATTTATGTGACAGTTGAATAGTGTGTGTGGAGCAGTGGAAAAGGAGAGGTTTTATGAGAAGTAGACTGGGGCAATAACATAGCATTTGTGTGATACTGGTATCATATACTTTATAGATTGTGAGAATAACTCAGTTCAGGCAGAAATGTTCAGCAGTCCTTTTCATATGGAATGCTCGCTTTGTTATCTTCGACAGGGTGACTTATCCCGTGAAAAATATGGTGCCCAACCCATAATGTGTCTTGATATTCATCACAAAATAAATGTTTTGATAAACTAATTTTATGAAAAGATGACATGAAAAATATCACAGCACAAATTAAAAGTGTTATGACTAACAGTGTTCATAAATGAAAAATTGTTCTCCTTCGTGTAGTCAAAAATAGTTTGTATTTGAGATTTTGGTGTACTGTGTACCCAACCCGGGTAAGTTGTATCAGCTAAACTTTAGATGACGAAATACCAGATCAGTAAGAGGATGTATGCTAGATATGCTAACACAGGTCTGAGAGAAAGAAAATCCTCTTGTGTCAATGAATAACGTAATACTTGTAGTTTGATACTGTGCCTGTGCAGGAGAGAATGTCAGTCTTAAAGTGATTCCTCTTCTCATTCAATCAAATTCTGTAATTTTAAGGATGTGAGAAAAGGACAAAAGGTTACTGTTTTCTTAAAGTTTGAGTCTATAATCTTGTTAGACTAATGGGGGAATTCACAGCCTCGTTTACTGTTCTGTCCTGTCTGAAATATTTGGAAAGACAGAATCACATCAGTTTAAGCATGTCTTTCGGGTTTTTTTTTCCCTTCATAATCCTAAATGCTATAAACATATTTTTAATAATTAGAAGCTTTTTTTTACACCCTCCATCAACGCTGAACATAAAACAAAATGATGCTGTAATCTATGTGTCACGGGCTATTTAATGTGTTAATTTTCCTGTTTATTGCTGCTATACTTTTCCTTATCTTCATTGCATTGATTTTAGTTCATCAGACAATACTTAGCAGGATTTCCATTCACTTCCTTGTTTATGGCAAGAATCTCTTTGACATTTGACTGTATTTCTTAGAGCGCTCTTTTTGCCCTTTCTCATCATTCTTCATCTTTTCCCTACAATGTCTGTTTCCACAAGTCTTGGCTTTTTACCTGAAGGGACACACTGAAGAGAAGAGGTAACAATCTGGGATTCTTGCTGCTACCTCTGCCTTGAATCCATTTCTCCTCACTTCTAAAACCTGAAGTTCCTTCCACATCATACAGGGGTAGAACCGCAACATCATTGGCCCTGTCAGATGCTTTCCTCCACTCCAAGTTTCCTTCATGTCCTCAGATACAGACATTTTTTTGCTTCAGGGGACAGGCTCACAAACCCTCACTTCAAGAAGGACATTGAGGTGCTGGAGCGGGTTCGGAGAAGGGCAACGAAACTAGTGAAGGGTTTAGAGAACTTGTCTTATGAGGAGCAGCTAAGGGAACTGGGAATGTTTAGTCTGGAGAAGAGGAGGCTGAGGGGAGACCTTGTCGCTCTCTACAACTACCTGAAAGGAGGTTGTAGGGAGGTGGGCGTCGGTCTCTTCTCCCATATTATGAATGACAGGACAAGAGGGAATGGCCTTAAGATGCGGCAAGGGAAATTTAGGTTAGATAGCAGGAAAAATTTCTTTATGCAGAGGGTCATTAAGCATTGGAACAGGTTGCCCAGGGAGGTGGTGGAGTCCCCATCCCTAGAGGTGTTTAAAAGCCATGTGGATGTGACGCTGAGGGACATGGTTTAGGGACCCTGGCAGTGCAGGGTGAATGGTTGGACTCGATGATCTTAAAGGTCTCTTCCAACCAGATGATTCTATGATTCTATTAAACCATTAATTAATTTTCTGATCTTAAAGTTGAGGATTTAATATTTTTAAATTATCTGAAAAGTGGTCAGAAACAATAAAATGAGGGGAAATATGATTACTCTATACTTCAACAGATACTTTATTGCTTTAAAAGTAAAAGCTGAGAATGTGGCGCATACACAATCAAATATTTAACAAAGGAGCTTGAACTTTGCTTTTAATATGAATTTCCACTAAGTATTCACTACACACTGTTCTGACATTTAAATAAATCTAAATTTATTTACCACAAGATATGTAGCAACTAGAAAGCATTTGCCCATTAATTTAACAATATTTCTGACAAGTTCATAGGTATCTCCTTCGTTAGAGCAGTATTTCCATTTCTCTTTCCATTTCTTCCTTACAAAAATATTCTCCCAGGACTGCTTATAGCAGGAGTGTTTTGGTGCATGGACTCATCCTGCAAATGTTCACAAAGTACTAACATAACATTTCAATAGCATTAAAACCTGCTCAAGTTTACTTGCCAACTTGTGCCCTATTTGCAAGTAAAATATGCCTTTCTGCCTAATCATCTGCTGCTTTAACTGATCATTTCCCATTCATTTAATAATATATGCCAAGTGCCTTCCGAACATGTTTTATCCTTAGACTTTCTCATCATCATTATCTTGTATAGTAGCAGTGTCTATCTCAAAAGAAATGAACAACAGAAGGAACTCAAATGTCTAGGTGGCAGGTCACTTTATAAAAAATACATAATGTAAGTAGTAAGGCCTATCTAAAAAACACTAATGCATTTTTTAAAATGAACAAAAAAGAAAACGAGCTGGAGAAACATTTGGGGTATTTTGATCAATCAACGAATGTTTTAAACAATATCTATTATTTGTGAATCAAAGAATCTGAAAAATGTTACCATAGTGATGGTACTGGAAAAGTATCAGTTTCTAAAACACTAATTGGAAAATAATGGTCTTGATTCCATAGAAATAAATACGAATTACACTAATCAAGAAGGAATGGCTAGTTTTGATTGGAATGACAAAAAGGTACCCTTATCTAAGTAAAAGAAATAGGTATCTGAGTTTGCAAACTTTATGTGAGTCATCTTTAATTTTGTGAGTAAAAATATTGCCATTATTATTTGTGAGAGATTTAGATATCTGGCGACAGGACCATAGGATAGAACAATCCTCCCCAAATAGATTCTGAGACCAATTTGTGAAAAATGTTCCTGATTTATTTGGGAGGAGATATTTTTATTATCCTGGGAACAGTGCAGTTGAGTAGTAGAAAAGGTATGACATAATAAAAACCCCCAATAATTAAAGATAAAATAAGCGATATGAGTTCAATCATATCAATAATTTAATCCCCTCCTCCAAGCCATACACTTTTAATATCACATGACTCACTTCTGGGCCTAAGCATATATTTTAAGTCTGGATAACTGCCATAAACACTAATGAAACTTGCCATCTGGATAAGATACTTCTTTTTTTTCTCTGCATGCCTTAATGGTGTCTAATGTATGTCATACAGAAAAAGTAGTTCTACTTTTGCACTTGGAAGTTTAAGGCAGTGTTTGGGGGTTTTTTGATGGTTTTGTTCTTTGTGAATACTGGCACCTCATTCTTGAGGTTTCTCTCAGTTTTCTATTTGGGAAAATGTATGGCAGCATACAACTACTTTGGAACACTCAGAATATTCACTATGGTAATAAGAGCTAATAATCTTGGCAAAGGTAATGAACAAAGTTCAATGCCATTTCCAGAACGGATGGATCTATGTAAATTTTAAAGACTACCTACAGCATGCGTTCTTTCTCAGAATTTGATTAATAAAGACAGACCATATCTGAGCAACAAGACAAATACCAGTATTCAGAAAACGCTGTACATATCAGATAGCTCAAGACAGAATAAACAGGTAGCACTTATATAGTGCTTTACAATTTCAAAACACTTTATTAATAGCCGCAGCATCGAAGCGTGATAGGTGTCTACCTACAGCTTTGACTACCAGCCTACCTCACTGAGGTGGCATCAAGGCATCTGTCTGGGAATACCACATTACTGATGAAATTATTTATTTGTCACATGTGGGAGGTGATGAAATAGTGTTTAAGGGAACCCAAATTAATTTTTGCCAGTAAACTGTGCAATATGATTCAGCATACTTAATGGATATGTTTGTCTGCAATTCACATAGAGTTACTCATCACTTGATATCAATAACTTGATTATGCAAAGTAACAATCTGTTTTCAAGCTTCCAAACAGACCAAGTATATCACCTGCATCTAAACTCCTTCATGTAATGCACTGAAAGTAAAAACCATGGAAATTTGCTTCTCAAAAACCCGTATTCTCAAGAAATGTCAAGTTCTTATATGTTACCCCAAAACACAATTTTTTCTTACTTTTATGATTGAAAATCTATTTCTGTCAAACAGAAGATAACCTGGTTATGGATATAAAGTAATACACCTGTAAGCTTAAAAATAATGCACAGAATACCAACACCTCCCGTTCCCCCCAAAAAGCCCTTCAAACCCATGAACTAATTTTATCTCAGCTGTTTTTCCTTGTCATTGTTCTGTTTTGCATCTCCATCAGTTTAATACTTTCTCAACCAGTGTGCCATGTTTTCTGCTGTCAGCTTGCTAAACAGTGTGCCATAAGTCTGAGCTAGGTGGCTTCTAAGCAGTTTTCACAGTGCCCTTTGTCTGAGTGCAGAGGACAGAAGAAAGGATAGGTCATATTTAAAGAACTCTTACCCACCATATCTCATAGTCTTGTTTACTGTGAGCAACCAAAATAAATGTGTTCAAATGTGAACACTCTCAGACAGCATCAGAAAGTTCTGTAGGAAATTAAAATGAAACAGGAGAGTTCGTGGAGGCAAAAGCATTGAAGGCTGGTAAGCACTGTGGAATAAAAGCAGAATAGTAACTCTTAGCTACAGCTTGTGTGACAAGCTGTTTCGGGATCATGGAGAGCGTACTAGGAGCTCTGAGCTGCAAACTGCGTCTTGTCAGGGGAATTCGTCTTCTATGAAAGAGA
The DNA here is from genome assembly GCA_009769605.1 of Bucorvus abyssinicus. Classification (NCBI taxonomy): domain Eukaryota; kingdom Metazoa; phylum Chordata; class Aves; order Bucerotiformes; family Bucorvidae; genus Bucorvus; species Bucorvus abyssinicus. The sequence goes on from CM020030.1 coordinate 8,136,772, forward strand.
TTTAATTGCAGCCATCTTCAAACAAATTGAAAAATAACCAGAAGGTAAGTGAAAGATTCATTTAATAATCTGAACGAGACAGAGCCTAGAGCATCTGAAGGCCTTTAACAAGTGCTAATGATTATACCTGAGAAAATATCTGCTTCTGATTCAGAATTATTAATTTATGTACTGGAGGGAGGATAAGAAATAATACCAATTTAATGTGGGGGAAAAAAAAAACAAACCACAACCACAAACCATGAGATATTTTGTCTTCTATGTATTTTTCAAGGAAGAAAGATGGCTTTTTTATTGTCTCGTGCACAGTTGGTTTACTGACGTATTCCAACACCTTCCAACAATTTCCCAAAAGCAGTTTTTCCTTCTGATCTTGAAAAATGTTTGTGTAGAGTCCCAGATCTCTTCTGTGTCAGGAAATAGGCTCAGATGAGACCTGAATGAAATATACTCTATAATATTCAATATAACCCTAAATCACATGATATAGTAATATAATCACTGTGATATAATCAGAATCTAACCTAAAAATCACATGATCAATTCTTCATCCAAAGGACCAGAGAAGCAAAGTAATCTGGCTACAGAAGTTAGTCAAATCATGGCTTGCTTGTGGAGGATCTTTTCCCTTCCATTTCTCAGGTCTGGGTCCTTGGATCATCTTGATGAGTTGTTCTTTGGTGGTGGTGGTTGTCGTTATGTCACTACCAAGACTGAATGAAACCACACACTCATTAGTTACTATCTTTCCAGTTATGGGAATTGAGCACCAATAATTTCTTTTTTTTTTTTCACCACTTTTAAAGAGGTCCAGCGTTCCGGAGTCCAATGAGTCTGGCTGCAGTACCACAATCAGCTACAGCTTCTTCACCATCTGAAGAAGGAAGCCTCAAACAGAATTAAAATTATCTGACCCATGCTACACTGAGAGTTTTTATTCAATTTTCAATGAACTACTACTACTGTCTTCTTTCAGCATTACACTTCACCCAAGCCTTTCAGACTATTTGAATAGCTGTATTTTACATTATTTTCCTCAAACATATTAGTTTGTATTTTTCCTGTTTAAATCTCATTTTGTGATTTTCTGCCTGCTTCCTTAATCTCACTCAGTCCCATTTGTATTACGCCTTTGTGCTCTGGTGTTCACCTCAAGTTCTAATTTATTCTCACCTGCATATTTCATTAATGTACTTTTTACTCCCACACCCACATTATTAATAAAGCTGTTAAACTGAATGAATCTCTACAGAATACTATTAAACATTCCCCTGTACACTCCAAATTTAATGCTTTGAGCCTTTATTTTACAGTCAGCTCTCAATCCACGTGACAATGCTCTTGTAAGTCATTGGGAAGTAATTTTCAGTACAGTTCTGCAAGGTATCATATCAAGAACTTTACTAGACTCCATATATATATATATTGCATTCCCTCCATCCACTAAGTAGGTGATTCTGATATTAAAAAAAAACCAAAAAAGGCAAAGTCTGTTTTTAGGAAATAGCTGCTGTATTTTATTACTTGATGACTGGGTTTGAGATTGGGGAAAGAAAGATTTGAATTACTTTTTTATAACCTTTGCACTGATATATATAGAGCACTGTTTGCAACGTTATCCAGGATCATTTAAATTCTCCTGGCATCAGAATCTGTTTCTGCTGCTTGCAGTGTTTTGTACTAAACCCTGTTCTCAGGATAGAATAACAGGGCAAAAGGCTCCTTCAGAATGACCCTTCTGCTGAGCTATGGTGAAGCTTACAGCAGGTTCTGCTGTGAATGCTACAACCAAGTATGCTATGATGTATCTCCCACAGACAACAAAGTCACCTTTGCGCTGTCTGGAAAGCTTCCATCATGCTCTCACATGGGAGAAGTGCCCCCGACTCAACCTTCTGACTGCAGCGTCTGGAAAGACAGTATGCCCCATCACTTTCATGCCATTTTGGTTTTGTTCTTTTCTGAGCTTCATTCTAACACACTTTTCTATATTAAATTGCTTCCCTGCCTAGCAATTGTCTCCCAGTTGTGATTTTTTTCTAATTACTGGGGCAATTTGAGTAATTCTACTTCTTTCAACAGGTTCTGCAATTTGACAGTAGAATCTGATTGCGACCAAATGCACCCGTGGTTATCTATCTAGCAAACTATGTGTTTGCTTTGGGAAGGTAAGTTGGAGACCTGGTATGCTTGTCTAACTGTTTAAAGCAATACTGAGCACCAAAAGAACGCTGCAATCTTTCATTAGAAAATAATGCAGTGGCTGGAAGGGAAAAATTGCTTTTCCTCATTCTTTATTTTAGATTTATGCAAAAACTGCACCAAAACTAATGAAGAGAGCCCAGCCATGAGATCAAATTTAGAAGTGTCCCATAGCAAACAAAGGCTATGAAAAAACCCAATTTTCCTTAGAAAGACTATTGGAATATCTGCATTTAAGGCTTACTAAGCAGTACAGTTCCAAAGAGGGCATTTTGATGTCCAAGCCACGTGCCCTAATGTTTCAAACCAAATACTAAATAAATTATTAAAGCTGTGTGGGCTGCTTATTTCCAAAATAAAATACAAATCATATATGACATTTCAAACTTTTCTATATAGTCTGTAAAGAGAGGTAAGAAGAACACATACTTGCAAAACAGGCTTGTTCGGTGCTTATAAGACTGACCTATCAATAGTGGAAGTCATTAAAAACACACATCTTCCACATGATGATTCAGGAGAACATTTGTGGCTTAAAACATCTAAAGATTAATACTGACAAAAAAACTAATGGCTGTCTCAGTTTCTCCTGGCATTCGTTCTCCAAATCCCTTTGGCCAGTGAAGTCACCTGTAACGTACGCCCTGTTTAAGCTGTCCCTAAGATGTTTAACTTGATTATGGTAGTGTTAGACTGCAGCGATTTTGGTTTGCTGGGTTTTTTATTGAGGTAGAGACAAACTGGCTCCTCTGCTTCTTTCTGTAACAGAAAGGACAGTATCTGGTAAGAGTTCTGTTAGTGTTTTCAGGACTTTATAGCTAATGAAAGTTAATTTACAATAAAGCAGTTCTTGGGTTTCTCTAGTTTAAGATTCATCCTTGTTTAAATTAAGAAAAGATTGTAAGAGCTCTTCTACACATTGGACATATTTTCTGTATGTGTGGTGATAATATCTTTAGAAGTTACTAAGAATGTCCAGAGCTCAGCAAGGGTGGTAAGAAACAAGCTTTACTAGCTCATCAGAGCAGGGAAAACAAAGACTATTATAGAGTATATTCATGCCACACTAACCTAGATGTTCTATATGCTCTCTGGATAAAATTCTGCTGGCGCTGGAGACTTTGTTTAAGTATATGACAAGTGCCTAAAATACTTATGGTTGTTACAGTGCCTTAGTTTTTATTTTACAATGCACATAAATTCCATATATTAACTTCACTGATATTTATAAACTTATAAACATTATGATTCTTAAGTATATGATTAGCACAAGCTCTATGTGTAGAATTTAACAAAACTAAGCTATGCTTTTAATTGTTATCGAATTCTGAGATTTATGACAGTTTGGGGTTTTTTTGAGATTTATTATAGTTGTTTCTAAGTGCTCACATTCAGAAAGCCAGAACAAGGGAGCTATATATATGGAGGGAATGACAAAATATTCACTTGAGAGTTTTCTTCTTGGTTTTTCAGTTTGTTTGCCCGTGCTCCCCATTTTATAGGAATTCCTACCCACATTTTTGGGTTGGATTTTCTGAACTAAGTTGATGTTCTGTATTGAAACACATGTGCTTTCAGGGAGTCCCTGAATGAAATATAAATCACAGCAGACCATCTGACAGATGTGCCATTTTTTCCCTTCATGAAAAACTAGCTACGTAGACAGATGTAAGCAGAGGCACAGCCTGAAATTTCCAAGACTGTTTCAAAAAATAGCTCTAATCATTAAAGTTTTGGTAAGTGTTTCATGCAGGTACTTAAAATACATGATGAAGCTCTCACCTAAATTAAAGTTTATTGTTATGTTGCTGGAGGAATATGTAAAAAAAGTTCATGAGCTGATGGACAGGAACACTCTCTTACGAACCTTTGTAATATGGCTGGTCAAAAGCGTTCCATTGAAAGTAATTTCCAACAGAAAACTAGTGTTTACAAAATGTTCTGGGGCCCAAGATTGCTGTTTTGCTGTCTTTCAATCAAAAGATTAGCATTAAAAAAAAAAAAAATCCCTAAAATCCAACTTACACACACACAATTCACTTTGCTTAGCAGCATACAGAGACACTAAACTCTTAGTCGATGACCTTTTGGCACATGTCAGCATTGTTTCCTGTAGTTTTCTTATAGCTACTGTTTTGCTAACTTTTAAATTTTAATCTAAACCTAGTTTATCAACTGGCTGTTTACTGCTAAATAAATAGAAGAAACTTTGTCCTCAGTCTTTAAAACATATTTGCAAAACTTTTGGAATGGAAGAAGCTTTTGCAAAAAGCAAGAGAATAGTTTGCTCATCACATCCATGATGACTAAAATAAGAAGTTAATTAGGTTAGATTCCAGCATGAAAAAACTTGGATTAGATATTATGAAGAACATTTTGATGATAAAGATATTGAAAGCAACAGAATAAATTGCTGGGGAAAACTGTTGCTGCCGTCATGGGACACCTTTATTAATAGGTTCGATAAACATCAGCCAGGAATGACAAAGATAAAACTGACCTTGTGTGAGGCAGAGTGCCAGACTAGACTTCTTGGGATACTTTAGAGGTTTACTATTCTATGATGCTATCCCCATAGCTGTGTGTGTGTCGTGAGTAGTTTCGCAGCTGTCAATGGGACAACTCGGAAATGCTAACCTCTCTTGAAACTCTCCACGGTCAGAATATTTACATCTGCAGTTTGCATCAATCGAAATGATGAAAAACCATATGTTTTTGTAGCACTTTGTGTTTTGCCTTTTAGGTTGTTTACCATCTGTTCTCTAGCATAAGTAGCTCAACATATGTTTTACAGTTTGAAGAGATGTTTCTTACAGGTATGGGAAAAGGTCAGATTATCTTTTTCTTGGAAAATTTCTTTCGCTTTTTAAAGCTGCATTTTTACATAAAAGTAGTGTCCAGCAGAAGGAACACGTAAACCAATATATTCTCAAACATTAAATAGCCTATTTTGAAAAATTTTAAGTGAAATTTGGAGAGCTTTGAGGGTTTTAGGATTTCTGTGTTTCAGTTTCCTGTTACTTCTCTGGTTACCAGGGAGCTGAGAAATGAAAAACCTAGAGGAACCCAAGAGTTATTCAGCGTCCCTGAAGCGTGAGAGGCAATTCATTAGGAAGTGCAGAAGCCTGAAACTTGTTACCTTAACAACCCTGGGGACCCGCTCCTGATGGGGCTCCCATGGATTTTCAGCTCCAGGTTTTCAGGCCTTGCGTCCTGCTGTAATTAACACCCGTTTGATCGACATCTGAAACAAACAAACCAGCCAGTCAAGGTGTTCCTCCCCCTGCACGTCTCTGCCCCTCACCGGCTCCGTGTGGCGCTCCTTGGCTGGACGACATCTCTTTCAGGAGCTGCGTACAGAGGGTGACAGAGCTCCTGCCCTGGCCGTTCCCCGCCCTGCCCCTGCTGCAGATGGTGTGACAGTGGCAGCAGCTGCCCCACGGCGGCCATTTTGTCTGCCCTGAGGGCTGTGAGGACCCTCTGAGGGGACGGCAGGATCCAGCCGGCTGCTGCTAGTGGCTGCTCAACGAGAGCTCTGGGGTGAAAGACACCGCCTGTTGCTGCTGCCTGCCACAAATCCCTCCAGTCGCTTTGCCCTGAGGTGGGTCATATCACGCTGTGAGAGCCTGCTGTGACTGTTAGCTCCACTGTCGCTGCTGCTGCTACATGGCCCTGGCCCGGTGGGGGTGGCCTGTCTCCGGTCCCTGCCCGGCGGCTGCGTGCCTGGTGGTTTGCCCACGGTTCAACCCTCGCCACACCAGATCCCCAAACCTTGTATAGATTTGTTAATCCCTTGCTGTTGTTTGTTCGTATAATATAATTTTTGTTGTTATTAAAGTAGTTTTAGTGTCCAGAACTCAGCTGAGGCCTCGCCCACTTACTTTATCTTTCCCTTTTCTCTCTCTTTAACCCTTTCCTCCCGGAATGGAGAAGGGGCTGATTGGAGAGAGAGAATTTGTCCTGTGGTTTGGCCCCGCCTCAGCCAAACCGGTGACACCTTGTGACAAGAAAACTTGAAGTACCTAGTCGTAGGACAGTCCACAGAATAGGACTGCTCTTGAGACACGTCAGGGAAAGCTTGAAATGACAGGCTCTGGGACAGGGTTGCTCTGGAAAGCAACAGAGTCTTTAGAACCATCTAATTGTATGAGCCCTCCATCCTCCACTCATCCGGCGTGATGAGAGTAGGCTTCTGGAACTATCGCTTTCTTGCCTCTTATCACAAGTTTCTTGAGCTTGTTTTCACAATTTTCATAATTTCATGTTTTTCAGTGAAAATCTGCTTTTACTCGGAAAACAGACAAACAGGTTTGTATTCAATGTTGCTTAAAGCTCTGTATGTAAATCTTCTAGAAGTAGTTTGTAAGGAAAAGCAAAGTTGAAAAAAAAACCCCCACAAACCAAAACTGAATCTATTTGCCTACAAAATCAATGTTATTTCCTATACTAGGTCTGCTTCATAGTTCTGCCAATTTTCATGGGCTTGCAGTCACAGGTTTCTGGGTATTTTCAAATTTTGCTTCTCTGTTGCTGTGTGGAAGATCCATGCCAGCAACACATGAATTGACTAACAAACTGAGTGTATATTGGAAAGAGTTTCTTTGTCAATACACTGTGTACTGCCAAATGTAAAAATGTCAAACAAATGGAAAAATAAAAAGAAAAGAGAATTCTTGTTTAATCTGTTAGAGTTAATATAGTTTCAGTTGTTCCTTGCACCAATTGCAGGTAAACTGTTTCCAGGCAAAAATTATTTCAATTGGCAGCCTTTCTTCAATATTACGTGAATTTTAACACAATGAAAATTAAATAAACTAGGTTCAAATTATAAACTGTCAAAGTGAATTCATTAAAGAGTAAATTGACTAATTTCCTTCAACCCTGATATTTTCTTCATATTTGGGTTGTTGTTGTTAGGGTGTTTTCATTGTGTTCTTAAAGCACAATTGGATGACATGGGTATAAACTGCTTAAATGTTTATGATATGGTGTTTAGCTTAGTTGTTACAATCGCATAATACATAAAAACATCGTCTACTGTTTTTGGTAAAAATAGAGCCCTGCCTATTTTGATTAATGAATAAATTTCTTGGATGAGAGACCATCTGGAAACCCATTCAGAAATACAAGAAGGAGATAGTGAAAGGTCACAAAGCAGAAGATAAATTGCCCATACATAAAACAGAGAAAAGGAACCTGAAAATCCTCAACCCAATTGTATTCTGACATTCAATAAAGTCTGACTTGCAGGTTTATTCTCAGTTCTTGATTTACAAAAGTAGCTCTGGATTTTTTTCTTTACTGTATACTCAATATAGGACCTTCATTTTCTTCTCTTCTTTCCAATCTAAAGCTCAATGACTGTACCAGTTAACTCTGACTACCTTGACACATACTCATTGATTTCCTTATCTGCTTTATCTGTTGTGGTGCTCCTGAGACACCAGATTTTAGATGTTACCGATCCTACAAGATCTCTTCAACGTTTATGATTCAGGTTTTTTGTTCACACCCCAAATTCACATCTGTTTTTACACTGTTGGGATGATTTTTGAAGAGTATGCCCAGTTTGACTTTTAGTGAGCTTATCTCCCTCAAAATCCTTATAGAATGCTTTTCATAATGTAGTCTTTCTGTTTACTTGTTCTCAGATTACTGTTACTGTTCTCACATATTGGGCATCATGACTCCCGTTTGTTCTACATCTTGGTGTCCAAGCCATAAAGTTTTGTTTTTCACTTATATTTTTCAGGTATTGTTTTCCTTAATTTCTCTTTCTCCTTAGTGCTTTATGCTACTTATCTACTGATTCATGCTCTAATGATTCATCCTTACAGAACTTCTCAGGGAATGTCTATGTTGTAATCTAACTCTGTAATACAATATATAATTTTTTACATACCTATGTCATTTGCACAAACAATATTTTTATGTAATTTTCCTGTGTTTTGATTCTATGTGTGCTTCCCATCTCATCAATCCCACCTGAGTGGTCCTTCCTTTTTGCTGAAGTTCTCCTGGCTTGAATCCGTAAGTAAGTATGGGTCAGGATAAAAGTAGCTTTTTCTTCAAATTAGCTTCTTTTCATTCTAGAAATAGACTTCTTCAGCCCCTAGAACTGATTTTTTTTCTCTTTTCTCCAGCTAGCTGCTAGGCAGGGTGATGTGATAGTGCTTTCCCTGCTTTTTTATTTCACTATTCTAAAAAGAACATACAGTGAAATTATATCCAAGATCAAGTAAATAAACATTTGAATATTGAGAAGACAAAGCTTTTTGTAATTCTTTGCTGAAGTTTGGAAAGTCTGCAGGAATCCAACATAACGTGATAGATTTGGAAGATTCTTAGAACATATCCTTCTTATACCTGCTAAGTGTTCTAATTGTTTCATTATTGGGATAAAAAATGTGTCATCTCTCTGAGAACATAGGCAGAGTTTATGAAATATTTGTTGTTAAAGACATGCTGTACCACTACCTATAAAATAACCACAGAGATGCAGTTTTGGAAATGAGGCTGGCTTGGGTGACCACAGGAGATACATTGATATTAGTCATTCTGCCGGTGTTCACAACTTTCCTCACTTTATTGATTCTGTGCTGACGGGGGGAAAAAAAGGTCAATCTATCTGTTTTTCATTATGAAAATCAAAGAACAACATGAAAAAACACTTCTCTGGTTTTTTTTTTTCATCTTACTAGATCCATGACGTGCCTTTCTTCACTGGCAGCTTTAATGACAAGAAACTTGATTTGACTGTTATAAGCCAAGCTAATTAGACAAACAGATCTTAGGTTTCTGTAAGTCAATATTCAGAACAACTTAGAATATATTTAAACAATCTAGACATAAAGGTCAAGTTACAATATTAATTCTTTCTAGGTAGGTACAATATATTAAAATATATTTTCCTCTCTGTTTGAAAAGTTGGAGCATTGAAATAACATCAAGATACTTTTGTCAATTATCCATCTACACCAAATGAACAAAAAGGCAGTTTCGTGTAGTGCATACTTTCGTGCATTTTAATGAGGTGAATTTCTTTCTGTCAGACATAAGAAATTGGGATTGTTTAGCCGGGAGAAAAGGAGGCTGAGGGGTGACCTTATCACTCTCTACAACTACCTGAAAGGAGGTAAGGGTCAGTCTGTTCTCCAAAGTAACAAGTGATGGGAGGAGAAGAAATGGCCTCAAGTTTCGCCAGGGGAAGTTTAGGTCAGTTATTAGGAAGAATTTCTTTACGGAAAGGGTTGTGAAGCACTGGAACAGGCAGCCCAGAGAAGTGATTGAATCCCCATCCCTGGAGGTATTTAAAAGACATGTAGATGTGGTGCTGAGGGATGTGGTTTGGTGGTGACTTGGCAGTGATGACCCTGGGTTAGTGGGTTGGACTTGAAGATGTTACAGGTCTTTTCCAACCTAAACGATTCTACAATTCTATGAAATTCAGAGAAGTGACCTCTCAGTAGCTTCTTTAAGTGGTGGTAATATATAATTCATCTGTAAGAACAAGGACTTGTAGACACTCATCATAGGACTTTAATAAAGAATATACCTGAATACGTATATGATACGACGAAGTACTATAAGTACATTGCTCTGAGTGCACAGGCTGATGTTTTATATTGAGTTCTAAATTTGTGAAGTATTATTTTTCCTTCTTTTCATAAAATTTGGGACATTTATTTGTGGATTAGGTGGTGGTGAATTCAATTTCTTCTCATGGAACTGAATGCAGTATAGGGTAGTATATAAAAACAGATGGAAAATCTTCTGTAGATGTCTTGCACCAAGTGTTACGCTTTCATCCACCTCTGAATAATAATATCTTTATTGTTCTGTGTGTTACTGTTCGGTTTGACTGCACTGGTGAAATTCCTGAGATTGTTTGTCAGTTTTAGTACGAAGTAAATGTTGCTTAGATGCTCCAAATCGATTATGTTCACCCTCAGGCAATTTTACAATAACCTATTGCAGATTAAAATCACAAAATACTATGTCACCTCCGGTCCTTATTAAGATAATTGACCCTCCTCCTGAATTAATAATCTACAACCTGGTTCCTTAAATACGCTTGCTACTAAGTATTTCTCCTAAAGTCGAAATGGTGACATATTTTGATGAGATAATTGAGCTTGTTTGTCTTCTTATTCAGTTAAACAACCTGGATTAACAAAAGCATATTGCATAAAATTCACCAGAAAATTGTGGAAGGCCCCACATTTGCCAGGGACATTTTTAATAATTTCTAAGTTGATTTTTTCATCATCCTTCTGCTATTCAAAAGAAAATTTACAGGCGAAAATCTAAGCTATTCAATGTTCATTTATAATTTGACATTCTAAATTTATTGTCTCTGAAACAAAGTTTTTTCTGTGGTAGCAGGATACCTTCTATATTTTCTCATAATTAGTATGTGTTTACATGAATTTTTAAATTATTAGCAAATTATTTAAATATGAATTAAAATTAAGCTGCTCTTGGATAATTTATAATTTCTAATAGAGATGATGATTTTCAGAATGCTTGAATTTCTCTCAGTGTGGAGATTCATGCACATTTCTAGATAGGTGTACAGGAAATAGGCTTGTTTTGCTTTTATATTACCTACCCTTTCCAGATGAATTCTGATGAAATGAACAGGCAGAAGCCTGTATGAGAAATTTGTTTCCTTCATTAAAGAAAGCATTTTCCAACTGGTTGTCATCTTCTGTACCCCATTGTTGGCTCCTCATATTCACTTTCTACCCCCCTTCCCTTATTTTTATCTTTCTCCTTGTTCTAGTGTTTTGAGTAAATGTATATTTTCTTCAGACATGGCAGACAAATGGGCTGGCTCCAGCATTTTGTTTGAAAACAAGAACCTATTAATTCCTTTTTACTTTTCTCCTAATTAAATAGAGGGGAGGTTTGCTTTATTTAAAGCAAAGACAAGCATACAGTGAATTGATCAAATGGAAGCCAGCTACCATGAGCAAACTCTAATCAAGATCTTACTAGAGTGAGGAACTGTAAAGGAGTTCTCTAAGACTAAATATCTGCTGCCTTCACCCTTTAAGTACCACCTTATTCTTTACTGTAAGTGCACCTGCGCTTGTATGGTGAGTCAAAGATGTTCTGTGAACTTCACACTAAAGGCCTGACTCCACATTGCTTACGTACATAAGTAGCCCATAGGGAGTCAGATAGGATATTGGCATGAGGAAAGTTGTTGAAATTCTAACTTCAGGTTTTAAAGCCTTTATAAGGCATACAGAAAGTATTCTATAAAAATGTACAATATCCAAACAGAAAAAGTTGACAAGAAAAACCTTGAATACAGAATTTTTTCATTCTTGACTGTGTTTTTGCATTACTGATGCAGCATCATGATTTCTTTTTAACTCGGAGAATGACTTTACATATATAATTTGCATATGCTGACCTACTGGGTAACTGGGCATATCAGTCAATGTCTGCTGTCAATTTCATGTCACTGCATCACACCTAGAACCTAGATCAAAACCCCTGGGTGTTAACACATACATCTGCTATTCTAGAGCTATGTAGCAGTCCTGTCAACATACTTTTACATTCTTTTACAATGGTACTGTATCTTGGTAACAACCTCTTGCACCAGCCAGCTACACAGAGAAATAGTCAATAAAAGACCATTTAAAATAATATATAAAATATCGTCAAAACGGCTAAAGGCATTGAAAGAGTTCAAATGAATTCTCTCAGCAACCAGCTGCTGAGTAAGTCCAGTATACTAGTAAAAATTCTTTATCCTTCCTGACTTTAAAGTACTTAGCCTTTTTCAGGACTATTTCTTGAGAATTTATTACTTTCTCAAGCTCCTGCAGTGGTACTAAATTGAGCCTTCTGTATTTGTTCAAAACACTACCCCAGAAAACAAACAGTGATTATAAAATGCGCAGATCGAGACCTCTGAAAAATATCCACAGTTGCCCATGTTAATTTCCGTATTCACCGAAGTGGATAGTCATCCCGTCCACCCTTGAAAAAAGTCACACATCAAAAAGAGGCATCATTCACATAAAGCAATGTCTGAAATATCTCCTGAAAACATTTTGGTTGCTTTTCTGAAGCCCAGTTAGCAGAAAGCTTTGTCTTGCAAAAGTAGAGATTTTCTGGAATAGAATTTGCTAACAAGTCATAGTTATTGTAAAAAACAGGTCAAAAGTCATCGTTCCATTACAATCAATAACAAAGCTTCCCTTTACTTCACTAAAGCCAAAAACTGCCACAATGCAATTGCATTAACATGATACTTTATTTTCCTGAGGTTGTATTACATACTTCTCAACATCTGTATTTCTTATGTAAGTTTTTCACCTTAAGCATAGTTCTAGGTCTTTATATAGCATAGGAAATGACAATCTGTGTAATCCATCAGAACTTAGGATACTAGAAAGCTAAAACTTTGGTAAAGCAAGCAGGTGAATCTGCCAAACTCCTTGTTAATTCTTAACAAAGTGTTCTAGTGATACTTCTTTCCTGTAAGTAAGGTATTTCTCAGAATATTGTATACTCATTCCTATATCTTTAAACTCTTACTGGATTTCATCAAGGTACATTTTTAATTTACATATTGCTGTTTCATTTTTCTCACTTCTAAGTTGGTGATTGATTTTAATGAAATTCTCCCTGGGCTCAGGAAGTTATTGATTTTTTGAATAACAGCAGTAAGTTCTTTGCCATTCTCGTTCTCACCAACCACCAAAGTTCTAGATGTCTCAGGACTGATTCCATTCATGATTAAGTCAAGGCTGTCATTCCTTCTATGGAAATGCTTTGTACAGATAGAAAATGAGAAATTCCATGAGGTTAAAAAAAAAAAAAAAAAAGAAGCAGCAGAAATAATATATTATTGCAGTCTCTGACACTTTTTATCTGTTTTCCTCAGGGTCTCTCTTTTTAATATGTATCCACAGAGCCTGCAACCTAAAAAGTTGAAAGATTATCCTGCAAGGCATAACAAAATGCTCAAGAGTTAACTATTATTGTGCTTATTTTGCATATAGGTAAACAAAAGCTAAACCTATTTAGTGACTTCCCTGAGATGTTCTATAGTGGGATCACTTCACCAGAATGAGAGAGCTGAAGTACAGATCCATGGCCTGTTTACTTTATTACAGATGTAAGCTCCTGCCAACTGCGGTACCTCCAGTCTTTCTGATCCTACCCATGGATCCAGAAGCTACGCATAATCTGACCATAGCCGCTTTCCCTGCATTAGACCAGAAATCATATTACTGTGGGATAAATCAGTTTTACCACTCTGCTCAGATAGAATATTAATCAATCAGAATGAATAAATTTATATATAATGATATATACAACCTCTAGGAGTTAAGGATACAGCTTTATTCCATCACAGACTGATCCAAGGATTAAGCAAGCCATGCCTTGGACAGTATAAGACTAGGAGATTTTCAAGATAAAACATGAATGTTTCACCAAGGTTCCTCATGGGCAAAAAAAAAGTATGGGTCAACTGCAGTCTTTATCAAAAAGGCTGGTATCTCATTTCTCTGAATGATGTAAACAAAGTTGACAAAGCTTTGTGTGTCTGCTCTTCGACTGGCATAGAGTCCTGTTTATTCTGTAGGTATTGCTGTCTGAGAGGTGTCTTCTGGATTGTGTTTTTTAACACCCTGTCATAGAAACTCTTTTGTGAACTGACCTAGCTAGTATCATATTGTATGTACTATGCCTAACAGAATGAGGCTCAGCCTTTTGAGTGGCTTATAGGTTTTGATGTGAAGCTCTGAGAGTGATCTTCTGAGAGTCAGGGGACTTGTGGAGGGTGTCCTCAGAAGTACTCAAGTTTTTTTGTACTGAACGACTCCTTTTTAGAGTTTGCATCATTTTGAAGTTATGGTACAAATCACATACCAAGTTATTTTTGTCTTTTGTCATTTTCATTGTTTTCAGTTAGATAACAAAAGAAAAAGGGATGTTTTTTAGAGTAGTGTTAACACTTCTTAACTGCAGGACACTGAATACTGGCAATTCTTTCTCTTACTCAGCAGGCAAGTCATTTCCCAATAAAATAATGTCTAACTAGAACACCACTTACAAGCAGAATGGACTAGATAGGATATTAAATATCCATTTAAAGAATATACATGTTTGTATGAAACAGGATACCACTTGCTAACTGTTGGTCACTATATCCAAATTCTAATATAATGAACTGGTGTATATTATAAGAAAACCGGTATGCATATTTTATTATCACTTATAAGAAAGGAGATCTACTCTGCAAATTAATAGATTTAGGTCCAGAATTTGAATATGCTCTGAGGTAAAGTATGGCTCAATAATGGTGAATTTACCTGACAGGAAATACTTTAACTATACTGGTAAAATTACAAGAATTAATTACACCTGTAGTATTTCAACTTACTAGAAAACAGCTGAAGAAATAAAAAGTAACTCTAGGATAGGATTGCGTAATAAAATGGAGTATTTTCTGCTTTCAGACAGAGTATCTGGGCTCTAACAGATACTTTTTCACAAATTTTGGGTGGAATAGAAATCTAACTAGAATAAATTAAAGATTTTTGGTCCTTATATGGGTTCATATAAGACTGTCTACATAATCTAGATTAAGGGTGTTGTGGATGCTTATCTTTGATTTACAGTCTGTAACTCATCTAAGTTCTGGTTCATGTAGGTATACTCTGAACTCAATGTAAAAGAAATAAAAAAGTTCGGCTGTCCCACATAAATATTTAATCCACTGTAGTCAAGTCAAGGACACAGTGATAACAGGCACAAGTATACAAGCCTTTGATTTTTCATGCCATATTAATACAAGAGTCACTACAGTTGATTTAATTTGAATATTTTTAAATATGTATTTTTCAGGAGCTTTGAGAAATGGGTGTTTGTCCTTTTTTCTTACACTGTATCATAGATTTTTATTAGGCAACTACTTTTTTCTGTGTTTATGCATGACTGAATTGTTTGGAAATTCAGATAACTTCAGTGCTTTTCCTTGTAATAACATATTTTCTCTCCCTGAAGGCATCTTTTATATTCCTTGCTTGGTTTTGCCCACCAGATAGTCACTACATGATTTTCAGAAATATCTTATAACTGCTTCTAAATCTTTTTCTTCCCAATATTATTTCAGACATTGTTATATAGCACTAAAATTTCATTTATTTTCTCACTTTACTGTCTGTTGAAAGTGGAGGAAAATGATGTGGCATTTGAAGCTCAGTTTCATCTGTGTTTTGGTACAAGATCTCATGGAGTTAAATTTTTTCTGTGAGTCAGGGGTAGGCAATATGTAATCAGCCATGAAGTTTGTGTTTCCCAAAGCTGCTTACACTGAATAATTCAATATTTGAGCTTTAATGATATTTGAATAGGAATTTGTATGCAGGCTTTACAGTCGATAGATGAAAGAAGGCAGATAAACTTTTGATTTCTGGCTGAATCATTAGCATCTGAGATCATTTTCCAGCCCACTGTGGGGTCAGCCCTCCAAGAGACTAACACTCATTGTCCTGCCTACAATGACAGGTGACCTGCCCTACCTCGATAGGTCGTGCACAGTCTGCAAAGCTTCTCACAGCTTTTCTCTGAGGACCTGAGCCACATAATCCTCACGGTGGCAGGACCATCATCACTAGATGTCTACCTCCAGTAAGTAATCATGTACCACCTGATGAGAGTCAGAGAAAAATCCCAAAGAGTTCAGGGCTGGTGTTGCTGAGGGGGAACTCCCGCTTCAGCTTAAGCCTCCATGCCATGAGCCCTGGCTGTGACTAATGAGGCACTGGGGCTGTCTCTTGGGAAAAGTGCTGTGGAACACAGCTTGTCTTTAGCTGGGGGAGGACAGACTGTACCCATCACAGCTTGTCAGTGCCAGATGGGAGGGAAAGGAGTGTGGGAAGCCAAAACCAGCCCAGAACATAGGAAACATATTTCAGAAATGCCGGCGCAGGGATTTTTTGCCTACACCAGAACCATCTCTGGGCCGCTCTCCACAAACAGGGTGACGGGGATGAGAGGGATCCACAGTGGCTGTAATAGGAAGAGGTAGAATTCTTATTTGCTGCAGTGCTTGAAGTGAGGCTTTCCTAGCAATGACCCCTCAGCTTTCTTTAATCCCTGGAGCTGGAGCTGCAGTTACGCCCAGTCAAGCTCAGGCACACGGGTAGCAGGCATGGTGCAGTGCCCTGCCTTGATGTGCCATCTAAAGCAGCCCTGCTGTGAGGCTGTGCCAAGTACCACTGCCCATGGTTGCTCTGGCAGTGGGTTGAGCCATGCCCACCTACCCTGGAGCTCCCAAAGAGCTGGTGGGTGGCAGCTCAGCAGACAGGGACTAGGGTGAATGTTTTATTCTGATTGTGACAGTCATGTGCAACAAGAAACCACAGGCATCAGTTGCCCTCACAAAATTTAGCTTAGTGCTGGTCTGTTGTGTGTCCAGATAACTCCTGAAAGGGGCCTGGGTGGTGACAGTAGTTTTCACCCTGGGAACTCTGACGGACTGTGCTGGCATGCTGAGTCCTTCAGAATCAGCTCAGAATCCTGTGTACTTTAAAAAAAAAAAAAAAAAAGTAGAATGTATTGATGTGAATCAGGCATCTTGAAATAAACCTTAATTCAAGCCAGTGAAAGGCAACAGCCATTTCAAGAATATCAAAGAGCTCCAAAATTTAAGACTGAAAGGAAAGCATCCTCAGATTCAAAAGGTCTGTCCTTACTGCCTCAAGATACCTTGTAGAGATACTTACCTCCTCCATGCTGTCAGAGACTTGCAGCATTTGCAAAACTTAGAGCTCAAGTCCAGAAAGTCTCATCAAAACCTCCTGAAAAGAGCCTTCTACTTCCCTTCATCTCTCAGAAAATGCAAATATTTTTGGCATATCATATGCTGTGGTCTCTAGGTGGTAATAAGATTTTTTTAGCCAGACTTTACCTGATGGGCAGAGGTGAAAAGTGAAACAGGTTTTCCCCTATGTAGGAAGAAAAAATTATGCATGAATCATTTTCATGCTGCAAACTTGGAATTTTAGATCAACTTTAAATTAACAGCCTTACTTAACATAATGCCATAAATGGGATTAATGAATATAGATCATTATTAGTTGCTGATTGAGACTAGACACAAGAGTAGTCAACCACGCAGGCGATGTAGTGAAGTTTGGGTGATAATGGGACTATGATGGCTGATAGCCATATCTAACTTGAACAAATACTATGACATAGAGTTGCAACTGTTAGTGTGGAAATGATTGTAAAAAAGCTTTTTCACAGGTCAGATTTTGCCAGCCAGATCAATCGTAAATACTAATTTATTCTTTGAGTTAATTCTGTCCCAAAGTGGATAATAAACACAAATTTAAGATTGAAAAGGAAGAATTATTGCCATACCTATCTTCCTAAACAATTGATCTGTTTAAACATAGAGGAAAATAGTTCTCAATTTTTTATAAAAATCATTCAGATTTAAATCTGTGAAACAAATTGGAATCTGAAATAAATATTTCTGATGAGCCATAATGCCAAGATTCACACTTTTCATTATGACATGTATGTTTAAACTTTTGGTTGAGTTGGTGGTATGTTATCTCCAGGTTATGAAAGATTCAGGAAGAAATGAGAGGAGCAGTCCAAACTCCTGCATTATCTAAAGTATACCATACACTGAATTTCTAATAGATTTTCTCTCCAAGGGTCTTAATCCCAGCCTCTTTCTGGGGTAGTCTGAAAAGAACAAGATAGAATCTGCTTATCATCCTTTCCCCCTGAAAGCACAGGAAAGGTAAACAAGAAAGGCAACTCGTCAGCACTGAGACAATTACTTCTGTTTCTAACATCACAGCCTAACATTGATAAAAGATTTTTATGAGGGATTTTTGTATCCAGATTAGAAGAAATCAGCAAGTGTGCTTGGGCATTCTGCTATCTAGATTTCATGTCATTTCCTGTGTCCTTATATATCTAAAGGCAAAGTTATTTCACCTCAATTTCACACTGCTTGGAAAACCAAACCAAAACAAAAACCCCAACAAAACCCCTTATTGATTTTTTCTGGGCTCTGTTAATTTCCATTTACCAGAGTAAACTATGAGAGGAGATGTAGAGCTACCTTGTCTCAATGCTAGCAGTGGCAGGTATTATACCAAGAGGGAAGAAAATATCTTTCCCACATAGCTATAGTTTATGTTCACAGATAGCCCCTTTTGTGCAAAGCACAGTGTTGGTCACACTCTGCAAACTGGTGCAAAAATGTTAGATAATAGACCTTTCATTCAGTGATATTCCCCAGAACAGAAATGTACGCTCTCAGAAAGGAGAGATATCTTCTCTGTTTGATAGCACAAAGGTAAAGGAAGAGGTAAAGTCATTAGACTTTTGCTCATAGAACAATCTTTTATAAAATCAGGAACAATCATCTGGCCAATTTTTTGCTCATTTTGAAAACTGTCCTGTCTTTTTTTTCTCTGAAGGTCATAACAATCTCCAAAGCATCTTCCTCACTTAGATGCTTAAATCCTATTGAAAGGTGATAGGAGTTCCTAACTTAGCTTTCTTTCAACACTAGAGATTCCACTTAAGCAAACATCAAATGAATCCAATATTGTCTTTGCTTTTCATTTAAGACTTGTTTTTGGAAAAGAGACATGGGCAAAGATAACTCCATAGAAAATTATTTTTTTCTTTTCCCTCAACTCAACAATTTAACATGATCACTTTATCTAGAAAATCCAACCTATTTTATTTTGAAAGGTGAAACTAAACAAAAATGCATCAATAGTACGTGATTTATGGACAAAATACTGTTCAAAATAACCATGTATATGGCGGGACCATATACATATCATCTACACCCTCACATAAGGACTTGAGAAGTCCTCGCCAAGCAGAAGACCAAATTCATAGTGTGTCTTTTTACTAATTCACGTGAAAAGAAACAAGAAATAGAGAAACTGATAGAACCACTTTGTAGCAAATAGTACTTCCAGGAGCAGAGTACACCTTTAAAAACAAGAATAAGAAAATAAATTCACCATATTATTATGACTGTAACAAGAAACTCTTCTGTCTCCAGGGTAAAATCACAAGCAGTGACTTCATTCATTCTCCTACCTACCAAGAAAACCTTCCCACTGAATTCACTTACTTTTTTCTTAAATAAGAGTGAAATATTTATACGGAATGCATAGATGACCAGACGGTACATGCTCAGTCAAATAAGGAAGAAAAATTTGAACATATCTCAAGGGCATACTACGATATATCTATGAATCTTTTCTTTAATGATATGATAATCCACAGGCTAAATGTAAAAATCCTGCAGTCATTTCTCAGCCCAAACCTCTTCTGATTTCTGTTCAGAGCTGCAACTTGGGAAAAAGTACAAAGCTTGGGTCTAGGATCTGTAAATCAAATGACAAGTCACAAAAATTTACTTTGGAAGCAGCCTTGTATGTATTCTAATTTGGCATACAGTGTTACAGCTGTCTTCATAAAAATGTCCCATTTTTCAGATTTATTGCATCTGCTTGATTTTTGTGTAAATGTTTTATTAGTGCAAATATGAGTATAGTATAGTGTAACCAATATAGTGCATTGTGTGTAGAGTGTGTAAGCAATATAGTGTAAATATGTTTTATTTAATGTAAAGATGTTTTATGTGAAGGAAAAGAAGCTATTTTGAAACATTATTAAACTAAATAAGTTTAACAACATAATGTGAATTTCAAAAATATATGTATTATCCATTATTTGCTCAGTAGGATAGAAATCCACAATCATAAACTAAATGAACTTAACAAATGTTTCTGTGGAAAGAAATCATAAACTAGTGATGGTATGATGTAAATGGTATGGAATAAGTGGTGGAATTACGCGGTTTGAGTTAGAACAGAACTCATTCTGTTCAGTGATTTCACTTTCCAGGTCGGTCTCTGCTCAGTGACGGCTCTTTCTGAAGTTAACGGCATATTTTTGCAGACAGTGTCAGCTTCTAGAAGTGATAGAGCTTGATGTTTACAGTCACTGCCAGGGTTTGGGGTGCAGAAAGGATCTTGCTTACACTTGCTCCTGTGCAGACCAAGGTCACTGCTAAATCCTGTGTGCCATGGTGGGGGTGCAGGAAGTGAGAGGCTGCACCTGCAGGGAGGAGCGGACAGGACGGGGAACCCTAAACTGACCAATCAGGTATTCCATCCCATAGATGTTATATTCGGTATAAAGCTGAGGGATGACATGGGTCAAGCTCTCTTCTTCAATGGCCAGTTTCCCAGGAGAACTCTGTCCATTCTGCTTTTGATCCCAATCCGTGCATTTCTGAATCCAGTTTCGGAATCCAGTTCCTGAATCCACTTCTCATCTGCCACTGAGTCCAGCCTGGGACTTCCCCAGGGTCTTCCCTGAAGCATCAGTAGTGATGGTGACATGATTGCCATTGGCAGCGGTCAGATTCAGTATTGGTATTGTGTATGTTTTTATAGATACCATTTTATTATTTTCATTAAAGCCGTTTAAGTTTTCTTTTCCAATCCATAAGTCTCTCTCGCTTATTCCCTTTCTCTTCCCCTTTGGGAAGGGAGAGGGTTTAATAGAGATCATCTGTCATTCGTCTAGTGGCTGGCCCAGCCCTAACCCTGACAAATGGATTTTTAAAAAATACCATTCCAAGGATGGTAATTTTGAAGAATGCTGATGATAATACGGAGTAGTAATAGAAATTCAAACTATTGTGTGTGAAGAATAAAGGATTTGCTTGTATGTTTAAAGATGCATTGAAACTAGGATAAAAGAAAATAAAACTGACACTTTTCAAACTAAATGCTAAGTTCTATATTTGATTTAGATTAATTCCTTTGATACAGACCAGATAATACACTTGAGTGAATTGAAAGAAAGAGGAAAATATAGAGTAAACACTTAAAACTATATCATTTTAAGAGAATAGCAGCAAGATTAAATAAAAAAGTGTTTGTATTATATGAAAATATCTATTTTCCATAAGCTTTACAAACACTCATGTAATTTATTTGTGTATGTAAGAATGGGTATTCTGTATTTTCCACAAGAAAGTACCTCTTATTTGAGCTGTTATTAGCCACTTTCTGTCTGCTTCACAAGAAATTGCTTTTTTGGAGCCTATTCCCACTCTGAAACTATGTAAACTCTGTGAATGCAAAACGTGTTTCTGTGAATTCATGGAAAATACTTTCATAAGGCTCAAGTTTCCCTTTGGAAAGATTTCTAAAGTGACCCATCTAACCAGCAAAGCTTTTTTGTATGCAGTGACTGGTAGTCAGTACTGAAAAATATATCACTTATTAAGATCTTTGAATTAGAAATGGATTTTTAAATGTCTCTGGTCCATGTTGGCGGTCTAAGATATGAGGGAAGTTTCTAGATACACTTAGTGGGTGTTTTGCTTCTTTGGTTTAGGAGCACAGTCTGCATTAGAATCAATTTGTATTTTGAAATAATTTAGACTTTAATCTGAACCTACAAAATAGGGTTTTGAAACCAAAATTCAATTGGCATTCAAGATGATTCTGAGAGTACTCCACTCTGGGGATATTCAAGAGATGTTAGGCATCTCAGTATGGGGGAGTTTTCTGAGATAACTAAAATAACTCACTGAGGACATAGTCAGATTCAAATCACAATGTGTTCTCTAACGGGCTTTGATGACACTTTGTTACTACCGGGAAGCAGCTCCTCCTATTTGGGGAATTCTCTGCCCCGAATTCTTTCTCGGAAGCAGGCCCTTCCAACAGGAAACAGCTGCTCCTTAGTTAACTAATTAATTAAATAAATCTCACTTCAGGAGGAGAAGCAGCTTACAGAGAATGTTCTCCCTCCTCTTCTACTCCCACTGATGCAGCAGTGATGAAAGGGTCATCGAGGACATCAAAGATCTGAGTTGAATTCTCTTCTCCAACAACATGAGCTCAAAACATTTACTCTCCTTGGTCCAAGCAATGAGCTGCCTCTCAGATAATGGACAGCTTCTCAGCTGTAGTCATTTGCAGGTATGTTGGAAACTGTTTACTTTCCATAATATTCATTGAGCCAGAGGGACATAAGAAACTGAAGATCGAGTCTGTAGGGAAGTGTTTTGAGTCATCCAGCATCAGGAGGGAAATCCTGTGTTTCACCTGCGCTTTGAGCACTTCTGGTTTGTTCTACATTAAGCAGTCATTGAGTAAAATACTGAAGTACTTATAAGACAAAGGATTGGAGCACAGCCTATATCCAGACTATACAGCAGACAGGAAAAAAGTCAAAGGTGTGTCTCATTAATGCATGTCAGTGTGGCTTAGATGTGAGAAATCTGCTGAGCTGCTCCGTCTGGACAAGTAAGTGCTTCTGAGCACATCAGTATGAAAACCTATAGGCTCTGTATCACTTCTACTGTTGAAAGTAACGAGAGTTATTGTTTAGAGACTTAATCATTAATATTATATGAACTTATCAGTTAGATGCTGGAATTTTGAAGATCTAAACTGAGAGCAGAGATGCCCTGGTTTTATGGGTTTGTTATTAAGCATCTCTGGAAATGTTTATCTACTATAGCGTAGCTTGGGGGATCTGTGTCTGAAAGTATTAGTTATTATAACTTATTATAGCTCTTAGGAAACTTTATTTTCTACCTTAACAGCTGATGCTGCATGACAACTGATAGAAAGTTCTTTCAGCTGCAAGTGTGATGTCTAGTCCCACTCAAAAGACATTAAACGCAACAAAATTCTGCTTACTCTTGGTCTTGGTTTTTTGGCTGTGTTTTGTTGATGTAGTTTCTGTTGTGTTTGTTTGGTCTGGCCTAAGTATTTGGTGATATTGCTGGTTTATAGCAGTTTAAGCATTTTCTGGTAATGTTTTTAAATCAGCTTTGTTCAAAACTGCCACATGAATTATGTTTGTGAACATAGAATAGAGAAATCATCAAATCTTTGATGATGTTGAATTAGATATACATTGTTATAAACAATGTCTCAGATATTAACCAAAGGAAATAGGTAACAAAACTGAGAGAATGCTTGTTGCCAGGGTTGAAGGGAGACAGGAGTAAAATTATGTATGAAGTTATTTCTCCCAACCACTGTGGAGTCAGGAAATATTTTTTTTACATTTTCTGAGAAAAAAAAACCCAAAAAAACCAGGAAGCACTGCTCCAAGTTCTAATTCCTTTTGCTTAGACTACCACCGACAGAAATTAGAAGGAAAATCCGTCATCAGTATAGGGACAAGAGTTATTACATGGACAGGAATACTGGCTAGGATATATCCAATTTTCAATTTTTTTTTTTTTTTCTGCTTTGGAGGAAGAAAGATGGTTTAGAGTGTATTGGAAGAAAGAATAGTAAAAAAAAAATGATAACTATAATCCAGAAGACCTATTGATTCAGGAGCATCCACTTGCACCACTGTGGGAGATCTAGGTTCAAGCATTTGTTCCAAACCAGATGGGCAACATGGTTTTGAATTCTAACTCCAAAATCAGTATCTTAAGTATTGTGACATTAGTATTCTGAATCTAAGCCTTCCTTACAGGCCTCCTTCTGAAAAATGTAATGGAAAAATATTGGAAAGTATATTTTCCAACATAGAAAACTTTACTTGAAATATCCCTCATCAGCTCCACTGAATTGGCATTACGGGAACATTTAAGAAAACACAAACCGAGGAATAGTGCTCTTCCCTTTGCATAAATCTTTTCCTGAAGGCATTTAAGACCTGGCCCTTCAAAACTCGAGTTGCTCTTGTGACATGCTGTATAACATGTCTCCAGCAGCAGTAGCTTTTCTGCTCAAGCCCGTTGCCCCATGAAAATTCCTTTTCCTCTGGGAACAATATATATTTAAATACTTCTATATCTCTTCAACCTAGCTCAAGAGCTAAGTTGTGCTGTCTCTCGTGATGTGAAATTTTGCAGAACTAGCATCTCTGTGGCTCCATCGCTCAGGGATGCTGTTGAGCATTTACCATATAATGCACCACTTACCTCAAACATGAGTAGGATTTATCATCATAATGAGGGCTAATTGAGACCTCAGCTGGAACTGAAGATTTCAAAATGGTTATTTCTGCTTTTCTGGAATGAAAAAAAGAGAACAAAAACTTTTAAAGATAACTATTTTTTAATTTAACTTTTAAATTAAAATTATAGAGAAGTGTCAACTTGAAGGCTGAATGAAACACAAATTCTAGAACAAAAGTGAGTGTATATTTACTTTGCAAGGCAGTAGTACCAACTTTGGTTGTTGTGCTTGAGTACCTTCTATACTTTCCACATGTTCTTAAACCATAATGATGCATAGATCTTGGGAAAGCCCTTTGCAAATGGATTGCACTGTGTATTTCTAAAAGGAAATTCAAGGTCAATTACACTGGAGTACAATGTAATAGCAGCACCACAACGAGACTGAAGTTTTCAATGG
The DNA here is from genome assembly GCA_009769605.1 of Bucorvus abyssinicus. Classification (NCBI taxonomy): domain Eukaryota; kingdom Metazoa; phylum Chordata; class Aves; order Bucerotiformes; family Bucorvidae; genus Bucorvus; species Bucorvus abyssinicus. The sequence continues at coordinate 8,161,413 of CM020030.1, forward strand.
CCTTCTGATAGCCTCTATCCTATCTGTAATTTCAGAAGCAGCAGTCCGTATGTTTTAGCACTTATTCAGAGTGACACTGTTTTAAAATAAATGCATAAAATCTGAGGGCTAAAGGGCACATTGAAGTGTATAGAAGAATTACTAGCAAGTCTGAACAGAGGGACTTCACGCTGCATGTTCAAGTGAGTTGCAAGCTGCTCACTGAATCAAACTCATGATCTCCTGCAAGAACTGGGGCTGGAACAGTACAAACCCCTCATATTGTAATCAGTTATTCATACCAATTTTTATTTAGTTTTTTCTTTGTCCATCTGTGGATATTCCTTTTCTTGAGGTCATGAGGAAACAGGATGGAAACATACAAGTGTTTCTGCTGGAAGTGTCTTAGCCATTAACATCAACATGGAGAAGCTAAGGTGTTTGCACTTGGTTTCGTATGACAATGGTATTTAAGCTTTCTTAGTGTCTGATCAGCTTCAACAAAGAGCCACTATCTGTGCTTCAGAAGACAGAAAAAATTTCTTAAAATTGCCTACTGTGAGTAGGCAATTCGCATGCAGTGAGTCATCCATGGCCAGGTGACCATGTACAAAGAATAAAGAATGCAAGAGGTTTTAATATGCATCCAAAGACTAATGTGATCTGTAAGAGGTGTAGAGCACCTCTTCTTTTTCAGTTTAGTCACTCCAACCCTGCTGCAGATATTAGCAAAATTCAACCAACTTTTGAATTGCCACTGGAAAGCATTGGAAACTAAATTACAAGAATCTTCTTGTTCCCAGGGATACCTGTTCAAGAGACTAGAGTAACTGATACAGAGATATAACCACAGCCTCGGATAATGTCAGCTATTGAGGATTCTGATGCTTTGGACAAATTTGACAGGTCTGTGAAATTAGTGAATAGTACTCTAATTCATGATAGTATGGTAGCAAGGAGACTTCTGCTCAGCAGTGTGCAAGAGTGTCCAGGCACAGTTCTAGTTCAAACTCTTTTATGCAGCAACATTTTCCAATGTATTCAGAAACAGTGATTAAAAAGGTCTGATCATTATCATAAAGACAGAATAATTTCAGTTTGCAATGACTTAACCCTTAATCAGAGCTGTTGGAACTGCTTGCCTATGATTCACTCTCTGTCAATGTTTGCACCTTCGGTGCTTCACTAAAGAAAGTGGAATTTCTTACTGACAGTTTTGAACACTAGTGCCAGAATAAAGGGAACAGAGCTCTTAAATAATTTCCACTTTAGAGTACAACGTACAGAGCAATTACATTCATCAACAAAAGAAACTTGCGGACAAGTTTTTGTGTGTTTGCACAAGGCTTCTCAAAATACCAATGCTTGATGGACTCAGTTCAAAGACTCAGAGATGTTACCAATGTGCATGAGGAAACCTTATCACTGTTGGAGTTCCAGCAAGAAGATATTGATCGTCATGGCTTTGCTGTTCCTTTTAAGCCTTGGAGCACAACACTTCTTCCTTTTTAAGTTCTGTCTTACACTATGCACAAAGTATCTGACACAAAAATTTAGACCTAAGTGCACTGCAGTTAAGGTAGGGTCCCTTTACAGGTCGTGTGTTTTTCATTAGATGTTTTCTTAGTTCTTCAATACTTGTATCTGATCCTTACCCAATTGATTATCTCCGTGAGTTCTGGTGACCTGTTGGTGACTAAGCAACTTGCAGACCTTTTGCTGTTCTTCGTCTAATAGCCTTTCCAATTCCTCTGAGCAAGTGGCTGTTTTGATATTCTCTTGGCTCAGAAAACTGCAGAGTATCCTATTTGGATGTCTTTACCTGTGCTTTACGTTGTCTCGGAACATATATGATTTGATTGGCTTTATTTATGGGAACATTTAAGAAAAAACAACTCTCCCCTGCAACAGGGGTGGTGGACTAGGTGATCTTTAAAGGTCTCTTCCAACAGAAACCATCCTGTGATTCTATGATTTTGGAAATATGTGAATGACAGATCAGTCCCAGCCTTTCTTTATCTTTTCTACCTGCTCTGAGGACTCTGCATACAAGAATGGCAGCATTTCCTGTTTACTGCAGTTTCTAAGACTCTCCATGAGAGAGATGAAAGAGTTGCCAAGCAGACAGCAAAAGCCAAGGAAGCATTCAGGAGAAATCCTTTTTTTCTTTGTTTCTGTAAACACTAGCTTTGAAAAGAAAAAGATATCCCAATCCTAACAAATAAACATAAGTGTTCATTTCTTCTGTATTTGTACCTAATATTTTGGTGAGTTTTGTGTACTGATATTGGTGAAGCTTATAAACAAGCTAGGCTGACTGCAGATGTGCAGTTCAAGAAACCCTAGAGAACAGCAGGTATAGCGATTATGCGGATCTGTTTCTACAAGGTCTGTAGCCAGTTCTGTACCGTGAAAATCAAACTACTACATCACCAAAGAGGTGATGCCACAGAATGTGTTGTATCAAAAGAGAATGTCATCATCAAGTTGGAATAAAAAAGCAGTAAGAAGTGAAACTGTGAGGAAAAAGTGATTTTTGTTGTTGTTTCTGTAATTGTTGTGCAACAGGAAATAGTCAGGAAACTTGTTTTGGATCGATCAGGAAGTAATTTTATCTTCCCATTTACTGTGGAAGATAAATTGTTTTGGGAAGAACAAAATGTTTTATACTTTTAAAAACAATTTTTCAAGGAACTTTGAACTCTAAGAATGTGATATTTAGGTATAACTTGAAACAAAATGTCAAGCGAAATGTTTGATTGATTCATTGTATTTTAAAATGTTCACGTTAAATATTTTATAATTTTCTTTCTTTTTTTTTTTAAATAACTTGTTGTGACTAACAATTGTTTTAGTGGATTTCTTTGAGTTTGACTGCCCTCCTCGAAGGAGGTGGGGATGTAAAAAAAAAGAAAAAAAAAGAAGTTTTTCAGGAAACCTTGCCTGTTTCAGCTGACTAACTTCATAGTTTTTATCTCCAGATAGATTAAGGCATCTTTACAAAGCACTCATCTGAAGTAATCTATAGTGAGAGAAGAAAAATGTAGAATCTTCCTATGCACCAATAAATAGATTCAATATAAAAAACTCAAAAAACAATCATCAATTATTCAAAGGAATTGTTGCTGTCACATACTTAATACTGCCATCTGTGCTATGGGAGAAATTCAGCCTTAGGCAGGTGATCAGCACTAGCCTGTGCACTATCTAAATTCCACATAAAATCCTTCATTTTTTATATATACGTATATATATATATTCATTGTCAACTCCTTCTCCATCCCACAGCACAAGTGGGGATAACTGAGTCATTTTCTCATTATAAACTACTTTACAATTCAATGTAAAAAGGGAAAAAAAGCCTACATTAAAATGTATGGGTTTTTTTAAGTTGAGAAATTTTCCACATAGAAGCTAAGTCAACCCCCTTCACATATGTACTATTTTATTACAGAACTATACTTGCTATTCAGTTCCATGCTTCTGTATACCTCTTCATTTTTATAACACAGTGGAAATATTGGTGGTGAGGAAATTATCTTCAAATTTGGTCTGGGGTACAAAAACTATTATTGGGTTGAATTTCTACTGATATTTACAAATTAGTGACAGCAAAACCAGAAATAAACCAATACTCCCTGATTAAATATATATAAAATTAAATATTCCTAAGATTCAGTGTGATATTCAAATGCATTTTATGCATTATTTCATGCCTGCATCACTGCATACTAGTACTTTGCATTTAATGGAATTCTCTTACATAGACAATTTGCTGCACTCAGGTAAATTTGCTGTGGTTTTATTTGTTTGATTGTTTTAGGAAATGTCCTTTAACACAAGAAATACTGCAAGGTATACTGGTACAGAAAGAAATAATGGTTCAGTAAACACAGAGCAAAATTCTCACACTAATCTGATGTTAAAAGTCCAACTGATTGAAAGCAAACAGCACTTCAACTCCAAGAGTGCCCATTTTTGTGGTATGTTGCTCTTTGCCAGGACTAGAAGTGTCAGTATTTTTCTGGTTAGTAACCTATAGTCTACCCTGAGCAGTAGATACAGGTGATAGAGACTAGTTTAGATATGGCTATTTCCTTAACTTCAGATGAGTAAACAGTGAGAGAGATGATCTGTAAAATGCAAGGAGATACGTTTTGCACAAAGTATAATTGAGGAACATTATCTGTAGAAATTCTGCCTGAAATGGAGCTAGAAATTTCATAAATTATTTTGCTCCCTGTCAGGATGAAGTTATTGGACTAGGCGAGTGTTGCTGTCTTTGTGTTTCAGCTCTGAACTATCTCAAGCAAAATGCAGTTTAAGTTTCTCATGTCCTCGTTTCCATTCTTAACATGTCCCTCTGAGGCTGGGTCTCTGAATGTGACATGAGTATGTGACTTCTCATGTTTAATGCCAGTTCAAGTAGGCTTCAATGACTGTAAAGGATTCAGTACAAAGCCCAACTTACACAGCTAGTAGGATGTCCTCATTTGAGTTAGGATAGTGTCACTGGTTCACCAAGGCTGGCCAATCACAGGACAAACTCTCTCTCTAATTAGCCCCACCTCCTATTCCAAGAGAAAGGGTTAAGAAAAGAGATAAGAAGGAAAAGTTTGTGAGTCCTCAATTAAAATTTAGGAAACTCTAACATTTTTAATAACAATAGAATGATATTGTACACAAAACAAGGTATTATCAAGTTTATAGGATTGGTTTATTATAAGCTATAATATTATAGTTTATAATGTTTATTAGGATTAGAACTGCTGCAGCGAGGGGGAGGGGGGAAGGGAAGCACTTAAACTGTGGTTTAAGAAAACAGCAGTGATAAAAAGCAACCAGTCAGTTCAACGGCAACACCGCATGGCACGGACAGGGAGGCGCGGAGCAGCGGCGGCCGCGGTTGTCCCTGTGCAGGGCCAGGTAGACGAAGAGATGACAGGAGTTGTGGCAGGAACATGCAGCAGCGGCTGGACTGTGGAACAAAGCAGTCGGTGATGTCGGCAGTTGCAGCAGTCAGAAGCAGCAGCACAGGGCGGCCCCAGGGCGAAAGCAGTGGTAGAGATTGTGACTTGTCCAAGCGGCAGCGAGAGAAGGCTGGTCACAGCTGCTCTGAGCACAGGCAAAAAGGGGCATGGTGTTCATCTGCATGCCGTTTTTAAAGAAACACTGAGCCCACCAAAAGCTCAACAACCAGTGAAATGCACTGACGTACACGGGAGGAATAGGCTAATCAGCTGTTTGATGTGTCCATTACAAACAAACCAACCCTGTTTATCTTAAACCAGGACAGACAGAACTCATTCTGTGCAGAGATTTCACTTTCCAGCTCAGTCTCTGCTCAGTGACGGCACTTGTTGAAGTTAACGGCATATTTTCACAGACACTGTCTGCTTCTAGAAGTGATAGAGCTTGATCTTTACAGTCACTGCCAGGGATTGGGGTGCAGAAAGGATCTTGCTTACACTTGCTCCTGTGCAGACCAAGGTCACTGCTAAATCCTGTGTGCCACGGTGGGGGTGCAGGAAGTGAGAGGCTGCACCTGCGGAGAGGAGCGGACAGGACAGGTGACCCTGAACTAACCAACCAGGTGTTCCATCCCATAGATGTCATATTCGGTATAAAGCTGAGGGTCTCGCTCTCTCTTGCTCCTCTTCAATGGCCAGTGTCTGAGGAACACTCTGTCTGTTCTGCCTCTGATCCCAATCCGTGCATTCCTGAATCCAGTTCCAGAATCCAGTTCCGGAATTCACATCTCATCTGCCACTGAGTCCAGCCTGGGACTTCCCCAGGGTCTTCCCTGAAGCATCAGGGGTGATGGTGATGTAATTGCCATCGGGGAGAGGTTACATTTGGTGTTGGTTTCGTGTATATTTTTATAGATATCATTTTATTATTATGTCATGGTTTGAAAAGGACAAAAAGGTTTGCAGAGCAACAACTTGCCTCAGGGAGATGTTAACTCTCCGAGAGCTAAACAAAAGAATTGAAATATTCTGGCTGATAACATACAAATGGGGCTTAGAGCTATGGGCAAAGAAAACAAAAAAAACCAGCACAGCAGGTTTTTGGATTAAGGGGGTGAAAGAAAATTAATTTAATTCAGAAAAAACAATGAGAACCATAAATCAATCACTTAAATTTGGGTAGGACAGAAATAGAAAAAGAGACAGACACTGGTAATAATACATAAATAGGTGTATACAGGTAAATATAGATTTCACCCATCCCATTCCACATCACCAATCACCACAAACCCACATATGTGGTCTGTGCCGGAGGGGCCTGGAGTGGAGTGTAAGGAATAAAACCGAAACAGGGAAATGTAGTTCTTTTAAGCTCATAGATCTCAGTTCAAAATTGAACTCTTCAGGACAAAATCCCTTGACAATCGGTAGTCTTTCTCAGGGGTAGCTGGAAAGCTTGAATTACCAGTTTGCCAGGGGCTGTTTTCGGCACTCTGCTCTCCCCATCTGCAAAACAGGAGATTAAACGGATATCTGGGGAATGCTGTAGGTTTCTCGTGTTGCAGTGGAGCCTCTGTCTCAGGCATTTGAAAACTTTCTTACTTTTCCCTCGCCAGCGACTCTCTCTCTCTCCATGCGGAGTTTGGGGATTACAGCCATTTTTTCCACTTTTCTGGCAATCTCTTCTTAAAACCACCCCCGCCACCAATTGACAAACAAAAAGGGTACCTGCTGTACGGAAGATCTTTTACTGTCCCGGGCTTGAGGATGACTGTTGCCATTCTCTCTCTCTTTGTCCTTCTGCTCCCAAAATGAAATGTATGTGCCCGGGAAGCCATGTGATTTGTGGCTTTTATAGGTTTATGCACAGAAGCATTGACTGACATGTCTTGGCTCCCGGGGCGGGCGAAACCCGAAGCTGGGCTGGATCGCAATGCAGGCCAGCCCCCTCCTTCCTCCATAGAGGCAGCGAAAAGCCCTTCGTACACAGACAGGGGAGGGGAGAAGGCTTCCTCTTCTGCTCTGGAGCCAACATCTTAACCCATGAAATACTATTATTGTTTTCATTAAAACAGTTTTAGCTTTCTTTTCCAATCCATAAATCTCTCTTGCTTATTCCCTTTCTCTTCCCCTTTGGGAAAGGAGAGAGGTTAATAGAGAGCATCTGTCATTTGTCTGGTGGCCAGCCCACTAGACATACCTGGAAGGAGCTAATCCTCTACTATCACAGGCAGGCACATTTTGGGCTCATTTTTAGTAAGCTGACAAGTCACATCTTAGAAGCTATTAGGATTTTTCTTTCACTTTACAAGCAGTCCCCAAACCCCACTGCTCAAATAATCAGGAATTGTCAGCACCCAGGTGCTACAAGAACACATTGCTTTGGGTAAATTTCCACAAGGAAGCGGGGCATCTTGAAAAAGCACTCTGCACTGCCGCCAGCTGGCATCTTAATGGGCTGATGGGAAGCAGAAGGCCTCTGGAGTCTTAGCTTTCAGGCTCAGTTTCCTGAGATCAAGGTGTTTGTAGTTCTCAAGCAAACCAATCCTAGGACTGTCTTAGTGACAGTGGAGTTCAGAAGATATATTTTTGCAAGGAATTGTAAAATTCATTGTTTCTTAATGGAAATTAACTTTAATTTTGAAATATTTAGCTGCTCTCTGAAACAGAATTATCATTTTTATCTTGTAGGTATATTAAAATAGAAACCTACAGATTCTCCTCAAAGAACATAAGCTTCTTTTAAGTTATTATAAGATCTAACTATTCCAAGTTTTGGTAAAGATCACCTTGGACATGACAAAATCCAATTGCTTCCTTTTCTTTCTTTCTAGCTCAAAGAGACATTGAAATGTCGCTTGGTTCATGTGTCATGCCACAAAGCATTCAGTTGTTTGACCTTCTGTGTATACTGCTGTCCACCACTTTTCTTCTTATCTTCTACACTTCTTTTTATTTTTAATTCCAACACATGGTAGTGTTTTTCTCAACGATTTGGATGCTGATGATTGGCAGTAGGAATAGCTCATACTTTTTCTGTTGAAAAGAAATATGGCATTTCCTGGAAACTGATTAGGATCATTGTCAACTCAATGTGCTTCAGAAAGACTCAAATGATAAATTCCTGGCAGAGTAGTAGTAGTGGCATGAGTCACTGCAGAGATAAACATACCTACACAGCCATATTGTATACAAAACAGTAAGTTAATTTAGGGACTGTTGGCTATTTCTTTCATTGCGTGCATGTCTTATTAGAGAGGACTAACATTTTTGCTTAGTCCCCTGCTATTTGATTTACTACATTTTGTTAAGGCTAACTAGCTCATGTTGTTTAATTTAGAGTGTTCATTGTTGAGCTCTTTAAGTTAAGTGTGCTGGCTACATAGAAAAATTATAACTTTTTGAAGTACCAGAATAAAGTTGAGATAAAGTAAAATAGCCTCCATGGTGACCTTCTTTTATTCTGTGCCTCCGCTAGACTTACAGGCTTTTCTTGGCTAATATGACAAATTCTGATTCTTTATTGTATTTTAAGATTGTGACTAGTTTGAAGTAATTGTGAAATACAACAACTACAGTTTACTAACATTTTTGCAAGGCATATGAAAAACAGGATCCCAGTATTTAAGTTTGGTTTATGTTTTAATTCTGAAAATGTAAAACCATTGTGTTTTAGCATATATAGAAAATTTTATCATTTCTTTCTGAGAAGTTAGTTTGTTCATGATGAAGTGTTACAGGATAATCCTAGACTATTATTTTCTGTGGGTGTAGTTCCATTTTCACAAAAAATACCATGGTTTCATTTTCCATGTCGTCTTTTTCATAAGAGCATCAAGAAAATAATTACTGGAAAAGTATTATTCTCGTAGTGCAGTGTATATGTATATCTTTAAAGGCAAATTCTTCTTTGTTGATCCTGATTAATTTTGTTTTGCTTCAGGTGTCTCTGAAAGCTGTTTATAGGTAACCACATATTCACAAGGAAAAAATCAAATCTCTACAGATAATTTCTACAACAAACTTTGCTTTGGATGCACATAAAGACAATTTCATTGACACACAGACCATTTAAAGTAATATGAACTTGTTTTCAATTATGTCTTCAACACAACCAGTTAATATTGAGCCAGTTCTCATTTGTCTGTGTTGCTATACCATTACTTTTAATTAGCTTGACAACTGACTTGTATCTTTTCAGTGCATGCCTGCTATTAATGTCATTCTCTTTATAACATCTTGGTTACACTTGTGTTTTCTGTGCCAATTATTCTTTCCTATGTGTGAGTGGCAATGGAAGTGATCAGGCACTATGACTTATTAGCAAAAAGTGAAAGAACTGGGGTTATTTGGAGAAGACAGAGGGATGCATCACAGCAGTCTCTAGTTTCAGCTCACAATCTTTGCCGAAGGTTGCAAAAATAAGAGAATATACTCTTCTTGTTGCTAGTGAATATGGAGAAATAATGGGCAGCAATGTAATTTTAGATTAAATGTAAGGAAGTTGAAAGTGTTATACTGGGTTACCTCAGGAGGTGCTTGAATCTCCATTATTAAATTTTTTTAAGATTGGACAAATACTGGTTGAAGATGGTTTAAATGTAGTTATTTTAGACAATAACAAAATTACAAAAACATGTCAGGAAATAAAAAACCAATTTATTTGTAGAGAAATATATGAGAGCAGCCGGGGTAGTAGCTCTTTAACTGAAATTCATACTACTGATTGATAGATACATAGAGGTAACATGTCACTAACTTTAAACAAATTGAAATTGCTTCGACAAGTGAGATTTAGTCATTCCAAAGTATGCTGATGATTAGGGCATTTTTCTGAGAAGATTTAAGTCCTTGAGCTCCCAGTAAGCCATGTGTGCTAGTGAGAGCCTCAGGTACTGAGCGGTTTGGTTTACCCGCCCACTCCACACTCCCAGCTTCATCTGAGGATGACTGCCAGGGACGTACTCTAAACAGGACGGCTCCGGTGTTTTGAAGACTTTAGCATTGCCTGAGTTTTAAAACAGCTTTGGGACATACATGTAAGTGCTTCAGGATTGTTACTGTATGAAATTTAAGTGCTGGAGGAATTCATGGGAATCTTGGACAAACAGCAAGCTGGTAAGATATTAATGTTGATAAACCTTTTGAATTTAACTGTGCAGAGGCTGAGAGTTAGGTCTTATGACTAGGGCTTGGTAATAAAAGAATTTCTTAACAGAGAGGCTTGGGAAAGGGAACTGGCACTTACCAAATTGAAACAGCCTTACCTTTCTACAAATATTCTAGCTGAAAGAAGTAACAATGAAAAAAATTTCAACTTGTCTCTGAATACTGGTGACTGATTATGCATACCCTCAGATGAAGCAGTGATACCCAAGCTTCAGAGAGAGATCGGGTAGTTGTAAGTAAGAAATCATGTTAATTTATGAATTTATGTCCAAAGTGACCCAGTAAGAAAGTCTTTTTTTAAAAAAAAGAAAATGTTAATTATTGTTGCCTTCTGCATCACTGTCTCATACCCACCACTCTTCTGCATATAACCAAGGAATATTTCTATTAGCATTGCTCAAAACAGCGTTGAGGCTTGCTGTGCTACTGCAGTTTCAGAAAGAAACTAATCAGTTACTTAGAAATTAGAACTACTTTATACAGGAAGGGACAGCTGTGACAACCAGCTTTGAGCATCCTATTGCTCTGTTCAGGGTAAAATATACACCACTTGAAAGATCTTGCTATTTGTGACTGAGTTGCTCAATAATATTTTGTGTGTATTGGACCAAAGTAAGCACTGCTGGTACACAATTAGGTTAAAACATTAAAATGTAAAATTTGGTGTTTACATGAATTTCAACAGGTTTCATCATGTTGCTCCTTTAATATTTAACTAAAAATGTTGGTTAAATATTGACTGACTCATGATCTCTGGATCAGAAGCAGATTTTCTGTGTGGAAATGATACCAGACTAACTTCTAACCCACTTAGAACTCATGTGTAATTCCTGTGGGCACAAGCTGTTGAACTAAAACTACGCTTAGGCTTGAAATACAAATTTTCTTTAAAGTATTCAAGACTGTCTCCTGTACAAGGCTGACAGTGTTGCATACAGTAGAAGGAAATGAGTTGCTTAGGAAAGAAGTATCTATCACAGGTAGCTTGAGCATTAGCTGACTTCACTCATAAACCTTGCAATGTGAAATGCCCTGAGCCCTGTAGAATTACAACCAATTAGGAATAACGTTTTTACAGCTCTTATTTGCAAAAGAAAAGCGGGAGAGTAAAGAGTGAATAATAGCCTTCCAGCAGAATACCTTAAATACCTCCACAGACAGGTGTGAAACATTGATAGGACAATATGGCCTTACTACCTTGGACAGCCTGTCTGCAAAGTATAAGTTACGGAATTCCAATTTTTCCACTTTTACAAGCAATATGGCTCAAAATAAAAAAAAAAGTGTCATAAAGATTTCCCTCAGATGATAGCTGTCTGCAGAATATTGACAGGAGCTCTTCTCAGCTGTCTATTGTACAACTTAATAGACACCACATTCCTGGAAACACAGTGGAATTTTGATTGTGGCATAGAGCTATTGACATGATCTTTACTGTTTGAGAATGGCAGAAAATATCTAGGAAGCAAAATAGAGATGCTTATATAATCTTTATCATTCTGACAAAATTCTTTGTTATATTTGGCCTTTGTGGTCCTTGGAAGTTCCTGGGGAAATGTGAATGTTCAGATAAGAAGGCCAACATCATCCATCAACTCTGCAGTGGACAGATAGAACAAACTGTGTTTACCCTTCCTTCTAGTGTTTCAAATTCTGTAAAGCAGGTTCAAGCCATATTCATTGCTCAGACCTTCTAGTAAGGTTACATGAGGCAACTCATAGTCAGAGAGAGCAAGAGATGGATTCTACAAAGGCAAAGAACCTAATCTAAATCATTTATATGCATCAAAGATAGTGTCAGGAACTCTATTACAAAATTATGTCTGTACAGTTGTGGCTCATTCAAAGAAAGACCTGAAGATAATGCTATCTCATTATTCAGCAGCCTCAGTAAACTTCCTCTTAACAATTAACATTTCAAAGAATAAGGTTATGTGCTAACCAGCATCAAATAATCACTGGAATTATATCAAAACAAACATAAAGATAATAATAAATACACAGTGTCAAAATTCACCTTTTTTTGAGTTCTCACAAAAATACAGACAAGGAATGGAACTACTAAACTGCCTCTACAAAAGGTTAACACTTCACACTGAAATCTGCAGAACTGTGTTGAAATAAGATTTAGTCCATGTATGATAACGTTGCATAGTGCGGCTTAATATTGTATTGCTCTGCTAAAATGATGAGGCACAGAACTGTTAGTCACAATACCTTAGTCTAAGATAAAGTGTGAGCTTTTAAAGACTGCCATCTCACTGAAGTTGTTCCATTTAATATCTACTTTCTGATTCAGAGTGAGGAAAATGCAAAGAGTTGGCAATTCATCTGCTCAAGCTAAGTGATAGTAGATTCCAAGAAGAGATGACATGGCAGCCTAAGTGTTGGCTGAGGGATACAGCCCGGTGTGTTTCAGCAATATGTGTATGGGTTGTATTTTATTTGATTGAGAGCAGCGTCTGAGCGAGTGTGTAAGAGAGGGGGAGCTCTCTTAACATCTTTTCCCCTGCTTTTGACTGAACAAAACCTGAAAGCAAAACAGCTAAAGCAAAGTATACTGTAGGAAAGCAGACCTCAAAAAAAATCCTGGAGAAAATTAGTGAAAAGACATTCAGAACTGTGAGCAGATAAAATATTTATTGCAGTTTGAGTCATATACATTAATGGAACCGGGCCTTTAAATATATATACATATACATGTATTTGTACACGAACAGCACTACCTTTAAGAAATTCCTAATTCCATCTCCTGAGGAGACAAGCTTTATTAGCTAGCTGTTCAACTCAAGAAGGATAATGATGACTGATATATATTATGAGTAGTAGAATACAAAACGTGCATTTGTTCTAACACGATAGTCAAGCAAGTTTATAGATAACACTAATAGAGAATGAATGATCACTTTCCTGCGTGATTGAAAAGTGTATGTGAAGTTAATGTCACTATAAGAGCGCTGCATATAGGATATAAAGCCTATAAAGTAAGAAAAGGAAGTATTATAGATGTACTATCAAAAAGACCACAAAGGTTTGTAGTAAAGATATGGAGCATAATCATGGCTCTTAAACATGTCAGATATTGACAGTCCTACCTGAACTTCAACTGTCAAAGCTGGTTGTCTTTGTAGTGTTCTGCAAAAGAAAACACTAACTATATTTGCTGCAGCACTAAGCGATCTAAGTATTATCCTTTTAGGCTCTCTTCTCAGCTATCTAGCTGATGTCCACTTGCTTTGTTAAACAAAAGCAAACCACATATTCAGTTGTTTTCTTTTCATAGAAGATTTCTTCTCCCTAAGTATCCCTTAGCACCCCATTTTTTCTCTTGCTATTTGACACATATAGACACTATTATGATAAATATAATAAATATATTATGATAAATATTTTATTTAAAACCCACAAATGGTCAAAAGCTGTTTAAATCCTGCCTCACTGAAGGGAAACAAGGGCTAGAAAGAATAAAATTATGCTTGCTAAGAAAAATAGGACTATAAAAATAAAGCGTAAGTATATGGCAAGTCACTTAAAACAGAGCAAATAAAAGTAGTGTTGGGAGAAAGGTGCAACCAGAAGCAGGGCTGTATTTAAGTCTGGGTTTAGTTTATAATGTAATCTTAAATACTATAATCGTATCTCATTGTAATCATGTGTTGCTGTTCCCCCAAATATGTTAAAAGAATATCTATGAGGCTAATGATATTTACATTTTTATTTAAGAACATGTAAGTGTGATAAACAGGAGGGGAGGGATAGAATTAAAGCAGCCTGGGCAGTCTTCTAGCCACAGAAATCAGCTATAACAGATGCAAGAAACACAAAAAAAAACCCTCACCACTCTTCAGTCTCTGAGACAGAAATTAAATCCTTATCTGCAAGACAGGAGAATTAATGAAAAAATAGTCAAAAGTTTTAAAAAGTCCCACAAAGAAAGACATTTGAATGTGACCAAACATATTGTTTGTCCTAATCTGGAAGGTCTATGTATCTTTAAGCAGCAAAAAAATTAGACATGTTGGCAAGGATAAGACAGGGTACCAAGAAATGAGCAGAAAAAGTAACAGGAAGATATCCCAGAATCTGGTAAAATGATAGAGTTTCCACTTTGTGCCGGTGAAATTTATGTGCTTGCTACCTGACTCAAAATTATGGTTAGCAGGCTGCTCTTGACCAGACAAGGTTTGAATAGGAAACCCCCTGTGTAATTATCGTTATAGTATTTCCTATACATGAAGTTCTCATGTAGTGAAGGCTCCACATAGCAAGTAACAGTTCAAAGCGCAGTAAAATAGGATTTACTTGAGGGTTGGCGACAAGAGGACATCAAAGCCCGGTGGATACAAATAAGGGTTGTTTGCCTGTGTTGACAATTTATACATTTGTTAGAGTTGCTCTATTTGCTGAGATACCAATATATCTTTATTTTTCACAAATACAACTTCATGATCCAGCATATAACCAGCAAAGTCATTTGCCCCACAAGTAATATAAGGTAGGTTCATCTCATATATGATGTAAATTAATCTCATAATTTAATTTCTTATGGTCATAAGAAATGGTTGACCCTTAGAAAAAAACTTATTTCTAATGCAAATCTAATTTGAATAAAACATGTAAAGATATAAATTTCCCTTAGATTTCAGTGGAAAGCCATGAATCATTTCTCATCTTTTGCAACATTGCATTTCCATTTTAGTATTCATATGACAACTTACTCTAATTGCTCAGGGGACTTACTACCATATGCAGCTCTTACATCTATTTGTTGCAAATCTCACTTTACACCAGATGTGAAGTTTATTATCAACATCTTCATCAGTCAACATATTTGACTAAAATACTGAAAAATCCTCTTGAAATTGGTACTTGTACAAGTTAAGCCCAGGTAGACCATGACCGCAAAGGGAATGTTTTTGCAAACTAAGGCTTTCTCAAAAGCCTTAATGTTTAGAAATTTATGATCTTCAAGAGATTTTGGATCAAATATAGTTTCCTGACCTTGTCGCATTTTAGTAGACCACTCCATAATTAACAGTAACACATTAGTAAAGTATCAACAGAGGACAATTACAAAATATGTTCTGCTAGTTTATGGAAAATCCATATAGACTGGTAAATAAATGGATATTGGGCAATATTTTGGTTTTATTTTTTGATTTTTGGTCTAATTGTAGGCACCAAAGCAGATAAGGAATTTGAAGGTAGAAAAAGATACAGCTTTAGAACTTCTTCCAGTGTGAGAAACAGCTAGGAAAAAAGACAACCAGAGTATGAATATGAAGCCACATGTAGTCTAGAGGAAACATCTAAATATGGAAATAGAAATTACATTTGAAAAAGTTTTAGTCACAGTAAATTTTGTTAGTAAAGACAAGATCTTGCGTTTGATGCCATGAAAAAAGAAATAAAGCAGAAGGGAGAAATGACATGAGACTAAGGTTGGATTTTACATTAACCTTCAGATTGCAGTGATACCAACCCAAATTGAATGCAAACTGCTGCCATGAATGTGGCATTTGCTAACCCTTTTGTACTCTTTGTATCAATGGCCACCAAGAAAGCACCACAGTGCGTTTAGTAGCATATAGGTTACACATCAAACAGAACTAGGAAACATTGCTCTCTGGATAAGCAAAAAAAAAAAAGTCTGAGATCTTCTCAATTTGGAGCAATATCAATCCTGAAAAATTGACTTTTATTCCCCATCCCCCCAAAAAAACTCCTCTTTTAGTGGACTAGTATGTTTCACACGATGGCGTTTGTCTGACTGGAAGGAAGAGTCTGATACATATTCTATAGTGAGTATAAACTTGTTTCAGGGAGCATAAAAAACCACATTAGTGTTTTGTATTTTATTGAATTTTCTCTTCTTTGTCCAATTCAGATCTCAGCTTTCCTAACGTTTATTTTAAATTTTTTTCTGAAGGGTAAACATAGGTTATGCTCTGATAATGAATGAAGTAAAATGCTGTTTGCGGGAATAATCTTCAAACTGACAAGATTATTTTACCTACGGGCTTTCTGGGAAGATTTTCAAGGTTCCTTTTTTTTGTTTTTTTAATACATGTTATTTACTTCCAGCTGGGAACACTGTCAACTTCACATCTCCCTAGATCTTTAGAGTCCTGGGAAGTGAAGCTGAAATCAAGTGGTGTTAGTTACCATGCTATGATTTGCAAGGTTAGTGAATGTGAAGCAAATTATATGATATTGGTATACAAGTCACTTTTCTCATATACAGTAAATTACAGCATAAAGACTGCATAAAAAGCAATTAAGTGATTTGTGAACCAGGCTCTTGACATATTCAGAAATTACTAATGTGAATTACTTCTTGGATTGTAAGATAATTATAGCACCAGTCTTCTACTCATCAACAATGTAGTCCGCATACAGGCACAATTGCAATGGAGTGCTGTATTTTTATATGTGGCCTACACTCTAATTAGCACACTCTAATTTCAAGCTTAAAAGAAAACCACATGAAACATATGGCTTATAGAGTTTCATTGTTAACAACTAAGCTGTGTGTCTCATTGTGAGACAAAAAAGCCAATCTTTCTTTTCTTTGATTCAGCCTTGCTCCCTGCTTTTTTAATTTCTATCAGATAATTAAATAACCCAAACAAGATTAAATGAGTTACTTAATTTCTTCAGGAATTAGAGGTAATTTTGGTCTGAGAAACTACTTTTTGGAGTATTTGAATATTTTGTTTATATGAGCTTAGTTCAGCTTGTTTGTTCACCCATTTCTTTTCATCTGCAAGATTTAAACCCAGTCAATGATATCCTGAATTCTGGCTATATTTAATGAGAGAAAGTGTTTTATTTTGCAGTTCAATGCTCCATACTTTCCAAGTACGCTAATAGCATTAGAGTCTCAAGCTGAGGATGTTGCTAACAGCAGGGTCACAGAGCATGCTAATTAGTTGCAGAGAGGTCACAGAGGTTGGTGAGAGACAGATTCTGATAAGGCGGACCGATTGCAATATTCATAACTTCCTTTTCTTGCTCCTCTCTAACTTTTTTTCCTCTGAAATGCTCACAGGTCTCTGTATCTCCAATGAAGGATAAGATGCTGTCATTTTAAAAGAGCTTTCCTGGTGGATTTTTGTGGTGGAAAGCGGATGGCGGTGCTCCTACTGCCTCTTCAGAAGTGAATACATTAAGGATAGTGCCCCACTGGCTTTTTGAGTCAGGTCTCAAATCATCAAAGGCTGGCCCTCTTCTTTCCATCAAAAAGTACAAGCAGGGCCTATAGAGACCACTGTCTATGGAAGACGATAACAGTAATTAGCCTTTATGATAGATAAATCTTCATTCTCTGATGATCAGAGACAGCTAAAATTACCGAATTATACGTGGCAGTTTTGCAATATGAATAAAGTGAAGCAGTTTTATAATCTCTACGATCTTGTTACATCGGGTGTTAACTGTTTTAAGTGCATTTAACATTAGTTTAGTTGGTTGTTTCAAACAAAGGAGCTTATTTTTATTAGCAATATTTCTCTATTTGATCAATTATTTATACTTAATGCAAATGATTTGATAAAAGGTGGGAAAGAAAGGATTAGCATAATGGGAATAGGAAATTTTTACTGTTCTTCTCTCCTTTTCTCTTTCCTTCTCTTTCTTTTGATGTATGTGCTTTTGTATAATTCTTTCCATCTTTTCTACCCTTGTATGTCTGTTACAATCTTATTAGGAGTAGCACTCTCTGGATTTCAAACAGGAGGAGGGATTCCCTGACCTCCGTCAAGACTGATTCTAATTGAAAAACAGGAGCCAGTGATTTGATGTCACTGGTGAGAGAAATAATGTCTGTCATAAAAGATAGGAAACTTGTTCCTGTGCAAAATCTCCTTTTCCATAAGGCAAAGAACTGAGGGTCTGAGGGTCTAGAAGTTTGTTGCCTTTTCGAAAGTTTTTTTTTCCCCACTAATGAGTGAGGGCCCTTATAGCTGTGGTCTGCCTAGATAATGTTTTTATTTTTTCTTTTCAATATTAAAATACCCATCTTTTAAGTAGAGAGGAAATAATTTTTTTAATCTCAGTAATGGTGACACATTTCTGGGCACTCTTAAGAATTTTTTTTTTCCATTCCAAAGTTGGTGCATTGCAGGGGGTGGGTTTGCTTTCCTTTGACAGCACATGTGTAGGTGCACTGCAACCTGTCAGGAACATAAGTGATAAGTGACTTGACATGCGGTTGTACCGAGCATCGTGATATCTAACATCAGGCAGCTCATTTCTTGAGTTCCCAGATCCTGTTGTACTCGTGTGCATCCTGGCAGGAATCTCAAACAGGATCCAGGGTGCTACATACAGAGCCAAAAGAAAACCTGCTCAGCAGGAAAGCATATACAGACAAAGCTTCAGGAAACCATACCATTAAGAGTAATTTTAAATGACCTTTTTCACTTAGCACTGAATTGCCAGTGTCCGCATGGTCATTTCACAGCTGCAAATCAGCAACTAAGAACTGAAGAATGAGATGGTAATGAACAAAAGAGTCGCTCATTAAGCTACCATAGCTATTTCCCAAGCAAATGACTGATTGTGTTCCAGGTTCCTTCATAGTCCATTTTCATGCACACAGTAATTAGAGAGAGCTGAGATCTCTGCTTTGGAAAGCATCAAGAGAGAAGGTGGGCAGCCTCAAAAAGCAGGGGGGAAGGCTTGCAGCAAGGGTGAGTGCAGCATGCAGGCATAAGCCAAGCAATGGGACACTAAAAGGGCAGCAGCTCCTGCAGCTGAAATAGGGTAGGGGTGCTGGGTAATTTGTAAGAGATATACACAGCAAACAGTTGGACCTTGATTAGTTTTGTCATTAAAAAATTGCATATGGGGACCAGCTTTTAACTTAAAAAATGAAGCAATGGCAGCCCTTAACTTCTAATTGAGGAGAGATGAGCGGGATGCAAGAATATAGTTTTTATATTTAAGCAATTAAATGCCATTTAAATCTGGCACTAGGCATTTGTTTCCTGTTTTGAATTAGTATCTAAGTTTATATTGAAATTGTTTTAGGAATTTTCTAAAGAAAGCAATAAAATAAGTGTAAGGGGAAAAAAAAAGTAACAGTCTTTGAGAGTTATCATCCTGTCTTGATAATGACCTGAAAACTTCAGGGACAAAGACACCACTTCTCTTGCTGCTTTCAGATAATAATAGCTGCACATTATTATTATAAAAAATATGAAAATAGAGTATGTTCTGTAAGGGGATAACTCTTGTTGCCAAGGTGACTGAGTAGAATACATCCCCAGTATATAAGTAACTTTCAAAAAGAGAACGATAAGACAGCTGGAAAAAAAGAAGTAGATGAATGGTGTAGTACTAGGAGGTATATAAGAAAAAAATCTCAATTTTATTACCCAACTAAAAGTTCTTGTTTCAGTCAAATGTATACTAGTTTGAAGTTCAAAATTACTATTTTTTTGTGATCATAGTCTAGGATTTTTTTTTCAGGTTTTATCTACTAGAGTCAAATATTTTGCTACCTGTTTAAGATATGTTTTTGAAGAAATTATTTGAATAAAAGGGATATTTTTGTAGCATAATTTCATATTAAAAATATGTAAAAGATGCTTTGTATGACTGTACAACCAATATTTTTGCAATAGCATTTAAGTACTGTTCTAATCTATACCAGCCTATTTTGAGTCAATAGTCCTAAGCATATTTCTGTCTCTTGACTGCGTATGGCACTTAGGCCGCTAAACCCAAGGCCACATCAAAGTTAGCTCAAGGGCAGCATCATTAGAGAAAACTGAATTAGGATGAACTTATGATTTGGTACTACTAGCAGCATTCCTTTCCTTTCTGACAAAGAACTACAAGTTTGCTGCCAAGGAAGGACTTGGACTCCTGCTTTCAAACAATAGCTTCCTAATGTACATATACAGTGCTGCAATTGTTGATCTGTCTAGGCTTCACCTTTTCCTCATCATTGGTATAAAAATGACAAAATAATGCACAAAAACCAGTATGAATGGGCAAGAGAACAGTGCCCTGTCACAGAACTACATCTGCCCAAATGAGTAGGAAGGATGTAGTCTGACTTACTCTTTCATTTCTGATTGTTCCTACGGAAAAAAAATTGAGTGTTATACTACATTTGCATTTTGAGATGTGTTCTACGCTAGTGAATAACGATTATCCACATTTTAATGTGGAGGGGATACACTCATTGTCCTCTATTGTGTCTAAACCAGGAAATGAGAACATCCCAAGATACTTGTTTGCAGAGAATTTATGATCCAGTTAATTGAATTATTAATGAGCTGAAACATTTAGAATGCACATTATAGACATAACCTAGGAGTTAGCTGGACTGCATGTTAGAACTGTTTCTTGTGGTTGTGATAGTACTGATTTCTTACCTACTGTGATCTGCTCAAGTTTGTTATGGAATGGAAGAGCATATTGTCTGCTGAGATTCTGTATCCCAGAACATAGCCGGCACCAAATCTCAGTCTGACTAACTCATACAGCGGGTGAATGTGTCAGCATGGGCAAGGAAAGCCTTGTTCTACATATAAAAGTAGTCCTATAAGTTCTTATAGATGTTGGATTAAACCTTCGTTTGAGATACTTAATAAAAGGAAACTGTTCTCAGTATGAATACTTTTCTTTGCATCTCAGGAGCACAATAGTCATACTTGCCCCCCCCCCCCCCCCCCCCCCCAATAAACATGTGGTGTTATTTAAAGCTCTTATTCACCAGAAATTTTATGCACATGCTTCAATTCCAGCTGAAACAGGACTCTAGTATTCTTCATGATTTTTTTTCAGGTCCATTTTCTATGGTTATCTTCTGTTTGGTGGCATAATCCTTCCTCACCAGCCATTCAGTAGGATGAAGCTGTGCGTGTTTTGATATTACATATTTTCCACTGGAGTCAACTTTGATTTTGTCATAAATAAAAAGAAAGTTTATCCTGTTCATGAAACTCAGATATATGAAGACATTTTATAGACACATAATTTTGTGTCTAGTGATGATGAAATCGCAGTATAGCCTCAAACACAAGGAGAGAAACCAACCCAACCTTTTCTCACCTTTTCTTTATCAATAGCAGAAGGGCCAAGGCCTAAGCAAAAAAATAAAAAGCTCTAGCAAACCTGGGCAGTTTAACCCAGTGAATGTGAAAACATCCGACAGACAGAACAGAACACCATATGATCTAAGACTTCTGTTCTGTGACAGTGCTGATGAAGCTGAAGGTTGGAAGTACCTGCACTGCAAACTTTGAAGTTGTCCTGAGGAACAGGGAAACCCCATCCTGGCTGCTCACCCTCGCGTGAATGGACTCCTGTGTGAATATCTTCACAACACTGAGGTTACAATGGCTCTCTCCTTGCAAGGTCCTTACCACCCATATTTGGTAAAAGCGCTAGGCATGCTCATCACACCTTATTTTTAGGGAGAGAGCTGACACAGTCATTTTCTTTAAAGAGGCAGAAGACTTCTATTCCTTCATGAAAGGAAAATTAATTGAAATTTGTCTCTATTCTTTCACAAAAGAGAGCTAGCTGAAATAAGGACCTGGACTTTGTATATGCTTAAGAACTTAGTTTATATATATAGTTTAAGGTTGAGTTAGTAACCTGAAGAGGAAACATTGCTACCACGAATGGTTTGGATTTTGCTTAAATTTTTTTTTTCCAGAATTTTCTGTAAATATTGCAGCATGAAAGGTAACATCGAAAGAAAAATACATATGCAGTTTTCTCTGTCATTTACACAATATAGATTAGAATTTTAAATGAAGATGTGGGAAAAAACCTCTATGAACCATTTGAAGAGGAAGAAATGGTGGTAGAGGGCACACAAGTTACTGCAGGGAATTACTGCAATGAGCCACTGAAACAGTTACGTTATTCCTGAGTGTAAGGTGAAAGCGTTTGCGTGCCTTAGGGAAAACATTGATTTCTCTGGCTGTGAAAGGAAGTTCTCTGTCCTGCTACATCATCATTTTGATTGCTAACATTTTTTTTTTCTCCTGGTATGCTTTATTCTTGGCAATATGTAAAATTACTGCATTCTAACATATGTGGAATGTGTATGTTACATATGCAACAGGGCTGATGTCTCTAAGGGTACAACTATGCTGCTAAATAAAAGAAGGCTGGGACGAAGTTCACCTCCTTGATTGTCATCACCACTAACCTGTCAGCTCTGTGCTGAAGTGCCCCAAATAGCCTTTTCTAAAACAATACTCTGGTGAGAAATAGCTCGTGATGAGGTCTGCTCCCCAAAACGGTAGGAATAAAACTGCATCAGGTTTATTCCCCTTCCTTCCACATAGTTCTCCAGTGTTAACCCAGAAGTCCTAGCCCTCAGAAACATGTTCACATTACCTTATGTCATAAAAACACTATCTTGGTGGGTCTAGTATGACTTACCTTCTTTCCTGCATGAATGGAAACCAAACTGATTGTCACATTATTGGCACATCACCCAGGTAGAACCAAGGCCAAATGCTCTACAGTGTAGATGTGACCAATATGCACTAAGAGATACAATTCGTGTTCTTTGTGAATGTAAGGTAGACTTGCTATGGATTGCTTGTCCTGGGATTACAGATCTATTCCTGGAGCTCTTTCATTTAGAAGTACAAAGAGAAAATGGTATTTTCTAAAAGAATACAAAAGATTTTCTCGTAAGATACACTTTGTTTACTATGATTCAGCTTCATAATTATGGAGAAAAGCTTCCTGTAACCTTATTTGAAAATTTCTGTTTCATATGCTAAAAATGTATATATATATGTAAGAGTATATATATATAAAATATTTTTTTAAACTAACTGAACTGCCAAGTCTAAATTGTTTTTTGTTTTCTCCAGGTGCAAATCTATAGGATGTCTCAGGTGGTAAAAGCCTATTGCAGTTTTGTAAAGCACCACTTTTTGTTGATATTACAATATGATCTATTATGACATGTACTTGGTGAAGTTGTGAGAGAGGAGTTTGGACATCAACACAAAGTTTCCATGCTCCATCAGCAGTAATGTTGGAACTCATTCATTCACATTACTATTAAAATTGGTATTCCCAAAATAGAGAAATGGCAAAATGGCTGTAAAAATAGCAAGTATATGCAAGTGCAGTTATGATTCAGGATCTAGCAGTAGTGCACGACCAACAAAAGGGAAAAAAAAAAAATCCCATCAGGCTGCAGTCCAGTAGTAACCCCTCAAACCTAGCTAGTTGGAGCTGGGCACTTGTTTCTACTTTCTACCAGCTCTGAGAGATATGCTGTAATACAAGTCCAAGTATAAAATGCCTGTTTTGAGATCAGCTTGGCTGTTAAGCATATGGAAGGCAGAAGGGAATGTAGATCCTATTAAAATGCTTATGAAAAATAGATAAAGCCTTTCAAACTTTAATAACATGCTATTCGATTTTGTCAGCAGATAACATTATGCACAAAGTATTGCATACCCAGGTTTAAAAGGCTGAAAGTCATCTGTCTAAGAAGGATTCCAGGAGATATGGTGCAGGATAGCTAACTCCATCACATATTGACAAGCTGCCAGTTTTGAGGGCATAAGGAGGACAAAAGCACCGTAGTTTTATTTGAGTATGTGGAAAGGAGCTGGATATTCTCATCTGGAGTGAATGAACAGGACGGGATGGACTGGACCAAAAGAGAAAATTTCTGTATAGGTATAATTAGCAAAATTGAACAAATGAGGCATTACTAAATATATTTGGTTTTGGCCTTCCTAAGATGTTCTGGAGACAGCTTTATGTCAAAAACTTCTAAATATTCACTTAAGGAAAAGCAAAAAACCCAAACTAAAAAAACCCTCTGACCACACCTCTGGAGGTTCGTTGTTGATTTTCTACTCAGGTTGTTTGGGGAGATGAGCACCTGCTTGTAGGAGAGGAAATTTCAAGAAGTGCCTTGAAGAAAAATGCACATTCAGCCAGATCATGGACAGAAAAGTAGGAACTGTGGCATTTACCAGGATCTCTTTACCCGATATGGTTAAAAAAAAAGTCACAGCTGCCCTTTACTTCCCGTTTTCCTTGGATTTGTCCTTTAACACATGCAAAAGGAGTAATTCCCTTTCACTGTCTATGCCATTCCAGGAACAGTCACGGAAGGACCACTGACTACATGGTTGGATATATCTGTATGGTATTTCTGTACCTCTGATGCGGTTCATTTGCACTCAGCACAACAGTATTGTCCTCTGCCTGCCCTGCTCTGCTCCTGTGATGACTGGCAGAACAGCAGTAAGTTGATCTATCAGTCTGTTACATATAACTTTTAACAAGTCATCAAGTAGATGTAATAACTTCTCTTATTTATTCTCATTCATTGTTTTGACCTCAATCCTGGTTTCATTGCTTAATATGATTTATTTGTTCATAAGGTGCCAAACTAACAATATTGGGTTGAGTCTGGACTGCCCATGAGACACAGAAAAGAAGTACCGACACGTTATTGCTAAGGGCAATGGGCAGATTACTCTGCATTAGATTCACATGGTGCAGTTATTCACCTATAAGCATTTTTATAGTGACTGTAATTGTAACACCTGGGCAACAAATATGCACTATAAAAATGTTGAGAACTGTCCATTAGGACAATTAATTCTCTGTCCAGCTTCTGGTTTAATTGAGACATCGTGCCTTTGACTGTGTTACTGTTTTTAATTTAAGGCATGCAGTAGGGAAAAGCCAACTCTCACAGCTGTGAAAATACATAGGTAGATACTTGGACACCGGAGGCCGACTCTAAACAGGGGTGGGATTGAGAGTATCACAGCAGAAGCAGTTACAGCATCGTTTGAAAGATTTTATTGTTTTCTTTGTTGTAATGACATTGGGCAAATTTTATTTTATGACTAGTAATTAGGACAGAAAATTGAGCTTAAAGGGGCCTGAAACTATTCAAGGTTGAATCTGGTTAATATTTCTGATCAGAAAAAAGAGGGGGAGGAATTTAAAAATTGTCAAAACATATCATTTTGACCTTTTTGAAACAAAATGTTTCATTTCAGAAATACCGATCCATTTCATTTTGACATTTATATAATGAAACTTTGACTTTTTCATTCAAAATGATATTTTTTTTCCTTAAAATTGACCTGCATTGTTCAAATAGTATGAAACTGAGGAAAAATAATTTCAGAATGCTTTGAGCTGAATAAAAATTGTAATTTTTCAGAAAGATTGAAATGAATCCCACTTTTCTTGCAATTTACTTTCCTTATTTGTTTTCTTCCAACATTGCTCCTGGAATTATTGTTATTAATGGGTTTTTATGTATTTTCATACTCAGGTTTTCCTTCCTCCCTCTGTTTTGCACTGAAAAAACTGAGAAATCTGTGCCTTGCTGTATTGTAATTTGGTTTGAGATTTTTCTTGGGAATTTTCTTGTTGTTTGGTTTGAGGGGTTTTTTTGTTTGTTTGTTTTAACCTATTGTAGATTTCTAATTACATATTCAAAAGCAGCAAAAAACTTATGCTCTAACCTTAGGATGGTGCTGCAGCAAAAAATGATTGGAAGCATGGTCTAGTCAAGGAATACATGTGCCCAACACTTGGTAACTACATCAAAAAATGATGTAACTACATCACTGAAAAACATGCTCGAGATGGTTAATCTCAGGTCCTGCAATGTCTTGTTGAATTTGAAATTGATTTCTGGGAATTTCCCAAACAATTAAAACACCACAACAGCCAAAAATTACAGTAGAGTGTTTAGTACTTCTGTCATTAATGGGCCTTCGCCAACAGTCATCTTTACTACAGTCTTGGAAACGTCTCTTTTAAAGAATCAGTTTTCTTCTTATGATTTTAAAGTGGAGCCAAATATAGAAATGCTTGATGGTGTGCCAGGTAGTGAATGAACCTAGATCTAAATTTCTTCCAAAACTTTCCCTAAAAATGCACAGGTGTATAGTTTAGCTCAGTAAATTCAACTGGAATGAAGAGCCATGTTGAGTTTGATACACAGTCTTCTGCATTTTCCAGCACCCATTTTTATGAGAATAGTGTTCTGACACTATAGTTAGGTTTGGTGTTACATGGTGCACAACATAGGATCAGTGAAGTACTGCCTTTGGAACAGAGTCTACTGCCTAAGCAGTAAGGATAGGCAGGAAAATGGGTGTACAGGAATGAACAAGTTTCTCTAGGTAATGTAGCAGGATACTGGTGTATTTGGAAATCAAAATGTAGTAAGTTGTTCCACGGTAATGAGCAAGACTTTGAAAGGCTTTTAGAAAACGGAAGCAAATGGATGACTTTTCAATTCATGTGAGATTTGAGGACAAGCCTGGTAAATGTAGAAACAATACCGAAGGCTAGTGATTAAACTTGAAGTAAAAGAATGCATCTTATTACAGACTTCAATTTTTCGGTCATAAGAAAGAAGAAAAAAAATGTATCCAGATAGCTAAATAAATTAATAATAAAATAAATAATAAATACATGAAAATAAAATCTGAATTTCTTGTAGATTAATTTCTGTGACGCAATACACTCAAGAGCAAAGACATAATCTAATCTGTCCTCCAGAATCCTAACTGTTTATAATAATCTCTGAGACACGAGACACAATAGTCTTTGAAGTCTAAGGAAGATGTAGACCACATTCCAATTCTGTTGAGCTACCTTGTATTTCAGCAGAAATCAGAGCTGTAGTCTCAGGGGAGAGCTAGCTAGTTATATGGAGACTATTGGTAGCTGGGAGTATTTTGCTCCAGATCACACTCCAAATCCAGGTAGCTCAAAGACAGCAAGAACTGTGGCCAGATGCTAGTACACAAGCGCTTCCTTTTAGCAAAATGGTAGGTGATAACGGTCTTTAGACACACTATTCATAAACAATAGAGACATAGGATCCACATGAATGGTAAGAGATTTTTATAACTACTCATAGAGCTGATGAGCTCATGGTATGTAATCACACTACAGAATATAGATGCAGTATGTTTCTTGCAAAGGTTTACACGGTAGCATTGCTTATGGTGCTATCTCGTCATAGTTGGCACTTATGATTGGCACTTTTCTTCATGTGCCAGAGGAATATGAAGGAGTTTTCAGTGAAAGGAATTTGTCTTGGATATACCTATTTTAAAACCAATAATTGAAAGCCTGATGCAACTGAATGAGAAAAATATTTTTTTCAGTGAACGGTAGAATTATTGAAGTCTGATATTCTACACATAGTGTTTCATAGATGGGAGTCTTTAGGTGTAATCTTTTCACATAATTAAGATATTTATAGTGTTGCTCTCCTATGGACATATTGAAGTATCTCATAATGGTTGAGTTGATGTTGCAATCTTTCTCAAAGTTATAGAACTAATACAGTGTTTACCCATTTTTAAAAAAAATGTAAAGACTTAATACTTTAATACTTCTAATTTTCTTTCAAACATGGTTGTAATTTTCTAACAGTTATTCAAAATTTAATAAAGAAGAAGAGACAATCATAGGATGAAAGATAACATTAAATGCTACTAACTCTTTTCACTGGTAATGAACACAGCCTGTCATCCAAACGGGGCATATTGGAACATATTAAATATAGGAAGAAATAGATGCAAGCTGATACTTCTAAGCAAGGTAAATATCCGTGTAATCATTGCATTTGAAAAATACTGTAATTTTTTTTCTGGAAATGTTTCGTGCCTGTCATATTTTAAGATGTGATAACACCAGTGGAATGTAAATAGGAAAAACAAACAAACAAACAACTTTCAGCACTTATGGTAAGAAGATGGCTAGAAATGTTTGAGTGTGATTTTGGTGTCCATAATGTATGGACACTAAAAAAAAGAAGGATATAGAAAAGTTATTTTTCCTCCTTAAGATGACCTAAAACATGCATTCATAAAAATATAAGTAAAAACAGTATCACTAATCAGCCTGGAGTGAATTGTATTTTGTGGGCTATGGAACTCTTTTAAGTATATGGCTACAGATACATATAAAAATATATAAAATGTATAAAATTGAGATTAACAAGAATTTCCTTACAAATCATCATAGAAAGGAAAAGTTTATATATTTTACTTTTTGATTGGGAAATTTAATATAGAAAATATGAAGGTCAGAGGCAGAAGAATTGAGAGGATTGAGAGTCAATTAACTCTTAAACTGACATGTAACTACAAAGAGATGATGAATGGTGAACTGATACAGCTATCCAAACTGTAGATTCTGAGCTTTCTAAGATAAATATTATGACAGTGCTCAGAGCTACAGCTTTTTCAAATAGCTGTTTCAAGCTACAGCTGTTTACAATAGCTATAGTTGTTGTGGTGCTCAATTATTTGCATTTTATATTCTTATTTTTAAAGTATTAGTTTAAAAAGTATTTTTAAAAAAAACCCTACTTCTATGTTTTGCAATTAAAAGTGAGCAGCAGTCCCCCTTTACAATTATTGTCATATGTTTCCTCTCAACGTCCCCTGAGACTCTACTCAGGAAAGCAGTTAGCACATTTATCTATTTCCTGTAGTGTTTAGCCTGAAATAGTTGAGTCGCTCACCCTCCTCTCTGAATTGCTGAAGTTCTTCCAAATGGCTACATTTATATATACATATATATATATAGGTGTGTGTGTATATATATTCATATATATGGAGGGGTTTCTGATTTTTTTTTGGTTGGTTGGGGATTTTTTACTTTTTATGTATCTGTGTGGTGTATGTGTATATATATTTGAATGTTTTTATACATATATGCGTATGTGTATATACGTAAATATATATATATGTATATGCATGTTTGCATGTAGTTTTGTCTCCGCATGTATCTGCCAGAGGGAAACCCCTCAGAGCACAGCAGGAGCACAGCTGACTCAGAAACCTGCCCCCAGAGTGGAGTGGAACAAGAAAAAGTAAGGCTCCTGGACCAGGGCTTTTGGGTTGTATCCATGATAAGCAAGGTGAAAGGATCTCGGTTTGAGAAGTTGAGTGTCTCATGGAGAGACAAGTAGAGATGCCTGGCCTTAAATTTCTGAAGAACTGTGGTGGGAGGGAAGGAGGGAGGGAGGAAAGAAAAGGGAGGGAGGAAAATGGAGCTGACAAGTAGCGTCAGTGCTAGAGCAGGAGCATGGAGGATGGCATGGGATGGTGGTCATGCTATGAGTAACCAATCTTGTCAGAGTTGGGAGCTTCTGCAGCATCAGAGGTAGCGATTGTGCAAAACCTCATTTAGAGACTCCTGCCCTAATACAGCTAGTAGCCCACCTGTGACACATATTTTTGAGATTCATCTACTAGTCTTTGCTTTGTTTAATTTATGGAAAAACCGGTAGAATGTAAAATGAAGATAAGTTTACATCAGTGCTTGCTTCTCCAGGTATTTCAAAAGAATTAATGGAAAAACAAAATATGGAGTGAACTAGGAAACAAATTTTTGCACTCAAAAGTGTCAGAAAACCAAGCAGAGAAGGGAACAACACTGATAGCTCCGTATTGCTACTGAGGAGCCAGTAATATCACGTTTTCATATATACATCTTGTTTTTTATTTGATATCTCATACTGTAGTGGGGGGAAAAGAAATCATAATATGAGCATTACCCCAAATGGCAGGATTTTCTGATTCATTTTGTATTTCCCAGATTTTGTGGATTCTATTTCCTGCCAGCGAGTTTCTAAAATATGCATATCTGTGTTCAGATCAGTAGTGTAACAGGCCAAGCTCAGTCCTCGGATGTTATGA
The DNA here is from genome assembly GCA_009769605.1 of Bucorvus abyssinicus. NCBI lineage: Eukaryota > Metazoa > Chordata > Aves > Bucerotiformes > Bucorvidae > Bucorvus > Bucorvus abyssinicus. Next base: position 8,191,240 of record CM020030.1, read on the forward strand.
GTTTTTGCAATCGAACAAGTTACATTGGGATTACAAGTAACGACTTGTCTTCTAATCTGTGCTCAATAAGCAGATGCGCATTATTCTCACTTTTATGAAATAGCTTCCTCTCTATTTTGTTGAAGAGTAAATTTTCTCAAGTCATCTTGCTTATGAATACCTGCGGCCAGCACACTTCCCACAGACAACTGGCACCTGTTATCCTTTAGCCTACAATACCTTTTACATGTCCCAAAGTGCTATGACATTAATACAGATATACAAGAACTGATGATCTCCACTTCTTAATTATTTTGTTGTTGTGCTCTATGTAGAGGGGTATGTTTAACTTCAGTTAGCAAACATAATCTTAATGAAAACATAATCTTAATTCTGATTTAGGGATCTGTGGAAAAAAAAGCCTTTTTTGTTCAATGCAGTATTGAAAAAGGCACATCCATAATTTCTCATTAACTCAAGCACAGACAGAAATATCTTGCTCTTGCCTGCCCCTGTGTACATGGCACAATTATTTTGTTGTATTCTGCATTGTTTCAATTGCTTGATTTCCACTGCAAATGTACATAAATGTACAAGTTACTTCTATTACACCAAGGCTATGAATTCAAGCACAGAGAAGGTAAGAAAAACAGGAGTTTAGGAGTTGCCCATATGTATTTTTTTAGTCGGAAGCCTCTATATGATTCCACAGTGGTATTGCCCAGCAAATCCCTGTCCCATTCAGTGTACAGAATAGATGGCATTTTTATTGACCCATTGGTTAATATTTTTATTTTTTTTCTTTCTCTATGTAGTCAGGTCTATTTACTGCAAACTGCAGAAAATTTAACCAACACCTACGCTAATTTTTCAGTGTTCTTCAACACCATAGTATCTGGAAGCCTTGCAAAGACTATGGCATTTAATTTCATAACATTGTGGTGGTCAAAAGTATCTCTCAGTTTTGATTTCCCACTGAGAGAACCAGTTTGTCTTTTCAGGCTAGTTAGTACTGTAGTTAACTGTACAGTCACTTTTGATGGCAGGCGATGATGTGAATACTCAGTAGTTCTGCAAATTAAATCCTCAGGTCCCAGAAAATGAGAAACTCAAATTGGTTTAGCATATGTCGGTTGCATCGCATTTTCACTTGCAACCTTCTCACTATTGGCTGAAATAGGCATATACACGTATTCTCCTTAACTACCAGAGGGAGGAAAAAGAAGTTCAGGATTGCTCCTCCTCTGGCATCCCATTGAGACTGGAAATATGGGGCTTAATTATAAAATGGAAAGAGGGAGCAAAAGGAGAAGTTGATGGTAGAGTTCACAGCAGGATCAGGACTACCTTTCCTCCGGTCTCCTCGTCACCCTTGTTCTTTCACATCCTGTCCAGACACTCATTTTGCCAGTGGCAGGCGGCAAGCAAAGACTGAGGCCAGGGCCACTGGAGTACCTGTTGAAATTAGTGAGGGGGAGCAAGAATATGCTGTGAAGTGATAAAATGAAGTTTTACTTTAGGAGACAGGCTGTATTTCTGACAGTTAGATCATTGTTCTGAATCATGTAGCCTCCAGCCCTATCCTGCCAGTGAGGAACACATCAGCCTGAAAGATAAAAGTTCAGCAAAATTATAAGCCACCAAAATCAGAGCTTTATAATTGGAACAGTCATCTAACTTGAATAATAGTCCCATTCATAATCCTTATTCTGGATCTTAATCTCACTTAAAGCGAAATTACTCTGGGGGCTTAAAATAGGAGTATTTGTAATTTAAAAACCTGAGACTCTTTACACCTTGGATATAGTGTACAAGGATGTGCTATGTGTGCTCCCTGCAAACGTGTCTGTGTGTGTACAAGTGTCTCTATGCCAAAAAATATTTTTTGTTTTGGAAACATCTGAAAACACTTTATTTTCTGTTCCCCTTTTCACTGGCAAATATAAAAGTAAATAGACTAAAGAGCACAAAGGAAAGAAAAAAAAAAGGAGGAGGGGGCAGAAGAAAGCATGCAGAGTAATATAAAGCAGATTATTGTTATGATCAGTTGTGGAGAAAAAAAACCCCAGTAAAATAAAATACTTCTCTCTTGAAATGTATGCTATTGAAAGGACTAGGAAGCATCCATACAGACTTCTTTGTTTTATGACTAGAGCTACCAAATACTTTCTGTGTTCAGGACTGAGCTCAGAAAACACTGAATTACATTTTCTCAAGGCTAAAACTTCTTAATAGTTTTAGCATAAATTTATACCATTGCTCATAAATTTGCTATTAGAGACATGATCACAGTGAGCTCTCAGCAGGATACAGAATTCCCTGCTACTTATCCAGTGCTGGCCATAGCTTCTCTTCAGCAAAAGCTCATCAGTTTGTGTAAATTGTCATTGCTCTTGCAGGTAGAACTTTATTACAGGTGATGCACATATGCCAGACTCATCTAGTATTATAACACTTTCTGTCACCTTCATCAAAACAACAGCTGGCAGCATTTCCCAGAGTGACATTTCAGACATGGAAGCAGAATTAATATGAAGAAAAATATGGTGGCAGTGGCCAGAGAACAACTTCCTCCCCAATTAAGTCAAGATGCTATTATTATACTCCAGTGTCTCATGAGTCCCATCTCATTCCCAATAGTTTTTTTCTGATACGTAGTTTGCCACAGTCCAGTTTTCCATAGTGTTCTAGGTCAACTGCTCTCCACGAGAGAGGGTAAGAAAGGTGAATGTCAGCTCTTTGAACCTGCCACCCAAGACAGAGGTGAAGAGGTGCTCCTTTGACCTTGTAAGGTACTGTATACAAGTATGCTCTTTCTCTGCGGTTAACATGCTGTGAACTGAGTTCACTGTAACATCAACTGTAACAGCAATCTCTTCAAAGTCCCCTAAAGCAGAAAGCCTGTTTCCACACGCTACAGCTTGTTAGATCTGTATTGTTGCATGTCACTGCTTATGCAGTCTCTTCAAGAAGTTCCAGTAAATTCCACTACAACCATAAAAGTTGAGGAAAAAATTATTCTTTTATTAGAGGCTTGAACCTAGTTTTATGGGAATAAAACTGTGGCTCTTATTTACTAAAATTTAATTTTGAATATAAGTGCAAAATGTAAGAAGTTCTTACAAAATGGTAGTTTACAGAGAAAGGAAGTTTTAAAAATTTTAAATTTCAAATATTTTAGCTGAAAAATTCAAACACAAATGACATACAATTATGTGTCATGCCATTGCTTTTTTGCTTCAATAAATGTAAGTAGAATTTCTAAGTGAAAAAGATTGCATGTTTTAAACTGCACCTTGTCACTGTTTACCTACAAAATAGAGGAGGAAACCTTTTTAAAGAGCTGCAAAGTGTTGTGCAGACAGACTTTCCAGAGTAAGACATCACCAGCCGAATTACAGATCTGTGTCACGCTTCCTAGCCACTCTGGTGGTAATTGGTGAAGTAATCCGGTCACTTACCTTTCATAGGTAAAGTAACTCTTACTACCTGCCATTACTGTCCTTCTTTGCGTGCTATGTGTCACTTGTTCTGCTACAAAAAAAGCTTACTCACCCTAATCAGGAGGATGTAGAAATGGAACCCAGGCAATGAGAGGACATAGAGAAACAGCGTTTTGCCATATCTAGTCTTTTATATGGGGATCTTCTTACGTTTACAGTGTAGTTTTTTCAAGCTCTAATATAGCTTATTTATCTCAGGACTCATTCTTCTTTTTTTTTCTTTTCCCTTGTTTCTTACACCACTGTTGTGTTCTGAGGTTTTTATATTTTTGTTTTGCTCTTTTTATGCTTCCTTCTTAATCACTATAGCTTCTTTTTTCCTTCCAAGCCTCTTTCATGTATCTTCTGTAATTTCTTATATAAAAAGCATAGACAAAACCAAAACAGAAACATTCTAACATGTCTGAAAGAATATTAAATAGTTTAAAAGCCACAAGTCATATTCAACCATGGCACAGAACAAAGTAATACTACTAATTGCAAGCGTCTGTTGTTATTAGCAGCAACCTCGAGAACTCCCCTTATATACTGAATGGTTTTAAATTATTTATCCTACTGCGAACATCGGAATTCACAGTGTCTCTTCTTTGTTTACCATTGAATCCCCAAGGGACCAAGGAAAGTAGAATACAAAATCAATTTCAATCCTTATAACCGTCTGAGCAACCCCTGATGTCCATTTGGAAGAAAAATAAATGCGACACACTGCTCTGGGGATCTGAATTAGGTTTCCATCTTGTGTGTGCTTAAGGATCAAAGAAGTCTGAGAGATGGAAAAAGCCTATTAGACTATCATCTCGCCACCACCTTTGTAAATGCAGCAAATCCTTCTCAAACAGAGGCTGTAAACAGAAGGCAATAGCAAATGAAACTTCATCACTAATTTCCCAGGAACTAATTGCAGAGGGTGGATAATTTTACTCTGATTTCAGTGGCACCCTGCAACCATGAGTCTTCGTGATTTTGTTTGCAGGCTACAATCTTCTCATGACTTTCAAGACCCTGCCTGCCAGTGACAATGCCCTTGTTTGCTAGGACCTGTGCTGCAACTGGGCTTTCTCCCTCCCCTGGTCTCTTTTTCCTATGTGTCTCCATCCACGTGTGGGGAATTTCTCACAACACGATGAACACAATGGAGAAACAGGCCATTTCAGCACATCTGAAAGCTTTCCATCAGGTTTCTGAGAAAAAAAGATAAACCTTTCTTCTTCTCTTGAAAGGGCAGAATGATCCATTTGAACATTGCTCTCAACCCCAAATACTAGCAGCGAGGGCCAGGAGGAAATGCAGAGAGTTCTGGTATTATGTCTGAAGAAGAGAATTCAGATCCTTCTGACACATGCGTTGCCCGTACAGCTATCTGACCAGCTTCATTCTCCCATATCCTCTGGCTATCACTGTGCCTTGGGTGAAGCTTTCAGCAGAAAACTACTACGGAGCAGATAATTAACAAGTGTGGACAGCTACTCTCCTTTCATCAGGGCTGTGAGTGCACCCCCTACCCCAGTGGTCTGCTCAGGGCCAGCTTTGACAGAGTAGGTCTGAAACACCTTGACCGGGGATCAGTCCCATCACTCAGGAGCTGCATTTAAGCTGAGGGTCTGGGCGCTGCTCTCTGCCTGACCTACATTGCAGCTGCATGCCAGACCTTGACCCCCTTTGGTTTGATACCTGACTGGACTGACAGGGATTTGATCTGCCTCATTGCTGTGGATTTGTCTGCAGACCTGGACTCTTGGCTGTTGAACCTGGTTGCTGTCAACTTGCTCTTCTTGTTCAGGTAGTATGGACAGTGTCCCTTTCGCAAGGCCACAATGAGATTTCAGTGTGACTTATCAAGCAAATAACTGCTCTGCTGAACATCCAATCCAAGCAGGATTTCACAGATGCCTTCAGATACATATGTTTTCCATTTCTAAGAAAAACATAAAGTTATGAGTTATGGTAACTGAAATAACTGCTTTTATTCATGAAAGCACTCAAAAAACCCCCAAAATTTTTCTCTTGTTTACCTAGCTACAAAATTGGAAGGTAGGTTGCTGGGAGGAAATCAAGATCTGAGAGTTGCCAGTAAATAAGGCCAGAAAGAACATGTTCCTACATAGATTAACAGGAAATTGCTCTTATCTCCAACCTCTCGTGGTAGCGCTGATCAGTTAAAGTCAGCAGCACAAAAGTTTGAAAATACAGCTGCAAGCAACTGATTCAAGAATTTTGGCTTCTGGATCTGTCCCTCTGTCATCAACAGAGAAAGATCCCTTGGGTTTAGACTCATTGCCGGGGATGGCAGCTGGTAGAGAAAATACTGTTTTTACAGCATGTGCTGAAGCATGAAGTGGCTGGCAACAGCAGCAGTAGCTGCCCAAGAGGGAAAACAACATCCCTCTAACAGACTAGAGAGTGAACGGTGTGCAGGATCCTCTGTTGTGGGGAACCCAGGAGATCTCAAGGACAAACACCAGAATCTGACACAAACCTTCCTGAGACAACAATGATTCCTGTGAGGGATACTGGAGTGCCTAATGAAGAACTTCTACACATCTGGCCTGTCACTTTCCCATTATGCCAATATCTGAGGATCTGAGGGTCAGAAGATTAGTTATGTTGGTTAGGACTCCCAGGGGTAACATTAACTGCTGGGTTTTGTTTTGTTTTGTTTCCTACTTCATCTCTCTTATGTGTGCAGCCTTCATAGTTCCCGGGGGTTATGCTTGCACCTCTGTTCTGTAAACACAGCGTGTGCTAGAAGAAGAGGCTGGGTGCATTGATGTTATAGGTGTCTGCAGAAAGGATATACTGCTGGGTAGAACTGTCACTGGATTATCTCCTACTTTACATTTGCAAAGCAGTGTGAAGCATTCAGATTACAAAGATAATGACCTGAACATCCTTCTTTCTCTTAATGATTTTGGTTCGGTTTGTTTCGTTTTTAATTTTTAAAAGCACTGGCAGTTTTCTTTAATTTCTCCTATTCTACTAAGTAAAGTGTTGTCAGACCACTTGGATATAAGTACTACCTCATTCGCCTTGGACTAGAATGATCAAGTGTTTTTAAGACTACAGAAACATGAAGTTATTCTACTGCTCAGCAAGGTTTTCTTTCTTACTCAGGCCAGCCAAATTAATACAAATTAAGTCTTTTTATTTTCGGGTAAGTGAGAGTTGGCATCAACTCAGAAAGCTAAAAATGTTAATTCAATAACCTTATGCAAGCCTATATCTTGCATAAATTCAGCAAATCAGATATGCTTTAGGTACACAGTTTTGTCACAGAGCCTTTGCTTTGGCATTAGCAAAGCAAGCTTGCTGTGCTGACGGCTGAGCAAATTATTTTATATAGGTTTTTTTCTTTGACATCACACTATGCAGCTAAGGGTGCTAACATGTTCACAGTTTCAGTCCTGCGAATAAGAGACACCAATGCATTGACCTTATTGAAACATTTACATTGATACAGGCCCTGGAAAGTAAAGATGAGTTTGTCCTAATGAATGTTTTTGACTTGAAATCAGTCTTGTAAGCAAGGAGTGCTGAGTCAGTAAATTTGAGCACTCTAGGTTTGGCATCAACTGCACTAGCTAGAAGTGATGATCAAGTGATCTGACACTCCTGTAATTCATTATCTTTCTTCTTTACCATCTATCTGTCTTCTAGTTTTTTTCCTTTTCTAGTTCGAGTTAGAACTGTGAGAAGCCTAACTTGGCCATGGGAGAGAAAAACAAATCCTCCCCTTTTGTGAACTAGAGATAAGTTGAAGGACTAAGAGAGTGATAATTTAATAGTAACCTAATCCATTTTAGGTTTTGGTAAGCTTCTGCTTTTTACATGCTGTTCTTAAAAATGTCTTGTAAGTTATACAGATATTTCTGAAATTTTTGTTTTTGTTGTTGTGAGGTGTCTGGACCAGGTCAAATCTTCTAGATCGTGTTGTAAACACTGTGCAACGCTTTTCTATCTGTTTTGTTTTCTTTTCCTGGTGATTGAAACAAGAATTTCTTCTGGCTTGTGGATAGAATATAGATAACTGTCAGTACGTGGGTTTTTTTGTAGCCTAGCAGTGAAGAAGGTAAGTAACTGGAATGCTAGTGATCCTTGGGAATTTTAAACTGGAAAATGTACCCCAAACCTCTGATTTTTCCATTAGAAAAATCCAGCTGTTTATTCTGAAGGCTGTTGTAAAATTTGTTTTCTCCCCATGTATCACAATTTCATGTGCTGTTACTAAATTTAAGGAACTTAAAAAGGAATGAAGTCTGAAAAGCTGCGATATTAATGCTTTCTCCTTCAGGATAGTAAAGGGCCTTATCAAACATAGACAAGGCAGAGGCTTAGGGTTTCTCTCGTCTGCTAGTATAGTTGTTTTTTAGTTTTGTTTTGTTTTGGGTTTTTTGCAAATCTCCATATGCATATGTAAGGAGGGGAAAAAAAGCCTCACACTGGTATTTAACTAAAATCGCAGAAGAACTAGATAAGATGTGGAAGCTTTTTAAAAGGTGAGAATGGTTTCTCTTCACCCCATTAACTAGGAGGGAAATAACTAATAAAAAGAAGGAAATCTACCAGAGGAGCTTCAAAACTTCTGAAAATAAAAATCTGTATCGATAGACAAGCAGATATGATGGTAGCTGTATAACCTCAAAGTATGGCCAAAGAAAGAGAAACCCAGAATAATATCTGAGAATCCAATAATAATGCAATCCCCTTTGGGATAGCATTAACTGCAATGCAAATGTGGAAACTTCTGCAGGTTATGGAATAAGAAGAACAATAGTTACCTGCTGGTGTTCAGGAGAAATGAGAAGGCAGTAATAATCCACATTATGCTGTCTATGAATGGGGCACGTTCCCCATTTGGTGAAATCACTTTAACCACTGATTCTTAGTGCTGCATAAAATAAAATTATTTGCTGCTTCTGAAGAAAGAGTAAAGCATACCTTTTAGTCTAATATCATCAATTCTTACACTGGCAGACAAAAATATCAACTTTTCTGCCTTTTGTCTTCCACTTCCTGACTTAGACCAAAAAAGCAACTCTGGATTTTGTTTGGTTCACATGTTATCTATCACTAGTTCAGCTCCAGTGTGACTAGTCACATAATCAACCTCCAGGTTCAAAATCTGTGTCTGAAAAAGAGTCAGATCTATTGCTCATTTTTATTGCCAGTAGGCATGCGAGTGCTTGAAGTAGCCCTAAAGTCTGCTTCTGTCTTGCTTTATTTTCCTCAGAAGCAGTATTTGGAGAGCCCTAAAAACCCACCACCCCCCAATGTTGCTGGACTGCAGTTTACCCTATCTATATCCCTCTGAAAGTAGATCAAAGTAGAGACATGTCCTCTTTGCTTGGTATACAGCTAACACTTCATTTTCCTTAATGCTTTATGGTAAGAACATCACTCTGAGCTCATTGATATCAAGAGGAATTGAGCCAGGACCTTCTAAAGACTGTAACAATGCAGTGGCTCAGCGTGACAGAGGAGCTTTGTCAAGGATGTCATGAGGGCTTTGACATGGCATCAGGCAAGCAAAATAGAGCAGCTACAGAGCACTGCACCATTCTATCAGCATAGCGCACACAGGCCTGACAGGGTTTTGATCTGAAATAAGTTCAGTAAAGTTGCTGCTCCAATAAATTGTTGTTATCTGAGGAAGCCAGAGGCTCTGATCTACTGCCTTCATAGATTACGATCTTGGATGAGACCAGGCTAAGGTTAGCGATCCCATAACTTGGAAAACTCCAAATCCCGACATTGACTCCTCAAAGTGACCTGCTAGACCAGTAACCTTACCAGAGCTCCTACCTTGATATCAGTCTAACAAGTCAAAACTATCAATATGTATAAAGCCCTTAATGTGAATTTAAGGTAGTTTTGAGCTTTACCTCTTCAGCAGATCCAAAAAGTGTGTTTTATGTATTATTCTGTAAATGTGATAAGCCCCTTAGTTTCTGAGGCTGCTTGCCAGGGGCTTTCCAGAATGTGTGCTTGTTATGTTATGATTGTCATAATAACCGCAAAAAAATTGCTGCTGCTACTAGAACTGCTAAGTGATATCTGAGTTAAATATAAGAGTTCCTGGTGCCCTGAATCATGGGGAACTGGCAGTTATCATTCACATTTCCTGTTGGTAATTTTGGGGGGACCTACAGTATTTATTAGGTGAAGTAGCACATAGCAGTGTCAGAACCACATTGATTCTTTTAGTACTATGGATTTTCACGTTTCCTTGCATCTACTGCCACATACATGCCAGCTTGCAGTGGATTTGGGACATTTCACAGAAGTGAAAGATTGCCCCTTCATGATGAAACACAAGAGTTACTGCAAGTTGTCTCTCAGGTCACTCGGTATTGTAAGTCTGAAGAGTGTCAAATAAGGGTCTTAGAAAGTTTTTCCAATGATCTTCAGTAAGTAGGATTATTATTCTGACTTGCACATTCTCCCAGGCAGTCAGAGATACTGGCTTTAGCTACAAAGCTGATATACATTCCTACATTCTTTCTCTGGTCATTTTTTTTCTATCCTCGTTCGATTTGTCTCCTCACACCTATCTCCTCAGCTGCACGAAATCTGTTCTGTGGTGGGCTGAGCAGAAAACTGGATCACTGAGCTCAGATAATTAAAAGTACTCTTTTAAAGAAAGAAAGAAAGAAAAAAAGACTGCAATGTGTCAAAATCAGTTGTGACAGATGGCATCTGTTTTCCTTGCCCTTGCTTTTGTGTGCCTTCAAGAAGCATCAGCGAGGTGAAGCCTCCAGAGAGACAGGGAAATTTCTCCTTTCTTTAAGGATCTGTTGTAGCTGCTCAGAGAGGGGTGGCTTGTGAGACTTGGGAGTGTGGCCAGATGCAGCTCCTCGAGACACCTTGAGACTGCAGTAAGGAGCAGAGAGATGCCAAAGCTGACAGCACAGAGCAGCTCTGCTCAGAAAGTCATCAACTAATTAAAGTCTAGAAACCAAGCAAAGGGAAAAGAATTATTTCTAATGCATTTAACCTAGTTGGTTTAAGTTTCTTAAATTTAAAAATAAGGTACTGTTGTAATCCTTGTTCTAAAAACCTTGGGTCTTTTTTAAGCTCTTCTGAGAAGAGAGACTAGACAGGTGCAGATCCACATCAAAGCCATAGCCAGGTCTGTCATAGTGAAAGTACAGCTTTATTAAGTAGCCTGTAAGCTATACTCATAGCCAAAATCTGTCAGATATTTCCTGATATGTTGTGCTTATCAAGTCTTTCCTGACAACTTTATATCCTTTGCATGGGAGAGTTCCTTCCCCCTAAAAGCTACACTTGTTTGTTGGCATTCTTCTTGCCATTTGATCAGACACTAACATTTACATTTTAGGTGTCTATTTTGTCTGATGTGAAAACACTTGCCTAAAATGGGCTTCAAAGAATGGTTGGCACCAATAATAGATACACTCCCAAGCCAAAAAAATCCAAAACCAATATTTCTAAGAAAGACAGAATCATTTCTGCATGATATTGATGACTGAATTATTTTTAGCAAAACCACAACATGGCCACTTTCATTTCAAACCCAATTCAGAAGAGATAGGTTAGAAGAATAAGAGTGGCAGAGTCTGATCTAATGCATGCCTAGAATTTTTGTAGAGCTTCCAGAGTAAGGCTGAATTGCTACTGGAAATCAGCTAAAGGAACTACAGGTCTAAGTAGCTGTTTCATACAGGTCTGAAGACAGCTTAAAGGCATACCCACTGAACAGGTATCTTTATAGCTAACCAATAAGGCACCCAATGCTGGTAACAATGAGTCCTGCCATTAAGGAGCATTATCAGTGAACAAACTTCTAGAATTTTAGATAGTCTCAATGTATTTAGTTTAGGTATCTTTAGCCCGATACATGCCTTAAATGTATAGACATATCTTGAATTGGATTCATATTTACATTCAAAGACAAAAGAAAAACATGTTTTTCTTGCTGAAGAGAAATTTTGACATAAACTAGAATTTTTGAGAGATTAAAAGCCTGATACTTCGTGGCTACCTGCATTACGGGAATCTGATACAGATGATGAAAGCATGACTAGCAAAGTCAGGCAGTCATTTCTTGGGACAGAATAGAAAATGATATAAAAATACATGTTTTTTCCTCTCTTATTTTGCAGCTGTTCTATGCTAGTCTTTCTTTTTTTCTATCCCCCCTCCCCACCTTCATTTTTTGCAAGGAGAAGGAGAAGGGATGATCTACCGCTATCCAGGGGTGCTGCCAGTTATAGACCAAACTAACCATTGAAGAGTCTGCAGGTTGGCTAAAAACTCTTTTAAATTCACCTCTGTGAATTCCACTACCAGAGAAATTTCTGTTTTCTACTTCTCCAGTCATCTACCATTCAGCTATTTTTAATTTATTAACTGATTTCTGGGAAGCATTGCTGACACTTAGCCGGTTTCATACAGTAAAAGACAGTACTCGGGGTGCATCAACAGTTTTTGTCAGGGTCAGCTAGCTTGGAAAGCTACAATATTCCAGCTATTTTGTGGTACTCTTACCTCCTTTACATAGGGATTTTATTTAATAAGAGCTTTGGGATATGTAGTGCTTTTACTCTATATTTCTTCATAATCCAGTGTGACAGGACTTATCAGAAGTTCCAGGCAGCACCCTGATGGAAATAATTAATATTGCTTTGTCCTAGGCGGTGCCTGCTCTCAGATTTCAAACTGCTTTTCAGAAAGAAGTAGAACTGTTAATATCCCCATGTTACTGAAAGAAAAGTGAAGGAAAATAAGTTTATTATACAGTCACACAGTGCGTCAGGGGAAAGCAACGGACAGAATTCACATCACTTGACCCTCTCCTGATCACCCTTGTTGGACGCAATGCTGGTGGCATCTGACATTTCCAGAACCTTTATTCTTTTCTGATGCTGTGGTTAGGGCTCAGTGCATTTCCACGTTAGATGGAGAGGGGGAGGTTTGGAGACTCCTGCTTGCACGAGCTATTTCCATTTCTTCTCATAATAACTCACAAAAGATTCAAGCTATGACATATGTGAGGTAGAATATGTGGCTACTGACTACTGTAACACCCTGACCGAGGAATTGATAGGCTGTCTCTTGCTAGAATGTGATTTCCAATAATCATATATCTTCTGTTTACCTCCCTCTTAGTGATTTACTGTGTAACAACTCCCCACCATATATCTGTAGGGAGCTTCTCTGCTCACCTTGGTTTCGGAGAGAAATGACTACTGTCGACAAACCCAGTCATCCACATTGTACGATGCACTACCTAAATCTCAGGGGAGTGTCGAACTGCAGGTGAATGCAGATGGCAGAATCCATTTAGCGAAATGGCTAATGTTGCTCTGTTTATTTGCATACAGAAGTATCTGTAAAGTATCTTATTATGCTATTCCGACATTCTTCCCCCGGAAGTATTCTCTGAGGACAGAACTGTAAGAATGAGTGTTAAAAAGGTATGAAGTACTTTAAGAAATTTATCTTTATTAAAAAAAAAAAAAAGTTTTATCTCTAATATGTAAATAGTAATAAATGAGAAGGTGAGTGAAACTAGAACTGAAACCAGGAAAAGAAGAATAATTTAATTTTATAAAGCATTTCAATATTTTGCTTTTGGCATTCTTTCTTCATTTGGTATAAAAATATTTCTTTTTAATTCTATGTGAAAGAAAATAGAAATGTGGATTCTGGGAGCCCTCAGTCACAAGCTCAGAAGCAGCCCACCTTTTGTTTTTCCCCAAAGCCATGAAAAACTGAAGCCTCAGAACAGTTTGATCTGTCCTCTTGTGAGCCATTTGGCTAAATTCTCAGGGAACTAGTTGCTGTCCGGCAAACTCCCTTAGCACTGTGGCAGAGCTGAAATATCTCTACGTATCATTTAAAGTTCAGGAAAGCAGTAAATTCTGGGTTTTTTAAAAAAGAAAGTTATAATTGTTCAAACTTGCTGCAAATTGAAACGACCTTGTACAATTTTTTAAGTCTTTAAAAAGTAGCCATCATACAAACAAAAACGGAAAAGAGGCAAATTCTGAGATACACTGATACTCCTTTACACCAGTCTGTATAAATAGGCATGAACGGGGTCACAAACTGTTTCCAGAGAAACAGTCTTAGAGCATAGGACTGCTCTGGCTGACAAAATATCTCGTTTAGGATCTCCAGACCAGCTCACAGTGTAAAGAAGGTGTCAGAGTGAGACTGGGTAATAGGAGGAAGGGTATGACTTGGGTCTACAGAATGCAGGTATTTGTTCTTTCTTGAGCCTGAGTTCCTGTGGGAAAATAAAGAAACACTACAAAGTTGCTTTTGTCTCTGTCACGGTGTCACCAGTTGGCCGAGGCTAGCCAAATCATGGGACGAATTCTCTCTTCGATCAGCCCCTCTCCTGTTCCAGGAGAAAGGGTTAAGGAGAGAGATAAGAAGAAAAGAAAAACTTTGCGAGGCTTCTGTTAAGTTTGGGAAACTAAAATGGTTTTAATAACAATAGGAAGATATTATATACAGAAAAAAACCCAAACAAGATATTAACAAGTGTATATATAGGATCAGGGATCTGGTGCGGCGAGGGTTAAACCACAGGTGAAGGGAACAAAAGCAATAGAGAAAAAAACCTACCAGTCTGTTAATGGCGGTGGCATGTGGTGCGGCAGGGTTGGGACCCGACAGGGTTGGGAGCAGCAGCTGGCAAAACGGCGACAAGGAGTGGTGCGGCATATGGGCAGCGGCAAGTAGTCACGGCTGGTGGTGAGGAGCCAAGCCAAGTGGCAGCACTGATCAGCAGGTCCCAGTGCAGGCCAGAAGAGGGGAGTCATGGCCGGTCGGAGCAGCAGGGCGGAAAAGGCACGCGGTGTCTTCCTGCATGCCGTTCTTAAAGAAACACCATCCCGCCAAAAACTCCACAGCTGGTGAGATGTGCTGACGTGCAGGGGAAGAACACTCTAATCGGTTTGTTTGATATGACCGTGAAAACAAACCAGCCCTCTTAAACCAGGACACATGGTTGAACCGAAACCAGGACAGCCTCTCACTGCTTGGAGCAGGAAGAAAGACTTGAGAGGTATGGACTCCATTTACAGTAAATGTATAGTTATTGGTTTTTAGGGAGATGAGGGAAGAAGCCTTCAAGTCCTTTAGGGTATTGAGGAAGAATACCCAGCTGACACCAAGCCTGCCCACCTCTTCCTCACTGGAAGTCTAATTCCTAATGTGCACAGAGGCAGGAGCATTACAATTTCAATAAAAGCTGTAGGCTTTTTTCTTCATTTTAGCTCATCTATTTTAAATGTTTCTAAGTGGCACGAGATTCAATTAATTAATGTCATGCAATGAGGTAAGTTAAACCTTGTTTGCCAGGCTGGGTTCTGAGCTTTACTTCCACAGTTCCTTGTTCTCGAGGGCCTTAAGGGACGCTTTGAGCTTTATGCAGTTGTTGTTGATGTCTATTATCTGCAACAGGTGCTCAAGAAATAACCTTCCTTTCCCAGTAGTCTACCTTCTTTCTAATGGGTCCTCTTATTCCCTGCTATTAAGCAGACAGATACCTTGCGTTTCTAACAGAACTTACCATTTTACTTTAAAAGCCTTGATGTTTTCACTGTAGCTGTGGGGAGAATGTTTGCTGCATGACCCACATGCCCCGGGAAAGCATACTGAACAACAACAGCGTTTACCTTTACTGTGTAAATGTGGCTCTTTATTGCTGTCAGCTTTAGTTAATGGAATACCAGCTCTGAACTAAGGTTTGGACTACAGCGTAATTTATTCTGCAGACTAAACATTTGGAAGTAAGTCAATCTAGGCATGAAACAGAATATGAATATAAGCTTTAACCCTTTTCCTGGATATGTTTTTACTGAACTCACTAAGACTTTGCGAATGCAAGATACTTTGTAAGGCAATGAAGGAATGTACTCAGTTCGTGGCAGAGTAGGACTGCTTATCGCTGCTGGTGGGCACAGATATTCCAGGCTGGAGAGGTTTTGGCTCCTTTGAAGGTCATTTGTTTCTCTCTTGGCAGGGAAAAATAAAAAATTTTGGAACCGTGTTTGTGAGGGAGCAGAGCCACAGAAGCTGATGTTTCCAGGTCAAGCACCAGCAAGAACCAGAACAGTGCTTCGAGCCTAAGAATCAGGATTTTGCAGCCTCCTACTTCCCTACCTCCTTTGCAGTCCTAGTGCAGGGCTGCTGAGGCACCCAGGTGGAGAAATTGCAGTAAATACTAACAAAGGCTTGCAGTATATGATTGAATCTGAGGATTTAAAAAAAAATTAAAATAATAGGAACTGTGAATACCAGTTTGTGAACTGACATTCACATTACGGGACTTACTGCTTTGTGATTCTGGCAGCATCCTTGACTTCCACAAGTTTTTGTGCCATTCTTAGCCAAGAGTTTCTAACTAGCGGCATTACGTGTTAGCAGCATCTGCTATCGGTACCCGATATTACATGCGTTAACCATATAACAGAATCACACCTGGTAAAGAGCAGATGAACTGAGCTGCAGGGTTTACTGAGGATTGAATTAATGTTTATGTAATTTTATTTTCATTATTTGACCAGCTGTGTGGCCACATCCATTTAGTGAGTAACTGAGATGTTTTTTAACCTTTGGTCACTAAATATGTATTTTAGCCCTGCTTTTTTTACCATTCTAATGAAGTTAGTGGTTGCTTGCTCTTCTCGCTGTGCTTATAATTAATATCAGACTAAAATATGATAGGCGTCGAACAGAATTTGAATTTAGCTTTCCTTTTTTATATTCTGAAAGGTAGTCAGAACACGCAATTCTGTTCCTCGCTCAGCGTCTAAGTGTGTAATAACTTTGTCCCGTGGCAGAAGTGTGGAGAATCACTTTTTATAGGTGTTGCAAGTATACTTGTGAGATACTTCTGGGTAAGAGATGTATATACAGGGATTATACTGAAATCTGCAGGAGATAGGAAACTTTGCCAGCCAAACCTAAGTAATAAACCCAGGACGATGTGCTGATCCAGAAAATGGCCTGGTCTGACAGAGGTTAATTCCCAGCAAGCAGTAAAAGTGTCTGGTAAGGTGCTCCCAGCTGGGAGCTAATTAGACACTGCTGAGCTGCTAGGGTCTCCAGGTAGCAGATACAACACATTTCATGTTACTATCACACTTCAGCAGTCCTGACACACATTTCTGCACCTCAAAGGGATCTCTCACATCTGGTTGAGCTGTGGGAAGGCTAAAAGCATTTTCCTTCAGCTGTGCCTTCAGTCTCAGGTATCGGGTAAGGGCCGTGTTACGCTCATTGCTGTTTCCACCTCTTTTATTGCTTCCTCTGCTGGATTATGATGGCTAAGAAAGAGCTGCTTGGTGGGAGAAGGAGACATTGCTACAGGTAGTTTGTATATGTGGATATGTAAGCTCACCAAGAATTACTCATGAAATGAGCAATTTCTGATGTATCTCTAGCTGTGCCTATATTGTTGGATACTGAGCCACAAATGGGCTCAAAAATGAGTTACATTCTTTGTCCAATTGCCAGTTCTAAGGCACTGGTGGCCTTTTCTTCTGTAACTCCGTGGCGGCTGGTGATGTTAAGGCATCCTGGAAACAGCCCGGGCTGAAGTCGCTGCTGAACACTGGAAAGTGCTAAATTGCTGTGCGGCAGTG
Source organism: Bucorvus abyssinicus (assembly GCA_009769605.1). NCBI lineage: Eukaryota > Metazoa > Chordata > Aves > Bucerotiformes > Bucorvidae > Bucorvus > Bucorvus abyssinicus. Next base: position 8,208,344 of record CM020030.1, read on the forward strand.
AGAGAGATCACAGCACGTCCGGCCATGTGTCTTGTAAAGTGGGACATCACAACCAGTCAAGGAGTGCTTGGGACATCACTGGCCCAGCTTTCTGTCTTGCTGTCCAAGAAAGTTCAGATGAAGCCAGAAACTGAGTCTTGCCTGTGTCTGAGCAGCCTGGATAGCTAGGCAGTTTGGGCATAGATTCGAAAATAAGTTTAGGGTCGTCTGATGAAGTTATTGCTTTTAAAGGGGATCCTTAAGAAGTTGGAGCTAAATAGACGCTATATAAAAAGAATAAGCTATGTGTAGGACACATGAACTGCACAGTCTGGTTTGAGTTTATAGGTTAACAGGGACGGGCAATGTGAAAACTCCAGCTAAGCGGCTTCAGTTTGCAGACACAGCTTACTTAGTCACAGCTTAGAGTTTCAGGGGACACAACTGCTGCTAAGGATATCTGGAAATAAGGCAGTTTTGGTTTAAGAGTCTAACTGCGTTTTTAAAAGTCTGACCTAACTTTGAAAATGCAACTCTCTACAGCAAGCTGTCTTACACATACCAGTAATGTCTGCAACATTTCTAGTCGTGGATTTGAAATAGCTTTCTTCATTACCTGAACTGCTCTGAGGATAGTCAAATGGTATCCACCCAATAAATTATTCAAGATAGCCTTTGTCAAATTTCTAGTACATTTTTCATGCAATTTTTAAATTATTGATTTGTCAGCCCTACTTATTTTGGTGGTCCAGCTTTTCTTAAGAATTGAGAGAGAGAAGCTTTCAAACATCAGTGGCCATTGTAACCACTCAGTTTATAGCCGGTCAGCTCCTGTGAAAACCGCAGATTAAAGACAATCTGTTCTGGCATAGCTGGAACAGCAGGAGTTGACTCAGTAGGTGGTTGAACAGCTCTGAGCAATACTAAAGCGTAATGAATTTGTTTTGCTGAAGACAGGTGAATGCTCAGGGCTACATCTACACAGGACATCCATGGTGCAGAAACTTATAGGAGTACCGTGAACTACCCAGAGGTGTAGAGTGGGATTTGTGTGTGTGTGTGTGTTTCCTTCTTTTGTACTCTCTCTTTATTGTACAAAAATTTATTATTTTGAGTTGATTTGGGAATACTCTGGCACCAGTGCATTTTCCTTAAATAATTTCCATGCTTTGGCTTTTGTGAAGTCCAGTTGCTTTTTTTACTAAACCCTCTTGAATCTGATATGCTTTGCAACTGTATTCCTTTTTCTTGCCTTGCATATCCACTAATGCTCAGTTGGGAGCTTTCCCTGGTTAGGGTATTAAATTTTACGGGATTTTTACAATATTATTTGCCCAACTAACCATGTAAGAAGAAATAGCACTGCAGTTTTTAAATGAAATACATTTGAAGTTTGCATGCACATTATGTTCAACTTCATCTTTTCTTTACAATAATATTAACTGTAAACAATAATTTTCTTTCTGAAAACATTATTTTCTTTCATTTCAATTTTCTTTATTTTTTTTTCCTATTTTTGATGTTGTTATTAGTAGGTTAGGCATGTATATTTCCAGATCTACAAAACCGTTGAAAAAGCAAAAAGCTTCTCCCTTTGGAAACAGAGAGACCAGACGCTCCTCTACTGCAAAAGCTGGGGGCAACAGCAGAGGAATCCTGGATCCTTGCCCCTGTAGCTTCGAGCCACCATGGCCTCACCTCTACATTTCAGGTGAAGAGGAGCAAATGCTCCCCCTAAAGGAAGCCCGTTGGTTCAAAAGGCCATTTTGCCATATTTTCAAGAACTTCACAGTTAAAATGAAAATGAACAGGATAAGATTTTGTCTTATTATATGATTCCTACAAGCTTTATAACAAGCCTCTGAGAAACTATCTGTGAAAAAGTCCTAGACTGTCTACAGTTAATTAAAATTTGCTCTAGATATTAATAGAGAAATAAGCTGCTATATTTTTTCTAATTAAACAAAATTTTCACTTTTTACTTATGCAAACCACATAATCATAAGTAAGCAGCTGAGAGTCTTTCCTTAACTCAAAATATTAAAATTTCAAGTATAATAATTCTTTAACTTAGTAAGACTAAATGCCAATCTAGCCATGGATTTATGCTAATAATTAAAAAATTGCAGGCATTTAACATTATTAGGAGTCTGATACAGCAAAAGCATTAATATTTTAAGAATGTTTAGAAGACAAGTGACTATGATATTCCTCCATAAATATTTTAACACTACAATTCCTTACCATTAAAATGTCTCACAGAAAACAAAATAATTTGGGGGTTTTCTATCCACCCAGTTCAACTTATGTAACACTTGCATTATCTAACCAGCATTTTTTTCTGTTGGGTTTTGTTCCAATTAATTCTTTTGTACTTCAGTACAGACAAAAAGCGAAGTGTCTCCAGAAAGCAGTCACTACAAACAGATTATGGGGCAGTAATGCAAAATTCTTCGCAGTCAGGTTGCATTCAGTGCTAATCAAGAAGACATTCTGTGGAAGGAGAGTTTTTAATTCCCTATATCCAGTGGACCTCATTCATTTCTGACTTTGATGTATATGGTAAGTTGTTGGGTTTTTTCCATTGGAATAAACAGAATCATAGGTGCAAATGAACAGAGATAAATAAGCTGTCTGTAAAACTTGGATTTCAAAGAACAGAAGAAACAAAGTATGTTTAGTAGATCAGCAGAAGACTTCAGAGGACTCCATTAGGCAGCTTTTGCTAATTGTCACCATTTTTAAAAATCTGAGCAGAACTTCAATGGAAACTAGATATTAATGTCTTTTCTGAGCTGCTCTATTTTTGACTGGTAATCTCAGGCTGGTAAAGGAATTAGAGGAAAAACAGAAAGAAGCTTTGGTCCGCAATGCATGCCTGCAAGTTTTTCCCCTTAAAAATGTGGCTTCAGAGCATATATGCATATATCACCTTTGAGCAGAGTGATCTAGCTCAACTCCCGTCAGAGCTTGCAATAACAAATCCAGAGCCCGTGCCTTGAACTCTGTTGTTGGTGGGTAGTGCCTACAGGGAAACGACCATGAGGACAGCATGTTCTCTGCCACCTGTGCTGCTAAGCAGATGGGTTGCTTTATTTCCTACCAGTTGACACAAAGAATACTTGCAGCTCAGGGTGAGCCAGCATGGCTTTCAAGCTCAGCAATGCCTACAGTAACCCCCAATTCCAGAGGAGGCAAGTAGGACTCAGAATCAATAACATCTGCAATAGATGTTATGGTAACCAATTCTAATCTTGTTAAAACGAACACTGAAATAAAGCAAAATATGCCAGATGGAAGTACTGTGGCTGGAGATATACTGAGCTATGTTAATTCAGGTAGCTGGTGAACCATGGTGTTTTTCAGTTCATTTCCACACACAGTAGATAATTGCTTCATTTCCAAGCTTTGGGTAGAAAGCCACTGAGGGAATCAACAGGGAGTCTAGTCTCCAGGTAAAGTGTGATCACCTTTAAAATGTATTTTAAGTGTAGCCTCTGCGAAGTGCTTCAATTCAAAAGAACATTTTCACTGGATGTCAAAATCAAGTGACTGAAAAGCAGGATAGGCTTGTGAAGGACAAAGGTAGCCTTATATTACTTAACATTTTTTGGCATGCTGCCATTATTTCACTTGTAGCTTTAAGGACAGTAGAAATACCTCTTTTGCATATTGAAACGCAGAATACGTTAAAATGCAGGCTAAACAGAGAGCTACTCTATGTTTATTGGATATAACTGGGTTTTTGAAACATTTATTATGAAATGCGAGAGGACATTATTAAAAGTACACATTTGTATGCTATGCGTAGTTCACAATAATTATGTTTTTAATGGTCAGTTGAAATCTAGCTGGCATATAGAAGAAAATTCATACACATTTATATTAAAAGTGTATTTCAACCAAATTCTGAAAATTACTCAGTTTGACATACAGATATATTTGTAAATAAATATTAAGGTTTTCCTAGGTTGCTTAGGCTCAGGGAGATACTGCCTGTTCAATAACTGCTTGGTTTAAAGCCGAGGGGGGGGAAGCTATAGTGTCATCCTAGGAAAACACAGTCCTACTGACCACAAAAGCAACCGGGAGAGCTTTTACAGAATAAGCATTACTACGTGACTCAAGAAATTTCTTCTTAAGAGTTTATTTCTCACTGCTTCATGGAAACACTGGCTCCTATCATGCCTGGTCAACTGTATTTGATATCAGTGGAGGGGAGAAGCAGCTTTGTTTCCCTGTTCTTTCTGATTCACCTTGTCAGCATCCAAGCAAATTGCTAATTAGGGTAACCTCAGAACTTTGGACGCTTTATCCTCTAATAGCTTGGGATTTGCCAGGTCACCGAGATCTCCCATTCATGTGTCTGGTCTGAGACTGCCAGTTGCTCCAGGAGTCACGCAGACAGTGATACAGGATCTGACTTGGTGACTGCCTTAGCCTTTACCCAGGGAGATGGATAGAGTGGTTATTTTGACTCTGAATGTTTTATTTATGGGATAGCAGTTAACTTATCAAAACCTACTGAACCTAAATTTGAGGTGTCAGAATCTGTATCCTAGTGAGTGAAATTATAAGCAGTTGGTTTCTTTTATATTTTAGTATCTTCTCAGTCAGGATAGTTCTGTAATAATGTGTAGAAATGTTCAATTCTCAAAGATCTAAACCCAAAACTGATTTACTGAACTATCCATTTTCCCAGCTCTGATTAAGGGAACACATCCAATTACACAAGTATATTATTAATGCTCATCTGTAGTGTAGTAGAATTGAAATTGCAATGCCTCCCAATCACAGCCTAAACCGAGCAGTAATCAAGCATGAATTTAGCAAGTTCATTTTTCCATTATGCTGTTTTCAACACAAAGTTCCATATTAGCATATGGTACCATAACATTGCATTTCAGACCAAAAAGCGTGTTGGGCATAGGAATCACGAAAGAGAGTTTGCATGTAGATGCCGTGGTCCAAGCTAGGGACAGCACTTATCTTTAATAACTTATAAAATGGAAGATAGCAGGATCATAGAATCATAGAATCAACTGGTTGGAAGAGACCTTTAAGATCATCAAGTCTAGCTGTTCACCCTGCACTGCCAGAGTCCCTAGACCATGTCCCTCAGCACCACATCCACGCTGCTTTTGAACACTTCCAGGGGTGGGGACTCCACCACCTGCATGGGCAGCCTGTTCCAATGCTTGACAACCTTCTCTGTAAAGAAGTTCTTCCTGATATCTAACCTAGGATGTCATTGAAAATCCCTAAACAGTAATATTTACTGAAATGAACTCTAGAAACAGCATATTTAAGAAGCTCGTTATTTGAAACGTTTAATGTTTCCAATGTTCATCTCCTGCTTGACTCTTGACCCAATGGACCGTATCAAAACAGGACTAACTTTATACCTCTGTACTGAGTTCAAACGACACTGAAATGTCCAGGAGTATAACTCTGCCCAATTCAGGTTATTAAGTGTGTGTGGCTGTATTTAAATATCTAATTAGAGAGAGAAAAATGAGTTTGTTTTCTTTTTTGCTGGGCTTCTGGGTGGTAAAGAAAACATCTTCATAAAATGATGCACTGTAAACAGCAAAAAGGCGTAAAAGGTTTATCTTTGAAAAAATTTGTGTCCCTTCCAAAGTGCCAAGGTTTAAAAGTAATAATTTATCATTATATATCTTCCTCCCCCCCACCTTTTCTTCCTAACTTGATCCAACTTTTTTTTTTCTTCACTCATTTAGATAAAAATAGGCAAAACTGTGGAAATAATACATCCTATGTCTGTCATTCATGCTTTTATGCTATGCATTGTATTTGTAATTTTACCTACTGTGAAATTTTCGGTTTTAGCTAAGATTAACTAGGCTTCAAAGTACTTTCAAGGCTAATAATAAAGACTGTCTTTATATAAGCAATGTACTCATTTGTGACTCTTTCATGGGCACCCCCTTGCCGTGGGGAAAGAGCTTGCGTGCCCTTGTGAAGTTGAGAGCTATGCTGGTGGTGGCATATGCCTCCGGTAGGGTCTCCCAAGCCAGACAGGTCTCAACTGAAGGGTCAGACAAAGTGTGTCCATGGGCAGGATGGGCTCACTAGCCTTCGGGCAACCATCCTAGGAGAAGGACAACTCTAACTCCAAACCCGGGCAGATGGAGCTCGTTTAGCCCTGTAAGGCCATCCATCGAAGAGAAGGATACTCTAACCAAACCTACGACCTGAGGACTTTGCTGTCACCGTCCAAGCTCGCTAGGCCCTGGCAGATGAACCTCAGGTGTAACGGGTGGGGCCAGTCTCGCGCACGCTGCGCCTCACCTAAAAAATCCACCGCGCAGGCTTGAAGGGTGTACTTACGTTTAAAGCCCTTCCCAAATCTTCGTCCGCGAAGCCAAGTCATGATGACTCATTTGTGAGGATTTTTTCTTTACAATTTTGTGGTTTTTTTCCTAACTCACTAGTCTGCTCTTGCATTATGCCATCGCTTGAGAGTGTTTTCCATAGCGGCAACCATGCACAATAGAGCGGCACGGTCAGAATACAGAAGATACACCTATATGTGAAGCAAGAAGTATTACCTTCTAATAGAATCTTTGGCTAAAACCCAATACAAAACTAAACTTGCAATGTTTTTTTTTAAAGGAAAAATGTTTAAAGAAGGATGTTTTGTACTTAATGGACTAAATTTAACTCTTCTGGAAAAAAAAATCTCCTTTTTCAGTTCTACATTGAGCTAGCAGACCATGACTCTTCCCGTGGAGTTTACTCTGTGTCACTTGCTAATGTTGGCTTAAAAAAACCAAATACAGGCAGATGTGAAACCATCAAGTAGTAAGTGAAGACATGCCAAATTGCATACCTAATGGCACTGTACATTGAAAAGAATAAGTTACACAATGGAAGTATACATTTTAGGCCTTTGCAGAAGAAGACTTCAACTTAATAAACACTAATGAGTACTTATGGGCTCATATATTGTTGAGTACTTTTATGACTATGAATACGCATCATGAACTACATAGAAGATCTTGTGGGTATTTTATTGGAAAATAGTAGCTGGAAGTGAAAAAATCTGTATCTAAAATAAAATAATTTTTTTTGCTTTTCCTTCTAATTAAGCTCACACTAATGTTCCACATTTTCATTAGGTGAAACAGTTCAGGAAAAAACTGTCCGTAGTATTTTATACCATTTTCTGAAATTAACCTTTTATCTTAAAGTTACTGTTTGGGGGGTTTGTTTCGTTGGTTTTTTTAGTTTGTTTGGGTTTGTGTTTGTTTGTGGTTTGTTGGTTTTTTTGGTTTTTTTTTTTATCCCAGGGGAAGCAAGCAGGAGCGGAGATGCAATAGCAGTTGTTCCCCACTCTAACTGTGAGCCTGAACCATCTTTCCTGTGACAGCAGGATCTCCTCCCACTCCTGAGCAGCAGCTGCTTCCTGAACCCTCTCTAGAACTTGTAACTCTGAAAGTGTCATGGCTTATCTGACCTTTTCCTTACTAATCCTTATATGTCAGATGACTGTCATGCTGTACTTTGAGACATGGCCCTGTTTAGGACAAGACAGTCTTCACAGATTGCATCTGGAATATTTCCATGCAAAGCACTCAATGACACAGTCATTACTATGGCTTCCTGGACCAAGGGATGATGGCTACTTGGTTGTACCAAGTGATGACAAAGGTTTCTGCGCCATGTGCACTTTGACTTTTCGTAGAAGTGATTTTCGCTCAGCTCTTCCACCTTGACAATGGACAGTCAATGCAGGAGGAAGAAACAGCAGCTAAAGCTCAGAGCAGTGTGCTTTACTCTCATGCGTTCTTGGTGAGTGTGTGAAGAACTGGAGGAGGTGTTCACTGAATTATGAACGAGGAACCCAAGCTTCTGCTGGAAAGGCATGAGCCCAAAGTAGCTGAAGTGTGACTTTATACTCTACACCAGCTGCTATGAGGAATTAATATGTAGAGAGAAAAGATGGGAGAGCAGTAAAGTGAGAGCTCCTCATTTTCTTTATCAGTAACTATGAATTCTCTTGGGACCATTTATCCTGTGATAAAGTGGAATTTATCTAGCCAACTGCAGGTGGAAATAAGCACCTGTATGAGCGACAGTGAGAAGGACATGATGGTTGTTAGGGATTCTTATTGTGAAGATGGGACAGCAGATTTAGGCAGCCATCAGTACCAGTGTACCTCAGAGAGGTCAAATAATTATAAAGGTCTTATGTAAACATAAAAGTTAAAACACATCTATGGAAATGGGAACAGTGATGTAAAAGATAACTAGATGGCTACTGTTGGTTTGTTTGGTTTTTTTTTTTTCATCTGTCTTTAAGGAAAATGTCAACAAATAGGAAAAGTCCAGAAAACCTAAGAGTTTAGGGCTTTTTTACATCTTCCAAGAAGATCCTAAAACTTTTAATTAAATTTTAGTACTTCTTCAAAAGTATTTTTTTACTTGAAACTACTTCTACCCTACTGATACAAATTGTAGACAGAATAATTTTTAATGTGAACTCAATGTAACACCGAGAAACTTGTGGCTCAGCTTCTCAGCAGGCCTGAAAAACACTTCTCTGACTTCAAATAACAGGAACCAGTATCATTTACATCAGTGAAAATAGGCTGATTTATGTCATTCAAAAAACCTGTGATCCTGAAATAGAGATCAAATAGGAGTATAATATATAACTGATAACTGGAGCTGTGTAAAATCCTCAGTACAAGGTTGTGACTGGATTGTTTTAGCTTTCTTGGTAGATAAAATGATATTTTTAAAGAGGCTTTTAGCACTTCTAAGTGATGTCTGAAGAAACAAATAGTGAATGTTATTAACATTTGGTTTTTGATCCACTATGTCAGAGACTACCAAGAAAGGCTCATATCTAGATTCCACCATGATTCATGACTAAGAAAATCTATAAGGATCAGAAGAAACAAAGACCGCAATTAAGGTACTGTCTCAAAGGCCTGATTACCTGAACAAGAGTTTATAAATTCAGGCTAGGTAGCCTATATATTACTTTTTAATTTATTTTGGAGTGTGATTTTGCATGCGTTCTCAGTTTCCTAGCATGATCTGGACACATTGTGGTAAGTTTTCAAACTCTGCTAAACAATGCACTATTTTTCCAGTAATAGTCATTCCAGAATACAAGAATGGCAACCCCTAAGTGTAGAAAGCAGCAGGGCAATCAGAATTTCTTAAATTATTTATTCCTATTGTAGTGTTTTTCATTGCAGGATAACTATTTGTCTGGTATACATGAAGAAAAATGTATAAAAGTTGAATTTGTAGATGCTCGTAAAGGTGCATTTGTAGTTGAATGTAAGGATGTACATATTGGCTTTGTTATGGTGATACAAATACCTTAATTCATGCTTTTCTTCAGTCCTGATAGATGCTGACAAAACCTGATTCATCAGACTGATAAACAAGCTCTGTAGGAACATACATGTTCATGCACAAGACTGTGTACTGGGTAGTTCAGCTGCTGTAAGTCCCATTGTCCCATGGGATTATGCTAATGAAGATATAATTAGCTTCCTCCTTGAATATGAAAACTCTAAAGCCTGTCATCAGAACAAATCAATTATATGATTTCATGAAGAATTGGTGGATAACCACACACATTTTTCAACCACATGTAAGGAACCTGTTTTTCAGTGCAATAAACCACAGATTGTCATATGATGTGGTGTCTGCATAGCATCCACATGTGGTTTTAAGCTTCATAATGCTGACCAGTGAAGGAAGCTAGTTGTGTAGAGGGTTTAATGCCCAGTAGAGGTTAATGATTGAGCTGAATGCAAGCTTGTGGAAGTTCTCATTATTTGTCATTTGCCCTTTTCTCATTGTTACTTGCCTGCCCCACATCCCACCACTCCACCCCCCCCCAAAAAAAAAAAAAAAAAATTGCTTGAAATATTTGACGGGCTTAGAGAAATTTCAGTTCTGTCCAGTGACCCTCCTTCTCAATTTTCATCTTTCTTTATGGCCTCAAGCTTGTTTTAGCAGTGTAACCTGTTTGACTCTATTTATTTATGAAGTCATTGACTAACTTGAAGAGATTTGACAAGAGATTAAAAATCTTCAGGATAATTCAATTTTCACACACTTTATAAAACATAAGAGAGTAATTAGGGAAGAAAGCGAGTTTTAAATATTTACTTTTGATTCTGTTGGTTGACTTTTTTTTTTTCCAATCAAACATAGAGGTCTGCAAATTGCTGCTAAAATGTTGCATGGGAGGAGAGTATATGTGTTTAAAGGTCATAGAAAGCTTTAGGATAGTTCAGGTAAATGGTCAAACAGCTAGGAGTGATAAGACTCTAGGAATAAGGTAACCTGAATTCAAGGGCTCAAAAAGCTGTTTATTACCCACTTTTTATTGTTTAAGCCCAAGAATGGTCTTCTCAATAAGATCGTGTATGATTTCAGGGTTTCACCGCATCTATGACGATGTCAAGAACATTTTAATGTTCTGCTGGGTTGAATGATCTGCTCAAACAGCCCTCCTGCTCAGCAGTCCTTGTTCAGATGTGCTTCTTAAATGATTGCATGTTTTTAACTGTGGGGAAAACACACAGGTCTCATGGGATCTCACTGTAGATTTTGTAACATTATATTTCCTCACTTATTGATGGTTTTCATTCCAGTGATAATTCTAATCTTTTTTTTTTCTTAAAACTAATTACTGAATTTCACTTTTTTCCTCACTGTATCCAGTACTTGTATGTATTTAAGCAGGCAGTTTTGTTTGATATGGGTTTCTAAAAATGAAGATTGACCTTAATTTCATTTTTTTTTAATAAGGAAAGATATTTAGGGCTAAATTTTGGGCAGCTCCAGGATAAAAACAAGTTAGTAGCTATCAATCTTTTCACTTCTCTCTCCTGTTGCAAAGGCATTTGCAAGAATCTTAATGATAATCTCACTGATATCTATATCTGGCCTGTTCTTTCATGGGTGATAATTACAGAATTGATGGAAAAGAAATAGTAGAAACAGATGAACAGGCATCAACTTGGATGGCACTGCTGGCAAAGTAGCAAAGCAATTTGCGGTATATGAAGAGAGAAGCGCATCTACTTAATGAGGACCAGAATTATGCACAGCCCGTTAAGTGAAGATGAGCACAGAAGAAGAAACTAATAGTGAATTTGCAGAGATCCACTCTATGTTTTGGGGCTTGCTCCTTACTTTTTTCTGAGTACATTCTTCATAGCCCTTGGCAAGTCTAAATGCAAATCTAACATGTAGTGATGAAGTCTGTTTGTACAGTGCCCACAGTGGGCTGGAGGCTATGTAGTTAGCCCAGCAAACACGGTATCTCTTTGCAGGCCTATAAAGCAAAACACTAGCCATGTGAGACACTAACTTTTAAAAAAATGTTCTTCAGGCAGCTTGCTTTTTAGTATGCATTTCTCTTCCAGCTGCATGCATAACCAGGCACAGTCAACCATATAGACCTGTGCAGAATAACTTGTTGGAGAATTTCAGCTCCTGGTTTGTGACCTACTTATACTTAAAGTGAGAGTTAGAGATGAACGTGTTTTTTCCACATATACCTATGCTATGCAGAGCTACTCTTAAATTTAACTTTGCTAAATGTTATGCAAATTCAGTGCATTTTACTTTCACAGTCTGGAATAAAAGTGCTATGCTTTACTTTAAGCACACATTTTGCATAACAATATTAAGTTCCATATATTATCTTAAAATGCAAAATGTATAAATCTATGTGGCTGCAAGAGCATAAGCAGAACGTATTACTCTGTTAAAAAGAAAGCGTAGTCCCAGCAGCACACAGCATCTGTATATTAATCAAGCCCACTGGTATCTTTGTTTCAGGAAAAAGAATTTAACTTTAACTTTTTTTTCTGTAATTTATGATGTAAAAGGAAATATTAAGCAATAATGCTTTCTAGAAGACACCATTTAAAACATGAAGATATTCACATTTTTATCATAATAGGCTAAAAGAAAAGCCATAAAATTTTCAAATTTATAATGCTGCAGCAGAGATAAACTCCTAAAATGACAATTTAGCTATTTCTCTGTCAGTCAAAAATAGCACTTACAGTTCAGTAATCAGATCCTAGTTCTTAATTTGTCCCCCTTAAAGAATGAATACCTCAAAGTTTTCTTAATTAAGCAGCCAAATTTCCAATGGTATGAGGAAAGCATCAGTAGACAGAGATGTTCACTGTGCACCAACCCCTTCTCATAGCTCTGTCTTGCGTGGAATAGGGCAGTGGCAAGACCAGAGGAGGCTCCTAACTGATGCTGAGGAAAGCAGAAAAGGGATTATTCAGTTCAAGAAAGAATAATCACTTTATCACCCCCACCCCACCCCCTCAAGGCAGTAGGATTTGCCAAGGCAGTGGCTGGTGTAATAGACGCGGGAGTGAAAAGGGAAGCAGCAGGCTGCCCTTTCCTATTTTCGAAAACCCAAGTAGAAAGGAGAAAACACGGAGCTGCTGCAGAGGACACCACAGGACACTGCAGAGGACACCGGTGATAGGCTTTGGGAAGTACAGCACTTGTTGAAATGTCAGTCTCTTTCCTGTTGAAATGTTTATGATACAGAATGATCAGTGACCATCTCCCTTTTTTTGACAACTCCACTCCTCAGGAAAATTAAAACAGAGTCCTGCGTCAAATGCTGGGGCTGCTGTGAAACCATGCAAAGGGGGAAGAGAGGGACAGCCTGAACAGTTTCCATTCACTCAATTAAAGATCAGGGCTTAAACCAGGGTTATTAACAGTGTGTGTGACTTTATGATAATGAAACAAAATTTGTTTGGTTTTTTTTCTCTCCACTTTCTGGAATTAATTCTTGGCTTCAGGAGAATGCAGACAAGCTACCAGCTGCAGAAAGAGTTGTTCCTGCTATGTGTTGCCCCTCAGGATAGACGACTCTTCTAACTCTATGTAACTATGAAATAAAACAAGAGGTGGAGGGTATTATTTTAACTTATCTATAATTTTTTTTTTTACTAGATTGATTTTGAGTTATAACATTATATTGTTTTTACAATATAGAGCCTTTTGTGAGCTTAATAATTAATCAATATTTTTTTAAAAAGTATGTTGAATGAGAAAAGAGTTTTTCTGGTTTTTTTTTTTTAAATTAGAAATAAGCCTACTCAAAAACTAAGCTCCCTTATGTTACGGGGTTCTGATGCACTGACTGACTATGATGCTCTATGATTCTGCTGCAGAATCACTAATGAATGTGTTTCTGCATGTTTGTAGTTCAAGAGATGTATTTTCAAAGATTTTTAGGCTTTTATTCACAAAAAATTGTTGGCAATACCGTTTTCTGCATCATTTGTTGAAATCCATGGGACTTGCATTGGTACTGTTCCAATAAAGGCAGACAATTCACCCATGTGCTTAACTACACTTTTAGGTGCCTAAACACTTCTTGAGAATACAATCTTAAATCACTTGTCTGCAGTAACACAAGAGCTTGTGACAGACTGCCATCATTTACCTGCACTCACAATCGTAACCTGCTCCCTACCTACCAGAACATCCTTTAAAATCTACTGAATAAATCACCTATGCCTGAATATGTTCAGCCCGTAAACCATTAAGGTCCATTGATTCCTTACAAACCTTTAGAATATGATGCTTTGGTTTTGCAAACCTTCCTAGGCATATCAAGAAGCAATGCTTCTGGCAGAGAAACAAGGCAGAAGAATGGTATTTCCATGATTTTATCTTATTCACCAGCTTCTGCAAAGTATATAACCACATGAATTTCTTGTACAGGTACTTTGACAATAGTAGTGGGAAAAGCTGAAGTGGCTGCATTCTGCTCTCTTAGTAGAGTCCCAGGGTGCCATAAATAGTTAAAAGTTTCTCAGACCAAATGGTAAAAACTCGTGTTAAAATCTCATGGATTTTCCAGTTCACTGTACAGGTCCTTCTCACAGAAAAGCAATTTAGTCCATACTGACTTCTTAAAGCTGTTACCTGTGCCATAAATGGTTTGACTGTATTTATTTTATGTCTTTCGTGTGTGAATATTATATTTTAAGAAGAAGGAAAAGGGGGAAAATAAAAACATGAAGCTCTTTTGGAATGCCATATTAATTAACTGGAGTTTTGCGATTCCATAACACATTGGTAATATGATATAATTTAATGTATAGTGTGTTCTGCCACCTATTTACCACTGATTTCGAAGCGAACTTTTGGCATGTATTGGTAGTAAATTCATTTTTTCACTTGTTGTTGGTTTGCAATGTGCTTTCATGCATGAAACTTTATTTTTCACATGGTTTCTTAATTGTTTTGTATGTGATGTAGTTTTATGGCTGCACATCAGACTGAACAGAGCTGCCTAGTTACTGTTTTCACTTGATAATAAGCATGTCACAAGCCTTACAAAAGAGGAAAGGAGCACTTCTCTATGATCACTCAGAAAAGTAATTTCTAGCAAGATTGATTGAAAGGACTTTTTGATAAGAGGGTGTTTCTCCCAGACTATGTCTGTTCTGCATATCAGTGCATAGATCAGTACCCAGACCAGTGCTCTAGACCCATTTTTAGTTTTATGACTGATATTCCAAACTAGTCTGTACTACTAATCTTAAAACCTAGACTGGTAAACTCCAGCCTAAATGTCTGGTAAATCAAATCATACTTCCCTGTTTCCCGAGGACGACACAAAAAGTTAGAAATTGAACTAAAGGTATATTATCTTGTGTTGTTTATGCTGCATAGCCCAGTAGAACATGCATTTTTTGTTTCTCCATTGCTCACTGTGGTGGGTTAACCCTGGCAAGCAGCCAGTTGTATACCCAGCCACACTCTCACTCCCCCTCCTCTGCAGGACAGAGAAGAAAATAAGATGAAAGTGCAGTGGAGATGGGCGACTATGGTCAGTACATAATGATTTATATGTAACACTCCTTCCCTCTTACATTTTTTCCCCTTGTCCAGCATGGCCTTCTTATGGACTGAAGCGCCTGCTCCACTGTGGTTTTTTCAGGGGCTGCAGGGGATCCCTGCTCCACACCTGAGGCACCTTCTCCCCCTCCTCCTTCTCTCAGCTTGGTGCTGTGCAGCGTTTTGCGCTTTCTTACGCTTATCCCAAGGCTGCCTCTGCAGCCTCCCGCTGCCAGCACCTGGGCATCTGCACCCGATGTATGCACTCACACCCCAGCACTGAGATCTAGCGGTACTTCTTGAGTATGTAGAACAACTTAGCAAAATGTATAGATGTGTAATGGCAATGAATTTCCTGTAACATGCTCAAGAACTTGTACAAGTTGCAACGTACAAACACCACCTACTGCTCTGCAGTATCTGCTTCTCTTCACATCCCCTAAAGCCTGAGTTGAAGGCTTCTCCAAAGGCTTAGGAAAAGTTTAGACTTTGAAAAGATGTTCTTAAATGCAATTTTCACATGTCGCATTTCCTTTTTAAATTCCCGAGCTCCTGTACTTAGGGATGGCAAGCATGGGCAAACAATCTAAAAACCTGTAAACAGTGGAGCATTAGAACTGAAACATGAAGGATATTTGGTTTTGTTTTGTTGTCGCCAAATATGAAGAAAGAAGGGAGGACATAGGACAGGATAGAGAATAATTTTTTCCTATACTTTAGGCAGAAATATTTGTTTAACAGCTATTAGTTTGAACAATCATGATAAAGAACTAGAAATCTTCCCTTGTAGTATCTAGCAGAGGAATGTGTTTAACTTACGTCGTCAAGGTAACACCAGCAGTATTCGCAGGCCCCTTTAGTGCTTTATTTTCCATTCTTTAATATTTGCCTGGTTTGATGAGCAGAATTGCACATCCATCAGAGTGTTCCCAAAGGCCAACAGGGTCACTGCTGAAATTTACCCATTAGACCCTTCCACTGCTTTGAGTTGATCTTGTAGCTATTGGAGAAAACAGGTTTGAACTATTTTTTTTTTTTTTGCAAGTATGACAGGTTTGAAAAGCCCTGTCTAAAATAATTTTTACAAAGTTTACTTGGCACTTACAATACACTTTGAAGGACAGAATAGAGGAGGAAGAATTAAAGCCACGAAACCCCAGGTTTTGTCTCCTTTGTTTTCTACCATGAGCAGAAGGCCATTGTGCTGGACACCACACAGAACACAGGATTAGAGTCAGGTTTTGAAATACTCCTTTGTAATGCAAGGGCCTCTGCATGCCTATTTTTCCACTGAGGTTTTGCTGATAGAGCTGTAGAAATAATTTCACAATTATTCTGTTTATTTTCTATAGTGCATTTTATTCCCTCTCTGAGTCTTTATTGCACATTAAACAATATGTGTCTGCAAATTAGTTGCAAAAATACACTGGCAAACTAATTATCTTTCTGGACCAGTCTCTTTGCATCTTTCATCAGAATGGTTGCAGTCCCTCCACTGGATTTCACAGTATGGTGACTGTAGCTGCAGGAACACGGAGGGGCTCTATTTGTGAGAAGTCTCATGAATTGAATCCCATGGTTCTCTTCACAGGGGATGACTAGCAATGAGCCAGCCCCTCTATATTAAAATATACTGAAGTACATTTTCAAGGGCAATTGCCAAATGGTTTTCCCTTTTCAGAGTTAACAGCTAGCCTCTCCTGTTCCCCTCAAAGGCTCAAGCCCCTTATTTAACGCCATGACTTAAATTTGATTATTTAAACAGACTCAGTAGACTGAGTGTGTTCTCTTCTGGGATTAGCTGTCTTTTTCCCCAAATCTTTTAGAGGTTTTTTGTCATCAGTTGCAGGCAAATATCCGTTGTCAATATTTGGTAACGTATACAGCCTGGAATGTAAGCCATTACATTCTATGAGTAAGAGCGACAAGCTCAGTTAACGTATTCTCTTAAATACCGACAGGAATATACAGAATGTGTCTTCACTGGCATTTTAGTTCAGATCAGAAATGTGCTTTAGCAGTGAATCACTCAAAGTCATTTCCCGTGCTAGGGCCTTAGAGCAGATGGACTAGATTTCTGTGGGGTGAAAATAAACTGGAAGATGTATTCCAGGAACATTCATAATCCCTTCTGAACTTTTAGAGTTGTTCAGTCAACAGGACAAGAATAGAGCTTATCTGGGGTAAAAAAATTTAAATACATATAGTCTAAATATCAAGTGCTTAGAAGCAACTCTTTCGCTTAACAGATCCGCGTAAGATAGACTGAGCCAATACTGAGTCTCACTGAAATCTATGGCACTTTGAAAATTTCCCCAAATGCTGGCAGAAATGACTTCATCATTTCCTGAATTTGCATCTCTGAAAGGACAAATAATAATTCAAAACTTTATTTAAATAGATTTGTTTTCCACTATAAAGTTTTAATGAACTCAGTGTAATTTTTTTCTGTATGAAAATCAGTTTGAAATCATACAGTGCCTTGCAAAATTCAAGTATTTCTGGCTGGGCTAAATAAAGAATAACAACAAAGAGATCTTCTGGTATTTTGATAAATTTGGTCGTAGTTTTAGGGAGAAGAAAACTTGAAAACCAAGTAAAACATCTGTAATTTCATAAAAACTGATTTGGCTTAGTTGGTATTTTAGATGAAGGTTTTATGCATCTTCTCTTCTATTAATTCCTTTTTTGTGTGTGGTTGTCTTCCAAAGCAAAATTCTAACAAAAGAGATACCCTGGATAAATGGTAGTGTGTTCCAAATAAGAGAGAAAATACATTACTTGGCTGACAGCTGACCTGCCATTTATAATTAACATCAGAACAGCAGTAAATCAAAATGACTACTTTTCTATGTGATAGATCTTGTCTTCTTTCTTGTCTTCTTTAAACCTCTTTCGATGCACTGTATCTATTGGCATATCTGTCTAAAATCCCTTTCAGTGCTGTGTTTTGTTCTCTTTAGCCAGTTGGTCCCATTATCTCACAGTGTAATTTTGTTTAATTGAACAATATTATCTTAATAAAGAAACAATTAAAGTGGAATTTCACTTAAAAAATCTAGATCTTACCTTCTTTCCTGTTTTGCTCAGGAAGACAGTCTGTTGGAACAGCTGTGTGGACAATGAAACACACCTCGTATTAAGAGGCTAATCTGTTTTAACCATAATAAAAGTTATCATAGTACGGCGGACACCCAAAAGGATCTTCTCACAGTCCTCCTTAGCTCTTTTAAATCTCACAGAGAAATTAGAAATCTCTTCTCATATTCTCTTGGTTTTAATTTACATACTGTCAGCACTCTTGACTGGTCTCAAAAATTGACACATGCAAGAGAGTTAGAGAGAAATAATAAGATGAACTATTAAAGTAAGTGAGAAGGGAAAGAAATGGATATTTGTGAAGAACATGCACAGAGCATATAGTGAAGTAGAAAATGTGGCAGTTAAGGGTCGTGTACGCGTTTCTTCTTTTAATATAAGTACATAATTATGATTACTATGTCTGAAATCCAATTAGGTATTTGGGAAGAAGACTTTCCATCCTATAACTTTTATTCAATATGTAATAACACTGGAGGAAAATTAGTTCAGCACAGAATCTGAGTGCCCAAAGCTATCTCATAAATATATATACTATATAAAAATATGTACATCTCTATGTATATACATATTATATATTATGTATTAGTGACAACAGCACGGTAGTGTTAATTTAAACTTTCATTAGATTCCTGCTAGTATCTCTTCAATTTCATCATTCCCTGACAAGCACAGGGGGAAATGATGTGCCACTTTTCATTTTCCAAATATGCTACATTCAATAATGAAAGTAATGTTTTTAAACTCTATGATTCAAATGGGAGCTTTTAAAATGGAACATTTTTAATAAGTTCAGAAATAATTTGCTTTTTTGAAAAAATACCATGTTTTGAATGATGTATTTGGACCACCTCTAGCAGTTGCTAGTTCTGCCAGTAATTATTGAAGACAGAAAAACTGATGTTATGTGCATATGTGATAAACTCCCCAGAGATGGCATGGCAAATATTAAACCTGCTGTATAGGCTTGATCTGAACCATAAAAGCAAGTGTATAATCAAATAAAACAGGCCTATTATGTGCACTCACACTTTAAAGCTTGCTATCACGGAATCACAGAACGGTAGCGGTTGGAAGAGACCTTTGTGGTTCATGTAGTCCAATCACCCTGCTAAATCAGGTTCGCCTAGAGCAGGTTGTACAGGAATGCATCCAGGCACGTGTCTTTGTTGGATTCTACTGTTATTGGACTTCAATGATTTCTAGAACAAATGTGCTAATTTTACTCAAGGCTTGATTTGTCCCTTTCTAGGAGCCAGGAGGACCTTTTTGTTGCATTTCACGGTGGCAAAGGGTGGTGGATCTCAGCCAGCATGATTTTGACAGGTCTGCGGTGGTGTGATGGAGAACAGGGTTTGGCTCTATGCAGGCAGTATAGTATTCCTCGTGTGACATGAGCAGCCAGCACCAGCTTCCAATCCAGCCCTGGCACTGGCGGTGCCCAGCTGAAGGATGAAATGGATAGAGAGATGTTTTGAGGCTACAGCTATGCATACATGTCACTGCAAGATAGGTCAATGTTTGAATTCACACAGCATTAACTACACGGTAGTAGTTGTAGATGCCTCTCAGTTTCACAATCACAGCTTTTGCTGTTTGTACTGGTTTTGCCTGGAATAGAATTAAATTTCTTCATAATAGCTAGTATAGGGCAATGTTTTGTGTTTGTGATAAAAACAGTGTGGATAACACGGGAATGTTTTACTTATTGCTCAGCAGTTGCTTGTACAGCACGAACACCTTTTCTCACCCTGCCCTGACAACAAGTGAGCTGAGGATGCGCAAGAGGTTGGGAGGGGACACAGCTGGGATAGCTGACTCCAGGTGACCAAAGGGATACCCCAGACCATAAAATCAGCAATAAAACTGCGTTGAGGTGGAGGCTAGCTGGGGCTTCCTTTGCTTGCGAACTAGCTGGGCATCAGTCTGGCTGGGCATCACCACAACCATCAGTTGGTGGCAAGCAATTTTTTTTTCAATCGCTTATTTTTCTTAGGTTTGGTCTTTTTATTCTCTTTGTTGTTGTCTTTTTTCTTTCTTTCTTTCTTTTTTTTTTTAACTATTAAACTGCTTTTATCTCAACCCACAAGTTTTCACACTTCTACACTCTCAATCCTCTCCCTCATCTCATTGAATGGGGGAGTGAGCAAGCGGCTAGGTGGGGCTCAGCTGCCTACCAGGGTTAAACCATCATGCTGTTGTATGTGTACAAGTTTTTATAGGGATGATTCCTGTGAAGTAACTAAGAGGCATATATCCACTTGCTTCGATGTGACTTGCGTTGCCCTCCTCTAGATACATACTCTAACCTGTTACTTGTGATGTCAGATGCTGGAAAACAAATTCCATTAATAACAATCAAATATGTCACAAAGAAGCGATATTAATATATTCTTCACTTATCCTACTACATTTCCCTTTAGGGTTTACAGCAGTGGATCTACATGGTTTCCTTTTGCTGTGAATAGCACAGCCCTGTACAGGAACCTAAACAATGAATCTATTGTTTGGAATTGCCTGGATTCTAAAAATGAGCAAATATTTAGTCCCATAAGTCACAAAGAACAGAAGAAAAATATAGTCATGGAGAAAGGGTGATGAAGGGTTGGATGCAACACCAGATTTCTGAATGATATTGGAATATTTTACAGCGTTGGGATTCTTGAGTGCAGTCAGAAGGCAAAAGGAATCTTTAAATAACATGTAACTTTCCTAAAATAGTCTGTGAAAAATTTGACATTGAAAAAGTCTGATGCAAAACACGAACACAAAGGTTTAAAAATAAACTTGAATTTACGTTGTATTGTGCCATCAGTATCTTTCAGTGGTTTTGACAGTCATTTCCTCTTTTAAAGAACTCAGTGGAATAATATACCAATGTATTCGATATAGGAAAAGTGACCTGTATAAGTAAGAGCAACGTTCACATTTTCAATGCAGAAATACCATTTCATAACGGCATATTTTATTGCATTTTGGCTGGTTTCGTTAACAATTTGGTGAAGGTCTTACTTGTGTAACCAATACAAAAAATATATTGTCTCATTTCTTTTATCTTCTGTTACAAACTTTGGAGACGTAAAACAGTATTTTAGGTTCTACGGTTCTTCTTCCTCTTGCATAATCATTTCAAATCCCCCAAATCAGGTGCAAAGTGCTACTGCCTGAATATTCTGTTACAGGAAATTGTCCACCTGCTTTGCACAGATCTAAATGATTACATCAATGATTATACAGGTAAAATCATCTCATAAGGAAAAAAAAAATTAGCACATTTTTCCAAAAGTGGAGCAAATGATTGGTAAGATCAGAATAAAATAGTACTTTCCTGGTCTCTTTTTTTCCCCACAGCTATTTATCCTCAAATACAAATACACTGATTTAATCGAAATGAGACTAGATCCTTTTTCGCGAGTTGTTTTGACTTCCAGTAGTTCTGGGTCAGCATTAAGATTATTGTCTAGAACAGCATGTTTATTTTTTAAATCTCATCAGGTCTGCTTTATTATGTACTGTTTCATTCTTGTCATCAATACTTTCTTAAAGAGCTACTAGACTGAAGTGAAAGAAAAAGGTTTGAAGAATAGGTGATAATGCTATCCATATTAAAACAAACAAATTCAATGTGAAAAATGCATAGTTACAAAAATAATTAATTTTTCTCTTCCAGTTTTCCTACATTCCACTTAATAATTTTGCTTAGTGCTACAAAATGTATTTCATTTGGTACTAAAGAATAAATGGTCAATGACTCACATATATTAATTCAGGAACATCTGCCTGCTTACAGATAAGAGTCGGGGAGGAAGGCACTGTATTGAAGCTCTTTCTTGAAAAACAATGTTTTCCCATATTGAAAAAAAAATACACAGAAGTAGTAGTTGATTAGTGGATTGACATTATTTCTCAGGTGTCATTGTGTGGAGAAATACTCACGTACTTTAAATCCTTGCTGTGTCTGTCACCAGTCTTGAAGTATTTTGGGATTCTTGATCTTTCAAACTGCTAGTATTCTAAACTGAAGAAGTGCATGAACTTCTAGTCATTTGTCTCATGGTGAAATTAAAATGACCTTTGTATTGTGTTCGGCTTTTCTTCCAGGTGGTTTGTTTTTTTTTTAATAGCACAAAACCAACTTATTTATATTGAGTTCTTGTAAGGTAAGGAGGGAAAAATAAGAAAGAAACAAACAAAAATGTATGTAAAACCAGAAAGGAATGTTCTATATTGTGAATTTAAGAAAAAAGAAAATGTGCCTGTTTGGCTCAGATATTTTTGTTTAAACATAAACTACAACCCATTTTTGGCCTCATTTATGGAACTGGTAAACATTGGTGGGGTGGGAAGGAATGAAATTATTGTATGCTGTGGCTAAGTTGTTTTCATCCAAAGTGATTTAGTTAGCACAAATGGTAATGTATAATGAATGTATGTTGAATGTATAATGCTCTTCCTTGCAGTACTTGTTATCAGAAGTAGTCAATGTCAACATTTTATTTTTGCATATAATGTATTTTATTCTAATTACATTAAATTAATTTGACCAGAAAAAAAGAGATAAGAGTGTGGGGAGAATGTGAATGATAGTCTACAAACATGCAGAAAGACAAAATGGTATTAGTTTAGAATTTTTTTAATGATTGTCCTTTTAATAGCTGGGTGGGGTGGTGACTGAGACTGTATTTTCAATTACTCTTCAGGTCATTAATGTTGATTACATTCTTCTTCTAACCATAAGTCTTTATTTAATGAAAATGTATGCCACCCACTAAGCAGGCATGTAGTTAGGGAACAATACAGCAGGATTTGATTGCCCTATTAACAATAATCATCGTGAGACTTTGGGAGTAATAATTTAATGACTTCTTGCACTCTTGTGCTACTTTTTGGTGGTGTTCATTTAGGTTGTACTACAATGGTATCTCTAATGAAATTAAAACTTGCCGGCAAGCATTATTAGCTAGAGATAGGCAGGTATTGGAATACCAGACCTAACAGGGCTCCAGTGACTGTCATTTAATGTCTATGGACAAGGTAACTTAATTTGAATAAAGCAGGGTGGCCTCTAGGGAAGGTAATAAGCAGTTTTCAATGACTGACAGCATTCACGTGGAGGAGATCGGGGGGTGGAGAGAGAGGAAAATGTTGTTTTGTTTGTTCGTTTGGCTTTCTCCTCCACAGGATTCACAGTCATTGCCAGCCTTGTGAATGAAGAGCGGAGCAGGTGGCACAGAGCTGGAACTGGCCCAATCAGATAAAATGGTGGGACAGCTAAAAGGCTTCTTTTTATGGGTCTCAGTCTTGCTTACGAGCAGGTCAGCTGTAAAACTCTCACCTGATGTGTGTAGTTCTGGTCACACTCTGCTCCCTAAAGTATTCCCTCTCCTGCACTCTGAATTGTCTGGTGGAAATTGTTCTGCAGAGACAAAAAATAAGCTATCGCAGAAGTCATATTAAGGTTGTTGTCATTTGTATCTTCAACACTTCTTTGTGCCAGAATAGAGAACTACGTGTCTTGGTTATCCGGTGGCATATTGGCACACATTTTCTCCTTGCTCTACTAATTCTTGGAACTTTATTACATATATTCAAGCTAAAGAGTACACTTGGTAAGGTGGTACTAAGAAAAGACTTACAACTGAAAAAATGCCAGCTGCAGAAGCATAGTATGCTCTGACCATCCAAAGAACATGGGCGCAAAAGAATGAGTCGTCCATTGCCTGAGTAGTGGTGTGTGAGGTCAGCTGCATGCATGCCCACAAAACCCAACTAATTCTTTTCCAAAACCTTTCTTCCTGCATAAAGCACACTTCAGTCAGTGTGTCTAAAAGAATTTGCTCTTCTTGAGATGTTGCTTAAGACTGTGTTAGATTATATCAGTCCGTCAACTAAGACTCTGTCAGCATGTGGGTGAGTTCTCCAGTCTAGAGTGAAGTTACTGCAGTTTGCTGAAATCAATCTGTGTAACACTGGACTGAAACTCTCAGGGGACTTTCACAAGGCCAACAACCACATCTTGGCTTGGAGGCAGTAGCTGTAAAGAGATAGCTACCTAGAACCTCACTGGCATAACGGCTGATCAGTAAACCTAGTGCCTCTCAGCATGAAATCACAGTATACATCATTTTCAGCACTGGCTGAAGGTCAACATTCCTACTCACAGCTGAGAGATGGTTTAACAAACTGTGCTTTATTATATTCCACTTGTTACTAACTGCCTCAGAGCCTGAAGTTCATACTTGGTTTGTTGTCAGTCCGTCAACTGATCATATCACAGAACAGAGGAAATTTAAGCTTTCCAGGAGGGCTTAGTCACACCCGAAGAAAAAAATGGAGATTTAATCTTGTGATGTTAAACAAATTATTTTTCAACTGTCATACAAGTAGGGCAAACCTAAGAATGCACACATGACATGAAAAGGCAATGGAAGGTTTTTTTTGTCCAAAACAAGCCACAAGGAATACCTGAATTTCCAGTAAAAAGGGAACACGAGGTCAAAATAAAAGGTTTCTGGTTGTCTTTTATGTATGTTAAGTTGATTGGGTATTAATGTTTTGCTCTGTACTGGTTACAAAACCTCTCATTATGTATATGCTGCAGTAATCTCACAACAAGGACAGTTGTAGCATCTTCCTTCAGACCTAGAGTTTCTAATATTGCTTTCGCTCATACTAGCATCCTTCATACTGCCTGATGCAGCTGGTAAAAGTTCAGTTTCTTGACTTGCACCTGGTGGTAAAGTCATGAATTATGTGGATTTTAAGATGGCTCCATAATCATGGGGTTTTTTACACTTGAAACACACATTTAACTTTTTTTTTCCTATTTTTATGTATAAGAGAAATTGTGCTTACACTTTAGAGAACTTTTCACATCATCTCTTTTAACTGCTGTAGATAGGAACACAGAAGAGCAGAAAGATTGCAAGCAGTTAAAAAGTAGCCATTGTGCCCTAGAAGGCAATAAGGATATATATACACTCTTGATATAACTTTACAATATATACCACCGAAGTAAAACTCCCTGCAAATGCAGAGAGTATCCAATCTAATTCTGTATTTAATGTAAATATAGAAACCAAAGTGGATGTCTGTATGATTAAGGTTATATCCAGCTCTGCATCAAGGTTTGCCCTAAAAATTATTCAGTGGGCAGAGGAGTGCTGTTGGCCAGAACCCTCACCCCATGACCTGACTTCCTGTGCTGTCCTGCACTTTCAGGCCAAATGCTTCCAGTAGCTAATTCAATATGCACTGTACTATGGTCCCTGGAAAGATGAGAGTCAGGAGCCAGTGGGTGCTTTCTGCTACTAGTGCACCCTTTCCTGAGTGGTTTGTTCTCCTGCATGTACCTGGGAGTGAACCTGCCTGCTGATGGCAGAGCGCAGCAGCTTCTGAGTGATAAAACAATGATCCCGTATAAAAATTTTGCCTAAATGAAAGGGAAAAAACTTACGATCATTGTTCTGTGAAAAGGCTCTTCTGAACTTCAAGAGATTAGAAAGGCAGGTTTGGTACCTGTTCCAGTAATTTGTTTGTCAGGCTCTCTTTGTTGGCTCTTCTTACCTGAGGTGGACACACAAACTCACTGATTTTGATAGAAACTGGAATCTAGTCTTTCAGCGATGCAAGTTAAAGTTTGGCCTTAAGTATCTTACATATCTTTTTAGGTCCAGGTTTCTGGTTTTGAATTGTTTAATTGTTGCTGCTCTCCATTAATGTCCATTTCAGTAACTGACACCTTATCTCCTTATTATTCTTAAGATCACTTAAAAGAGGAATGAAACCGAGCCAAATAGTTATTAGTTAGCCAATCGCTATCTGGGAAATTAGTAGAAAAAGATTTCATTTTTTATGGACATTTTATGTTGTATCACAGGAAATTTGAGGACAAATCTAGTACTAAGCAGATACAGCGAAGCGCAGAAGGAAGTATCAGACTGCACAGAACTTTCTAACAGTACACACAACAAAATTTCTGCATAATTCTCTCACAAATTTTTACATTAAAAAATGAACAAATGTGAGTACCAAAACCTAGCTGCTCTGCAAGCTTATTGCATTTGAAGAAGGAAAAGTCAACCTGTTAGGTCTTGTGACTGTGGGACAAGTGTCAATATAAGATTAGATGAGACCCAAAAAGTGAGAAGTAAAAAAAAAAAAATCCATTCTAGATGCCATGTCTTGTAAAGCAGTATAACAGTAAGTGTTATGAATATCAATCACAGAAACTGTTTCTTTATATCCCATAAATTCACACAGTGCAGTCTGACTGGCATACAATGTCGAAGTTAAAGTCAACTTTAATAGAAGTGTATTTCATGATGTTCAAACCCAACCTGATGTTTTCTTCTGTTTTCAAAACTTAATAATTTCAGGTCAAACACAAAGGGTGTTTCTTTACAGGATTTATCATGCCCAGGAAACATGCTGATGACTCATGTGGAGGGATTCTGCTCACACAAAAGGAGCTGCAATGCTGTAGTAGTGTCTATTAAGATAGGCTTTCAGTCTCTTTAGGAAAACTCTGTTTTATTTGCTATAGTGGAAAAGAACGTGTCTCAATATTAAAATCAAGCACAATAATTTCTGTAAGATCTCGTTGTCTTTTGTCTTTCTTTTTTTGTAATTATGTTTCTACAAGATATATTCCTAAATCAAGATCTTATTGCATGATTTAGCTATCTATGGAAACATTCTTTCCTTAGACTCACAACGACATGTCTCTTGTATTTGATATATATTTTACCTTTATTTGTACCCAGTGAAGAGGTGTCAAGAGGTATTTAATCTACTCAAGTGAGTTATCAGATGTTTATTGTACAAAATGTATACATTTTATTTCAAGTGTATCCATTGTTTGTGCGGCCAGTCTTTATTTTCTCCCTCTTCAAGGAGTTCTATGCATTAATCTGACCTTTTATAGCACAGAAGTGTGTCCAGGCATTTTCCACCCACTGCCACACAGAGCACGTGCCGTTTCATAGAATTGTAGAATCACAGAATGTTTTGGGTTCAAAGGTAACTTTAAAGGTCATCTAGTCCAACCCCTGTTGCACTGAGTAGGGACATCTTTAACCAGGTTGCATTGCTCAGAGGCCCACCCAACCCAACCTTGAACGTTTCCAGGGATTGGGCATCTACCACCTCTCTGGGCAGCCTGTGCCAGTGTTTCACCACCTTCTTCGTAAAAAATTTCTACTTTATATCTAGTCTAAATCTACCCTCTTTTAGTCTAAAACCATTACCCCTTGTCTTGTCACGATAGACCCTGCTGAAAAGAGTGTCACATTCTTTCTTTTAGGCTTCCTTGAAGCACTGGAAGGCCACAATAAGATCACCCTGGAGCTTTCTCTTCTCCGCAGCTACCCCAGCTGTCTCAGCTTGTCCTCATAGCAGGTGCTTCAGCTTTCTGATCATTTTTGTGGCTCTGAAGGCGTACCATTTCAATCTGGCCCTGATAATCTTTCCTCGCTCTTCGCTTGAGTTGCGCTTCACCTTCCATCTGTCATATTAGGCAGAGACACCTTTGTCAAGCACCAGGAACTGACCTGTATGACTTCTGTGAGTTTTCTATCTTGATTATCCTATCTATTGGCAACCTATATTGCTTATTTGAGACTATTTTCTCAGTATCTAAGGCAGATATCAAATAGCTGTATCTAAATGTCTTCCATGGAAGATTTCCGTCTGTGTTCTGGTTTGAGTCAAAAAAGAATTAATTCTGTTCAGAGATTTCACTTTCCAGCTCAGTCTCTGCTCAGTGACGGCACTTGCTGAATTTAATGGCATATTTTTGCAGTGAGTGCCTGCTTCTAGAAGTGATAGAGCTTGATGTTTACAGTCACTGCCAGGGATTGGGGTGCAGAAAGTCTCTTGCTTAAACTCGCTCCTGAGCAGACCAAGGTCACTGCTAAATCCTGTGTGCCACGGTGGGGGTGCAGGAAGTGAGAAACCGCAGCTGTGGAGAGGAGAGGACAGGACAGGGGACCCTACACTGACCAGCCAGGGATTCCATCCCATAGATATTACATTCGGTATAAAGCTGAGGGATCACATGGGTCAAGCTCTCTTCTCCAATGGTCGTGTCCAAGGAGGGCTCTGTCTGTTCTGCCTTTGATCCCAATCTGTGCATTCCTGAATCCAGTTCTGCAATCCAGCTCCTGCATCCGGTTCCCATCTGTCACTGAGCCCAGTCTGGGACTTTCCCAGCATCTGCCCTGCACCATCAGTGGTGATGTTGACATGATTGCCATCAGGGTGGGTTGGATTCGTTATTGGTTTTCTTTATATTTGTATATATTTCATTTTATTATCTTCATTAAAGCCGTTTTAGTTTTCTTTTCCACTCCGTAAGTCTCTCTCCCTTATTCCCTTTCTCTTGCCCTTTGGGAAGGGAGAGGGTTTAATAGAGAGCATCTGTCATTCGTCTAGTGGCCGGCCCAGCCCTAACCCTTAACAATCTGGTTTGGTTACACAACATTAAAAGTGTTGTTTGACATTCAAAGAACTGTTCATGCAGTTCTACTGGATTTAGGTTCGGTTGCTTTTTGAATAGCATTTCAATCAAAGTCTTTGATTTTAATTCCTGATACTTCCAAAACCTTCTAAAACACAAAAAGGTAATGAAAAGAGCTTGGTGATTTGATGGTTTAGCGATATGATAGTATTGATGGTCATATGATTAAAAGTAGTGGGAAGCTTGGTAGATTCCGTGATTCTACATTGCAATTGAAGAGGCAAACCTGAGAAAGTGTGATATCTCTTGGGCTTTAATTTTATGGAATGAACATAATAATTCAATCTACTAGTCTTGTTTAAAAACTCTCCAGACTGGTGTGGGAGGGAGAAGGGAAAACACTACCACCACCAAAAAACCATGGAAAAGTCTACAGGGATTTCTTATACGATTAAGAAGTAAAGAAACACAAGTGATTTTAGCGTGTTTTCCTTTTATGCTTTTCACTCTTAAAGCTTACAATATTTGCTCAGTTCTTTGACACGGTATGGCAATTACTTCTCTCTTACAGAGCTGTGTAAATACTGTATATTCTTTAGCTTTGCAGCTTCTCTAATTTATGTTCTCTCTTGGTTGTATTTCTAACATCTCCAGAGACTTTAATACTTCTCTTTCCTGTTTATGTATCACTTCTTTGGCATATAATCATGGGAACGCTTTTCTTCTGAAGCTTTTTCCTTCGAATTCCTTCTACTTATACTGCTGTAGAAATAAGAGTTTTGAAGAATAATTTGTATTGGTGCATCTCTTCTGAAAAAAAGTTATGTTTCACAAAGATACTGAGATTTGTGAAGCTCTAATAACTGAGAATTAGGTGTCTGTATAGAAAAGAATCAAGAGAGCTGCAGGAAACAATTCTGGGCTTGTAGACAGAAGAAGGTTAGCCATGAGAATTGTGCTCCAGTTTAGGATACTCATAACCTCTCTTGCCACCAGCTGGGGGAAGGACAACAGAAGTAGTAGTGGCACATAGTCTTACAAAAACAGCAAACAGACTGGGAAACACTTGTTCAGTTTTGTTTTTTTTTTTTTTTTTTAATTTGAGATAGAACACCTGAAGGAATAGGCAAGAACTCTGTGAACTTCCCAGCAGCACCAGTTGCCAGAACTTTTTTGTACCCCAGGTATATCGATGTAGAACCATCTACATTAATATCATAGTGGTGGCAGAGAATAACTAAAACCTTCGCAATATATGTACAACTAATTGTTGTCCCTGAATAAGATCAGTCTCCACATATTTTTACGGTGTCGAGTTAGGCAGCTTCCTACAATCACCCACACAGTTGTGTGATAGTAACAACCAGGAAAAAATATCAAATTAGAACCTTCTGTAGGAGACGAAAGTTTTGGAAAATTGTTTCAATAAATGTGAGTTATTAGCAAAGCAGTGGGACTGAAAACTGGTCATTTTCAATGAATTTGTCTGGTTTAATATTTTATTAACAAAACCCCTTAAATTTTCATGTCAGTCTGTTTTTTGTGTAAAAAACAAATTTTGTTCTCATTATGAGCATTTTAAAGACTCGCAGTAAAAAAACCCTCAGAATGCTTTAACCAAAATATAACGTAGACTCCAACATTTAAAATTTACGATGTTGACATACTTGAAAATTCGATAATATGACAAAACTTTCATAAGGCAGAGAAGATTTTTTTATCAAAATCTCCATATTGATGGGAAAAAAATGTTAAATACATTATAATGCAACTCCAGCTAGTCTACCAAGGAATCAAGTACCAGTGAATCAAGATCGTAACTAGTTTCTTACAGCCCTGTTCCCCCAGGACCAATCTCTATGTTATTCACTAAGGTTAATGTGTTTCTTCAACTGTATTGAACTGACTCTTTCTATAGGAATTTTTTTGTTGCAATGGATTAAGATGGTGCCAGCAGGGCTAAGACCCCTGCTTCCTCCTCTTCCTTTTGCGCAAAAAACTTTCTCGTGACTTTTGGGAAGAGAACGCCACAACCCTCTCGGCTCCTTATTGGAGCGGAGGAATATCAATCAAATGCCTCAGCAAATAAGCATATAAAAGTTGAGGTTTTCGACACTCCCCCAGTGCCTTATGATGAGTAAGAATGGCTTCAGATAGTACATCCCTGAATTAATTTCTTTGCTGCAAATCAGTGCAACAGCCACCAGCTGCAGGAGTAGCTTTATGAAATAATCATAGTGGCAATCAAATCTAACGTACGCTGGAAAAGGTGACTTATGCATAAGTGTTTAATTCTAATTCCTTCTTCAGTTTGTGATAATGTGTTTATTTATTACCAAAGATGCTAGTGGTATAGTGAAACAAAATGAAATCTACTTCTAATATCTCTTCAGTGTCCCAATAGGGGAGGTTTTGGAATCACAAAATAAAGAAAAGAAAATACATAAAATTGTATATTTTGTTTCTTCCCCCTGCGGATGAGATTTATAGTAGGAGAGCAAATGTTAGCTTGCTAGAAAAAGTGACCTGGCATCCACTGGATATCACCTTTTCACCAGAAGGGGAGATAGCTTTCCTTTTAACTAAAACTATATCTTTTATTTCTGTTAAACCTGTGCATTAAGTCAGTAGATTCTTTGCAGCAGATCATAAATTATATATGAAATAAAATTTTAAAAAAATTATGCACCGTGAACACAGAGAATATAGAAAACTTTGCACAATTACTGCTGAACTCTTGCATTTGCTGTATTATCAGTTCAGGTGAAACCAGGAATCCTGACTATGTTTTTTCATCAAAAGTAAATACGGTGTGTTTTTTGAGTTTTGCTGGTTGTTGGTTTTTTTCTCTCACTTTTCCTTTCCTCATTTCGTGCTTCTTTTTTCTAAAATACTATTTATCATTGCACCTTTTCAATAAGGCAATTAAAAGCTTAAGGCAGGAAGATTTGTCTAGTTCTTTGGACGTAGAGTTAGGGGTTCAGGTAACCTGAACTATGTTCCTGAGTTGGCTAGTCATGTGCCACTGCCCTTGGGCCATATAATTTTTAGTTCGTTTTATCTTGTTAAACTTCCCATGCTCTCGCTCTATCTCTACTTTTTTGGTGCCTGTCATCTATTGCAGTGATGGTGACAGCCTTGTAGAGATGTTTTTCACCACATTGCAGGAAAAATGCTAAGTTCTTGTCCTCAAATGCAATATTTCCATAGAAAGGTGCTGATTTAAAATGGATCTGAAAAACTATCTATTTATTTTGGCTTAGGAAATGACAAAGATTCCATATAATGCAAGATCAGGATGTTTCCTTCTACCATGTTAGAGGTGCTTTAATGCAGTTAGTTATTGGCAACACAGGGCATTCAGTGTGGTGTGGATTTCCCTTCTTCCTTGTTCTGTAGATGCAGATCTCTGGCTTCTGTCCTGGTCTGAGTTAGAACAGAACTCATTCTGTTCAGAGATTTCACTTTCTCAGCTCAGTCTCTGCTCAGTGACGGCTCTTTCTGAAGTTAACGGCATATTTTTGCAGACAGCGTCTGCTTCTAGAACTGATAGAGCTTGATGTTTACAGTCACTGCCAGGGATTGGGGTGCAGAAAGGATCTTGCTTGTACTCACTCCTGAGCAGACCAAGGTCACTGCTAAATACTGTGTGCCACGGTGGGGGTGCAGGAAGTGAGAAGCCGCAGCTGCGGAGAGGAGCGGACAGGACAGGTGACCCTACACTGACCAACCAGAGAATCCATCCCATAGACGTCATATTTGGTATAAAGCTGAGGGATCACATGGGTCAAGCTCACTTCTTCAATGGCCGGTGTCCAAGGAGGACTCTGTTTGTTCTGCCTTTGATCCCAATCTGTGCATTCCTGAATCCAGTTCCAGAATCCAGCTCCTGCATCCAGTTCCCGTCTGCCACTGAGTCCACTCTGGGAATTCCTCAGCATCTGCCCTGCAGCATCAGTAGTGATGGTGATGTAATTGCCATCAGGGTGAGTTGGATTTGTTATTGGTTTTCTGTATATTTGTGTATATTTGTATATATTTGTATATATTTCATTTTATTTCATTATATATTTCATTTTATTGTTATAATTTTCATTAAAGCAGTTTTAGTTTTCTTTTCCACTCCGTAAGTCTCTCTCCTTTATTCCCTTTCTCTTGCCCTTTGGGAAGGGAGAGGGTTTAATAGAGAGCATCTGTCATTCATCTAGTGGCCGGCCCAGCTCTAATCCATGACAACATCATAGAAAACTTCCCCAAATTTGAAGGCTGATAGCCTGTCTACTGTACAGTCTTGGTGACTGTTAGACTGTCTTCAATTCAGGTTTACACTCCAAAACTGTGTCTTCTATTATCACAACTGGTTTTACATTTAGTGTCATCAGTGTATACTATTCTGTTAAAAAACCTGAACTTGATGAATTGCTCCTTATTGTGTGCCTGTGGCTGCAGAAGCTGGCATGCCCCAACTTTCATTTCATGACCAACTATGGAGAAGATCCTTGTTGGAAATAGATACTGTAAGCAAAGATGGTGTTAGAAAAAAGAGTCGTCTTAGCGTACTAGCCATTCTCAACCATTGCAAATACTGAATATTAATACAACTGGATTACGTATGAAACTTCCAATACTTGTAACTGTATCAAATTTCATAATAAGTATTTGAAAAGGAGTGACATATTTTGCTCAGTAGTTTAGTGGTAGGCATTGAAGTCTGTCTTCTGGGGAGAAAACTGTCTCATTCGACAGCTCATTGTGCAGTAACTAATGAAGTGGAAATGGTCACTGTTGAGCAATATTTGCTTAAAGCAATCCTTTCCTTCCCTGGGCCATGCCAAGTTATTTTCAGGGTCAATATATTTACAGCAATTTTATAGAGTTAGAGGAGCTGGTGCTGGTGATCTTCATGAAAAATCTGCTACTATCTTTTCTTAAATCTCTTTTGCATTTAAATTTGTCATGAACTATTTCAAACAGAAGCTGTAATGATGATAATAAGGTTGGGTCAGAGAAAAATGTTTCAAAAAAAAATTTTTTTTTTTTTCTAGAATATTTGCCTTCTTCTAAGTAGCTGTTGAAAGATATCTAACATTATAGAGTAAAATAAGTTTATGCTAAATATTATGTGATGAATGTGACCTTACTAACTTCCATTCTGAATCCTACTTTCAAAAGGCAGCAATTGCAGAAAGAAACTCTAGCCATAATTTCAAAGATCCAATTGAAATTATTTATTTATAATGCCAGATACCCCTCCTCACCTTCTGGCATACTGGATACACTTGGTGTAGTCAAGACTGAATTGTGTTCAAAGGAAAATTATATAGTGAAATGACTAAAAGACGGGGAAATCCTACAGTGAAAGGTTTGAACACAGAACCAGAGGAAATGTTCCTTGTTGAGAAGCTTGATGAATGGAAAGCAAAGTAGGTAGAAAGTTGTTTATGGTTACTGCCACAAAGGATTTTGTCTGTTATTTCTACCACTTTTCTCCTTAGAGTTGACTCACGGAAGTTGAGCAAGAAATGCCACATCTAAAGGCCTGCAAGAGGTTTGGTAGTGGACTCCAGAACTTGCATGTGAGGGAACCCTTCCTTTATCAGCATTTCTTCCGGACCTGTCTCAGAAAGCATGGCTGCAGGAAGAGCTGTGATGCAATTCTTTGAATTCCCTTCATTATGATTCATATTAGATCCTTTTCCACAGGGCCGATGTTCCTCAAAGCACCATATATGCTTCTTGGATTACCTTAAAAATTGAGAGCCCTGATCAGCCTTAGTTCATGACACTGGTTCTGCCACCTGCAGGAAAAGAATTTTCTCCTTCCCTTTCTTTATAGGCAGATCACGCTGTGGTACACAGGGGTGTCTCTCCATTTAGATCCCAGAGAAATAAACTGGACCAGACCAAGTATAAACAAAAGAAATATATTTTAAAAATAAATAACATTCAAATGGTGTGTTTGATACTGTATGTAACACAGAGACAAGGTTTAAGGGGAAAAAGTTTAATTTCATTGGAATATAAAAGGATATCAGAGAAATTCATTCAAGTGCCAAGTAGAAGAATTTTCAAAGACTAGAAGTCTGACTATACCAAAGCTAGAGTTATATTGCATTACTTATCCTTTATTGTTTGTTCCCTCTCCAGGACAGCATTGTTTTGTTACGGTATAGCCATTGGACTGTGATTCACATTGAATGAAACAAATATCATGTTGCAGAAAATGTAACTCTACATGAATTGAAAATGAAAGTTATATTCAGTTTAGTCATATGTTGATCAGTCATCGATTGTGACAGTTTAGTCACCATATGATTTGGCTGTATATTAGGAGTTTTTGACAGAAGCTAACATGCTGAGAACCCTTAGTTTGATATTACGTATTGTAAATCCTAAATAGTACTTAGGGATTAGTTACTAAAGTAAGCCTATTTAAATCTAGAACATTATTTGCATAGACTTTTAGTTGTATTTTTCACTGCATTATTGGAGTGCTTCGATTGTGATTGTTGTCATATGTTTGTGAACTCCTGTGAGTATGTAAGTATGAAAATAAGGAGAAAGAGGAACAGACCAGGCACGTTACCATGACATATCTATGAGGTTCAGCAAAAAAATAGCATGAATCACACTCATAAACAGTGTGGAATTTTACTATTTACAAAGCTATTCCAGCTCCAAATTACCATTGGTAGCTACAAGCCAGAGCTCAGCTAGAGATCAACTGCCTTAACTCTTTGTGTGATGTCTACTATAGGACATCATGCCTCTATACGAACCTCCGTGTAAAAATTTAGTTCATTGCTAATACTAGAACCGAAGAATCATCTGCCCAAACCTGCTTTAAAAGCTACTGGAGCCATGCCTGGGCTCTCTACGGATTATGGTCTGTTACTTTCCTACCTTCTAATAGTGAAGGATGAACACAGTGTGGTGGAGTAGTGCCACACCTCACTCACAACCCTCCCTTCTCTGCAAGTCCTCTATACTAGACTGGCAGCTGAAGCAGGCTCTGGTTCTTCTGGCTTTATGCAAACAGGCATCATTGTTTCCCCTGATGGGTAATCAAATAGTGCCTAGGGGTGGAGAATAACACAGGATCTGGCTTTTTTGCTTACTCTCAATTCTTCACAGCAAGTGTCTGTGAAATAATGGAAAGTATTATGGAGCAATTTGATTTCATGATTTTTTCATACTGATGGCAAAGCGTTTCCTAATTATGTAATAAACATCTATTCTGCTTGATTAAGTACCCTCAGAATAGAACCATTTCAGAGTCTTCTTTCACTTGCTTAACCAATACAAATATCTTAATTTTATTTTTTGTTAGTGGTTCCTACAACATGTGCTGACCTTCATTTGACAAAACTAAAATGACAGCAAAGAAAATAAATTACTGAAATGAAAAGGTGGTTTGCAAAGCCTTTAAACTGTCCATTGAGCTGAAGCACGATAATTCAGTAAGAAGATTTAGAGGCTACTATGTAGTCTCATGAAAAATTCTTATGCTCTTGAAAAACTTGGGTTTGATTATTATACTTCCCTGAGATCAGTAACGATAGCTAAAATGGTAGCAAGTTTCTAGTTCTAAATGCCCCAAAAGGAGAAGGTGTCAATTCTTTGAGTTTTGAACTTTCTTCTTCAAAGAGTGGAGCCATGAGAGGAAGGAAAAAAAAAAAACCTAAACCACAAAAGCTGTTTAGGACATTGAAGTGCATCACGTGCTGTTAGATCACTGGACTGCAATGGTAGAAATCTTTTATATGGAAGCCTTCAACAGCCCTGCTAGGACAAGCTACTGATGCAGCAGGGTCGGAGTATTTATTCACCAGCGAAGTCCTAAGTGTCCTGAAAGCAAAGGGCAATCAATAACTCATCAGACATAATGTAAAATGCAACTAATGTTCAATCAGTTAGGTACCATAACCATTCCATGGAAGTACTAATTAGAAATAAAAATAATTTAAGTAATTAGGCAACCTTTTAAAAGCAGTTGAGGTTGGGAACTATTTTGTTTTCAAGAATGACATATTCTAACAAGAAACTCTTGTCAATAGCTGCCAGAGATGCATGGCTTCATATGTTAAAGTGGATTATTTCCACAAATAGTACCTCAGTACAACTCTAGAATATTGAGTTATTTTAGATATCCCAGTGAAAAATTTATCTTCTTCATTTAAGTACATTTCTGGGGTTTCTGAAGCTGTTTTCCACATACCTATATATATGAGAAACAAGTGAAGATAGAAGGTATAGTAACATCTATTTCATAAGACCAAAATATCTGATTTTATCTTAGGTTCAATATAGGTAATCTTAGTTTTATCTAATAAGTTCAATTTGTTATCTGCTTCACCTGTGCAATACTTGAGGGATTTTAAATTTAGAAGTTCAACTCATTTTTGTTGCTTTTTTTCCTCATTTTCTTTTTAAGGAAAGGTCTTCCAGAATCTTTAGGGAACAGAGGACAGAATTTAACTGTTTTGTTTTCTTTATCTCTTGGATAATTTGCGACCAAATGGAGTTTTCATTTATCATGACCTAAGTTTGGGTTCAAAGAGTAGGATCTGCAGGAGGAAAATGTTATCACAGATGGCTGAAAATACTCTGTACAAATGTGTGGCAGAAAAACAAGTATTTTCAGTCTGGAGGCTTTGGATTTTTGTTTTGTTTTTCTAGTATTAACTTTCTGTGGATAACTTTAATTTTTTTTTTATACAGAAAAGCACAATTATAAACCTGAATATTTTGCTTTTACATTTAAATACTTTTATTTGGTTGAGCTGCCATAAAGACCTAGGTCATCTATGACATGACTGCCTTGTCTTTCTCATTTCTCATGACAAAAATTCCTTACTAAATTTCAAATATTGGGGAAAAAAATACCCTCCCTGCCTCAGAAATATCAGTTACTATCCATTGGTGTGAGTAAGGATACTGATCTAGTTGGGTTAGTGCACTAAGCATATCATGTGAATTTCAGATCCTGTGATTTGAGAAGTGGAGGTTTTGCTGTTAAAAACAGGAAATCAACATAAAATGCAGCTCCTTCAGGAGTGTCTCAAGAACTAGAATGCGTCTGCTTAGACCAGCCAAGTCCACTGTGTATGGAGGGTTTCTATCAATTAAAAATGGAAATTGCAAGATAATATTTAAGATAATATTTACTACAGCTACACTAACATTAATCATGTTTCTGTGCACAAGAATTATGGTAAATATCCTATTTACCAAGTAGAGCTTCTTTAAGAAGCTCTTTCCTGGAAAAGACTGAAGGAACGCGTCTCATCCCTGTTAGAGAACACTATTTGACTCCTACAATGCTGTTAAACCATCTCTCTCACAGAAGGGAAGCATGAGAATTAAATGCCAGCAATTCAGGAGCATCTCAAAGAGTTAAGGCACCTAAAGAGTTGGTAAGGGGGAGAACAGGATCGCAGTCTGTAGTAATCAGAGACGAAATGGAAGAGCTGTAAGAATCACTTTTAGATTTTTTCTGACTAAACCCATACCTTGTCCACATGGAAGCATAAGCAGAGCAGACTGGGAGTGTCCTGCACCTTGGAATAACCAGCTGCTTAGATGCCAGTGCTGGGAGGTGAGTGTCAAGGGTCAGTATCCCTAGAGCAATTGGGGCATCTTCAACTTGTTTGGTGAACACTTTACTAGATAAGATGTCAAAACAAAGTTCGGTTGCTGTCGACATAGGTGTAGGTGCTTCGTATCTCTCTGTCTGAAGTGTCTGTTTTCCCTGACGTACTGCATAAGAAGTCTATATCCTATAGGCTTGGACAGCTTTCTAAAACGTCTGCTGTTTCTCAGCCAGAAAATACATTTTTGCGTGCTATGCAATAAGCAAGATTGAATAACTGCAATGATCTTAAGACGTACTTAAAATCTTTTATTGAAGAGGGTGGAGGGATTTTCGGAGGGGACTATTAAAATAGAAGCAACCTGAGATGTAGTTATTACTGCAGAGAAAAAGGAGGTGTCAAATAGCCAGGGAATTTTGATACCTGTGTTTTATTTTTGGAAAACATCAGAGCTATTATTTCTACTTTTTTTCCTTTTTTCCTCAGGCTTAAAGAAAATTTGGTGCCCAGTGAACCTTCCTTTCCCAAGCCGTCTTTTCTGAAATGCTGGTATCCCAGAATGTAGATTTGGATTATATTTATGTAAAAGGGGCAAGGTATGATGTGTGGGCGTATGGCTACTGTTCCATATATAGAATATTACCCTCAGCAGTGTTAACATTCCAGCTGCAGAGATCACTCATGCATATGCATAGCCTTCCAGGAACAGAAAAGGTAGAATTATTCTGTGTATCTGAAAGTCTTAATTAACAGATTTCAGCAGGGCGAATGGTAGGTAAAACTTATTACAAGCATCACTTTATCTGTGAAAAAGTAGGTTCTGCAGGAAGTGGACTGTATAATTACAATGGTCTAATAACTTATGAAAAATGTTTTCCAGTATTTATTGGGTAGCGATATATGACATTTATTTTTTTGAGCAAGATGAATACAGAGCTGCCCTGGACTTCAACCTGCCTGGAAGCAGAATTTGGACTTTCTTTTCTTCTTCTGATACACTTGAATGAATGGAATCAACAGCAGAAAATGTGAGCTTTTTTAGCAGGTGAAGTGCAGGAAAGCATTTAATTAAATTAAAGCTCAGAAAATGTTAAACCTGTGAAAGGAAATACTTTTTCTAAGCTCCGTGTAATTTATTTTCATTGCCTCTTGAACGCATTTCAGATACAGGTATATGACCAAGCTACTGTACCAAACTAACCAACAGACATATTTGTCATCTGTTTTGCGGTAACTGTTAACTGCAGCAACTGCTCAAGTGCTTCCGAACTCCTCACTGGAAGATTATCTTGCCAAACTTGTCAAATTCCTACAGATTTGTATCACAGAAATTGAGTATTGGCAAGTCCGTTCCAGCCATTATTGCAGAGGTCTGTGACTCTGCTCTGCTCCATTTCTTTCAACTGCAAATCACAATGGGTATCCTCCCTTCCAACCAGAAGAAGAGCAGGATTAGCAGAATCTATAATATTAGTTGGGATTTATTGCCAGGCAGAGAAAATCTGGCTGCCAGATGGGCTATTGGGAGGACTAATAGAATTCACTTCTCAACCACCAAGAGTTTTCAGCCAAAAAGGGCCAGTTGTGTGCCCTGAAGGTCATTATCTCACTGCTAACAGCACCAATGCTGTAGTCTTACCTATTTGACACCCTTTTGTGCAGATGATGATGATAGGAAGCTTGTAGCTGTGTGGACATGCTGGATATTTCATTGACTCCTTCTCCCTACGGAACTTTGGAATTGGAGGCCCAAATTCCCCTCTTCTACTTTTTGGTAGCTACTGATTTTTCTTTCTCTTGCCTCTCTCCTTTACCCAATGATCAAAAGTGTGATTTTGTAAAGAAGGTCCTG
Source organism: Bucorvus abyssinicus (assembly GCA_009769605.1). NCBI lineage: Eukaryota > Metazoa > Chordata > Aves > Bucerotiformes > Bucorvidae > Bucorvus > Bucorvus abyssinicus. Next base: position 8,248,221 of record CM020030.1, read on the forward strand.
CCAAGAACTTTTCCAAACATATCATTCTGGAGGCAGTAGCACTTCCCCAGGATATTTCTTACTCATTGGTCACATTTACCATTTGATTATTTGTGCAAATAATCAAGGGCATAGGAATTTGACACAAGAATATGATGGTGTGTGTGGATGGACCACGTCCACAGATCACGATGGGATATGTATTTTCAGATTCAGGGTGGCCCAAGGTGCATGTGAGTGAGTGTGTTCTTTGAGACACTTGAAGGTTTTCCCACCACTTCAAGGTTTTCTACTTTAAGTTTTTCCCACCTGCATTCCAGCTGTATCTCCCTTTGGACAGTGCAAGCTCCCATGGAGCCGGAGAGCGTTCTGAAGAGCGCTGGCAAGGACACTGCAATAAAATATGCTTCTGAGTACACAGCTTCTGTGTCTTCCACTGGTGTTTTGCACCTGACTGTACAATGGAATTCAGCTTTTCCGTGCAGAGCGCTGAAATGATTCTCATCTTTTAAACATTTTTCCTGTTCTTCCTCTGGTATGTTATTAGAAATCTCTGCTTAGTGATGCGCTGTTTGTTGTTCTGGAACGTTATTGGAAATCTCCAAGTAGTGATGTACTGTTTGTGGTTTTGTTTCATTTTAATGAAATGGTGTTCCACATATGATACTACACAGCTGATTGCTACATTTATCTAGGCTTCAGTTTTGGAGTGGCCTGTAGATGCTCCCAGGAGTTCCAGGTATCATGTATTTATGAAACCATTAGGTCAAGACAAATTGTTTTGAAATACTATACAAATAATGATCCTGAAAACTATATTTCACTGGGTTTATCTGTGCATGTGACAACTGTGCTAAAATAATCTGAGAGTGCTCCTCCGAGTGAAGTTACTGCTCTCAACACTCCTGACAAACAAAACAATTTCTTTCTTTAGTAGCACATACTCCTGTTTTATTGTGTCTCATTCTTGGCAGCGAGAATGTGTTTTGAGGGCATGACACCTACCTCAATAAGAACCTGCAGCACATATAACAAATGGCTACGTTGCAGCATAGAATGTGACAGCGAATGTGGCACTGTTCTATGGCCAGCAGTGCTTAAAACAAACAAGTAAATGAAACCAAAACCAAAACCAAACAAACCTTTCATTGAAAACAAACAGTAGTATAGTCTTCAGAGAGAGATCTAGAAATCTTCAGGGGGGCTCTCAATTCTTGGAGATTATATGAAACCCTTTTCACACCCTGCTTCTTCCCAACCCAAGAGGCAATCTCGTTCTCTGTATAAACATATTTATTTATGTCAGTACAGCGGATTTTAGGTTGTAGATTATAAATGTAATGAAGAGGAGCATTACTGATGAAGTTAGAAAACAAGAGTCTATGCTGACATTTGTGGAACATCATTGCCAATAGGCATATAGAAAGATTTACTGTTTGTAGCAGTGGTAAGCTATGATGCTGTGCCTCTGACTCATGGGAGCCATATATTTTGTTCTTTAATGCTCATTAGTGTTGTAGGATGCTCAGATTTTGAAAGGGTTTGCCTAGGTATGTTGTCAGTTGGTGATGAGCATAATTGGTGCAGTGAATCTTTCTGACAGCTCACAATCATAATTATTTTCAGAATATCAACAGAAGAGCTGTAATGCATGGTTTATAGCATTTAGCTGGTGGTTTGTGCAATGGTGGGCTTTGTTTTACAGCTATATCTGCCACACCAAAGCAGTTTTCTGTTCTCTCACCTTCTGTGGCATTCTCCCTCTGAAATCTGTTCACTTGACATACTCCAAAAGCTGTGGAATTCACTAAGATTGCATGGATGTAGCTAAAATCTACAATTTGGGAACAACATTTTTAATTACGAATTTCATATCTATAGCACTTCATCTCTATAGAAACCAAAAGTTTAATTACACAAAAGCAGTGCTAATTAGGGCGGGAAATACCAGGTCAGTAGATTAAATAAATCTAACAGGGAGAAGATTTTCAGTGTACTGGCTACTACCAAATGCTCATGAAGATTTCCATTTTCTCCTGGTGATCTACGATGGGATGCACCTCCTGCTCTCAGAGCTCTGTATTGGCTCATGCCCAAGCCTCACGCTGGAGCAGCAGCCAGAGCCCTGCACTCATGGTGCTTGTCCCTTGTGATTTTTCCTGGTGTATTAGGTCACTATCTGCTGTCATCTGTGAGTCCACAAACACCGTGAACTCTGTGTGTGAAGACCTCTTTTAATATCTGGAGATCAGCAGTCTTGTGGGCCAACTTGAGCTCCTTGAATTCATGCAGGGCTTGGGCATGGGCATCTGGCTCCTGTGTTGGGTGCTGGGAGAGGTTGAGTAGGCTGGCCACGCAGAAGACCAGAGTCAAGACCATCTCAGACACCCTATTCTTGCAGAAGAGGAGGTGGTGAAGGTGTTTCTCCTTCAGGGATCAGCACAGCTGCCTCAGGCTATCATCCAACAGGAGCAGGAAATTCCTCCTGTGCCAGCACGATAGAGTGGGGGAGAATGTGTGTGTGAGGGAGTGATACGGTTATCAGGAGCTGCATCACAACTGTCTTCAAGGCATGGGTGGAAAGGTCTGTGCCCACCAGAGTATGGAACTGAACATTAGGAAACATTTTTTCTCTGAAGGTGACTAAGCACTGGCGCAGGTTGCTCAGAGAGGTTGTGGAGTCTTCATCCTTGGAGCTGTCTGGACAAGGTCCTGGGAAGTCAGCTTTATGTGGCTCTGCCTGAGTAGGGGGGTTGGATAAGATGACCTCCAGATGTCTCTTCCAACCCCAACCAGTTTGGGCTTCTGTGAAGTTGCTTGTTGGAACCTCTACAGGGAAGCTAATAAAGGAAGCAGAGTGGGAGACTCATCCTTTTCATTTACTACTTGTAGCTTATACGTACAAGGTTATTCTTGAAGTAGATCTATGCAAATTTTTTTTTTCTTTTTCATATCTCGCTGAATCAACATTTAGGCTCAGAGGTACTTGGGCTACGTACACAGACACAGATGGTTCATGAAGCATAAAAAATGACAGCTATAGAGAAGAAACTTTATCGCATTGTCTTCACAAGTAATTTTTTTTCCTGCAATTTGTTTGCTGAAACATCTAAGTATTTCTATATTGTATCTGCTGTTGCCAAAATATACTAGAAAATGGCAGTTTTGTTTGGAAATTGGTGCAGTTTCTTGAATACTAAATAATCTGTTCATTCATTTCCCCCACCAGCTCTGATATAGAAGTGACACCCACAGAAATAGACGTGTTTATTCCCTTGGGTGTACTTTGTACTTCTAGTCTTGAAGTTCCGGACCAAAAGAATGCATTTATTGTCTTTTGCTCTATTTTATATATTAATGACATATTACTATATATTATATATCAAACATGCAGTCTTCACTTAATAGAAAACAGAAGACCTTTAACAAATGTTATGAGGACGAAACCTTTCCACTGTACTTGAGTGCAGGAACATCATAACACTTGAGGAATTTCTAAGTAGGCTGCCTTCTCAAGTTTTCTGTGAGGAAATATCAAAACACTTAGAAAGCAGATACTCCACATTCAGAAAAAACAGGTCATTTATGGCTTTCTGTAAAATATAGTATGGTATGCACAGTATTGCTCGGAGTCATGCTATTCCCACCATCTTGAAACCATCACATGCATCCATCTTTTGCTTTTCATTTCTCAAAATTTTCTACTGTTTAAAAAACACTCACATATGTGACATTTCTCTTACCAGACTGATGCTATTTCCCATCTGGAAATGGCATGTAAAATTATAATTTCTTTACATGAGGTGGAAAAGAAAAACAATAAATTCTTGTTTTAACTCAACAATGAGAAAATCCAAATCTATTTTTGGGCAAATGAACAACCCTTGCTAGTGGAACTGCAATAAAGTCAGAAATCACAGCTCTAAGTTAGCTGAACTCTTGAAGAATCCACCCTCTGTGCTACTCCTACAGTTTTTATCTGTTCCAGCATCTCGTGATGTGTCCACTTGTCCTAAATTCAGGGATATCCTGTGAATCAGCAATGACTGCTCAGCACACAAAATCTGTTCTTCAAGCAATTGTGACCAGCTTATGAATAGAGTGATCCAGAACAGCATATTCAAAACAAAACTTCCATATTTTCAAAATGACAAGAATAAAGTATGACAAAAAGAGGGTGCATTGTCATAAGAAAACAAAAAATCACCCTCCAACTCTGAGCAGATGTACTCTTACTTAAAAGCAAAATAGGCCACAGAGCAAATACAAGACTGTAAAAAAGCTGACTATATAATGGTCACAAAATATTATAGACAGTTTGCAGACCCATCACAATAATTTCATTAATTCTAGTCTGCTGGGTTTTGTATTGATTCACGGGCTTGGCATATGGCTTTTAGGACTCAATACAGCATGGTATTACAGCGATAACAGTGCACACTGCTGACTTGAAAGGTATTTCAGTGGGGATAGCAGATACCCGAGAGCAGATTCTTAGGTGGTATAATTTCTTGTGGCTCTAATGCATTTTAGCTCTGCTGATTTACATCTGCTAAGAGACTTGTCTATGGGAATTCTTTGATGCTCAGAGCTATCATTCTGACACCTGCCAAAATGTCAATGGTAGAATGTACCATAAAAATATCACTCCTTGATAGAAATGAATGTAACTTTAAGATCAGCCATTTATGTCAGCCAGATTCTGTTCTCGTCTTAATAGAACTTTTAAATATCTGTTTCAACACCACGATAAATGGCTGAGCATTAACTACTGCAAATGAATGCAGAACTATAAAACTTCAGTATAATCATGTAATTTATTTCTTAATTTACTGTTAGTATTGAACCAATTTTCTATTTAAGAAGACGGTGTTGGAAATTGGATGATATATATATTTGACATGCAGAAGGAAACTCTGTATTGATGAGAATGCAGTTTTATTATGATTTTTATCATAAGTTTAAAAATAACTCACAAAGGGAAGTAAATAATTCATTATTAACACTATTTTATAGCTCAAGAATGGGATGTTTAGAAAGGTGAAATTACTTTTTCAAGAAAGTAACAGAAAATAAAGTCTTGTTAAAATGACATTGATACTTTATAATAAATGTGATTTTATAAAACAACAACATTCCATTACCTTCAGGGAGGCCAAAATATCCTTTGGAGTATTAGCTATAACCCACATGTCGAATTTGGCACCTTATTCACAAGGAAGGTATTCTCAATCTTTTGCCTAGCATGGAGCACACCTTTTAATAATAATCCTATGGGTTTGCAACCAATGGTTTCATTAAAAAACAGGGTTAGAATTTCAGTTCATCCTGTTAGGTGTAAGAATAGAAGACTTATAGATCACATAACCCCAGGGCTCCATAGTCAACCACTGTTTCATGGACAGCTATTTGAGACCATACTGAAATTTATGACTTTGCGCTAACTTAATAACCTGTGTTTTAGGTATCCTTAACGATTTCTAACCACTTTTTAACCTTCGTTCATGATTTTTTTTTTTCCTGGTAAAGTGGTTGTTGTCTGTGCCACACGGATCATTTCTGTGTACACTCTAACCTATAAGCATCCACAGTCACATAAGGATGTGCAAACGTGGAGCTGCAGACAGTCCTAAGCTCCAGCGACTATACAAGACCATAGCAGGAAACAGTGAGCCAGCACAACTGACAGTGATAGCAATGTACCATGACCAACCCCCTGCAAAATCTTCACAGAACGAGGGAGGATTTCAGGAAAAATAATGGGGAAGTTTCAGAGGCATATATTTGAAGGACTTCTCCCAAGCATAGCAGACAGCACAAGAGGGAATGCAAATGCAGCTAGTGAAACACGGCAAATTACTTCCATGGAAATTATTAATGTTAGCTGCTTGTTTTGATGGTGGTTCTGAATAGTTCTTCAACCTGGTATTGGTTAAAAAGAGCGCTAGCTTACTTTCTGCAGATTGGTAATCTGTTACAACATGCTTTTACTTACCTGAGTAGTACCTGACTCTCTGATCGACTCCAACGGCTTCCATAATAGTGCCTGTTCAGGAGGATTTTATTCTGAGTGTCTGAATCTGGAGTTTCACATCTTATTTTTTTTTATCTCAGTAGAACTGTCAATGGGAAGGCCTCAATTAAAAAAAAAAAAAAGTTCACTTTCAAAACTGACTCTCTGACAAAAGTAGTGATGAAACGGATATAATAAAAATGTGGCATAGCCAGCCACTTGGTTCAAACAGAACAGAATTATTTCTGCAGTAGAATGACACGAGTGAGGGAAGTAACACAGCCAGCCATAACTACTCAGTGTGTATTGGTTGCAGTAATGCCCACCGAGTATCTGCAACTGCTTCTCTCAAAAGATGGAAGGTTTGGCCACTGAAAGGAAATGTAGTTCTGGGCCGGTTATTCCATAACATGATTTTTTTTTTTTTCTTTTTTTTTTTTAATTGGCAAGTGGTGTGGTTTTCTGAGGAAGGTGGGAATGTACACTTTGGGTCCTCTTTGGATCTACCTTCTCACCCTTCTCTTTCCCTGATACCTCCTTTTTCCTTTTCATTGAGGCTTTTACTGCTTCACTTTTGTTCCTTCTGTTGTGGATTTGTCTGCCAGGTTTAACATCATGCAGCTAAGACCAAATCAATGAACACAGCCGGAACTAGCTGAGCACACCTGGAGTAACTCTGACATATCTGTTTCACCTTCCCTTCTCTTCTGCATTTCAGGAGTGCTGAGCTAGGACCATTAGTCTGGTTTGCGCTAAACCTGACCGTGAGCTTGTTCAGGGGTTCCATGTCATAATGTCAGACTTTGTCCATTGTATCCTAGACTATTTATTATAGTCCTTGGAGGGGAGTCAGGGGTGAATTAAAAAGGGAAAAACACAAGTATTGGAGTAAATATTTCTGCAAGTTACAGATGAATGTCCGTATGAGGTATGGGGATCACATCCACAGACATGTGAAACCATATAGCTCTTCTGCTGGTCCGTAAAGAATTCTACTCAGTATTGGTTACAAACTCATATATTGTCTCTGCTTCTTGGATTCTTTTTAGAGCTATAGATAACATAAAAATTTTTTACGCTCTTCTGTCCCTGCACGCTGTCACCCTATGTAAGTAAGGTGTCTCTCAGTAGGAATAAGGGAGGCAGGCATGGAGACTTTCATTATAAGTGAACTTTATTTGTGTGTTTACATTCAGGTTCTTTAGAAGGTTGTAATTATACCTCTTTTTTTTTTTTTTAAATTGAGGAAAACTGATAGCAGATCAGTTAGATAAGCTTCTTAACTGAGTTACTTTTCATAGTACCACAGTTTACATATTATTTGCATGCTGCATAGCTATTTTTTTTCCTTTAAAAATGCACTGTTAAGTGGCAGACTTAGTTATCAGAAAGACAATGCAAAAAAATTTCTTTCTAATGGCAGTGGATTTTGGTATATTCCAGACACCTTGCTGATTCTGTTACTTTATTAAATGTATTTTCTAATAAGTTAGTTCTGTACACAATGTATCGCAAAAAGTATATGACTTGTTTTCACTAAAGGTGGAATAAATTTTCAGCTTGTAGGTTTATTATATTATAACAATATGAATTTTTCTATTTAATTTGCTTGTTATCAAGTCTGATTCAATTCTGTTTGAATTCATCTTTCCATTGTCTTTTTATCACTAATGGACTAATAGTTGGAAATTTTCTTATTTAGAAATTGTTTTCCAGATTTTTTTTTTTTTTTTTTAAGTGGGCTTGGTTTTCTTGATTTGCTTTGGACGGATGGATAAATTCTAACAATGGCTGTAATAAATTAAAAATAATTACAGTGAGGTTGATGGGTGATTACATAGAGGGGAAGGGTAGATTTCACCATGCCAAGCCACAGTTAAGAAAACCTGATTCTGTTGTTACCAGAAGGTATGTTCCAACACCTTTTACTAGAGGGAGACTGTTCAGAGTGATTTTAGTTTGATGACTCTTTTCTTTAGACTTGTTTGACAGATATATATTGATTTTCTTTTATTTTAGTTTCTTTCCTTTTAGATATATGAACAATATAATGTGATGATTATTTTTCACTGATTTAGTTTAGTACAGTATGTAGGTCAGGATTAAAAACCAAAATTACAAAAATTTGAAAAAAACTTCACAAACAATTTGATTGCAGCATGGTTTGAGCCTTTTCCCACAGGATTCCTCATCAGCAATATTCATAGAATATGTAAACACTTCACCTTAAGTAGGGAGGAAGCAATAATCCCTGGTCAATTGGTCCACAATCATCATAGCGCTATAAACAGCTGGTGGTAAATAACTATCTGAGAATTATAATAACTTACTGAGGATTGTAGCATGTACAGAACACAATGCTTGCCAACTGTTGTATGTATCCCTTTGTTAAAATATAAAATAACCTTTTGCAGTTATAGTGATGTACCTGTGTGTTTATAAACAGTTTCTAAATTAGAAAGGAAAAAAAAAGTAAAAATTAAGTGGATTAAAGGTCAGTAAATATTCTGGCAGCTCAATTTTAAAGGGAGACATGAAATAATTATTTAAGACATGGGAGGGAACAGCAAACCAGAAATAAGGCAATTATATCTATGGAAGTGGGAAAGTTTAAGAGAGTAAACATAGTCAATAGTACCTTTAGAGTTGCAAGGAAAGAAGAGGGGAAAGTGAGATAAGATGCTATCTGTAAGTATAAAGATATTAATACTTTGTATTATAGATAATTTTAAAAAATTATAAAATTATTTGATTTTTTTATGACCAAGTTATCCAACTGATTTCAAAACACAGGGTTCCAGTTCACTCAGGCTAAGACATCTACTGCCGTTTAAGATTGTCAGGGCCCTGAGTACCCGAATAGGCTTTAATGGCTGTGACAGCCCTCACCAGGGACCACCACCCACACTCCTACCCACTTCAACTCAGGCCAGGGCCCTAGTCTTGATCTACCTATACTGTTCTTGGCCATGTCCTGGCTGAACCCTGGCTCTGACTCTTGCCTTTGATGCTCACTGGGCTGTTGGTGGGACCTGTTAACTATCAGAACATGACTCTACCCTCTTTGCTCGGGTATTGTGCACTTACTGAGGAGGCACTACTTGTGCTGGGGTCACCCTTGGCTCCTGGTTTGTTGTCCCCTTTGTGGAGAAGCCCTGCTCTTGTTGTTCCCTAACAGACATGTTATGGTTACTGTTTAACCCATGCAGTTGTCTCAGATATAGAATCAGACCTATAGAAGATCTGTGCCATTTCCAGGTAGTAGCTGGAGGCAAGATGGTATAACTGATGGTATCTCAACTCGCATGAGATGCTGTGGAAACGGTTGATTTGACCCCTAGCTGTGAAGAGTTTCCAGAAACTTTTGCTTTGAGATCAGTCACTGTTGTGATTGAACGTTTACCATGTTCCTTAAGCAGAAGTTTGGTCTTCATTTGAACATTTCCATTAATAAAGAATTAAGTTCATTAATTTGTGTTTATGGCTTTCTGCAGGTGTCATATTTCTGCTTTGAATGTTTCTTTTCTTACAGTTGGATCTGTGTGGATTTTTTAACTGGTTCAGAACTAATGGAGAAGAGCAATGCCTTCTTTCACTGCAACAGTGGAAAATGTTTAAGAAGAATCAAAATGTAGTAAGGACAAAATTTTCTTCTGTTATCAATTATCTAGTCTGGAATTTTATAACTTCTTTTTTTTTTATTTTCTTTTTTTAAAAACATTTAGTTGTCAAGCTTTTAGTATTGTTTCTTTTTTAGTTTTGGTTTTGGTTTGGTTTGGTTTGGTTTGGTTTGGTTTGGTTATGTTTTATTCAGGAGACTACATCTTCAAGAATTAAATGTTAGAGCATTGCTATCTATAAGTGATTTTTCGATTGATTCAGAAAAAGTGTCAGGAAAGTATACTTGTGATTCACTTCCATTTTATATGCTTCATGGACAATGAATGTGATTGCTAGGAAGGTCTTGGACTCTTGAGTGATACCTTTGCTTCATTTGTTGTAGAAGTGATTAACTCAAGGTGCTCAGTAGTTAAGGTAAGAAAATTTCCCCCATTGTTACTGTTCTTAGACTTCTTGATTCACTTGGTATGTTTTTAGCTAGAGTATTTATACCCTTCTTGTGGAGACAAATAGGTAATTCTCAAGCAAGTACATGTGCAATTATTTATACATTTTTATCCTTTCCCATGAAGTGTTAAAATACCTTGGGAAGAAGTCAATATTTTCCTCTTTCTATAACTACATTATATTCAATATGTTGCTTTTCTTAGTTTTATGTGGTCCTGATGAGACTCAAGTGAAAATGCTTCTGTTTATTTCTTTTCAGCAGTAAAATCAGCTTCAAATATGCCTTTCTAGTTCAATTTCATTTTCCTAAGAGAGGGTGGAAAGAAGCATTGGCCCTTATTACTAATGCCACTTACTTGGTGTGTGCGCTGCCTGAATTTTGTCACAGCCTCAAAAGTAAGTCCAACCACTTTGAAGAGTTGTTATTGGCAGGGATTCCTCAACCATTCTAGGTAACTAGTTATTATGCTTGTATGTGTGAAAGACTGTCTTTCTAGCAACCTATATTCTCTTGGAGGCAAAGCTCATTACTCCTTGACCAAACCTCCCTGAATCTGGAGAAAAAATTATTCACACTCTCTATAAAAACATTTTACTCATCAGAACAGTGCTATTTGCTCCCCTGCCTAACCTTGAAGTTCTCAAGGATAGTCATAGTATAGCATTCAAGAATAAAACCTTTTCTAATGTATCATCTTTTAAATCTCTGGTTTCTCTTGCCTTTCTCTATGCTCCATCCCGTTTGTCTACATTTTTAAAGTATGATGCCAAAAAAAAAAAAAAAAAAAAAAAAGACAAGCTGAAGTGTTGTGGGAAATAAGGAGAGTAGAATAGCAAGCTTGTGCATCTTACATGAGATGAACAATTAATAGGTCACCAAATGAGATTTGCTCATTTGTTTTCAAAAATTCATACCACAAAAATGGCCTAATCTGTACATCTGAACTGTTTGCTCTCTACTTGGAGCTAAGTCTGATTATAAAATATTGACAAGGACTGAACCCAGAGCAGATCTCTGCAGAACTCTGTTTGATGTCAATCTGAGAAGACTTACCAGAGCACTGCCTGTGCATGATGTTTCAACGAGTTTTTTGGGCCTTCTTTTTTTTTTTTTTTTCTTTTTTTTCCCTTTTTTTTTTTTTTTTTGGTAGCTGTGCACACAGCATATAATAATTTCATCCTTACCAGGTTTTCGTAATTTCTTTGAGAATGTAATGTAGAACAGTTTATGATTTCCTCCCCCTTATGCACTCCGCCTGTCAAAGAGAGAAATTCAATTGCCTTAACACACTTTGCCTCTTGTCAGTTTGTTATTCTTTCAAGGCTTTGTAAATGGATTGTTTAATTTGTTCCAGTATCTTTCTGGATACTGAAATGAGGCTGACAGGTCTATAATTTTCTCATACTCTTTTCTCCTCCTTTAAAAGTTGAAGACTAAGTTTTGTCTTCTACTGGCCTTTGATACATTATCTACACTCCAAGTCATGGGTAATAATCACTAATGACTTAGAGATGATTACTTTTACTACTACTACAAATTCTTGAGGAAGCCCTGGTTACGTAGACGCTTTCTTCTTCTTTTTCAAATATCATTTAATCTCTCTGTAAATAGGTGAATGCTGGCTATAAATAACCATTAAAATTCTATTTTCAGTACTACGAATGACAGGGATATATTATTGAGGAAGCAGAGACTAAGTATTAAAAAGCTATAGGAAGGAAATAATTTAGAATTTAAGGAGTTACTAGCTCGATTAAATCCTAAGTCATAAAAGAGTTATAAGCTAAGATCGTATGCAGGAAGTTCTCTTTACTTACAAAAAAATATAATTAGGGTCATCAGTGTAAGACCTCTTTAAAAGTTGTACATTGGTCCTTAAATGTTTCTATAGTTATTTTAAATTCAGTGATAGATTTCGTTTTGCCTGCTTAGCTTGTCTCTGTCTGTATAGAATCTTAGTCAAGAAGTATGCAAGCTGTGTATCTTTAAAATCATTTTGTACAATTCAGTCTAGAAAAACATTTAGAGAATATTATACCTAATTAACAGAGAATTAAATAACATCTTGCAATTTGTATATGATTTCTTTACTGAATTAATTTCTGTAGGCTGTTTCCTACCTACATAATGATTTTAAATCTAAAACGATAAGGCGCTTAGTTTGAAATTCCCACTAATTAAAGGAATTCTGTATTTTATTGATTTCTTGCCAGAAGAGAACTATTTAAAAACAAGCAAGATTACACCAGGGGAAGAAATTGCCCCTAGCATATTTGATAGTGTATTTCAGTGTTCGAATTTAAGAGAGTTTAATATAATTTTACCTAATACATTATATTCTTATGATTTTATCTAAGACCTAACTACTATCTAAATTTTAAAGTAAAAGAAACAAAGAATAGGTTGCAAACAAAAAGGAAAATCTTTGACGAAGTTAAAAAATAGAATAAATAAAAGATTCTTCTCAATCTGGTATATATTTCAAACATAGTCATGATGTTATTCTTAAAGGTCACACGTTATCTCAAACTGCAAGTTATGTTTTAGATAAAAATGTTGATTATAATGAAAATTATTGTAAATGTGGTTTAAATTGTTCTTTTCTTTGAGAAGTGTCTCTTGCTCTCTCCTTGTGTTAATCTCTGAGTGCTAGCAGAAGAGAAACAGAAGAGTAGGTAACACATAGTAATACACTGTACAGACAATAGTAGTCTATACCGCCTTTGTCATGTATTTACGTATTTTATGAAAATATGCTCCACATGGCCAAGTGCACGCATAATTCCCTATTCTTGCAATGGAACTGTTACAGGCCAGGCACAGGTCATCTCTACACTGAACCTTTCAAGGGTATTTCTGAGAAGATGCCTATTTGGACATCTGAAAAAAACATGAATGCAAAAGGCAGTCATATACTTCTTGCATTTGCCTCAATTCCAACTAGAAAGCCTATGTCTTACAATGTTGGGGAAAGTAAAGTGAGTTTAGAACGTGGAACTCATGGATTGTATACCATAGACCTATTATTAAGCGAATTTAACATTTCTGTGCGTTTTATATTGGTTATTAATCAAAAGCCCCACTTTCCAACCTAAGGGGTTATTAATTATCACAAATGAGGTGTCCTAAAGTTACTTAAGGAAAGGCTGACACTAGAATGAAAGATTTGTAGTTTAACTCAGCCTACTTTTCATTTTTCCAGCACAGAAAGACTGATGAGCTTTCAGATCTGGAGACCGATTTTTTTAAAACAAAACAAAACAAATCAAAACCCCAACCAACAATTTCCAGTCTGAGATAGGCTGCACTTAAATTTTATTTTCTTTATTTGAAGCCTAGCTGTTTTGGACCAGGTACTTGAGCTAATGTTGGGCTATTGACTATTTTGAGATGGGTGTTTTGTGGAATATTTGAAATTGTTCTGATGACATAAGTTTTTGAAACAAAAAAGACCATTTGAAACAAAAAGGACCCAGATAACTTTCTAGAGTATTCATTTATCTATATCATCAAAGCAATGGTAGACTACACTAAAATGTGAATGAATATAGGCATTCTATGCAAAGCTTCCACATTTACATCTTTTTTCATATGGAATTTTGTACATAGCTTCAAGTCTTTAATCTTTTTATGCTAAACACTGGGAATTTCAATGCGTTTGTGCTGATGCACTTGTATTACATAACTCGAAATTATTCAGGTGTACTAAGATTAAATTTGCATAATCATTGTCAAGAGTTAGGGCTGGGCTGGACACTAGACGAATGACAGATGCTCTCTATTAACCCCTCTCCATTCCCAAAGGGGAAGAGAAAGGGAATAAGGGAGAGAGAATTATGGATTGAAAAAAACCCTAAAACTGCTTTAATGAAAATAATAACAGTAAAATGAAATATATACAAATGTACGCAAAACCAATAATGAATCCAATCCCCCCTGATGGCAATCATGTCACTATCACCACTGATGCTGTGGGCAGACACTGAGGAAGTCCCAGGCTGAACTCAGTGGCAGATGGAAACCGGATGCAGGAGCTGGATTCTGGAACTGGATTCAGGAATGCATGGATTGGGATCAAAGGCAGAACAGACAGAGCCCTCCTTGGACACGACCATTGGAGAAGAGAGCTTGACCCATGTGATCCCTCAGCTTTATGCCAAATATGACGTCTATGGGATTGAACACCTGGTTGGTCAGTTTAGGGTTCCCCGTCCTGCCCGCTCCTCCCCGCAGGTGCAGCCTCTCACTTCCTGCACCCCCACCGTGGCACACAGGATTTAGCAGTGACCTTGGTCTGCACAGGAGCAAGTGTAAGCAAGATCCTTTCTGCATCCCAGTCCCTGGGAGTGACTGTAAACATCAAGCTCTATCACAAAAGCTCTGTCACAAAAATACTCTGTTAACTTCAGAAAATGTAGTCACTGAGCAGAGACTGAGCTGGAAAGTAAAATCACTGAACGGAATGAGCTTTGCTCTAACTCGAACTAGGACAAGCTTTTAGAAGAAATACAGGGTAGAATAAATGTCTCCCTTTCAAAAGTTCCTTAGGTACCTGTAGCTATTTAGAATCCAGGGAAGGTGGCTATAGCCCCGGAGCCATTTTCCCCACCCTGGGCAGAAAAACAAAGCCACTACTTAATGGTCGAGGTGGGGATAAATGGAGGGTTAAGTATGCCCCTGCAGGGAAAGAAACAGGCTAGACTAAGGGGAAATTAAACCTATTTAATTCAACACAACAAACCCTCAAACAAATCATCAATTAAATCAGGGTAGGATAGAGAGAGAGAAAAGAATGAGATCTTAAAGATATCTTCCTCCCACCCCTCATCTTTTCCCTGGTCCGGCTTTACTACCTCCCTCCACAGACACACTTTTGGCACTGGAGGGGGAAGAAAGGACACAGGATGAGTGGCCGAATCCTGTCTAAACTACAGCAATGAAGTTCCAGGCTGCTCTGCGGGACAAACTTCCTCTGACGACGTGGCATCCTCCCCCCACAGGAGACAGCTTGGCAGAGCTGTCTCCAGCCCACGTGAGGGGGTATCCAAGTCTGGGCTGACTTTCCCAGTGTTGTGCCGATCCGGTTCCAAAACTCAAAGTCATAAGGAAGATCCTCACTGTCCCAACCTTTATCTACAGGCTTCTCCTGGTTGCCTTGGTGACTGATGCAGTTGCTTTTCTCTCTTCTTTCCATCCTCCCCCTCTGAAACCAAAGAGTGCGCCAAAAACAAAGTGTTGCCCCGTTTTACAGGCTTATTTGCAGAGGCGTTGATTGACATGGCTTGGGCCAGGGGCAGGAGGGAAATTAGAGCCAGGGGTGTATTCCTTAATGGTAGCAGCTCCTTCCCCCCATTACCTAACCTTGCCAAAATAAAGACGGAAAATCTCCTTTCGCACCCAAAAGCAGGGTACAGCCCCCCTTCCCCTGGAGCCAAAAACTGTGCTAAGTCCTAAACCTTGACAGTACCTTATGGTACTAATCTTTGAAACTGAACCGTTGAGTTCCACACCAAGCCAGGACCTTCGCCCTGCACCTGGAAATTGTGGTTTCATACATGGGGATACTGATGTGCTAAGAATTATGGTAGTGCTTGGGAATGGTCAGGCAGAAATTAGGCTTTCTCCCCGCAAAAAGGTGACAGGATCAACAGCCCAGCTGAAGTGCATTTACACCAATGCCCACAACATGGGCAACAAACAGGAGGAGCTGGAAGCTGGTGTGTAGCAGGAAAAATATGATATAGTCACCATCACGGAGACATGGTGGGACAATTCACACAACTGGAGTGCTGCATTGGATGGCTACAAACTCTAGAGGAGGGATAGGTCAGGAAGGAGAGGTGGGGGAGTGGTCCTGTATGTTAGGGAGGGTTTTGATTGTCTAGAGCTCAATGATGGTGATGATAGGGTAGAGTGTTTATGGTAAAAAACAGGGCAAAGGCCAACAGGGCAAATATCATGGTGGGAGTCTGTTATACACCACCCAACCAGGATGAAGAGACAGATGAAATATTCTATAAGCATCTGGGCGAAGTCTCACAATCACTACCACTTGTTCTCATAGGAGACTTCAACTTAGAGATGTCTGCTGGAAATACAGTACAGCAGACAAGAAAGACTCCAGGAGGTTCCTAGAGTATGTGGAAGAGACTTTCCTGACGCAGCTGGTAAGGGAACCAACAAGGGAAGATCCCCTGCTGGATCTGTTGTTTGTGAACAGAGAAGGACTTGTGGGTGTTGTGAGGGTTGGAGTCCGTCTTGGGCACAGTGATCATGAGATAATAGCATTTTCCATTCTTTTGAAAGTAAGGAGGGGGTTCAGTAGAACTACCACCTTGGACCTCTGGAGCGCAGACTTTGGCCTGTTTAGGAGACTGGTCAGCAGGGTCCCTTGGGAGGCAGATGTCACCAGTTGGCTAAGGCTGGCCAATCATGGGACAGACTCTCCCTAATTAGCCCCTCTGCTTTCCCAAGAGGGAGAGGGCTTAAGGGAGGGATAAGAAAGAAAAAGTTGTCAGGCCTTTTGCTAAGTTTGGAAACTAAAAGAGTTTTAATAATAATAGAAAAAATATTATATGCAGAAACGAAGTTTGAATAGGCACAAGAACAAACTGTCCCTGTGTGCCATAAGATGAGCCAGTGGGGTAGAAGACTGGCCTGGCTAGACAGAGAGCTTAGGCTGGAGCTCAGGAAGAAATGGAAAGTCTGTGGCCTATGGAGAAAGGGGCAGGCCACTCAGGAAGTCTTTAAGGATTTTGCGAGGCTGTGCAGGGAGAAAATTAGATAGGCTAAAGCCCATCTAATTAGTCTGGCCCATCTAGTTAGTATGGCCACCGCCATAAAAGACAATAAAAAATGTTTCTATAAATACATTAATAGCAAAAGGAACGCTAAGGAGAACCTCCATCATTTGCTGGATGCGGGGGTTATCGTAATGACCCAGGATGAGGAAAAGGCTGAGGTACTGAACACCTTCTTTGCCTCAGTCTTTAATGGGAAGACCAGTTGTTCTCTGAGTGCCCAGCCTCTTGAACTAGAAGACAGAGATGACGAGCAGAATAAAGGCCCCGTAATCTATGGGGACATGGTCAGTGACCTATCGCACCACTTAGATATGCAGAAGTCTATGGGGCCAGATGGGGTCCACCCAAGGATACTGAAGGAGCTAGTGGAAGTGCTCACCAAGCCACTTTCCATCATTTACCAGCAGTCCTGGCTATCCAGGGAGGTACTAGTTGACTGGAGATGAGCAAATGTGACACCCATCTACAAGAAGGACCAGAAGGAGGATCCAGGAAAATACAGGCCTGTCAGTCTGACCTCAGTGCTGGGTAATGATGTGGAGCAGATCATCTTGAGTGCTGTCACATGGCACGTACAGGACAACCAGGTGATCAGGCCCAGTCAGCACGGGTTTATGAAAGTCAGGTCCTGCTTGACCAACTTGATCTCCTTCTCCTTCACTACAAGGTGACCTGCTTAGTGGATGAGGGAAGAGCTGTGGATGTTGTCTACCTAGACTTTAGTAAAGCCTTTGTCACTGTTTCCCACACCATTCTCCTGGAGAAACTGGCTCCTCATGGTTTGGATTGAGCGTACTCTTTGCTGGTCAAAAAAATGGCTGGCTGGCCAGGCCCAGAGAGTTGCGGTGAATGGAGTTCAACCCAGTTGGCAGCCAGTCATGAGTGGTGTTCCTCAGGGCTCAGTATTTGGGCCTGTCCTCTTCAACATCTTTGTCAACGATCTAGATGAGGGGATCTAGTGCACCCTCAGAAAGTTCGCAGATGACAGCAAGTTAGGTGGGTGTGTCAATCTGCTGGAAGGTCAGGAGGCTCTACAGAGGGATCTGGACAAGCTGGATCAATGAGCCAAGGCCAGTTGTATGAGATTCAATAAGACCAAGTGTTGGGTCCTGCACTTGAGTCACAACAAACCCCTGCAACCTTACAGGCTTGGTGAACTGTGGCTGAAAAGCTGCCCAAAGGAAAGATACCTGGGGGTGTTGGTTGACAGCCGATTGAATATGAGCCAGCAGTGTGCCCAGGTGGACAAGAAGGCCAACGGAATCCTGGCTTGTATCAGAAATAGTGTGGCCAGCAGGAGTAGGGAAGTGATTGTCCCTCTGTACTCAGCACTGGTGAGGCCACACCCTGAATACTGTGTCCAGTTTTGGGCCCCTCACTACAAGAAGGACATTGAGGTGCTGGAGCAGGTTCAGAGGAAGGCAACGAAGCTGGTGAAAGGTTTAGAGAGCAAGTCTTATGAGAAGAGGCTGAGGGAACTGGGGTTGTTTAGTTTGGAGAAAACGAGGCTCGGGGGTGATGTCATCACCCTCTACAACTACTTGAAATGAGATTGTAGTGAGGTGGGGGTTGATCATGTAAGAAGTGATAGGACGAGAGCAAATGGCCTCAAGTTGCGCAAGGGAGATTGGGGTTGGATATCAGGAAAAATTTCTTTACAGAGAGGGTTGTGAAGCATTGGAACAGGCTGCCCAGGGAGGTGGTGGAGTCCCCATCCCTGGAAGTGTTTAAAAGATGTGTGGATGTGGTGCTGAGGGACACCGTTTAGGGGCCCTGGCAGTGCAGAGTGAGTGGTTGGACTCAATGATCTCGAAGGTCTGTTCTAACCAAAATTATGCTGTGATTCTGTGAGACATCCTGTACACAGAGTTACATCTCAACTACAGAAAAGGGATGAGGTACAGTACATCTCACAGTCGTGATGTACCAGGCGTCTCTATTTGGGATCAGAATGAAATAAATAGTAGTTGTTAACATATGGATGATTCTTGGAAGGCAAATGTGAAGCATGGAACAACAGTGTGCAAGTTAGTTGCATTGGAAATCTTGCAGAAGACATTGCGTTTGAGGAGTTGTGATCTTGAACAGACCCTGCCTGCTCTGTTAGCCTTGCACTCAGGGCTTGAGAATTCATTGTATTAGCATGATTAAACACTGTAAGCGAGTTTTTTGGAGTGTCCCATGCTGGTCTCTGCTCCTCACTGGTGGATATTACGTGAGAGATGAAATTCCAGCTTGCCAGGAGAAGACCTATGGTTTTTCTTATTACATGGCATGGGGGGAGGAAAGAAGCTCTCCACAGAGAGAATCTATGCAGTGTGATGTGGGAAAATCCACCCAGAGTCTGACAAATACCGCACAAAATTGGGGTTTCAAGCATCAAAAAGGACATAATACGTACTCGCTATCTATATTCCTCTTTTTATTCTACTTTATTAAAACAGGTATTTTATTAAAGGCATTTGTCAAGCTTTTTTTTTTTTTTTTTTTTGAGATCCAAAAAGAACCCTGTTCTGTCTCTGTCTTTCTTCCCTTTCTTCCCCACCTGGTGCAAAACACTAGTCCCTAACTGAAATGGTGGTAAGGTCATAAGGCCATATTTGGATATTAGGATCATGCCATGGAGCCCTCCTGAGCAATAGTGCAGACTGTGCTTACTTGTTGATATGGGTCAGCAGTATTATGTATGGGTGAGTCCAGGCTGACCCTGGGAAGAAGTGACCTATTGGCTTCTTTGTATTGGATAAGGTCATTGACTTCTCTCTACCTTCAGGCGTGTCCAGGCCTTCAGTGAAGCAGTAGGAAACCTAGTGAGCCACTGCCTGTCCCCGTCTGCAAGCTGTTACCAAATCTCCCTCCCACATAAACCCTCTAAGACATAATATATTTGTTACGTGGTCTTAGCCTAATGATATTTTTGCTATGAATATACACTGCGAGAGCTGATGATAGAGGTGAGGCAAATGTATGCAAATAACTGAGGAGGGTCTTAGGAATATGTTGAATTTTTGTCTTTACAAAAATACAAGCATATATTTGCAGGACATATGCTATATTGATATTTACCAACTTTTTCTTAGTCCCTGGACCAAAATTACATCATCTGGCCCACACATAGGTATGTACACATGCAGAGACAACTGAATGCATCATACCACTTTGTGGTCACACCACGCAGTTTTGTAAGAAGGATTGTAAGAAGGATGACCCACAAGTTAGAATATCTAAAAGGAGAATGGTGGAGAACTGAATGCAGTTTACTGAATTTTGGTGTATATGTAGCTTCCAAACTACTTTAAACTAAAAGTGTTACCTCATCTCTCCTAAATAACCAGAACCTCTTTCTACTAAAATCAATCACAAAATAGTTGTAAATACATTTAGATTTCTTTTTTTTATTTAAATCCATAGAAGAAATACATAGGAAAATGTGACAGCTAAACTAATTTAAGATGCCACGGTTTTGTTTCTGTTTTACATTATTTTACATTGTATTTTTTCAAATTAAGCAATCAGTGAAGGATAGAGCCAATATGGTGTTTCTGTAAAAACAAAAAACTCATCTGTACAATAATTAGAATATAGATAGAAGTTCCAGATGGTACACATGCAAAAAGAAGGCTAGCTGTATACCAGATGGTATTATGACCATACATAAAGCAACTGGATAATCATTGTAATATTGTGACATGTCATATTATATGAATAAATACTATGTTTTCCTGAGAAAAAGGTAAAATTATCAGTAAAGTGCACAAGGCAGATGTGGCACTACTCCAGGAATTACAGTCCTAGAGGAACAGCAGTACTGGAGTAGGAACTTAGAGGCTTTATTTCTTTAATTTGTTCCCCTTACAAAAAAGAGGTAATTTGTCTAAAGTATCTTTTATATAATTAATCTTATCATAAGCAACTTTAAAGAATTTAGACTACTCTGTACTGCTAAAATGGAACAAATTTTTTTGCTCCCCTCAAGAGCACTCAACTTTGTAAACCCTACTATTCCTAAGATTTTTTTAAATTCAATAGAAATTTAGAAAAACACTTTGCAATGAAACATTAAATTTCTGCTAAAACATGACAATTCCCATGGTAAAATACAAGAACACTATTAAAAGAACTTTCTGGATGTTGTTTATATTAATAACATATTCAACAGCCTAGATCTATTCCTAACTATGAAAGTGGCCTGCACCATAACCAGAAAAAATATTCTTATACCAACACTTTAAAGAATTCCAAGAGCTAATGGAAATGCTTCTCTGATCTTTTTTTTCTTCAACAACACACAAATTATTTCACAACATCCAGTGCAGTAATATGTATATACGCCATACAAGCTTTGTGATCTATCGTAGATACTTATCTATAATTTCTCTAGACAGATACTTAAGTTTTTCAAGATGCAGAATAAGAGAATTTCATAAAGGAACAAAACAAAGCAACAGCATTTTTTCCCTTTCTCTATAGAAGAATTAGGAGAGAAATTTCTTCCAGGCTGTCTCCTATTTAGTTTAGAATGACCTTGTGCTCTTATACAGGAAATGCATGTCCTGTGTTTCTGAGGAAGTAGCCCTCTGTATTTGGCACAGTAAAGTTCCAGAGTCCTTGCTGATGAAGAATGAGAAAATGTTGTGCTCCAGTAGCAGTTCCTGGGATGCAACCAAGGCTCATAATTTCCTTCTAAAGAAGAAAAGACTTAGTTCTCTTGTTTGTTTTCTGAAAGATAACTCCTATGGGTATTTCCGAAGTCTTCCTGAAGGCCACCTTCTGACTATGACACCTCGCATCTCCCAGGAAATCTCTAAAGCAGTATTGCTACCCTAAAGGATTAGCCAGGCATTGTCCTCCTTGAGTTTGAACTGAGCTGCTTCTGGGCTCTATTATAGCCAAAGATCTGTGACCAACCTTTCGGGTATGATTTTGATTTTGTACCACAGCCTGGTCAAGTCTGAGGTACTTGATTTTGAATGAGAAAATTACTTGACACCTTTTCCCATGAAATGATGAGCCTTGTCTTCTGTAATATGAAAAGAGTTTCAGATCAGGCAGATGCTGCAGTCTTCTAGCAGAGGGTGGATGGAAACAGTCATTGAAGTGCGATGACATGCATTATTACCAAAACTGTGCTAGTGTTTGTGCAACTGTCTGTGCAAGACATGACTTTACTTACAGAAATAGAGTACATTAGATATATATACTAGGAAGAATTTGCTGCTGTAGAATGAGGACATAATTTTAACTGTAAAATGTTCCCGATGTAAACATAGATTGAGCCATAGCTGAAGAGTTTTTCCTGAGTGAAAAGATAAATCACTTCTTTCTTATTTGAATTAGGTCATTCTGTTAATCTGTGATTTTAAGTCAAAAATGGACTTCTCTAACATTAGTTTATAAGAATAAAGTTGTAAAAATAAAAAAACGAATGCACCAAATATGCTTTTGTTTGTTCTTGAAGGCCCTGACAACTACTGTAGGAGAACATTTCCGTGTTTATTAGACATGTCACATTCATTAATAAACCAGCAGGGAAGAAGGCTATCTTTGTTGCATCAGATCACTGGGATGAAGGCTACTTCAATCACTGAATCCTAGCCATATACTTGAGAGCCATAAAAAAATGTTTTAAAAACAAACAAAAACCAAAACAAAACAACCATCTCTTTCCCTTCCCCAAACTCTCCAGATAGATAGTAACAGATCTTCAGGCTAGACAGAACAGCTGCATCATCCAGCCTGATCTTCACATAACATGGAATAGAACAGTTCCATCGTTAAAAGCAACGTGTCTGAATAAAGCCTATGGTCCAGAAGAATGTGCAGTTGGTAACTGAAGACCTCTGGAACCACAAAAATCCTTCGCCTACTTAAGCAGCTTATTCTCACAACATATTTATTACAGTCCCTGTTTAAAAAAAATAATCGTCCAATTTCTCAGCTGAATTGTTTTCAAGAACTTATTCTTGCTATACCTTTCTTCATGTGATTTCTGTCTGTACTTTCTTCTAAGGATAACTGCATGCAGTAGATAAGCCACCTATGTTTCTTATGAAGCAGAAAAGAACACCAATTTCTAATATCACTGATTGTTAGGAATTTTCACTTCATCTCAAACTTTATTTCTAGACTCCTGATCTTTTTTGAATGGTCTACTTCACAAATCGATCCATCTCACTTTGCATGACTTTTTCTATCCTCAGTTATCTTTTTCTTAGTCTTTAGCATCTACTCATATTTTCAAGAATGATTCCTCATCCTGACTTGATGGATATATGGATCAATATCAATCTATGTGGAACAATCCTAAGCTGCACATACCCCTAGCATCAGGGAAAAGGGTTATGTTTCTGTCCTGGTTTGAGTTAAACAGAACTCATTCTGTTCAGAGATTTCACTTTCCAGCTCAGTCTCTGCTCAGTGACGGCACTTGCTGAAGTTAACGGCATATTTTTGCAGACAGTGGCTGCTTCTAGAAGTGATAACGCTTGATGTTTACAGTCACTACCAGGGACTGGGATGCAGAAAGGATCTTGCTTACACTTGCTCCTGTGCAGACCAAGGTCACTGCTAAATCCTGTGTGCCACGGTGGGGTGCAGGAAGTGAGAGGCTGCACCTGCAGGGAGGAGCGGACAGGACGGGAACCCTAAACTGACCAACCAGGTGTTCAATCCCATAGACGTCATATTTGGTATAAAGCTGAGGGATCACATGGGTCAAGCTCTCTTCTCCAATGGTCGTGTCCAAGGAGGGCTCTGTCTGTTCTGCCTTTGATCCCAATCTGTACATTCCTGAATCCAGTTCCAGAATCCAGCTCCTGCATCCGGTTCCCATCTGCCACTGAGTCCACTTTGGGAATTCCTCAGCATCTGCCCTGCAGCATCAGTAGTGATGGTGACATGATTGCCATCGGGGGGATTGGATTCGTATTGGTTTTGTGTACATTTGTATATATTTCATTTTATTGTTATTATTTTCATTAAAGCAGTTTTAGGTTTTTTTTTTTCAATCCATAATTCTCTCTCCCTTATTCCCTTTCTCTTCCCCTTTGGGAATGGAGAGGGGTTAATAGAGAGCATCTGTCATTCATCTAGTGTCCAGCCCAGCCCTAACTTTTGACACTATGAAGTGTTTTTCTCCATCATCTAGATTCATTGCCTTTTTGTTTACATCCGCAATGCTTTTTAGCAGTTAAAACAGTTGAGCAGATAGCATAACTTCTAGGAATAGTTACCATGTGTAGTACTGTCAGAGCATGTGTTAAAAGGTGATTGTCACATAAAAAGTGGAAATAGTTCAGATCAGCTTTTAGCCTCAGTTATTTCATGCTACTTTTACATCCAGACAGGTTATGTCCAAGGCACCTGGTATGTTCAGAAGCGGTTTTCAAAGTCTAAATTCACCAAAAGAAGCCCAAATAATAGAAGGTATAAATAGGTGTATTTGTTAATATTAAAGTCTCTTTTCCACAGAAAGATAATAACTTCTGTAATTTTAACTTTAACTACTTACTCCTACTCTTTCATGGGCACCCCCTTGCCGTGGGGAAAGAGCTTGCGTGCCCTTGCGAAGTTGAGAAGCTATGCTGGTGGTGGCATATGCCTCCGGTAGGGTCTCCCAAGCCTGACAGGTCTCAACTGAAGGGTCAGACAAAGTGTGTCCACGGGCAGGATGGGCTCACTAGCCTTCGGGCAACCATCCTAGGAGAAGGACAACTCTAACTCCAAACCCGGGCAGATGGAGCTCGTTTAGCCCTGTAAGGCCATCCATCTAAGAGAAGGATACTCTAACCAAACCTACGACCTGAGGACTTCGCTGTCACCGTCCAAGCTCGCTAGGCCCTGGCAGATGAACCTCAGGTGTAAAGGGTGGGGCCAGTCTTGCGCACGCTGCGCCTCACCTAAAAAATCCACCGCGCAGGCTTGAAGGGTGTACTCACGTTTGCAAAGCCCTGTAGCGACAGGCAAGGGACGAAACGGCAGGTGGAAAGATGTCACTGGAAGCCGCAGACCCAACCCTGCATGCAGGCGGTTCAGGACATTGGTCGCTTGAGACTGACCCGGGAGATGACAGTCTCGTTCGGCAGCATCCTGAATGACCAAGCAGCCTTTTTCAAGGAGAGCACTGCTTGCTCCACATGGAGAGGGGCCTAGAAAAGGTGGCCTAACCAAAGCTCATCTCCCTTCCAATCCGGTTGGCTAGCCGCGGCCAACGGACATCTTCTTCTGCGGTCAACCAAAGACAAAGAGACAAAGGCATACACCTGCCTCCAAAGGTGTGTCCAGATTGACACTCGCATGTTGGAACATCAGAACCATGCTCGATACAGCAGACAGTGGGCGTCCTGAACGCCGTTCTGCTATAATTGCTCACGAACTGTCACGACTCAACATCGACATTGCTGCTCTCAGTGAAGTTCGCCTTCATGAGGAAGGCAGCCTTAAAGAACATGGTGCCGGCTACACACTGTATTGGTCAGGCAAACCCAAAACCGAAAGTCATCATTCCGGAGTTGGCTTCATGATTAAAAACTCCATCGCCTCTAAACTTGAAAATTGCCAACAGGTCATTCCGATCGCATTATCTCCTTACGCCTCCCGCTACACAACAAGCAACATGTTGTTCTCTTCAGCATATATGCCCCAACTCTCCAAGCTGACCCTACAGAAAAGACAAATTCTACACCGATCTGCGCCGCCTTACTCAAAAGGTTCCTGCAGATGATAGATCATAATCCTTGGTGACTTCAACGCCCGAGTAGGTAAGAACTCTGAAGCCTGGAAAGGAGTACTAGGCAAGCATGGAGTTGGAAACTGCAATGACAACGGTCGCCTCTTGCTAGAGTTTTGTGCTGAGCAGCAGCTTACCATCACCAACACTACTCTTCCAGCAGAAAGACAGCCTGAAGACAACCTGGATGCATCCTCGATCTAAACACTGGCACCTCATTGACTATATCTTAGTGCGCCAGAGGAAACGTTCGCGATGTCTGTCACACCCGAGTGATGCCTAGTGCAGAATGTCAAACAGACCACCGCCTTGTGCGCTGCAAACTTAACCTCCATTTTAAGCCCAAACCTAAGAGGGGCGGCATTCTGAGGAGGAGGCTCCAAGTTAACAATCTTCAAACAGCTGCACTGAGAGACAGCTTCCAGGCAAACCTTCAAACTAGGCTTGAAGACTGTCCCATAGACTCTTCTCCTGAAGCGCTTTGGCAACATATTAAAAATAGCATCCTGCAGTCCTCTGAAGAATTCTTAGGGTTCTCCACAAAGAAGAACAAAGACTGGTTTGATGAAAACAATCCAGAGATCCAGGAATTGCTGGCAAAGAAGAGATCTGCTCACCAAGCACACCTCGCTCAACCATCTTGCCATGTAAGAAAAGCAGCCTTTCGTCTTGCATGCAGTAAACTCCAACAGAAACTTCGAGACATCCAGAACAAGTGGTGGCTCAACCTAGCAAAAAAGACTCAACTATGCGCAGATTTGGGTGACCACAGAGGATTCTATGAGGCTCTGAAAGCAGCGTACGGACCCACACACCAAGTTCAAAGCCCCCTACTCAGCGCAGATGGCCAAACGCTTCTCACAGATAAAACCTCCATCCTGAATCGATGGTCTGAACACTTTCAAACTCTCTTCAGTGCCAACCGTGTAGTCCAAGACTCAGGGATCCAGCTCATCCCAAAACAAACGGTGAAAAATGAATTGGATATAGCCCCTACTATGGGAGAGACCCTTAGGCCATACAGCAGATGAAAACCGGCAATGCAGCTGGGGTCGACGGAATCCCGCCTGAAATCTGGAAACATGGAGGCCAAACGCTCCATGCTAAATTTCACGAGCTAGTTGTGCGCTGTTGGGAACAAAGGCGAACTACCACCAGATCTCCGTGATGCAATCATCATCACCCTGTACAAGAAAAAAGGAGTAAAGTCAGACTGCTCAAACTACCGAGGCATAACTCTGCTCTCCATTGCTGAAAAATTCTCGCAAGATACTATTGAACAGATTGGTACCCGCTATCGCAGAGAACTCTTCTACCTGAAAGTCAGTGTGGTTTCAGAGCCAACAGAAGTACCACAGGACATGGTATTCGTTCTCAGACAACTGCAAGAGAAGTGGTAGGGAACAGAACAAGGGTCTCTATGTAACTTTCGTTGATCTCACCAAAGCCTTTGACACTGTGAGCAGAAAAGGTCTGTGGCAGATCTTGGAACGATTAGGATGTCCCCCCAAGTTCCTCAAAATGATTAATCCTGTTACATGAGGGGCAGCGCGGCAAGTCAGATATGGCGATGCACTCTCTGAGCCCTTCCCAATAGCCAATGGTGTGAAACAAGGTTGCGTTCTCGCACCCAACTTTATTCACAGTTTTCTTCAGCATGATGCTCCAAAGGGCCACGGCAGACCTCGACGAACAAGACGGCATTTATATCCGATATCGTACCGATGGGAGCCTTTTCAACCTAAGGCGCTGAAGGCCCACACCAAGGACCCTGAATCACCTTGTCCGCGAGCTGCTTTTTTGCTGACGATGCCGCCCTTGTTGCCCACACAGAAGCAGCTCTGCAGCGCTTAACATCCTGCTTTGCAGAGGCGGCCTGAGCTTTTTGGGCTGGAAGTCAGCTTGAAGAAGACAGTAGTTCTCTACCAACCAGCACCACAAGATGATTACCATCATCCCCACATCACCATTGGCGAGTCAGAGCTTCAGCCAGTCCAGCAGTTCAGCTATCTGGGTAGCATCATCTCCTCAGATGCCACGATCGACAAAGAGATAGACAACAGAATAGCAAAGGCAAACAGAGCTTTCGGAAAACTCCATAAAAGAGTCTGGTGCAATAAACACCTGAAGAAAAGTACAAAGATCAGTGTCTACAGAGCCGTGGTACTGTCTACTCTTCTGTACGGGTCTGAATCATGGGTCATCTACCGCCACCATCTGCGACTCCTCGAACGCTTCCATCAGCGCTGCCTCCGCACAATCCTAAACATCCACTGGACTGACTACGTGACTAACGTTGCTGTCCTTGAAACAGGCAGACGTCACCAGTATTGAGGCCATGTTGCTGAAAACGCAGCTGCGTTGGGCAGGGCACGTCTCCAGGATGGCGGATCACCGCCTCCCTAAGATCGTGTTCTATGGTGAACTTGCCACCGGCTGCCGCAAGAGAAGAGCTCCAAAGAGGAGATATAAGGACTCCCTGAAAACACACTCAGCCTAGGCCATATTGACCACCATCAGTGGTCCACCCTGGCCTCCAATCGGGAGATTTGGAGACACACCATACATAACGCTGCTGTCTCCTTTGAGAGCACGCGTAGAATCAAGTCTCGAGGAGAAAAGACAGCGCAGAAAGAACCGTGCCTCGACTATACCACCCAAGGAGACCCTCCGGTGTGCTCTTTGCAACCGGTCTTGCCTATCCCGCATGGCCATTTCAGCCATCAACGCCGCTTGCAATAAGCGTGGGCAAAGCCCTTCCCAATCTTCGTCCGCGAAGCCAAGCCATGATGATGATGACTTACTCCTAATAACTTTCAAATGTTTAAATGTAGCAATGATACAACCATTAAAATAGCAGCATGAAGCATAACTGTCTATTATCATTTTTGGGGAACCTCGGCCAGTGACTTGCCTGCCTAAATGCTTGTAATATACCTGCTGATTCATTATCTGGTAGTGTAGAGCTGATGCAGAGTTGACCTAGACAGGCTTGTAAGATTATATAGAACACTGCTGATGTTTTGAATGCTTGTAATATGGAAACTTGCATCTAAAGGAGAAAAGATATGATTTGTCAAGTACCAGAATGGAGCTAAAATAATGGGAGCCTTTTGGTTTATGATAGAGACCATACTCATCTGTGTATTGAGGGAGAGCTACAGACGTGATAACAACAGTCAGGGAATAACCATGTTTCTTTTCCTTCTATATTCGTACCACTTTCTAGCAAGAGATTATTTACTTTGAACGCATGATAAAATCTTGGATATCTACAGAAGGAAAAGGATATATATGAGTTATATCTCAAGGTATCGTGCCTCAGATTTATGGGGTTCCATGATGTATACACCCATATGGTGCAACCCAACAAAGATAAGATTCAAGATTCATTCATTTAATGTGAACATTTTAAGTTAGGAAAAGAATGAACAAAACCTAATTTGTGAAGACAAATGGAGGATATATCATGAATTTGAAAGAAGAGCAATGAAAAATGGTAAAAATTGACCAAATATTCTCCATTAGTATTAGATAAATAGAGGTACTTGCCTATATATGGATGATAGCATCTTAGTGCTTTGTGTACTCAGAGGAAATGCCATGTGACTGTATACTGACACTTGTTCCTTCTGTACTTTCACTGATATCCGGCAGAAAAAAACAAACAAACAAATAACTTTGTTTTGCACAGGTCCACAAGAAAAAAAAATATCTTGGCCTTCAGAACCGTAGTCTCACCTTGCTAAGATTATCTGTTTCCTTGCTTCTGCTCACTTCCCTTTCATTACAAGCATTGACAATATGCTACATTTCTTATCTTGGCTCCCTTTACTTCTAGGTCGTAGTAAACTCTCAAGAGCAACAGTTAGAACTTGAAAGAAGAAAGAATGATTTTATGGTTTAGTTTGAGTTCTTGCAACAGACGTTGCTCAACGTATTTGCGATGGTATTTCATGCAGTTGTTTGTGAACTCTTCTTTTGGACTGAAATAAAAATGGAAATTTTATTATTATGTATGTCTTCTAGCTAAATGGCTTATGCATGTACAACTTAACTCATGCTAATATTTCACTAAATTTTCTGTATGGAGCTGGCTGGAAAGGATTATAAACAGTATAGTTCTATACACAGGATTATAAACAATATAGAACAGCATAGAGAAAAGATACGAATTTTCAGAAAAGGATGTGAATTATTTAATGTAAAATGAGAACAGTTAGCAAGAGGTTTCCAGAAGCAGTAGAAAACTTATTTACAGAGAAAGATATTTAAAGATTCTTTAGAAACACTTTTAATATTGAACTACATCTAAAGAATGACTCACAAACTGAAGTTTGGCATTGTTAAGTGAAAAAAACCCAATCTGAATATTACCCAGAGTCAGTTATCTCTGGAGCCATAGGTCAGTTGTCATTCTTTATCTCAAAGAAAAATGTACTGGAAATTTATCAGAGGATATTCAAGCTGTGGGTGTTACACAGCACAGTTTGGTTTGGTTTTGTTTGCGTTTTATTTTTTTTTTTATACAGAGATATTATGAAAATATCCATCTCATATTTTAGTTTCCTTGTGATCTCTCCAACAATGCCACACTGGATGATTTATCCCACTTTAAATGAAGGTATAGGGCATCAGAGATGATAACTAGGAGGGACCTTTACACCATGAAGTAATTAGCACTGCCCACATCCTCCCTGCTCCTTGGTGAACTCTGTTTTTCCCTTATGAGAGCAGAGGAGTAGTTTGCTTTTCCTAGTCTAGCACAGCTGTGCTTTGCACACCCTGGAGGGAAGGGAGATGATTTCCAACCTGAGCAGTAGCACATCGTTCTTAAGAATAATTTAGAAGTTTTTTCCTCATTTAAACTGAGCGGGCTCCAGAGTTTACTGAGATGCTCAGGCTGAGGACAGATGTAATTTCTGTATGTATGAACACACACCTGACAATTTAAAACTCCCTCAATTCCTAACTGAAAGTGAATTGCCAGTGCCAGTTTAAGAACAATGAGTGCAATGTACTGTTAGCATGAGATAATAAGACAGAAGCTTACTGTAATAACTGAAGTGAGGTCTCAGTGAGTATTATGATGGCAACTGCATTATAGTACTCTGCTGTAAAGGAAACAATGGAGTATGAGCCAGTGGAATTTTTTTAAACTATTTCTGTTGAAGTTTAACTTCAACATTTTTCTTTCAGTCAAATATTAATAAATATTTGTAAAGAAAAAACATTTCAGTGCTTCCTAAATAAATCACTTGAAATAATTGAGCAGGCGTATTTCATTTAAGCTATGGAGTAGTTAAAGTCTTAAGGTCTTACAAAAAGAAAAAGACTTACTTAGAATAAAATTAATATTTACAAAACTTTTTATAAATGGTTGTGAATTGAAAGACTTGTCAGTATGGGAGTTTTTTTATTTCTAAACATTTTATTTCAATAACTGTTTTTTTCTTATCAAACTAAAGGTTTTATTCCTTATCAAAATAGTGTGAATCTCAAATCAATATCAAACTATACTTGTTTTCTCAGATGTAAATTGATGGCATAGGCATTTAGGAAAAGTCCAGTTTCTAGGACCTTTTACAGACTCCACCACTATTGTACCAGACTTGTCTAGAGTGAAACACAGGTACTCTGCTCTTGGCCAAAGCCTAAAGTTTTTCTCTTGCTTTTGGCACTGACTGATATCTGATGGAGACAATGGAATGTGTATTAGCACATTCTATCAATCAAGATTTATAGGTATATCTTACCTGTCTTGTGAACTTCCCAATCTATAGGAAGCTATTTGAAAAGAGAGAAATTTTAGTAGTTACTGAAAATTACAAGTTTCTTTTATTAAGAAAAGGTAAAATTGCAATATTTACCAAACCTCAATAGCTAAATAAGATAAGGAACAGACTCATCTCAATTCTCTATAGATATCAAGTGAGGAAATTCCTTAAATGGGAGGTGTAGCAAAAAACAAGTAGTCAAAACTCATCTTCTTTTTAAAAGCAGTGTTTTAAATATTTTTAAAATGTATTAGTAGAAGACAATTATTTAGTTTCCTATCATTTCACCATAAACTCTTTGACTCCCAAGCACACACAAATTGCCTAATGGGTTTGTTCCCCTCATGCACCACTCCCCCCCCCAAAAAAAAAGTATCCAGAAAATAGAAAATAAATGAATCATATAATTATCAGAAGATGTACCACATCATCAGAAACCCAGAATGTTTTTTTTTCATCAACACTTCCACTTTAAGGTCATTTAGAGACTGCTATAATATTGTGATTTTAGCTTCTGAAACGCCTGTGTCCCTGACTATTCTTCTAAGCAGTGCATTTTGAGGTGTCTTCAACATTTTTGAAAATCTTACTGCAAAAGCCGTTTTCTGAAGCATCAGATGAACCATTAACATTTAGAAAAAAATCCTTTCCAGCTTTATGTGGTTCTGAATGAATTACGAACTTTTGAAATAATCCCCTCTTTCAGGTAAAGGTTCTGTGTAGGATACCAATAATGGATTTTCTATCAAAAAGTCAGATGAACATGAAAGCTTATGTACTTACATAGTTATGTATTTACATAATTACTTATGTACTTATTCCACACTTATTAGAGAATATGACAATAAGCTTCCTCAAACGAAATCAATGACACATAAGATTGACTTTTTGTACACAGTCAAATAAGTTGTAGGCTTTAGCAGGTCTGCTAGCAAGTAGAGGTGCATTAAGGTAAACAATGTTTAATTTATTTTTTAAATTATTTTTCTTTTTCTTCATTGAGAAACCATTTTACTAGAGAGTCGAAGATGAAAGTGGAAAAAAACAGAAAAAAAAGGTGTAGGTCTTGACTATAGAAGGACTTTAGGAGAATTACAATGCCTTAAGTAAGTATTTTAGGGTCATTATGGTCCACCACAGTACAGCAGTTCTTGGGTGGTCATAGGAATGATTGTCAGTGTAGTGTTTATCAAACCAATATATCTGTTCTTGAAGGTATCTTCTGTGTAAACCTCAGCATATTCTGTAAAGCTATGTGATTCAGAGGTCTTTATATACAGAACAGTACTACAATGAGAACATCTTACAAGATTTGGTAATCCTTCAACCTATGCCTGCTACGTTTGACGGTAAGCTCCTTCTTTCCTTTTGAAATTTGTTCACATTTATCTTTGTGAAGGAACAAGGAAAGCCTGTCACATTTTTTTACATTATTTTTCTCTGCGTAAGTGATGTTGGTAACTTCTATGGGTTACTGTTTTGGTATGAGTAGCTTAAACTCAGCAAGAACTGTGTACGAAAGTGTATGGATTGGGGAGGCCAAGGAAAGGGATATGATTATTTGCTTCTAAATGTAGCATAATTATTACATATTTTGGAGTAACTGTTATACTTGTAAACACTTGTATGAATCCTCGGGAAGTATTCATTATTTCCCTTCTTTTGTTCAAGAATGAAAAGATTCAAGAGCAATGGCAGTAGGCAGTGAGCACTTGGTAATTTTAAGCATCCAGTATGTGTGCCCGTGCACAAACGTACATGCACAAGCATATAATTTAGAACGTGCATTTGCCAGTTATTACCTTACAAAACAAAACCCTATGGATTGTATCTGAAGAGCCTGGTGAAGAGTAATTTTCAGGTTCTTTAACAAAACACCACTTGCTCTTTCTCTGCAGATTTAGTTTAGTAAGAGTTCAACTGAAAGCTTCTGGAGAGGTTCTTAGATGAGTGAATCATAAGGATTCAATCTCTTTAAAGCCTCTGAAAGAAAACTGCAAAAAGACATATTGAGCAGTATGATCCACGTGGAGCTTTATGAAGACAATGGGGTTTTTTAACTTTCTACAAGAACAAAGGAGCATAGAAAAAGAGTGGGCCTTTTTTTCTTTTTTTGTGAGGGAAAAGAGGACAACGGGAGACAAGGAAAAAAACTGTGTGGTTTAGGCGGTTTTGTGTTTTGGGCTTTTTTAAGTGCATGTAAATATTTCTTTGAACATTTGAAAAATCTTGTAATGATTTACTGGGTTTTTCTATATCCCAAACATTTTGGGTTGCAATCTCTTTTGAGATATTCCTACTTTGTGTGAAGGGAGGGAAAAGAAAAGGAGTTTGAAAAACACTTCACTAACATGAAGAAAAAAAAAGTTAAATTTTCTGTGTATATTTCATATTTATTTTTGTCATATAATATTGGGCGGCTGAAAGTTTATTTTACTTTTTTTCTCCCTATTGGTTGTATTTTAACACATGGCCAACCCAGGAAAAACTCATTCCCTTCAACCTGACTGCTATTTTCTATTGCAAGGAACTAGTAATTGCTTAAAAAATGTTTGAGTGACCTAACTGTATTCCAACAACTACATATAATGAACTGATTTCACAGAGATTCTGTTCTGGGGACATAGAATCCTTTAACAACTGCAGTGTCGAGAGTAACAGAACAGTCACCAACATCTTTGCCAGATACTTTTGACAAAGACAATATAGTAAGGGTTTTGAGGGCAACAAAAGGAATTCTGTAGAATGATTTTCTTCCAGCAGTCGAGCAGGAAAGGAGACTTTCTCTGACTAGAATGGGTCTCTAAGACAGAGCGCAGCTAACAATTCTGTTTCCTGCCATGCTCAGTGCCCTTCAGGCTAACAAACTACAGGTTTTTTGGACAATGAAGTGGTAGGCAAGTTATCAGGAAAAGTGGAGGAAGTAAATTTGTCGATTTTATGATGAATGAAAAACAGTTTTACAGTATATGACTGTTTTTTTCCAACTGTGTTGCGCTATAGCTAATTTATTATGGTCATATAGAGTGGCAGGGCTGGCATGGAAGTGATTCATCCCAGTTAGAGCTAACTCTTGCAGGCTGCTTCGTTTCCAGCTCCATCCTTTCTGCTGGGAGCTGCACTACCACTGCTTGCTGTGACAGAAGATCTTCCTCCCACTGCTGTCTCAGGTCCAGAAAAAAGGTCCCATTTCTATAAAGAAGAGGAGCAATATCTCTTGTACTAACCCTATGGATATCTCTTAAGACAGTTATTCAAATATTCTTTTAGCAGCTCACCCCTGCATAATAGGTTTTATGATGAAATATGTATAAAGTCTGAAAAACAGACTCCTATGTTTGCTTACATTTTTTTGATCACTGTTTTGATGGCTGTCTCTTAGTATTCAAATCATTTTTTATTTACCCTGATGTGAATTGAGAGTGTCTTTTCTGAGATGCATCAGGTATATACTGTCAAGACCCATGGCATGATTTATCTGAAAGGTTGAAATAACAACAAAAAACTATGCATTTGGATAGTTGGGCTATTGCATGCCTGTTATTAGCCAATTCTTTCTCTTCTTTGGAGAGCATGTAGTGCATAATGAGGTGCAGAGAGAAGACGTGGCTAATATTCTCAAGGGATTTATGTAAATAAGAAGTATTGACACTTTTCTCAGAGATATTAAGTTTCTAAGCAAAATGTTAAATAAAAAAGTCAAGGAAATGGTGCATAAAATGTGCATGAATCAAGTCCTAACTCTGTAATCTAACTCTTGGGGAACAATTAAGGCATTACAAAGTCTCAAGGCATTTATTGTCATTTTTACTGGGACAAGGGGAATTAAAAAAAAAAAACCTAATGGAAGTCTTAATTATACATACATAATTATGAAAATTTCACGGAATGAAGTGCAGAAAAGGAAAGCTCCCTAATGCTAATGGTGCTTATAAACCATAAACAAGGCTGAAAGCTTGGGAGGACCCTGATGGAATCCTTCTCTAATCTTCTATAGGGAAAAGAAGCACAATAAGTAAGGAAAATTAAAACAAATCATCACAATTCTGCAAGGAGAAATTTAGTAAAATTTAAATATCTTTACCTGTAATGGAATCAAACACAATACCTTTTTTTTAATTGCAGATATTTAGAAGTGTTTATATGAAGTATTCATATTTGCAAGAAACAAGGAAGTAGCAAATTACAGTCATACTACCTAGTGTAAAATCCTGCCTCGACCGTAATCATAATCTTAAGAATTCAGAAAGATTTCGGTTTTAACCTGTCTGTCTAATCCAAAAGGTCTTGGGGTTGAAATGGTGGGATCCTGAGTAGGAATACACATCTCAGAGTCTAGGAATACTGAAAAAGGGGGATAGTACCAAGAGTATTAACTGGTGGATAGATATAAAATTAATTAAGCCATGAGAGTCTTAGTGAGAAGAACATGGTGGGGGAGATTTTAAAAACTGTATTTTAAAGTGAAGTGCGCTGCCTCCATGATCCTAGACCCATCAAGGGTGATATGGAAGATGATGTCCATGGAGGAGCTGTACCAGGGACTGCTGATGGGGTACTGGTGCTGGAAGGCAGCCTGGGGGAGAGGTAGAACAGCAAGTAATAAATGATGCATTGTCTCACTGGCTGTCTGGAGCAGCAGCTGGCTTTGGATGTGGTTTGGAGGAAGAAAAATATCAGGCTTTTGACTGTTTTTTTTTTTTTGCTGAAGAAGCTAGGTTGATACAAGAGGCTGCTGATCTCACCCTTGTTAAGGCTACAAACGACGATTTTGAACAGCAAACAGCTGAAGAGAGTAGGGTGAAATCCTGATTTTGGTATAATGTTTCCATTTTTAGTATAATAAAACCTAGCTAAAAAAAATATATTAAAATAGCATGCGCCTTGATAGTCCTCTGTTCATGCAAATACAGTTTCACTATAGCCCTCATTCCTTTACTTCATGAATGACCAGAAATCCCAGCAGCAATAATTACCATGCATGGGATGTGTGCTTCGCCTTTGTAAAATCTTCTGGCTCCTGTTGGTTTCAGGGTCGGGGCTATGAAAGAAACATTTCACCAGACTACGCTTCCATTTGTTCCACTCAATTATCGGTACTTAAATAAGGCATTTGCTTTAAGAACCTAACTCCTCGCTCCCTAGTCGAAGGAGAGAGTGTGCCCTCCACAGATCCCGCTTAGATGCTGGGGTGTCTCCAGCAGCTGTGGGCAGAGCTTAAAACAATATAGCTCTCCCCAGCTGCATAGATTCAGGTTGGACATCTAACAAGCAAGGCAACTCAAACAGATTTGTGGAAATCT
Source organism: Bucorvus abyssinicus (assembly GCA_009769605.1). Lineage (NCBI taxonomy): Eukaryota > Metazoa > Chordata > Aves > Bucerotiformes > Bucorvidae > Bucorvus > Bucorvus abyssinicus. The sequence goes on from CM020030.1 coordinate 8,284,893, forward strand.
AAGTCAGAAAAGCAGTAGCAGCAACACTTCCACCCAGCTATGCTTGGTTGGGGCTGGGTACATTCACTGAGCTCGCGTCGCTGGCAGACTCGGAGCCATGAGCACTGCTGGCCCTGGGCAGGGGACGCACCATCGATGCCCAGGTGGCTGGAAGCTGCAAGGAGGGAGCAGGTAGCAGTGAGAAATTAAGGAGAAGACCCTGGCTTGCTGGGGTCACAAGGGTGGAATCAGCTTCTACAGTGAAGGCTGACGCACCTCCTAGCCTAGGCACTACTGTGGGTGGCCCATCCTGACTACATCTTCCTCAGGGAGGCTGAGGGGGTCCTGGTTTTGCTGGGACAGAATCATTGGCCTGCCGTGATCTGCAGACTGTTGGCAGTTTCGAGTCAGCCGGGAAGCTGACCCAATTTGGCTCACAGGTGTATTCCAGACCATAAACATCATGCTCAGTATAATGGGGGAAGTTTGTTGAGCAGAGGGGAGCTTCCTGCTTGGATTCCTGCTCTTGCTTGGCTTTTCCTGATCCTCCTCTTCCTTCTCCTGAGAACTGTTTACCCGTGGTGCCCAGCAACAGGACAAGGGGCAATGGGCACAAACTGGAACACAGGATGTTCCATCTGAATATGAGGCAAAGCTTCTTTACTTCGACAGTGACAGAGCACTGGAACGGGCTGTCCAGAGACCTTCTGTAGCCTCCTTCTCTGGAGATATTCAAAACCCACCCAGACGTGATCCTGTGCTACTTGTACTAGATGAACCTGCTTTGGCGGGAGGAGGCGGGAGGTGTACTAGATGATCTCTAGAGGTCCATCCAGCCCCTGTGATTTTTTTGGGTTTTTTGGTTTTGGTTTTGGTTTTGCCTGACCTGGCAGGATGCTGACTGAATTTGGAGGAAGATTCATCAGCTCAAACTTTTTTTTTTCTTTTTTGGTGGTAGGAGGAGTTGACGGTGCAATGATTTACTGCTCCTTTAGGCATGCAGACTGTGGGAGCATATGGTTCTGAATGTCTTAAAGTTAATTCACTGTGTCACCTAACCTCCATCGCTCCTATTGGGAAAAACTATCAAGCCCTTTCCTGTCAGAATTTAAATGTGAAACACGTAGAAGACATTTCAGAAAACACATAAAATACTTTCCTAGATGAACTTTATGTCTAGTAAGATCTATTTAGTAGCATATGTAACCAAGAATGAAAGACCTTCTGATAAAGAACTGGTTTAAGAAACAAAATTATTACTTTTCCTAAAAGAATTGGATAAACAGTTATCCTCACTGAGGTGTTCTGTGGTATGAAACCTTTATCCCATCAAGCAATGAAATCGGTAACATTTAAACCTTCAGCTACTCTAAATGGGGACTCTGAAAATGAAGCATTACTGATGTCTTTGACAAGGAAAATATATGAGGTAAAAAGAAATGTAGCACCGTTTATGTAGCATCATTTATTTTTACTGACCTCATTAGATCTTGGCCTTGTTTTTTAAATATTTCACCAGTCAACATGCTACATGCCATTCATTAGATCTGTCAGAAGCAGTAGCCTGGATAGATGGGAAAGATCAGCAGAAGACTATGAAAGGTAGAAACAATACACCGATATATTAAAAATGCCTTTTGCCAGTTTGCCAGAGATATTACAGACTCCAATGAGTACGACAAGTGTGCTATGAAGTCAAAAAAAAAAAAAAAAAAAAGGCGGATGTTATAGAGCCTCTTCAATATGTTTCATACTTGAAACAGGAAATTGACTGGGTTTTGGTTTTGTAATTTTTTTTAAGAGGACAATATATACAAGGTCAAATTAATTTTTTTTTTTTTTTTAAAGAAGGTGCTTGTACAAAAATGTGCTGATTCAGAGGTGTTAGATGAAAAATCTTGTGTCAGGTTGATACTGCTGACTGTAAATAGCTATATTTGATTCATCTTTACAAAAATACTTAAGAACTCTAGATTTCTGTGTACCTAGCACGTGACAGCGTTTGTGCTTGTTTAGAGGAACGGTGACAACGCAAGTATCACAGTAATGACAGAATCTCCCCACCTCTTTTTTTCCTAATTAACAAATAAGTTTTATCTTATTTTACCCAAAAGACTCTACTGTCTCTTTAAAAATATTCATTCATAGAGCAACAAACTGACCTCAGGCCAAACCATTGTTATTTTTTTCAAAGAAATATGAGCTTAGTACTTGATCTGTTATTTAATTAAGCAATACATTGAAGTATTACTTAAGTGATCCTTATTTATTAACATAACTAAGATATTTTTGTATTTTATGAAGATTAACACACATTTAGAAGCTCTGAGAAACAGGAATATTGTTGATGTCTCAAGTATATTGGTAAAATACTTCAAGCATTACTTTATTTTAGAAACTGTCAGGGAAATAAAAATTCTCTGTGATCATAGTATCATAGAGTGCTTTGGGTTGGAAAGGACCTTCAAAGGTCGTCTAGTCTAACCCCAGCCTGCAGTGAGCAGGAATATCTTCAACTACATCAGGTTGACCAGAGCCCCATCCAACCTGACCTTGAACGTTCATAACCAATTGTAAGTAGTGATGCCAAGAGCACTGAAGGGGAAAAGTGTGAGATTTCATTTTGATCACAGCTAGTGGCCACATTAGGCCTTATGGTATGGGGTTGAGAGGCCTAGGTCTGCCACTCTTTCCACAGGAAAGGAGGCTTCGTGGAATGAGTTAGGCTGACATGATGGGGTGTGGAATTTCTTCATTATACAGTGTTCTACAGCTTCAAATATAGATTGTAGGTGGCTAGGGTTGGAAGGGACCTTGAAGATCATTAAGGTTGAACTAGACAATCTTGAAGGTCTTTTCCAACCTAAATGATCTTCTATGATCTATTCCAAACCTCCTGCCATGTGCAGGGGCACCTTCCACTAGACTAGGTTGCTCAAAGCTCCATCCAGCCTGCCTTGAACATTTCCAGGGAGGGGGCATCCAGAACTTCTCCGGGCAATTTGTTCCAGTGTCTCACCATAGTAAATCTACATCTACCCTTTTCAGTTTAAAACCACCACCTTTCATCCTATCACTACATATATATGTGGGTATGCCAGTTATTTTTGAAATTTTACTTCATTAATGTTTTCAAATTTGTCTAGTTCACAATATCCTAGTCAGGGTATTAAATAGCACACATTATTTCAATACTTTTCTTCTGTTGGAAAACAATTGTATGCCTTTGCACTAAATACATATTTTATAATGGAAATTCTTAGGTGTACTTATACATCAAAGAAGAGAAAAATTAATTACATAAAATTAGAAATGATTGCTTGTTGTAGAGTTGCATAGGTTTCAGGCCACAATGATATAATTCTTGAATTTCCATGTTTTTCTTGAACAGATATATAGTTGTAAAATCTATTACGATATTCAACAGTGAAAACAAAGCATGGGACAAGGGAAATATGTCAATTAAAGTAAATTAAGAGGTGACTGACTTGGGAATCAGAATACATTATTGGAGAAATTAAAACACTGTACTCTGAAATCAAGATTTATATTTTTCAAGGTTTATAAACATCTTCTGGGAAAAAAAAGGATATATGAAGATTTTTAAGATATCTTAAAGTCTTTCAGTGTTTTCCTAGAGTTTATTTTCTACCCTGTCTGCTTTTGAAATTCAAACACTACTAGTTTATTCAATTTGCCACGTTTTAAAAGCAACTGAAAAATATGCTGGACAAATTCATTGTTGTGATCATATATGGTGTTCTAGTAAGGAATGCTCAGCATCATCATTTAAGTACATTTAAATATAATCCTTCAAATATTACATCTATTCCCATCTCTTGGTGTTAGAAAAAAGCAATATCAACAGGTTCCTGGGTAACAGAAACACATGTTAAATTCAGTTAAGTGTTTGGTCCAGTTAAAAATGAGAAGTGAAGAAACCTGGCAGTAGGAGTGAGCTGAAATTTTAAATCCCCAAACTGATGTTCTCCATACCATACCAGAAATCGTGTTTTTTCTCACTATAGGTACAAAAATTTGGAAACTCTGTTATGTATTCAGCAACACCTAAAACCCAAGAGTCCTATATTATCTGCTGCAAACTGAAAAAAACTCTGATGGAGAAGGTGTGTTGTTCCTTCACTGCCTCCTGTTTAAGTACCTATATATATATAGGATCCTGATCGTCAATTTTTGATAGAGCACTTCTTCAGATAGGGTAAATGGCTTTTACTCGTATTTATTTACATATTTTGTATTTATCTACCATTGTTAATATTGTGAATGCATATCGGACCTGGAAAGGTTTAACTTAAATTGCCTTTTTTACCATGCTGAAGTATAAAATTTCTACAGACATTCGACTAGGAAATGTGCTGACCAATTGTGCTCAATATTAGGTGTCACACTGACAAGCATGACGCTTTTGAATTCCTGTGGGTCATCACAGATGTGAATTTCATGGTCTCAGTCTAGTTCTTATTTGAACAGGGGCTGGTCTATGCTATAACTCACTATTCTTCCCCAATATAATCCTAACAGTGGAGAAAATCTTTAAGTTGGAAACATATATTATGTTAAGAAGCTGAGTGGAAAAGTTTATGTAGAACTCTAGTTTGCTTTTAAAGAGCATCTCCTTCATAAGCATTTGCAATGTTTCACGCTTTTGGAAAAGGAAAAATTCCTTTTCTTATTTCTTTCCTATTTTTTAACTTTCTTGTTATGATTACCACTATCTTACTGTTCTATAACATTGACTGTTCTACTTGACTGGTTCTTTTGTCATGCTTGTATTAACTGAGCATTTATTTTTTACTTTTCTCTTTCTTCCAGTCTTGAATGAAAATAGTATTGTCCTGTCCTCAATCAGCTAATCAGTACTCCTACATTCAAAGCGGCTCTATACAGACCTTTTTTCCCTGCAAGATTTGGTATTAATGTCAAAAGTAGTTGTTGGGGAAAGGATGTTTCTTTACCATTCCTTTTTTTTTTGAAAAAACATGCACTATCAGTAAAAAAAAAAAAAAAAAAAGATGTGGAAGACAGTTCTTACAAAGCATCCTTTCTACCGCAATTCTTCTGATCCATCCTTTAGTCTATTCTCAACATATACACATGAAATTCTCTCTTCTGTTTTGTTTAAACCAACATGTATTTGCATTCAGCAATGATATATGGAAAGGGAATCAGACCATTTTTAACTGGATACCAGAGGGGGTAGTAGAAGAAAAACTTTACAACCTTTTTGGAACTTTCATGAAAGAGCACTCAAAAGTTCAACTCAGTTCTGTACTCTTGTATAATTATACACCTTATGTGTTCATGTATATCACTGTAAAGGATGTAAAAAATGTCACTGCTACTAGATTCATACCTGAGTGGAGAATTATGGTTTATAAATATTGTGGAGGCATAAATTACTATAAAAATGCAAGGATGTGGAAAATTAGACCAAACAATTACAGTTTTTCCAATCTAATTCATGCTACATGCCTCTGGGGTTTATCAGGATTTCTTTTAAGGAACTCTGCAAGAATAAGTCACCAGAATGATCTTATAAGTGAATATCTGTCAGGCATATCAGCAGCTTTTTTTTTTTTTTTTTTGGTACCGCATGTTTTTGAAGCATTATAATTTCTGTGCTGTAGTTACAGAATTGCTTTCTATTGGCTGAGTCATGTAGATACTATGATGGAGTGACTACATCAGTGGACAAGGAAAGAGCTATGGATGATATTTCGACTTCTGTAAAGCCTTTGACATGGTCCCAGCAACATACTTCTCTATAAATTGGAAAGAGATGGATTTGATGGGTGGACTGTTCAGTGGATAAGAAATTGGTTGGATAATGCATCCAGAGGGTACTGGTCAACAGTTCAATGTCCAGATAGAGATCGGTGACAAGTGGTGTCCCTCAGGAGTCTATACTGGGACCAGTGCTGTTTAATATCTTCAGTAATGACATAGATGGTTGCATGAAGTGCCCCCTCAGCAAGTTTGCAGATGACACCAAGCTGAGTGGTGCAGTTGACAGCCAGAGAGACATGGTGTCATCCAGAGGGACCTGGACAAGCTGGAGAAGTGGCCCGAACTTCATGAGATTCAACAGGCCAGGTACAAGGGCCTTGATATCAATACAGGCTGGGGAATGATGTGATTGAGAGCAACCCTGTTGAGAAGGACTTGGGGAATACTGGTGGATGAAAGGCTGGACACGAGCCTACAATGTGCACTTGCAGCCCGGAAAGCCAACCGCATCCTGGGCTGCAGCAAAAGAAGTGTGGCCAGCAGGTCAAGGGAGGTGATTCTGCCCCTCTACTCCACTCTGGTGAGACCTCACCTGGAGTACTGTGTCCAGCTCTGGAGTCCTCAGCACTGGACATGAACCTGTTGGAGCGGGTCCAGAAGAAGGCCACAGAAATGATCAGAGGGCTGGAGCACTTGTGCTATGAGGACAGACTGAGAGAGTTGGGGTTGTTCAGCCTGCAGAAGAGAAGGCTATAGGAGACTTTCCAGTACTTCAAGGAGGCCTATAAGAAAGATGGAGATAGTCTTTTTAGCAGGACCTGTTGCAACAGGACAAGGGCTGATGGTTTTAAACTAAAAGAGGGGAGATCAATCTAGATATAAGGAAGAACTATTTTACAATGAGGGTGGTGAAACACTGGCACAGGTTGCCCAGGGAGGTGGTAAATGCCCCATCCCTGGAAACATACATGGTCAGGTTGGATGGGGCTCTGAGCAACCTGGTCTAGTTAAAGATGTCCCTTGACCCTGAAGGGGGTTGGAGTAGATGACCTTTACAGGTCCCTTCCAACCCAAGCCATTCTACAATTCTATGAGTCTACTCTTCTTTTCTCTCTGTATGTTTAGTAGTCACTATGAGTTACGAGCTCCAATCCCTGCCAATCTCAAATCAGGAGGGCCTTATTTTATTGAAGTCACACCAGTGACAGTCCACTGGAAAGTTTCTATAAGTTAAGAATTTTGCCTAGCTTAATGGTATTATATAATATCAGAGTAAATACCTAGTAAATACCTACTAAGTATGAACAGTAAACATTTATCATTCACAGAAGAAGATATCACAAGTGGCAAGTGGGATATAACCTTCACTGGTACATGTGGAAAATTGCTGGAATTTTTTCCCTTTTTCTTTTCCTTTTGGTGCATATATATGTATGTGTATATAGATACCTGAAGTTTGAAAATATATCTAAGTACTTATGTTTCAAGTCATAAAACCAGAGAACTGAGAAGGACATGAAAAACCACCTAAGTGTTTAAAAAAAAAAAAAAAAATTCCCCAAAAGATAGAGAAAGAGAGATTTACTTAAAACAGAAAAAAGACCAGTTAGATCTCTGTAGCATGTATGCATACCCATATGCTATGGGAATGTAAATGAAAGACTGGGTTTCATTTCCAGGATACCTTTCTAGTTTCCCATCCCTGACCCAAGTTGTATATTGTGATCTCTTAGTTTAGCAAATTGTGACTGAATAACTTCCCTCTGACTCAGTTTCCCATCTGTAAAATGGAAAAGGTACTTGACATTGTTAAAGCAAACGTCACTCATAGAAAGAAACAAGAACTAGGTATTCTTAGTCTTATTGATTTTTGTACCTTGCTTTTTCTATAGCATCCTATCAAATACTCAAGAGTTTTGAAATTTGTCAGATGTGTGAGAAAAGAAAGAGATGTTCTTCTAAGCTTGCATAAAACACCTGGATCATTTTAGAACACATAATTTTCTGCAAACTACATATTTTAGTCTTCACTTGTAATTAACATTTCTTTGATCTCCTTTGAATGTATTGGTGTACTGCATACTGCAGTAAACATAACCTAGAAAATGGTAATATTCTCCTGGCTTTGAATGATCTGTAAAAGTCCCCAGCTGATTTGAAAGTGAGAGAAACTGCATACAGTGGTTTGGAAAATTTTCTAACTATTAGTTGGGTAATTTTTCTCCTAAACTCTGTCTTCATTTCTGATTCTTGGCTTGTGGAGACATATTTTCAACCTGAAATAAATGGGAACCTTGTAACTGACTTCAGGATTTGACCAGCTAAGTTTTTGTTCTTTATTTCATTTATTTAATGAAATTATAAATTACTTTCTGTTCATCCCTCTGCTAAAGAAACCCTAGAGGAACAGTTTCTACCTTCCTTGCTATCAATAGGATACTTCTACGTTATGATATCACAAAAAAGCATTTTATATTAATGCCTGATGCTTGGAGAGTCCGTCTAAAAGAGTCTGCAATTTTATTCTTTTTGACTGTGACACATGAACGCAGTGGCAATTACCGCACTATTTTTAAGTAAGTGCATCGTAGTGGGTTGACCTTGACTGGCTTCCCACCCTGCGGCTCTCTCACTCCCCCCTTCTCAACAAGACAGGGGAAGAGAATAAGACGGGCCATTTCATGGGTTTAGATGAAGGCAGTTTAATGAAAAAAGCAAAGACTGTATGTGGAAGCAAAGCAAAATGAGGGGATTTGTTCTCCACTTCCCATCAGCAGGCATGTCCAGATACTGGAAAGCAGGGCTTCAGTATGTGTATTGGTTGCTTTGGAAGACAAATGCCTTAATAATGAAAGCCATCCCCCCTAGCCCCCCTCTCTGCCCTCTTTGCTCCAGCTTTATTGCTGAGTGTGGTGTCGTAAGGTACGGAATATTCCTGTGGTCACCTGGGTGAGATGTCCCAGCTGTGTGCCCCTTCCAACCTCTTTCCCACCCCCAGCCTACTGGCCTTTGTGCAGGGGGAGGGAAGTGACGGGAAGGAGAGGGTTGGAGAAAATCCCTGATGATGTGTGAGCGCTGCTCAGGGACAGCAAAAACATTGGTGCATTATCAACACTATTCGAGCCACAAATGCAAAGCACTCCACTATATGGGTTTCCAAGAGGAAAGTTAACTCCATCCCAGTCAGACCAGTACAGCTGTCATCCAAAACAACTCTATTTCTTTGCCAAGTATAGGAATGCAATAAAGATGTTTTATTATTTTTATTTATAGTTAGTGTCTTTAAAAGGCCATTTAAAAATAAAAGTCCAAGTGTTTCTGTGGTTCATGGGATCTATATGTGTCAGTATTAAAGTATCACAGGCATGATAGGTTATTGGCATTTTACCCTAAACCAGAAAAGTATGGCTTGTTTGAACTATTTTCTTTTCTCCACTTTGGTAACATACCTACAAGGTATTATGAATGTTTATGTATGAAAACTTCCACGAGACAGAACACCATCCTTTATCAAGCACTATATTTAATTGCAAAATTGGGTTTGCTCTGAACTCTAGAAAAATATGTCTGAAGTATTACACTGTGTGAATGTGTTCTTGGTACTTACATATCATACCGAACTTTGTGAGACAAATATCAAACCATTTCCTGAAGTTACTCTTTTGGACCACATGTATCTGAAACCACTTAGGCAATTCCATCATTTAATAGCTTCTGTAGTTTTACTTCAGAGTTGAAATTAAAGAAAATAATATGTTGTTTTCATAGGACGTCAGCTGTGTTTTGGTATGTGGCTGCATCCTCCCCTGGAGAGCAAGGGCAGCTGATACCTCCTTTAAAGCTTCTGTTACTACACAATAAGTTAAGCGCTGGCATTGTCTGATTTAGCAGCTGTCCAGCTTGTTCATTTTTTACTTCGTAGCTTACTAATGCTTTCAGTACTGACATGGATGGTACAGCCTCATCAGTACTAATTGAGGCCTCTGGACTGAATCGTTGTCTGCACCTCTCTTGAGCTACCTGGAGCTGTCTTTATTTTTTTGTAGGCGTAGTAACAAGTGAGGTTTTTTTCTGCACAGAACAAACATTTACAAAGTTTGTATAACGGAGTAGTATAGAGGAGTACAGGCGTGGTATGACAACAGAAGCTTGAAAGCGGGGAATCTAGCGCAGTGCAGAGGAATGGGGGCATGACATGGTAAGAAAAGTGGCACATGGTGACACTGGAGACCCCAGGACTATAAACAGCTCACCAGTGAACATTTACTGATAATTAAAGAAAAGCAGGCATGGGAGCTGGACAATATTTTACGGTATCAAAGAACAAGTACGGCAATATGTAAGACACTCCATATGTAGTACGTTTAGGTGTAAAGTGGAATTGCAGAGCCATGAAGAAAAAGTAAATTGTAAAAAGTGATAAGATATAAAAATAGTCCTAAATAGACCATTAAAGAGGAGGAAGAAATCATCCTCTTGCCATCAAAGGGAGAAAGACACCCCTGCCATCTACACCATATATTCTCTGATGGACTTGGTATGGTGACAGCTTGCTGTCAGAATCCTCCTGCCCCCCAAATTTACCTGATAACCTTAGGACCCAGAAGGAAAGTAAAAGGGTAAGCCATAACAGTGGGGAATGGCTAGATACCTGGAACTGTCTGTATAAGCAGTTTTAACTCTATTACTATTGAGAGGATTTTCTGTAATAGTAAGTTTTTTCTGTAACAATTAGATTACACTAGCAATAAATTCTTGACTTTGTTCATTAAGAGTGTTTCTTTTTCCCCAAAGAAGTTTCTGAGTTTATCAACACCTCCCTCTCCCATATTATTGTTATAGGTCATAATTATATGTAAGATGATGTTCAATGCATGTTGTAGCAAATAAAAATCAGCTCAAATAATTATTTACATGTAATGACATAGTCAAGAAAGAAGTGCAATAATATTTCTGTCTTTTCAATAGCATCTGCAGCGTTGACTTTCAAACAAAAATTAAGTATATGAATTCCAGGTGATAGTAGTTTTTTGCAAGTGTCCCACCATGTGAACAAAAATCCCATACTCATAACTAAGATCTCTGAATCGTTTTCAGTAGAATATTTAAGTATATATACTCCCTTCATGTATTCAAAGGTTTTTCTGGGAACTTACCAGAGCTGCATCTTGAGGGATGTAGGGAAACACACAGCATTGCCTTTTAATGAATTAGTGGGTACGGGAAGCAGAATATACCTGCCTTACACAGGGCTAACCCAGCTTAACATACCCTTTTCATTAATTTACTGCAAGCTGCAGAGATAGCTATGGTAGGCAATAATAAATTGAACTCCAAGACTAGCTCCCTTTTACTGTAGAGAGTAAAGACACCTCTCAAACTTTGAAGCACAGTTTAGGAGGAATTACAGCACAGGAAAAGAAGTAATGCGTCAACTGAAAACAATACTATTTAAGCCTACACACACAAACAGTTTCATTCTGTGGCAAAAACTACTCACTAAAGCTTTAGTGAGTAGTGGATTTCAGTAAAGCTTTAGTGAGTAACCTAATTAGAAAGGTAACTCAGCCTTCAGTGAAATCCACTGAATTCTCAGGGCTTATTCTGTCAAAAACTGGAGTAACATGGATCAATCTTTATGATTCCAGAAAATCAAACCCTGAACCTGATCCTTCTGATATGTCCAGACTGAAATTGCCCCTCAGGATTTTTTTCGTTGTTAAATTGTGCAGTGAAAAATGTACGTGATAAAACTGGTACTGCTATTGCCCTGTGGGTTATTTTAGCACGACAATAATTTTCATATATATATGTGTATATGACAACACATGTATATACCTATGGAAAAGCTACATTTATTTTGATTTCATGCTATAAATCTATATAATAATGATGAGCATAATTAAAATCACTTCTTCTCTTACCAGTGTGTCGCTCTAGTTTCATCACTAACTGAAATGCATATATACAATGTAATGTATATTGTATACTTTATTTAGTGTGTATCTTTTTCTCCTGAATTATTACCGAATCAGGTTTTTTACAATTTAACACATGTAATAGAATGTATATTATTAAACTCTAATACAAAGCTACTACTCTTACAAGTTCAATATGCTTGTGTAGAAGGAAAGCTAGTTAAAGAAATCAAGGGGTAAGGAAGACTGCAGAGTTATGGTCCATGCAGCTATTAAGACAATTTAGGATAGTGTGAATTTAGTTTGTATAGGTATGCCAATGGAAGAACAGATTCAGGCTGAGGGATTTTATTGAAGGCTATTGAATAGATAAAATTATTTTTCAAAGAATATCTTTCAATCCTGTTTTTAGTTTCCTTCCACAACTTCAATACTTCCTACGAACAAAATGTTTTTTCTCCATCAAAAAATGTTACTAAAGAAACATATTGGAGTCCCAGGCTTGTCTTTGTGGGTCAATTATATCTCTTTGGTCATGTAATTTCAGAGTTGCTGAGAAGCTCCTATTGCTCTGGAGAGCAAGGAAGATGACCAGGGTCTGTGTAATGGTCTAACGAGACTGTCACTTTCCTCCTGACTGTTAAGGAGTCTTGTTCACTAACGGGCCACATGTGAGGCTGTTGCACACAAACTGTTGGCTTTCTGCTGTGCAGTTGGCACACTCTTGGGAGACACTGCGGGATCTGTAGCGTTATATCCTAGGCAATTATTATATGGCATGCTGCTACAGGCTTTTCTGATATACCACAAGGTAATCTGTGTTAATGAATGTCAGAAATGTAGATACTCTGCTGCTGAGCATTTCAGACTACACATAGAGAATTCCAACAGTTGGCATGCATTTGTTTCCCTTGTCAACCAACAGTGGTATATTCTAACCTATATTTCTACTTAATTCTTTTTTTTTTTTAATTCCTGCATAGTTGTGAAAAAACTCGCTGCATTTAATCGGAGATACAGCTAACAAGGAGAGCATCAAATTCTAGTCTCTGTAACATTCTATTATACATTCATCTAATTAATTAGCTAAGAATACTAATTTGATAATTCCTAGGATAAAGTAAGTGTCCTTTGCCCATCTGACAAGGGCAGACGAGGTAAGATTCGAACAATGTCTTGTAACGACAAATTTAACAATAATCAGTAAATTACAGAAATAATCTATATTGTTCAGACACCTCGTCTTACAGGGCAATTGCATATCAGTAACTGTCTTTTTCTAACTCTTCTCAGGTATGCCATTGAAGGTCTTGTTAACCTTGCTCTGTATAAAGGAATCCTTTGATACAAAGGAATTTGTTAACTATTGAGTTTGTAAAGGTGTTTTCCTTACAGGTTTTAATTCTAAAAAAAATCTAATTCATTCCTCTCTGTCAATAGTTTTCACTCTGCCATCTTCAAGGGTTCATGCACTAGCTCTCGTGGGCACATGACAAGCAATTTTAAAAATAAGCCTGTGTGCATCAGGTTTGGATTTGCAATACAGTGTCTGTACCATCACTATTTTAGTTTGCAGACTTAAAAAAAAAAAAGGTTAAAAAACTAGCTCACTGCAGAGGTGTGAAGATAGGAAATTTCCCACTGTCCAAAAGTTTAAGTAATGGAGGATATAACAAAGCATGTAGTTAGTTAAAAATTCTAAATTATGAAGAGGCTACGAATGAGCAATTTGAGATATGTAATCTCAGCATATAAGAACTACAGTAAAGTAGCCCAATACTAAACAGAAAGTTGTTATTTATTTTTGTTTCTATTCTATTATATTCTGTAGGTCTGACAAAGAAATTACTTCTAAAAGGTTCTCTACAGACATATACTAGAAGATTTTTTCCCACTCTGAAGAACTAATGTCCCCTGGAACCATGCGGTATAAGTTCATGTTGCTGTTTCCAATTTGCTCTGCATAGTCTACCAATCTGTATATTGCAGGAGTAGGTCTAATTTCACATTGAATGAAAGCTGTAAAATATTATTTCCATTTTTACAGAAGGAGACCAGACAGAATATGATTAAGTGACTTGCCAAAAATTCGCGCTACAGAGCAGAACAGTAAATAGAACTACAATGGTAAGTTCTTCTAATACTAACTTTATAAAACATGGTCTAAGTGTCCATCATGAAGTACACCTGACAAGTCTGAGCATTCGGAATGATTGATTGCACTAAGCACTGCCTGCTGGTCACAGTGGACTTTTCTGATTTATATCACTTTAGGATCTGCTATGAGTTCTAGAAAGGTTTAGTAGAAACATCAGCTTATAAATTTCATCAATTTTCTGGAGAAAAGCATTGTGAAAGTAAGTCCTTCATAGAACAATTTATCTGTTTCTGAATAATGGGGTGAGGTATTTTTTACCTCATATTTCCAGGAATATGCCAGAAATAGAAAGTCTATGGAATGGAAAATTCTGTGATTTCTGAACTTGTTTCACCATGATTCTTAGAAAAGATAAAGCTAATTCAATCCAAATATTCCATTTCAATAAAACTGATTTTTTCAATTATTATTATTATAATATTTTCTGTAAAAGAAATGCTATCAAACTGAATATATTAAAACAGAAGTCTTAATGTTTCATAATAATACCAAAAGACAAGTGTGTTTTTACTGAATTAAATTTGTCAGACGCAGTACATTCTTGGAGAATGTTTTAATTTTGGTGAAATGCTGTCTTCTGACAAGAAAACATTCCATTGGAAAGCTTTTGACCATCTCAGACGACTTCTGAGTGTACTTCTGTGAAGCCAAGAGACTAAGGAGTACTTTCTGACTCTTCTTAGTATTTGACAAAGCAAATATGTTATTAAATGCTAAGGCAACGCTAAAGCCTGTGCTGTAGAGGCATTGTCCAATTAATATAATTGTGTTTTCAGTGCTCATAGTTTTGATAGCTTCCGAGACTGCAAATCAGCCTTTGTTCTTGCTGTCATGCGTATCACCAGCAGATGTAGTGTTAGCGCCATAGGCACAGGCCAGATAATCCTGAATTTGGAAAGCAAAGAGTGTCATGTAATTATTTTGCAGCCTAACATAATGTGGCCTGTCTGGGGAGCCAAAAATATGCAAGTACATCTTTTCTGTTGATGTTTTACAATAAAGTTGTCAGCCAGATAGCAGTAGGGTGAGCGCAGAGTGCTGTACAAATGTAAGCGTGCTATAGTGACAACCTGCAACACAACCTACAGATACAGCACAAAGGAGCACAAAATAGCTCTTCAAGTAGACATGTTAGGTCAATGGCATTGATGCATAATTGAAAAATGAACAATACCTTTATGCATTCTGTCAATCTTTCAGCAGCATAAAGAAGGCAAAGAATTGCCTGAAGGCAAAGAGTGTAAGAGTCTTCTTCCTCTTAAAGGAATTCCAAGCTGGTATCAGTGGACCTGAATTCAAAAAGCTTTGGAAGTTGACTCCAAATTTCAAACTACATGTTTTCAGGCTGAGGTTATTGTCTCCTTGAGTCTTGCCACCATCTCCTTAGTCTTTATCAGCACATTTTATCACCTGCTGTTTTGCGTACTTCACATTTAAATGCTATTTTTTTTTTACCTGAGAAGATGAATGTATTGAAAAAATATCTGAAGTGACTGACCTATACTGAATTGCTCTGTTCCTTGTGTCTTGCCGGTTCATACATAGCTAATTCAAGAAGTCTTAACTGGCTACTTTCGTATCAAAAACATATTTAAACAAGTGCAGAAGTTTTACTTTCATGGCCCACATCTTGACTCCTTATGTTTCTTCCACACTATTTCTCTGGATACTCTCTTGGCATCAAAGATAAATTTAAATACCTACTTTTTAGGGAAGATTTTCAGTCTTTTATACCGCAAATCACAGTTTTGATTCTGAGGTGAATAAAGGGTAGCATAGTAGTTATCACATAAATAAGGAGAGACTGAAGTTAAATGACTGACAACAAGGTTCTAAATCTTATCTGTTTTCTTAATTTAGAGTAAAAGAAAATCTATTGAGCACTTGATGGTGACAATGTAACAACTAGCATTGGCAGTAGCCTCGTTAGTTTCCTCAGGGATATATTGCAATCATGAGCAGGAGGAAATTATAAGGGATGGCAAGAAAATTAGTTCAAGAAAAAAAATTTGCAAGATGTCATCTGAACTCTATAAAAAATGAAAATTTTTATGAGTTGTGTGTACAGATAGGGGTAGATATAACCTCTCTTCTTTTAAATTCTGGATTTTTCATCTCACTAACAGTAGCACAAGGTGACTGATGATTAGTGGGTAAGTTGGCTTGTACCAGAGCCCAGAGTACGGGCTTTTTTCGAATCTAAATAATATGAGGAATAAGACTGTATCAGGCCAATAAGTCAGGCCAAGAGAACCTAAAAATCAATAGTACAAATAACAGTTCTCTCTCTTAATGAGATAAAGTCAATGCATGCGTGTTGGCACAAAGTAGCCTGCTGCTCCATTGTATCAAATTTTATTTTTGGTCTATGTTTCAGGAAAGAAAAGGTTTTACAGCTTATATTTTTGAAATCCAAAACTTCTTTAAAAGAAACTAATTTTCTTCCTACCTGTGTGAATCACAGGGAGCAAAGTGGTAGATTACACATTACAAATCAATACTAGGGTTCAAATGTTATTACAGAACCACTCAAGCTCGGTTCCTTTAGTTAATTATCATCTGAACTCCACAATGATTAAGGAAATAGTAATACATTCTTCCTCATTCATTACCTTACAGATAATAACCACATATTTGATTATATTGATTACATTATAAGTAATATGCTCAAATTTATAATGTATACAAGAAAAGCAGAGAAAAGTTTTTTGAATGTAATTAAGGTGTAAAAGAAAGTTCTGTTTAACAAAAATATTTTATTCATAAGTTCTGGCATTTTCTGTCAAACGAAAGGAAAACCAACCTCCTTCCAACAAAATGAAAAAGAGGGAAAACCAACATGAGATAAACTTAAATAATACAGAAACAGATGTGTAACGGGTTAAGATGGTGCCGGCGGGGTTGAGACCTTTGTCTTCCCCTTCTCCTTCCCTCCAGAGCACGCAAAAAGGGTTCTCGTGACTTTTGGGAAGCGCAGCGCCAGCCCTCTCGCTCCCTGATTGGGAGCCGAGACATTTCAGACACACCTCAGCGAATGAACATATAAACAGCGGGTTTTCCGACTCGCCCTGGCGCGCACATTTGAGTTTTCAGAACAGGACCCGGAGAGAGATTTCTGAACAGGGAGAACAAAACACCGCTTGCCTCCACACAGCAGTAAAAAGAATTTCTTTCACAAGTACTTTCCGTTCCTCGGGGGTGGAAAGGGCTACACGAGGTGTCCCCACCCCACGGAGAGACCCACCGCCGCGGGACGCGAGAAGGATCGCTCCCCATAAGCCAGTGAGGGAAGTCCACCCAGGACCTGACACAGACGTCGTTGTCCTTCAGAGGGACAGATGAACACCCAAGGGGAAGATACGATGGGCTCTTCTACGAGTGGTGAAAGACTTTTTGCAGAAGTTTGCTTAGATGGTTCGTTTCTGGACTGGAGGTTAAAGACTCTTTTCGGTGATTCTCCTTCCTCCCCACACCCCGCCCTGAGAGGTGGCCGCGGGGCACGTTCTTTGTTTAAGCGGGGATGTTGATTCAGCACAGGGGAAGGGAATGTATTTATATCTATCTATTTATTTATGTATTTATTAATCTCTCTCCCTCTCTCTCCTTTCTGACCGGTCCTGTTTAACTTTAAATGATTGATTTATGGTTTTAATTGCGTATAGCATTAAAACACTTCTGTTTTCACCCCTTTAAGTTAAAACCTGCCTCACTCGCTTTTGTGTTCCTTGCCAAAACAAGCCTTAACGAGCCACTAAAACTCTCTTTTGTGTAGACTTCAGGGGTTTTACATTTCCTTCGGACCTACAAAGTCATGAAACCTTTCGGTGACAACAGCCTCCTCATCTCAAACTGCGACACAGATATTTTTCTTTACTATTTATAATGCCTTATTTTTCACCTTAGGACAGCACAAAAAGCTATTGCACTCTCCGGAAAATTTTCTATTAGCTTGTGGTAAGTAGGAGACCTGCTGATTCACTAGTGCTCTTTTGGCTTTATCTCCCAGTGTTTTTCTCAAATATCTCTGGATAGCTGTAGTAGTTTGTATCTGATTTTCTCTACTTGTTATGCAAATTATAACAGATCTTCCACAACAGAGGTGAGAGAAAGTCCTGAGAGCTACACATGGCCACAGTGTCTTGATAAAAATTCCCTTGATATTTACACATTCAAGACATCTGTCTCACTTTGTCTGCAATTTTGAAAGAGGCAATATCGTGGTGCAGTGTCAAGGGAAAAACAAAAGCAAAATGTGAGACTATAAAGAACAGCAAAAAATCCAACTAGAAAAATGCTGGGAAACAGTTGAAACTCCTTAGTTGGTGTTAATATTTAAAAGGGTGTTCAGTTATCCTCTAGACTCTCTACAAGTAACAGCAACAGTCTTTTTATTATCTGGTCCCTGCATTGTCACTTTCCATCATACTATCTAAACTATAAGTTTACAAGAGCTGAAAATATTTTCTTGAAAATATTCTCTGAAATTGTGTAATGTTGTATTAGATGAGATTTGTGGTGGCTGGGCAGGTGGTGGGAAGTTAATCACTAATGGGGACCTTCGAGACTGAAGTTTTCGGTGGGGTGGATGGAAAACAAGGCTAAGAATATCTACCATGTTTGAACAAGATTATTTCATTAATTCAAGACCTTTCTGGTATTGCTTTTCAAAAACTGATTTCACAAGGAGTCACTGGCTATAGCAATATTTTAACTCAAAAGGAACTCTGTAACATGACTTTCATAGAAAATACACATCAAGCTCTGGCATTTGTCTTTTGTGCATGCAATATTTATATTGGATATGTCATTATAGTAGCTAAGTACTGTTCACGGACTGAAAATACAAGTTATTTCTAAACCAGGAGCATTTTAACAACACAGAATACCAGTTTACCATCTTGACAAAGCTGGATGACAAAGAAAGAGAAGGAGTTCTCAGAATTAACACAATCCATGCATGGTAATCAAAATCCTTGAAATGGATTTGACAGATACTAGGAACCTGTGTAGTGGTATCATGTACTTGTTTGCTTCTCCTCCGGAAGAGTTAAAATAGTCAGAATTTCAAAAAAGGAAGTATTTCAGTCATTTCATTTATTTTCTTGGTTTGATTAGTTTTACCTAACATATATCTGGAATCGTATATCAACAGCACATAATTTGGTAATTTCTTGTGAAGTCTCAGGCAGAGAGACATCTTAGTAGTAGGACACAGTTAGATTCCTGTTCTGTCTTTATTAAGAGGATTGAGTGAAGAGTCAGCACTTAAAATAAACAATATTTGTCTTGCATTTCTTCTGTTTCACACCCAGTTTTCACCCAAACCCATCTCTCTGATATGCCTACTGGTATCCTCAGTGGCTGGAAATGTATAAGGAGCTATGCTGAAAACCATGTATCTTAGTTTCAAAACTTTACATGTGCATGTCTGAAGCAAGAGTTGTGATAGCACTGAACCCTGAAAGATTTTGTTTGTCATTGGGATGACATGCTTAGGGAGCAAAAGTTGCCTATCATTAATTTTTGGGACTATTTGAAAAGGAATGATTGATGGCAAGATCAGTGTTAGCCAGAAGACATTATGTATGCCACATTCAGCAATATCCTACATGGATGTCTGGGTTTGCTCCAAGGTCACACTTGTAGCCAGTCTGCTTCAGCTGATGGGCAGAGTTGAGCTAACAAACCATAACAGTATGCTACAAAGAGTCTGAAGCCAGCCTGGGAAGGACGAAGAATTTATCTAGAAACTACATATTGTTGGGAAGAGGCCAATATTATCATCCAAGGAGTCCAAACAATGAAAAGGACCACCTGCAAGGATGCTGCAAACATCTTTCCCAAGGACTTTCAGAATTTCCTAGTAGTAGGACTGGTAGAGAGTCTTCTTGTAAGGGATGCCAGTTCTCAGGGCTTCAATGGTCTGGTTGTGACAGGCCCCAAGACTGCACTGAGCTTTGCCTGCATTCTTTTCTTAGAGGACTGTTCTATTGTAATTTCACTTCTGGTTGACATCTTTCCATGAAGAGCTCTCTGAGTTTTGAGCAAGTCCCTTCAGAGTCCGTTAGAAAATCTTACCCTATCCAACACACAAGGCCTGACTGTAACTGGCTCTCAGAAAGCTCCTTATCTTTTAATACATGCACAACACCCATGTACTAACAACTAGTTCTCACTTTGCCTGTGCTTTACTGCAGCTAAGAGAATCAGGTAGCAGATACAGAACAGTTGTCACAGCAGTTTCCAGGCTGCTTCTTTAGGGAATTTCTTCCATATACTTCTTCTGCAGGGATCACCTTCCTTGGGGGAACTTCTGGCAGCTTGCTGCTGCTGCAGGTGAGGGTTGGCTTGTAGAAGCTTTTGCTTCTGTGAGCTCTGACTGTCAGCTTGGAGTTGCCTACACTTCTTGTTTCCAAATGGCTGCTGCTACAGCTATTACTGCAAAGGAGCGTAGAAAACCTCCTGAAAACTCCTTGAGCCCGCTCATCTATGGTGCCAGCTTGCCACAGGGTACGGTCTCCAGCACCAGCTGTTTCGGAGACATCTGAAGCCTTGACCTGGAGGGAGGTCTGTGGAGAATATGCAGTCTTCATCTGCAGGTAGTGCCTGGTGCCTTTCCCCAGGGTTGGGCTGAGCGCGTCCTTACCTTTGGCAGGTGGGCTGTCATTGATACACTGAATCATCAGGTGAAGGAGCTGTGAGAGGAGATGAGAAGACTGCATAATATCAGGGCAGAACAGAATACTGACAGGATCTCCCAAGAGGCATTGCAGAAACAAGAGCCCAAGCCCCATAGTAGATGGAAGGAAGTTCAGATAGTGACTGTGCTCAGAGAAGGACTGGATGGACTACCATAATAAGGAATTCTAGAAATGTATGGCTACTGGTACCGGGAGGAAGGCAGAGCTGCCAAGTAAAACAGTCACAATGCCTTGGGAACAGGCAGGGAGAGACAAGAACTGTCGCCTTGACAGCATCAGCGGTAGCAGAATCTGAAACAGAGGTATGCATGAAGAGGAAAAAGTTGAGTGATAGCAATCCAGCAGGCTTCAAGGGTGTGTTGAGGACAACTTCTGAACGTGGGTGACCAATGAGCCAAGAAGGGGAGATATTCTGCTGGATTTGTTAATTACAAACAAGGAAGACTTGTCAAAGATACGAAGGTCAAAAGCAGTCTCGTAACAGTGACTATGAAAATTGCTGAGAAGAGTTAGGAAAATGAATCATGGAGTCACAGCCTAGGACTTCAGTGCGACAGGATTCAGCTTTCTGAGGGCTCTTCTTGGCAGGGTTCTGGAGGGCAGAGAAGACCTGGCTAATCTTCTGGGACAGCCTCCACAAATATCGTTGATTCCAGTATACTCATGTAGCAGAAGGCCAGCATGGATGAACGAGCAACTCCTATAGGGAAAGGCAGTATATAGAAGTTGCCAGAGGGGACAGACTACCCAGGATAATTCTGTGCACTTTGACTGTGCAGGGACAGGATTAGGAAAACCATAGCTCAGGTGGAGTTGAAACAGAGGGACACACAAGAATGCTCCTGTAAGCAGAAGGCAAGAAGGTCAACAAGAGTGCTTCTAGCAGTAAAAAGAAGGCTAAGAAAATCACAGCTTAATGAGGCAGTTGATCAATTCTCAGGGCTCTGAGTTCACCAACAAGCCTTAATTGCTCTGACCATCCTTACCTGTGACATCCCACCCACACTCTGCTCTCAGGTGCAGGAGCTCCGTCTTGCTCTGGGTTATGCCGTAAGGAGGTGTCTGTCTTCAGTCCTGTTCCCTGCTGTCTTGATTCACTGACTGCATGTAACCTGGACCTACACTGTAGGCAGTCTTTTTTTTCCAGTTCTGGTCCTGTCTCCTGGCTGGCTCATAAACATATTACAGGCCACACTGGCCTCGTTTCTTGCTGTTCCTGAGTTGGTGTCCTGAACCTGACTTGTTACCTTGATTTCTCTGAGTCTGTTGGCAGAACTTGCAGTTAACAACAAATTGGCCATATTCAGGCACAACGAGATTGTATGTGTGGACTTACACAGGGCAAATAGTGACTGTCTGATGTATTAACCTTACGTGGTGAGATCAGGAGATGTGTAAGCAGGGGGAGAGCAGTGGATGCTGTTTACCTTTATTTCGTTAAACAAACATTTTACTGCTGGCTTTTTCTGTAATATAAATTCTGTTTTACTTGGGTGGGGTTTTTTTTTGTGGCTATGTGTCGTGTGTACTAGCAGACAGAAGATTAGAAATGATTGGTTAATTTTATGTATTTTTTTGTATCTCTGATAATTAAAAACAATATCATTGGATTATAGTATATGAAGCTGTGGTGACTGATAGTAGGCGCGTGTAAGAATACACCTTCTTTTTACAAGGGAAACTGTTCTAGCAAAATTTTGTGGACTGACTTATTCTGTTCCTTTTTTTTTTGCTTGTTTGTTGGAGAAAGGGATTTTTGTGATGATGGTGTGCGAGTATAAGGAAGATGAGTAAAAAAGTCTGAGGTTGTTAGCAGTATCCTTGACACTTTATTTTTCACTGCACTATCACAGAAGACCTTGAAGTATTGTCAGGGACGATGATGCAACAAATAATATGATGGCCAAACTTACCTCCACTGTAATTTTTAACATGATTCTAAACAGCTGTATTAAATTAAAAATGTGAGCAGTATATTTGCATTTGCCACCACTGAAGCTTAAGTCATCATGATTCTCTGGAGACAATGAACAACCTTAATTTTTTCTGTTCGTTTAGGTCCATATGAGAACAGGCTAGTGTTGAAAAAACCCCCTTCTGTGTGTTTTAAGATTGGTTTCCTTTGATATATTTTATTTTTTGAAATGTTTTATGAAACTACTTAACTTCTACCCATTGTCATGGCAGTAATTTTTTTTTAATCTAAATTCTCTGTCAGCACACATGGATATAAATTATCATCTTGAATCATCTGATAGGTTCATGTTCTCTATGTATCAGACCAAATATAAAAATAAAATAATCAGGTACATTAAAAGTAGTTGCATTTGCATCTTGGCTATCATCTACGTTATTGTGGCCATGAACAGTAGTAAGTGCTAAGAGCCTGCTGTTTAGGTGTTACTAACATAACCCAGTATTTTTTTCATCAAGATGTGTGCATGATATGGGCTGTAGGTACACAACCTTAACTTCCATTTCAAGCTATTATACAGAGAAGGCAAACTCTTCAGTGAGTGTGTCAAACACTATTAATTTCAGTGGAGCAACTCTGCATTACACTAGCTAAAGGTCTCTTGATTCTTAGGATAGCATATATATGCGGGAGCATCAAATTAAAGGTGTTCAGTGCCTTTAGCTTGTGCTAGATTTAGCTCACAAACATCTGTGGAATCCTGTTTGTGCCATGAAGATAAAAGGAAATTTTGCAAAGAGATGCTGATAAGAAGCTTCACATAATTCTGAAGGTGACAGGGTTTGTATGACCATATTTTATCTACACAATCCCTAGCTTCTGGTTTTTCCCTTATTCTTGTGGCTGTTTCCCCATGAGGACATGTTTACCCATGTATTTGAGACCACAGGTTTTTTGTTTGATTAATTTTCTAGCAGAATGTGTCTTCCACCTATGTGTTTTCTGACTGTGAGCACAATGGGAACTCAAAAGGCTGTGTGATGCCAGCTGTAATTTGTTATCCATTGTCCAGATCTGGGTAGACCCAGAAAAAACAAAAAAATCCCCTCAGTGGCTTCAAGTTTTCTGCTGGTGTAGTTTGCATTTTCTCTGTCTTAAATATTTCAAGTAGAAGTGATTATTTGCAATTTTTATCTTCTGGGAACATTGTCCTCCGAATGATTACTGTGCTATCCACCTTAAGCGATAATGAAGGGGGGAAAAAAAAAAGCCTTCTAAAGAGTTTGTGTTATAATTCCCCGAAAAGTCTGGTGTTTGCCCTGTGCACTCCTTATAGCCCTCCCAGAGTTCTCCCTTTAATTTCAAAGTGTCTAACTTATAAACAGATTTCTTTTAAAAACAGAGCAAGAAAGAAAAGAAAGGTAATTTGATTCTTAGGACCTATACAACAGAAAGGCAAACTTCTCTTTTCCCATCCCTTATTCTATGACGTCTTGAGGCAATTTTGGGCTCTGTTTTGTGGGAATAGAAAGTCTGTAGTGCAACCTCAGGACTGGATTTCTATGACTGCCACACAGATGGGAGAAAGATCTGGAATTTGTCACTAACACTATCTGAACTACCTGGTCTCTAACATCTATTAGGATCTGAGACACTGTACTCTTCATCTGCTTCTGTAGTTAATGGCAGACTCCCATGCTGAGTCATTTTTCATGAGTTCTTTTGCCTCATTTAAAAACAAAGGTTGCTGTAAGAAAAATAAGATTGTAAGAAATTTCTGCAGTGGCCTTGGCATACTTCCTCTTAAGGTTGTCCCTATTACCTACATAAGCCAGCTGTATGGGAATCTGTTGAACTCTATAGTTAGCAACAGTCAGCCATTGTATCTAAAAGAATATTAAACAGGTCCTTCTGGATACAAGTTCCTCTATTTGAACAGGCTGGTTGCAGTGCAAGAAAAAGGAGGGGTGCTGCCAGTGGAAACTATACGCACTGGCTCATCTCAGCCACACCAGTCTTCTGCACTCCTATTGTGACCTCTTATTCAAGAAGCCCATGTGCTGCCACAGAACTTCCTATGGAATTAACAGGGCTTTTGTACTTGCATTAGCATGAATCCTGACGAGCTTTCTTGTGTCACTGCAAACTAGAAACGCTTTTGAAAAGAGAAGAGTGATCTTCTATTCAAGTCTGGCAATGCTATGTCCATCTAGATATTCAACATGAAGAATTAAAATGATGGTTATGTAGACAGATAACCAAAATGTAGTAAAGTGCGTGAACGTCACAGGGGATGCTCAAACATAGAGAGTTACACCTCTTCTCTAAAAGAAAGAACTCGAGCTATGGGGATGGGAAGCAGGTGGGTGGGTGCAGGGTTGCATTTAAGGAGGAGTGTGGCTGTATGAGTAATAGTGCATCCAGAACTTTTTTCATAAAAAGAAAAAGTAAACAGTAGAGAGAGAATTTAAGGAAAGTGTTTGCATTAAAGCAGGTAGGAATAATTAAGTACTAAACCCAGATTTAAGCTGGAAAACTACGGATTTTTCAAATAATCACAAATGACTTTCTGAAAGAGATTTCCAAACAGGAATAGAGAGACCCTTAAAAAAAATAATAATTAAAAAAACCCACTACACACAAAAAAATCCCCAACCAGTCACATTTGATGGACCATAGCTCTTTTAAGGAAGGAGTTTTATTATATGACGCCCATCATAACAAGGGGCTGAATTTGATGACCCAAAAGAATCACTTTGCTCTGAACTTGACCTCATACACTGTCTTCATAAAAAGATCATGAAACTATCCTTTAGGAAGGTATTTCTTGTGGAAAGAAAAAGTTATTCCAAGAGTATGAGATAAATAGGGTCTCAGTCCATCTACATTTATTTCACTGCTACAGGTTACCTCTAGCATAGGATTAGTTCATTATTGGGAATACATCACCCTAATATTGCCCAAAAGGCTCACATTTCTGTTAATTTACTTCAGTCACTACTAGCTACTCCACAAAGAAATACAAATTGAGGATGATTATACTATGGAGCCAGCGCCATACCTGAAGCTGAATCGTAGTAGAAAAAGTCTCTTGAAAGGTCCATGGTATTTTTTTTTTTTTTAATTCCTGAAAATGGGGCTTTTATCCATTTTTCTGCTATTACATTTTTACCAGTGACAGTTTTCCTTTCCTCATTGCAGGGTGCTCTTACCTTGTGGATTATGGGAACACCAAAAAAGAGTATTCTATTAACTAGCTGATTTATTGACTTGATTTGATGCCAGGCTCGGAGTTACAGATGTAACTCACTAAAACTCTCTGCCTGGATCATAGCAGTGGAAGATGTTGTCTCACTAGGTACTGGAGGTACATGCTTTCCAGTCCACTTGCTTTATATTTTTTTCCCCCTCTCTTTCTGTCTCCTCATAGGAATATAATAGCTGATACATCATGATGCGTAAGAAAGGAGTTATTAGTTGCATTAAAACTTACAGCAGAAATAGCACAATATAAATGAACATAAGCCTCCAGAGAGATTCCTATCCCCAAGCTTGCTAATTACTCTAACTATGAAGATATCTCCTTCAGCAGCTTCCACTGGCTCGAAGAGGTCATGGGGGAATCAGCTAGTGCCATTTTCAAAAGTCAGCAATTACAACTTCCATCTACATAATCATGAATTACATAATCAGCATTCTGCCTACTGCCTACACAAGAACATTTTCCAACCCGGGTAATATAATAACGGGTAGTAAAAGAAACTTAAAATCAAAAAGGGTCAGAGGAGCTTAAAGCTATGGCTACTTCTAACGCATTAAAATGTCTGCCTCTATTGGAGACTTCCTGCATCTGTAATTCTAATTTGACTTTTTTTTTTAATTATTTTTTTTAACTTCAGTTTCATATAGATTAATGCCACAGTAAATCTCTATAGAAGATGTCACTACTTGTAATTTCTAGGAGTTAATATTTAGTAGATGATTTCAAGGTTTTCTAGTGAAAGCTAAATTTTTTCCTCTTCTGAGTTCTTCTCTGAAAGATGTATGGTTTCTAATTGGTTTATGTTTTATGATATGTCTGCTCACATGATGACCCATAAAAATACCTATAAGGTATTCTTTTAATGTAGCAAGATACTATAAATGAAAGATCTTTTAGAACATCACTGAGATATACTTTTATTTGTTACTTAAGAATTTCATCATGCCTTGTATTTTTCATTGTCTGATTTAAAAAAAAAATTGTACTTGGAGAAAACAAACAAACAAGCCCTTATGTTATATTCAAAGCCATTGTGCTATTTTGTCCGGTTTTCTTTTCAGTGTTCTGAATCTTTGTTCATAATATATTTAAGATGCATAGTCTGTTTAATATTTGTATTGCTTACAGTTCATTAAAGAGAAAACAAACTGGTAAGATTTTTTTCTTCTTCTGCCAACTTCACAGGGTTCAGTTGCCTATAAGCATAACTTGAAGTAATTAGTAAAAGTTAGACAGTCTACATTCCTACTTAGCAAATTCTAATAGTGAAATAAATCAACAAGGCAAATATATGGACTGAGTATTAAACACAAGATAAAACCATGAACTACTTAGGGCTACCTCGGGTAGAGCTGATTTTTTTTTTTTCTTCCCTTTCTCTTCCCAGTAAAGTGAGACTTTCCTATCAAGAATAAACCCTGACCTGATACAGTATGTTATTCATTTTAATACAGATCTTTATTCCTTAAAAAAACCTACCAAACACCCTCCCATCCCCCCCACCCCACCCCATTCATTCAATGCTTATAAAATTACCTCTTTAGTCTTCTATATATATTTTGAATCAGGCTTAAAAAGGTAAAATCAGTAGTAGTATTTTTAATTTTCTTTTTTTCCCTAATGTGAAACCAGTGCTATGATGGAGGCTGAATTTTGCAAATAAATCTTAGCTAATGCATCCCTCAGAATCATTGCAGTATTTCCCTTACGTGAAGATATATAAGTCCCTCTGCACACTCAAAAAAGCAGGAAGGAAGAAAATATAGAAATGTTTTCAGTTGTTGTTGACTTTCTTTATCAACCATAGCTTCAACTGATGGTCAATGTCAATTATGTACACAAAGTGAAAGAATCTGGCTGTCTCTGATGCTTAAGAGGGCAGCAGCTGAGTATCTCCAGCCTTTCAACTGGGCAACTGCTTTCCGTGTTGCATCCTCCTACTGATGGCTGCTTCTTCCCTGGCACCTGGGAACTTTCTGCAGCGCTCCATGATTTTTTCCATTACTGCCAAAGCATGGCATCTTCCTGTTGAGGAATTTCACCAAGAAGCTCTGAAAGTTTTACTCGCTCAGTTTAAGGTTTTGGTAAAGTATGCGTGTTTCAGTAGTAAAAGCTGGAAAAAGTTATCCTTTCTGAAATTACTGGGAAGTCAGAAATTGAAAACAAGAAAAAGATAGAGTAAAAACCACAAGTAAGTTCATGAAACACACAAATGCTCTTCTGTTGAATATTTTAAAAATTAAAAGCTGAATACCATACGTGTAGTTGGAGAGCAGGGCATATATGCAAAGGAGCTGCTGTAGAAGTAGATTAGAAGTGTATTCTAGAAAGTGATAGTTTAAAACTTCATCAATAATAACATCAAAGATAAGAAATAACTGCTGAAAGATGTTGGTTTGAACCTTCTCAGATGAGCAGGAAAAACTGAAACTAGACACCATACTTCCCTGGCACATATACTAACCATAAGGTAAGTATATAATGCTTATCTGTCATCATCATCAAAAAATTAGGGAAAAGTCATGACTTTTTTTTATAACTTGACTGTCCTGGTTGGGGTGTCCTGAGCAAGACTAATGAACACAGCCTTTCAGAAGACCAAAATGATGTCGTTTCTCTCTTGAGTGGAGTGTTTTTAGGTAGTTGTGGGTTTTGTTTTTTTTTTAGTGGATATTTTGTTTGGCTGGGTTTTCTGGTTTGGGTTGTAAGAAACGCTCATGCTGTATCTGTTCTGCTCAATAGACATACTCCAATATTTCCTCCTTGGCTCCCAGGCAAACTGGATTATGGTAGCTGCTCAGGGTGAGCTTCAGACTGTATTTATGCTATTGCTTGATTCTGGGTCTCCTCTCAGCCTCAAGAGGTACCTGATGGGCCTAAAACCTCTCCTTTATGTGCAAGTAAGTTTTTGATTTTTTTTTTACTTTAGTTCGCAGCACCTGATATCATCTGAGGGCTGTATCCAACCCATCAGTGTAGTCCTGTAGCATATTGAAGGTATACATTGATCACTTGCAATGTAGCATGATGCATCTGGAAATGTTTGAAGGTGGAAAACACTCTGGAACAATAGCTGTGGACCATGTAATGCTGAGTGAGTCAGAACTTGTGGTGGAGTGTACGTAAAGCCTTCATGGAGTGTTCTCTGGATTAAATTATCATGAGGATCTCACCTAAGTATGGCTAGAAATTATAACTAACGCTTACTTAATCTGAATGATCAGGGACCCAGTATCGGGGAGTGCAGTAGGGAACTGACGTATTTGAGAGTGTAGATGTGCCTACAGACTCTGGAGGACTTTTAGCTATGAGCAGAAACAGATTTCTAGGCACCTAGAGCATATCAAGTCTTAAAGTACAAGTGTAGGTGCCCTTTGAGTCAAAGACCACTAAATGAGGATTTTAATGTCTTTATGACGATTCGGTTTGGGCCTCAACTCTATTAAAACCATATTTTAGATACTGAAAGTTAGATCTACTTTTAGGTAGAACTTTATTGAAGTCTTCAGACCATGAACAGAAAAAACCTTAAAAACAAAATAGAACAACCAAACAAAAAAGTCCCACCCCAAAAATCCTAACACCCACCCCCCAAAAAACACACTGAAAACCCAAACAAAATACTGAAAGCTATCGCTGGCAACATACCTTTAAAAAATATTTAAAATCTCTAAATACAACTTAGTCATCTCGTAATTTGTTACTGTGGTATAAAGCATAACAAACCTAGTGTCTTTCAGTAAGATGCAGAAATTCAATGTATTTTTCAAATTTCAAGAGCTCCATGCAGCACTCAAAAGGTAATTTTATCTTTGTAATACTGAGAAATGTCTCAAAGGATTTTCAAGTGAAACATTCTATGTTTGCTGATAAACGGATTTGAAACATTTTGTTTGCCTCAAAAGCGATGAATGGCTGCTTGTGGGCGAGTTGATAGCACTATTGCTGTTAATTAAAGATTCTGGAGTCCTGATGTTTTGTCTGACTGAGGCAGTTAAAGTTGTAAATGTGGAAATACATAGATGGAGTTTCCTGGTTTTCTTCTCTCGCTGTCTGTAGAATTTATAAGAAATAAGGGAATGCTCACTGTTATGATGATGGCGGGGATGGACCTTCCTTCTCAGAAGTCTGCAAAAGCAACACGGTTTTGACTTGGAGAGACTCTGCTTTACTTTCTCCAGTAGACTTCTGTATGACAATGATTGGACAAATTACACCTTATGCAATGTCTCCGGTCTATTACTTCCATGACATGGAAGCTCAACTTCTGAACCCCTTTCAAAAAAGAGTTATTGTAGCATTTGCTCACTTTAACTACTTTAAAGTTATAGTTACAGAAATAGCCTTCAAAATACACAAATTAGAATCACGTTTATGATATTACCAATATAATTTCCAGCTAGAACTGACAAATGTGGTGGATTCCCCAATTGGACACTTTGAAGATTCGACTGGACGTGGTACTGGGCCATCTTATCTAGGCTGGGCTTTTGTCAAGCAAGGTTGGACCAGATGATCTGTGAGGTCCCTTCCAACCCTTTAGTCTATGATTCTATGATTCCTTGGATGAATTCCGTTTCCACACATGCACACCCCTTCCTTTTTTGCAATAGTTTTGGAAACTGTTTTTGTAAAATAATGTGTTTACCCAAAGTGATTTGATAATGTTTTTCTGAATATACTTGAGCTTCTGAGTTTCTGTGAGTGGTTCTTGGCATGATTCTTGTAATTTGCTTTGCATGTGCTATCAATGAGCAATAGCACCTTACCGTCTACAGTCTGGTTGCATCTTCTATCAGGTCTTCCTTGTAGATTTCCCTTTTTTCAATATTCAGTCAAACTTCGTTTCATGAAATACCTGACAGTGATTTTTGTATTACATTTGCTAAAATATTAATGAATATACATATACACATTTGTACATCAACATTCTTGTCACAGTTAGAGTGCCTTGAGAAGAGATAACTGAGAAAACTCTGAGAAAAAACTTGAAATTTCTGAATAGATTCCTTGTTTATCAAGATCACATTCTTCTTGCTTTTTTGTAATGAGACTTTCTCCTTTTGATGGATCTAGATGCATTCAAGTAAGTTAATAGTCCATGTAACTTGAAGGACATATTATTACTAATAAATGCTACACCAAGTCCCTTATTTTTTATGTAGCAGAGACAGAAGATTTTAGAAATTCAGTTGCAGCTGTCTGGATGTCTTTATCAGCTCTTTATCAGTACAGCACAGGCATTCCTACTGAAGCCCACTAAAATGGAAAATGACATAAAAGATGCACTCTCAGTACTGTAGGAATGGACAGGCTAGTTTTCCCTGTGAATAGGGACAATAACTCCTCATTTTTTCTACTTTTATATTATGAACAGACACAGCTTCTTTAGATTGTACTCTAGATGTGTGGCAGAAAGAAGCAGGATTTTAAGACAGATCTTAAACTTTAGAAAGAGACAAGTTTCCTTGATTTATTTCCATTTTCGGTGAATGACCTTCAGTCTTGTTCAAGGGGGAGTGTGAGTAGCTCACTCCTACTACAAAAGAAAGAGATGATAGAAACTGCACTTTTTGGTTGAGGCTCAACAGGTAGTAAGTAATGCTTGAGGCAATAAAGATTCCTGAAACAGGATATAAGTTAGCTGCCACATACAGCTGGACTGTGTGACTGCTTGTGCCAGATCCTGAACTTTTATTGTGGCTGTAATGGACTCTGTTGAATTTTATCCAAGAACTGGTTTTGGTCATTTATGAAGGCCTATTGCTCATGCTTTGTCAGTTGTGCAACAAACAGCATGTTTTTGGCTACTTTAGCTAGTGCTAATTATCTAGAGGTGGCCATCAAAGAAATTTAGTTGACAAACCAAGGATTTGTTACCAAAAAAAGAAAAAAGAAAAGAAAAAAGGAGCAGGAGGTGGAACAGAGAGTTCCTGGCCAGTAGGTAAATCAAGCGCATTTGTTTGTCTAAAGAGGAATGTGGGATTTGTAGTAGGGACAATGTGGAGGTTTTCTAATGCCTTAAATGAACCCCCCCTTTTTTCCCCCTCTTTATTTCTCAGATCTTATAGACACAGCCATACTGTTTCAACAAAGCATTTGCTGGAGGATGGGTTAGGGCAGTTTAAATGTTGTGAATTTCTGAAACTTCGGTAACTATTTATGTGCCACACTCTGCTTTAACGATTTGGTATCTCAGAGTAGTTCTTACAGACAGAGTGTGTAAAATCAGAGGTTTTGATGTTCTGGATGACATACACATTACTTCTGAACTTAGGAATCATAACTAATCAAAACAAGGTATATTTATCCTCTGGCCTTTATTAGCCTTTATAGATCACTCCTTCTTTTTGTGGTCTAACAACCAAGGACACGGTATTCCCAGAGTTATTCTGCCATATTATTTAATATGCAAGACACATAAGCTCATTAGCAGAGCTCTAAACTATATCAATTTCCTTAGTAAACAACCTCAGAAAGATGCTTTGTCTCTCATGCTTTGAAAGGAACATCAGAGGAGGGGGGGAAAGAGTGCAAAGGTCTCAAAAGCTTTAGTTTTAATTGGTCCAAGAGCAGCCTTCCTGTTGAAATGTTATTGGTTATCAATGGCAATCTTATTAAATAAATTACTTTATTTCCCATGACAAGCCTCTGATAAAGCAGCATGTTAAATATTTATTGCTCACTGCAACTAGATCTGTTGTGGCTAAACTTTAGAGGGAATAGTCGTACGTGAACTCCACATACGCAGATATCTATAAGGCTTTTTACAGAGACTTTAAGACACAGTTGTTCACAACAGAAACTCTTGAATTTTACTCATCTTTAAATACAAGCCTCTCTCTTTAATGCAGCATGTAACATCATGAGATGATATATAGGGCTCACGTGAGCTCTTTAAACCTTATATATAACTTTACTTTTCTTCTAGAGAGGTTTGTGGGAGAAGGCACATATTGAATACAGACAAATTTTTGAAGTCACTGGGCTTCATTTGCTTCATTTTTTTTCTTATAGACAAGGCCCAGTGCTTTAGGTTACTCAAATGATTGACACACAGTTTTTTTACTTGGCTCTGTAACACTTTGGCTAATTGTCACGTCAAAGGCAGGAGTTTGGCGTTTTGCCTGCCAGAGCCCAAGAGGACTTGTACTGAATCAGTTTTGCAAGGCCAATAGAATAATAGAAGTTTATTAAAGTGACAGATTGAACAGATTCAGAATTGCTGTTGATAAATGCACTCACTGCAAACAGCACTAATAACCAATATGTAATAGAAATGCTGACAAAAAGAAAACTACCCCTCGTATTTTCACCATATGGTGAAAAGTGCAATTCTTACCAGAAGGTGTCCCTGTATTGGGTGGAGGAAGAGGAGTACAGCCTGTTGACTGTCTCTGTGAAGTCTTCAGTCTTTACACCCCAGTTAAGTATTACCTCTCCTGGCTTTTTATACCCTAATGCTGTTTGTCTCTGCCTCTTAGGTGACATTTAGCATGATTTGGGTGGAGAGTTGAGTCACATAGTCATATCTGTTAGCATGTGCTGCTTTTTCTCTTTAGCATATTGAGGGCATGAATTTTGATATTAATTTTGACGGTAATTAGGGCAAAGGTCTTCATTCAGACACTAGGACCTTCAGTATTTGTTTGCCTTCTTTGCTTAGCCAAAACCAAGCCATGCTATCTCCACAGGACTCCCTCCTTCAGTCATTATTTATGCCAGCTCAGGGAAGTCCTCTCCTAGAGATAACACAGGAATCCCATGTTCACAAATAAATTGTCCTTTTCTGATGAATTCCCACAATATTTTCTACAAGATTTGCTTAGAAATTCTCTTTTCCACTGAAATGATGACATATGGTGCCTGCATGTACACTAGAAGTATAGAAAACTTAACTTTCTGACCCCAGCTAGTACATTTTTTAATATATATAACCAAAACACTAAGGTGCATTGCAGGCTTACCAAGTTGAACTTGCATTTCTTATATTACTTTGCATAATTTTTTTCATTCAATTACAACAATGTACAATCACAACAAAAAAAAACCAAAACAAACCCCACCCACCAAAAAACAAAAAAAACAAAACTAAAACCAAAAAACCCCAAAACCAAGCAAACAAAAAAACCCCGCACACTGTTATTAGCAGTTCTTTTTGGTAACGCGGAGCTGCTGGGGTTCTAGGATGTAATGAACCTGTGAGCTTCTAAAGGCTCAACACTGATGTATCTTGAGTTAGAATCCCCAACACAGGACCAGCCCAAAACAGAGTTCTTAATGTCTCTATACCTTTCTATCTGTCAGCCAGCTAGTATGTGAAAAGCTAGAGATGCTTTACCTGTGCAAAGCACCAGCAAAGATTTGTAGCTAACCACCCATTTCCATTCAGTCTCCACTGGAGGTTCCAGGGAAGGAAGATGATTGCCAACTTGCCCCCTGCTGTCCTTCAAGCAGCTTGTGGTGTGG
Source organism: Bucorvus abyssinicus (assembly GCA_009769605.1). Lineage (NCBI taxonomy): Eukaryota > Metazoa > Chordata > Aves > Bucerotiformes > Bucorvidae > Bucorvus > Bucorvus abyssinicus. Next base: position 8,319,043 of record CM020030.1, read on the forward strand.
ATGCATCACTTTCCCCACAATGTACAAGGCTGAATGATTTCTACAATAATTTTCCTACAGCAAACAACTTTCCTGCGGTGAAGGTCTGGGCTATTGTGGAAGAATTCCAACAACAGATTTTGCTTCTTCTCTTGCATTGTCTTTTTTTCTTCTCTTCCCTCAAAGCTGTAAACTTGGAGTTACATTGATGGGAATTGAGATTGTGTTAATCAAGCAATGAAGTGTTTTATACGCTTCCAATAATTTAACCTGCAATACATAAGATCTGGTTGGGATTGCTGATTAATTATACATGTATATATATTTGATTAGAGAGAGAGGTTAGAATGGCAGCAGGAACATGGAGAGTTAATTTGAGGATTTGCCAATCCTTTCTGTTCTGCAATTATCTGCTATCCCATGTAAATATAAACATGTTGCAGAATTAAGCTAGTAAAATGATAACAAACCCAAGGTATCCAAGTCTCTTCTTTCATAGTTCATATTCTTGCTTTGTGCTTATCCTGTAGGATTGTTTCAGTCTGTAGTCTCTGATCTGTACCATTCCTTGAAGTTGAAAAGGCTCCTGAAAGTTTTCCAGGTGCTTCTGTACTATTTTAAGGGCCACTTCTTATTGTCTTTATTCATTCATTGAAATAACGTTCTGTCACTTCAAATTTTCCCTGCTCCTTCTTCTCTGACTTCTCTTTAGGTATAAAGCTAGCAATGATCCTTTACTAATTCTTTATTACATTTTAGCTTTTTTTTTTTTAAATTAATTTCATTGAGAGACATAGCAACTGTTCTAAACAAGAAAATTGCTGAAATATAAATAGAACATCAGAATTTGCCACTAATGTTAACTAAAGTTAATGTCTGGGCAGATGCCTTAATTATAAGAATAATATTAGTCTGAGAACTTGCAGGGGAGGAGCGAGATGAAAACGGGAGTGAGTAATAAAGGCTCAAGGAGAGCTATGGAAAGGCAGCAAATGCAAAGGGGTATATTACTAAGCAAACTAGTGACATGAGTTGATTACAGTTTGGGATGGAAGAGAGGCGGGGACAGCACTGCAGCAGTCAGAGGAAGTTTGAAATTAATAATCGGATTGTCCACCAAGGAAAGGGACTCTACATATTACACAGCCAGCTGGTTATGCCTGTTGTGGTAGGCATTTGTCTGGTGGAATATGCCTTCAGACTTACTTATTCTCCATGTAGGGGTGTCACACTTCAATACAAAACCAAAGGCATGTTTCTAAACGATACTATACAGTTAAACTTACAGTTTCTAACAGGGTTCAGCTCCAGCACTGTTCTGTTGCTGTTTTCTGATCCATTTTCCCCTCAGTGACCTGTCTTGTTTTGAAACTTGTAGATTTAGAATTTCCTTCCTCCATCAGCTGCAGAAGATGCAGTTGTCTTATTTTAGTTCTGTATTGCCCTATGTAAGCCTTGCTCTCATAAGACCAAGATTACCCTCCATGAAATAAAACTCTTCTGAGCTTCTCTTTTGCTACTTAGAAAACTATCAGCCTTGCATCTTGACCACTAAGCTGTCTAGGCTATGAAGTCATTTTAAATGTCAGGGAAATCTTCCGGTTCAATTTTTCTGGGAATTAATGTTGACAGTGGGCAGAGATTGGAGCCTTAGAGTAGCAGCTAGGACACTTGCTATTTCTCTAAATCTATTTAAACACAGTCTTACTATTTAAGGGTCATAACATTTTAGCAAACTAGATAATATTCCATTACCACTTATTTCTCCAGCAGCAGTATAAGGCCATCAGCATGTGATAATCCTGGTTTTTTGTTCTTTCAGGTTTTTTGTTTGTTTATTTGTTTTTAAAGGGTATTTCAAATACACAAACCAAGAGGTTTAAACTAGCTTAAAGTAGCTTGAATATAAAGGTATCAGGTATTCCTAGATCATTCGAGAGTCTATACTCGTTTCTCTCAAAGAAGTCTCCATTTTTTGGGGGGAGAAAAGAAAAAAAAGCAGCAGATTGAGATTGTAAGACACAGGACTTTTTTAATTATTATTTGATTGACAATCTATTGGTGACTTCACATAGCAAAACACTTCAGAATCTAGGGCAGCCAGAGGAGGAAAAAATAATGAACAAGCTAACTAAAATATTACTGCTAATTCATCCTTTTATCTGTCACCTTCCTTGTTCTGCAAGTGCATAATCATTTTAAGAAAGAAACCTTAGCATGCTGAAGATGTCAAGATTTATTATATAATAATGTTTTATACAGCAGGTTCCATCGAAGATAATACTTTAGAAATGTTTTGTAAAAGAAAGGCTTTTCAGTCAAATCCATCACAAGGACTAATGTACAGGTTTGATAGGCAACAGAGCAAGGATGAACAAAGAAAAGCAGATCGAAACCTCGATTCTTTCAGATTCATCGCTAAAATGTCTTTTTAGCAGATCAAAAGCCTCGCAGCTGATTAAACCTTTAACTCCTCCACTCCAATTCTCCTTAGATCTTAGAGATCACAGGTAGTTGATTACCAAACAAAAGACACCTTCACTGCACTTCTTCCATATCAAGCCACAGCACTTACTAATATAAGAGTTACCTTAATACTGCTACATTTTCACACATAATGGGTTTTTGAAAAGGTCTGCTAAAGTTTGCTTACTTCATGCTATTCAGCTGTCTGGGAGAGAGTCAGGTACCTGACTGATTTTTCCGATAAACTTGGCATATTTTCTTAAAATGTGAAGTATGATATTTAACTTCAAAACAAGGCTTATAACTCTTAATAGTTTGCATGAGCACTACTGTGCTGTCAGCTGCTTGAGGGAATTCAAGCTCTTTCTCTGCAGTGTGTCAGTGATGTTAGGATACTGATGACTCCTGCCTGTGTAGTGAGATGTTTATGATTTGTTTTTTAAGCCCCTCCACAGTAAATATATGTAAGTAAGTAAGGACACCCACACATATCCTATAGCTTGATCGGTGTTTCTCCCTTTCTTGTTTCATTTCTATAAACCTGTCTGCGTGCATACGGACAAGGATGAGAAGCAAATCTCTTCTACAGACAAACGGTAGTGTTTTGCAACTGCTTGAACTGATGAATGACGTGTTTAGTGATTAGTTGGTTCGTGGTAATATTGAATTGCTGTATTCAGGGATCCTTGGCACTCTGGCCAGCAAGTTGTCTCTGGCTTGAGTGTCAGATCAATTTTGGTTTTTCTGCTCATTCTGTCAGTCACCTTTTTTGGTGAAAGAGCACCTGGCAAAACACTTTCCTTTGTAATGCACTTGGATAAATGTTCGTTCGTTCTTCTTTCTCCTGTCCTTAATCCAGCTCAGAGATTCAGTGTGGTGGTGAAGTTAGGTCATATCTCTGACATATGAACGAGTGCTTAAAATGCGCCAAGGAAGAAAGAAACAAAGCTGAAGCTTTGAGAAGACAAAGCCTCTTCTGCAGCCCTTTAACTTACTTGAAATAAGGAACATGTTGGGTGCCCACAACTGGTTGTAGACCATCTGTGAAGGGCTGGAGGCTGAGGACAACCCTTTTACCAGGTAAAACAATTAAAGAATGACAACTTACACTGAATAAATTATTGCTAGTATTTCCCAGATGGGTTAAGTTAATAAAGTATCAGCCTAATTAAAACATTTCCTGCATCTTGTTTTTATTCCTGTATGTTTGGGACAGGTCTTCTGCGAACTGCATGTGGGAAATTTGCTTGGAAACACTTTCTTCTGTAATTATGTGGTGATTTGATTCTAATGGCATTGTTAAAACTTTGGCTCATGAAAAGACTGAATTCTGACTTGAATGCCTTCCAGTTCTGCACTTTTGGAATGTTTCAGGTATATTGAAATTCTCAGTTGTGTTTCCCTTTTTATTTTTTACTACCTTTTGTGCTTTAAGATGGCTTATTCTGTTCCTAATCACCCTTCTGCTTTGTGTAGAGTTTCTAAATGGTAGTTAAACATTTCTGGCAGAATTTATAAATGAGACGAGTCTTTGATATAGAGGTAAATTAATGAAAGTTGGAAGAAAGGATTTGTGGGGTTAAGGCGGTCTCATCTCTTCGGGTATTAGCAAACTCCTGTTTGCTCTGGAACAGCCATGTTTGGTTGTTAAGTCAGCAAAACCACATATCCTTATCATACACAAAAAGGCTGAGGTGATCTGTCAAATACTTGCTGGCTTTTGGTTCGTATTCATCAATTTTGAAATACTTGACGGAAGGCTAGAGTTTTACTTTCAGTCTTTTCTTAAATGCAGACTTCTAGAATAAGGTGGACCTCCCCTTTCTTATTCTTCTGGAATATGTATTATTGCATTCCTTTTCTTAGAAGGCAAATCTTTTGTGCGAAGGCTGCTCTGATTCAGAGATGAAGGGGCTGGTGTCCCACTTCTGTTTCTTTCCCCTGGGTCATATAACCTGCCCTGACAAGCTTATCTTCCTCCAGACCAGCTGGTCCTTCCACAGCTTAGTCATTTTTTCTCTGAAGTTTTCATTGCTATGGAACGGAAAATGCACGCAAATGCAGTAGCTGTACTGTTCTGTTCCCAAGTCTCTGCCTTGAGGTTTTTCTAAACCTTACTTCAATTCTCTAGATTTTTGTCTACATCAACTTCTTAAAAGCTGTGAGGAAATATATGATGGAACAGGATTTGACTGAATCCTAGACTTCTCTTAAAGGGGCGAGTCACCGTACTAGGTGAACCTGAGGGAGGTGACGAGCACTATGTATGTCAACTTCAGTATGAACTTTTTTCCTTTCCATGAGAAGAAAAACAAATTGCAACCATAGGAAAAATTATGCTATGACTATAAAATCTGCCAGTTTCAGAAAGATATTTCATCTTTAACAATGGATAGAATTTTTTTTTTTTTCCTCACAGATTCTGCAAATTTTGCTGCAAATTTTCACATTTTCCTGGTATTTCTTTTTCAGAATGCACCGTTTCTTGTAGCCAACCTCTTAGTCTATGGAAGAGAAAATGTAGGACAAGGAAAGTGGTGGTGCTGCAAGTTATCCCATATTGTATAGTAAATTCTTCTGCTTTCATCTGGTGCTATAAGTGGGAAACAGGAAGTTAGGAAACCAGACTGAATGGATGTTTGCCTGGAAATTGTTATGCAGTGCTACACTGATATTTTTCTGACAGTTTTCTAGTGCTTAGGATTTTCTAGGAATGTCTGCTAACTTCAAGAAAAGTATACAGATTTTTAAGGAGGGGCTGGGGTGAGATAAGTACACACAGAGAAGTGGGTTGTTGGCTGTTCATTGACAGCATTCTCTGAAGAAATTCAAGTTGCAGGTGGTTGGTAGCCGACACATCTTCAGCTGCTAATCTTTCCGTATCAGGAACATTCTCTTGGGGAAGAAAACATGAAAACAAGGTATTTTTCAGTTAAACTTGTGTTAGCAAAGAATATCACTTGTATGTAATGTAGGGCATTTCTGTTCCTCTCTCTTGTTGCTTTCTCTTTCATTTGTTTTCTTTAAATGAGAACAAGCTGTTTCAAAGATGTCTTACATTTTGAAGGTAATCCCTTTGGAAATGAAGGAATGAGACATGCTTTCTTGGGAGACAAAGGTTTTTTTCTGTTCTGTTTTCAAACACAGTACATTTTAATGAATAGGATCAACATTTTATCTTTCACTATTTGGCAAATACTAAGCTTCAACTTTTGTCCTCGGATTTCCAACTGGTCTCAGGGTGAGTAATTTAGTTTTTTGTTTGCACACACTCAGTATCCTGGTTTGAGTTAGAACAGAACTCATTTCGTTCAGTGATTTCACTTTCCAGCCCAGGCTCTGCTCAGTGACGGCACTTTCTGAAGTTAACAGCATATTTTTGCAGACAGTGTCTGCTTCTAGAAGTGATAGAGCTTGATGTTTACAGTCACTGCCAGGGATTGGGGTGCAGAAAGGCTCTTGCTTAGACTTGCTCCTGTGCAGACCAAGGTCACTACTAAATCCTGTGTGCCACGATGTAGTAAGTGAGAGGCTGCACCTGTGGGGAGGAGCGGACAGGACAAGTGACCCTAAACTGACCAATCAGGTGTTCCATCCTGTAGACATCAAATTCAGTATAAAGCTGAGGGCCTGGCTCTCTCTTGCTCCTCTTCAATGGCCAGGGTCTGAGGAGGACTCTGTCCATTCTGCCTTTGACCTCAGTCCATGCATTCCTGAATCCAGTTCTGGAACGCAGCTCCCGCATCCGGTTCCCGTCTGCTGCTGAGCCCAGCCTGGGCCTTCCTTAGTGTCTGCCCACAGCATCAGTGGTGACGGTGATGTTGTTGCCATCAGGGGGTTGGGTTTGTTATTGGTATTGTGTATATTTGTATATGTTTCATTTTATTTTTATTATTCTCAATAAAGCCTTTTTACTTTTCTTTTCAAACCCATAAATCTCTCTCCCTTGGTCCTTTTCTCTTTCTCTCTTTCAGAAGCGGGGAGAAGGAGCGGGGGGGAATAGAGAACATGTGTCATTTGTCTAGTAGCCTGCCCAGCTATAACCCTTGACACTCAGCTATAAAGATGTTTTCTGTATAGTTCTGAGAATAAAGAGATTGTCCTCTTTACTGCAAGTGGGGTTGTAAAACTCCCCAGGTTAAATCCATTGTCCTCACAGTTACCTGTGTTTTATGACTGCAGAAAGAGAAGTCATATCTTTGGTCTTGCTAGCTAGCCAGTGTAGGTAAGAGCTTCAGCAGTTTTCTAGACACATGTTGGTAACAGCCTGAGCAGCCTTGTCACATTTTAATCTTTCTAACTAGTGCTACTGTGTAGGAGTGTTAACATAGTCTTCAGTTGCATCGATGAAGATGGATGTAACTTTCAGACCAAATAAAAAAAATTCCACAGCAACCCCATCTCAAAGAACCGATACATTTTGCACAAAACCAGCTTTCTAGAGAAATCTATCCAACATTCTCTCCAAAACCCAGAATGCCTAAAACAGGGATGTTGTAATTCAAAGTGGCACTCTGATAATTCATAGTTTCTAATCTGGGAATCTGTGTGTCATGTTCTGTCTTCAGTCTCCTCTGATGCACCAAAGTATTCTATTGAGCATCACATGTGGAGTTTCAGCGTGGAACCATCACTGAAAACAAAAACTTGCCATAGAATTTGCTTCTTGTAATAGAAAGGAACAAGAAAAATTACATAAGAACATTATTTTGAAAATGAATAGTTGCACTTTTAGATTGTTGCTTTGTTGATGATGTTAATTTTTTGCAAGCTTACAGACTTCTCTAAGGAAAAAATATTGTACCGAAACTTACTTTAGTGATAAAAAAACCCCAACAAAACCCAAAAACCTCACCTATAATTCTAGATCCCAATCCAACCTTTTAGGTCTAATGCAATGGGTTTCACCTTTTCTTGCACATTCTTCCCCTTTCTTTCACCAGTGCACAAGCATTAATAATGTAAAAGAAAATCAAGCCAACTAGAAGCTCAGCAATCAAATGCTTTGTGATCTGACATGTCTGACATCTTCAAACAAAATTTTGCAATCTTCAGGAGAGGTGAAAAAGTGGTTCATAACTCTCAGTTGGAGAATTTACATGAATTTCAACAAACTCTTCATGATGTGATCCATTTTCAACATGGATGTAGCAAGGTCTTCATATTTTAAAAATGCAGATGCATATATCTCAACAACTTTTTTGTCCTTCAGTGGCTCTCCTTTTAGCTTGTTATCATAGGAAGTCTAACTTATAGGAAGATTTTTATGCTGTTTTAATCAAATATGTGGCAGATGGAGTACAAAATGATTGGTTTGATCCAAGATATGGGCAAGTAGCTTCTTAGAAGTTATGAATTACTCAGTTGTCGTCCATTAAAATAAGGAGCTCAGATGTGGTATTCATAGTCTTATCCAGCACGACATGAATGCAGCAAATTTTCTTGCATTCTTTCGAATTTGATTGCACGGATCTTCTACATGACATGACTTGATGCCACAAATGAGCTGATTTTATAAAATGTGTCTTTATTTCTTAGGGTTAAGATGACTCAAGCTTTCAGCATACGGTCTTGAACACCTCACTATATGGCTTCTTCCTTTTAGCGTTTTCAGGAACTTTAATACACGTAGCATGCACAGCAACTTTTTCCTTCACCGGTTTCTTAAAAATGAACCATTAAGCAGCAATTCTTATTTGTCCCTAAGGTAATCAGCAACGAATTTATTGAAGGAATTTTGATTTGTCATGTAATGATGTTGGCTGGTTTAGTGTTTCATAACAGCAGTAACTTTTGTACAAATCAGATATAGCCCTTTCTTACCTTCTTGGTATATTAAATATAATTCTATTTGTTATGGAATTCGGTCTTTTCATCATTGTCTGGTTCTTTTCAAGTGCAAATTCCATACTTCAACTCGAATAACAGCTATGGTGTAACAACAGTTTTTCTGAATGCTGCAAAGGCAGGTAGAGGCTTTTTCTACTTGGTCCCTTTTTCTATGGAAGTGATCTGGATAAAGCTTTGCCTAAGTGCTCTTAGCTCTAAACTTCACAACAGAACAATGTAAACTTTGACACTGTTGTTCACTTGCAGACAGCAGGCCTAAAAAGGATAAGTACATAGGCAGGTATTGAACACCTCACAGACCTATATAAATGTTTTAGGGCTAACTTGTAAACCGGCAAAGCAGGCATTTTTTCTAAGAGGAATTATGATGGTAGAGCAGCTTCGTACAGCACCTTTTTGTCCAAGAGACACTTAACATTCATACCGAGTGAACTCCCAAGCCCTGCAGTTCCTTTTTCCTTTCCCTTCCTCCCTGACGTTAGAAAGATTCACTGCAACTGGACAGGTACCCTTACTGTGAGGAAGAAAATAATGGTGGTTTAGTCCATGAAAGGTTTAAAAGCTCTCTCCAAGGCCTTAGTGAGAGCAGAGCGATACTGCATAGTCACACCCTGGGGCCAGATGTGTCATCATTGTTTTCTTCCTGTCCTGTGATGACAAAACTCGCCTTTCTCAATACTTTGTCTGGCTCCTGCAGTAACTTTTCCTTCTGGTATAAAATGATATTCGAAGAAGCCTTCGCTTGGTTTTTGCAGAGGAGCAGCAGGCTGTGTGCAGGGGGAAGGTGAGGTCCACTGAGAAGTACCTGTTCCTACAGTGTGACATGGGAAATAAAGAGGCCATAAAAGGCTTATGCAAGAGGAAAACCACTCTTGGCAAACTGTCTCTATGAGCATGGTTTTCCTGTTTTGGAGAAAAAATGTGTAACATTTTCTGTCAGAGATGTCTGTCTTTCATCAACTGAAGGATGTACTTCTGTATCTCTTCTCTTTTTGGTGGTGCCTCTCTCTCCCTCTCTCTTTCAGTTGACTTTTGCTTGTGGGTTTTTGCATTAGCTGGAAAGAAATCCTGACCAGTCTGTTGCCTACCTTCTCTTATTCGGCCTAAAGAGTGTGGACACAGGTATTGTACTTCTATATTTGTATTGGTTCTTGTTGAGGTGGAGTTAATTTGCCCCATAGCAGCCCCCATAGTGCTGTGTTTTGTACTGGTAGCTAGAAAGGTGTTGAAAACACACCAGTGTTTTGGCTACTGCTGAGCACGGCTCACACAGCATCAAGGCTGTCAATCCAACATTTCTTCTCTCACCAGTAGGCTGAGGGTGGGCAAGGTCTTGGGACGGTACCTAGCCAGGACAGCTGACCCAAACTGACCGAAGGGATATTCCATACTATACAACATCTGCTCGTCAATAAAAGCTAGAAGAAAGGAGATTGTGGGAGGCAGTCTTTATTATAACATTTGTCTTCTGGAGCAATCGCTGCACATACTGAAGCCCTGCTTCCTGGGAAATGGCTGGACATCACCTGCTGATGGGAAGTAGAGAATAAATCTTTTGTTTTCCTTTGCTTCTGCACATGGCCTTTACTTTTCCTTTATTAAACTGCCTTTATCTTGACCCATGAGGTTTTTTTCCATCTTTTCTCTCCCTAGCCCCTCCATCCTGCTGAGGGACGTGAGTGAGAGAGTGGTTTGGTGGTTACCTGGCATCTAGCTGAGGTCAGCCCACCACAATATTCTATGTCAGAATATGAGACTCAGAGTAACAGAAAACCCTGATCAGTCATTGTTGCTATTGTGACAAAATCAAGCAAAATAATTAAAATCCTTCTTTTCCTCAACATGGAAAGATCAGCCCCATAGCCTCTCTTGTTCTTAGTGAGACTGGGCATTGTCCCATGATTTTATGCGTTATCTTTCTGTGAATAGGACACCTGTTCTTAATTTTGAGATGTTCAGAAGATAGATGTCTCAGATGGGACTGCATGTTCAGTAGACCCTGGCATTTTAGGCTGTTTATGTGTCTGGTTTAGTGGACAACTAAATAAATGCTAATTAACTTCCTCAGCCTTTCAGTTGGAAGATATTACTTTGAAATGTCTAGGAAGCAAAGAAAACGTTTGTTCAAAATGACAAAAAATGTCAGGATGAGTGCAGTCTTCTGCAAAGACCCTGTCGCCTTCTACCCTTATAGAGTACTGCTGGCCTAGGAGTCCACTGAGAGCGGTACACATAGCAAGCAAGAAACAAGACACAGTGCTTCAAAGCAGCTTCTATATTATTGTCTTCTACTGTGTTCTATATTTAAACATGCTGACATCAGATGCTTTCGTATATGAACACATCAATATAGATAGCATAAGCATGAAATATATTGTCAGTGGGAGTGGAAGGAAAGGGATTTGCTTGCAGAGATAGTTGCTGACAGATGTATTGCATTGTGATCTCCAACTTACTCAAACACAGTGTCAGAAGCTATTTGGAGTATATGGTTGGAAGGAGTCACTTCATGTGGCTGCCTTGGGTGGCAAAAATCAAAACGCTCTGGTCCATGTCATCAAAGTGATAAAATAAATTCCTTTTCACAGAAGATTTTTATTAGCTTTGTGACATTCGCAATCAGTCTCTCAGCAGTATACGTCTCCATGGTAGCAACATAAATAATTGTTCTACTTGTATGAAGCCCTTAGAGTCTTGGACTACCTTTGAGTGACAATTTTTCAGTGGACATTAGTTGCATGCTTTTCTTTGAAAGGTCTCAAGTTAGCATGTTATTTCTGCAAGTGTAGATTGAGAATTCTAGGAAAGTGACTGCTGGTCATTGCCAAGTTGTTACTGCTGTCTACACAAGTCAATAGTGCTTTATTGAGTTAAAAGGGAACACCATTAAAATGAAGACATTCCTGGAAACAGACAGCAAATGAAAGATTAAGGAACCTGTGGTCTTACTTGTCAATGGGGCAGTAGACATAGTGACAACACTGAAAAGGCTGAGATACTAATGTCACTGGATTCTGCTGGTAATGTAACAGCCATGTCTTCTATGTGTTCCAGGTCTCTGACCCTAGCCTCAGCCCAATGGGATACCTTCAAGGGTGCTGAGAAGATGGCTGGCATCATTGCAAGGCTGATCTCTGTCATTTTTGAAAGGTGATGGCATTGGAGATGTTCCTTGTTGCTGGAAGTAGGTAAACCTCACATTCATCTTCAAAAAAAGCATCCTACAGGAGCCGCGTTCAGACACGCAAAGGACAAGGTGACTGGGAACATTCAGTACAAGTTTACCAGCAAATGCAAATTGTAGCTGACCACACCGATTGCCTTCTTGCAATGAGATAATTTGGTGTGTGGGCAAGGGGAAAAGTGCTTTGTGTTTACCTTCACTTCAGCATAGTTCTTGACATGCTTTCCCATTGCACCCTTATAGCTAAATTGCTGAGATATGGCCTATTTAAGTGGATGGATAGGTGCCTGGAAAATTGGGTGGCCCGTTGGGTTCGAGTTATAATCAATAGGACAAACTCCAGCTGGCGGTTGGTTTCTAGTCGTATCTCCTGGACACATGCTAATGACTGCTAAATGGGGTCAAGCCCATTTATCATTTTCATTAATGAACTGGATGATGACACAAAATGCCTAGTTAGCAAGTCTGCGGATAACCCTAAAATGAGGGTAGCATTCAATATACTGGAGGACAAGGCTATCTTCTCATGATAGAACCAAGTTTCTGGTTATATCCATTGCTGTCATGGGAGAAGGATCAGAACACGTAGAACGTGACATCAGGATAATATATCCCAGTCTGTCTGTCCAAGAAAATGTAAGGCAGCACCAAGTTAGATGTGTAGTGGGTTTTTCCCCCTGTATTTTCAGAAAAGGGCTAGAAGGCTTTCTTGACTCTGTAAAGACTTCAAATTAGGAATTTGTTTTCTCAGAAACTTTATAATGAAGTTGAGTTGTGATCCTCCTAAGTCTCAAAGAGAAATTCACACTTTCAAAGTCAATAGGAATGCTAGATATAAGACAGTTTGGAGTAGGTTAATCGAGGTAAGTAGGGAAGGGAAGAGAGGAAGCATGGTGTGAGCATGAAAACGTAAACAGGCTTATCCAATAGACGTTTACTCTGACTCCAGACCATACTATATATTTTAAATGTAAGGCAGGAAAGAGCAAATTTGCCTTGTTGTTGTCCACACCCTGATTCAGTTAAGAGAGATAGCCTACCCTCTTCAGGTTTATGTGATGGGGAGCTCCCTGAGGCTGCAGCAGACACATTTCCTTTTTTTTTTTTTAAGAGCATTTTCTGTCTTCTTGTCTTCCTACCTGCCACTGATTGTCAGGGTACCTTTTTATAGTATTGCTGTCAATATGTCACTAAAAGAGCAAATAATATTTTTGATAGAAACATAGAATATTTTAAGGCAAAATTTACCTTCTGTTTGGTGCTCCTGGAGAATAATTTGCTGGAATATCATTGAACAAAGACATTCTACCTCATTATAATTACTCGGAAAGCAACATGCTTGAGGGAGGCTCTGGGGAAAGCTGAAAGATGTACAGCACATGGATATGTTGGAAATCACAGGAAAAATGTAGTTCTGGCCACCAATTAATCCAGACTAATTGATTATGCTTTAGTTGACCTTGATTATCCATTAGAGAGTGTCAAATGGAAAGTCAATACGAATGACAATGTAAAAGTGCGTGTTACAGTAAATCAGGTACATTAGTGACATCTGTTGAGAGTTCAAAATGCTGCTCTAGAAAAGTGTCCAGGATTTTAATGCTTTCCTCTCTGAAAACCTTTTTAAATTGTGTGCTAACCTCATGATAACAGTGTCTCTGGCAGGGATACAAACCACAACTTAAAAGGCTATTAGAGTCAGTGAGTATTTTTCTCTAAATAATTCTTTTGAACCTATGGGTGTGCTTTTTGGAGAGAATACATACCTCATGGTGCACAATAGTATTTCCATGGTATGTGGAAGTTCTGGTCGATGACTCTTCACAGACTCATGCCCATTAGTATCAAATCAAATGTGAACTGACCTTTTCAACTTGGTTTTGTTGATCATCTGTGAATTCTTCTACCAAGTGGTCTAAGAATCAATATTCAAAAGCAGGAGAATTTTGGGGTGGAATAAACTCTATGCAGAAATGTAACTTACTACAGGAGTATTGTTTCTCCCAAGTTCACACCTCTGGCAAGAGGACGGAAGTTGTTGATGAAGATGTTAAACTAAAGTATATTAGGTGATACAAATAACAGGAAGAAGAAAGGCTATTTTCCAAACAGCTGACAATCAATCTACCAGTTCTTCTCACAATCTGGAATTCTTCTGTTCAGGTAGTTAGCCAAATTTGTAGTGTTTACTCCTGAAAGATGTATAGAATCAGTACAGAGGAAGACCAGAAAGTTAAACGTTGCCGATCTTACCTTTGGCCACAGGTTGTGATACTGAAAACAAACCATGTTACAAGGAAGATGTTCATAACATTACAACTAAGTTGTGCATCTCTTGAACGTTTATAAATGGAGTGTGCCTCTATCTCATATTTGAAAAAAGTTGGTATTATTTAAATGCATAATTATGTGCACATTAGAGGTTTTATACAGAAGTTAGCTCATGTTTTCACTTTCTTCGGGAATTTTGCCCAAAGCTGTATTTCATCCTGAGCAAACTGGGAGCTAAGGTGACTTTCTTATATACTCATAGTATATTAATACTGTAAAACCTAGATAAATATCTATTTCTGTAATAGAAGTGCCCAAAACTCTCATTTGTAAGAAGAGGTGATCAGGGTGGGGAGGATCATAAGTAATCAAAAAAAAAAAAAAAATGCTCCATGAGCTGAATATTTAGGTGAACTCTCTCTCAGAAAAGTAATTTTCCTTTCTTAAAAAAAAAAAAAAAATTAAAAAATATTTTATACCACATCTATTCATCTTTGAGAAAAATTTCAGCAGTGGCTTTAAATTCATAGTATCTTCCTTGCTTTGACTTGGAGTTCATTAGTCCACTACTGCTACTGTGTCTAAAAACACTTTCACAGCATAATCATTTTGAAGTAATATTTGTATTTACGATGACTTGTGTTAAAATAACTCAAAGATTTCGGACTTCTAATGGTCTAGTAAAGCATAACATTGAACTGTTGGTCAGTTGGGTTTTGTCTATGAAATGTGAAAACAATAAAGTAATGAGCAATTAGGTTATTTTTAAATTATCTCAAATATTTATTTAAAACAATTGACATATAGTTAATTTGCTGATGCTTGTGTTATAAGTAGATTTGACAGTTCAATATATTCCTTACATGGAAATGCCATTTCAATTATTTTAACAGTTAAATTCACAGTCAAGTAACAGGAGAATACTGTTTTTTCAAGAGATTTGTACAAGATGTCTAAGATCTCTGTACAAGGAGTAAAATAAAGGCTTGGAGGTTGGTTCCTCTTGCTTCAAATGTCTTTTCTAACGCTAGTCAATACATAGGTATCCTTCTGTCTGCATCCTGGAGACAAAGTCTGGTACAACTCGTCAGGAAAACTCCAGCAAGCTTTACACAGGAAACATGTATCTATCCAATTTGCTAGTGCAGCGAACCTACACATTGTTAGAGTCCATTTTTAAAGCATCATGGATAATTGAATGAGGTGGATTCCTAGTGCACAGTACACATCCAAATGAATGATTTACTCTGCCTTCTAGAGTTTTTCTATTTATCAGAAAGGAAAAAGACTAATCAGGAAGTACTTTAGCAATATGAACACACACCCCAACCCCACACCCCACAAACAAGCAAAACCACCAAAACAGACAAGTTATAGTGGTAAATCTAGCTATTCGTTCACCAAAATGTATAAAACAGATTAAGAAGAGGATTCATGTCCTGGAATTTAACTCTAATCTCTCTTACATTCTTTAGCTAAATAATAGATACTCTGCAATACCTTCATAAATCAACTAGGTAAATTACTCAACTGTTAGTTGTTTTATGATTGAATGGCTCTTTTTCTTTCAAAATAGAGATAACATTATTATTAATAATAATAATTATTATTTATTAATTGATTTTTACTATTATTTTTATTTTTTATTATTATTATTGGCTAGTAATATTAATAGACATGTGTGTTTGATGTGCAAAGAGGCTTAGATGATAAATATTTGTTTTGTAAGTGTTTATTATGGTATGTTTATGTTAACATAAATTGAACATAAGAATTGCGTTAAAATATTACCACCATAGCTGCCGTTACCATTGATGTTAAAGAAGCAATTAGACTTTTTTTAATAGCACAAAAATAAGATAATACTTATAGCAAGATTATTCTAGTCTACTTATTCTTGGAATATAAATATATCAGAAGTAATGTTGGCCTGGTAAAATAAGAGTGAATATTTGTCTCTTAGAAAAACTCACTTTTCCTCAGGACCCAAAACTGTAATCATGTTCTCAGTCAAAAAATATTCTTTCCTTTGTCATGCAATGTATGCATTACTTTAAATATAGTTTTAAAGTCAAGAAATAAAAATGTCCTCAGTGATGCTAGGTTTCTAAAAATGTGTAGCTTCTTTTTTAGAAAAACCAAAATCTACCTATAAAATGGTAAATACTGTCATAGATTGTGTTGTAATTGCTACTTCAAAGTGCATTAATGATATTACAGAACCAAGGAAGATATTTGTGACACAGGGTATTGTATTGAAACTGACTTTTGCTCTCCTTTATGTCTAAAAATTACCTTAGTTATCGAAATGTGACACATAGAATTTTTCTACCTGCTCTACTTTTGATCTTAGTAATGAACACTCATTTTTATTTATATGCGCATAGATACGCATGTGTGTGTATGTACATATATATGTGTACATGGATATCTTGTTGATATTTTCCACCTTGAATGTAGTCAACGCATAAGGCCTCAATACCTTCAGTTTCTGCGTTATTACTCCTTGTAGTACACAGCCTCTTAGCTTGAAAAAAATTACCACAGTTGCTGTTCGTATTCCTTTTTGTGTGACTGCATGTGATCGTGGTTTGGTTCAGAGACGTTTGTGTGCTGTCTTGAGATAAGGATAATCTGATAAGCCTTCCAGCTGTTCTGGTACAAATTATTTGTGCAAAATGCTTTCATTTTGCCCTCTGTAACAAGGAGATCCTCTTTCCACCTCAATCCACTTAACTTATTGTAGAGCAACCTAAAAAGTAACTTGATTGTATTCTGCAAGTACCTACACAGGAAGAATGCTTTTAAAGATAGAGGGCTCTTTACTAAACTCTTTTTTTTTTTTTTTTCCTGTTAATTTCCAGTACTGAAGTTAGACAAACTGAAATGGAAAATAAGGAGCAACATGTACTTGTTTTTCTTTTTTTTAAGCAATTAACAGCAAGGGCAATTCATGGTTGGAGTCATTTATCAAGTGAGGTCTTGCACTCTTCATATTGTGCAAACTTTACAAGACGGTTGGATAGCTTCCAAAGGCGTATTATAATTTTAACCACAAGGTTACAGGTTTGATGCAGACATGTCTGAGTGAGGTTCAATAGAAGGAGGTCAAACTACTGTTTCTCAGTTGCTGCTTCTAGCCTACAAATATTAATCTTTCTTTCAAATTGCTCTTGACAGATACTGTCATGAGCTTTTCCATACACTTAAGTCCTGAGGCAAAACCCACAGAAGACTTTCTGACATCAATGGGCTTTGGATCTAATCCATAGACAGCTGGTTTCTTTTGGAAAATATTGAGTGAAGTGTAAGTGAAAAGTTTTATACAAGTATTACTGCGGCAACCAAAGCGTATTTATAGAAGTGGCATTTTGAAGATGAGAGAATTAAAGGGACAAAATACATACTGGCGGAAATTAATAAAATTGTCTTTACCTTATCCTGTAATCTCTCAAATTCAGCATGCAGGGTAGTTTTTTCTTCTAATCATTAAAAATCATCTCTTTAATATGATGTAGAACAAATACATCGTTTTTTTCTTGACTACCAAACCCTCACTGGATTAATTGTACCGTGTTTGGCATGACTGGACGAATGTACTCTTCACTGGATAAAAAATTGACTGGATGGCCAGGCCCAGAGAGAGGTGGTGAATGGAGTTCAATCCAGCTGGCAGCCAGTCACCCCTGGTGTTCCCCAGGTCTCAGTATTGGGACCTGTCCTCTTTAACATCTTTATCAATGATTTGGATGAGGGGATCAAGTGCACCCTCAGTAAGTTAGCAGATGACACCAAGTTAGGTGAGTGTGTCGATCTGCTTGAAGGACAGGAGGCTCTACAGAGGGAACTGGATTGATGGGCTGAGGCCAGTGGTATGAGATTCAATAAGGTCAAGGCCGGGTCCTGCACTTGGGTCACAACTCCCTGCAACGCTACAGGCTTGGGGAAGAGTGGCTGGAAAGTTGCCCAGCAGAAAAGGACCTGGGGGTGTTGGTTGATAGCCAGATAAAGATGAGCCAGCAGTGTGCCCAGGTGGCCAAGAAGGCCAACAGCATGCTGGCTTGTATCAGCAATAGTGTGGCCAGCAGGACCAGGGAAGTGATTGTCCCCCTGTACTCAGCACTGGTGAGGCCACACCTTGAATACTGTGTCCAGTTTTGGGCCTCTTACTACAAGAAGGACATTGAGGTGCTGGAACATATTCAGGGAAGGCAACAAAGCTGGTGAGGAACAAGCCTTACGAGGAGCGTCTGAGGGAACTGGGGTTGTTTAGCCTGGAGAAAATGAGGCTCAGCATAGATGTCATAACTCTACAACTACCTGAAAGGAGGTTGTAGAAAGGTTGGGATTGGTCTCTTCTCCCATCTAACAAGTGAAAGGACAAGAGGAAATGGCCTCAAGTTGCACAAGGGAGATTTGGGTTGGATATCAGGAAAAATTTCTTTACAGAGAGGGTTGTGAAACACTGGAATAGGCTGCCCAGGGAGATGGTGGAGTCCCCATCCCTGGAAGTATTTAAAAGACATGTAGATGTAGTGCTTAGGGACATGGTTTAGGGACCCTGGCAGTGCAGGGTAAAAGGTTGGACTCGATGATCTTAAAGGTCTCTTCCAACGAAAATATTTCTGTGATTCTCTGTTGCCTTAAGAAGTAGTGCCGAATATTTTTAATACTAACTGGTGAAATCTGCCAATGAAGGTCAACATAATTTTATAACCAAGTTAGGACTTATTTTGTAGACTTGCAGATCTTTTGGGAAGGATGAATTTCATTTTGTTTAAGAAATATATAATTGAAAAACTAAGTAGCTGTCATGCAAACATCCAGCCTATTTTGTGTACAGTGGCACTGAGTGTCAAGAGAACTTTGAAGGAAGATACAAAGGTTCTGACTATAGTATTAAAGGATATAATTTTGTTCTCCAAAGCATAGAGCTGAAGCTTTGTGGCTCTGGTAAGAATAGTAGTGAATTTAAATAAACGTACTGAAAAGCATGTGATGGTAATTCATGTTTGGCATCACTAGCCTGAACTTAATTTGTACTGATCACTACAGACTGCATGAAAGCAAGCGGAAAGAAAAGACAAAGTTCCTGCAGGAGACCATGAACTTTTGAAGCCCTGAAGAATCATATGCATTGTTTCATATACATACTCGAAGCTAAATTGACTCCTTTCCCATCTTTTTAACTTTGTCAAAAGTTGAGTCAAAATTCTTGTGAGTTTTATGTTTTCTCTTCTACCTTCAAAAGATAATTTCTCCCTTCTTGCTCATCTCTTCAACAACTGTCACATTAAACTTCACTGTTTTTGCTACAGGTGCTAGTCTTGAAGCTCAGCCCGTCTTTGTCTTTCCTCATGTCTCTTTGTATTCACTGATCATTTTTTGGAGAAAGTAAGTTTGTCTCTTACACTTGTCTTTTGCATTTTCTTATGCCACATCTCTTGAGGATCCCACCATGTGTGTGATTCATCTGATCAGTGCACTTATCTGGAAGGTAGACACTTAGACGTGAGCCGGTACGTTATGTTTGTAGCAGACAGGCTGAAGTAGATACATCAGTGGCAGCATTCACATAATTCCAAAGAGGATGCAGAGCTTGTGCGATCTGATCCTGAACATTAGGTTTCTGTTGCCCTGAGCTTTCTGATCTGCAAAGTCCATATTACACAGGCCTGTGCCAAGTCGGGTGAAATCAGCCTTGTAACACTAATAGCTGTTCCCGTGTCTTATGATACTAAGAATGTTCCTACGCACCTTCATTCTCTGAAGAAAATAAGTTTTGCATAGCTGAAAGCACTCAAGTCAGTGAAAGCAGAGGGCCATTAAATAGGACCTATTTTTCTGTAATATTTATGAATTACGGTACCTTGATTGATTACATGCCTTACATATTCTGCTGAAAGAAACTCTAAGCTAATTCTCACAGACAAAATTCTTGCTGAGCTTTGTTAGTAGTCCTGAAAGAACGTGCACACCAGTCCTATTTGTAAACGCATTTCTTTTAGTCATGTTTTCAACAGGGACATAGATGGCTTCTTCAGACTTGGGGGGGAAGGAGTTCACCACTTCATCCAATGTTCTTGACGAGACTTTTGCTTGTACTGTCTTCTGCTGTATGTAACTTTAATTTTAGAAAACTAATCAAGAAAAATAATCCATCCTTGACTAACTCTTCCAACAGCAGCTATTTTTACTGCAAAAGCAGGAAGTAGTTTAAGATTCTCTCCCCATGAGACCTCTCTGCCCAGGTTTCTTTTAAAAACAACAAAAAAACATATAGGCAAATCACCCTAGTCCTACTGTGAAATAATGTTATCTTGCCCACTTGTTATCACTTGAAGTTTTCCACTGATTTCACAGCTGTATTCCTTGCATCTCCTCCCTGCATGATACCTTAAGGTCAAGTCTAATTTATTTATTTAGATTTTATGCACAGGGATAAGTTACAACTTTTTGATACAAAGCTTCTCATTTTCCAGGACACCCCACAGATATTAGCAATTACACTGGAATACAAAAGGTTTTCATCCAAGCAAATAATTTGTTTTCCTGTAAAGAACACAAGCTCTCACCTCTGAAAAGGGATTTTTTTTGTTGTTGTCGTCATTGTTTCTCTCATAACTGTGAATGACCTGTGAGACCCATCTGGTCTTTCCACAGATGAGAGAAAGAAAACCCTTCAAGGGTAGAAGATTATTTATTCTATGAGAAAACAATTTTAAATTAGAAAAGGAAAGTGTACGACTTTATAACACTGCGTGTGTCTGATTTGAATCTCTCGCAGCTTGTACTAATACAAACTCTTAAAATGTTATATTCCATAATATCTGTGTGGAAAGTATAAAACCCTTTCTCACCAGTAAGCAATTGCATATGGTCTGAAAATTAATCCCTCACTATCAGAATACATAAATAGAAAGCCAGATTTGTTAGTAGGCTCCAGCTGCTTTGTGCTTCTCAGACAGTGCAAAATAACCATAGACCTAGCTTAAATGTTCAACTAAAATGGGTTTACAGCTGCTTTCCATTACCAAAGCAGTGGAAAGTAACTGGAGGGGGCTTGTGAATCTGGCCCATTCTGCAACTTCACACCACAGCCAGTGTTGTACAACAAAACTAATAACCTAGCTAGGATGCTTCAGTACTTTCCAAATCCTAACTGCTCAGATACCTTTGTGAATGAGAAACTACACAAATGTGAAGTGGAAGAATAAAAAGAAGCTTCATAGTATTGTCTATTATATTTACAACTTTCCACATAGCCGCAGTGAGTGTCTTGGGGAAACTTACATGAATAATATAGTGCAGTTCAGATAATGGTCAAGTTCTAGCATGAATATTCACATCTATATTGGATTCTGGGAACTGGCAAGTTTCGTTCATGTTTTGTCATTGCTGACTTATCCTGATCTGTTTTATGTGTTTTGAAATTGACTCAGAATTTACAAAGTCAGTTACTAGCTTCCAGCTGACACATGAAAATTTCTTTAATGATTTTTTTTTTTTTTCATAGCATGCTATATATGTCTCTGGTACTTGTAATTCTGTTCTAAGACCAAAAAAGGTCTTATTTTGTGGTCCATTTTTCTGCAATCTCAATATTCAGTTACATATCAAAAATAAGGAAAGAAATCCCAGTTGTGTGTGTGAACCATCTACAAAGAATGGTAGAAAAAAATCTTGACAGATAGACCATTATTTTTCCCTAGCAGGCAGAAATTACCCTTGGATTCCTTTCTGAACCTTCCACAGTAACCACCGATGTAGAGATTATGTTGAGGTAGAGGATGTCACCTAAGGCATTGTAAATTTGTATAAGAGTCAGAGGTGTTTAAGCTAAAACCATTCCAAGCTGTGATGCTGATGTACCATCAGTCAGGAAACGCTCCAGGACAACTGCCCAACTAACAAGTTGCAGGAAGTCTAGTGTAGATAGTTCCTATCAAGGTCTTCAGTTCAGTACCTGGATCTGCATCTTCTACTCCCTATCCATATGTAGCCTAATCCTAGGTACAGATTAGGCTGCCTGTGTTCAAGGTCAGTTCTTCTATGATGCTGTGTAAACCTTGGACCAGACTTTTGTGAAAAACAGCTAAATTGAGAGTTGTGAGAAGCCTTGTCTGGGGCCTCCATGCATTGTCTTGGGAACTATGTTTATGGACCACCGGCAAGAGCCTGAGATATGTTGCAGTCATGCTTGTATCCAATTTTCCTGTTCTTGATATTCCCTTGCTGACTTGACTTCCCAGATTGGGAAGTCAAGTCCTTGGGCTTGCCCAGGACCTGCAGCAGCATGTGGCAATGGTGGGCTGTGGCTGGCCCTGGTTACCAGCTCTAGTCCAGCCTGGATTTCCTTGCTGGGCATTTCAGAATGGGGTCTGGTCAGTGAGTGAGGGCACCACGCTGTCCCACCACCTCCTCTGCCACCATCTCTGGTTTAGGCTTCATGACCACATCCCCTGCCACCACTGCTCACTGATGTCCACAAGGATGTGGAAGGAACATTATGAAAAATGTTATGTTGGTTGGACTACTCACTAGAAGTCAAAGAGGCAGAACTGAAGAAATATAATTGAGATATGGTGGTTGGAGCAGCTAACAACCATAGACCTGTAGCACCTCCTTATTGTGAGCATAAGATTACAGCATCATTATTCTGGTTTTGACAGCTTGTCTGATGTGGCATAGACTAATAGACTACACAACAACGACATGGTTTTGATTTTGCCAACTTGAAGATCTTCAGTATGTGGTACCCTAATACAGTCAACACAAACCGTTCTTTTGTATGTTTTTCCAGAACAGCCTATTATATTTAATGAATAACTGTTTGATGAACTTACGGATATTTCTGCATGTCTTGGTACAGCTTTTGATGAAAGAGGATTAAACTAAGATGCAATACCTTGTGTTCGCCTCAATTTGAGATATATGCAGTTTCCACAGTTCAGCTGATGCAGGGAACCTTGAAAATCTGTTGTGTCATAAGATATATCAAAGTCTCTAGGCAACAATGAATTCCAGAGCTACTGATAAAGGTACTTTGTGCCTAAACATCTGTATACATTCACAATCCTACTTAAATGACAATCTAAGAGTGCTATGAATATTTATAACACACCTGATTACTTGGAAGAGAGCTTAATTTAAGTGCACAAAAAATACATATATTAAATGTAGTCATGTAGTCTTCTTCATCAGTAGTTCTTTCCTATATATTTTATTGTAGATCCTGAGGAGAAAGAATTATAAATTTGCTCAGGGCAAGCTTGTACAATACATGTTTTTAACTCTGTTCTAGATAATAGTTTGTCACATATGTGTAGTAGGAGATTCATTATCTATTATCCTGGTGCAAATTTTTATTCTCAAAATTTAGATGACCACAATATATGATTTTCTTTTTTTTTTTTTTTTGGTCATTGGTTAGAGAGCCTGTAACTCAAGGAACTATTTTTCAGCATGGGGCAGCAAGATACCCAAATTGCTTAGACTATACTGCTTTTTTTTCATTTATTAATTTCTCTAAGTACATACTAAATTCTTTAGCATAGCATTAACTGTTAGACATTTTATGTAGGAATAATTGGGGTGATTTTAAGACTTACAGTATCCAGACCTGTGGTCTCTTTTGTTCTTGAATTTTGCAAAATTAAAAATTGTATTTTCAAAGAAGATCTAATTTATTAATAAATCAGTCGGTGAGTTCCAGTAGACATGCAATGGCTAATCCACAATAGTAAGGCTAGAACTAGAATAGCCCTCACAGGCTTTTTCTTTCTTTTTTTTTTTTTCTTTTTTTTCTGCACCCATAATGCTTGCTGATGCTTCCAATTAAGACAACTTCATCCTGCATGTATCTCTTGACCAACTCTTTGACCTCTGCTTCAAAAGCGGCATGCCTGGATGGAGAATTCATGCCTAAGTCATCATTTTAATCAGGCTAATGCATTGTAAAGAATTAATAACTTCACCCTTTCTCTGGTACTGTTCAACTTTTACTGATATTTGAGGTTACTGGAAAAAATATGAAATTCCCCTTTAGGGGAAAATGCTTATTTTTACTCACCTCCTTTGAGACAAGACTTGCATATTTTGTAACCCACTAGCTCTTTCAAGATGTGTTGGTTTTTTGCCCTGGGGGCTTGATTCTGGAATCATGTACATCCATTTTAAACAGAAGTACTTTCAGCAAAATGATGTGTTATTCCACCAGTAAATCAGGTTAACATAAAAATCTCAATAAGTCTGTATTTCACGCAGTGCTCAGGTTTCACATTTCTTTCATTAGCACTCCCCTTTCCTTTTCTAGAGAGACCTGCTTTTGATTTACAGTAGTAACCTTCTGTCCCGTGCTGGGTTAGCCTTTGAGCTATTACTTTTTCATTTTCAGCCTTGGGCCAGCTGTTTGTAACCTTTTTGTCTTGCATCAGTGGTATTCAGCCTCTTGTAGTTTACAGCAATCATGTAGCAATGACCTTATAAACTTTCTGTACTTTTCTCCTCCTTCAGCGTTCAGATTCTCATCTAGCATGGCAGCATGTTGTTCAGATACTTGCTTGGTTCTGTTTTCAACAAGCACAAGTTCTGCTTCAGCAGTCTCTGGCCTCTTTTACTTTGGTTTCTAAACCGACATTACTGAGGTAGCTCTCTCAAACCATTGGTTTGCAGTCTATGCTTATCCTACTTCTGTACTGAAATGTTACAACTTTCACGGGAAACTGTCACCAGTGTTCGAGGAGATTTTTACCCTCTCTTTGTTTTGAGTTTTCTGTGGTCTTTTTCAAATAGGGGAAAGTAAAAGATTTTAACATTAAAAAAAAAAATTAAAAGTAAATAAATCCAGACTTATAGTAAAGTCAGTCCAGAAGCAAGTAGCAACAAACTGGCCTTGTTTTCATCCACACTTCTTTTATACATATTCTCTTTCACAACTTTTGCTATCAGTATGTTAACTTCAGATCGTATCTGGTGCAGGTGTCTATTTTTCTAACTGATGAACAGTATATAAGGCTGGAAGGTGATAACAGGATGCAGGCACCCCCTTGACTTTACTTTACTTGGCTCTGTGATAAAGAACAACAATAAAAGAAAAAGTAAGGCAAGGAGTTCTTTTAGCATAGATGTAACATAAAACATTCATCTTCGAAATTAGTTCAAAGTTTTTAATTTTATAACTGTAAAATTATAAAACAAATTATATTAGATGCTTTATAAAGCATAAACAAATCCTTGGAGATTCCCTTTGTCTTATAAATTTACTTTGAAGTTATTTGTTGCTATTGAAATTAATGTGTTTTTCTTCTGTTTCTGTTGGACTTTTTGAAAGCGGATGTAATCTCAGATCTTAGAACTTTACCTTTATTCTAAAATTCTAGAACTATGGAGAAGATTTTAAATAAATTTATTGTGCAGTTGAGCTGCAGATTTTAACAGGAAGTTATCTCATTAAGGTATCTGCAGTGTATTAGTTATAAAGGTAACCTACAGCATTAGTAATCCATTCTTTCCATCTGAATTTAAATTTTCAGATTATTATTCTCAGTTGCTGATTTTATGAATAATTTTTAAAATCTTTAACTGAATGTTGTTCATCAGATGCAAAACAGCTTGATTACAATTTTAGGTAAATAGATTAAAATAGATATCTTCATTGCCCTCCCTGTTTACTAAGGTTTTTACTGCAATACACTTAAGGTTAGTAAGTTCTTCTTGTATGCCATTCTCATTAACATTTCCTGTTTTATTTTTCCTCAGCTGTAATTCTTTGGAAAAGACCCTTTTGCATACTTATTGCCTGGTTTATGGGGTTTTTCAGTTAAAAAAAAAAAAAAGAAAAAGGCTACATTAAATATATCTAGTCATATGCAAACGTTTGGATTCAAACAATTAAAGTGTTTAAGTATTTCCGGTATGGAGGACTAAATTAGCAACATCCATGGACCTGACTTTCAGCGTACAGTGAAATGTATACAGAAGAAATCAACAGCCTGTGGCAGAAGGTTTGCAGTAGTTCCTGATTAAGGAATGGCTTTTCAGACTAAGCCTCAAGGGTGGGGTCTAGGCCAACTCTCCATGAGACAACTCTCCTTGGGTTGGTAGATTCCATTGGTCCTCCCTGGCATGCAGTGCTATGCCAATCCACCCTGACATGACACACAGGAAGATCCACAAAGCCCTTGAACATCAGCTGAGGCTCTGTGTGGTGACGCAAGAAGCCTCAAGCATCTGGCAGCAAGAGATCTCTCAGGGGAGGCAGAGCGGGCAACTGCCTGCAAGCTCGTTCCTGTTGTGCCTGCAGTGTATGTTACGTTAGGGAGAGAAGGAGGAGGTGTAAAGGTGAGCAGGGAAGCAGCTCCAGGCACAGGTGAAAGCCAGCCACCTGAGCGCTGCCTGGTGGGAGAGCCTGCCATTTTGACGGCTTCTGCTTGTTTTTCGTTTACTCTTTTTTTCTTTTTCTTTTTTTTTTTTTTTTTTTTTTGAGGTCTAGGACAACTCATCACAGCCAACTCAATGTGACAAGCTGAACTGTCCTAGATCCATTTCTGCTCATGTATATGCAGTGGAATTTGGCAATGTTAAAAAAATGTAACAGTAAAACATCAAAAAACATTTTATTAAACTAATTGATAATTGTGAGCTGTGGCACACAAGTGTTCTCTGCGGCTTCTATTGCTGCAATCAGACACAATCTTTGAAATAAGCCTATCAGTTTTGCAGTATTTCTTCAGTTTGACAGAGGAATGTGGCCTGAAATGAGCTGCTCGTCATAGGTGTCTCTGCCCTTCTGCACCTTTTGGATGCCAGTGATGAAATGCCAAATGGCCAGGTGGCACATTCCCAATTTGGCTCAGAGGTGATGATGAGCATCTTCAGAATGGTAGTGCAATCCTCGGCACTCTGTTTTCTGTTGAACAGATTCCATATGGATGGTGGAAACAGGGGAGCTTGTCTACCGTGTCCTTTTTCACCTGCATGACTGATGTAGCAGTCCTTGAATCATCTGAGAAGAGGATGAAGCTCTTCAGGCAGATATTCTTCTAGAGTAGCAACATATTTCCCCAAGTTGGGGACAGGGCCAAATGCTAAGACCACAACCATTTTGACCTTAAGGGTGAACCCCATGTTCATGTTGAATTCCTGAACGGCACATTTCAATGCCAAAGGCTTCCTTATATTCTGAACCAGGTGGAAGAAGCAGCCTTTTAGAGCTGCTTCTGGGAAGCATTCCTTTATGGCATTCATGATGATTCATTTCATAGTCTCAGTGAGTGAACTGCAACCTGATGTTAGGCACCAGTGTTTTAATAAAATCGAACAACTGCTTGTACATGATGCGCTGATGCCTGACAGAAGGGCGTACAGCACCGCATACACGGATCACACAGATCTGGGCAAAGAGTCTGGGGGCTATTGTAAATGTGCCGTCCACATACCAGGTGTTGGGTGTTTGCAAGATTTGCAGCCAAATTGTTCTGCCAAGTAGAATCCTTCTGCATTCCTCTCCAATATCACCAAGCAAGAATGACTCATGCACACCTGGTGATGGTGAATAGGTTTTATATTACTCAGGTAATACAAAGGCATCTAGGCTCGCTGGGTCCGAAGGTGCTGTGTTTAATTGACTTTGATTTATAATTTTTTCAAAAACTTCTGTTCTCAGAATTACAGCATGAACCACTGAGGTCAAGTTGGACATGCACAAATGAATATCTTCAGTTCTACCCTCCACCATTTCTTCAGCTCAGATCTTTCCCCTTCAACATTTGCTGCCAAAGGAAAGTGGGAATATTGATTGATCATCTTGATCACTTCTCCGTTCCCGGTGTGAATTCCATCCTTGCATCATCCAGTCTGTTCACAGGAACATCAACTTCACTGAGTCTATTGAATACATAAAGACATCCATCACAAGCAAACTTCTTCCTTCCTCTCTGGCTTCAAACTGTCACAGCCATCTCACAAGTAGAAGCCAAGCAATATGATTTTTGCAAGAAAACTGCATATATAAGGGAGTTAAAGAGTGAGAAATAATGAGTCACACAATTTGTAACACGTGCTAGCCAATTAATCATATGCCTTCAACCGTGCATGGCCATCAGAGGTGTCCACCTTGCTCTGCAACTGTTCCTTAATAAGTAATATTTAAATTAATGATGAGATAAAGGCAACTAAATAAAACGTGAAATGCAAAACTTAAAACTTTGGCCACCATAAGCATCACCAGCTAACACGCAGGCAGGATGCAAGGTGGGTGGGGGAGAACTACATGAGATTTTTGCTTGGGAAGCTGGGCATCGGGCAGCCGCCCCACTGCCCCCTGCTGTCTGCCAAGCCCCTGCGTCCACACTGGTGCTGGTATAGCTGTGCGTGTTGTGCAGATGGGGGAGAAGAGCCACGGCAACAAGGACTGCTGGCTCCCCATGTTCCCAGCTGCCCAGGGCTGAGAATGGTGCTGGGGTTGTGAGAGGCCATGCTCATAGGTCCATTGGTTTAAAAAAAAAACACCACCCCTAAAAAAAAAAAAAAAAAAAAAAGAGAGAGAAAAAATAAATAAGGCGTGGCAAGAAAGAAGCTCTCAGGCAGCCCGCCTTCTGCCTCCCATGAGAAACCTGAGTAGAGTTGGCCATGTAGAGTTTCCCAGTGGAGGGCTGGCCCATTCCATTAAAAGTGGGGGTAGCAAACCAAAGACCCTGTGAAATTTCCATGGAAATAAAAGAAATATGCTATAAATATGAATCAGATGTGTATATATATAATCAACCCAATTAAAAATCTTTGCAAACTCATTAAATGGCTATTACTAGGCCAATTACAATGACTCACTTTTGATACCTGTAACATTCTTGGGAATGAACTAATGTTTTCCATGTACTTATGCAGCCTATGCTCCTTTTGTATCTTAAGGTTATTATTGTTAGTGTCCCTCAAAATAAGTGGAGGAGGGTTATGGCAAATCATCAGCAGCCTGAGTCCTCCAGGATTATGACGTTGAAGATGAAAATTACTTCCGACTCATTCTAGGGTCTGCTGGGAGCTGTTTTATGTTTTGCCAGAACTGTATACTTGGCTTTTTCTTTGTTGGTGTGCAATTCCACAAAACCACAAAGTTTGCCCTACATGCTATGTTTTACATATGTTGGATGTATGTTCTTTAATATCCCTAAAACTAGTTTTTCCCAGCTCCCAAAGTGATTTTTCTTTAATAACCAATGAAGAAACTATATAGCTGACGGTTTCTGGTTTCATCATGTGCTGATACTTCCAGGGTCTTTACAATTGCCTAACACTGCACTCCTCTGTTCTGCATTTTTATTCTAGGGTCATAGTTCACTCTGCACAGGAAGGCTACTTATTATTATTATCTGTTAATTACAGATAAGTACGAAAATTACTCTAACAATAGGCTTTATACAACAAAATTGCTCAAAGCCAAGATAAAACTAGAACTAATTAGGTAATATTCACTTGGTCATTAAACAACTGACATCACAGCTAAACAAATAAAAAAAAAAAAGCCACAGGCAAGTCAAGTCAAATGAAGCCTGACAAGTCCTAAGTCTGAGACCTTGCAGAGTGAATGCAGGCCCTGAATCTTACTTGAGTGACCCGACATAGGCTGGACACAGGAACAACCACAAAACCACAGATTAAACGCAAAGAGTAAATTTATTTTTGTTACCTCATGACCTGGGGGATCCCGGAAGCAGCACCTGGGCAGAGGTGCACAGATGAGAAAGCAGGCGCTGCAGAGCTCAGTCCACACTAGAGGATTGTTGAACCTGCTGTTTGTGCTTGTTTTTTTCAGGTATTCACACAGGTGTAGCTTACTGCTGAGCTTTGATCTTTCCCTCAGCAGGGCAGGAATCTAAAGCATGTTTGATAGGTTGCCTCTAAGCCTATCACAGGGCTATCTTATCAGAACACAGATGTTCTACTTGTCAAACACACAAGGATAGACAACAATTTGAATGATACCTGTGTTTTTCTACACACCAGGTGCAAGTCACTTGAGCGTGTTTGCAATCCTCCTTGCCATTGTTCCATTATTTTCCCACAGTATTGCTACAGTGATACTGCTATATTTACTGGACTTGCAGGCTATAACGAAGTGTGAAAAGAAATGGGTGTGCTGTTGATAATAAGAAAATTCAGAGGTGGAATTTACATACAGTCTTGTCTAGTACTCTTTAAATGCAAGTAATAAAATGAAATACCTCATTCAAATTGATAAGGATTTACATATACCTAACTACTCAATATAGTCTCTTCATCTTGGAATAGGGATGCTTTTCTGTCCGAAGAAAACACATAGGATGCCAAAAAATCTAACATAACATGATTTGATAGATATGTATTTGATTCCTATTTGTGGCATATGGTGCTATCTCACACTTAAAAGTATCAAACATGCGGCATTAATGATAGGGAGTGGAACATCTATGGAAACCCTCTTGTAACCAGAATATATGTGATATACAATGAAGTAAGTGAGATCCTTTTGTATTTCTTTTGAGATACTAGTAGCAATTGAAAATCTATATAGATTAGAAATGAATTACTGTAAGAAGTGTCATCGTGCTAAAGAAAGTTCTGTGATTGCATAACAAACAGGTGCAATACTTAAAACCTACAGTAGGAGAAATAGTCAGTGTTAGTAAAATCTAAATCAATGTTCTTGGATTATTGTAACAGTGAAAGTCCTATATCCCATAGAAGTTTGATAAAGCCTGTGTGAAAGGTTTTAAAGTTTGTTACGGAGATTGTAAAGTTTATAGTTTCCTTTGCAAATAGTAAGCCATCTGAACAAAACCGTAAGGGCAGATTTACTAATAAGATAGGATATCTGGATCTTACAACTTTCAGGTCCATGTTGTCACTGCTGTTGTAACCCACACTTGGGGCTGAAGCTAAGGAGGTGATACGTAGTTATAGAGGAGCTGCCTGCCAAGTGAACACAGCTGATGTCATTCCTCCTGGAGGAAAGAGCAGCAGCAGCAAGAAAAAAATTGCTGAAAGATGGTGTGTTTTATTAGCAAGTTAATTACAATTTTATCAGCTAGCTCTTTTGGAGTAGATTAAGCCACACCCTGCACAAGACCATAGTTTTCCTGTTAGTTGTGCCTGGTATGATATGTGTTCACCACAGCCTGAGGAGAGAAGAGCTTCACGGTGGTGCCGCGTACTGTATCTGCCTCAGAGGCGCACCCAGGCCCTTAGTATTCACTTGAAAGAATGGATAGAGAAGGCAAGGGAACTAGCAAGTGCTTTGTTAGTGATTTTGGGAACATGAAGATCTTTCTCCTCATGGAGCATTATAGTGCCAAGGAATGTTAATTAACTATGAAAGAGTTTTAGCTAAGGGTGTGATCTTCTATTTTAGTTTAGAGAGAAGAAACAGCCCATTTCTGTAAAAGTTATAATAGTTGAGCCTCCTCTAAATTTGGGTCTATGAGCAAAGTACCTACTGGGTTTTTTTTAAGAAGATGGTTTGCATACAGATTTTTAGTTAGTAAGATAGTGAAGTAACTTCTGAAACACCTGCATTACCTACACATGCTCTCTTCCAACCAGATGATTCTATGATTCCATGTGGTGCTGAGGGACATGGTTTAGGGACCCTGGCAGTGCAGGGTGAATGGTTGGACTCGATGATCTTAAAGATCTCTTCCAACCAGATCATTCTATGATTCTATGTTTTCTTTTTTTCTGATACATACCCTTGGATGTACAATCAGACATATGCAAGTTTTGTATTTACTGGTTTTAATTTGTAGGACACCCAAAGGACAGTTGGTTTAACAGTGGTTTTTTTCATCCCAATAAGAGTAGATTTTAACTAGGAACAATGATTGCTAAATTCACTCCCTGCATATGCAACTACAATAGGAATCAAATATTTACCAATTATCCCCTACACTAGCATCCAGTTTCTTAGGTAATCTGGATTTCTAAATCATACAAAAATCTAATAGGACTCATGACACCTTAGGAGGATTGTGTAAGTCCCTGTTAACAGGGAGAATCTAGTTAAATCAGAGATTTTCTATAACTTATCTTTGTCATTTGAAACAATAAAAAGATGGTTGCAAAACAACATTTGGGGAATGAAGAAATTTTCTACCTTAAGAGTAGAGCTTTGTTATGTTGCTCTCGGTGGGAGAAATTTAAATGCAGATCCCATTGCAGACTTTATCTTTAGGAAGGCTGGATCAAAGGGAAATTAATTTGTTACATAAGAATCACCAGAAATTACTTGATCAAAGGATCAGTGCTCACACCTCATATAGTCAAGTTTTGAATATCTCTAAAGGTAGTAGTTCCCCAAGCTCTCTGAATACCTATTCTAGCATTTGACATCCTTCATTATGAAAAGCATTTACCAAATAGCCAATTGGACTTATCCTGGTTGTAACCTGGATACAGGAACAGGATGTAGAAGTCTAAAAATAAGCTTTCAGTAAACAACTTTTTTTTTTTTTTTCTTTTTTAGCAGTGGGGACAGATTTGATTTAAAAATTAATTTTCTAAAGTAGGGCAATAGAGACAATAAGCTATCTATGGAGATATCCCAATTAAGAAGATTGGATTGTATTAATTTGATAACCCGTTAGCACTGTTATGTGGTTTTAGTCTTCAGGACAACTTTCTTCTTCCTGTAGGAAAATGATTTGCTTTCATTCCTTCAGGGGATCTTTGGTTATATTTATCATACTTGGTATCAAGTTTCTCATGATATTCTTGAATCTAATTTAACATATATTTTAGTTTATGCAAATTCTAAATTGGCTATCTTTTCCTCCTCAGAATTTTCTTAGGAGATATTATCTCTACCCAAGAAAAAAATCAAGTTGACTGGAATAACACACATTGTTGTTGTTGTTGTGTGGCTGTCTGCATACTGTAAGCCAGGACATCCTGGCTTTTCTGGTTTTCCTTAGGTCTAAGAAACAATGAAACTGCTCCTGAAAACGCTTACCTCATGTCTGCTTTGCTGAGTGAGTCTTGGAGCAACTATAGCTGAGAATTCAATAAACCTTTCAGGCTGGAGAAATTACTTTTCCCATCATATGAGTATTTTACATATGAAAGTTGCTAGAGGCATATCCTGAAGCAGTTGCTCAAATGGAGCTGCTGTGTGTCAGTCCTATACTAGCGTGTCTTCTCTCCTCTCTTCCCACACATTTTCTAACGTACAAATAGGGCAGGAATGTGACACTGACCAAAAAAAAAACCAACAACCTGAACTATTTGTTGAAAATTATTAAAAGGATGCGTAAAGTTATGTAGCCCCCAGCTGTCTCATATACAAATGAGTGACATAACATTAATTTGATATTATTGAAGTTTATTCTATTTTAATTTGTTCCCCCATCTTCACCAGTCTGGAAATACTAGTTTCACACTGGAATCTCTTACAATAGTGTCAAATTCACAGGAAGCTCCTCACTTTTTCAGCCTGCTATAAACTCTTCTTATAGATTGAAAATGATCTCCAGGGCACACGTTAGAATAGCACTGCTCAAAGTTAGATGTTTTTTTTGACTGTGTGTCATTCACTTGTGTCCAGTTTTTCTGGGGGTTATCCTTCTATTCCCTTTTGTTTCTCTTTAAATGCATTACAGATTATTTACTGCATTAGGACCTAGCAACCAAACAAAACAAAGTTTTCCATTTTTTAGTAGATTACCCTCAAAACTGACTCTGTATGGAGAAGTCTGCTTTCTTCCTGGCTGCTTTTTTCTGTCCAGTACATTCACTAATTTCAGCCATAAGCAGAAGTTAAATAATCGTACATTCCTCTTCTGCCATTTTTCTACTTTGTTGTTATTACTTTTCTCAGGAAAAGGAAAAAACCAAACTACCATGTTTTTAAATAGAATTCAAAAACAAAAATGAAGTAGCAAAATGCGTGAATTTTTAATCTACATAAATATTTGACTATTGCAAATAATATGAAAATGCTTGGACTCAGCCATTTGTTGCATAACATAGGAGAAGTTATGTATGCTGAGGGTGATGGATCACCTATCTAGATTGAAGATAATGATGTGGAAAAGAAATGTTTTGAGCAAAAAGGAAAACAGAGCGAATTTATCTTACAGAGATAATTTTGGTTTTGTTGTTGTTGGAAAGCTGAATCTAGTTGTCCTCAACACAAAGGTATCCTTTTTTGTCTTGCAATATTCCATATAGGTTTTTTGACTGCCTTTGGGGATTTTATGTTTTCTCCTTCCCAATGTTACTTGGTCCAATTTTGGTTTTGGTTTTGTGTGGGTTTTTTTTCCCTTCAGAAAAAGTCTCAGTGGGAAGTATTCCTCTTAGCAGCTTCAACTTCCTGGAACAATAGCGACAGCCAGATGTTTGAGAGCCTTCGAGTCAAACTTAGTTGGTATCACTAAGATGAAGTGTCTTCACTGGTTTTCTTTGGCGTATTTCAAAACTGTTAAGATTCAGCTTTCTTTGAGTCCAACAGAGAGCAGATCTAGCTAGCATGCAGTAGGAATACTACACACTTACAACAGGCTTAGTATTTCTAGCTACTCGGTTGAAGTGAGGACATAGGGCTTCATAATGTCACTAAGTCAATGACTATGATTGCTGCTTGTTTGTCACAATGCTGAGAAGTCAAAGTTAAGCAAGAGAGGAAATAGCCTTAAGTTGCACCAGAGGAGATCTAGGTTAGATATCAGGAACTTCTTAACAGAGAGGGTTGTGAAGCAGGGAGGTGGTGGAGTCCCCATTGCTGGAAGTGTTTAAAAGACGTGTAGATGTGATTCAGAGGGACATGGGTTTAGGGACCCTGGCAATGCAGGGTGAACGGTTCGACTCAATGATCTTAAAGGTCTCTTCCAACCAGATGATTCTATAGTGATTCTGTGATGATGATGATGATTGCTCACTAGGGCTGGTTGTGCCAATGTGGAGCTTTGTTGGAGGTATGGAGTGTCAGTGTGGTTGTGACCTCAGTGGCTGAGATCCTTTCATGAATCACAGACTGGTTGATGTTGTCAGGGACCTCTGGAGGGCATCTTACCCAACCTGCCCTGTTCAAGCTGGGCCACCTAGAGTTGGTTGCCCAGGACCATGTCCAAATTGCTTTTGAATATCCCCAATGATGGAGAGTCCACATCCCTGGGCAAGCTGTGTCAGTGCTTAGTCACTCTCCCAGTGAAAAAGTGTTTCCTGATGTTCAGATGAAACCTCCTGTGTTTCAGTTTGCAACCAATGCCTTTGGTGTAGCCTTCACAGTGCCAAGTAGAGGGGAAGGATCATGTCGCTTCACCTGCTGGCAATACTCCTCCTAATGCAGCCCAGGATGTCACTGGCCTTCTTTGCAGCCAGGACACAAGGGCACATTGTTAGCTCATGTTCAATCTGGTGTCCACAAGGACTCCAGGACTTTTTCTGCCAAGATGCTTTCCAGCTGGGTGGTCCCCAGCATATATTAGTGCACACTTTGGTGCTGTGAGGGATCAACTGCTCTATATAAAACACAATATTCATAGGTATTTGAATTAAAGGAAACAAAATGGGCATCAAATTTGACAAGCTTTTAGATTGCATATCATACTATCACCTCCATATGATAGTACGTGTGCTGCAAAGGGAAAGAAATTTTCTGAAGGAAAGCTCTTGACTAGCAACATCAGAACCCATTGAAAAGTAGAGTGAATATGCACCTACAGAGTCTGAGAAGCCTCCACACCAGCGTTATTTAGAAATATTTTAATTTTAAAAAATTTTAGCATAGTGTGAAAATAATATTTTTTTAAAGACGAAAGATATATGGGCCTTGAAAAGGCTTATTTCTTGTGAATTTCTTATAGAGAAGGAGAGATGTGATACTTGTGTTCTATTTGAATGTAGCTCATTCTCAATATTCAGAAAGCATTCCACAGGCATCAAAAATGAAGAGGTGAATTGATGTTTATCTATTTGAAAGAACCCTAATGTTTATCAACTTTATTTGCTTCCAAATTTGAAGCGTCAAGGTGTTTTCAGAACACATTTCAAGCAAAAATCTAAGCTACAAATCACTGGAGGCTGGAAGAATACTCAAGGGAGGGACGACCATGTACTTAGTGTAATGTGCGGCATTTCCCCTGATCATCATCAGTCAACAACTCTGGAGATACGACAGCAGGTGACATGAATGTCCCAATAAAGCAACACTTTTGAAACTCAAAAAAACCCAACCCCCAAACAAAACCAAAAACAACACCCCCACCCCACCCCCCCACCGCCAAGATGAATTGGTAAGTAGCATCAAACAATCACTTCTAAGGACAGTATTTTCTCATTCACACTCTTACTTATTTTTCTATCAGTTTCCAAAGCAACTAAAGTAAGTTAAAAAACAAAAACAAAACACTGAAAGAATATTAGGAAACAAAAAACATGGCTTGGTAAGTATACTGGGGAAAAAAAGGCATCAAAAATAGGTAATAATATGATAATGCTCTAACAGATTCAGAAATGGCTATCCTGGATTATCCCTCCTGAAAAGCATTCTGCTTCCTCCAAATGGTGGGGAATTTTCTGTTTATTTTTCTCTTGTGTGTTTTTATGTATCAGAAACAATGTAAAGGGCTTAGTACCCCAAGGTAAATGAGTGTATTTCTGCAGATAGGTAGTTTGCTCTCTTGGTAAAATCAGTTTGCAGTTTGTCTATTTGAAACTTTTCAATATAAGTTATTTCCTGTGAATTCTTGGTTAGGTGTGCTGGCTAGTGTTACTGTGTTTATTAAGATTTACTAGACTTTGCTATGATTTACAGGGGAGAAGGTCCTCTGGAATAGGAACACTGGAACTGTTAGTGTTAGTTAGTCCCTGTGCAGAATCAAGGCTCAAGTTAACTGGAAAAAATACACCCCAAACAAACAACAACAAAAAAACCCCTACAATCCTGGTAGATGTAAATAAAGCCTTTCTGATATTGCTGGAATACTTACTTGGAAACTTAACCTTTGAGCCAGGGCTAGGGTAAAACTCCTCTTGCTGAGAAGTAACAGATGTTTAATCATGTTTTATAGACCTTATGTTCAGGACTGCACACTGTCCAAATCTATCATGGAAGGACTGATAGTAGTAGTTATTTCACTGCACATAGATTCTGGGAGGTATTGACTTCTGTGGACTTCTGTTTGTCTTCCTTTTTTTATTTTGCTGTATGACTGGTACAGTTAGTATTGCTAAAAGGAGAACCTGCTAGCCCATGAACAGGTCACTTAACACCGAGGTTTCCTTTTGCGTGCTTACCACAACTTCAGGTTCCCATCTACGAAGAGTTATCAGTGCAATGATAGCAGTTTAGCTCTCAACACCAGCCAAATGCTGTTACCAATCACAACTGGTCTATGACAGGAAAGAGAATTTGTGACCATACAAGTTTCTAGCTAGTGTGAAAGCAAAGAAAATGCAAAATATTTTCACGTGGGTCACATACATATGCCTGTTTTGTTCCAACAGAGTGCAAAATATCTGGAGAACCATAACTGATGAGTTCTCAGCATCCTGAGTTTTCCCTTTTAAAAGAAAAACAAAGTTGAAAACATTGATCTCACCATTGACTTCATTACGTGCAGTATTGGCAGTTCAGTGTATCGGTAGCCCTCATCTGAACTGTTTTAGGGGAGAGAAAAAGAGGCCAGCACAGTCAGAAATGGACTTAAACAGATAAACTGAGCACAACTGTGTTGTACCGACAACTTTAAGTGACTGCTTACAGCTTGGTTGCTTAATAAGTGTGGAATAGAAAGAGGCCACGATGATGTGCTGCCACTGTTAAAATGACAGTGAATAAACTGGTTTCTCAGATGAATACCATTCTCAATTTCTACCTTATTCAGTGTCTGAATAAGAGTTCATGGCATTTGTGTTATAAGTGACCAAGCGCACAGTTGAAAGGAGCATGCTTTTTTTAAAATGTACAGTACAGACTTCTTTTTAGTATTGTACAGCCTAAACAGACAGAACTGCTAAAATAGACCTGGGGCGCAGAGAACTGAGGTGCTTACTCAAGGTCAAACTAAAAGTCTTCAGAGAATAAGGAATTTAGCTTAAATCTTTCATCCTTTCCCTTTACCATAAACACATTCAGCAATTGGCTTATCTCTAAAAGCTGGGTAAATTAAAGAGGCATTGTCAAGTTTGCTAGACTCCCATTTGAATTATTTTTCTCTTATATCTATCTATAACCTCAGTGTAATCCTTTATTAAAAATGCTTCATTTTCCCCCAGACTGTTATATGAATTATTAACAGCATAGAAAGTCTCGTGAGACTACTAACAATAACAAAGCCAAAAATGTGGGTTATGAAAGAAAATACTCCAGACCTCAAACAGATTTCTCTTTCAAGCTTCTCAGGAGGCATTAGAAACAATGGAAAGAATATTATAGAAGTCTTACTTTCAGAGGTGTTGAACTGCCACATCTGTTGAATTTCAGTGGGAATTACAGATGCTGTATGTCTCAGTACATCAAGCCAATAATTTTAAATATAGTTCAATCGTTGTAATCTTTAAGAGCAAAACAATAAGACTAATTATATTCTCCTTTCACTAACCTTTCCACTAACCAAAGAATGTCATATCACTTAGGGTGCAGTGTTCAGAGGTGACATTACTTATGGCCAAAGTATCAGTTTAAAGGGAAGAAGACCGCTAAAACCTCTAAATACTCAAGCATTGAGGGATTAGATTTGGAGAGTTTTGAAAGACAGGATTTTTTTTTTTGTCACTTCTCTCTCCGCTTTCCTAGTAGAGTTAGAGGTTTGTGTGCATGCTTTACAAGTCTGTCATGGGAGAATACATTCCTATGATGCCACATCAGTTTTCCTTCTTCCGCTTCACCCCCATCCTTGTGCTATTTTTATAAATATCAGCAAACTATTAAATAGCTGGATCATCAACTGATGTGTGCAACAAGCTGCTATACATAGCTCTACTTGTACAAATGTATTCTCTTTTACCTCAGATCTGAAACTAATCAGTGAATTTGTCCTCTTAAGGCGCTTCATCACACCATCACTACCATAATCTTTATGTTCTTGCTACCTGTAGCTTTTTCAGAGCAACAGAAATGGATAGTTTTCTTGTGTCTAGAAGAATTACCAAGTTTTCTTCTTTCAACAGACTATTTTTTCATTTAATGAAAAGAACAGATAGCTCAAGTCCATGAAAGAAGAGTGACTTAGAGCATGAATCAGGAGGCCTGAGGAATCCAGTCGTAAAGGGGACCAAAGAGAAAGGCTGCTCCTTTGTACACGATTATGAAAAAATAAATTCTGCATAAATAGTTTCCTATGTTGCTCACCTATCCTTTCTCTACTGTTCAAGCTTAATTATTCTTCTTAAATGTCTGAAAAAAGGTTGTGAAACATTATTGTGAGTAGAACGGAATGTTTTCTGCTCTTGAGTTAAGAATTGTCATCAGCAAAAGGCTCTTGAAACCTGCAGAATCAGGGTTAAGACCTTAGAAACCCAGTCAGTAGGAGAGTTAAAAATTAGATAGTAGCTTGAAACAGGTACTCTTCTTTAAGCAAGCACTCTAGTCTACAAGTGCCTCTCCAGCTACAGAGAAGGTTCAGCCATTATCTCCAATTAATGTTCACTTCTGGGATGAACCTTTTGATTGTTCATTTATTGTCAGAAAATACAGTTTGAATTCTGTTTGTTTGTTTTGTTATTCATTAAACATGTCTACAAAAATCATAGAGCTTGACACTGAGAACGGGATATGGTTTTGGAGTGAAAAAGCTGAGGATTTCCATTCCGTACATCTTTGAGTAACAAATCCTTACTAGAAAAACTCTTTTGAAAAGTATCATAAGGGAAAGTTGCCATGGAGACAAAAAAAAAAAAATTGCTCATTTTTATTCATGAATTATTGTAAGGGGAGTATAGGCCTAATTAAAGCTGTTTCAGCCCTGTTTATCCACAACTATCTCTATAAAAACATCTTACCTCCAGTGAAGTCCATTCCTCAAAAGCATACTGGTTTTTCTATGCAATCCAGAGAAGTATTCTATAGTTTTCCACAACAGCAGTGAATAGTAAATATTCAAAATTAATGAGCCTATCCTTGCTCTATATTGTGGGGGAAAAAATAAATCACTGCTCCTGTAATAGTGTTGCTGGAAACACTATTGAGAATATATACCTAACAGGTGATACTAAAATAGTTCATATAAATGAAAAGGAGACAAAAGTACACTTCCTTTTTGTGTAAGTGTACACGTATTATATATCAGCCTAGGATTAAAGTGACTTGTATTTCAAATTACTGAATAACTAATGCTCCTGTCTTCTGGATTTATCTAGAGCCTCCTTAAAGCTCTACCTTTTCTACCTGTGGAAACAGATGTTAGTTCCAGCTTTTCACTTTATCTAGTCCATTTCTAACACCTTTTCTCATTGCCCTCTCCAATCCAGCATTGAAGCACAAGCATCTCAACTCATTTTACAGAGAAAATAATAGCCCTGTGGTTTAAGTGCTGCATTGCACCATCAGACATTTCATTAAAGGTATGCATTGTCCTGCTGCTAACTGAAGTTTGCATTGAAGTTTTTTCCATTCAGCTTCATATTTTATTGTCACATGAGCAGTAGTATTGTGTATATAACCCTATTCTGCCACTTGGACTTGTATTCAGCTATGTTCTATTCCTCAAATAATCTTGCAGCTCAGCTCTAGCTGAGCTGGGGTAACAGTATAGAATATAGTTTCCCCA
The DNA here is from genome assembly GCA_009769605.1 of Bucorvus abyssinicus. Lineage (NCBI taxonomy): Eukaryota > Metazoa > Chordata > Aves > Bucerotiformes > Bucorvidae > Bucorvus > Bucorvus abyssinicus. The sequence goes on from CM020030.1 coordinate 8,359,531, forward strand.
GACTCTTCTCTCCCTTTATTTTGTCAAAGTGAGTTTCCATTTCTCATTTATGGATTAGCGGCCTCTGAATATGTTGTAGTTCACAGTGGTTACAAGTTCGGTTTAAGACATGAAATTACATTGGATGGCATTCAATTATTGTTGCTATCTAGATAACACAGCAGTTTTCCCTGCAATGTTACTTGACACTTGCTCAACTTGTTTTATACCGTCTTTTCTCTCATAGACATTCAGAATTAGGCATAAATTAATCCACTATTTAATTAAAACTCAAATTTCTCTGAGGTTTCTTTCAGATTGTATACCTCATTGAGAAAGGAGTACTAAGTGGAACAGCCAAGCCAAGTTTTTTCTGGCTGTTGAGAGCTTTTGAGTAAGGCAGACAAAGATGGACATGGCAGCAAGGCATTCAGCACCTGCCAAAATACGTTCTAAAATACATCAAGTTTGGTTTCCAGAACTGGACATCATGTTAGCAAATTCTGACTTTTATTTTTTCAAGTTCTTTATTTAAAAAAAAAAAAAAACATCTGTCAGCCTCCTCCTGGAGAAATATAGACAAAAAAGAAATAACTAGTATTCCTTGTATTATTGTCTGTTTAGAGTTCAAGTTTAAAAAGGTGGGGGGGACGACACACATCTAAGCTTCTGGATTAATATAAATTGTATTGTGATGTCTCTCTTTTCTCCTTTGACAACTGTGTTCAGCTTCAGTTTCTAATGTCTCTCCCTGGGGCTTAGACTGTATGTCATATTCTGATGAGCTGACTTTCAGATTGACATAAGACATTGGTGTCTTAAGAGATCTTATATCCCTTGTACAAGTTCCTCTGTCTGTAGAATGCACTCACTTTTATAAGCTTATTTTCAACATAGTCACATAGTTGAGTCTAAACTGTCATGTTGATTTTCAAAGAAATGGACTCCTGAGTGCCTTGTAAGTTGGTGTTAATCAAGCCATTGATTGTAGCTAGAGTCCAGCATCTGTGTACAGTTTCTGTTTTCCAAAGTACTGAGCAGACTCTTGAAAACTGAGTAAGCTATTTGAAAAAGATACGATAGCAATATTAGATCTTGAATTATTTCTATGTGTATGTCATGAGTTAAGCAAGTACTCATTTCGTCTAATCTAAATGATAATATTTTCCTGTTAAATTCCTTAAAAGCAAGGAAAAGAACAGGCTACTGGGACTTCTGCTTCTTTGCTATAAATAGCTTCTCCATTCAGACAAAACAAAGAATCTGGAACTGAGAGTTAGCTGAAATCACAATAGTTTTTAAGCATACATTCTAAGACTGCATATTCTTTGTAACATAAAATGCATATATTATAATGTTTCAATTTTTTACATTTACATAAGCCTATTTTAGTACAGCTTTCTCTTTCTGCATAAATTACGTTGAATTGCTATGATATTTGGCCAAAAATACAATGTGCATTTTGACTTTTACTCAGGAATTATTATTATTATTGCTATTGAGAAGTTAACTAATCCACATGCGAATAACAGAGAAGAGGAAAGAAAACCAACGCTTTTCATGAATTTGCATGGATTTTGAAGAACCACTAACATGTTCTATTATAGGTAGGGTGCTCACACATTTCTCTTTGCTCTCCTATTGTTTTGCAGGCTATATAAGCTAAGATATATGCTACTGCTTTTATCTAGAGTTTAGCACCTAAAAATACCAAATACCAACAAGTAATTCTTAATTTTAACCTGAGTAGGTACATCCAAAATATTTCTGTATGAAGAGAAAAGAAACTGGACACAGTTACTAACTTTAGAAAAACGCAGCGCCAATCAGTGTTTAGTCAAGATGTAAAATGACAGGGGGGTTTTCTTTCTTGAACAGCTTCTGTGTTTTCAGGGAGACTGTTTGAAAAGTAAACAATTGCTTCATCTGAGACTTAGTAACAATGCCTGCCTTCCTCCTGTCTCATCTGCTAACTGGAAAACTGTGGTAATCTGACTTCAGCGAACTTCATACCAAATCCACAGCAAGGAAAAATAGAGGAAATCAATTTGCAAGATTTTTTTTTTAATTGCTATTGATGAAGCATCATTAACTGAGCCTTAAGATGAGATCCCTATTTGTGGTCTAGGGTTAATTTGAAATCATGCAACTGCGTAAGTTTCAAAGAAAAAACTGTAACTTTTTGTGTCTGTCAGATGTAGCTGTAATTGATGCAGAGCTCCCTGTCTGTGAATTGCTTCTCAAGGGGTAAAAGGAAGTGCACCCTGAGAGTTTTTAAACTTCAGGTAAACACCAGAAAACGTGTATCTTGATGCCTCCAGAAATAAACCACCAGAACAAACACAACCTTCCTGTTAACCAGACAAAGACTATTTTAACTATCCAAATACTCGTTAATTAAGTCTAGGAAAAAATATGTATGTATATTAACCAGCGTATATCTCACCAAGTGTGAACTGACATAACTTGGAGTCAGCTATGCTACACTGTTGAAATCCAGTGTTAGAGTTTTATTTTGCCCTGCATCATATGAAATATCTATTGAAAGAACAGATTTTTCAGAAAATAATTACAGTAATTCAATGCCACATAGAAGGTCACAGTTCCCCTTTACTAAATTCTCTCCAATTCTTTTCCCCATTGCTCAAATACTCTTAACTATTGCCTCCAGGGCTTGTCTAGTACCTCAAGAAAACAGTCTTTTCACATTGATATTGGATTTCCTCCATTTTCAATAAGTTTATCTACTTGAGGTATAAATATCCACAGGGCAATGGTCCATAGGACAGATGTGTTCTTTCTTGCCATGAGTTTTGGACTAATTTCACTGTTGCCTCGGGCATTTTATTGGAAGATGGTTAATATTTATGTCAGGTATCTAAATTCTAAAATGAGCAGGTTATTTTCACAACTTTGGCATGAGCCATACATATCTTGACTTCACCCATGGGCAAGCTAGTTAGCCTAATGGTTAGATGTGGTACATTTACTGAGTATTGGCATTTTGATGATAGCTGCATAACTTGCCCAGGGCAGCTGTGGCACTGGAACACTAGGACAGAATTGTGGGTCTCAATAACTTTAAGGCCTTCTGCCCATGCATCAAATTATGTCATGGTGTATTGTGACAGTTGGATGATTAGCATAGAGGCACTAATGCCAAAGAAATAGTTGAACCCTCACTTAATTCAAATATTTCACTAATATTAATAGACAATAGCAAAAAATTATGCTATAATAATGAAAAAAAACCCCCATCACTCAAGCAACCACAATAATACCAAAAGTACATGCACTCACATGTGGCATGTCAATTATCTACAGCCCATGCCACAGCTACACCTGAAAAGCCATGCTCACAGTTGCCTGAGGCACCTACCTGAAAAGTAACAGAACAGAGCTCAGATTGCTGATAAGGATAGCACCATGATAACCACAGTCCAAATCAGGGTATAGTGTGTAGCTTGTCTTATCCTAAGGTCCAGCAATGCAGACAAGACTCCAGAGCTTCCTCCCAGGAGACAGTACTTCTTTCTGCACAGCAGTTGAGTTTACTTACAGTTGTTCCTCTGTGTTCTTCTGAGGATCTTTCTGCTGAACAGCAAGTTCTTTTTTTTTGTGCTGGCTTTCTCTCACCAATACCCTGGTTTGAGCAAAACATTGTTTTCAATTATTTGATCCAATCATTATCCCTTCCATTTACTGTTGTTGGTTATTTCCTGCTGTTACTTTTGGGCACTAGTCTCCAGGGACCATCATTTACCTCTTCATCTTACTTTGGGGTAAGTAGTATCATTAATCTCCAGATAATTCCCTTCTTTCCACTCATCATGCTCAGATCAGTCTCGATTCCCGTTTCTCACAGCCAGTAGCTATAAAGTTTACTACATACACGTGTCTGGCAAGGTCATGGCAGCCACAAAAGGTCATGCATACTCATCCTGACACGACCTGCTTATCAAAGGAAAGACTTAAAGTCCTTTTTAAATTTCCCTTATTCACTTTACTATCTTTCATATACTGCTTGAAGTTCTGTGCCTTATCTTCATTCTACTTCGTCAGTTTTGCACACACTTTTCTTTCATTTTCAAGACCAACGTGAATTGACTGAGTAAATGGAGTGATATCTTCATTCCTGCTTGCTGATGACTGGGTAGCTCTTTCTGCCATTATAGATTTTTCCTGCACAGGAAAGAGCACTGGACCTAGTGTTACCTTTAAAGATTCCTCTTGCTAATGTGAGGGCTTTGGTTTGTTTGGGTTTTCTTTTTTTTTTTTCTTTCATTAGTTTGTTTTTTCCCAGAAGCTTTCAAGACTTCATTGGGCTTATGGAATCAGGCTGTCTTCTGACCATAGCTGAGAGTTCTGGTTGTGTTCCTCAGTTTGCTATAGATGATGCTTAAAATATCAGACGTGCAATATGAAATGTCAGCATTTCTTTGAAGTCATACTTTACCCTTATTATTATTTCATTCAACTCACAGCAGTGTTGGAAGACTTCATGCTTCTCTGAACAATACCTTTCAAATTCAATATTTAGCAGAGGGGATTCATGAGAAGTAAGAGCACAGCTGCATTCGCTATCTGAATTCATATACCCTTCTGTTTCTGAAAGGCTTCTTTTTTCCCATTTCTAAATTCAGATTCATGGCAGGGCAACATGAAGAAGCTTTTTTTTAAAATAACTTCCGAATTTATATTACCTCAGTCTTCCAAAAATTAAAACTATCTTTAAATGCCCATATTTTCTCTACAACCACTTCCCTGGGTAAAAAAAACCAAACAAAAAAAAAACAAACAACAACAACAAAAAAAAGGGACAAAAGATCAGTTTCCTAGGGGCCCTAGGCAGGGGAGGAAGCAAAAGTTTTAATTATCTTTCAATTGTTACACTTGAAAATATTGTATAGACTTCAAAAGAGGTAAAGAATTACATTTTCAAAAGTGCTTTTAAAGATCTGGGATTTTAACTTTATTTTCAAAAGTAACAAAAGCTTCTAACACTATCTTCCTGAAAACCACTGAGGCTTAACTGAATCTGTTTATCAAGTCTGAGACACAGAATATCCAAGACACATAGGTGGCCAATTCTTGTTGCTTTCAGTGCAATCGAGGCATTTAAACACTCCTTGGTGCTTCAGGCAATGCTGGAACCAAAATAAACATGGATTTCTTTTTTTAAGTACTCCAAATGTATGTAACATGGAATAACAGACTTGTTTCATATTACATCTGTCATGCTTCCATCACAGCATCCTAAAAGACTACAAATTTTACCATGTTCTTTAGACACAGGGAGAGGTTCTCATACTCCATATGGTGATCTGAAAGGAGCTTTTCGTTAACTAACATTTTAAAATAATGACTTTCTTCATTAGATGCAAAGTTTGGAAGCACTAATTAGTAGTATATACTTTACAGAATTTTCTTCGTTTTTTACATATAGCAAAAAGAAGTGTGGTGTTTAAAATTGACTCAAGATGCATGTCTAGTAGGGGCGAAGAGCCTTCAAAATCTTCCCTTTCTTTACTCTTCAGTCACCTTCTGCAGATCCTCTTCCAAACTGCAGCTTGTTTTGTAAAATAAAACTAGTAAAAGGAGAAAAACTAAACCAGCATAAAGACATTCACGGCTTTAACAAAGTCAGGTTTCTTGTACGGTGGACGTCTACTTGAATGGCCCGAAGCCATTAACAACAAAGAACGAGTCCCTGATTTTCTAACTTCTTTCCTAAAAGAGAAAAAATCAGCTTGCTTTAACTGTAGCATCTGTCAAAAAAATTCAGAACTTGTGTTTGCAGTATACTTACAGAATAGCTGGGAATACCATTAAATAGAAATCGGAATATATGTGGGAAATGCAAAAGCAATTTTTAAAATCTTACTCTGATAGCACCTCCTTCTGGTAGGAGCGCACAAACAGTACTATGATTTCTTTTTATGCTAACAAGAAATGGTTTTCAGGCTGTGTCAGATGAGAGAGCATAATGTCAAAAGTAATCCTTTACTCGGTGGATTTTTAGTACCTTGCTATCCTTGTAAGGTGAGTGTTCTTAAAAAAAAAAAAAAAATCACACTTTCAAAAACATGTCTATTAATTAAAGAACAGTAGTACAACAGCAGGATACATATTCTGTGAATGAAAATCAAACATATAGTATGAAAAGATGGATCAATACATTTATAGATCAGACCTGCATAAAAAGGACCAGGATCTATGAGCCTCTTCTCACTTGGAGGGAAAAACAATTTTAAAATTCAGTAACATTTTACCAAGAATTTTCAATGGAGAGAATTTAACAAGAGCAGCAAAGAATATAAATAAGAAAATATATGTTTTCAGTTGAATCTGAAATGAGGGGATTATTGAATAATGTGAGGAACTGAAGCCTCTATGTCTTGGCCATATGTTCTACATAAATTCAACTGTGGACCAAAATACTACTTTTTTTTTTTTTTTTTAACCTCCTCTCCTCCTGGCATAAAAAACCAGTAAAATCTTTCATATTTTTAAATTTGAGGTTATCTTTTAAGGTCTCACTTCTAGATTTATTTTTTAAGTAAATATCTGAAACTTTTTATTTGGACAATATTTGAATCAAACATGAAAATAAATCAAATATGACTCAATTTTTTGTTTACATTGAATCAGTGTTTTCAAAAATGTTTTCTTTTAATGACATTAATATAACTCTGGCCATGCTGAATGTGGGTTGTGTGATGAAGTGTAGGGGAATAATTAGAAAGAAATAAAGCTGGGGAAGAAAATGTCCTTATAATAAATGAACGATTGGTGAAAATGCGCAGGAAGAAGACAGAAGTCCGGAATAAAAGAAAGAATGGAATCCGTTGAGAGTTTGGAACCTGATCTGGAAATGATGAAAAGGAGCTAGGGCAGCTGCTCTCAGACTGAATGATGTGATTTTGGTCACAGAATTTTAGAGAAGCAGGAAAAAAAGAAGCATTTGGTTCAAAGCATTTGAATTTTGTAGTGCAACCTCCTGTTGCAGCAGAGGTTGCCTGCTGAATCATAGGTAGTAGCGCTGTAGTGATGGGTGGGATGCAATACGGCGATGCTCCAATTGCAAAACCAAGTAGAAAAAAATATATATATAGCAGGTAAGACCACAGTTAATGTTCCGAGACACTTTTCTCAGGCAGGGTGATGCAGACAACCAGACTGAAATGTTTCCCCCCAGACTGCTATTTCATTCCTATTTACAGCAGACAGTCGTACTGTGAATGAAAGGCGAACCTTTATGCTCTTGTGGATTGGATGTATTTCAGGCAGTAACTGTTTCTAAAATGGTTGTGTTAGTGTTTGAAGTTTTCATTTTCTTATGACCACCACTGCATTTCCTTTTCTTAGTGCCATCTCATTCTGCTTTATGCTTTTTTTTCAGTAGATATTCACCTGTTTACTTTATAATGCTAATTGTAATTTTAGATTGGATTTTTTTCTTACAAAACAAACAAGCAAACGAATAAGGTTGCTTTTTTTCCCAACACTTTTATGTAAATCAGTTTTTCTCTCAGCCTAATTGAAACGTGTTGCACTTCATTTTTTTATTAAAGGCCTTCAAAACCCACCAACACTTTTCTCTTAGAAAACTTTGAAACCAGTTAAAAAATTCTGGTTCCAGGTATTTTATGTAGACAAATATAAGAATTTTTTTAGGTGAGACATTGTTTTCAGCACGATGAAAATATTTCCAAAACTCCCTTTTCAAATTCTCTCTCCATAGCATGTTTCTTTTGAAAAACGGTTACTTTCTCGCTCATTGTTAAGACATCTACTTTACCTCGAAGGGACACAGTCCATTCATTTTTGCAAAAATAGCAGAGCATACTGCTGATAGCCACTCATCAACACAGAAAAGGTGAGCAAATATGGAACACGGGTCTTTTAATAAAAGAAAAATGTGTAACTAACTCACCTTTAATTTTGACAAGTCTTTTAAACACTTTGCCATGAGATAACCAGAAAGCCACTGTGTGGTACAGAAGATTTTCACAGTCGCTCCTCATCTCATAACAATGTATTGTAAAGATTCTACTATTTAAATGTCTTTATAAAATTAACCACATCGATGACATCCCGTAGAACTTTGTGCACTTCAGACTACTATTTCCTTGCTGTAACTCTTTGCCTATGCGTGATGAAGTGAATGACTTTCACGTGTGGTGCCAGCTCTGTAACCTTACCCTGGAATCCTTTTTTATTTCGGCAATGTTTGTTTTGGCAGTGTTTTCTATGCATCTTCCAGCAGTATTTGCTGGCAAAGAAATGCTTCTTAGTTTGTTGCCGTATTTGTTTCTGTGTATTTCAGCCATACCTAGCATGAGAGTATTTTGTCTTTTGCTCTTAAGCAAGAAACCTCAAAAAAGGCTTCTAAACATTTATCTCTAAGTTTAGTAAGTACTGGGTTGAGTATCACATGACTTTAAGCTTCGCAGATTACATCTGATTAGAATGTCATTGTTTTTAACTTATGACTGACAAAAAGAGTAGGAGAAATGTCACCTTTGCCATTTTCTTGTTCTTTGCTTGCGCTCACATTATTAGCACTATTTTCAGTTTAAGCAACTTGTCCGTTCTGTGATGGTTAGTTTAGTTGAAGCTAGATAATATAATCTGTAAATCCACTTATCAAGGACACATAAATTGCAATAAGTCACCATATGCTGAAGGTGAACGAATGGCTAAGGGCACCACCGTACCCGCTCTTCCCCCAGGACCTCTTGGTGACTGTGTAGTTGGCAAGGGCCTTTCTAGCATACAGAGTGAAGGTGCCAATGTCAAGCTGTGTATTAAATATTTGTAAATATTAATTTTTATATTTTTAAATGTAAAAATAAATATAATTTAAAGTTCTAAACTTTTCTTCCCACACCCCAACAGATCACTGTGAATATCCTGTGGTGTGCACACCGCATTCTAGAGATCATCGTCCCATATTATAAGGTTTGATGTACTCCAGGTTAATTAATATTTTTCCCAGTTCCAGTGCCAAACTGGGAAGTATATTGGAACCCGTGGTGACAAAAAGGGTGAAGCATTTTCAGTGTCATCAAGACCAAATTTTCAAAAGGCACAGATCAAGTACCAGGATAGCAGACTTAAAAATAACAACAAAAAGCTTACCACTATTTTTTTCTTTTGTCTCTGTTTTTGAGCTTTAGGACTGACTTTGAGTCACATATTTCCAAGCTTTCTTCTGTAACTATGGTGATTAGAAACACAGTATATATAAAAAATAATTTAAAAAAAAACTAAAAGGAAGGGGAAGTGGTCATAAAAGACCTGTCTTGATGACCTGAGGCTTTTAAGAAAATCTACACACACCATGAGATTCATGATTAAATCTTGATAGTTGACAACTCTGTTTTGTTTCTTTACACGTGAGGGCAGAGGAGTCTTGTCCTCGTACGGAATCTGAAAAGATCCCTAGTGTATCATGTCTAACATAGTTATTTATAGTCTGAACTTGCTACGACTTTTGGTTCTAGAAGACCCTGGGCCTGTGCCTGCCGAATCCTACTAGTGGTTTCACTTTGAAAGACTAGACATCAGTATGGCACTTCATCCAAAACATCCAGCTGCCTTCTGCACTTACAGCTTGTAGACAGCCCTCAGGCAACATGCATGTTTTTTCTGGGAGTGCCTCACGGCATATTAACCTTCCTTGTGGCACAGAGGTGTGTTGGACTGCACAGGGCACCACATATTTTTTACAGCACTCTTCAGGTGCACCTGAGGTTGCATTTACAGGTACCAGTCTCTTAAGGATAGTGGGTCTGGTTTTAAAAGCAGCTTCACATGACTGCATAAGCTCTAGCTGAGCATGGAAAGTTGCATACAGAAGGTTTGTGCAGAATTTAGGATCTAAAATTAATTCAAAGCTGATTGTAAAAGCACTGTCAAATTAAGGATACCAAATAAAAAGTTCACTGGCAAAGAACTGCAAAAATCGTTCAGTGTGCAGTGATATGTAGTTATTTTAGTACTTTGCTGTGAGAGCAAAGTATAAAAGTATTGAAACTTCTAATAGTATTGAAAGAAATGTTCTTAACTGTGAATATCTTTATAAGATTGTACATGTAGTCATAAGATTTGGATTTGAATGGTTTAAAATCATTGTTCTATATCTGCATAATTTTTTGATAGAAAAGAAAAAAAAGGTTGGGCAGTTATCAAGTTTATCAAGTTCCTGATGTAATGGTTTTGGAAAAGCAATAGTTTGCGGGCAGACCAGTGTGATCTATGGGTGTGAGCTATGGAAAATCAAGGATGAAACTTACCTGAGTAAGACCAGCACAGGGCCACCTAGATGATTAAGAGACTAGAGTATCCTTCACATAAGGAGAAGCAGAGAGATGAGGCTCTTTAGTCTGGAAAAAGCTCAGGGGGATCTTATCAATGTGTATAAATATGTGATGGGAGGCAAATCACATGAGGCAAACAGACTCTTCTCCTTGGTGACAGGACAAGAGGCAATGGACACAAGTTAAAATGCATTAAATTCTATCCAAACACAGGAAAACCCTCTCTTACTGTGAGACTGGTCAAACAGTGGAAGAAGTTGCCTAGAGAGGTTGTGGAGTCTCCATCCATGGAGATATTCAAAATCGAACTGAGCGCTGTCTTGGACAACCTAATCTAGTTGACCCTGCTTGAGCAAAGGGTTGGACTAGATGATTTCAAGAGCTCCCTTCCAACCTAACCTATTCTGTCATTCTGTAAGTTATTCCTCCCCGCCCTCCGTGAAATTTTAGAAGTCTGCCAGATATTAAAATGTGTGACAAAAGTCCCTAACCTCCTCCCCTACTCCCAGAGAAAAAAACAAAAAACAACAACAAAAAAAAGAGACCAAAAAACTCCCTAGGAGTAAAAAAATGAAGAAATGCAGTATTTGCATGTTGTTGTTTCTCTCACACCGTATCAAAGTTCATGACCTGCAGTACAGTTTATAGCAATGACTGGTAATACACCAATATTTCTGTGCTTTAAACAGGTTAGCTTACCACACTTTAGCCCTTTTATTACACCAAATGAAGGAGAACAAATTCTGAAGAATCTTCATCAGCACATGCTGATCTAGGGGACAGAAATAATTTCTTTTAATTGTTTTAATCTGAGGTCTGGAAGACTGACACATGCTGATTTCTTTAGGGGAAGGATATATCAGGAAACAGACTGATAAACATGGGTACAGAAATGTAAAAGTGTCTCCATTTTACCTTTTGAAATACTTTGCAAACCTTTATATTGGCATGAATAATACATTACAGTGATTAATTTCTCCTAGGTCTATTCATATTAGAAGAAACATTGTGGTGAGAGCAGATGCTCTACTCATGATGGCACATTGAGAAACTGTCCATCAGATGGCATGGTAACAAACAGCTTTCACAAACAATTCAAAACATACCTACAAAACAAAATCCATCCTATAGCTCACCTGCTCAACAGAAAATTCAGGGAAAAGCTTTAAATATTTCTTTTTATCTCCTAGGAAGATGCTGATGAACTGGGGAATGTCTGGAACAGATTGTTTTATGAAGGAAGAAGATAGAAATGTTGGTTGTTTCAGCCCTCCCAGAAGTGAAACTATCCCAGCTTGCAGAACAATTCCATCTCAATTACTTAGCAGGCTTTGAAAATGTTTTAAACTATGTCTGTCTGTAGCTACTGGTATGGAAATTATTGAGGACCAGGCTATGTTATCACGGATCTTCTCACCAATCCACAAGATCCCTTAATCTTGCTTGTCAATTCCCATTTTCAAGGGAACTAACGAAATGTAGCGTAAGTTCTCTCATCTGTATTACTCAGTGTGTTCACTAATTTTGTCAGAAGGTAGTGGATTTTGCTTTGCTGCTGAGTGGTAATAATGGGAGAAAAATGCATTGGGGTAGGGGAAATACCGGTGACAAATGGAGAGTAAAATCAGTAAAAATTGAGAGTGGGTGGGAAGCGAGAAGCACTCATACTAAAATAGAAAGAATGGAAGGAAAAGGATAAAAATTTCTCCACACCAAGCATACAGACATGGAAACTGAGGAAAACAGAAGGGGCAACATACTGATAGATGAAAGGACTGAAAAATAAATGTCAAGACAGGAGAAAAATTCATACAAAAGGAAAAAACTTCCAGAATTGTAATCTTACCAGAAGATAGATATTTTAACACTGAAAAAGAGCATCAAACACAAGGAACCAAAGGAGTACGTGCTGTAATGACAGTGGGTCTGAGAGATACATATACCTCTCACGACCTGAAACAACGCTCTGACTTCCATTGCTTGAAGTCTGCCTCACTGTGTTTGGAATAAAAATAGTCTGGAGGTAAGCTAGAAAAATAGACATAAACTCCAAGATCTATCTAGTTATGTCAACAAAAGAAGATGACATTATGGCTTGAATAACAACTCTACCTTTCATGTACAGTAAGTAACATACTCAGCGGTTGAAATACAATGCAGAACAATTGCAACATCTGAACACTGTCACATTGCTAAAACACAGCCAGAAAGCTTCCTAGCAGCTCCTGAACTGTCTTCTGGAAATTAATACTTCTTGAGATTGGGAGCTAAAGAGAAATGGGAAAGGCTAAGAGTTTTATATTAGAACAAAGAGAAACTTTCTCACACTCTAAATAAAAGAGCTTTTTTGGCATGAGATTTTACTTTAGATCAAAAAACGCATTCATGGGGAACTTTAAAGTCAGTGCATCAGAATTTGCCACATGGATGAACTCATGAGAATCATTTGCAAATATATATCAGATAATATTTAATGCATGCCTTCAGAACTCCCTTGTCATGCCAGTAACTTTATCTCCTCACTTTCCCCTCTAGTTTTTTTTTGCTGCTAGTGCAAGCTTCAGGGATTTATTATGTTCCAAGTTTCAGCTGTAGACATATACCAAAAAAAGTAAGCAGGCAGCATTTTCCAACTCAGCTCTGCTAGCAGCTTTATGAAAACTTAGCGAAGCTTTCCGCCTCAACTGAAAGCACTGAACACAATCATGTCAACCAGATATTTAGAAGGGAAAGCACATTTAAAATCATACTGGTTCTTGCTGAGGTGGAGTTAATTTGCCCCATGGCAGCCCCCATAGTGCTGTGTTTTGTACTGGTAGCTAGAAAGGTGTTGAAAACACACCAGTGTTTTGGCTACTGCTGAGCAGGGCTCGCACAGCATCAAGGCTGTCAATCCAACATTTCCTCCCTCACCGGTAGGGTAAGGGTGGGCAAGGTCTTGGGACGGTACCTAGCCAGGACAGCTGACCCCAACTGACAGAAGGGTTATTTCATACCATATGGCATTTGCTCAGCAGTGAAAGCTAAAAGAAAGGAGATTGTGGGAGCATTCATTATTATGGCGTTTCTTTTCCGGAGCCCTACTTCCTGTGAAAAGGCTGGACATCACCTGCTGGTGGGAAAGAATAAATCTATTGTTTTCCTTTGCTTCTGCATGTAGCCTTTGCTTTTCCTAGATTAAACTATCTTTATCAATCTGCCTTTATCTTGACCCATGAGGGTTTTTACTTTATTTTCTCTCCCCTGCTCCTCCTCTTGGCACCCAACACAAGGCATGAGGAATTCAAGATAAGGATAGGAATTGGGGCAAAACATGGACTGAACACAGCTAGAGAGAGAAGAGCAGAATGATTGTGGGGTATTTATGGTGGTGTAACTGTGGTGAGGGGAAGGGGGTAGATTGTGTGTATATTGTCCATCTTTGTTCAGTGTTCTGATGATGTTATTTTGATTTTGTGTGGAGAACTGTTTTTGTTGATGTGAGCAAAGTTTGTGAAGTTTGTGCGATGAGTGTGGATTTTAATGATATATCTTAAAGATATGATTCACAGAGGTTAGGCATGGAATGTATTTGGTTTGTGTTGCAAGCTTTTGGTATCAGGGGGGCTACAGGGATGGCTTCTGTGAGAAGCTGCTAGAAGCTCTCCCCATGTCCAATAGACCAATGCCAGCTGACTCCAGGATGGACTCACCACTGCCTCTGTGATAACACATTTAAGAAGGAGGAAAAAAACCCTGCACAAGAGAAACCATAGCCAGAGGGAGGAGTGAGAATATGTGAGAGAAACAACTCTGCACCAAAGTCGGTAAAAAAGGAGGGGGAGGAGGTGCTCCAAGTGCCAAAGTAAAGATTGCCCACAACCCATGGTGAAGACCATGGTGAGACAAATTGTACCCTTGCACCCCATGAAATTTAACAGTGGAGCAGATGTCCACCTGCCTGCAGCCCCCGGAGGACTTCATGCCAGCACAGGTGGATGCCTGAAGGAGACGGTGACCCTTTGGAAAGCCCACACTGGAGCAGGCTCCTGGCACGACCTGTGGACCCATGGAGAGAGGGGAGCCCACACTGGATAAGATTTTATGGCAGAACTTGTGACCCCTTGGGGACCCATCCTGGAACAGTCTGCTCCTGAAGGACTGCAGCCCATGGAAGGGACCCATTCTGCAGCAGTCTGTGAAGAACTGCAGCCAGTGAGAAGGATTCACATTGGAGGGGTTCATGGGGGACTGTCTGCTGTGGGAGGGACCCCACGCTGGAGCAGAGGAAGTCTGTGAGGAGTCTTCCCCCTGAGGAGGAAGGAGCAGCATAAGCAATGTTTGATGAACTGACCACAGCTCCCATTCCCTGTCCCCCTGTGCTGCTTGAAGGGAGGAGGTGGAGAAAATCAGGATTAAAGTTCAGTCTGAGAAGAAGGGGAGGGGGGGGGAAAGGTGTTTTTTTAGATTCGGTTTTATTTCTTATTAACACACTCTGACTTGACAAAAAATTAAACTAATTTTTCCCCAAGTCAAGTCTGTTTTACCTCTGGTAGTAATTGGTGACTGATCTCTCCCTGGCTTTATCTTGACCCATGAGCCCTTCATTATATTTTCTCTCCCCTGTCCAGCTGAGCAGGGGAGTGATAGAACAGCTTTAGGAGGCACCTGGAAGCCAGCCTGGATCAACCCACCACAAAAGTGAACTGTAGTTTGGGCAGGCCTGGAATTTAACTGGAACAAATCAGAATTGGACTCTGAGTCAAAATGGTATTTTTATTTGAACTCAAATTAAAAAGTAACAATATTTGTATCCTACCTACTTAACCAGAAATGAATAGCGGGGTAAACAAGATGTACTTGTTAAAATAATGGTTCAGCATTCTTATTTTCAGTACGGATATATATACATACATATATGTGTGTGTGTGCATATATGCATACACACATTAAAAAAAAAAACCCCAACAACAACAGGGAAATTCAATATTCAGCAATAATAAAGTCTACTGTAAGAAAATATAAAGAAGCTGCACGATAACTTCATGTAGCAAATACGAGAAAACAGTAAATTTAGCAATTAAGCATAAGAAAATGAAGTAGAGGAAATACAAATTAAAAATTAAAGGAGATCAGTAGGTTCTATGAATAAAAAGCATTGCTTATTTCCTTTAATTAAGAAGCACTCTTCTTCCTATAAGCCCAGGTTTTCAGACAAAACCTCATTGGAAGAAGACACACAGTTTCTGAAGATACTTGCACAAGAAAAACATCATTGAAAAAAAAAAAAAGAGAGAGAGAGAAAGAAACAGAATCGGTGTATTTTAGATTAGAAAACAACCTTTGATCATTCTACCAAGAGGATCATTAAATTATCATTGACCTGACTGATGACTGCTACCTCATGGCTTCCCCAAATCATGTTTCTTGCCCAATGAAATAATAGTTAGAAGCTATCAAGAAATTCCAGGAAGCCTAATGAAGTGACAGAAAGATATAACTAATGGAAAATGAATGGCTAAGGGCCATCCCTATGGAGCAAGGACTGGAAACAATGTTGATTTGACATATTATATATTTGGTTGAATGTTATTGAAATTAGTGGAAAAAATAAGAAATTCATATTAAAAAAAAATAAACATCCTTTCCTGCTTATTGTGGATTATCCAAAACCAGAAAATAAAGTCAAAGTAACATTTAATTTAACCAGAGCATGGACAACCTTTAGTGTTACAGAAATAATACTGAACGTATCTGACCTTGAGGGATCAGTGAGTGACTTAAAGCCTGTAAAAAAGAGAGAGATAGGTAGATAATGCCCCTAGAAGGATTGGCCCAGCTCTTGATTTATTGGTGAAGCCACATCTTAATAAGGAGAAAAACATGCAAGATTTGGAGGATGTCATAAAAATGTCATACCTAAACTTTATCAACTGGGAAGATGTTTCTGTCAGTCCCAGCAATGCAAGTACAAGTAAAAAGGTATTTTCAAGCCTCAGATTCATCATTTCACCAGAGAGGTCCAATGTGAAAGGACAAATATTAGAAGTCCTTAGTCTGATTTGTTAAAGCAAATAATTTTTAAAAAATAGTTAATTTATAGAAATTTTTCTTAAAGTTAAAATATTAAATTAGGAATCAAACATAAATTTTAATTTTGAGATATAAGTTTTCTTTTAATATATATACTTTGACAAAATCTCAAAGTAGAATTCAACCAGACTTGTGATTACAAAAGCATCCAGATATTCTTTATTAATCTACTAGTGGCTCCACCAAAACTGTTCTTGAGTATATTGAATACAACTGCACCGGGAATTGAATTCAATCTATCTATATGCTTTCATATAGATAAAAAACAGGCAGGGTAGCAGTTGTGCCAGGTTTCCTATATTCCTTATTACATGTTTCAGCCTTTTCCAGAAGCTAAAAATTTGCCTGCAAATAAGAGCTGAGAGAAACTACGAGGCTTTAGAAGAGGATCTGCAATGAACAGGTTGAAACAGCTGTGTTGCATTGCAGTTCATGATATATGAGGCTCAGAGTTGGTGTTTTAATAATTTGGCTCCAAAAGGAAATATATCTCATTGAAATTTCACTGTACTCTTAAAAAAATAAGTGTTTGAAAGTATGGTCTGGACTAGAAATCAGCTAGCCTGGTGTCCTGTGTAACATAGGCTTTGAAATTTTATTCATCATTTTCTGTGGTGGAAGTTATTTTTCCTTTATTAATATGTTATCTGTATGGCCTCAAGTCAAGTATAAAGTTCTTTAAAGTTTTTTTTTAAATTTCTTTTCTGGAATTTCTAATTTGATCTGATCTCTGTTTTGTACCATGGATTATTTTACAGCTTCTTTAGTCAAATGTGTGGATTCCTTCCTGTCCAGGGTAGCAGAAGTATATTATCCTTTAAAAAAAAAAAAAAAAAAATTATTTTTATATATATGTATGTGTGTCTATATATGTTTTAAACATTTTTTTAAATTTCAGGATTATCAGAATATAAAATCCTTAGATTAAATTTATATCATGCTCAAACTAAAAAACACTAATCTAGTATCAGTGACCCCATTTACAAAGACAGATATTACAGACTTAGTAGCAGGAGATTTTCCTTTACACTTGCCATTGAGAGCAGCAGTACAGCACAAGAACTGTGGTCAACGAGGGAAACAGGTTACACACATCACAAGGGTTTCTTATTCTATCAGTCCGCATTATTGGAACACATGGACGCTGACAATACAATGTTCTTCTCTCCATAGGATACTCTGTCTCATGTTATCCGTGTGAGGACTTAGTCCCATACCAAATATACCGTGGCAGAGAAGTCCAGAACTAGCACCAGCTGCAGTTCATAGGGATCTTCTCATTGGCAGTGATGAATTTTGTCTGAGACCAACAGAGGACCCTACTGTGTATGTTCTATGGATGGAGTAAAATGTCAGCGGAGAGCTTCAGGGCTGAGTGGTTGAGAAGAAAAGGATCATAAAGGACATCTCAGTTCAGATATTTGTGTTGTCCTTGGCAGAAATAAAAGTGAACAGAAAAACAGCCTCAGAAGAAACGGGGTGGGTTTCTTTCTGATTAGAAAACTGAAACTATTGTAACAAATATACAGCAAAGCAGGCCACAGAATAGAAAATGAAATAAGAACATGAGTGAACTGCACACCCAACATTCTGCAGGACAAATTATATCTCAAATATAGATTAAATCAATTTCATGCACAATTTATTAGTGTTGTCACGGGTGGCCTGCTCTCAGGCAGAGCCTAGGTGAATTGAGTTGTTCACCTAAAGCAGTACCCAGTGATCCTTTACAGTAGAAATGAATTATTGGAGCAAAAATGGATATGTTGGGCAGAAAAAGCAAAAAAAAGGAGGAAACCTGAGATGGGCATTTGTACGTTGCAAACTGCTGATTAGCTGTCCATAGATAAGCAGACCACTTAACATTTCTGAACTGTAATGGTTTACATTAGCCACAGATTTCAAATGTGGCTGGCATATCCAGCCTGTCTTCTAAAAGGACCAACTACTGTATTCAGAAAACCTCCCAGATATGGTTTTTTTTTAATTATTTTAAATTAATTTTTACTACAGAATATAAATTTAATCCCACTATAGCAGAGTTCAAATATGTGGTGTAGCTGCAACATAGAGCTTCAAGCTGCCCTGAAGCACAAATGCATACAAATTGTTATATAGCATCGTAATTTTACCAGGAAGGAACCAATTCTCTAAAGATTACATACAGAACTGGTTTCGACTCCAGTTTGTGTCACAAGTAAAGTGAATTTTGTTGGCATCATGCCACTCCCTAACGCATACAGCCCCTGTCCAGGCCCAGAATTAGACATGACTGGCAACCTCACCACTTTAGAGAGTCCCAGTAACGACATAGCACAGGTATCATAGTATGTCAGTCCTGAAACAAAGTTGGCACAGACATTAGGGTAAATTTAAAAATAACTGCCGTATGCTGGAAAAATTATATTAAACTTGCTCTCATCTTTTTAAAGTGCTCACAATCATGGCACATACAGAACCATGAAAGGTTCTCTTTGATTTCAGATTTTAATCTTCTCCTTAACAGATCAGTACTGCAGCAGTCCAGCCACCCAGCAATGGTTTGATATCCCAGGGTGTGTACATAAAAGACTTCAGTTTCCTGGATTGTCTGACTGCTCTTTCCTGAGCGTTCAAATCTGGCAAGAAAGGTTTTATTCAAGGTAAACAAAGAAAACACTTGACTGAAAATAGAGACAGGAATATAACTCTTTTCTTTCTTTGCTCTCAGTTTATTCCTTGGGTAGGCAAGTGTCTTGCTGTGGTTTGCTTTTTTTTTTTCCCCTCTCTGCTGCCCTAGTTTACTTTTTCTATTTTATGGTTAGAAGCTATTGAGGCCGCCGCCAGGACCAGCTGTCATTTGCCGGTATCCTAGGGCCCACTCAAGCTAGAGCACAATACTGAAGCAGAACTTGTTGCTTGGTGAATTATTTTCTTCTGTCCTTAGACAAGAGTCAATCACATCCATACTCTCCAGATAGACTGCTCTGCCATGTTTAATGCTATTGACTGCTATTGCACTTGCCTTCGCCCTCCTGGCTTCCCTCCAAATGAGAAGGTAGTCAGCCATGCCACCCTGTGAACTGCGGCCTGACCACCATGGACTGTCAGCTCAGATAATGGCAAACCCTCTTCAGTTTGGTTTAAGTTTTGGCTTTTGTTCACTCTGGACCCAACTGAGAAGGACCTGGCTCCTGACACCAGAGCTCTCCTCCACATCCACCTTCCAGGGTGCAACCTGTCTGGAGGTTATGTGATGAGGTCTGGAGGGTCATAGAGCAGTGCAGCGTCATCCTCCCTAAACAGACCCATCCCTCAGCCACAAGCCGTGCTGGGCTGGGAACAGTGACTGGGGCTAGCCGCATCCCAGCCCTCCCCAGGTGCTGCCACAGGTCCTGGGCTCAGCTGGGAAGGCAGCCCCTGGAATGAGACGGGGTCGAGGAGCTGCCTGGTTCAGCAAGGCCCAGGGCCAGACTGGGGACCATGGTTGGGGCTGAGAAGCAGTGCCCAGAGCAAGGGGAGGAGTCCCAGCTTCTCACAGCCCTTTCCATAAATGTCTTTCTCCACCCATCACCATGCAGTTTCCCTGCTTTGCCCACAGGGTGCTGAGCTGAGGCCAGGCCACTCCTGCCCACAAGCCCCCACCAGGGTTTGTGGCCAAACCCTGTCCAGGGGCAGCGGAAAGGATGCACCAGCCCTGGCCCCAGCCAGACCTCTAGATAGCTCTCAGAAAGCATGTTTGTGCCAGGTTCTCAGAAGAATTTCAATTGTTTAGTTCCCATCCAGGCTCGCATTTTGTTTAGAAGCACGTTTATTTATTTGGGAATCAGTACATACATGGCTTTGAGAATCTGGGTCTTAATTCTGACAATAAATAATACCTCCTTTTCTTCAAAATTGGTTATAGCTTAAGAAAGAAATTAGTCTTCTGGTCCTCCTGAAGTCAGGTACTTTTCTGAAAATTCTTTCATCCCTGTCACTCATTTGATGAATATTTGTCTCTACTGCAAACATCCAGTGGTATGAAAAGGAGTTTTATGTAGAGATACAAGGATTCATTCTTTTTCTTTTATTAAATGTGCACATTGGTTTCTCTCTTTAGTGTTTGTCTGTAAATGTTAATGACTGTTTGTGAGGGCTAACACGCTTCTGTGGATTGTAGTCCTGGCTGTTAGAAAGATGACTTCCTTTGAGCATAGTCAAGCAATGTTTTTCCTAATGGGAATGACTACTTTTACTTCACAGAAAATGCTAGACTTTTACAGTAAATGAAAACGGCAATCAGGTATTATCGGACTTCAAAGACAATCTGAGCGAATTCCTGAAGAAATTAACTTGTTTAATTATTGACCATCATGAGCCTTCTTATTTGCCTTTTGTGAGCCTGTGTTTGATTTTTAATATAGCAGGGCATCAAAAATTGACTCTCAGTCAAGGAAAAGAATGAAGGCCGAAAGGACACCAATATACCTCCTGCTTATTCATCCCTATATTGTGTAACCTCCCAAGACCCTCACTGCTGTCTTATTAATAATTTTAATTTCTATAACTCATCAAATTTTTATTTGACAGTAGTAGTAACTACTAGTAGCAACAGACAATTTGCCAGTGGAAACCAGCCAGTTTCCTCTGAAGACTGCCTAAATCCAGAAAGAAAGTGTAAAAACACTCTGGCTTCCTATTTCAAAGTAAACCCAAAAAAGAGAAAGTCCAGGAAGTCTCAGAGTTATCCAGCTATACAGTTTTAATCCACATGGGAAAAACAAAAAGTCAAAAAATCCATTCTCTGTTACCAAATACAATTCCAGTACATAGAAGGGTTTAAATATTGGAGGCAACCAAGAACTCAAACTTCTCATGGTTCACTTCAGCACCTAATTTTCATGTCACAGATGCATTTTTTTTTCTCCAGTTTTTGCAAGACAGTAATATCTGGGTAAAAATGAGGTCCTAGTGCTTTTGCACTATTTTAAACACAGAGGAGTTTTTTGGATATTGTTTATCATTTCTTCATTTAACCAAGTAGACAATAGACTGTGTTGAATTTTACCCAGGAAAAATTTTCACTGGGTAAAGATCTCAAAATAAAAGCAACCTAAAAGCAGCATTCTAGTTATAGAATAGTTATCTTACGTCATTATGGTAAGCCTAGGAAAAAGAATGTGTAAATGTGCCTCAGTTAAGTCATATGTAAAAACACAGGCATATAAGCCACTCTTTTGACACTGTGATACCTCTATGTAACATCGTAAGAATAATTGGAAAGGGGGAGAAACACTAAGATTACTTTGTGCTTACTAAGTCCCCTTTAATTCAGAAGATGAAATATAAATCTACAGCAACTGACTTGGTGAGGTTTGGAGTGAAGGAATAATCCAAAGCACCAGAAATACCTTCAGATTACACTTTGTGCTGGAAAGATACAACCCGATGAAAGATGCATTCCCCAGCTACAGCCTGTACCATGCATCCCTTCTCCATTGTACGGTTAATGTGTGATTTGACATTTGATACATATGCATTTGACATTTCATACACTTGTTACATATCTCTTACAAGACTTAAGAAATAAACTTATTTCCTTTATGTCAAAGCATACGAGACACATTCCTCGGCATTGGTAGAGGGAAGGCAATAGGCCTGAAGCAGGTACTTAACTTTGCATCTAGGCTCAAATCCTCTGAAACGACGGATAATTTCTACTTTAATATGTGTTTTGCTCTAATAGCATGATTCTATGACGTCTTTAACGTTTCTTTTCCAAGTGTCGTAGAGTTTGAATATTATATTTTGCAAAACTTTAACTTCTCTTTTCAATTTGTGAACCATAAAAAGGAGATCAGTTTGAGCTTCTGTGAATCAAGTAGTACCTCCTTTACTGGTGAAAATCGACAGACCTACAAGGACTTGAAGCTACATGAAAATCTTCAGCTTTGGACTTTGCTTTAAAGTTATTGGGATAATTTTGTGAATTCAGCAAAACCTGAGCTTTGCACATTCACAGACAGAATATTAATGCTTCAGGTCTGTTCTTCAAACCCTTGAGAACCGAGGAAGTCTAAACATGCCAATCTTATCTTGCATGGCTGTGCTTTTCATGCTTCTCCTTCACAGTGATATATTGCAAGTTACAGTTAGAAGGCCAGCTTGCATTTCTAATTTAAAGCCAACCCAGGTAGAGCCTAAGAAATTTAGCATGCTGGTATAAATATACTCTTAAACTTTGGAGAAGTGCTTGCTCTTTCCCAAATCAAACCACTCTGTGACAATGGAAGGTAAGCATTAAAAGCATGAATTATGATAAAACACGTCTTTTTTTTAATGAAAATGTCCAGATTTCTTAAAGTAGTCATGCCATTCTGAAATGAGGACTGCTGTAATTAATAGATTCTTCTGCTATATGTGTATGTGCACTCATGTATGTTTGTGCATGTATATATACGAAAATATACATATATATAGCCACGGCATAAGTGCACAAAGTGCCCTTTAGAACTAGTGGCATTGTTGCAGTACTTTAAGGGGAATTGGAAAAGGATTTAAGTTTGCATTTTTTCTTTTATTTATGTGCAGAGAGTAAGACAAGATTTTGCAAGAATAATAAGTATTATTTTTATGACAAATTTTAAAAAGAAAAATGTCAGGGACTACTGTTACATTTAACTTCCGTTTTTTCAGCCTTGATCTCAACTTTCTGTCACATTTTTCTTTCTTCATTTAACTGTCATGAATAGTATTGTTGCTGTTTTCAAGAAGCATTCTGAGTTTTAACACAGTCCCCTTCCTCTGCTTCTTTATTACAGCACAAAGCCTACAATGGTGGCTAGTCTTCTGTATCAGTCTCTTTTTTCTGCCTTTTTTTTTTTTTTTAATGACAAAATTATCATTCCCTTTCTTGGCTTGTCTTAGAATCCAGAGTAATGTCACTTGGGCCTCAGGGGCTGTTGAGCAGCAGCAGCGGGTATGAGCTGAGGAAGTCAAGGTAGCATTAGCAGTCGTGCCTTGGTTTATAATAGTAGCTTCCTCCTCCAGGATTTGTCAATTTTGATTTTGCAGTTCAGTCTGCAATGGCATGTGCTGTTTGCCTCCTGTCTGTTCAGCGAAATAAAGGGAGTAATTTTCTCTTCCAGGTGACAAGACTGAAAAGGAAACCTCCACAGTTTCTTTCATGGCTTGATGTGCGAGCTACTTTTTCTCCCTACAGCTGTGATGACCTTTTGTGTTTTAGAATATTTGGGTCCTCTGGATAATTTAATAATGGGCAAATCCTACTCTAACCTACTTTCCTTTTCAAGAGTTGCATTCTCACTGAAATTTTTTTTATTTCACCAGCTGTGAAGGAAAGTAAGAAGGAAAAAAATGTGGCGAGAAAATAAGAGGGACAAATCTCATTTCTGACTGAAGAAGAATGAATTGAAAGATACCGGTGATCTTGAGATCTCTCTTCCCACTAGTGAATACTCTTGCCTTAAAAGGAAAGAGAGGGATGGGGAAAAAAAAAAATACTGCAATAAACTCCAAAGGTAGTGCAGGGCCAAAACATGAAGAAAGTGGTTGATTCCTGAACCAGAGCTTGGAGATAAAATAGAAATTAGTAGCAAAATCTGCGTTGCCCAACGATGAATCTTAGAAGTACTCAAGTATTTTTGCTTGTTTGCTGCATGCAATGACACACCAGCACAGCTTTGCTATTAATCACTGCTCCTTTTTCAGAGAGCTTACAACAAATGAGCTCGGTTACTTAGCCATGGTATTTCAGACAGAGCTTGTTTGGAATCCTTCTTGAGCATACAGGCTGCAAATGTGTACCAAATACTTTCGGCCAATTGGAAAGTATTTCAAAGATGTAAATAAAGTCTACATGAGATATTAGGAGTTTGGTGTGGGGCTTTTTCAGAACCTACAATACTAATTAGATGCAAAACACTTGCCCCTGAGAATGCAAATTATAATTTTAGTTCTGGGAATGTTTTCTCCTTTGCCAGCTCACACATTGTGCAGTGACTCATCCAAATGGATTGTGTAAGTCATCTGTCTGATGCTTCAGCTAACAGAAATGAGAAAACACTGGTTATGAACATGTGAAAGCATTTCTGTAGACAAAAAAAAAAAGGGGGGGGCGTTAAAATATGTTTTTATTTTTCTCTTGTGAAGACAGAGTAAGACACTGTATCTGAGGCAATAGAGAGATCCCTAAGTATGTGGGAGAAGTGCAAGAAAAGTTGACACCCTCTCCAAAATGTATTCTATACTAGCAATATGAACCATTCATTCTTTATGCCGCCTTTTTTTTTTTTCCCCTCAAAACTTCTTATTTAGATATCATTTGTTAGAGGAAGATGCAGTACTTGCTTCTATGTAGGATATTGGCAAAAATATCAGTATCAAGATTGGATATTTGTTGTAATTAATAATAAATTATTGCCTCATCTTTGTCTGTCTCTCCACAATCTTAGCAGATTTTTACATGAACTTGTAATTATCTGCAGAATACAATTTCTCTTGTATGTATACTTTTAAATTTGGGGAAGAAAATATAAAAACATAAGAAAACTCTCTGTAAAATTAAATTTAATGGAGCAAAATCTTCAGACCTGAGAAAAAGCCATAGATGAGTTCCGGGGTTACCTGGACAACACTATACTTTTAGGGAAGTTGAAAGGAATTTGAATCAAACCAAAGCATGTAGGACTTTGTTTTCATTGAAAATGTTTACATGTTATTTTTCCCAGGGAAGATTAATTTCAACAGCCCATGTGCATTTAGATCTGAGAGGTGATAGAAAGATGTAAGATAATCAAATTTTAATCTAAAATGCATCTGTGTAAGGCCAGATAATTCTGAAATAAAGAAATGACTTTTATTTTGTAATGACTGAAATCATAATGTGGCATTTTAACTGTAGGGATGAAATAAATCTACTTGATAAACTAATCCACCTCCAGAACAACTCTGAATTATTCTGTAGTAGAATTAAGATTTCTGTGTTTCAAAATAGCTAAACCTTGCCTGCCTCCTGGCTCTAATATAGAAATCAGCACAGGAGATATCCGACAGGTACTGGCATAGATGAGTATGTGCATCTGGAAAACATTACAATTTTCTGACAGAAGAAGGGCAAGTATGTTAGGGAGGTGTCCAGGGTGCTGGGAAACAATCAAAAAGCCTGTTTATGAAGTCCCAGAGATTTCTGTAAGGTTTATTCTTAAGACAATCGTGTTGACCTAAAAGTCTACATCTAGAAAACAAAATCTATACTGTTAGAGTACATGCTATAAAAATGTAAATGCAGCTTGAATCATGCTTTATTCATGAATTTTTCAAACTACTGAGACCTTAAAGGAACAGAGATAAAGTAGTTCCCTGTTTAAAAAGCTAAAAGATAAAATATGTATTTAAAATAATAAAATATACATAAATGTGATTTATAATGTATTGGCTATAAAAGTTTTATCACAGAAACAAGGAGAAAAGAATATATGTAAATACAATAAAGCAAAGCAAACACTTTCATAAAGCTGGGTGCAGAGAAGGGAGTGAATTTGGTTTTTTGTGGGGGTTTTTTTTTTAATATAGCTGTGATCTTAGAGGCATGCTTATAAGAGTATCTAATAAGAATGGCAGGACTCAGGGTATTTTTTTCCATTAGAAACATAATATTTTTCTGCTTTGGTAGTAAACCATGGTGTTCTCTGGCATGTAGTGGTGGTGTTTATCCAATTCAGTAACATTCTGTAAGGCAGACTAACACGTACATCAGCTAGAATACTCAGTTCCCATATTTGTTGTATCCAGATAGCCAAGAAGTCCTTATTTCACCCTGTGATTTTTATAACGTGTCTACGTGAGTTACATGTCACAGGCTTGACAGAGATGCATATTTAATAAAAAAGGATGTGAGAATCAGAGGCCATAAAAGAAGAAACATCAGATTTTCTAAACCAACCACACTAACATGTGAGCAAGGTTCATGTACAGTCTTAACATCACACAACACTCATTGTCTTCCCCTGCTTTATTATGCTGAAAACACGGGCTACTTCTAGATCTGTTTAAATATATATACATATGTATAATTAGGAATGTAATGAGCTGAGTTGTTCTGATTCATTCAGGATTAGTTGTTAACCATAAGAAATTGGTTACAGTCATGACTCTACTACAGATCGATTTGGCAGTGGGTACAGAAAACAGACCTAGCAAGCTTGTTAATAATGCCATGAACCATATTCCAAAAATATTCTGATTTCTTTGCTGTATAAAACCTTTCTAAGCTGTGCAGCTGCCAAGGTCACACAGAATGAAGACAGTAAATAAGAATTTCCACTTGGAAATTTTACAGTTGAGCTCATGCCTGTTCAAAACTCAAAGACTGTCAGGTGTTTTAGTCTTCCTCACTTTTCCAATAATTTGTTTTGAAGCATGCAGTGGGCTTTTTGGGGTGAATGATATGAATTACTAAAATAAAAAGCTTGATGTCTAGACTTAGAAGAAAAGAAAAAAAACCAAAAGACCCCTCATATTTAAGGATTTTACATACAACATTTTTATGTCTATGTGCAGATCAGAGGTTAAAGGGTTAAAAGTTTATTCTGCTGCATTGAAACACCAAGGTGACCCATTTTAACAGAACAATGAATTGATCAAACACTAGTTTGAAAGGACCATTATATTTTAATCATAAAATTCAACAGTTTCACATTTAGTAGTGAGTTTATTAAAGAAAAATGGAGAAAAGTAACAAAGCTGAAGGACTTGAAGTGGATATTTTTATGATCCCTGAAGGTATTAGAGTTCATAACAAAGCTAACTTCTCTCTAAAACAGCCTTTAAAACAACTCAAATACTAGTAAAGAGGATGTGTCTCTAAAAAAGGGATAGACTGAAGCAGCACGTAACAGAGTAGACAACTGAAACTTGAGACTGCAGAAATGCTCTATTATTTTTTAAAAAATCAGGGGGCTGACATAGGTTATTGTGGCAACCAAGCAGAAGGATCTTCAGAAATCTTCAACGATACAGCCCTGAGAGCCTTAGCCTGCATCCCTTCCTGAACAGAGAAAATACTAGGTAAGTTTTATATAGTGAGATGATCTTAGTGACTCTCTGATGCTTCCATCTTCCTGTTAACACCACTGGAATGGTCTTCCTCGGTTGTTTTTTTATATATATATATATATTTATATTTTTGTTTCTGTTGCTGTCTCAGAGAGAGACTGTTTAGCTTATTGCATGTGAGACAGCTTGATTAATGCTAAACTATCAGTAAATCAATGAGCACTTTAAATATTTTGTCCTTTCAATTTACAATGGAACAGAAAGAAAATCACTTAGCAACACCTAACGATGTGAAGCTAGACCCTGAACATTCGTTAGAATGTCTACTGTGTTTTTGTAACTTAGCCAGTTCTTCAGACAGTCTAGTCTTTTTTTAACCATCTAATACTTTCCCCATTAGTGTTGCTAAACAACCCCTTTCTTTGATGTGCTCTTCAGATGTCTGTCTCAAACTGTATTTAATTCCATTCTTTCTTTGAAAGGCTGTAATCTTGTTTCTCTTTACTCTGTTACAGCTGTGTAAATTTAAATGAGTTTACTTTCTTCACAGATATATACAGTCAAGAATAGAATTTCATCACCCTGAGATGCTCAGTGTCAAACATTTGAGTAGGGCAGCCAAAAAAGCAATGATTAATATTAACTAATTCTGGGCAGCTGGCTATTTCATTTATGCTCGTAAATGGGAGTTAAGCTCTCTGTAAAATTTGGTGATTGTAGCTAGGACTAGTAGTACTGCCAGTGAATAAGGTACACTTGTCTTTGCAACTTCATTACTTTAACTGTTGATTTCGGACAGCCTGGTCTCTGAAGAAGAATAGGAGTGTTACGTGCCTGAAATATAGCTTCAGTGAAAGCTTAAAGTACTTCTGTTCTCCACTAAAATGTAGGGCTGTAAAGACAGAAGTTTCTCCACAATCTTTACAACACATTTTCTTCAATTTATTATGCATTATATTAAGGAAGACTGATGGAAAAAGCCCATTTCTTGAATTTGTTCTAAAACTTCTTGCGTGCCCCAACTTACCAATTATCTTTCCCATGAGGAAAGAAAGGTAGTGACCTTAAAACTCACTTAGACACCTTTGTAGCCTAGGATTAATCCAAGAATTTCTGAATCTTGACAGATCTTTGTTGTGCAAAACATTATTTTATTCTGAAAATGTGTGTCTCTTCTCTCTGCTGATAGTTCTGTTCCTAGCTGTTGTTACCATTTACCTATGTAATAATAGCCTAGTTGCTTGCTTGAAATGCTCTGAGCTTTCAACTTGCTAACAGAAATACAGAGAGGAAGGAGACGGGCTTCTCCTTTTAGAGTTTACCTGTTTTAATCAGATTTAGTTTATTTGGAAGTTAGTACGTTCAGAATTATATAAAGAAGTGCCGAAGCTGGAAATTCAAGTGATTCTAATTAATAAATTAGAAGCACAGCACTTGTTCTTGCGTCTTTGCTTTGGTTGTATGTACACAGTAGACTATCATTTTTAAAGGAGCTGGTCACATTCACTTTCCCTCATATACCATTTTCATTTAGTATTCAGCCTCATTCTACTTAATACCGTATAAAAAAGTCTACATGAAATACAGTATTTTGCTTGTTCCGGTTCTCTAACAATCCTTGCAAAATACGCAAATGCTTCAAAGATATTAATGACTGTAATGGCACTCAACACCTCTGAGCTACATAACAAACTGTTGCATAAGCTATTTAAGGAGCTGCCTACTCCTTGGGGCACCTAGGGTTTGTATTTTCAGAGTCCTTTGCAATTTGCATGCTGAAAGCAGATATCCTATTGGTTTCAGTTGTATTTGCATTTTGCAGATTGCATCAAGATGCCCCAAAGTAGGTATTCAAACACACAGTCTGTGAACACCTGTGAAAAAAAGCTTGATTTTAATTGACTTGCACAGCATTGCATACGCATTTTAAGGAGAGTTCAGAGCAGAATCCAGTATTGCAAGAGAGGATTCAATGGATTTAACCGTGCTACCAGCCTTTCTAACACTGTCCTGCTCATAATAGAGCTTTCAGCTGCTGCAATGAATGATGTAGGGAACATATAGAAAGCTACTTCATTCAGTTAAATATCTTTTAATATTTGCCTGGATAATAAGGGGAATGTGTGTGTGTGTGTATATGTGTGTGTGTATATATATATATATATATATATAAAACTAAAAGCTACATGAAAGTGCCTTTTCAGAAACAGCAAATCGCCAATGTCATAGGTCACTTGAGTCCCTGTTTTTCCTAATTTTGGATTCCTTGATGTGGCAACCATTACTTTCTTTGTACTTTCTTTATCTTTCTTTTAGATATATTCTCTTTATATATGTTTTTTCCATATTTGTCTTTTTGTTGCTAATTCTCTGGTACCTTCAAGGCACAATTTTCATAGATTTATATCATTTAATGAAGCACATTTAGGGCTAGATTTTTGTTGATAGTATCCTAATTCTGTAGGACATATCACGCAGACCTGTAATATTTATAGGGGGGCTTTTTCTTACCATAATGTTTGACTTTCCTTTAATTTCCTTGGATAATTTTTCCATCATCCTGATTCATTATTTTCTCCAATAGTTTCTGTCATCCCTGTAGCATTGTTTCCTTTTTATGAACTAAACACTAAGATTTTCTCAGAGAGAGATTGTGATATACTGAGGACTACATGAAAAATACAAGGAAGAACTTTAACTGAACTGAGATTTGCTAGAACAGGGGTTTAGAACTCTTTACACCCCTTTTTAAATTTCTAAAGTAAATATATTTGTTTTGAAAGCAGATTAATGATATTTCCCAAGGTTTTCTAATGATATTTTGCTTTTCATTTAAATGTTCCAGTTTAAAAATTATAGATTTCTAGGTTATCGACTTTGTATGCAACTCATCTTCTAAATCCCCAGTCAGATGACCCTTGCCACACCACCACTGATTTTTCTTTCTATGAGATATGATTGGATAGCTTAACCAAACTAAGTTCCCTTCAAAATTACTAATGCAATTCTCTAGTTAGTTTATTCATAATTAAAGCTTATGTATAATATTACCCTCTTTAGAGCTGCCTGCAAGGCTCTGTCTGAAAAGATAATAATTTGGACTTACTTAGAGTAATAAGACTAGCTTATGATCACAAATACGCCCCACAGGAATTTTGTTACCTGTGTTGGGGCATGTTATAAACTGTGGTTTAGGAACATCTACTTAAATGTGCACCTACTAAGGCTCATTCTTGTCTCATTTATGCTGGTATAAATCACATTGAAATTACTAGAATTACATTGCTTTTACAGCATTATGCTGAGAGCAGAAGAAGGCTGGTTAAATTAATGTTAAGTGATACTCATTGGCAGTAAGGACTTGAAGAGGATAAAGTTTTTAATAATGCATTGAATAAACAGATGGTCTGTCTATACTGACCAAAGGTATTTTCTTATTCTAAAAATGCTGCTGCTTTATTATTTGTGTCCTAAAGCTAATTTCTAAACTAACATCAGCTTGTCAGTCTTGGATTACATGGAGTCCTAGGATGTCTTCGTAGTTAATGCTAGCTAGCTTCGCTCTCCCATGCTTAAATAACTTTCATGCTGGTGACCTACCGCTCCAGTGTCAGGGGTAATTCAACACAAAACCTCCAGGAACATTTTCTTCCCAGTTTTGTAGGTGAACTCCATTGGTCTTGAATTTCAACTACTACTGAATATTCTTCTAGTTCGTACACCTTTCTTGAACTGCAAACCTGTGTTCACCAGATTACAATAGCACACTTGAAAGAACTTTCTTAGTGCTTGTCTGTCATAGAAGCCTTGATATTGTAATGTAAACTTTTTCCTACAAGTTTGATAGTCATAGCTTCATGGCTTTGTTTGTAGCACACAGTCTGCTGCATTTCCTTGTTCACGTAGTTACAGAATTCTGCTGAATTGATATCCAGTATTTGTTCCGTGTATATGTAGAGCATAAAGAGTCCAAGGGGAGGCACTATGCCCATATATGTGTAAGTATATATGTGTATGAAATATAGTGGCACAATATATACAAAATACATGTGTGTGTGTATATAGATATGTGTAATATGTTGTATTGAGTTTGCAGGGGTGGGGGGAGGAGTTGGGGAGGGTCACTACAGCGGTGGCTTCTGTGAGAAGCTGCTAGAAGCTTTCCCTATGTCTGACTCCAGTCAGCAGCTGGCTCCAAAACAGGCCTGCCACTGGCCAAGGCCAAGCCCATCAGTGATGGTGGTAGCGCCTCTGTGATAAAGTATTTAAGAAGAAAGGGAAAAACTGCACAAAGCATCTGCAGCCAGAAAAAGAAGCGAAAATATGTGATGGAAACAACTGCAGACACCAAGGTCAATGAAGAATGAGAGGGAGGAGGTGCTCCAAGTGCTGGAGTAGAGATTCCTCTGCAGCCCGTAGTGAAGACCATAGTGAGGCAGGCTACCCAGGAACCTGTGCCAAAACAGGTGGATGTCCAAAGAAGGTTGTGGCCCTGTGGAAAGCCCACACTGGGGCAGGCTCCTGGCATGACCTGTGGACCTGTGGAGAGAGAGGAGGCCACACTTGAGCAGGTTTTCTGGCAAGACTTGTGACCCCATGAGAGACCCATGCTGGAACAGTCTGCTCCTGAAGGACTGCAGCCCATGGAAGGGGCTCACACTGCAGCAATTTGTGGAGGACTTCCTCCCATGGGAGAGATCCCACACTGAAGCAGGGGAAGAGTGTGAGGAGTCCTCCACCTGAGGAAGAAGGAGCAGCAGAAACGACGTGTGATGAATTGTCCACAACCCTCATTCCCCATCCCACTGTGCTGCTTGCAGGGAGGAGGTAGAGAAAAGCAGGAGTAAAGTTGAGCCAAGGAAGAAGGGAGGGGTGGGAGGAAGGTTTTTTTAAGATTCAATTTCATTTCTCATTACTCTACTCCGATTTGATTGGTAGTAAATTAAACTACTTTTCCCCCCAACTTGAGTCTCGTTTTGTCCATGACAGTAACTGCAGAGTGACCTCCCTGTCCTTATCTCAGCCCGCCAGCCTTTCATTATATTTTCTCTCCCCTGTTCAGCTGAGGAGGGGCATGATAGGGCAGCTTTGGTGAGCACCTGCTGTCCAGCCAGAGTCAATCCCACCATATATGTACATACGTATATATATGTATATTTATACATACTCACAATGTATGTGTGTGTATATTTGGATTCATTACTGATATCTGGTGCTACTGATTCAATACAGCGTTGATGATCTCCAGATAGGTGGTGTGTGTCTTACTGCTTTGTCCATTCAGTGAACATCAGAACTTTCTTGTGTCATTCATGTGGAAGTTCTTAGGAACTCTATATTGAGGTCCAGTGAAAATAAAAAGATTGAGTTCTTCTGAAAACAGCCCATCCCAAATCCTGTAATTACAATTGGTCCTAATTATGCAGAGTATAGGTAGCTAGCAGAGACTGCATTGCACCACACCCCAGAACCTGAAGCTCTCAGATTCATACATAAATCCTGCTATAATTTGGCCATTCTGTAAAAACATGGTGGTCAGCTGCTCATTTGTCTTTGTTTGAACCTTTGCCAATTAAGGTTCAGCTGTTTTGCCTTTGTTTGGCTTTACTGATGAACTGTCTGTGATGAACCTAATGTATACTTTTCAGTATATATTAACAATATAACACTGTTACAAACCCCCCTATTGTTGCTGGAAGTCTTTTCACAGTAAGGCATGCATATAACTGCCTCCCTAATTATTAAGGTGATTTTAGACGGTTACTCTCTACAGGATCTGTCTAGACTAGGTGCTTAGAGTACTGAATATAGGGTCTTATTCTGGGTCTCAAACCGCCAAAAAACATTTATTTGCAATTTAAGTTTAAATTAGAACTATGGGTTTGCAGATGGAATATTTAAGATGCAATTAATCATGGATTAAAAATTTGATTGCAATTTGCAGTAATTTAAACAACCTAAATCTCTACTCATGACCATATATTAGGGATTTAAATGTGTGTGTACAAATTACATGCACTTCCTTTATATTTTTTAATAGTTCAGTCTCCCCAGTGGTAGCCAGTGGATGCAAACTAGTGCTTAACATAGGCGCTTAGTGCTCTGAACACTTCTCATACTGGATTTATTGGGTTAATATTGGCATTATTTAGATATGTAAAAATCTAGAGACGACAGGTGGGAAAAAAAAACACTCAGTTCTGTCTTCTTAATTATTCTTCATTATTATTTTATTTTTCTAGATTAGAATCATATCAATGAGTTCCCCACTACAAGCTTTTAGAACAAAGTTTGTCACTAAGCAATTTTTTCCTTAGTTCAATCACAAACATCTTAAATTTAAACTCTTTAAAAGATGACTAATTAAGAAATCCTGACACGTACATGCATATCTGCAGCAGCATGAATGTATTGCCCTAATAATAAAATTCTATAGTTTTCTTAATAAGTGAACAGTCATCATTCTAATTCAATAAGTTATTTTCAGAGGACCCTTTCTAATAGTAATCATGGAAAAGGGTTTTGCAGAAAGTGTGTATTCCCTTTTCACAATCAGTTGACAATTTTTGAACATGTTACTGTTCAGAAACACTGATGCAATTTCTTCCTGGTGACATTTTTAGCTTCATCCCCTGTAAAATACATATCGGGTAGCAGTGGTGGTATGACTCCCCTCCACTCATGGGCCGCTTGATACAGGGTGAAACTCCCCTCTCTGGATCACACAACAATACGTTAGAAAAGTCAAATGCAAATTTGCAAACGGTTGTGTACCAGAGCGTTAAGACACCCTCTTAACACCCCTGCCTCCTGCCTTCCCCATTCTCTGGGGACAATGACGACAATTACCTCCAGCAGCGGACCAGAGCATTGAGGCACTCCCTTGGCACACCTGGCTCCTACTTCCCTCCTTATCACCTTGGACCTTCTTACAGCTTGGTACACTTGTACTTGGGTCGTGGCCCAAAGAGGGCATACTAGGATCCCAAGATCCAGTAAGTTCTGGGCATGCACAAGTAATGGAAAAATACCAGAATCTTAAAATCTAGCAAGTGCTGGAAACACTCAAACCAAAATATTCCATCACTTGAGCTAGGCTGAAATGGAAAAATACCAGACAAAAGGCAACTATCTTGGACCCTATAAATAGCAATGCAAAATGAGACACTTTGAGCTCTCCTGGATCGCAGCAGGCTGCACCCAGCACCTCCCCTGAACAGGGATGCCTCTCAGGGTCTTTTGCTGGTGAGATTGATTGGTGGTTCTGGGCAAGTCCCACCTCCTCAAGACTCAACTCCTGAGCATTGAGTGATGCTGATGCACTGTGAGTGTTTGTTCTAAACTTGAAGAGGACAATTTTGACTACAGGCTAGCCTGTTTCTGCCATCTCTCTACCTATTTAGGTGTTTTACTTTATGCATTTACTTTGAGAGTGGGCATATTTCACTAGTTCCAAGTACTTCCAAGTTTGTTTGTATGTGTGTCTTTGTTTCATGTTTATTCATATATACCTATACGGATTTAAGGTACATTTGTAGTACATTAGTGCGAATCTTATAATTTTTGAATCTGTAATCAAGTCGCTGATTTACTTTGCTAAATCACTTGCTAGTTCTTAAATTAATCATTAAGTGCTGCAAAAATCCAGCCCTTTTGGTCTACCTTAAACTAGCAATAAATCTTGAATTGTTGTCAAATCAAACTGTGTTAAATATATTATTCCGTGACATTAGCCAGGTGGTAAGAAGAATCAGTAATATACATTATTGTTATGTGCCAAATAATGCTGCACCAAATTTAGGAAACAAAGCTCTATAACAGAGGGGAGGGAGGTAGTAAAGGTTTTTAAGAGGCAATGATTCTCTGGGATCTCGGATAAAGTCCTGGGTTTGGCTAGAATAAGGTTAATTACCACCAAACCAGCCAATGGGATATTTGATACCATACTGACATCACACCCAATATCTATATAAAGAGGGGGTGGGCTAGTGGCAAGGGCAGACAGTCTCGGCTTGGTGCAGCAGTAGTGGTAAGCAGTGAGTTGTTTTTCTCTCTCTTTGTGTTTTTCAGGTAAACTCTCCTTATCTCAAACCATTCGGCTTTATTTTTACCTTTTTTTCTCTCCCCTGCCACTGAGGGTAGAAAGGGGTGGGCAAGTGGCTGTGCACGGTACTTAATTGTCAACTGGTTTCAAACCATGACAGATACTCTCACCTCTCTTGCTAATTACACCATTGTTTTCCCTATTGTCAACACTCCCAGCCTTTCCAAACATTTTCCCTGTCACTTTTTCTCCAGAAAATACATGACACAATGGTGTACCATCTGAAATGTAACTCTTCATTTTCTTCATAGACCACTTCAGGCTGTCTGCACACCTCACCACATTAAGAGCAATTACCTGGTGAACAGTCAGCTCATCAGACCTTCATTTTGGCAAATCTGTGGACAGAATATTTTGGGGAATGCAGTTTTCTACAGAAATTTCAGGAGCAATAACATCCCCATGTACCTGGCCTGAACAGGTCCCCAGTACAGTGAATGAGTGAAGTCAGAGTAGCAGCATCTGCAGACTGAGGAAATGAACCAGAAACCTGGCACCCTCTGTGAGGGGTCCCTGCATACAAGAAGCTTGAGATAATATTTCCCTGACCACTTGAAAACGGAGCTGTCTTCTTTCACGGGTATGACCTCATTGCTCTGAAGGACACCTGGCCTCCTGGGAGGAGGGGAACATCTCTAGGAAAGTTCCCAGGCAGCTTACCACAGCAGTGGAAGAGAAAAACTGTTAAACACATGAAATAAACATTAGGTATTTCAGGTTAATACCTTTGAAATGCTAAACGCCTTCTGGTTTCACACTGTTTTTGAGGTACACTTGTAATGTTTCGTGAGTTAACTTTTTCTGGACTGGTGCCAGGAATGGTCTGCTTATTATCTATTTTTTGTTTTCATGTTTGTTCACAGACTGCGGTTCCATGAATAAGCTAAATAAGGACTTTCTGTCCTTTCCGTGGACTTAACTGTCAACCTATGTGGTTTCTTTAACATGCAAAATGTCTTAGTGATCAAGTCAGCAAACAACAAAGTCCATTTGCTTAGCCCCATCTCGGAGTAGGTGGGTACACAGGCGTTTGTTTGGTGCTTCATTTTGTGGTTAGTGCTTGGGTGCCTGTGTGCTGGGAAGACAGGAAGGAGAGAAGGCTCCTACTGAAGGTATAAAGAGCCTAAATTCAAATTAGTTAAATTCTCCATGACAAAATCTTCTGGAATAAGCTTTGTTCTCTTTCCCCTCCTTCCACCTTTTCCCATGAAGACTATTATAGTTTGGGTGATGAAGAGCATAATCAGCCTACAGCTTCTGGTCCTGCATTATTTCAGCATTTTAAAGAGGTTTAGGTAAAACAGGGAAAATAGGAAATAGCTTTTTACCTGTTTAGGAAACAGGTAAAATAGGGAAATTTCTATTCAATCAATCAAAATGAGGGGTAGATTAAATTCTTCAAAAAGAACTCTGAACCAGGCCATTTGCTGGTACGCTGTTCTGATACCTTAAACACGCTAAACATCTTTTACATTTTTTGATGGAATCTCTTCACTGCTCCGGAAAAAAAAAATTATCCGAGACACATCCAGGGTTTAAAATGCCATTGCCTATTAAGAATGATCCCTTATCTAACGCTGTGACATGGATAGACAACCCTACTTAAATTTTAACTTAATTAAAAAAAAAAAAAAGCCAAAACCCAAACCAAAAATATTACATAATATATACCACGATTCTTCTAGCTGCCACGTGCACCTGGAGGCCCTGACATAGGTCTTCACCAAAAATTATAAAATTACAGCAAAGGCCCTATTTTCATGCAGAAATAAAGGGGAAATGCTTTGTGGAAATGATATAGGTAGATTTCCTTTCTTTGTCCCTGATTATTTTCATTCTTTATTCAACACCTTTCAGGTCCTTATAAATTTGGAAAGATCCAGACATATATCCAGAAAATGCAGATGAAAGGAAAATCAAAATGAGCAATATTCTTATTTAGTAATGAGAATGCACAGAATTAAGAAGATTCTATAAGCTAAGGAGGAGCCAAAGCAGTACCTTTTGCAGAGTTTTCTGGCAGAGCAGGATTGGCAGCTCATGTAATCTGCAGTCATTAAGGTTTTAACAGATCTCAAAATCTGAAAGCTCTTGTCCTGGCACACGCATCTGTGCAAATGAAAGCCCTCGATCCAAGGACATGATCCCACAGCCCCTCTAGGCTTTCTTAGGATTTTCTGATAACTCTGAAAAGGCTTAGGATTTTTCAGCTGAAAAGCAGCGCAAGAACGAGCCAGTGCTACCCGCTCAGTCCTGTGTATTGTATATTATATTCCACCAGGAAAGGTTAAGTGGGCGACCAACAGGAGAAAACATTGAGACTGTTAATAAGTTTGTTTTACTGACTTTTCCCACTGCTGTACCTAACTTAACCCATAACCTAGTTTTATACTTTTAGAAGATTTGTTGGTATACAGCTAGTCTGAGTACTGTTGTTTTGGATACTCTAATATTCAGTTTTAAGAACGGACGTTTTTGTGTATTACTTTGTCTGTTGCCCAAGTGGGCAAAAAGAAGCCATGTTTATGCAGAAAGGTTTGTTTAAAGTAAGAAACTAAAAATCCACCTGCAAATCAATGCTTCATTCGATATGAAGAGGAAAACATAAAGATTTATACTTGCAAACCCAAAAACCTTCAGTCGGCTCCAGCAATTGAGTTAACCAGTGTGTTCTTCCTCTTAAAAAGTAGACACAATTTCCTATTCTAGAACTAAATAACATACTCAGTAGTCAAAGCAGCATCGGCATTTTCAGTTAGTTACTTGATAAATGTTCTTCAAGAATAGTATGACCCCATGTGGCATTTCTAATGCTTGTTTTAGATTCAACTTTCCGGAAACATGAAGTAGCAATATCAGGCAGAGAAGCAAACCTCTTTTCATCATAAGGCTAAAAGGGAAAAAACAGTAAAATCTAATTCTTGAAGGAGGACTTCTCTAGACGGAGAAGCACAACCTAGGAAACACTGAGAAGCAGCAGGTCTAGAAAAAGGCTTCTTCAAGTCCAAAACTCTTGTTGTGTAAGAGTCTTTTAAAAAAATACGCTAAGATCGCACATTTTATGTAGTGAGATCCTGTTCTGGTTTCTGCTGGGATAGAGTTAATTTTCTTCCTAGTAGCAGGTGCAGTGCTGTTTGGGATTTAGTGAGACAATAATGTTGATAACACACTGATAGCTTAGTTGTTGCTGAATAGTGCTTATCCTAAGCCAAGGACTTTTCAATTTCCCAAGCTTCGTTAGTGAGCAAGTGCACAAGAAGCTGAGGGGGAGCATAACCAGGACAGCTGACCTGAACTAGCCAAAGGGATATTCCATACCACAGGACATCACGCTCAGTATATAAACTGGGGGGAATTGGCCAGGGAGGGCCAGTCGTGGCATGGGGTCTGGCTAGGCATTGGTCAGCTGGTGGTGGGCAACTGCATTGTGCATCACTTGTGTTTTCTTGGGTTTTATTCCTTTCCTTTTTGCTACATTAATTTTAATTATTTTTATTATTAACAACATTATTATTATAGTTTATTCTAGTTATGAAACTGCTCTCATCTCAACCCACAAGTTTTACCTTTTCTTGGTATTCTCCTCCCCATGCCACTGGGAGGGGAGAGGAGTGAGCGGCTGTGTGGTGATTAGTTGTCAGCTGGGGTTAAACCACGACAGACCCTCACAACTTCTATAAACCTAGTTTTAGTAGGACAGATTTGGAGAAAGGTCATTAAAGCGAATTTTTATTGTGTTTTCCATTTCGCTCTCCTTCCCATAAAACACTATTAAAAAAAAAAAAAAAAAAAAGTAGTAGTGCAATGTTTTCTAGCTTATACGTGCTATAGACTGTTTGGTAAGGTCTCTTAATCTCTTTGACTGGCTCTTTCTCAGGTAGAAAAATCTAGCTAATCTTTTCAGGTTTTCCTATTATGATCTCATCTTCCTTAGAACACGCTTTCCTTTGAATCAGGACTTCACCTTTACAATTGTGAGTAGTCAAACCCAAAACACAGTAGAAATAATTCACAGTTATTTTGTGAATTGGACTAGACAGGAGGTTGTCATTCAGAGCTCCTCTGAAATCACCTCTAATCCATACAAGTTTTCTAGAAGTTTACCTTGGAATATTGCAGAACCAGGCAGGAGAGTAGAGTGCTGTAATGCAGCAGATTCACTGACACTGAGACACCAGAGATGCCCATTGAAGCTCACAAGGATAATACAGAACCAGCAGCAGACATGTGAGGCATAACTATATTTAGTTCTGGACTAGAATTAAAAAAAAAAAAAAAAAAAATTCTTCCTCTTAAAATCCTTTGGCATTGTTACCAGATAGATCCTTTGATATAAATAAAGTCCCTGGAGATATACGAATCTGTAACACCCATTATTACTCATTCAACATACAGAGAAGTGTTGAATAAATATATTGTATTGTTTGAATCATTGTTGGGAGAAAAGAAATTATTGATGGTGGAAGGTACCAGATGTGGCACTGAGAGTAAATCTTGGTGTAACACATATCTGCCAATTATCCTTTCATTTTTTTTTTCCCTTTTCCACATTATATTCCATTTTCAAACTGTTTGGGGGGTTTTTTCTAACGATTTTCACTTGGCAGGTGCGTTGCCAAGAAAGCAAAATGTCCCTCATCAGTAAGCTGGAAACATCTTGTTTTTGTGAAAGACAGAAGCTTCTCTCTCCCAGCAGTTGCAAACTCGAGCAGACAGGAGTGAGGGGCTGCAACCCTTCATGCTCACAAGATGGGGACTTCAACAGATGCCCAGACTTTGCCCATACAGAAGGCACTAGCCACCAAATCCGAATTTTGAAGTCTGCAAGTATCCTGAGCTATTGCCTTTCAGAGAAGAGCTCAAAAGAAGTAGTAGCAGGTAGCAACTACTTTCACAGAAATTATTTTGCATCTTTGAGATGTAAGGGCATGAGGGTTCCCAAGCAACCACAGGAATCTCTTCATACCTGCCAATTTGACTGGGTTTTGAATGTCAGGTGGTAGCAGCTATAGATATAACTTCACTTTCTATCTCCCTAGATTGCTTTTTAAATAGAGAATCTCAGAGTGGTCCACATGAAATTGAATATACTGCTCTCAGCTCTGACAGATCTCATAAAATCCCCAGTTCCCTTCATTTTGGGGTAAAAGTTCCTCTATCAGAGTTTTTTGGTTTTGTTTTTGTTTTGATTTGGTTTTTTTACTGTGTAATCACTCTGCGTAATTTACTGTGTAATCTCTGGAATAGATTTGCATGGAGTTGTTTCCAGGTCCCGTTATGTTTCAGAGTTTTGGAGTGATGAGGAGAGGGGTCTTACTGATAAGAAGCAATTTGCAACTGCTCCGGTATCATTCTGAATTAGTGATGTGAAATACAACTGTCATATTTACCAAGAAGGTAAATGTTGCCTGTTATTCATTTAACCCCCGAAGTATATATTCAAAAATGAGACAGTATTACTTCATTGTGTACACTGCTATTGTGCATTGAAAAACTCATACAGAACTACTATTCATTTTTTTAATCTTTGTGTTTCAGAGATTGTACTTTAAAACAAAGCCCATGATGTTCAAAGTGAATTGGAAGAGTATGATAGAGTAAATTACACTGTGTTATGACAGGTAAGGAGCTCCATGGTATACACTTTTGTCATACCTACGTGTATTTGAAGTTCAAATGATCATAAGGTATGTATCAATCCATATTATTTCTACTTTCATGCCTGGCATTTAAAATGTCAAGCATGAAGCTAATTCTGTCGTGGTAAGTACAGGTTTTGAGTAACATGAATTTAAAACCCTGTAACAACAACCAAAAGCCAGTCAGCATATAAAAATAATAATTTTTCTAAAGACATGAGGTAATTGATCAGTTAAAAAGTATTGATCAATGATAGAGTTTTCATTTTAGTATGATTCCTTCAATACTGATACTGTTCATCTTGAGCCTCCTTCTGCTACTTCAATAGCATATTTATTCCTCAAAACAGCTATGCCAGTTAAGGAAGATCTAGCCACCACTGGGCAACAAATCACACGAGCTTTGTAATAATGTATTGATTTGCTAAGAAAGTACTTAAGGTTGTAATGAAGTTCTAAAGTGAGATGAACAGAATATATAAGACATACATGAGAAAGCTTATATATAGTTCTGTATTTTCCCAAAAAGTTTACAAGAACAACAAACAGCCACACCTATATGTAACTCTACTGCATTCTGTGATGGTACACTTGGTTATTTCTTGATGCTGTATAGATCCTTATAAGCCACATGACCTATGTAAGGCGATTATATCTGGCCACATATCTAGAATCTCTGATCTTCAGAAATGTTTAAGACAAAAGGGAAACTGAAAATCAAAAAGGTAAACTAATGTGTAGTTCCTTCCAAATGATGACCTGAACATTTCTTTGAAACCATGAAACTGTTTTCTAGTATCTGAATAAGTGTTTTTATATTACACAATATTTCAAGAATTGGGGTAATATTTCAAAATAAGCAATGTTGAAATTAATATTATGTTACATAAAAGAGTGAGCAAATTAAAAAAAAAAAATTAACAAATGTTTCAGCTTTCCCCAGACATACATATACTGTGAATCTATATTTTTTTCATAAAAATTAT
Organism: Bucorvus abyssinicus; assembly: GCA_009769605.1. Classification (NCBI taxonomy): domain Eukaryota; kingdom Metazoa; phylum Chordata; class Aves; order Bucerotiformes; family Bucorvidae; genus Bucorvus; species Bucorvus abyssinicus. The sequence goes on from CM020030.1 coordinate 8,401,673, forward strand.
TTTTATCAACTAAAGCTATTTTGATAAGCTCTGCACAACATTCTGGCTGAGATCTTCAACCTCTTATTGCTTTGTTGACCATTTTGGTGATATTCTGAAACCTGCAGATTATTTTATTCTGAAAAAGAAAAAAAAAAAAAAAAAGATTTCTCTAAAATAACCCTTCCTTCCATCCCTGCTCCCAAAATAAACTCACCAGGCCTTAGGTTCTGATTCTTATTCCTTTTAATCCTTTGTAAACATGCATAAATAACAACTGTTAAATCAGAAAAACAGTATTTTACATGGACCCTGCTATAACCCTGACTATCCCTTTGCAAAGAAATATTTGAGAAATATAAGGACCGTCAATTCTCCTCTTACATGATCCTCCATCTAAGACAATACCATAATTGCGTCTGAATTCTTGGGTGTGTTTCTATTTGCCTTTTTCTCTTGCCTGATGTGTGTAATTCTTGGTTCTGCTGCTGACCTGATATCCAGTCTTTTGATGCTTATGCAAGCCTTTTCAAAGATTCTGATGGCTTTAGCTGTGAAACTTGCTTTGCCATTCACTTGTACATGCATCACTCTCAGAGATAAAACAGGTAAATTCAACAGACTCAAAAGCATCAAGTACATGTTTAAACTATGAGACTAATTACAGTAAACATTTTCACCCTTTTAGGCTATTAGATTTAAGTTAAGAAGACACCAGAGTAGCAAAGGAAAGAATTGAGCTCAAGACATCAAGAGGAACATTTAATCCTAAATATCTTTTCCTGCATCAACTCAAATTATAGCTTCTTCACTGCAGGTACAAGTGAACTGCACTACAGATAAAAGAAAACAAAGTAGGACCAAACATTGGAGAACTGTGCATATCTGATGGCGAATCATAGAATCACAGAATGGTAGGGGTTGGAAGGGACCTTTGGAGATCATCTAGTCCAACAGCTCTGCTTAAGCAGGTTCATCTAGAACAGGTTGCACAGGATCACATCCAGGTGGGTTTTCAAAGCCTCCAGAGAAGGACACTCCACAACTTCTTCGGGCAGCCCATTCCCGTGCTTTGCGACCTGCAAAATAAACGAGTATTTCCTTATCTTCTCATGGAACTTTGTGTCTTGACAGCCACCTTTTAGATATTTCTAAACTCTAATAAGATCCCCTCTCAGTCTTCTCCAGGCTAAACAGACCCAGGTCTCTCAGCCTTTCCTCATAAGAGAGATGCTCCAGTCCCCTAATAATTTTTGTATCCCTCTGTTGGACTCTATCTAGTAGTTTCCTGTTTTTCATGAACTGGGAAGCCCAGAACTGGGCACAGTGCTCCAGATGTGGCCTCACTACGTCAGAGTAGAGGGCAAGGAGAACCTCCCTCAAACTTCTGGTCACACTCTTCTTAAAGCACCCCAGGATACCATTGGCCTTCTTGGCCACAAGGCCACGTGAGTAATTTGTTGTCCACCAGGACTTCCAGGTCCTTCTCTGCAGAGCTGTTTTTCAGCAGGTCAACCCCTAACGTATACTGGTGCATGGGGTTATTCTTCTCCAGGTGCTGGACCCTACACTTGCCTTTGCTAAACTTCATGCAGTTTGTCTCCGCCCAGCTCTCCAACGTGCCCAAGTCTCACTGAATGGCAGCACAGCCTTCTAGTGTGTCAACCACTCCTCCCAGTTTTGTATCATCATCAGCAAACTTGCTGAGCATACAAACTATCCCTTCTTCCACGTCATCAATGAACATGTTGAACAAGGCTGGACCCAGTACTGACCCCCTGGGGAGCACTGCTAGCTACAGGCCTCCAACTAGACTCTGCGCTGCTGATCACCACCCTCTGAGTTCTGCCATGCATGCAGATCTCAATCCACCTCACTGTTAACTCATCTAACCCACACTTCCTAAACTTCCCTATGAGAAGACATTTCAAAAGCCTTGCTGAAGTTGAGGCAGACAACATCCACTGCTCTCTCATTTACCCAGTCATGCCATCATAGAAAGCTGTCAGGTTGGTCAGGCATGGTTTCCCCTTGGTGAATCCATGTTGATCACTCCTGATAACCTTCTTTTCCTCCACATGCTTAGAGATGATCTCCAGAATGAGCTGTTCCATTATCTTTCCAGGGATGGAGGTGAGGCTGACTGGCATGAGGTTTCCTGGGTCCTCCTTCTTGCCCTTTTTGAAGACTGGAGTGACAAAGGCTTTCCTCCAGTCCTCAGGGACCTCTTCTGTTCTCCATGGGCTTTCAAAGATGATGGAGAGTGGCTTAGCAATAACATCTGCCAGCTTCCTCAATGAGAAGTATTGTGAATGTTCAGCTTAATATTTTTCCTCTTTTTCTGAGTGCCTGCCCTTCCACAGGAATTTTCAGCTGCCTTGCTCTTCCAGAGAAGTAGATCTCCTCTTTTCTGATGTTTAATGAATAATGTTTATGAATCCTACACTAGGTTATTGGACAGTTCAAGGCTTTTTCTTCTAGATTTTTTCCTTTGGGAAAGGTAAGACTCACATTGGAAGCACAGAAGATGTTCCCAGTACCCAGCAGCATACTCTCATACACCTGTTGTGTGACAGAGTATAAATGCTTGTTAATACACATCCTCTGTGTGTATTTAATCAGAGAAAATCTATACAAAGTATAGGAAAGAGGAAGAGATACTGAATTATTTTTGGTTTACAGTAAGAAGTTGCTTTATATATGTATTTAAATGAGCTGAATACAATATGAATTGGAAAGGTGAGCCCATTTTCTAATATTTGTCTTGTAACTATTGGGTTTGATATTTTTCTAAGTTTAAAAAAATAAAAAAGATAAACTACTGTCATGTGACTGTGATCACCTCCTATAAAACTACACGCACTTAAATAAGCATGAGAATCAGAAAAACTCTATTATTCCATGGTCTACGTTACCAAAGTAGCAAACTCCGTCTGTACTTAAGTTGCATTTTTCCTGCCAATTCTCTGTGCATTTTCAGAGTTCATCCATTTTATTTTATGTGTAAACAAGTTTTATGTTACAATGCATAAAGTGTTGGTTTGATACTTTAGCAATTGCAGTTCTCAATCTTTTTTTCCTCTTCCTTCTTTTTCATAGAGTGTTCATGTAGACTTACAAAAAAAACCAAAACAAAACACAAATCTCAACCCTCAAAACATAACCAAAAAATCCTGGCTGAATATCCATGATTCTAGTTATAGAAACTTAACAACAGAACAGATAAACTGCGCCTGTGCCACAGTTGTGGCCTTGGTATGTTAAGTATTTTTTTAAACAATTATAAAGTTAATTCTTAAGAAAACAACAGACATCTGGTCCACTCTGAACAAAGGATCATAAAAAATTGCCAGATTGAAACATACTATCTAGTCCATTATGTTACAATTGGAGGTAATCTAAACCTATTGCTTCTAGAGGAGACGGACGTGATCGCTAGTGTGTTACGGCAAATGAACAACTGCTCTACTCCCTGCTCTTTCTAGGACTTCATCAGAAAATTAATTTTCACTGTGGCTTAGATGATAATTAGATCAAGGTGAACTATGCATTTAATAAATGTTTAACTTTTTAATATTAGTGGTTTTTTTTCAAGAATCGTTCATTTTTTAACATGTGGTAGTTGTTTGTCAGGATATGAACATCATACTTGAACAAACTTCAGCTTATGAGTTTGTCATATACTCTGCAAGCATTTGCTGTTCATTTTAGTCATGGCTTAATTGCTTTTTCTGTGCATAATTGGGTTTACAGGATTGAGAGATGGTACAACCAAGTATATGTACCTTTAATTCATTGTGGAAGCAGCGTGATATTAGGGGTAGGAAGGTACTGTGGAGACCTTGCCCACAGGCAGACCTGTTCAGGTAGGGATATTAATCATCATTTACGTGATAAGACCAGTTTGAGAAAGTTTCAGGAAAGAAAAGGCGTTTCTTCATGCAAAACTATTTTTCTTCTTTCTTTTCAGTCTCAGAAATGTTGATGATTATTTTTAAAATATCAACAATTATATAAAACCACAAAGTTTTTCAATGTCTTTTATCTTCTCATATCTTTGGTAACTTCACTGATGTCAAAAAAAAGAAAATGCCACTGATATATTCATTCACTTTTGAATCTCTCTGCTTACATTAACACAGCAATACTTACATCCAGATTTCTTCAACTTTTCTGAACACTTAGAAGCTAAATAATTTCCTTACTACCTCATTGTATCACCCTGTTTTCTATACGGCTCAATCTTTAGTAAAAGATCTCCCCTCAAGGAACATTAATAAAGAATATAACAACAAAAAAAAAAAGTTCCGATCCATCTTCAGCTTGCTTTCTTTTGATTTCAGTTTCTTACATTAGAAAGAGTTTACGTTTTCATTTGCAGAGTTTTGAAAAGACTCAGATTTTGTTTTGGTGTGCTCATTCTGACAAGACAGAGAAGATGAAAATGTTTTCCCTCAGACAGTTAGAGAGACAGATTTGATTGGGCATCTCCCACTCTGTGTTATAAAGGAGATAAAAAGAAGAACTGGAAACTGGAATATTTTTGCATTCATTGATTAAAGATTTTGAGAGGTGTAGTAAGAAAATACATTAGTTCAGTATTTTATGGTTTATGTGCGGTACATTCTAAACAACAGCTAATTGCACTAGTTATCCAGGATTAGACAGTGTTAATCTAATTTTCTCTAAATTGCAGAGTGAAATATACGTGTATCTACATGTGACAGTAAAATATGTGTATTGTTAAAGCCTGCATAGATTTTACTCTTATTTTCAAAGTAATCAGCTGAGCTTTAGCTGCAGCAGACAATTTTGGGGCTTTATGTGAAAGTCCGGGAAAAGGAGAAAAGAGATCACATAATGAAATAAGAGTATTAATAAAGCACTACCAAATACAGAGTACTTGTCTCATCACACCACACGCATCCTTCTGGCCTACACATTACTCAGCATAATGGGAAAAGACCAAAGGAATATAAAACAGAGGAGAAAAACGAAATTGAAAAACAGCCTGCAGCTGATGGCAGAGGTAGCTATGGATGGCAGGAGTATAGTTCATTCACCAGTGTCATTGAAGGAAGGATTAAAAGTGAATCTTTAGTACAGAGGTAATTGTCAAAGAAAAGAAGTTTCTGTTAATGGAGAGCTAAAAATCCACCGTCAATCTCTGAAATTGCTCTTTACTAGAAATGCAGTTAAATGTGCCTGCAAGTCTCACTGAAATAATTTTCAGATTCTTGTTCTGACATCTTTCCTCTCCCCGTTCCCTCTGTAATTGAGACTACAGCTATGCTGCATGTTTTGAACTGAAGCCTCCCAAGACTCTGGTGACTCCTGCTTCCAAAAGCAAAGGCAATCTATACAGAACGTCCTCAGATCAAATGGATTACTTCCCTACTGTATCCTTAGATAATAGCTAGGGGCTTCAATGGCCCTATGAAATTGTCCCATCTGATAACTAAAAAACTAGGTTCTTCATTAATATGCTCCACTCCAAATACCTTTTTCTTGTCCTTGGGCCTCACAAAGGTAAAAATAAATATATTACTTGATTTTTTACTTTTTTTTTCCCCATGTCTTTTTTTTGTGTTGCTGATTTCTGCTGTGACATGTGTGCGTCAAGGTCAGGTAACTGTTATTAGCCCTGTAATGACAACGCAGTTCTTTTTTTCACACACTGTTTACGCTAGTGCAACTCAGGACAGGTTTTTTCTCCCCCCATTTTTTTTTTTCCGTGATCACAATGTTTTCTGTGTAATTTACCCTCTTTCTGATCAGTTACATCTGAAGGCTGATATGAAAAATAAAGGTAATATTTTCCCTGTGAATGCTGTTTCTGTATTGTATTTTCTTTAAATCACATTCTGCATCTGGCAGCCTTATTCTGTATTCTATCTCAGACTGTAAATGTGGGTAGAATTTATCTAATTGAAAATGAAGTGAATGATAGACCATTGAATTCTGTCATATTTCATTGAATGCTGAAATCGTATACTATTGCTAATATAGACAGTAGAACCAAATTCCTCCATCAATTCTGGCTATAAATTTATTCAGGGTATCACCTTCACCTGTTCACTAGTTGATTAATGTGCTCTGGTTTGGTACATTTAAAGAATGTAGAATGGCTGAGTTGGTTGAGTCATATGGGGTTGTTGCCTTTTTAATTTCTTCAACCTCTTTCAAATTCCAGAGCATTCTCATGTTGCATACCTTTTGTTTGTTCAGATGTCATTCCTTGAACAAAACTTCTGCAGAGTCACTCAATAAAGGTATAATGCAGAGACTAAAAGTCGTAAAAGCCTTCTGCAATTCTTGTTTTCCAAGCATAGAAAAAATAACCTACTGTACGTGCAGTCAAATCTTGTGGTATTTCTTTCCTTTTCTACCCTCTTTACCACCCCTTGCTCAGATCCTACGGTATTTGTGAAGAAGCAACGTGTTTTAAAAGCATGCCGGAGACTGGTGTGCAAATATACAGTACAAACATTTGCATGTTACTCCCCAGAATATTCTCTATGCTTTTCTACCATTTTATAGAAATGAAGGTGGTCTGAGCTTTGAGAAATGAAAAGTAAAGCTCATGCATGTGCAAAATGGATTTTAATCACCTTTAATAACTTCAAGAAAATAAAGAAAACTGAGAGGACAAAAAGAAAATCTACTCAGCCAACCTTCTGAAAGTTATGATTTGCAGCCTCAGAGCACATTCATGCCTGTCCTCATCAGTGATTTTTTTTCAGTTGAAGGAAATTATAGTTGACACTACTTATTGTTTTTTCCTTAGCAAGAATAAAGCTTTCCACAGCAGGCCCTGTGGTGGATTATCAGGTGGGGTCTTTGTCATAGTCACAGATCTTGAAGTGTGTGCAGGTATCTCTAGATTCATGGAGGATGTGTATTTATCTCACTAATGAGCTGTCAACACTTCCTGTTCCTGTATTAAATATTTGGGTGCTCATCTTTGCAGCTTATCCCAAGGTACAGCTTAACCAACAGACATATTCTCCAAGTTCCATAGCAGATATATTGCTCCATGTTTCATACAGTACTGGTAACCGATCAATTAACAAGTGATTACCTGTTTTACATGGTCCTTTTTTGGATCATTAATTTTTTGAGAAATGTTTTGCTAAAGTAATATCTCTTTCCATTTGATACTGCTACAAAACTAGTCCATTAGCATGTAAGTCACTCGTTAGAACTAATTTGATGTTATGTCTCTGGGATTCTATTAGAGTTGCTATTTACTGTTTTTCACTCTTAGTTTATCTCTACATAGCTCCAAATAAGTTGTTCTAAATAGAACAATTACTTGAAGATGTGTGATCCGGCAGTGAAAATACATATTTTAAGTTTAATAAACATTTTCATACACATTAAATATCCTTTATTTAGTACATAAAGGAAAACATTAGTACTTTCTGTTAACAAACACGGTACCCATATGTGTGGTTGAGTTTTAGTAGGTATCTAGATTTCAGAATCTAAATGTGGCCATACCCCGGCATTGTGGTCTCCTTGTTTTCACGCAGTTCATCTGGAGGTATCGATGATCCTACTTCTTTTTTCAGTTGTAGTTATGTGAATTTGTTTCCTTTCATTATAAAGTCAAGACAGTGACAGATGAGTCTGAGTGATTCAATTGTGGGTAGGTGACTTGAATAACTGTCTATAAATATGATTATAATAGGCTAGGTAATCAACACGCTTTAGAAATCAGGGGTTTTTTAAATACATAGGTTTGGACTACCATAAAGTAGACTTTCACTGTTAACAGTTCAGAATTAAAGGAACATGAGACTACTATCTTCCTACCATTAGGTAAAATTTAACCATTTAGACCATGAATATTTCCTGCCCAACACTTTTTTAAAAACCCAGAGTAATTATCATTCTGCTATCTCTGCCAAGCAATATAGCTTAACTTGTAGATAGAATATTTATGCTATTTGACCTAAATTGTACTCACATCAAATTAAACTGATTCTTCTTGCCCTACACCTGATAGACATGGTGAACAGTACTTTAGTCTCCTCTGTGTGCATTCATTCCTTTTTCAAAGACTAATCTTGTTATCTTTCATTCTCAACCTTAAACAAATTCAGTTGGTTCAAGATTTCCTCATAGATTATGCCTTCTAAAATTCTATAAATCTTGTTGATTTTCCCTGGATTCTCTTCAGTACATCTACTAGTTGCTAGTTATTATATATCTATTTTTAAAGCTGTCATGGTTTGGACTAGGGTGAAAAGAAACTGATGTGCACCTCCTACTCTCCATGGTGCTGAAAAAGTTCACCTAACGGAGTATTTTGTAAGTAACCATCTACCACAGAATTGCAGTAAATTTTGGAATTCAGAGCTAGTAGTAGCTCCCACAAATACTCTGAGTGTGATATAGTGCAGCATAGGCATTTGGTTTAAAACAGTTATTGGTGGGGTACAAACTAATTCTCCCTCAGAAGCTCACCATTTTTTGTCGCTTTACCGTAAATTGCTCATCACCCAAAGGGATGTTTTCTTCTTGTAGGTTTTGCAATGTCTATTGCCTGCTAAGCTAGAGTTTCAATTAGTATGGGATGCCATCTACAGCAAGAAAAAACACCAAATAAAATTTTTAAGTATGATCAAAGAGTGATGGACTTTATTAAAAGAACTGCTTTTGCTTGTTATTACCCAAGAATTTAAAAAAAAAAAAAAAAAAAAGAAGAATAGGAAAAAGAAAAGACTTTAAATTAAAGATTTGCCTCAACATTTCAAGGACCTGATTTTACTCCGTAACAGGTTCTTTTGTGAAACTGTGTATATCAGTTTGTTCCTATGTCTCTTATTTTGAATAAATAAATGGATATTTGTTTAAATACATAACCAATTCAGATTTAAACCTTTCCATTAGAGGTAAAATCAAATTCAGTGTATTTTTATTACTTGGTTTGTTGTTACCAGTATGGTAAATCAGATGCTCTTTTTAGTGCTCTTCAGTTCAGATCCAATGCAAATGAATTGCTTCCAAATTGTGCATATTGTTTGTACTTTAAGAAGTGTTGTCTTGTGATAAATAAGAGCAGAAAATATACATACTTTGCAAATCCTATTTATAATTCTGCCTTTAGATAATCCCCTTTTATTAAAATGCCAATGAAAATACTTCACTGTAAAGTGAAAATTGTTCTCTAGTAACCTACAGCTGTAAAACACCAATTTAATTGTTTTCATTTATGGCACTATATCTTAAACGATGGGCCTCTGAGAAAAGCATAGCTTAAGCAAAGCCTCCAAAATACATTGTCTAGCATGCAGTACGGTACATGAAATTAATAGCAGTGACATTACAAGGTAGAAAAATCGCCACTTTACGATACAAAAGCACTCCAAAGTATTGTACATATATATATACATGTACAAGATAACGAAACTAGAACATTTAGCAATACAGCAATGTGAATATCCCTTATAAATTTTCACAGTTAGACTTATTTTACAAAGTGCAAAGATTTCTATCTACTTCAGTAGGACAAAATTGTAATTAATTTTTTCTTGAAAGAGGTGAGGTTAATCTGCATTATGTACGCCCTTTTCAGATTTGCTGACAAAATGTCCGCTCTGTTGTAATGAGACATCAGCTTATATATGGTTGTAAACTGCAAATTAAATATGTACCGAATTAAATGACATAATTGTGTATTAGGTGGTCTTGCAGACACACATTAAGTAATTCTTTTTGAAATGTAACCTGCCTGTATTGCTGAAGTTTGGAAAATGTATGTCTTTATTTCAAGAGCAATGAGTTTCTATTAGTTTTCTTTTGATAATGAAACAGGTCACCTTGCATTCTTAACTTTTCACTTTGCATCTGTGCAAACTGAAACATTTAAAGTGTCATCAAGGCACTGGAAAAAACCCCAGTAGCTTAAATAGGGGCTTGAAAGACATGTAGAGAGGAAAAAAGGTACATCTATTAGGTGGGGGGGAAAAAAAAAAAGAGAGACAATTACAATAGAGGAGCTTTCTGGTCTCCAACCATTGCAAATTTTCCTATGCACTCATATAAATCATGAAGAAAGGAAGAAAGAAAAACTGCAACCAAAGAAAAATCCCTATTATATCACATGCACATCTTTGCTTTTTTCCTCAAAGTAGGCTTAGAAAGAACAAAGGGCTTAGACATTATGCTAGGGAAGTACTGTACTTGGGGTTCCGTTTTGCCACCTCAAAGTGGATTTAATTCAGCTGTCAGAGAGTGCTTTTTAGTCTGCAGGCAGGGTATGAACAGACAGAATTGTGTTTGTTCTTTAAAAATAGTTCAAAACATTCCAATTTTTGTCAGAAAATCTTGATGTTTAAATAGAAAATAAATTCAAAGTCAAATTCCCTATTAAGTTAACCAAGATGCTTGTTTCTTACTCCTCAGAGAACAGTATATCACTGTTCTGCTGAGGCTAAAAATAAGCTTAATATAAAAATGAGTACTCACTCTATAGATTTTTTTACTATTATTTTACCTGGAATTCAAACAGGCCTTAAAGTTATACGAGGTCAATTATTATTCTATATTCTTTTACTGGTGGCATTATTTTTTGATCTAGGTTAGGCTGAAGTTACCCACCTGGGCTGTGAAAGACAGGTACAATATGAATTGGACTGAGCTGATAATGCTTACTTCTTTTTTAAAACAGTGAGGCCATTACCTAAAATTAACACATATTTCTGTCTCTCAATTATTACAGAGTCATGAGATGCACTTGGCACAAGAGGTAGGACCATTGGTCTTATGAAATGGCAATTTTTTTGTTTCTAAATCTCATTACTTTTATCTTCAGCAAATCAAGAACTGTTTATGTTTCCCTCCATAAATACATTTTGTACTTGCATTGAATATTCTGTGACAAAGCATGTAGGGTAGGGAAAGGAGTCATCAACATGCACCTATTTCTTTCCCTCAAAAAATAAAAATCTCACACTTACTGAGATGATCATACTACCATTGACTGATGAGACGCTCTCATAAATAAGCAGAGTCCTTAAAAAATACAGCTGTTCAGCGTGTCTTCAGGATAAATGTACTTCCCAGGAGAGAAATCTGATGTGTGTTGGACACCAAGAGGTCTGAATGTGCTGTGACAAATCTCACTGAGAACTGAGGGGGTTCCTTGCTTCTCAGTGTCTGTCTCCTGTACTGATGGAACAACCCCTTCTGAAAGAAACACATTGCCAACACCAACTCTATGTGTCATCTTTACTTTGGCCACTGGGGAAATGATCCTCTGCTGGCACGCAATCCAAACTCTGCTGAGCAAGTCATGAGTTAGCAGGCAGTGCTTTGGGATCTCATCTTTCCATGCCTCATCTGTCACAAAGAGCTGCACTGGCAAGATTTGAATTGATAGTTCTGAGTTGCAAAGTGTGTAGTCATTTAAGAATGTCCTGGTTTCAGCTGGGATAGAGTTAATTTTCTTCCTAGTAGCTGGTACAGTGCTGTATTTGGGATTTAGTCTGAGAATAATGTTGATAACGCACTGGTGGTGTAGTTGTTAAGTAGTGTTTATCCTAAGTCAAGGATTTTTCAGCTTCTCATGTCCTGCCAGCAAGAAGGCTAGAGAGGCACAAGAAGCTGGGAGGGGACAAAGCCAGGACAGCTGACTCAAACAGGCCGAAAGAATATTCCATACCATATGACATTATGCCCAAAGTATAGATGCAGGGGAGTTGGCCAGGAGGGTTGGATGGCTGCTTGCTGAGCATTGGTCAGCAAGCAGTGAGCAACTGCATTGAGCATCACTTACCTTTCTTGAGTTTTATTTTTCTCTCTTTTTGTCACCTTCCTTTCATTACTATCATTGTTATTATTGATTAATATTAATTATTATTAATAATTATTTTATTCTATTTCAGTTATTAAACTGTTTTTATCTCAACCCACAAGTTTTACTCTTTTTCTTTCTGATTGTCCTCCCTGTCCCATCGGGGAGGGGGAGCAGTGAGCAAGCAGCTGCATGGTGCTTAGTTGCAAGTTGGGGTTAAATCATGACAAAGACAAAGATGATTTTATTCCATTCATTTCTTCTCTCCGCCACCCTGTCCCCCTTTTTGGCTTATGTCTGTGAAACTGTTGCTATTGTAAGGTGATAACACAGAGCAAAAGAGTACCAAGACAATCATCTTTCCATGAGCCTTTTCTCTCTGATAATTTAGAGAAAGACTGTCTGTGATACTTTACAAAATAATGTCACGGTGGCCAAAAACTCTTGAATTATTTTTCTATCTCCACCTTGGAAATGGCCAGGAAAGGAGAAATTGTTGTATGATCCTGCTAAGAATTGCTATAGCTAGAACTGTACAGTTATTGCATATTTGGTTTTGTAAAGAAAGGCTAGATTTTAACCTGTGTCTTCTCTCTCTTTATGTTTCAAAGTTCACTAAAAAAGGCATTTCAAGGAAAAAATATTTAAGGTGGATTTCAGCTTCTGGTTTATATCAGAAAATATTTTGCTATGGTACCAGAGGAAAATTATTAAAGATCTTGGATCACCAATTTGGTTTACATCACTTCACCGTCAGTGATGACAAATTCAACTAAGTTCCCACTATGAAAATGGTAGTTGGAAAAGATGCTTTTAAAAACCAGAAACTTGAAAATGCTATCCATAGACTTGAGATTAGTGAAATACAAACAATGTATTTTCTATACATAGCTTTCTATGATGTTATGTACCCCGTTTTTGTTGCTATTGATGATGACATTATATCAGGGTAAGCACATTCTTACATCCTGCTTTCAGTTAAGATAAAGGCTGAGCAACTCTTAACTTCCCCTATTACTAAGAGTGACTAATAAACTTTGTTACACTGCAAGTATTACCTGTTTTGGGGGACATTAAATATTTTCCTTATTTGTTCTGTTCCTCTGTATTTTTCTTGGAGTGTGCCTCAACTGAATATTTGTCACACAAAATACAGACTTTCTCTTTCCTATATAGGAACCAGAAACAAGTACTGAGACCATCAGTAGTGACAAGATAGGTGCCCATGTGGAAAGCAGCGGTGCATTTATATCTTGGACTCAGTTGAACGAACATGCTAAACTAAATTCTTCACTGGTGTAAATGGAATGCCGTTCCCACCGATGCTGAAAGAAATCACACCACCTGAGGACTCCACGTCAGAATTATCTGAAATACTGTAGGGGAAAAAATTAGCATATGATCCAGCACTTTCTTCATAATACAAGGATAACTCTAACTCTAGGAATTCTACTGTGCAACGTCAAACTTGGAAATATTAACATGTTTTCTATTGGTTTTATGTGCAGCTTTAAAAAATGACAATTTATTCTGCCTATTAGGGAATATATACACACATAGATATAGATATATATATATACTAAAAATACTTATGCACATATTATTTCAAGTCCAGCTCTAATTCTAGGCTTGGAATAATATTGGAGTAAGATTTTTATGTGATTACATTCAAAGTTAATACATTATTCCAGTAAGTTTACACTGGCTTAACTGAGAAAGGCCCCCGTCTACCAATGTTGATGTAAACCAGAATAGCTTCTCTGATTTACACCTAATAACAGCCTGGTTCTATATCTCGTTGTTGAATTCGTTGAGGGTTTTTTTCCCTCCCAAAAGACAAAAATTCTTGTTTGCTTGGAGGAGGGTTTTAACCTCTTGGCTGAGTGATACATTTCTGTTTATCAGCCACCTGCATCCCCTCAATGCGTTCTGAGGCAAAAACCAAGGACTAAGAAAGTCCAATTTTAAATTCAATCAGTTCCCAAGTTGTTTGATGCAATGGCTTCCATTTCAACAGCTGCCTCTGTCTACTTCACCCACACACAGGAACCAGCTTCCTCTGGAGATCTCAAAATGTACAGATGGCAGCTAAAATTCAATTTAAGTCTGGCCAGGTACAAGTTTATTGGCACTGGTCCCGGGTCTTGTGATTGACTTTTAACCCCCTCAGAGCTTTTCTTGTGTGCCTAATAGAGCTGTGCGCTGTGTGACAACTTCTGTGTTGCCTTTTGTTTCTCTGTGTAGCAAAACATTTTGAGCTCATAAACCACCAACTCTGCATTTGAGTAACATTTGTAAGGAGTCTTCACATAGATATCCTCACAAAAAATAAGTTATATATGCTGTTTAAACAACTATAAACTGCTTTCTGAAAGCTACCCTGGAGAATACTGCTCACTTTCTTCTTGTATCCCTGTTTCATGATCCCTAATGTTCAACTTTTTTGACTTTAAAAAATCCTCTTCTTACTTGAGAAACAATTTGCAGAACTTTCATTTACTCTGATAATTTCTTACATATCTGAGCATTCAAAATTATTTGTGTGAATGAGATTAAACAGTTTATCCCTTAGCAGAGGAAAAGAGTAGAGGGATCCCTTCTGTCCTGAGAGCTTGCTGTTCTAACAGGTAATGAGTTCTTTTGATGTTTGTGCACATGTGAAGTATTAAAAGAAACTCCTCTACCACGAGGTCTTTCCCCATGTTAGGGCTCGGATTAACTTTTTTTCATGCCATTTAGCAAAAGTAACAGCAAATCAAGTCAGATTATGAGCAAAACACTGACCTTCAAAAATTGAAACTGAAAACACCACAGCACAAACAGAATTTTTATATCTTTATTCCCCTATTTTTATTCCCTATTCATCCCGTGCAGGAGAGTCAAAAATAACCATGTTATTACGTCTTGTAGAAAGCAAGCAGTCATCGTCTAAAGGCATATGTTAATTAAATTGGTAAGCAAAGGGGTTGGTCTGTGCATCACCTCTGACAGTAACCTTCTAGATTAAAGGGGGAAAAATTGACATACTAGAAATCTTTAACGCTAACACATGGTGTTTTGTTCATCCCTTCACAGTAGGCTGTCAGCTAACCACAGGTAATGGAAGAAATTTAAGCTCACAAAGGTATTTAAGCTGCCCAAACATATCTCTGTCTAGAGAGCTACTCCTTACATCCGCCGATATTCTGCAATGTAGAACAAGAAGGGAATAAAGCAAGAGGAGAAAGTTACCACCAGTAAACATTCATCAAAGCCCTTGCCCTTCTCTCACTCATGACCTACAGCTTGAGAACTGGCAGTTTTAAACATGGGAGAGAGGGGAAGTCTGCTTTCCTAGCTGATGTTCACAGGTCTTTGCCTCCTTACTTCCCGCAGCATGGTGCTACTGCACTACTGATCTGAGGTATTTCATCAGATGAAAGAAAAGAGGGAACTTCGAGTAACTGAATTTGAGATCACTTGTTTTTCCAGAAAACAGTGGGCACAAGTGTATAAAATATGAGTATCTGGGAACGAGTGAAATGAAAGAGGTTTTTTAGATTATTTTTCACTGTGAAACCGAGGCCAAAGATTGAGGCCTTGGTTTTAAGACCAAGATGACTGCATCCATTTGGATAGAACAGAAGCATCAAGGGTTTGTACTGTGGCTCATTTTACCCAAGTTTTTGACTGAAATACCAATAGAATCACTTTTTCTCACTTTTTCTTTCTTTGCAAAATAATAAACTCTTAATTCTGTCTAACGCTGAATGCAAGAGTCTCTAGGGTCGTTTAGTACACCTGGTACAGTCTGGAGAGAGCTAAATCTAAGTCTTTGCCATCTCTGACTCATTTTCAATGGGGTTGAAAGATTTCAGGTCAGTGTTAGAATGGATCTGAACTCATCGTTTAATCCAAATATCCACATTTTCTGAAGTTTAAAAATCTTTCCTCAGGGAAGTAAATGGGAGCAGAAACAGTGCCTTGTTTGTTTTTAAGTGGGAAACATTAGTTACACCATTAGGCTACTGAGAACTAGGAAGGTATATTTTATTGTCAGAGGAACTACGGTGTAACTGAAACAAAGCTCAAGAATCTAGCAGAAATGGGTGCTCAGGAGCAATAAACTTCTGTTAAGAAAAATGGGAGATAGAGATAAAGAGGAGCTAAGTAAGCTTTAACTGTTTATTTAAGCAAACACCCATCTCTTGTATTGCTGAAGTTAGTTTCTCAATACTAAAGATTCAGCAGACTCTTTGTGCAATACTTCACCACAATGTTTTCACTCACATTCTCAGATACAAAAAAAATATACCGGTATTTTTTACCCTCAAAACTATTTTTCTCTTGTCTTAGGTTTTTCCATATTGTAAACATTTGCAAACAAACTTCATATTTAGAAAATGGCAATGGCCAACCAAGGTTGTGACTGATAAAAAATAGATTTAATTGAGTTCATTTGCTTAAGTTGTCCTTGAAGATAATTGAGATACGACACCTGAGCAGTGGGCCATATCTACTGTGTCAATTTGGAAATGGAATGCAGTTTGTATCACAGTTGTTTTTAGATAATGTGTGCAATTGTCTATGAAGAGCAGCTAGATAATCCCTTTGAGTGACTCTTTTTGTACTTTCATTCAAGAAAATAAACCTTAAAGATTATTTTCTTAAGAAATTCATCAATATTTGACTGTATGCCACAAAGTCAATACTGGTCCAGTAATTTCTTTAGTTATATACTAGATAATTTTCCCAGATAAAGCAATATCATAATAGTCTTAAAGGGTATACTGATCTAGATGGTCAGGAATTTATGCATGTAGGTTCTATTTACAATAATGTAAATTAGGTAAATCATAGTTGTTAGGTTGAGAAAGGTCTGAGTAAGCATGATAGTGTGTGTTGGTTGAGTCTAGCCCTAGACTTCAGGAGACTAATAGGAGAAAGGAGAAATTATTTAACCTAAAGAGGAATTTTGTAAGTAGGAAAGTAGAAAGGCTTTAAAGCCACGTGGTCCTTATCTATTGACAAAATAGACTGTGAGGTGTGATGTGCTTAATAGTTTTAATAACAAACTATGTTACTAGGATACTAGTGACAAAATTTCACTGATCAAGAAATGTTGCTTGAAGATGTAAAAGGAGATGTTGCATGTTCCAGGTAGAAATGTCACTGAAGAAATGAGCACAAATTTTTTATGTTTCATGGGATGGGTGAAGGACAAGTATGTGGCTTCATAGATTATCACCTTTATCTGCCAGAATTTGATCGCAGTAATGTCCAATGACCAAGTTCTAGACAGACATGTGCAGGAAGAAAGAGGTGAAGAACTACGTCCCAGGCAGAAGAGAAGGGGCAAGGGATAGGATCAACATTGTCCAGTTTTCTGTGACCTATTTGCTAGGCCCTGGTTCTACTTGTTATAATTGCAGGTTTCTTTGAAACTATATCATTTTGCATAGAGAGTACATGTGTGTGTTTGTTTTCAAAAGAGAAACTGGGTACATGTGGTGTACCACGTGTTATGCAGAGACTTTATGAATTTTCTGCTTAGATAAAAATTACCAGATGTTTTAGTTGCAATAATTTCTAATAGTGATTATAATTTAATTGCTCAAAGGTTCTTAACTATGGAACTGCAGTACAGTACAGCATAGTGAAATTTAGTCACAGAATCGGCTCCATTTTCCCTGTGATTATCATTGCCTTCAAAATCAAAGACTTCAAATTGTTCTAAAACATCAGCAGTAAATATTGTACTATTGAACGCAACTCATTGTGATTAAAGAGATTACTATCATTGAGTAGAATAGTCATCTCTCTTAAACTTTGAGTTCCGTCAAAAAGAATGAGAAGCCTTTGATATTTTTTGCCCAGTGATATATCCTGCAGGAATAAACAGAGCTAACTTTGCATGTTGAGAATGGGGAATAAAGTGTATTAGTTCAGACTGAAACGAATCTAGGATTTGTGGTTGGATAGCTTTTTTAAATTTGGATATAGCTAATTGCAACACTGCCTGTAAATTCTATGAAAATCTTGTGGTCTCAACCTTACTTCCCGAGATGCTGTGTCTGGCAGTTCGCTTGAGCTGCCTACAAAGTGACAAAATGAAAATATACTGTACAATAAAATACAAAGGCTGTAACACAGGCTATCATAGGCAATGTCTCCCATGTCATCTGAAGGTATTTTAATTGTGCAAAACATTACCTGAAATAACATTTTTTTGCTGCACTGAATTTCCAGAGAATGTTCTTTTTTACCCAGGCTAAACTTATTTTGCAGTCTAGTGAAGTATAATGGCTTGCAATTTTTCTTTGCTTACCATGCCTACAGGGCATCCTGCCTCAGTGAATCCTGTGGAAGCTTACCAACCAGTATGTGCCCCTTCAGAAGATTACCTGCATGAATATTTAAGAAAACTATTCTGTAGAGATCCACCACACTGTTACTGTTTTAAATATTCTTTTCTAAATAACCTTATGGACCCAAGTGGAAGGAAGAAAGGCATGCTCGATTACCTTCTGGAATGCATTTTCACTAAATGCCAGGTTGAACGAAATGATGGTCAAGAACAGATGAGACTCTTTTATTATAAACTGGTCTCAGGAGAATTTAATTTGATTTTTAGCAGGTTAAGCATTTATGCTTGCATTCTGCATTTGAGTACTTAAATTTCTGTGCAGTGCATCTTCTTTATATATATTGTCTTTCATTCCTAACAGTGATGCAAACTACAATTTTAGGGTTTGGACTTCTGTGTATTTTTCATTTTTCTCCTAAAATGTTCTGTTCTGACAGTTCTGGCGCACAGTGATTCACGAAGTTTTCTTATCCAATTCTCAGCTATCCATGGATATAACACATTTAGTCCTCTCCATCATTCTTTGCTCAGTCTCATTGAAGCTGCTGTCACTGCAACATTTTACTTTCTTCTATCAAGGCAGGCATGAAACTTCCACTGGAGCGAATGTGAATGCTAAGGCAGCTGCATGGGTCAGTAGGCAGATGGAGAGCGGAAGGGTTTGGGAAAGCTAAACAGTTTGCATCCTTCTCTAAAAGACAGCAAACCACAGGGCAGGGATCTGCAATCTGATGATTTGACAGTGCAATGCCCTTTAGTTGTTTGACTGGATTTACAAGTTCTGTTTAGCTGACAGATATTTTGGCTGCTACCCTTCCCTAGTTGTTTTCCTTTTGACTATCAGAATTTCTGTTTAAAAATTAAAGCAGGCTCTTGTTGTACAGCAAAATAAACAGAGTTCTCTTACAGATAGGAAACACTCTCTGTGATCATTTTTTTTTCCTACGTATTTCTTTTCAGCTAGTCATTCTCCTGACTAAAAATCAAACCATTAGCTTATAAAGAAGCCAAGTGAAATAAAGGCATATCTAAGTAAGAAAAGTGTGAAAATAAAAAGGAATTTGCACTAAATAAAATTTTAGTTATTAAATATTTTTGAGTTTCTGAGGTAAAATGGTTTTAAATATTCTGTTTCTAAAAGCTACGTGAGAACAGGTAAAACAGCTTTAAATGCATAGAATCAATGGGATTGGAACAGAGATGGACAGTTGTTTGTAATGTTAATGACTATAATCAAGGGAAAGAAAAAGAACTCTTGCTGAGATCACAGATTGAGTGTTCACTGAATCATATCTTAAAATCATGAGCAAAAATAATTGTTTCACTTGTCCAAGGTCTCCACTTGAAGCTCTTGAGAATGGACTAGCAGTACTGTGTGTAGCACCAGAAGTGTCCAGGGCTGAAGTACTGAAAGGACAGACTGATTTTTTTTTTTCCCCCCCTATTTCTAGTGTATATCTCAGGTATTTGAAGCTATATCTGGGGAAGCATGACTATGAATATCTGAAGCTCCAAAACCCTGAACAGCAGGAAGTGTATGGAGTGTACCACAGATGGATAAGATGAAACCAAGTGAAGAACATGTTACACTTGCTGTCAAGAAGAAGAAAAAAAAACCAGCAACTGTATTACATTTTGGATGTCTGACATTCAGAGACAGCCATCAAAATATTTCACCAGGTATGCCTGCATTAGCGTATGAGTGAGGTTTTTGAAGTTCATCTCCTTACTGTCCTTCTTTACAGTACATTGGTTTTCATCATGGAGCCACCTCATGGCATGCAAATGAGCTTCCTTTTGGGTTAATTAAACGAGAAACCATGCTTCAGGGATGTGTCTATTTGCTCCAGCCAGTAATATGCGCTAGGCTTCAACTACAGGTCTGCAGTAAAACTGCCCTATGAATGTTATGAATCTATTTCAGGTCCTTAACAGCAACATTTCTTGCTCAACAGACCCGTTCCTATTTGGCCAGACATTGTCAACGAGCACTGGCCTGTATTTCAGTAGCAGAGGAAGGACGGGATGACTTAGTCATTCTCATGTTTAATTGCTGTGATGATTATATGAAGCATTGTCTGAATTCATGTAAAGCTTAGTGCAATAGAGAGGCTTCAAGGATTTAGGCTTTTGACAGACATTACTCAGGTTAAAGATGAGAGAGAGAGAGAGACTGAGAGGGTTTGATTGCCAAAACTTTCTAGGTATCCCTGGTTTTTCTCTATTGCTGAATTTGAATAGTCCTTAAGATAATGTTAAGCAAAACACTGATGAAATGTGCTAAATATGCACAGTGTAAAACACTGGTTTTGCTAGACCTGTCTGGTTTTTATAATCCCAAATTCTCAGCAGTGAAACTGTACACATCAAAAGCCGTTAATGATTAATGCCTGAAATCCCCCCCCTAACCATGCTGCTGCCCTGGGAACTCCAAAGCAACTGCACGTGCACTTTCAGAAGCTGAGCACACAGTCCTCCGGTGTGCATGGGGAAGCGGGTGGAAACAGAATGAATGGCACTGGGAGTTGCTGGGATTGCTTAGTTTCAAGACCACCTACAATGGCATTTGAACAATAGCTACTGATCGCTTTCCAGAGCAGCAGCTGTGGATGCTGCAGTTTCATTAATACATTTCAGGGGGGTTTTTTTGTTGTTTTTTGGTTTTTTTGTGCGTGTGTGTCTACTGCTGCACTGGAAAGATATTTCACTGGTTAATAAATGAATTGATAAGCCAAGGTCAGTCTGTATGTGGAAAAATATTTACATGTGTTACTATTTATAGGAAAACAGACAGCAGTGTGGATGAGCAAGGCTGAAGTACAGCAAATTGTGTATGTGTGTGTATGTCTGGATTCCAATCACAGGAGAATACTACTGGCATCTAGCAGTCATTTCGGCACTTGGACCAGGACAGAGTTAGCAGACTTAGTAAGACTGATTAGTAAAACATGGTACACATACTGATGCCCCTAACTAAAAATAGCTTTAACACTTGGTATTTTTATAATATGTTCCTTACCAGTCATAAAAGAACCTGAATGATGTCTCAGCAGCTGTTGCTCTGCAGCACAGGCACACAATGACCAACAAAAGTTCCAGTATTGACAAAACGGCTTAGTGATAACAATATTTGTTACCTGTGTCCAAAATTTTTCCATATCTATATCTATGATCCCTGCCTATCCATATCTATCTATAATCCGTTCATACTCTTTTTTTTTTTGGTAATAGCATACTGAACAAAGTTCACTGTCAGCTGTGAATGCATGATAAAATCGATTTAAAGCTGCAAAATTCACCATTCTTTTTAGAGGATCTGTCTGATCAAATGACAGATTAAAATTGAAATCAAAACCTAATTACTAGGCTTTCATTTTCCATTAAATATATATTGTTGGTGGCAGATATCCCATTTAGAAAATAAATCAAGGACATAAACTGCGTCTTTTCTCTGTATAATTACTGTCCTGCATATCAGTTCTTGAACAGAGTTGGTCACAAGAAAGCCTCCAAGTAATGAAACTGCCTTCCTCCACCATACAGCAGCATTAAGCACAACGTATTCAAAGCACAGATACTTTGACGTTCTTTGGGCAGTGCTATTGTTAAAGGTGTAGGAACTAAATGCCTTAACCTGTCATATTCCTCTGTTGTATGCAGCAGCACTTCGGAGATATAAACAAGAATCAAAGCAAAGTAGGTCTAGTAAAAGAAATCTGTGCAACATATTTCTGTTAAAAACATATTCTGTAATTTACTAATATGTCCGTGAGTGTAAGTGCTCATCCTGTCCATTATATTGAAAAAGAAATTGAGGAATAAAGAATGAAAATAGTTTGGTCATGATTATAAAATGCAATTCACTGATTTAGATAAGAAAATAACAAGGATTTATGGTCCCCTGATTGTGGTCCAGTTATTACCCTGTAGTATTGCACACAAAAAGCACTTCAGCAGTTGCACTTCTATTCATAAATTAAAATGATGGCTACATTATCCCAGCTACCATATTTTAAAGAATACAATACTATCTAATTATGTACATTTGATATGTAATAGTTGGTATCATTAATTATCTGGGTTAGCTGTTCAATTTTCAATCAGAAAACATAGAATAGATGTGGGGAATGTTGACAATTCACTTAAGCACTTAATAATTTATATGTTGTTAATTATTTTGACTCATTGGCACGTGTTACAACAACACATAAGTAAACCATCTGCTAATGTTATAAAAAAAGAAAGAACTTGAAACTGTACTAATTAAAAAGATTATGATTATGCCAGCTTAGAGTCTTTATCTGTGAGTTCATGCACAGTTTCATCAAGGACCTGTTTTTTGGATGTGTTCTTGCTCAGGACCTCTTGAACGCATTGACATTAAAATCTTCCTAGGGTAAGGAAATAAATTAGAAGATATTACTTGCATACACATATAGTAAAGGGGAAGAGAAATATAAAGCTGTTGATTTGATTCTGGCTTATGGATTATTCTAGCCTGTTAGAGGAGTGGCCTAAGTATTAACATAACTAATGCAGTAAGCTTTAAATTAAGTACCAGTAGGGACAGGCACATATGTTCTGGGTTTGACAGGGTCAATGAGATTCTATGTACTCTGCAAATGATTTTTTTCTGGTTGCTAATTGTGGGCTTCTTTGTAATATCATGGTATGTATTTAAGTGATGGAATCCCATAGTTTGACCAATTGATGTCATGAAATTTATCATGGGCAATGGAAACATTATCCTCCTCACTGGAGTTTTTTCTTAGTGATAAAATAAATTGGTGGAAGAGGACTGGGTGCAATGCCAAAGTGTCTTTGAATGGATCTGAGTGGGAGTGTAAAACCTGCAGAAAATTTCTTCCTTACAGAGATCAAAAGGAATGGTGGTGTTGAAGGGGTGTGTTTGTCTAGGCACATGTGAATGTGACCACAGGGCCTGGAAGAAAATTTCTAGGATTTATAATCTTCCCCATGATGACTTCAGAAATGAACTTGTCATTCAGCTCCAGTTAAAGTTGACAACATTTGCATTCAATAAAGAGGTCAGAGAAGCCATTGATCTTCTTTTCTATGGGGAACACTTGTTTAGTGAGACAAGCAGGTGCTCTTGCTGACAGAGATGAACAGAAGCTGCATTTTAGCACCAAAAGTACAAGCCAAGGAAGTCAACTTGAAGCTGCAGCTACAAGAGGAAAGAGATGTTCTTTCATGTCTCAGGCTGCAGAACATAGCCTAATATCCAATAGGAGGTCACTGGAAGACACAAGTATTGCAACTTCCCAGTCATTTACTTTATCTTTTCATTTTCTGGCTACATTGACATTAACTTGTTGTGCTTCCACTTCAAGGCTTGCAGACCTCCATGTACCGGACACTCGCTCCTCCCCGGCGAGGACCAAATGAGACGCTGACTCTAATGTAGAGGAAGCTCAAATGGCGTTTATTGCATAGTTACAAAGCCTTATATACTAGGGGCTGCTGATAACCCTGCCCTTAGTCTGCCTTCGTGGGAGGGTCCCTATTCTTTCCGTACATCGTGAGATCTTCCGAACGCCCATCCCTGCCTGTTACTCCCTATAACATTAACAGAAAAAAAAAAATCTTAAGATTGTTTTGGTATAGTTATTTCTTGATGAATTAACTCGCTAAACCTAAGAATTCAAAAATTTCATGTAGTTACCTGTACCATACCAAATTTTTAACGACCCAAAATATAGTTTCAAATATGGCTTATTAACTGGCCACCATAAATAATACTAGAATTTTGCAAGTTGACTATAAGTATATAGTTTGATCTACTATTTGAATATTTATACCACTTTAGGCTCTGCTGGGGATGGGGCAGGTGGGAAGAAAGCTATCACAAGGAATTCAAGCATGTAGTCCGATGTCTAAATGTTATGAAAAGCTTTGATAATGTCAGATCCCGAATCACAAACTAGTGGTCAAATACTTTAATGGTGCAAACTGTAAATAATTAAACAAAATGTGTTTAAAACTTCTTTTTTTTTTTTTTTTGATTTAGGAAAAGCTTATAAGAAACATTATAAGCTTAAAATAAAGATTCCAGTTGCCGTACATTTGTTTATGGAAGCTAGGCAAAATTCAGAGGATTCAAACACGTCATCCTGGGGGCAGACCAACACTCTTCTCACCTTTATTATCACCTAGCTAGTTTTGAAACAGGCTTAGTGTTTTATATTTGATATGTACCTCTAGTTCCATACATGAATCCATGCTTTGCTAGATGAATTTAGGTGCAGTTAATATTTCAATGATGAGATGAACCTGTTGTTTTCTCTTGCCATCATCATACCAGATAAATTCCACTTCAAAGTATGATGTCTCCTGTAGCCAAATAAAATACATGTATATGTAAAGAGTGGGAATGCAGTTTATGACTGGAATGTATTCAGCTCATCTTTCCTTTGAGAATGAAAAGAACAAATAACACACGAGCAGTTCTTTTCCTGACAGATCTTGATGTCTTCTTTTTCATACATGCAGACACAAAGCCTCTCTTCCTTTGGTGCAAGCCGTTATCAGTGCAGACACCCTCCTGATAGGTGCTGACGTATAAATATGTGTTACTAATGTTGCTTCAAGTTACCCATCCCCAAACCTGAAACAAACTGAAGCCTTTCCCATCTTAGATCATGACTTTTTGCAGGCCTTATTTATTGTACGACTAGCTAAAATTAAATGCATTACTGGGATTGTCCGCTCAGCAAAGAAGTTGTATTTTAATTCCATAAAAACTCATGCATCTAGTTCATGTCAAAATGTTGGTTGAGAAACTCTCTGTAGTTTTAATGCATGTTAAATATTAGAGCAAAACTATATTTTCTTGACTAACACCAAAATTAAAACTAAAACTGCCTTATATTCACTAGGGTTGCACTATAGCATAATTTAATGGGGAGGGTGGGGGGGCAGGGGTGGGTACAAGTGTCCTAATTTAGCAGTGGGAGGATTTGTAAGGTGATGATAAGTCATATGTTCCTTCATGCCATCCTCTTTTGAAGGAGATAGTTCAGTTGAAAACATGCACTTCTTCCACATGCAGACAAGATAAAACATAAGGAGTTAGCCTAGGACCCATGAATTGGTTGGTGGAGCTGAATTGGTGCTTGTATATTCAGAAGAAAGTATTTTGGTGTGTTCACTCTATCTTTTACAATGGTGTTAAGTATCTTAATTTAATTGGAAAGTATTTAAAAGTAGGATTGTGTTTACAGTATAGTCAGCACAGTTGCAGATTATAGCAGCATCACTGTTGTGCTTGATAAATCATCTGCGAAGATCCAGAATAAACTGACTTAAAACCTGCCTCAGCCACAAAGCGTAACAACTTTGTGCCTGTGGATTTCAATACAGATGAATGACATATATACGTTTTTTTTCTGATCATCCAAGAAGAAATATGTTCAAAAAAGGCACAAAAATTGAATCTTATAATAAAAGTAAATTGATCTTTTAAAAAAGTTACACACCTACTCAGAACTGAAATATTTATTTCCAGATTAGATGGTGTTATTTGCTATGCTTGTTTGCTGTTGAGCTAGTTGCAGGGAAACTGTCACTCACAGCAGTCCTTTATTATTTATCCAAAATCAGAAAGTAAACCATGATACTCTAGTGCCATTGCAATAGGAATTTCTATTACCTAGTTACAGATATTTTTTTCAGTACATTTTGGAAAGAGACACACCTTTCCATGTGTTTAAATGATTATTTAAAATGTTACATGAGGGCTGCTCCAAAAGTAACGCCTCCTATTTTATTATGTTGGCCCATGACATCAGAGGCAGATGTTGGTGATGTGGCAGTAGAGGTTGAGCCTTCCCACCAATATTCCGTTCAATTTTGTTGCCATGTGACAGATGGCAGCAGAGAGGCAGTCTGACAACACGGCGTCTGAGGTGGGAGTGCGTATGAAGCAAAGGGGTGTGATTGAATTCCTCAATGTGGAAAAAATTGCACCCATTGACATTCATCGACACTTGCTGAACGTTTACAGAGACCAACCAGTGGGTGTCAGCACAGTGAGGGGGTGGGTGGCGCGTTTCAGCCACTGGTGACAGTGGTGACTGGGACACTGATGACAGTGACGGTGGGTCACCTCCACTGGTGCAGGTTTTTAAACGAGCATGGCGTGCAGGCTCTCGTTCATCACTGGGGACAATGCACAGCCAATGGTGGTGACTGTATCAAAAAATAGTGTTTTGTGGCTGAGAATTTGCTCTATCAAACAGTGTTATTGTGCTCTATGTATCTGTTGTCATTTCCATGGAAATATGTAGTAAATAGGAAGCATTGCTTTTGGAGCGACCTACCTATAACTCCAAGATTTGGAAGAAAATGTATATAGACTTTTCTCTTCAATTCTCCCAGACTCATTTCCTCCCCATTCTACTCCTCTTTTGATTTTACAAAATAGTTTAATTATTTAAGTTGCCAAAATAAGAAAAGTTAAGGAAAGTTCAACTAACCCATGCAGAGTTAGTGGAATTGTCTGTTTGTGTGTGCATGTTTGTGTGGAAATTTCATGCTCCTTAAAGGATTTATTGAAAAAATTCAGAGCTGTTAATTCCTGTCAAATTTTCAGACAATAAGCTCTTGACATTTTGGTTGTTTTCTTAATTCATTCTGTTTATGGGACCACAGAGTGATTATAAAATACGATAGCATCGATATGTGGTTTTGTCCAGGTAGCTCCATTTTAAAATATAGATAAAAATGTCTATGTACGTCAGCTAAAGCTAAACAAACCATAGAAGAAAGGCGTTAGTTCACTGAATTCTCAACAAAAGCTAAAATTAATAAAAGTATGATCAGTGAGATAGCGTTTTGTGTAAGTTCTTGTCTCTGGGTGCTTCATCTTCTTAAAAGAAAATTATTTTATATTTTCCCTACTTTTTTAGGTTTGTGCTTTAAGAGGCACACAGTTAGCGAATCTGCTGGTTTGTAGAATACAGATTTTCAGTGGGTGATAGAATCTGACTTTTCCATACTGAACATTACTGGGTTTTCTCATCTTTTATTGAACGCCCCTTTTCTTATTCCAAAGATTAGTGTAGAATTTTCTTTTTCCACTGTTGGATGTTGTATAAATTAGGTAATCTGTTATCTGCAGTTGACCAAGCCAACCATCTTTCAATGTGAAATAAAAAAACAACATAAAAAAGTTCATTTGACATGCATGTATCAGGATTTTCTTTAACCAAAAGAATCAAAGGAATATCTGTAATATTAGCATTATTATAACTGATACTGTGGACATAATTCTTTCAGTTTTACACTCGAATAGCTAAAGTCAATGCATACACAAGAAAACAATTAAGCATGAATTGTATTTTCCCTTCTAATTTAAAAATAATGTAAACTACATCACTGTGTCTTTTGCAGTATGCTGATTCTGTGAGCAATGAAACCAAATTTTGTTGCTCACAGAACTGTTCAAACTTGTGGAAGATGAGATTTTACCTGACTGGTATCTCTGTTCCGACCTACTGTAAAAGGTAAGGCTTGAGGGATTGCTTGAGGATTCCCTCCGCCTCTGCCCACCTGTGTCAGCTAAGGAAGGACTGCCTGGAATTGCTGCAGAGGATGCATGAAATAGCCAGCATGTCACACCTGTGTTTGATGGCCTAAGGGGTCACAGATATCCAATCAAGGCAGCATGCAGAATGGGACAGATATTTACACTATTGTGATATAACTATGGCAGCTGCAATAGTCTCAACAGCAAAACCAGCAAAATCAAGGTAAATTTGTTTTGATGGAGTTCTGCAGATTTGCACAAAATTTCCTCTGTGCTGGACCTCATCTACTGATTTTTTTTTCTTAATCTCAACTACTGAAACTCTGTGTTAACTACCAAAATATTTTTTCTGAAGAAGCGCATAAAGTAGTGGCCCTGAGCCAGACTGATAAAGCACCTAATCACCACTGAATTAACATCCTGAAAAAAAAAATAATTCAGATTCCTACAATGACAGGATATCATAATAGCATTAGTAATACATTATTCTGTATTCACCAAGGAACTGCTAGTGTCTGATATGGTCATGGCCTTGTAATAGTGTACATCACATTCCTGATTGCCAGTCTGAGGCAACATTGACACTGCTAATTGCAACCAAGTAGTGCAGAGTTGTTTAAATCCCCACTTCCCAGTGATAGACTCTTCTAGAGCACATTGCATCCACCCTACATGGTAAGTCAACTTTAGGTTGTGTGTGTCTTTTGCTTTTGGTTTTTTTTTTTCCAAATCTATGAAACAGTATGTGGACTGTGCTGCAGCTCAGCAAAATGCCGGTTTATATCATGAAATTGAGCACAAGTCATATGCACTAAAAGGTGGTATGACAGCATGTGGAAGCACCTGAAACTGTAAAACTTGATCAGACCATTTTTCAGGATTTTGTGTCATTGAGAGAGCCAAACCTGAAGCAGTTGCATTGTGTTGTCCATTTGGCAGCCCCTAGAGTGAGGAATCTGGGATATATGCTTGGAATTTGCTGACAAGTCATCTGGTTTATGGCAAACAGGTTCATATATGAGAGGACTAACATGTGGTGAGGATGATGAGGGACTGGAAACCAAGAGTGAACTAGACATCAGCTTCAGGAGAGCTGTGGGTCAGCTTGTTGCTCTCATTGTTCCTGCATCCTTTGTTTCAGATGATTTTCGGTTGTCAGCTACTCTCGTACTTTCTGCAATAGCCCCTTAAGTAACACAAATTTCAAAAGCCTACTGGCCATTTGCATGAGACCTCATCTGGAGTAGTGTGTCCAGCTCTGGAGTCCTCAGCACAGGAAAGACATAGACCTCTTGGAGTGGGTCCAGAGAGCCACAAAAATGATCAGAAGGAAGGAACACCTTTGCTATGAGAACAGGCTGAGACGGTTGGGGTTGTTCAGACTGGAAATGAGGAGGCTCCAGGGACACCTTATTGAGGCCTCTCAGTTCTTAAAGGGGGACTATAAGAAAGATAGGGACAGTCTTTCTAACAAGGCCTGTTGCAACAGGACAAGAGGTAACAGTTTTAAACTAAAAGAGGGGAAATTTAGACTAGATATAAGGAAGAAATGCTTTACAGTGAGGGTGGTGAAACACTAGTGAAACATCTGTTTCAGAAAAAGTCTGTAACAGATAAGAGTCCTTGAGATTTACAACACTGTTTGCCCAGACAGGTGATAGATGCCCCATCCCTGGAAAAGTTCAAGGTCAGGTTGGATGCACTCTGATCTAGTTGATGATGTCCCTGCTCACTGCAGGGGGGTTGGACTAGATGACCGTTGAAAGTCCCTTCCAACCCAAAGCATTCTATGATTCTATGTGGAAGTGTAAAAATGTATAAATCTCATTAGCATTCTTGAAAAGCTCTGCTGTGTTTGGCAGCCATTTGCTCCTCCTCACAATATGGTAAAGAATTAAGAAATCATCTCCTCCTTTTTCATTTGCATAGTTTGTGTTGGGGTCTTGTCTGAGGGGTGGAGTTAGGGGGTTATACATTTTCTGTTTTGATGCAAGGAAATTAGACACAATTTTGTTCAGAAGCCTATCCTTCCCATACTACAGCATGCTGGGTGCTGAAGAGATCGTCATCTGCTCTTTTTCCTCTAGCTAGGTGTAAAGATTCATATAAAAGTTTGCAAGCTTACAAAGAAAGGCTACCAGGACTATGGTATGCAAACAGTTTTCAGAGTTTGTCTTCTAGTTTCATTGTTTTGTAGTATGGAAACAATCACAGAATAAAACAAGCTCTCCTTTCTAATTGAGATTTGGATGCACAATGCTTGCTTCCATATCTATCCTCCATAAATATGAAATAACATCAAACATTTAAGGAGATGCCTTAGCTTTTACAATGGAATGGTCCTTACTTTACATCAGGATACATGCTACACAATCTGACTTTCAAATGATGAGTTCTTGCCTGCATCTGCAGTGTAATAACACTGTGTTCCATCTTATGGAACAGTCTAGGAGTTTTGGTCTAGAAAATTCAAGTAATATTACTGGAGTTAAACTTGTATGGTGGGCAGAAATTTTATTCTGCTGTTAAGAAATATTTTTTCCAAAACCATGGTCACTAGGAAAAGCATCAGAGATTTTAGACTTCCCTGGAAACTCAGTAATGTCAATAGGAATCTTTTTATTAAGTTCAGCCTGGTCACAAGCAGTGATTTCAATATGGGATTTCCTAGTGTAGTTGATTGCAAAATATAATTAAAAGTTACTATTATGAAATAAATTATTGTTTTTAAAATAATAATTTGTTTGCCAAAGTTCTGAAGCTGTTGCCGTTTTTCACGTTTTCAATGGTATCATCTCTGTTGCCAGATTTCTGCTGAGAGAGTTGCCAAAAGAGAAGATTTCAAAAGAAAAAGTCTGTAACAGATAAGAGTCCTTGAGATTTACAACCCAGCCATTGGAAAGGCTTTTCTTAGTCATGCTAACTTCCAGACTTATAAAGAGGATTAACCTATGATTATGAATGAGGTTCAGTAGATGGAAAGAGGAGGGGAAACTTTGCATTGTAACATCTAAGAATGAATTTGTGTCATTTATCAAACTTAGGTGCTGAGAGGGGATATTTCCCTCTGCTTTTAGCAGTAAAAAGATGGCCTCGTGTCCTTTTCCCATCCAGCTTTTAGTCTTCAGTTTCAACATATTGTATGCCTTTACTTGAAAAAATATATCTAAGTTAATTTTTCTGTCAGCTGTATTACACATATCAGTGTTAAGTTTAACTGTAAATTGAAGGTAGCCATTTTCTCCTATTCTTATGGCTTTTCTAAGTAAAATGGAAGAATTCTGATTTGTAATCAAAGCTTTGAAATGTACATCATTTCTCCCAAATAACATAATTCTGTCTACAGACTGACTTTCATTTACAGGGGAAGATTAAGAGCAAAGCTAAAGTGTTTCTTGGATATTTTCTCCCATAAAACTGAAAAAACCAGCAGTGAAAGTATTTTAATGCAGTTTTTCCAGAATAGTAGTTGGAAAGGCTAAAAAGGCTGAATACAGTGTATTCTTATTGAGGATAACAGAATCAGGATTCTAAAGAGAAACAGGATAACCAAAAGAACTCATAGATGTCTTATAAAAATGCCTATCAGATGTCTTTATCACTCTTAGCAGAAATGCATTAATAATGCTAAAAAAAATCTAAGTAATGTTCTTATACTTAGTATTTTCATATAAAGAATCTACCCCCACAAACTCAGTATTCAGTGTGTGAAAATTGGAGACACTGTAGAACATTATTTGAAGGAAAGGACTGGAGAAACAGTATGGCTATATACCTGAAGTACATAAGTAGGAGCGTTCTAGCCTTTCATTACATAAAGGGGGCTTATAAGAAAGACAGAGAGACACAGATGTGCACAGACCATGAGGAAAGATGGTCTGGACTTTTTTGGTGAATAACATCTCCTAGTACTGCTGTTCTTCCTCCTGTCTTGTTAAGGGAGCCTGTCCTTTTTCTCCATTATCAAGTTAAATTCATCCTGATACACCATCTTTTGGCCCAGCATTACTTAAAATGTCTTTGTCATTTTCATATCTCTGAGTGCTTTATCCAAAAGCCATGTCTACTCATCAGCAGATGAGATTCCAGCATCTCAGCAACACCCCAAAGCTCTAGGGAAACAGAGGATTAACAAGGAGATAAGTCCTTCTGACTCTGCGCTGCCCTGATAGTTTTATGTGCCCCTGTGTCATCTAGTTTCCTAAGGGTGGATGTACTGTGCAGTTACTTCTCACAGATACTGCCTGTGTGCCCACCTCTGAATCTGCTCCCAGCATCCTGTCCAAGCCAACAGTCTGAGGTGGCTGTTTTATCTCTAGGTTTTTTTCCAGAGAAGATTTTGCATGGTTGTCTGGATTTTGCATACATTCTTTATGCTTCATTAGTTCTTATACCTGACATTATACAGACCACAGCATCTCTAAGGACTTTATTCAATGTATGTGCATGTTTTTAATTAGATTTATTCAAGTCGGTGACCTGAATTGATTATCACACTGCTGTTTTAGTAAATATTTTTAGCATATTATTAGCTGGGTGAACACATCAGGCATTACAGTTACTCAGTCTCCCCATTATAGTTAGCAAATAACCTCTCATGTTAGTGGGATGACAAAGAAAGTAAGGGAAATCTAAAAGTGGAAGAAGATATGAAGATGGAAGCTACTTTTTGGTCTTGAATAGAGAGGTGGTATTTCTACTACACTTTGTATTTGTAATCGTTTTGCAGCATAACAGATTGCCATTTCCTTTATTCTCATGGCTGGGGTCAAGAGACACTTTTGTCTCCCTGGAATAAGATTCCTTCCTTGGGCTTATGAAATTGTGCCAGACTGCCAGAATGATTGAATGGTCTACTTTCCTCTGGGTTGTCAGTGGTAGTTTTAACTAGTTCTTATTTTCTGCCTAGATTTTGCCCCAAAACAATTTCCTCTTCCAACAGTTCCTCCCAAGTGGTTTTCCATACACATGTAGGATCATGCTGTTCTCCAACGTGCAAAGTATAAAACAGCCAACAAATTGCTACTTCTTTCTCCCAGGCTTTACTCTCCATTTATTCTCTGCATTTGTCTTAATTAAAGTGAACACAGTGTCTTCTTGCCAGACACAAAAGCAACAAAAACACGATGATTTACGTTATCATATCTAATACAAACAAGTTCTGTTTATTTTCCTTTCCCAGTTTCTTTCTGCATAGCTTTTATGCCACCTCTCCATTTACTCTATTTCTGTCTTCAAGTCACCTTTGTAAGTAATTTTCTTGATGCACTTGCTCCCCTTTGGGAGATAACTTCTTGGTACTATCAGTTCTTAATTTTGTAGATTGTGTTTGCCTTCATTTTTTCTGCTTTTTAATTGTTTTCAATTAAGCAAAATGTGGATTGAATCTGTTTATTTAATCTTTTTCAAAACTCAAAACCTTTAATTGCAGTATTAATTCCCACTTGTGTCATGTAATTTCTTATAGCATGCCATAGCTGTGATTAGATAGGAACAAATGTTGCTATTATTAGGAAGCAATAAGTTGCATGTTTTCAGTGTAGGTTGGTAAAAACATTTCACAGCTGGGAATGAACCTTTGACTTAAAACTTCAGCTAATCTAATTAAATCATTAAAGTTTAGACGAAGCATCTTGCTCTTTCTAGACATCTCATGAGAAAAGGTTTCTCTAAGGAGTTTCCCAGTACTTTTAGAACTGTGTGACATACACATTTTTCATCTCTCAACTTGCTGCTGCACAAAGAGTACTTACGAAAGACAACAAGGGAAATAAGGAACCAGAAAGTGTCTTGAGACAACGTTGGCCTGAATTTTGACTGAAAATATCAGCTTGTTTTCATATCATCATCATTGCTTTCTGGTAATTGCCCATGACTATAAAGATGTCATTTAAATATTGCAACCACATGTTCAGTGGTTTTCTGTAAGATTGCTGGTCATTTTTCTTCTTGGAAGAGCAGCCTTGTCTCATTCTCCCTTGAACCCATAGGATTTGGTTTTTAAGGAGCAAAATCCAAGCAAATGTTAAAATTTTCTAAATTCCAGTTGCATTGCTCTTCTGTTAGTCATGGTTATCGCTATCTTATATTACGTTGATATGTAACATGAACTATGCTTTCTCTTACTATTTGTAGTTTTGTAGTGATAAAACCACCTGAGGTTTTGTTTGTTTGCTCGTTTGTCTGTTTCTGTAATTTTTTCTCCAAGGAAAAAGGCCCGTTTTCTTTTTTTTTTTATGCTTCTATGAAAGGCTATATTCTGGTACATAGAACTCACTTTGCAAGTAATACCATTGACATAGGTTGAAATTTTCATAAAGGTTGTCATCTTATATAACACAAGTTTTTCTTTAACTGATTTCATAGGTAGTCCTACTACTGTCATTTATGATCATGACTTAAGAGTTATTCAAAATAAATTGCTTTATTATTATTTAGTATTTTGATTATGGTGGTTTTTAGAGTGTGAGCAAACAATTGACCATTAAATTACTTCTTAATGTGTGCTCAGGTTGTTTCAGAATACAAAACTGGGGCTAGATTTTAGTGAGTCTCTCACATAGCTGCTCTGAAAGAAGGGATTAACAGTTCTAACTGATAAACTGATAAAATAAACTGATAAAATGATGCAGTTCTACTAGCAGAGGAAACAACTCTTGCATTCATAGACTCTTTGTTTAAAGCAACGTTGTATGTTTCTTATTACCTTTCAGATAAGTGTTCTCTCCAGCCTATTCTCAGTTTAGATGTGTTAAATAATATTCTAGGCATTCAGTTTCCCCCTCTTTAAAAAATAAAATTCCACAAACCCAATCATACTTTCTTTTGTTTTCCTACTGTTGAATTAAGCTTACTGAATTTATATGCCAGCTTGAACAGAAAATATATGAATATGCTTTTAAATAATACTATAAAAAATCCTCTCTGACAATAGCTAATTCAGCCTCTGGTCTTTTCTTCTGTTGGAAATTCATGCTTTATTTTTTAAGTCATAAACTTTAAACTAGTCTTGTTCACAATGCTTTGTCTACCATGAGCTTGCAAACTGCCTCCAACCCTGACTGCATTACTCACAATTGCTGTTTCTTTCAATTTCCAGATTCTTTCTTCTGTTAAATGAACAATAAAAGCTAATGCTTGCCACTTATCTTTTATACCAGTGTAGTATGTTACCTAAAGCTGTAAATGAAATCACCACTTTCGATTTCTACTTTCTTATTCTTTTTCTTCCTTTTTGACAGCTTTCAATCTCTGCACTAAAACTTCCCATTCCTATCCAAATTCAATTCTGCAGATAACACCGAAGTGGAACATCACAAATTATGTCTAAGGATGACATAAGTAACAGTCATGTCCATGTCTTTCTTCAACTATAGCTGCAATATCATTAGCAATTTACAGTAATTGGGGGGTGGAGGATGGGAGTGGGACATGGATGGACATGGTTGTCATTTCCTGGAATTGTGTTACATATTTCTGTCTTAATACAGTAGTCAATTATCCAACCCTTTATGTCCAGCATAACTTAGGCCATTATACAAGTGCTTTGTGGTACCTGCTCCTATGCATACAGGATATATCCCATTAAAGAGGCCATTGACTACATTAAGGGACTCAGATTCTTAATTGCTTAATGAATCAATAGTGCTTAGGACATTTGGGTCACTGGCAGGATCTAGAAATATGGGCTTAATTTTTTCAAGCTAAAGGACTCATATTTGACTTCATTAAAAAACAGCTGCTTCTAATGAAGGACTGTCTATATAAACAATTTTTTCTTTTGTCTCCCAAGAGCTTAAACTCTTTGACATGTTTATCCAAAATAAAAGATTAAATTACAAGTCTGACTCTAGTTCCTCCAATGCCTTGAAATGTAATTAGCCAATCCCCTTCTCTATATCTGTTCTCACAATGCTGGTTCCCTTACATTTAAGATCTTCCTTCACCAAACGGAAACATTACTGTGTTTGCACACTGGAGAAGGCAGTCCAAGCAGGGAAAGAACAGGAAGGCAAGGCAAGGAACCACATCTCCTGGCAAGCATGATTTGTTAAATACTGCTGGTTTTTACATGAAATATTTTTACTGTTTTCAAGGGGGAAAAATTCTTAGTGAGCTCTTCCTGAAGGTGACATTTCAGTGCCATTAGTGAATCTTTAAGCGGCTGACCGTAACGTTTTTGTGTTATGCACTGAGTTACTCTCATGCAGAGCTGAGCCGAGGCACTAAACAAAGCTCACATTTATCAGACTTCTTGGCTCTGAGGAAGTCCAGAACTTCATACCTGAAAGAATCATACAGGTTTTGCTTCTGCTGTAATTCAAAACATACAAGTGAAAAGTCCCTTGCATGCCAAACAAATAAGTGTGTATGACACAAAGCAGAAGTATGGTTCCAGTCTACAAGCATGTGTAAAATGGTAGACTTCATGTCAGTTATCAGCTAAAATTGATGATGTGTGCTCAGTTTTATCCATTTTTTATTTGTAATCTTTTCATCACCTCCAATTATTGGCCAAGTTTGTGAGACTCCTTGTTCATCTTGAAGTTGTTTCTCCATGTCTGGTTGATATTCACTTGAAATATGTTCTTTGAGTTACCTCAAAATTTTAGAGCTCAAGGCATTAAGGGAGGGCAATCTATTGTTCAGGAAGAATTTCAGCATGCATAGTTCAAAAAGTAGCTGGTAGACCCTCAATTTCAAGAGCTCCTCCAACTGTCCACAGAACACTGCATTGTAATTGATGATGGCAGTATCAGTCACCATATCCTATCTCAACTTCTTCCATTCTCCTGCTACAGCTTAACAATTGACAACTAAAGTACTTGATCATTAATGAAGAAAAAGAGCAATAATAATACTTAGAAAAGAGCAACAGTGGAATAATGATGACAAGAGGGTCATGGAAGTATACAGAGAAACCTCATCCTAACAAGATCTAAAGGGACCATAGATCGAAGGCAAGAAGAAACACAGACTCCTTCTCCTTCTTACATATAATCTCTAAACTCAGTGCTAGCTTCCTTATGTTGAGCTATAAAATTGTTCATGACAGAGCAGTGCAAATTGTTTTACAAAATGTGTGAGTGGTATTACCTACACCAGTCTCTTTGCCTGAAAGTGTTTTTTTCCATCTGATTAATCCCAATCAAGTTGCTTACACCTTCTGGCTTCTCTTGAAAACAGAAAGATTTCTGATAATGCTTTCCTTTCATCAGATGTCTTCGATACTGTTCTGCTGTACCTGTTATATATAACTTAGAGTTATATATATATATAACTGTATCTGTTATACCTGCTGAAGTATCTTGTCTCACCAGTTAAGATTTTAACCATAGCATAATTGAAAAACTATCAATACCCAGTGTAAAATTTCCTGTGAGACCCAGACACCCTTTTGTTAGAATGTCTCAACTGCAGGGGAAAATGGACAACATGTCCTATGCTAGTTCCTGTTTCTGAAGGTTCAGTAGCAAGTTTTTAAGGTAAATTAATACTAATTGTTCACAGAAAATCTCTACACTCTAATAGTAATTAGACATGATATACACAGATGCATAGTCTCTGTATTCCAACATTGTGAGGTTGGCCTCAATTGCCTCATAGTAATTTATATGTATTTATAGCCTTATCAAGAAATGCTCTTTTTTTCAGATATTGTTAACTAGGTTTAGGAAGAAGTTATTATATTTAGAAGTTGAGGATTAAGCAAGTTAATATACAGTAATTTAAAAAATCCCTCCAAAACCATTTCAACATGAGAAAGATAAATACCTGAGGTACCACTTTAACAGTATTTACACAACCAATTTATTCTAAACACAGGAAAATCTGGGCATAGTGGTGATTACAGCCTTAATGGAGTATTTTGATTGCTTATTTGAGAAAGCTCCCTGTTTTACATTAAATTCTCCGAAACTATTTAAATATTGATTGAAATCTCTCTAATGGGTGCATGGTAATTCCATTCTTTATTGTCTTCATTGGTTTCTAATGACACATTGTTTACAAAATCAAAAAACCCCAGGTTTAGCTCTATTTATTCCTTACATGTCTCTGCTAAATATTCACTCTTCACTTGACTCATTTTTGTTGCTGTCTCATGTTACAAGTCAGTGTTTTAAGGACAGGGCTTTAAAAGGAAAAAAATATCCCATTGAAATTTCATTGCCTCAGAACATATGTTCAGACATTTCTAACAGCCTTCAAACCAAAGAAGAAAATGTCCTTAAAGGAGGCGTATCTCTTCAAAGCGATCATCCTGATGCTGCAACTTGCCTCTGTTTTAGAGCAGGATGTTTATTTTACATGCTTGTGGTCTCTTTTTTACCCATTGTGACCTCTGGAATGATAATATACGAATCATTTACTATCGTATTTTTAGCTGTTACTACACCCACAAGACTTTTTATTATCAGCAGGAGTAGAGGTATTAAAGAGATTTGTGGGCCTCAGAAGACTCAAAGCACAGTAGGGATGAAATTACAAAATTATATTGTTATAAAATGTATTTATAAAACTGTGTACAAAGGCCCAGTGTTAATGAAAGTAATTGATAGCAAATTCTGATTTCTCTTTACATCACCAACGAAGCATTTTTCTAAGTAATAATGAGCCTCTTTTTAGTAACAATAGTTAAAAAATGAGTCTCATGAATCATTTATGTGGCCTCATTCATTGCTATTATTACTTCTGCCATCAAATATTTTGGGAATTCAGACCCTTTTTCTCTCTGTCTTTGCATGTCACGTAATGGTCTTTCTTGTGCTTTTCAGAAGGAAAATTGAACTTTCTTCTTTTCTAATGTACAGAAAAGTACCAGATCTTCCATTCTGATTCTGAATAAATGTTCCTGTTGCTGAGGCTTTTAGCTGGAAGAAGCCATTATAGATGAATAATTGCTATAAGGAGAAACAAGGTAGAGGAAGAAAAAACCCAATGTGCAGAAGGAATCTATTTTCAAAAGGTCAATACCTTCAGCACAGGATTTGCCTAAATTGACCAATTCCATAATATTTTAGCTGTCAGTAATTCCACTGTACTGAAAAGACTAAGAAAGTGCACTGAACCTGTCATGCCCATGTAGTCGCTTTAATTACAAGTAGCATTGCATAATGCTCAGAGCAGGACAATGAGTGTCAGAAGACTAGTTGTTTTGGACTTTGCCTAAACTCATTGAGACAAGCAATTTCACCTTTACTACTTAAAAGTAATCATCTGTTCATTTGCTGTCTCTCAACTGATTCATGTGTTCTGCAGGAGGCCGCATGTAGAAACTATTCAGAAACTGTCTACAACAGATATCACAAATCCTTTTTCACTGGCTTTAAGAAATGCAGATTTTTCAGTGAAATGTCCTCTTCTGTAATTCTGTCAATGATGGCCCTCGTCTATTTCCCAGTTTAATATGGAACTGCTGTTCTCTCATCCAGGTTTTATTCCTGGTTTATATATTCCTAATACCATTTTTTACCCTTTGTTTTAGACATTCAGCTCTTCAAAAATTGTTTATGAGTTCATGATCTAAAACCTATCAAGTTGGTTTTTTATCAGCAAATGTTGGGCAGGGCACGTCTCCAGGATGGCGGATCACCGCCTCCCTAAGATCGTGTTCTATGGTGAACTTGCCACCGGCTGCCGCAAGAGAAGAGCTCCAAAGAGGAGATATAAGGACTCCCTGAAACAACACCTCAGCCTAGGCCATATTGACCACCATCAGTGGTCCACCCTGGCCTCCAATCGGGAGATTTGGAGACACACCATGCATAACGCTGCTGTCTCCTTTGAGAGCACGCGTAGAATCAGGCTCGAGGAGAAAAGACAGCGCAGAAAGAACCGTGCCTCGACTATACCACCCAAGGAGACCCTCCGGTGTGCTCTTTGCAACCGGTCTTGCCTATCCCGCATTGGCCTTTTCAGCCATCAACGCGCTTGCAATAAGTGTGGGCAAAGCCCTTCCCAAATCTTCGTCCGCGAAGCCAAGCCATGATGATGATGATGATGATGACTCCAGACTCCCGAAACATAATGCACATTACAAAGATAATCTCTGTATTCAGGCCTTTTCTAAAATTATATGAAGCTAGTTTAGTTTCAGTTTAGCTTTGGTGAGGTTACACTATGACAATCGCATCTTTTTAATTTTTTAAATACACATGGTTCTTAATTTGAAAAAAATGTGTGTTCATTGAAAAATACTTAGTAGAACCTCCTTACACCTCAGCTTCTCCTCTTATGAAATTTTTATGATCATTTTTACATCCGTCTTATAGTTTTGTGATTTGTAGATGAGTGGCATTATACTACCATCAAGTAGCATTCTGATAGTTAACATTTTTGCATAAAATTTTTAGCTGCAAAAACTAGATTCTGGCTCTTCTCGTGAAAAAAAAAACACAGCATCTTTCAGAAGAAATGCACTTCAGTGTGAGTTTTCTGTCATTCTCATCAACATTTTAAAATTAAATTATTATTTGAAACATTAAAAATTGGTGCTTTTCTAATGTAAAGAAGACTGATAGCAACAAGAACCATCATGCTTTTCTGTGTGAAATATGACAACAAAGTCAGAACATTGCCTACTCTAAGCAGAGCCACCCAATAAGGTGTTTCTAAGATATAGTCTCATTGTAAGTAAAGAACGTCGACGCAAAAAGACATTAAACATCTAACTGCCACCAAATAAGGAGTTCTTCTGTTTAATGGCACAAGTTGTTCAATAGTGTTGACTGAACACTGGGAACAGTTTCATGACTGTAAGTCCACACTGCCCTTGTGAGCAGGGTCCTCACCCTTTCCATTATGTTGATTTGCCACTTAAGCCATCAGCACTGCCATGGTCTGGTTTAAGACTACTTCAGCTACAAAATTTCCAGTGAAATATTTTCAGGTGGATCAATACCATGATCCGGTTTCTGCTGCAACTACAGTAATGTTGGGTGCTGGCACAAAAGCATACATGGGAGTGCATTTCCGGAGACAGGGAGAATAGACAACATAATTGCCCCTCTGTGCTGTGACGTCTGCATCGATTCCTTTAAACAGATTGTGAGACAACACCTTTAGCAGGCAATGAGGGAGCCAGATTTCTGAAGGCTGCTTCTTATCCGTGTGGTAATTGCGCAGAGGGAGAAAATAGGGTCTGCATATGGGGAAGGAGGGGGCAGGTGAGTGCAGAACCTCAGACCTAAATTTTCTGTTCAGATCCTGAGATCACATTTGCTGCTGCTTTTTTTTTTTTTATCTCTGCCTGTTTCAGAGCTCATTTCTTCCATTAGAAATGTGTTAAGCACAAGATTAGTAATAAGTGAAAACACTAAGTGGAAGGTGTTTTCAGATACAGCAGTGAACTCTACCTCATAGTGTTTCACTGATAATTTTTCTTAGAAACTATCATAAACTATGCACTTTTAATCTATGATCTATTACTGAAGTGCTTTCTTAGTGGACTTATCTGAAGGAATTTACATATCTAGTAAAATACATTTATTTTCATCTACATAATGTACGCTATGTGATAAGTCACATTTCATAAAAGAAGTATGACCTGAACTAAACAAAAAATAATCATTGCAGATTAATGAAGGAAAATGATATAAGTCTATAAAAATGCAGAAGTGACACAATTACCATTTGTTTCCTTCGTGACCAATCTTCTAAAGAAGGACCTGCTCTGTTCTTTCAAAATATAAATCTAAAAGCTATATCCAGCTCAGAAAACTTGAAATATAGTTCACATGCCTGCTATCTTTATGTTTAAAAAAATACATACTGAAAAGTCTGACCAGTCAAATCTGTATTGGACATTATCCCCTCTTTTCTCAGTCCCCTCCTTTTTTTTTTTTCTTTTCCATTTTTTTCTTCTTTCTCAGTCAGCTGTTGCAGTCTGGAAACAATGTGTTAAGTTACTGGATTTTCATGCTCTGGAAAGCTGCCTTCCATCTCTATTCTAAAGCATGATTTCTGTCTCTAAGCAAGAAAAGAGAAAGAGATGACCTTTGCAGCTGCCATTTTGAAAAAAAAAAAAAGGCTTCAAAGCTTGCTAAGAGCGAAGCCAGAAACCTGGAACGGTGAAATGGAAGAAAATGAAAACCTTGCATGGTGCAGGGAGAAGTGTTTTGACAAAAGATGGTGGCAACATATCCTCTACGAGCTTTGTGTGGGCTTTCTGGGCACAAGGAGCAGTAGCAGCAGAAGGTCCTGCTGAGCTTGCTTGGGATGCTGGATGACTCATTGGAGAGCAGAAGAATGATTTTAAGGCAACAGATTCTGGCATCTTAATCTTTCTACTGGTCTCCCAAAGACTCCTGCTGCCTTCAGCACCCTGTGAAAACACAGTTTGTTCTGGGGCTGATTCCCTTTTCCAAAATAGGCCCTCCCAGAAACTCAGCAGTTAGATGTGAAGAATTAGAGAATGAGCTGCAAATTGCCTGGAAGAGATCTTCTGCGAGAGAGATGAAATTACTAAAGCTGTGGGAGACAGAGTGTGCCTGGATGGGACACCCCTAACAGACTGCATCATCCTACACATCACCCCAGCTAAATATTCTATGACAGTGAAACTACCCCAGGACTGGGTAAAAAAATAAGGCTTAGGTAAAGGAAAAGACTTCTACAGAAAGATATTCTCAAGCTGCCAACTCTCAAAATAGCAATCCTAGAAATC
Source organism: Bucorvus abyssinicus (assembly GCA_009769605.1). Taxonomy (NCBI): domain Eukaryota; kingdom Metazoa; phylum Chordata; class Aves; order Bucerotiformes; family Bucorvidae; genus Bucorvus; species Bucorvus abyssinicus. Next base: position 8,444,016 of record CM020030.1, read on the forward strand.
TGAGCAAGATTGATCCTATTTTATTAAGGTCAGATGGAAAAGTAAAAGCCTCTACTAGATGTGATAAGAAACATTGGAAAGATAACAATAGAAGCAAACAGCCAATATCCGGGCCATCTAGACTTTCTCAACACAGACTGGGGTTGGACCTGCTAGTCGTTAACTTTAGGTGCGGTATATTCTCCCTGGAAGTTTTTCTGCAATAACAACAACAACAAAATGAAGCCTGCACAAACCTCAGTGCTCTTACAGCGCACAGCCAGATAATCTTTTGGTGTTCACTATTCTTTGTCCTTTTGGAGCTGCTGCCTCAGATATAAAGTTCTTAAAGGCAGACTCTACAACAGCTTCTCCTTTCGTGTGTGAAGAATCACAAGAATTAATTCTGGTTGCAGTGGCCAGCTTACCTAGGGATACTTGAAGCTATTTTTATTCAAAATACATGTTCTGTGTCTGAGTCACCAAATATGAATTCGCATTTCATTGATACCAGGATTTGTCTTCTGTGGCTTTGAGATAGCCAGTACTCATGGGACAGAGGGCTCCAGGACAGCAGAAGGGACATCCCCAGCAGGTTCTGAGTAGAATAACACATTTCTCTTTGGATGTAGAAGGAATTTAACCAGATAAGTTGAAAACCATACTAGAGAGTATAAATATCTAATAATTCAAACTACCATTTTTTTACCCATAAATGACACCATGTGAAGCAATTAAAAAAAGTTTGAACAAAAAACAACTCACACACCAAAAAGAAATCTCAAAATGCCTACCAACTGCTGAGCTGCTCAAACACCTATATATATGAGTGTGTTCTATTGTCAAACAACAGTTTGCCCCTCCATCCAGCACTTCATACAAGCATTTGAATGTGCCCTCCAAAATAAATCTAGTTGCAAAGAAAGACTATGGTTCACAGTTGTGAAAGATACATCAATAAAGATGTTTTACAGGTAAAAGACACGTGTTCACTCTGCAACAATACAATTCTCATTATGGAGCCTTTAAACAGAGTTCAGTAATGCAGGGAAAAGATGGAAAGTGCATCGAGGAGTTTGACTGGGGAAATGTAATGTCTAAAGGTGGTATTCAGCCATGAGTTTCTAACAAATACAGGAACTGCAATGAGGTCTCTAATGTTTGCAAGTCAATGTCGTGGCTTTATTTTTGATCTTACCTAAAAGCACATGAGTTTATTACAGGGTTGGGGCATGATTCTCTTCTGAATCTGGGACATGAGTAGCATCCACAGAATCAGCCCCAGGTTTAAAGTCACAAGGAGTAGTAGGTCCATGAGAGGCATCTTATTCCAGACACTACTGACAGCTTCAGCACCCTGGTCCTCTCCTTCCAGCTCTGCCACTTTGCACAATACAAGCATGCAGCACAGGGCACTCTGCAAGTGGTTCCAGGGAAACCGAAGCTTGTCTGAAATAGATACTTCATGTTACAGTCAAGGATGGAAGGTTAAGAGCAAAAAGTGCAATTGCAAGTATGACTAAGCAGGCAGATTTGTACTGAAGAAAGACTTCAGGAAAAGAAAAAGGGCGGATTGGGGCTTAGAAAGAATTAAGGAACAGCTGAGTGTTCAAAAAATATGGTATTAACAATCTCTTGCAGCAGCAGCGGTATTTATGTGCCAGAAACTGAGCTTCCTGTTATAGGACCCAGTTGCTATAGAAACTTACAACTGGGAGCTAAATAAAGTAATTTCTATGCTAGTCTTGGTGTCTGTAACTTCAGCACCTGATGCTAGCCAAATTGTGCTCAATAAACAAATTTAAACTCTAAAAGCCTGCAATGAGTTCACAATGGTTTCTATACAACTGATTAATCCCAATTGATCTTGGCTTAGAACACAAGTGCATGAGGAATCATAGAAACAAAGAAAAGACTATCCTGAACAAATATGCCTCCCCCTTTTTTTTCTTCCTTATCTGATTTCCTCCTTCTCCTATATACCCCTTTATTCTGTCTTAACTTTTTTTTAATTTTGAAACTATCTTTTTTTATGGCTACTCTCATAGTTGAGCCTGACATCTCTGATCCTTTTTAGACAAATTAAAAAATTCTGCATCAACCTGCAGTTGCTCTTGCATTTCTTTCATATATCATTAAACATTTACTTCAGGTTAAAAAATGAGAGAAGTGATGTTAACAGCTGAGTGCAAATCCTTCTTCCTAGATCTTCAGTGCAGGACATATGCCTCCAGCTGAGGGATGAGGCACAAGGGACAAGTTTGCAGAAGTCTGCACAGGAGCTCATACCATGGGAACTATGAGAAACGCTCATCTCCCAGGGGTCATGGGCACAGGTAAGTGTGGTGAACATGGATGCCAGGGCATCTAGGGTTAGAAATGTCTTCTCTTGAGAAAGCAGGAATTGTTATTGTTATTACTGTAACACTTTCCTGTACTGACTAGGAAGCAAGAGATCACCCCGAATGTTTCAAAATGCAGACTCTATTTCTGCTTGACATTAAATACAAGTCCAGCTTATTAGAATAAATAACACTAGTGCAATGAGTAGTCATGTAGGACAGATATCAAACTCTTTAAAATTGCTTTGTCACTGTTACAGAAGATGCTTGGATATTTCTGCAACATCTGTCAAGATGGCAAGTGCTGAAGGTACAAAGGGTGTTACAGAGCCATAATGGTGACTGCTCTCACTTTGGCACCTTGGTCAAAATCCCTTCCTTCACGTTCAAAGAGCCCAAAGCAGTCAGTAAGTGTTGCACGTAAAGCTATGGGCTAAACACCCTGGGGTACAAGGCATTTCTAGGGGAAGAAAGTAGAAGGGGAACACAGCAGTGGTGGGAGGAGGAGGTGTTCATCATTCCCAGCAAAGGTAAGGAGCAACAGTTGTTGCCTTATCCCTGAAAGAGGAGCTGAGGAGAATGACTGGGCAAAGAGGTGTGTAGACACCTGATGATCATTCCACTCTAACCCACCATACAGAGTGAAAATAAAGGGGAGGGAGAGGTGAACAGTAACAGCATCTGCTGCAGGAGAAGGGGCAAGTAGTGGAGCTGCTTGGAAGAGGACACACCTGCCACATCATAGCTCCCAGCAACCACCGGCTTTTGCTGGTATGAGGGTAGCAGCAGCTGGCGCAGCTTTGTCCAAGGACTCAGGGACAGGCTGAAGCAAGAGCAGGGTCTGGGAAAGCTTCAGCAGAGGAGGCTCTGGGAAGCCAGATCTTATAGCACCTCTCTGACACATGGTGGGTTGCTGGGCTTGGGCAAGTGGTGGCAGGCAGCCAGGACACCCGCGCCAGGTGGCTGGTGGCACGCAGATCCCTCACAGGCTTTGGCAGGTGGCACAGGCAGCTGCCAAGCACAAGCTGCCCGACAGCAGCAGGCAGGCGGCCAGGCTGCCAGCCAAGTCTGAGGGTAGTGGGCTCCTGGCTGTAACAGGAGAGCAAAGTCTAGCTGGTAGAGCTGCTTGAAGGACCATAACAACTCCTTGCTTGAGAAAATCTGGCCAGTAAAGTAGAGAAAGGGTATGTTTTATTAGTGTTCATCTAAACTGAGGCATGAGGCAAAACTCTTTTGAACAAACCAGGTGAATTAGGCTAGACTTCAAAATGCTTCTGTCGGTATTTTGTTCATCCACATCAGTCTGATGGTATCTCAATACAAAATTAACTGGGCCTTTCGAAGAAGAGCTACACTGCTTCTATCTTCTCAGAAGCCCTGTGTGTGGGAAGTATATGCATCCCAAACATAGAAATATATATATATAAGCATGCATATATGCATGCATATACACATGCGTATATGCACATATGTAATCCCCCATTCAACAAAACAGGGTAGTGGCTGCTCAGAACTGAAGTGAGTCCTGATGTTCACACCAAGGCCAGCCATTAAGGAGACCATTAGGCTTAAGAATGCTAAAGTAAATGCAGTCCAGCAAGACACTTGCTTAGCATAAAAGATGTGTTTACAACCCACTGACTTCAGGAGAACTTACCCACAAGCTGAAGATTCCACACATGCTTGAACGTTGTGTTGAGTAAGAATGAGCTGAAATTCACTCATGAAATTGGGCCATGCTTAACTGCTGCCACATGTGGGAGATGCTTCCAAGCCTTTGGATGACAAAGCTTGACATGAGCCTGTAAGGAGAGGACAGGGAAGTATCATTAACAATTTACTTCCTGTAGGGAGGTATTTGCCTTGGGGAAAGAAAGACAGGAAGGTCAGGATCCTAAGACGGTGAGGCCAGACTTCCTAGGCATTATATGTTGTTAATGATGAGAGCTAAGTATCTCTAGAGGGAGGCTTATAGGAGGGAAGTAACTGTTGGGGTGATCTGGAATGCCCCTATCACTGGGGATTGTTGGGGAGCCTCAGTATTTTAGCCCCATACACTGGTCATGCAAAAGTAGGGAATAAAACTCCACCCTCTTACTTGGTGAAACGGAGGCAGTTTTCATTAGCTCTAAAGCGTAAGTAAATAAGCTGAAAATGGAGAAGACTTGTTGGGTTTTTTTATTTCTGGTTAGACTACAAAAAAGACATACTTGAGTCTTCAAGATGGCTTTGAGAGTCTTGTTTTCAATGAACTATAATTTTGAAATTTTTTTGTAATTTCAAGAATTAGCACTCAATTCTGATGTCTCTTAATCTTCATACTGTTTGGTCTGTTTGCACAAGTTTATGAAATACTAGAATAGACACTTAAGTACAGTGATATTGTTACAAAGCTATGCATAACGGTTTTCATAGAAGTGTTACTTTTGACCTTGCTATTTCAAGAAACAGGACCTTGTACAATCTACATACATAGGGAGTCACCGCTGAACTTCCACACTATTTTGTTGTCCTTGTTATATGCTTTGCAAATAAGAATACAAAAGCTAAAAGGTCCACACTTCAATGCCTTGCAAAACTGGAAATCAGAGTTTGTAACCCCCTTGCATTGCTGCTCTTCCTTTTTGTCCTTCATTGTCTCACTCTGTCTCTCCATTCACCATAATATCCCTCAGTGAGTGGGGAACAACACTCTTTATGTCTTCTTTCCAAAAGCTTCTGGGAAATTTTTCTTGCTTTTTTCCTTTCTCACTTGTTTCTTCTTTATAACGCTGTTTTGTGTTACCTACAAGCTGTTGCTGAATATGTATTTTAATTTGCATTCCTGATGCATAAGTTCTGCTACTTAAAGTGTTTCTGCTACAGAGCATCATATACTTGCCTGCAATGGCTCTTCCTTCAGGCAGGATCCGAGCTTCCAAATACTCACAAAACCAGAAAGCTGCAAGCTGGTCTCTTCCCTGACATCCATCCCAGGATTCATGCCAAGCCTTCAGGACTTCACTCCAAATCTGAAGTCTTTTCTGGTGAAGTTACAAGGAAAGACAGAAGCATTTAATTTCCAAAGGTCCTGCTCAGGTTGTATGCATACAATTAGTTTCACACAAGGAGGTGCCTATATTTGCAGAGACTGACCAAATTTGGGACGTTCCTGCTGAAGCACGTGGAGAAATGTTTTTTGTGAATAGATGGCCAGAGGTACTCCTTGGTGCATCATTTTATCTATAATCACCGTTTATTTTAGAAATGGAAAAAAATTTAATAATTATTATTTGTCCATACATTGTAGAAAGAGGCAGGCCAAAACGATGACCTATGCTCTTTGTTCTTATCTCTGAGTTCTCTAGAGTTTCACAAAGGCCTGTCTTACTGTTCTTTATTGTTCTTTGTTAAAATAAACTATGACCTAGAACTTGCTAGGCTACACATGCCCACTTAATTTTATATGCACTAGGGGTCATTGCAATGATTCCTTATAGCATTTTAAATTTAACATGTGCATAATTATTTCTAGGATCAGTGCATAACAGGGTCATCTTTCAATACAGAGGAAGCTTAATGAGGGGTCAAAATTTAAAATACTAGATCTGAATTACCCTGAAATGTGGGATTTCAAAATACAAATCTAAGAGTTTGCAGGTTGTCAGTAATATTTGCTCTTTAAATTTCAACAGAAAAGTCTAGCTAAGCATTTTATTATCTTGGTTTACTTAGTGCTACGTTTCACAATAATCTGGCATACCTAAATGTATTTTACTTTAGAGCGCAATTGACTTTTATAAGGAGGAAAAGGTATTTTGAGGACATAAAATTTATTTATAAAATGTGCTGGTTCTTAAGGGGGAAGATGGTAGGAAATTGTTAGCTGTTTGCGGGACAATTTTCTCTGCTTCTCATCTTAAATCATGTTTTTGTTAGTTTTGCATCTCAGTCCTACTTTAAAGGGGGAAAAAAAAAAGTTAAAACCTAGCGGAACAGTATCAACTTTCTGTCTGTTCATTAAAGGAACACTAGTACTTTGTTAATTTCTTTTATACATTTGACCAAGCATGATTTTTCTTCTTCTTAAATCCTGTGTGACATTTAATTTGGAAGAAACTTTAAATATTTTCAAAAAAATAATAGTGAATAAATAATTGCTTACAGAGGACTTTATAAGACCTTTATGTCTCTAATGAGCAAATTGAGTTGATACTTTCCGTTCCTCATGTGCTGGTGATGAGATAACTGGCAGCAGATGTTGAAGTGGGAAAGGGTCTGCTTCCCTCAGAACAGCTGAGTTTCATCTGCTGCCTGGGATGTAGGAGGGTCCTGTAGCTCTGGGCATTCAGAGTGGGTTGGCAGCTGGCAGGGTCAGGAATCCTGCAAGGGAAAGGAGGTGATGTTGTGTGGGTTTGTTTTCTTGAGTTATGTTATTAGTGAGCTACTTTTTTTTTTACCCTGATGATTACCTCTGCAGAGGTGCATTTGTATCCTGTAACTTTGATTTTCAAAGAGGTTTATGAATACACTCCCTGTGGAAGGGGAGTCTTTTTTTTTCTTGAATTATTCATGAGTGTGATTTTTGTGGATTTGTTTTTTTTTTTACTGTAAGGGTAACTTACCTGCTTAGCTATTTGCTTCTTGACTTCTGATTTGACAGACTTCTAAATCTCTACCCACACACTGATTCCCTTTTCTTCTGCGTTTTGATGGCATATGGGGTTTGGGGATTTTGGGGAACGGGGAGAAGAGGAAAAGGTGAGAGATGCTACCTTTACCATGGAAATATCTTAATTCTAGAAAATGTTTGTGTATGCTTTAAAACACCTAATTCCTTCAGTGCAAAAATGTAGTAACAGTTTCATAAAGAAATAAACAGATCCTGTTCTAGGGCTTTGGAGAGGTAACTATTGGAACCTGCATTTGAATTCATGAGCACTGAACCAGAAACTATTCCAGTTCTACCTAGCTCTAAAAATAAAGTTTATCTTGCTGAAAGTTAGTGTCCCCTTCCTTCATTGACAAAGGCTACAGTGTTACAATGATTTAATGCAGCTGAATATGACCCTAGGAAATACAGCGCTCTCTGAAACCTAGTGAAGGCTTCTCTGCCTGTATTCTCATTCAGAATCTTAGTATCCGTAGTATGAACATAGCCTGCATTCTCAAAAGCAAGTGTCCAGGGTTTAAGTACATATGTATTTAAATATTTTTAACTGAATGTGTATTAATTTAATAAATGCAAGTAATGGTAGTAAGACCTACTTGTGAAATGGTTTTCGATAAAGCTAACAGTCTGGAGGCTATTGCAGCTGGAAAAAAAAAGAAAATGAATGGAAAAGAAATCAACAAACTCTAAAGGTGGTGGCAAAGGTGAAAACACTGATAACAGATTCATTTAGACAGAAGAAAGTATGAGGGCAGTGAGAATTTTTGAGGCAATTATCCTGCAGGAGTAAATTTACAAAGGAATCTCATCTGAGGCAGCTGAATGGGCAGCTTGGAGAAAGGAAATGTCCTAGCATTTTGATTACAAGATCAGAAGTACCTATGGGAAGGAGTAGCTGGATTACTTAAAGGATTTAGAAGGCAACTACCTACGAGACTGGCCAGGTGGCAAAGCCTTCAGTGGAATGACAAGGATAGAACTGGAAGATAATAATCTATGATACTATATGATGTTAATTATGATGTAGAGAATATTTCACGTAGTTGATTCAATGAGCTGAGGAACTGGAACTAGAATTAATTAAATACAGGTTTATTTCATATAGAAGGTTGGTATGGAAGGTCAATAGCAAAAGAGAGTAAAAAGAGGATTTAAGTGACAACCTGGCTTGCACTGATGCAATTGCCAAGTCTAATCAAGGAACTGTTGGGGAAAATTCGCTTTCCCAGAAGAATCTGTATCGGCCGAAAATTACAATACGTGGAGCAATTTAAATAGTAAAGGCAGGACTTCAGTTAGCTCCGAGTCTGATGAGGGATGCCATACTTGTGGCTACTTAATATCAAAGAAGCAATTCTGAACATATCTAGTTATTGGAGCATTTTAAATGCCTAAAGTTCTCAGTGAGTGGATGTATCACAAGCCCATGAAGTCTAACAATTACTCAGCATATTATGTATTAATCCAGTGATAAGACAGGCAAAAGGGGGGATTACAACTTCAGTAACCTTTAAAAAGTATTTCCTAAAATCTTTCTGTAAAATGGAGAATGAAAAACGGGTTTTAAAAACTTGGAGTGTGAAGACCTATGCTCTGTCAGGTACAGTAATTTTCCTGGAGGCCTGACTGATAAGTCAAGGACCGTATTTTACACAGCATGGTAACTTTTGCATGTGCCCATCCATGGCTGCCATTCATAGGAAAGCGATACCTGGTATCGAAAAGCATGCTAGTCTGAGAAAATCCCTGCAAACAGCCTAGCTAAGATGTTAATTTTCCTTTCAAGAGCCCTAGGCTTGTCATTGACATTAGGGAAGTACTGGAGTGCAACATTAAACATTCAAGCAGGTTGCTGAGATGATCTACTTTGCTAACCAAAATAAAAAAGATAGAACAACAATTTTGTGTGTATGTGTTATCACTGCTTATAAGGGTTATTACAAAGCAACAGAAGAGTGACAGAATAGAATGCATGCTGTTGCTTACAAAAAAAAAAAAAAAAGGAATAAATGTGCTGAAGGATTATGAAACCAGCACTCATATTGCAGCTCTCCTAGCTGGAATCTCAAACATGAAGCATGAACATGAAGCATGATAAGTGCTCACAAACATAGTAAGGAGGATTGTCCAGTTCCCATGTGCTGCAGACGCTGACAGACAACACAGGTATCAAAGCTCAGACTCAAAAAGTCACTTTTTCCTGGATGGATGTTACTTGATTTCTGACAGAGCTGGCAATGTTCACTCTCTTCTTACACACTTATAAGCCCTGTATGGCTTGTCAAGCCAATAAAGCCTCACTGAACTGAAACTGCTTTCTAATTATGGTATATGACAATACCTGTGCAAACTCATTGCCTTCAATAAAACTGCAGAGGTGGAACTGATTGAGAGTTAGTGAGGGATCTGGTAAACAATGCTCAAGAAAGAATAGCATTCAGCATTCTCACTCTTAGTTCACCTGTTTGCACAGTGCTAATGAAAATAAAATCTAGTAAAACGCTCTGTGTGATAGGAATAGCGATGCAATCCTGCTGAATATAAAGATGCCATTGCAACAAAGACAGCTTTCAGCATAGAAGTACATATTTGTACAATCAGGATAGCCTCAATGCTTCTCTAAGAATGTTTGTCTTTTATTTCCTCTTTTAAATCTAGCTTTTAATTCTGTCATGCTGCTCCAATAGCATGACAGGTGAGGTTTCAATCCATGAAAGATGGAAGTCATTACTTCTTGCCTCTTTTGCATTTCCATATGACTTTTTATTCAGTCTTTTTTTTCCCTCCACATTCTTATATTGTTAGTCCCTGATGAATGCATTACGCTTTTCTACTAAAGGTGCAGCAAGTTTGATGGCAGATTTTACGTAAAGAGTAACATGTCAAGGTATCATACAGAGTGATAGACAACAGCATATCAAGATTTATCAAGTTTATCTGAATGCATATTTTAAAATGCCAAATGTGCTTTCAACTTAGTTCCGGCGAGTCTTTTGAATCTCATTATGATGCAACCTTGAGGGAGTTTGGAGATCTGAAACAGAAGTAATTAGCTCTTCCTTTAAAGGAAATTTGCCCTTGCTGACAAAATATGAGCCAAGATCATTACAATTCTTGCAGTATTCAGTACATAGAAAGTACTGCAATTCTAAGAGTACGTCTCCCTTCAAGTGCATTTGAAAAGGATCGACATCAAAAAAACGTTGAGGATTTGCTCCTGATGTAATGACATAACCCTTACATCACAATGAGGAATAAAGGTTTCTCATTACAAATAAAATCTCAGGTATATTGACTCTTAAGAATTTCCACCCCAACATATTGCTTGACCCCACACATGGTTGGGGTATACTGTTATAATCACAATACAGGGGGTGGAAGTAGCATATGTCAGAGAATACACAACAGTCGAAGATGGAAAATGTCAGTGTTTGCAGGTTTCTCTGTTACTAGTGTTTTGTCAGTGTAAAATTAATATAAGCCATATTTACTACTTGATATTCATATCAGGTCTGCATACTCATCTGGGGGAGCTGGATTTTCCTGTCAGGTACAGACAACTCCCTTTTTGTTGAGATTCACCTCTAAATAGGTGCTGAACTGGGATCAGGGAGTAGTGTGGGATATTCTGGGTGCTTCATTCTAAACAGTCATTGCCAAGCAGAAATAAGCCAGCTGAAAATTCCTGTTCCTAGGACTTTATGAACCTCCACAAACCTGCCATTTCTGACGGCTCAAACTGCAGCTTCCTACAGAAGCTGCAAATTCTCAGCCCAGCAGGAGTAAACAGGGTGTCACACTACAGGTGTCAACTGAAGTACACTGAATCCATGCTCTTACAACTGAGGAGTGTTTGTCACAGTCTAATCAGTTTGTACATTTCGTATTTTCCTTGCATCCATTAAAGAAAAGTTCGGGGGCTTTTTTACTGCTTTACCATTCTTCATAGCTATTCTCTCCCTCATTTGCTTCAATAGATGTGCCGTTAATATTATCAGTCCTTAAATATAATGTTTGATCTAACTTGGTGGGGAGTTTCTTAGGAATATTTTTGAAGCAAGGCAGTACACATGTATGCTTGCCATGTTAAATGTTTTACATTGACTAAACGTGCATAAAGCAACATCTGATCAGGTGACAAAATGAAGCCAGTTCTGGACCAACTGAAAATAAGTATTCATAGACTTTTTTTTTTCCATGCCAGTTTTAGAGTGGTGCAACTGATATTTGTTCTTCTTTTTCCATGGTTCAGTAAAGTTTCTAATGCTTCCATGAGGTGCATTGAAAGCCCACATGGGTAAAGCAAAATTTTTTTATCTCTGCATAAATAATATTCCTCTTTTTCTGACTGCTAGTGTGCCCTTTTAGTATCAATGAGAGGTTACAAGTTTGCCACCGCCTTTTGAGAAATAGTCTCCTTAAAACACAACAAGGGTTTAAAATCTTCATAAAGTTTTAAAACAGACTTTAAAGAGTACTGAGCGAGTGCAATGGCTATATGCATTTTGTGAATGCACGCCTGAGAAAAAAAGTAACATCTCTACAGTTCTTTTAAAATCATGCATGGCTATCTTACCATTTGTTCTCATGACAATGGTATCTTGCATGTCCACCAAAACTGCTACGATCTTTGGAAAAGTGAGTGAAGTGATTCTATTGGTTACTGGTCGTAATGGAGCAAGCAGATCATGCAGCTGTAAGAGATTCTCCTCTTTTAAAAATACATCCACAAATCTTCTCATGTTCTGTCTTATTCACTCTGGGCAGATTTCTTCTTTCTGGTATGTTTTTTCTTTCTCTCTGCTCTGCCTGCAGTGGTTATCTCCTGCTGAACATTATTTTTCTAAAAGTCTCACTCTGACTGATGTTACTATAGAAGCCCTTTATAAAGGTGTTGATCTTGTAACTTCATACATCTAGGATGACTGTGGTCTTCAGTGGTGTTGTCTGCCTCTACAATGTAAATTCTTACTCACTGGTTAGATAATTGTTGGTACCAACGTAGTTAACAGCACTTAATTCAAGGGAATTTGAGTCACATGCCTGTCACAAGATGTTTTGGTTTTTTTTTTTTCCCTATCAGTAATTTCCTGAAACAACAATGCCTTCTTTCATATTTTCTCTTTTTAGTCATATATCAGGCAGTCTGATGTTTTGCTATGATTGAATTATATTTAAATATTATAGGGCAACTCCTTGAAAAATCACATTTTCTGAAGTGGCTTATAGTGCTTTTACAGTGTGTACTAAACAACTTCAAAAGTAGTCTTTGGGAAGCTGGAAGAGATCTCCAAATGGATTTATCTCATTGCATTTTGCAACTCCTTGACTGTATTTCAACAAATGGTGACTTGAGGATTGTATGCTCTGTATTGGTTTGTCTGATGGGAATATCCCTTACTGGGCATGTCAGGTCTTGCTATTTAAAATCTTGGAAGAGGGCTTTGGGAACAAAAATATTGAGATGGTGACTCTACTACTGAACAGAACTACTGCTTTGCATCAGCATACAGAGGCTGGTATTCTTCTTGGACCCTATTCTCTTGCTTTTTGCTTGTTAAATTAATTGTAAGGAACTCTAATCTGTGATTCCTGACTGCTTTCCTGTACGCCTACTGACTGCAGGAAGTTAACACTGGCACCTGGTTTCCCATTTCCTAGAATAGGAGAAATATGGTAGATAATAGCCCTTTCTTTCTGATCTCCACTGACTGTGTTGTGGATACTTTACTGCCAAACATCTATATATTTTACATGTATGATGTGGTAATTAGCAGCAGTATTAAACTCCTCTGAAGTCTTAGCTGTTGCTGACTCTTTTAAACAAGTGTCTCATTCTTTACCTTTTTTTTCCTGTTCTCATAGCTTTAATATGGCATTGTGTGTGTTAGATATTCATGCACTGTATTAGTATGAAACCCCTGAAATACAGAAGTATCAGCTATATAAAACTTGACTTGCTCTGACCTCGTAAAGAGGTGGTTCTATCTATTAAGTCTTACTTTTGCAGTGTGAAGTTCAATTTACTGAAGCAACTGTTTGAACCATCTAATGGTGTAGTACATTTAACTTGGTATGCTATTTGTCTTGTTCTTAATGAATCTTTGATCAGTTTACACCTAGTTTACAATTTTGTCTGTGTTTTACTGTCCACAGGGGAAAAAAAAATAGTAAGGGCTTAACTTAGAAAGGTCAAAATAGTAAACAAATGTAAAAGGGTCAACGTACTTCAGAGCGTAAAACAATGTCAGATTGCGGAAGGATTGCTTTGATCCTAATTCTCTGCATCACATAAAGGTGTCGGTCCTTCTTAGACTTCCCTGATGCTAACAAAGGCAGACAAGGACTAACTTGTGAGACCAGGCTTTGCTGTTTTAGACTCCTTCTTTCTCCAGCAGAGTATTTCAGTGTGTCACAGTATATAAATAGCCCTTACAGAAAAATAGCACACAGTTGCATTACTTGCTATATGCACAGCAGAGCCAATTAGAAGTGATGAGTCTATTTGGCAGATTTGATTTGGCAGGATGTGTTTTTTGGGTTGAGTGTTGGTTTGGGTTTAGTTTTTTTCCTCTTCACCTGTACCCTGAGTACAGATGTACTCTCTACATGGATGGTACAACTTAATATCAGAAAACTACTGTGTATACCACAAAGTAAAGAGTTTTCTTTTAGATACAATTTTGGGGCCAGTTGAACAGGTATAATATAGGCAATGACGAATTAATTTTTCAAATAATTTAGCACTGGCAGATAGGGAAGGGGAGTTCATTTTTAAAAGTAAAATCAGTTTTCTTGGAGAAAAAGCTCCCAAATATGAGAGCTAGCATTGTTGAAATGGTTTTGGCCAACAAACAAATCCCATCATGATTTCAAGGCAGGGTCAATTAAAATAAATAAATGTTTTTCACTTTCTAGGGAAGATTTGAGTCAGAAATTAAATTACTCTCTACTTCAAAACACAAATAAACGCAGACTACCAACAGTTTTCATTTGGGAAAAAGTAACTCATGGAATGGTGTGGAAATGTAAGGTTTATGTGCAATTCTTGTATTACGACTGCTCTACTACTAGTGCTAGTAGTCCCATTAGTTTAATTATGCTTGAATTGAGCAAATCTGCTTATTTGTAGGAGCCCCCATTAGTGTAAAGTGGTCCTATAGCAATGAACTCCAACATGGATTAAAAGCCATAAAACACAAGTTTGTGGTTGGGTTTTACACATTTTGCAATGGGTATTTTATAGCCTAATCTACTACAACAGTGACAAATTTTGCCATGTGTTGTCCTTTTTTTGCTATGTAACCTTGAGAATTTCTATGTTGGAACATACTGCTTTCGTAGCACGATGGATCTTGAGGGAAAAAAAGAAAGAAAGACTTTCCCCTGCAATCCTCTAAAGCCATTAATAAGTTAAATAATTTTGTTAAATTGTATCTGACAGGAACACATATTTGGAGAATCATACCAGTGATGTGACTTTAAAAAGGCAGAATTCTCCTTATGTGGAGCAGCTTGCAAGGTTAAGGTCCAAACAGTCACCTCTAGACAATAAACTGTCCTTTTTTTTCCTTTCTTTCTTCTATTCCACATGTATGTTTAACCACTGCTATATTTCACAGGATTGTGATCTTGTCCATGTAGTGGCCCTATACATACTGATGTTGCATGTAAGGTAGCCGTGGTGGAAGGATTTCGTTCTACCTCTCTAACTCACAGCCAGATTACTAACAGCAAAATTCCTATTATTTTCAGTAAAGGCAGGAGTAACTGATCTGCTATGAAAGTGCACCAGTAAACTCAGTGATAGAAAAGTGATGGCAATGGTGATGGTATTTGAGGAAAGGCTTCTTCTGAGGCAATATGGGTGAATATACTGTTCTTACTAAGGGACTCAATCAGTGGCTTGCCAGCTGGCAGGGCAGAGCACAGGGTGGCCAGTCATGTGTGCTGCTGTTCTAACAGAGCGATGGAGTCTGCGACTTCAGCACTGGTGGTGGAACAAATAATATGCATCCTTAAATAACAGAGAAAATGGATCAGATGCGGGGTGAGGAACTTCTGTGTGTAAAAAACAGGGGTTGTTTTGTCTTAAAGTCATTATGCATAGTTTTTTTCCTTTTGTTAATTCATATATTAATATGTGTAAAGTATTGTAAAACTAAATACGTAACTGGGAGATGGCTGCCTAGCATCTAATGGAATACGTGTGCATACTAGTTCTTAGAAAGAAGGACTGGGAGGAAGCCAGGCTAACCCATCCAATGCCCTCAGAGCAAGTGGAAGGGTAAATAACTGACAACCTTGCCAGAATAAATAGCAGGCAACCTTACGGATCATTACCAATAGAGCAAAGATGACAGTGGTAAGAGTGGCATATGAAACACAGGCATTGTGAATGTTAGTCATGAATATATGTATTACTGGGAAACATTTTTGTCACTTTGTGTTCTGCAGTTGTTTTTGTAACTACAAACAATTTTTGGTGGATAGTATTTATAGATTTCCTTTTCGCTTATTTCCAAAGCATCAGTACATAATATGCCATGACTGTGTGGTTTTTGCAACATGATGACACTTTCAAGGCTGTGAAGAAAAAGCTGCTAGTAGCTGTCTATAGGTTTTCTTTGTCACATTGCTTGTTTCCTGACTTACCCTGTTTTCCTCACTTTCCTTTGTAACTCTCACTCTGCAAACTCTTAGTGCTTTCTAATCTAACGAACATAAGAGCTCACATGAAGATTCCAGTCCCAGAAGCAGCAGCTTTGCTTTGGGTCAGGTCTTGTTTGAAAACCGAATCGTAAACAATGTGAAGAGGAGTTGCTCTTGTATCTGTGGAACATAAACTGGAACTGGGGTACAGAGATATTTGTAAGGATATAGTATTATCTTCAACTCAGCCTCTAGAAACTTCAAATATGCCCAGTTGTTTCAGAAATAAAGCTTAGACAGCAACATGGCTAGCAAAATTTTACTTTTTTTCTGAGACTGGGGTGAAGATCACAAGCACATGATGTGAGAAGCCACACGTGTACACCACAGTGAGATAATTTCTTCAGTTCTTGTAGAGCAAAGCGTATTACTGATCTGTGAACGTATTTTGGTTACTCTGTGGTTGATGTGGACCAGTGTCGCGGGTGAGAACTATGAGGCTGTTCTATCCGAAAAGGTTTCCCGACCACACGGGTTTGGAAGCAAGGTAAACCCACCCAAACCTACACAAAAGAACTGAACGGCTCGTCAGGCTTTGTTTAGGCACAGGAAAAGGAATGTGATACACAGGGCTTCACTTAAGGGGGGTGAGAAACAGAAGCGTTTTAAAGTGAACGCAATCAAAACCATAAAGCGATCATTTAAATACCAATAGGGCTGGAAGGGGAGAGAGACGGAGAGATTGAGCAATACGTAAACAGGCATCTCCCGGTATAACACAGTCTCCCGTTCCGACCCCCATCTCCCGTTCACACACAAAGGACCCGCCACGCGGTCGCACCGCCGGGGCGGGGGGGCAGGAGGAAAGGAGTCATTGTCCGTCACCTGCAAAGTTTTCAGTCCGAGAAAACTTCTCCTGGAGCAAACCTCCATGCGGGAACGTGGTCCTTCTTCCTCCGGGGTGGCTGGGAGAAGACCTGAGTTCCGCGGGGGCAGAACCCCGCGGCTCCCGGCTCTGCCCCTCTGCGGAGCGGGGCACGGAGCGGACCCTCAGGGAACGCCTGTGGGTTTCCCGCGTGGCGCGCGGGAGCGCGAGCGGAGCCCTTAGAGCCCTCGTGCTTTTCCCTCGTCAGCGGTTTCTGTCCCCTCGGCGCAGGGTCTGGGGGCTTACAGCCGGTTTTACCCCTTACCGGGTGAAACTCAGTCCAAAAGCCACCCCCGCCGGTGATGGGCAGAGCGGAAAGGTCTACCTGCTGCGCAGAAGGAGCCTTTTACTGCCCCGGGGGCACTGAGGTACCTGCGGGGGGGTTTCTCTCTCTCTGGTGAAGCTTCGCAGTCCTGCGGCACAGGGAATCGAAAGCGCCGCGGGCAGCCCGGGGCAGGGTCTGAAACTCCGCTTTTTATGCGCTCATTCGCGGAGGCGTGTCTGAGTATCTCGAGTCCCGATGAGGGAACCGAGAGGGCTGGCGCTGCTGTTCCGAAAGGCGCGAGAAAACTTTCCCGCGCTTCGGGGAGAAGGGGAAGGGGGAGAACAAAGGGCTCACCCTGCCGGAGCCAGCTTAAAACCGTTACAACCAGTCACCTGCAGAAGAATAACTAAAAGGCTAGCTTAGATAACTGTATCCACACCCTTTCTACAAGCTGTGCACTACCAAAGCAAGCTATACTCTTCTGTCTTCTGTTCAGCTACAGTGACATATTTGTTTCCGTCCAAGCAGGCTGGCTGATTATAATCTTCAGGCAGTCCTCAGTAGTCCTTTGTATGTTACGGTGCCTTCTTTGGTGACAGAATGATACATTCAGCTGATTGTGTATCTGCTCTTACTGAAAACTTGTCAAGTGTTGAATAAACTGGTAATCTGCTGAGGAAAGGGAAAAGCAAGGACAGAATTGGTCTGATAAGAACAGACGTTTACTGCACTTTATTTTTCCTTTTTGCAATGTCTACTGCTAGTGTGAGTTTCTAGGATAATGGAGTTGGCGTACTTCCTACCAAATGTACAGTTGGCTTTGGAGAAGTTCTATAAAATAATAACTATATAAAATAACTATAAAGTCATATCATTAAAGAAAGCTGAGGATGGTGGGGGGTGTGGGTGGAGAGGGTGGGGTGGGGCAGGTTAGATTCATCTGTAATTTGCAGGACGAGAAAATCCATATATGAAAGATCTGCTGGAAACTCATGGTTCTTTGAGAAGTAACTGTCATAAAGGCGGAACATTTTACTGTGCTTTGAAGAGCCCCAGAGAACAGAATTATATAATGGTCCATCTCATACACCAGTTGAACAGAGACCAAATCAGCCAAAAGCAAGGGAAACTTTGGAGGGAAAATAAGACACTTTAGTTTTGCCTGGCACCATCAGTATAATTAGGTGGCATGCAGCAAATATTTAAACAGCCTGCTTTGCTGTTACTACTTTTCTCCAAAAAGAGAAGAGGTCGTTTAAGGACTTGACATGAGAAAATGTTTAAACCAGCTGTGAATAGGGGTGTTATCTTGAAGATACCCTTTAAAAACACAAACGGTGGTCGGGATGCTGCCTCATCACTGCACCTAAAGGAGGAGAGATAATCTGTAACATTAGAGTAGTGTTCGAGGAGAAAACACTGTGGCATCATTTAATTGTGAGTTACCTGACCGAGAGAATTTAATACTTCACTTTAATAAGAGAAGATAAGGAAACAAAAGATTCTTAAATCCTTCGATTTTTGTTTTGTTTTTTGTTAAAACAGGATAACAGAATTATTTATTTTAATTTGGGAGCACTGGGTCAGTCAGCAGAGCCATTGCAGCCAAGTTATTGCTTGTTTTCTAGCATTCCTACTCTGCCAGAGCTCCTCTGGGCACGATTTTTAAGTCTCCAGTGCCCCTACAGCCACTGAGGTGAAAGGAAGCTTCAGATTAGAAGTGGTCAAATACGCAAATATCCCTTTCTTTCACCATTATTCTTCTAACACTGAGAGAAACTTCCGTACTTGCTCTTCCCATTCTTCCTTCTCATTTTGATCCTGCTTCCTGCTCCTTTCCAGTTGCCATCGTCCTTCTGTTCCCTCTCCATCACGTATCTCTCACACCTTTTCTTGCTGCCTTTGGTGTCTTCCACATTTTTTCTCTTGTGTCAGCAAAATAATTCTGTATTGTCCAACTCTACTGTCTTTTCAAGTGTTCTTTAGTCAGTAAATGCTTCCACCCTACTTGAAACAATTAGAAAAATGTGTTGCCTCTAATGGATGCATGTAACTAATCAATGTAAATGCATAATACAGAATTTTAATTAGTGTTTTAATCTGAATAAACACAGTGAGCCCTCTCTTCCAGCCCAGTTTTTCTGTTGCCACTCAGCATGTTCCTGACTTTGAAATTGTTGGCGTTTTCAGGAGCAGAAAAACAAAGTAGTGCTGGATGTTCCAATGCTTTATATATTACGATTTATTGCAAGGTTAGCTATATGCAATTCTGTTCTGAAAATGCTTTCCAGATGTTTTGCGTAAGTTCATCTAGATACACAAGGTAACTAAGAACAATAACATTTGTCCTTGAAACTCTAAACACAGCTATGGATGTTTATGTACATAATTTGGCAAAAAATGTGGATCACAGAATAATGGTCATGCATGGTGGTGATGCATACAGGTGATGCAATGGGAAGTTTCTTTAAACTCTGCAGCCTTAACGTGAGCATGAAAACTCTAATGCCACTCTGTAATAGGTGTTTTTAACAGACAAGATACAAGCAAAATCAGACGGAGAAGTTTCCATTCTCATTCACAGGTCACTTGAACAACCAGCTGACCTAATTGTAGCTGATGTACACCAGACAACTTCAACAGCACACCTGACTGTCTGAGAACTTGTCTCTGTTTTGTAGAGCGTTTGTACATACTATATAGTTTTCACACGAGTACCTCTCAAAATTGTTACTAAAGTGAAAACTGTATGTCACTTCTATTTTGTCTTGTGCAAAACAGGTGCAATTTCTACAGCTACTTCTGTCACTTGATGCTAGTGGAGTTCCGTGGAATTAACAGAACATTCAGTATTTTATTGCAGTGTTTGAAGCAAAACTTTAGGTAGTTAAGCTGCAAAGGAGGAAAAGCCCATGGATGCCTTTCTGAAAAGTGTTTTATGTCAATTATGCAAGCTCTCTCTATAACAAATCTGTATACAAATCTAATGTAACTTCAGGGCATAAATATATAATGTGCTTTATCTGAGACCTCTCCAGATCCTTCAGCAGCTGTAGGTCTCTTGAAAAGTTTAACTGAGGATACCGGCAGTAGAATAAATTTCTGGGTGCTTTTATGTCAAAAGAGCAAAGAAGCATTGACATGGACTTTCTGTCCTATACTTGAAAAGATGAAGGAGTCATAAAGCGGATAAGGACAATACTCTCTGTCTAGATGTAGAAATGCAAACTGTTGCAGTGTAAAAGATCAATGTTTGGAGCTTTGACTTTTCTTATGGAGACTGAATTTACAGAAGATAAGTATCATTATTGTGATTAATGATTCTACTCCAAATAAAGAACAGGATGTAAGTAAGAGTAAAATATCAATCGTCCAGATCCTGAAAGGGGAAAGTTATTTATTTATTTTTAAGTGAATTTACTAACGAAATCAAAAGTAGCAAATACTACCTAGCATTCAGGATGAGATGGTTTTTTTGTTACTGTTAAAAACCTTTAAAGAAAAATCTACTCAATTCCAAGTTTAGGTGATTTCTGAAAACATTATTTCTCAGATCTTCCAGTAAGTAGAACATTATGTTAGCGCAAAAGAAGCAATTGATGCCAAGCAGTGTACAAATACAAAAAAAACAACAGACAGACAAACAAACAAACAAAAAAGTCTGATCTGGTCCCAATGAGTTTTAAGATAAGTGAAAGAGAAATGATAAATTCATTTGGTCCATAGGAGCAAAGTGACCAATGAACTTCAGGTCCTGACTATTTTTATAGTTGGTGGTTCTTGTGTGTTTTTTGTGAATTTGTGTTAGGAAGGGATGCATTTCACTGAAAGATTAAGGAAGCATGTGTTAGAACAGAATGCTAAAGTAAAAGATAGGGAATGTAAATCTGACTGAAGACTTGCATAATTTTTTCATTCTAGAGATACATGAAAACAAACAAGAAGGCACCATTTTAGGAAACATGCTTGCTCCAAAGAATGGCAAAGGTATAGTTTCAGTCTAAGATCCAAACAATTTACGACTCAAGCCAAGGAGTAAATGCCACATCAGGACATTCTTATTGGGAGTCAAAAAATGTTGCTTTTTTATCTTATCCCTTGATGCTCAATTTGTGTTTGCAAGGCCCAAAATCATAATTTATCTCTGATATTTTTAGTTAAAACTTGCAGTCTCAGCCCAGTGTAGTAGTTAGCCTTCTCTCTAATTCCCCAACGGCTGCAAACATTGCTTCTTGCTCAGCCTTGCTCTGCAGCATCTGCTGAAACTGGTATAGGTTCCACTTCACTAGATATAGTATCAAAGTGCAAAGGGGTTGAAGATCCACAGGGACAAAAATGAACTCCTTCTTCACAGAGAGCAAAACTCTTTAATGTATTGTTCTGATGACAGCAGAAGCAGCAGACTTTGGGAAGTCTGAGCCTCTCTCATAACAAATTTGGAACGTGAAAACCAGAACTTTAGACCACATGTTGCAGATGGTTCTCTAAGGCCTATTTTGCTCAGCACGTGGTAGATTGCCCGCCCACCCCACATTTCCCTGCCTTCTCTTCTTAAGGCAGAATATTTGCATTTGAAAGTCATGATTCCTCTAGCTCAACCTTCCACTGCATCAAACCATTTTGTTAAAACTAGGTAAAATACTATAGGCAGACCTTTCCCTCATGTGCCCGGTGTGCATCTCTCAAGTACTGTGATGCTGCACGTCAGCTGTGTTACTCTGATAGCTTTCTAATTGGTGCTGACAGGGTCTACGTGCCTCCATAATCTGGGAAGAGGATGCCTGAATTAGGTACCAATAGCGTGTAGTCCAGCTTGAGCCCTAAATCGGAAAGCTGTGTGATGGGCACAAATGGTGGATAGGTAATGGTTGCATCACGATCTTGCAAATACATTTGTACATTGAGTTATGCCAGTTCTTGATTTACTTGTGCCTTCAAGATAATATTGACTCCTTTTAATGGACAAGAATAATAGAAGTTATAATTCATCAACTGAAGAACAGGCTGCAATTAAGTAAACTAGTAATTCTTTTTTTTTTTTAACTTGGTATCTGAAACTTCCCCTGCAAAATGTGGACAGTTGATTCTTCTAAGTGTAGAAAATACGCATTTGTATTTAAAAAAAATTTATAATTATTTGTGCATTTGTCTATTCTATGCATAAATTTACTTTGTATATGCTAAGTTTTACAGGGATGTTCTGTGAGATCAGCTTAAATTCTGAATTCATAAAATATGGCCTGGAGTTTATTGCAGGCCTCCAAGTATTGTTGTAAAAAGATTCATAATGAGGAACATTTTGTTTAAGAAATACAAAATTATGGCTTAAAAATTATTTGGATGTCTATCTGGAATTCATATTTTTGTGCATCACACATGAGAAGATCCTGAAATATAAGGACAAAAATTGATAATCTGTGGAATAATTTAACAGCAGGAAAGATTATTGTGTCTCAGAGCATTGTTCTTCCTCATCAAGCACACACATATCCAGCTGTTTTGCAAGGCTTTGAATTCATTATACTCATCCAGAAGTGCAGCATTCATTACTCTCTTTTAAGCATATTAGCAGTGTGAATATAGGACACAGATTTATGTCTGAACCTGACCTAAGTCGATGAATTGACTCAATAAATGAAGTGGTGTTTGGAAGCTATGAGTAAACAAACATTTATGTGAGAGTAAAGGATGCATCAGTTCAGCAATCATGCAGATGGGAAATTAAATCCATTCTCTGGAGCTACTCAGGAATTTTTTTTCTCATTTTGCCTTTTTCTTTCTTAAATGTTTGAATTCTTTCTAAATGCAAAGATTCTTGGACTGGGTCAGAGGTTAGATTTTTTTTTTTTTTTTTCACCTCGTTTCTTTGCACTCTCACAATGAAATAGATGGTGGGGTGCTCTGGAGAGAATCACAGATTCATAGAACCATTTTTGTTGGAAAAGACCTTTAAGATCATCGAGTCCAACCATTAATCTAACTCTGCCAAGTCTACCACTGCACCATGTCCCTCAGCACCACATCATCACATCTTTCAAATACCTCCAGGGTTGATGACTAAACCACTTCCCTGGGCAGCCTGTTCCAGTGCTTGACAACCCTTTTGGTGAAGAAATTTTTCCTAATATCCAACCTAAACTTCCCCTGGTGCAACTTGAGGGCATTTCCTCTCATCCTAACATATGTTACGTGGGAGAAGAGACCAACACCCACCTCACTACAACCTCCTTTCAGGTAGTTGTAGAGAGCGACAAGGTCTTCCGTGAGACTCCTTTTCTCCAGACTAAACATCCCCCATTCCCTCAGTCGCTCCTCATAAGACTTGCTCTCTAAACCTTTCACCAGCTGGAACAAACTCTGCCCACTCCTGTCTTCTGGTTGGATTGGAGAAGGTCCAAAAATGTGGTGATGATTTGGTTGGGTTTTTTAGGCTTTTTTCAACATCGGATACACTGAACACTGCTACTCTTCTAACATCATATAAAGCATGAAAATAATTAATAGGTGATTCCTGCTACCAATATGAGCATGCCAATACTGGCTCCTCTATCATTCCATATGCTTGCAGAAATATGCATCTGTGTGTACAAAACCACATGCTCTATCCTCCTAACTTCTGAAGGAATTTATCACTGTCCTGAAGATGTCCTTCAATTTTTTAACTTGGAAAAGGCATATTTGGGCTGTGCCTTTTTCTTCTGTTTTTCCCTGTAACTGTATTTGAAAACATAGTCTGAATATACGGTGCATGACAGGAAGCTAGGGTTGACAGAAAGGGAGTTGTTGGGGAGTATGTTACTTGCTCAAATGACTGTATTTCACTTTTGCCATGAGATATTTAGATTCCAAAATAACACTTTTTATTCCTACAGTTTGAGATGCAAGATAAATACATTAATATTAGTCCCTTTAAGAATAATATTTGTCTCAAACGCTTTTTTTTTCTTAAACTTAAATGATCCTTAGAGATATGTGTGTATTTGTGTTGTGATACATATAGATATATTTACAGGCAAGTGTATGATAGTGACAGAAAAATAACTGTGATCCAAATCAGATAAATTTGCCCTTTCCTTCTCTGTGATGTCTTATGCAAATGAACTCACCAAATTATTTTTTTTTTCCCATCTGTGAAATAGTGTTCATACTCACCTTTAAGCAATTTTAATCTCTGCTTAAGCGTCACTATCTGGAAGCAGTGTTATTGATTAGATCAGTGCGAGATCTTCCTGGGCATAATGGCAGCCATATAGGTGTAAATGACTTATCAGGTATTTTTGTCTACATGGAAAATAGAAAAGCTTACAGCTTTGAGTTTTGGCAGCTCACACTCTCAGCAACACTGCAGAAAGCTCAGGGTTTCCAAACAGTAATCTACCTGGTAATGAAAACAAAGCAGTGACCACCAAACACTCTCTCCTCAAATTTAATGCATGAGACAAATGACTGCATCCTGGGAATTGTACAATTGGGTAGGAGAAAATTGTGATTTTTAGCAAGTGTTGCTATAGGCATTTGTAAAAATACTGTAAGACAAAGAGAACATACAGAAAAGCATATTTGGAATCATGAATGTTAAGGCTGCTAATAGTACTGTGATAATTAAAGAACATAAACCATATCTTTCTGAAAGGAATCAGACTGGATGAGTACTGACTGACCTATAGAAGAGTTCTAGCATTAATAATAATGCACTTTGGGGTACTTCAATTATTGTAAATGGTTTGCTGATAATGCAGATTTCAGCTTTAAAATGGCTTTTGACCGTGTACCGCTCTTCTCTAAATCTGTCTACCCCTGCTGACACTGATCACAATGCTTACTCAAGTCCAGTTGTTTCTTGGAAATAGTTGTAAGTGCCAATAATTAAGTTCCTTAGGTGTTCCATGTTTCAGCAGAGATGTATGTATTTTTCAAACCTGAAATCTCTTGTGGGATCAAATTCAGAATTTTCTTTTTATTAAGGAATATGACTTCCTTTGTCTATTAGTAGCTCCTTTTCCCCTGCCTTTTCTAAAATCTTCGGGTTCTTACTTGAAGAAAGTGGTACTATTTTCTATGCATTATGGTACCTCAGGTAAGATCTGTGAATCTCAGAAGCTTTTATTCTCATTATGCTATAGAGGAAAAGCCTGGGGAGTCATAAATCCCTTAGTAAGGTAGACTGAAAGATTTTAATCTCATCTTGAGATGTGCCAGAGTGCTTTGTATCGGCAAACAACTGTACTGTCTGTCAGATCCTTTTTGTGCAATTTGGTCCTGAGCACTGAAGGGTAGCTAGGGAGTAGTGAGGGTATCTGTCCCAGAAGGTGAGGGGCTGGGTACATCAGGCAGCAGGGACAATGTTAGATTCAAACAATAAGAACATTTTCTGACCTTTTGATATCCTCAGAATATTGATTTGTTTGGGTTTTTTCAAACATATATTTTAAATAAAATTTTTGTGTCAGCAACATTACTGTGCTTTGTTGCATGAGAAGAATTATTATTTTTCCTTCACCAGATGTTACCTAACGTGTCATCAGTGCCATTTGTTATTTTGAGATGAAGTACTGTATAGTGGACATAGCACATAATCAACTATAGATGCGTAAATAAGAGGAAATTAGGATTCAAAATAGGAAGTATTATTGTCAAACAGCACACTAAGTAGAAGAATGAAATAACTGGGCGCTGTAAGTGTGGAGTTTTCTGAAGTTCTTAGGGCTCTATTTGTTTCAGATGCGTTCTCAGTTTGCAAGTGGTCATCGTTGCTAAAAATGGGTCCTTGGCTTTCCCTGTAATAACAATTTTGTTCTCAAAGTTAAAACTTCCACTGATTTCCAGGAGTTTTACTAAGTATACTTCACTTATGGAAATTGGATAACCTGGGCACATACCTTCTGATTCCAATCCCAGATTTAAAAAAAAAAAAAAAAAAAATCCCTATCCTTCAAGAAAGTGTTGCAAAGTCTGTGTTATGCCATAACATTCTGTAGTATGGACTGTGGAAAGACTTTTACAAGGGAGAGAGGTATTAGAAAGAAAAAGATTATACTATTGTAGTGAAATATTCTATAAAATAATTAGCTTTAGCTGTGTTCTTCCCTTTTGTATTTGCTTTTTGCAAATAATCTGCACCCACAGATAAATACTTACACAGAGAAATGTTATCTAACAAAAAAAGTTTGCAAAGAAGATGATTTCTACATACTGTGACTACAGATCTTTTGTTTAACTTCAAGCAACAAAAAATTAGTTTCTAAAGTGCTAACTGCACTCCTATCTATATGTGTGTGTTGCAGTAGTGTCTCAGAGCCATGATGGTGGAGCATGGTCCTCATGAGGTAGATGCAGTGGTTCCTCCTAGAGTTTACACAATATGGGGCAGTTTTCCCATATTCAAATGAGTCTGCCCACATCAGTTCAGCCTGCGTGAAGGTAGAGGCTCTCTGGAGGAGCATGAGTGCAAGCTGTAGTCCTCTAAAATGGATGGGGTTTTCTGGGAACAGATAACATTATGCAAGTGCCAGTGGGAGGAAGCACTGAAAGCAGAAGAGGTACCAATGCCAGTAATTATGCAGAATAACAGTGATTGCAACTAGGACAGACCTTTCTGAAACTCATCAAAAGATTCCCAACGATACATCATAAAAAAAAAGAGCTCAGGTGGCCCAGGGGACAATTTCATCACAAAACTGGAAAAATTAAGGCCCAAAAATGTCCTCAGCCACACATTGTAACCCCCAAGCCTGCTTTCCTTCTTTGTATTAATCTTTCCCTTCTATAATATCCATACTTGAAAGTACCTCACTCCTTGCACAAAATCGGCAGCTGTAAAATAAATGCCCATACAACATTAATTATGGATTGAGTGTGCCGTGTAATATATTCCCTGCAGCTGATGCCTGAATGCTTCAGCTTACATCCACTCTAGCTTCAATATCGTCTTCAAACGCAGACTTGTACAAATGCATCACTTTTTATTTTCTGGGAGTTAGCAGAGCCAGATGACAAGAGCAAGGCGCAGAGCTGAGAAAAGTGATCAACTATCTTTGTGTTTGAAGATGGAGGGAAGACTTTGTCCATAAATGCAGTGTGCACCTGGGCTCCAAATTGTCTCTCAGCTAGAGCTCTTTGACAAGGACAGGCACTGCTGGGGTGGGGTGTGACAGCATCTCCTGTGAATCATGTATTTACACAAATAGACCAAGTCTGAAGTCCTCATACAGAATAAGGTCCTGATTCAGTTATTTTTTCTAATTAACTAGACAAATGCCCACTAACTTTCAAAGTGATTTGCTTGAGTAAGGAAGGCGTTAGTATGTCATTCAGGGTTTATTCATATTTTATGAAGCATTTAAGAATTCTTCAGAAGAAATCGCATTATGCACTTTTAATATAGCTTACATATAAGACTGCTTGATTCAATAATGAACAACTAAAAAGGGCAATTTTATCCTTTATTGCCTTTTTCCCCCCCCAATTTTCACTTTGTTGTGTGGAATAAATAATAATACTATTTCTAACATGTCTAGAAAATTAAGAATAATACTATTTCCGAATGTCTACTGTAATAATAAATCAAGCTTCCAAGGTAGAAGCATGATTTAAAAATACATAAACATTAGCAAGCTTCATTTTTCTCAGCTTTGAATTTTTGTTTCTCACTTTGATAGCTTATCAAACCATTCTAAATAAATCAGATATCCAAGTTAAATTGTATGCTGCACATAGAACAGTTTATACCATGCAGACACATAAATGGGTTTGGCAACTACTTTGAAACGTAAAGAGATTCGTAAATGAAATATTCACCCAAAAAGTCTACAGTTCAAAACATACCCAATTAGAATTCAGAAAGCAGATGAGTTTTTAAATGTAATCTTAAACTTGGAAAGAGAATCTATCAGGAGATAATTGATTCCACCAACAGAAACAATCATTGAAAATGTTCTGCCACTGGAGGATCCTAGGGGCTATAGAAACAGTAATAACTCTATACTTTTTCTTATGATATTTCTGACAGATTTCTACAAGCCGTTGTCCTACCTCACTGAGCAGGCACCCCCTCCTTGTCACGCTACATTGCTCTGCTTTTGTCCTATTTCTCTCCTGGATGATGAAAGCAGCCCTATTTTCACCTCCCTTTCTTCCTCCAGTAGAGCCTGGGGAGAGCCATGCATCTAGGAGGCTGCAAGGGCCATCCTTCTGCCTTGGAAAAGGCAAAGGTGTCATTCGCACAGTTCAGGACAGCATCACCTTGGGCTTTTAGCACCTCTGGCATTGACAAAAAGAATGGGGTTAAGGAAAGGAGATACAGGGCCATCACCCTTCTTACTCCAATGTAGCTCCAGTGAACTCCAGCTCAGTGATAGAGAGAGCTAAGAGACTCACACCGAGAGGGCTTTCTTCTGATTTCTGGACTCTTTCTGCTTTTTTCTTCTAAGTCTTCTATTCTTGTGGTGGAAGAGTCCAGTCCTAAGCCTGGGCTGCACCCCCTGGATGTACACACCTACGGGTGCAGTAAAAATCGATTTTGCCTGCACATCTGAGAAGCCCTGGGCCACCTCACATGCCAGCAGCCATTTGGAGGTGGAGGAGGAACCACTGCTCTCTTTTTTCCAAACAGATAATTTTTATGGAAGACATTCAAAATAAATTACTATGTTCAGACTTTGTGCCTTTTCCTTCCTCTCAGGCACAAACTGAGCGTATCTCTGACTGCTTTATGTTTATAATTCCTAAACTTCATTATTTCCAAAACTGCAATGAAAGGCATGGATTTTTCCAGATGTACTTAAGTAAAGAGGGGTAATAGAAAGACCACATGGTTAACGGATTACTTTTGCTAGGCTCATCCAGTGGGACAAATTTAATCACAAATCCCCCCCACCCCCAAACAGGGTTAGTGATATGTGCTTTGATTTAGTATTCTATTTTTCTTTCTCCCTGCCTGTACAAAAAATGTGCTTAGACAAGCCTAAAAGGAGTCTATGGAATACTTATTATGGCCCATATGTAAATACATCATATTTTAGCTCTTGCTGATGCTCAGCAATTTTAGTGCGTTTTGGTTTTGTTCTGACCTCTTTTTCATCAATGATTTTATTTATTTAGAGCACTTTTAATAAAAATGTTTGCTTTATGAAAGGGGATGACTCAAAATGGGGGGCATGTGTACATATATATACGAAACTTCTGTTTCTCTTTTACCAAGATTTTTTTTTTAATCTAGGCTTGTGCTGACGATTTTGTATAGTCATATAATTTTACTTAGAACTTTCCTAGTTGCACAAGAGCATAGTTCTTCTTTAAAATCATGAAAAGGTACACAACCTGTGTTTGTTTATTCTTAATGTTTCCTATGAGGAAGTATCAGCTAGGGTTTGGGTTTTTTAAAATCTGATTTTCCCAAACAGGCAACAATACAAACAACTCATTCCTTTATAAGAAATTATTCTATGAGTGGGGAAGCTAAAGAATCATCACTTTTTTGTGGATCCATGTGCTCTCTCTGACAACAGTAATCTCAGCCCCTGCCTGCGCCTGTCATGCCATTGTCTCTGATCCCTAACTTCAGCATCCTTAAATCCAGAGTGTCTTGTGCTCCCTCCTCTGTTTTCTAATTACAGGCCAGGCAAGAAACAGCATGCGTTGCAGATGGCGCTGAACTACACATTTGCTGAGTGGCAGCTGACAGACCCAAATAGAGCAGCTGAGTGTTGAGGGGATACTGCAGCCTTCTGTCCTAATTTGCATGTCTAAGCTACAGACCATTGGAGATCTCTACTCTTCTGCTCATTTGGTTGATATTGATATTTATGAATTCTTAAAAGGCTTGACAAATGGGCAGAGAGAGGGAAAGATCATCCATGCTTCATTTCCTTAGGTTATGAGAGTAGTGAAAAGTAGCAAAGCCATGGAACCTTATAAATTTCACTCTGTACTGGAACAGTGAAACTTATGTTACATAAATGTATGATACATAGACAATTTCTCCTTTTAATTATCAAATATTCATGTTCAGTTGTTCTGGTGGTCTTTCACTGCACAGTTCCAGGATCCATACAACCCAAATTTTCTTGATGTGGCATCCCCAGCCCTGCTGGACTTTCCTGGGAGAACTAGCCCTTGGAGGCACACTGGCTTTCTTTTTTATCAGCTAGACTCAGCCTGAGCATACCTGCACATATGTGTGGATTCTTAGAGTTCTTTAATGAACCCTTGCTTAGAGAAGAAAAAATATTGCCATGACTTAGGTATATGGGCCAGGATCTTAGTCTCATAAAAATTGAAGATTGTGGCATTTCAGGGTTAAGGCAGTAAAATCTAACTGCTAGCAGGATGGGTGGGTAGAAAGAGAATTTCCAAAAGTATGAGTTAGAGGAGCTGCTGCTAATTTAAGCCCCAGAGACATTCCTGCTTTGAGGTGTAGTAAAGATAAAATGCCTTTTCCTCTCCTTCTTATAAGGCATATTTGAAACACAACACTGCAATTAACTTCTTGTATGTTGTATCTTTCTTCTGTTCACTCTGTTGTCCTTTTGCTCTCAACATTTCTTCTGAGCCGCCTTACCATCAGCCTAATTTAAATATTGATAATTAAACTGTTTCTGCATTCATCTTCCCCAAAAGAAAAATGAAATATTGCTTCCAACTCATCTGGCTCAGTGAAGAGACTCTGGATGATGTATAACATTTTCTTTAACAGATGAAATGCTAAAGTAATAGTTATAAATAGATGTGTAAAATCATCATACTGGTGAATCTCAGAAGCACTGCACTCAAGGAGAGCAATGCAATTGACAAGCAATTTAAGCTAGAGTGTGAAAGGATGCAGAAATAACAAGATTTGCATGAAAAATATTGAGATCATGAGAACATCAAATTTAAACAAAAAACTCATGTGCCTCATGATTAAATCATGAGAGCTGACATTACTGTTATAACATTCAATATCCTTGGCTTTTGAAAATAGTTCTATAATGAGGGTGGAATGTATCTATCTGTACAGAAAATGAGCATTGTTTGTATCCAGCTAGCTCATTATTATGAGAATCAGGACTACAAGACTCCTAAATCTTAATACAGGTCAGAAGACTTCAGATGCCTCAAGCTATGGTTGAGCACCCATTGTCAGAAAGACAACCCAAAGCAAAGACAGAAACTAACCCTGCTTTCAAATTGGCCAGTCAGTCAATCAGTCATCAAACAATACCACCAAAAAAAAAAAAAAAAAAAAAAAAAAAAAAAGGCAGAGGGAATTTCAATCAGGTAGTTGACTGTCTATTCATTCCATCTTATCGGTGACAATCATTTATCTTAGGACAGAATACAGTTACTCACATCAGTAATGGTGGCAGTAGGTCTAAAGAAGGGTCATTACAAAGAGACTCACATCCATCAGGCTTTACTCTTGCATGACTTACAACCACCATGACAGATTTCTTTCATTTGTTTTTGTTGCTGTTGTGCTTTCTGATGCACTGCATGGTCAGGAAAAAGCAGATATACTCATTATATAAGCAAAAATACAGACTTTCTAAACCCGTTTATGTTCTCATAATATACTGTACCAATGCAAATGTGAGTGGTACTTCCATGGATTCACTGTTTAATTCTATGAATGAACAAAGGTGCTTCAGGTACATTCATGTTTTCTAAATTCTTCCCCACATTTGCAGGGTTAAAAAAGCCCCAAACAGTTGGCTCTAGAATTTAACATTCTTTTAGTTTTACTGGTGCTCACTGAGACTTCTTTAATATTTTATATTTTGAATATTTTAAATAAACATGTAAGATGCCTGTGTGGGTTTTTTTTCTGTTTGTTTTTAAAATAGCTATCATCTTCATGATAATGAGGAGCAACATTTATATAGACGATTTTTTTTTTAATTGAATAGAGAAGAGAATAACTTCTGCTGTCTGTAAGTTGCTAGGTTCAGCTGCTTTGTAGCACTGTACTGAATATGACATTTACCACAGGAAAAGATTTACAGACTGCTCCCTTAAAGAAGCAACTGACATTTTTTTTTAACTTTACATGTTATGAATTCATGGGCGTTTCACACAACCTTATTTCTAATTAAAAGCAGTTGAATCAAACAGCACACTCATTGCTGTGCCATAATCCTCAGCAACCACATCCCTTTTGCCATATGACATTTCTTCATGTAATACCGCATAGTTGACACTTTGTCACAGGAGTGCTTTTGCCTTGCAAAATCAAAAATGCAATCAAATATCCCAAAGGCTGCAGAATTTGGACTCATTTATTCTAGATATTCACCCTGTAAATCGAAAAAAGCCACATCCCTGTTATAGGTACAGCAGAAATTAAACATGGGTCCCTCAAAAATATCTCATTATTTCATTAGGTACTGGTTTTATTTTTTTATTTTGCATCTTAGAACTAAATTAATGGCTGTATTGTGTTTGGCATCAACAGGCCTTGTGTGGTTTTGTTTAACACAGGCTTAAAATGTTGTGACAATGATCTGTCCAGTGTTACAAGAGTTTATGCTAATAAAACTGCAGCACAGCAGCACTAAAATAAACCATGTGGGAGGAAAACTGGGTACTGATGGGCAATTTCACACTGTTCACCAGGATTCTCGCAATTAGCAGTAAAAATTAGATTATTTTACCAGGATAAGGAATGCAAACAGTGCATTTTACTACTCTCATCAGCATTAAGTTTCACCTTTGGGGAATACCCCAGTAAGAGCAGATAACATGAAGCCTAGATCTTTCTTCTTGCTAGATATCATTTCTTCCTGTTGACCATGAAGAAGAAGAGAGAAGCAAGTTGATTCTTCTTTCTATCCCCCTGCCTCCATCCACCTGCTGCTTAGAGGTGTATCCAGTTGAACTGCTTGTTCTTTGGGATGGCATCCTGTGACCTCTGCAGCCACAAGCAAGGAGCAGCTGCACTGATCGCAAGAGCAAAGGAAGGCTGGTCTCTAATGGACCCTCCCTTGCAAAAAATCACATCTGTCCAAAGATCCCTGCCCGTCTGTCTCATCAGCTCAGTCTTATGTGAGGAAAGAACATTTATTTTCTAGGTAGTCTGCCAAGTCCAGAAGGGATTAGGATGCTTAAGCCCCGAGAAAAAAGTGGGGCAGGTGTTTCTTTCAGTGTCTCAGAAGGAGCTAATCTTTGATGTGACTTAGCCAGGAGACTGAATTGCTCCATGCTGGGGGCAGCACGCTGGGAGCAGCCCAATCGGCTGAGATGGGGAGGGAAGCCTGGGAGGTGTGGCCCAGGAGCAAACTCTGCATCAGGAAAGTCTGGTGCCCACAGTGTGCAATGGAGGAGTTATGCGTTGAGGAAGAATGCAGACTAGAGAGGAAAACGACACATCAAAGCTATTTTTCCCAAAATATGCTGCAGAGATACTACAGAATAAGGTTATTTCATGCTCCAAGAGAAAAAAATTATTGAAGTTTGAAGTGTATGTTTCTTCCCCACAGGAAATTTTGATCTTTGTTGAGGAATTGATAGACCAGAAACCAAATTTCAGTCAAAAATTCAAGTGTTGGTCCAAAGTACTGGAAGATTTCTGCATTAATTATTTCTCACTGACAGGAAAGTAACTCTATGTCCATAATATAAACTCCAGGAAAAAAAAAAACAAACTAAACCAACAACAGTGTTCTTTTGTCAGTTCTTTTCTTTGCAGTTAATCTAGTGTATATTTTAAATATCAGTGCCTGTAGTTGACTAGCTTTTTCTTGAATATGAAATTAGGAGTGTGGCAGAAGTACAACAATCATTCCAAGCAAAGACTGATTTGTCATTGGTCTTTTCTCCATCTTACAGAACTGAGTGTATTTACAAACTGTGATTTGGGGAAAAATCCAGTTGGGGAGAAGCAAAAATTTACCTTCACTTGTCCAGTAATGGAGAAGAAAAAATGCAAGAGAAAAAGTCTTGTAAAAGTTTCAAAACATTTTAGTTCTGAATTTTTACTTAAGGCAAAGTAATTTTGGAGTGGACTGGAGAGGCTGGTTTGATTTTGGTTTTTTCTTTTTGCTTTTACACAACTCCTTTCATGTTTTCTTTTTTCTAAAGAAAAGCCTAACATTTTCAAAGCTACACAATCATTTATTCATTGTTAACTGCAGGTCAAAATGCATTATTATTCTTTATTTTATTAGAAAAGAGGTAATTTTACAAAACTTTTAACTAAAAGCAGTTTCTTTTCCTCTCCTCACTTTTCCCCCGGATCTTCATTTCAAGGAACAAGCCAGAAATATCTATCCAGTTCTTTTTTACATGACCCTTACTGCTGTACTCTTCTGTTGCTGGTCTTTACACATTAAGCAATGTGACTAAATATCTGTCAGATGCTGTTTGTTCTCTTGTTGTCTCCTCAGTGGAAGAAGTATAGACAGTGAAGTGTTAGGTTTTGATAGGGATTTAGTTTTTTCAAATTACACATTTTTCTGTATTAAAGTAAGTGTGCACAAGGTCATAAAAATGTACTTTGTGCTTCAAGGGGAAAGTAGTCCTTTCTTTGTACAGTTCTTCTCTCAGCCTAAGAAAACTATTTTCGACAGAGGTCAGGTTGGCCTATCGAGCAGAGTCAGACTGTCAGCCACTGGTTTGCATCCTGGAATTGGAAATAAATTTGCACACCTTAGGCCATTAAATGTTCAGAGCTACTATCCTTCTCCTCCTCTCAGTTACTTTTCATGTAGAGAGTGGAAGAGAGATTTTTAGGATGTGCGTTCATCTGTTTGTGGTACTGGGAAGAAGAACTACAGTGCTCAGCAGCAGTTAGAGCTTCCCAGGAGGTGATTTTTTTAAATAAACAAAAAAATAAACAAGGTCACCCACACATCGTGGCAATGTAACCAAAAAAATTTGTGATGAAATAAAACAGAGTTCAGACACTGGTTTTCTTTTGTCAGAATGGAATCTAGACTACTGTACGGAAGGAAAGAGTGGCTAATAAAGATATCACTATTCAGAGAACTTAGTTTTGGTGCGAAATCCAAATTTGTTCCTGAGGTATAGGATAAACTGAGTAAATGTGGCATAACATCCACCATGTGAGCATGTATCTTACTGAAAGCTTTTCAGAGCTTTAGCCTCCGCCTGCCAAAAGTCATGTTTTTCTGCTGAGATACCATTTCAACCTTAGCCAGCTGCTGAGCACCTGCGGGCTCACTCTTCCAGCCTCTCTACTGTCCTCATGGAATGTAAGTGATCATATGTCAGAGAGAATATACCTAGCCTATGCGTATTGTGAGCCATTGTATGGGTGCTGACTGTTTTGCCTAGTGGCTGTCTGTAGATGTTGAAAAACATTCCCAAATTAGGATTAACTGTGAACTTTTCAGTGAGAAAGAGCAATTCTGTGGTTTGAGGCAGAGATACGATTTATCGCTCAGCACACTTTGCCTGCATTCTGTTAAGAAGGACTCAAACCACAGCCATATATGACCCTCAACATTTTACATTTCTTTGTGCTACAGCAATGTTGTATGGGAGAGACCTGAGTGTCCAGGCATAAGTAGTTTAGGGAGATGTTTGAATGTCTTCTCAAGCTGTGACTGATACAACTAATGAGTTGAAAAGGCTGTACTCTCAAGGCTCAATGAAATTACTTTCCTTTAAGTTGCTTGAAATATATCAGTTAATTCTGTTAGCTAGTTGTCTTGATTGCCTATTTGGATGCTAGAGAGAAGCCGACTGTGATTAGTCTGATTTATTTTAGAAGCCTACCCTAAGTCAAGGTCAATCACATCTCTCGTTCTTGCAATTTCCTTTAAAGAAATTCCAGATGAAGAGCTCAAATACAGATACACAAGGGCTGCAAAAAGTGAACATTTCATTCAGCTGTAGAAAAAGATTTTATGTATCTCACTTGTGGCATAGGCTGTCATTACATTTGTATTAGTCATCACAGGATATATTGTCACTTGACTTAGATTTCTACCATTCAGGAAACTTAAGCCTGTGTGTAGCTAAAAAATAAACCCTGTATGTGAGGCTACCATCAGTTTGTAGGAAAAAGCCAAAGCATCTGTCTGAATGTCCTATCTATGCTCTTAAAAAGAAAAATACTTTTTCTAGCAACAGTTCTTATTTCTGTGAAAGCCTTATATCAATCTGAGGTGCAATAAGAACAGGCCTAAACCTTGGGAACTCAATCTCATTTCAGTATTTTGCTCACTATGTTGAGAGACATTTTGATGTTTTTCACTTATTCTTTTTGCCTAATCTTAGTTCACAAGGCAAAATGCACCATTTCTTTAAGCTGAAGGTCAGGGAAGTGTGCCTCCACTGCTCCATGAAATAAGAGTATG
Organism: Bucorvus abyssinicus; assembly: GCA_009769605.1. NCBI lineage: Eukaryota > Metazoa > Chordata > Aves > Bucerotiformes > Bucorvidae > Bucorvus > Bucorvus abyssinicus. Next base: position 8,480,128 of record CM020030.1, read on the forward strand.
CAGATTCTACTGATGAATGCACAATTATACACCTACAATAGAAAGAACCGCAAACAGAAAGGCAGAATTTTGAGAGTCAGGAAAAATTGTCGTCTCATAAAATATAGTCATTATAAATAGTAGATATTTGCACAACCACAAGGAAATGTCTTTTTCCTTTCACAAAAAGAAACAGTGATACAGAAGAACAATCCTCGTGTTACAAATGTATTTCTGTTAGCAACCCTGCCCATACTGACATTGTTCACATTTGTGGCATTGATCTGAATAGACAGTAGAGTTATGTATTACATAAATTTAAAAATGCCTATTTCATTGTAGGTGTATCTTTGTAATGTCATGCTGTCAAGAAATATATAGTGGATAATTCATTTTTGCAATGAGTTATCACACATAATTCACTGTCACAACATATTGTCATCCCTGTTATTGACAAGTAGGGGAAGATCAGGTCTATCTTGAAAATTACCTTGACGCTTTCCTAACTCAGTCCAGCAGAGACAAAGAAATGTCACAACCTCTTAGCAGCTCTAATGGTGTCAGACTTTTGTTATGGTGAGTGTCGTTATGAGGAAAGAAGTCAGAGAAACAGAGATGAAAAGGACAAGTAGCAAACCAAAGACCTCTCCAAACAGAGTTTCTTGGAACATTCAGTAGAAACTTATATTTCCACTCTCATTTGAAACAGTGTTTGGCTTTTTTTTTTTTTTCAGGAGAGTTCATGCCTTTACACTTGCCTGTGAGTGGGAGGAGGGAACCTGTGACAGCTATTTGAGATGATCTTATGTCATATCTTTGTTAAAGCTGATGAAAGTTTTCTGCAATTATTTCAACAGAGCTGTCATTTTACTGTCTCTTTCTCCCTCCAGTGTCCTCTACTGGTTGCACATCATAGGACAAAAAAGCCTGAAAAGTGTTATAGTCAAGTAGGAAAAAATGTAATTAAAAAACACTTGCAGTGAATGTTGGATGTTAAAGCAACATGCAAAAAACATTTTGTGATTATTTTTTTCAACAGGTCAAGAGTTTAATATTAAATGAGACAGCATAGTAACAAAAAATCATAAATTCAAAGTCTGTCTTTTGAAATAGTTTTCTGTCTGAAAATGGAAATAGGAGGTCTGTACCAAAGGAATACTTTTTAGACAGGAGGAAATGTTATCTTCAGCTATGCCTGCAGTAAAGAAAGTATAATAAGCCAGTCATGCTTTCCTAAGCTTGTTTACAAGGGAAAAAAGAAAAGGAAAGGATGGAGAATATGCTTCCAAAAATCATTCATACCAAAATATAAAGTTTGCCATTTAGAAGACTTAGATATTTTTTACGCTACTGAAACATCTTTGAGTTGCTGATTTCTCTTTTGTTAAGCAAGCTGTGATACAGCGTGTCACTTTATACTTCATGCACCTAAAATGTTTAAGATGCTCACAATTATCCATTGCTAAAAACGTCAGACATGCACCCTCATGCATTCACTCTTTTCCCATTTATCGTATCAAAAAGAAAGTAACTGGAGTAAAAATGATGCAGAGCATTGTGAAGCAAGGAAACATGACTTGATGCTCTGCTTAGCTGACAGAGAACCAAATACTTGACAGCTGTCACAGCAGTAAACGTTGCTCTTAAAGTTTTACAGGATTACCCGGTAGAAGCAGAAATACACTTCTCAATCTATTCTGAGACACACATAAAACATATGTGAAGTACATACCAAAATCTGAAAAGGTAGTCTTTAATCTTCTCCAGATGCTGCCTTTAAATTTGGTTGTTTTCTGAATTATGCTGCTACTATGGACAAATACAAACAGCAGCAAAGCGCAGGGTGCAAATGCCAGGTCTTCCAGTTCTCAGGGAAAGGAACATCCTACTGCCTGATGAGCTCATGAAGACATAAATGTATCAAGAGATTTTTTCCAAAAAGTGAAACTGCATGTCAGAACTACGGAAATGCAAAATAATTATGCAGGTTATTAGATGTATAGCTATTTAAAGTGTACGTTTGGAAAAAGAATGTTCTTTTGAATATAAGTCACTTTCATGCAGTCCATGCAGCCATTCTGCTAAACACTAAAAAATTTAAGAAGTGTGAAGTATATGTTCTATGAGACTTATTGATATAAACACTCACAGGAGATGCTGCAGGCCTCAGACTTAAGTACGGTTTGGAAACATTTTCTCTGTGTTGAAAAATAAATCCTATGTGATATTCTGTGAAGCTGTATCTGCTTCTCAGTGATCGTCTGAAGATTTGTGTTATTTTCAGGCTTCACAAAGCATCTTAGAACTCAATAGTAATATACAAAATGCACTGATGCTTGGGTGATAGGTTATCACTCATCAAGGTAATTTGAAGTGATTATTCCAGATCAATTAGGAAGGAAAAATTTCAGTAGGGAAGATAACAAAGTGCAAAGATTTTTCTACAGAAATGTAAAAACTGTCTTAAAAAAATTAAACCATTGGTAAATTACGCTTGTTGTTTCAAGACCTTGTTCCTGGTGTTTGAATCTACCAAAAGGATATTCCCAAAATGCCTCTGGCTCTTCACTGAGATGGAAGAGGTGTGGATTGGAAAGCTGATGAGTCAGTCAGTGCAAATTGAAGTGGGAAGGAATAAATACCAACAGCTGTTCTTTGAGTCCTTCTTTTGTAGTGAATTCTTGTTAGCGAAAGACATCCCTACAGAAGGTTGGTGCAAGAGAGGAGAGATGTGCATGAGGTATGTGCAGCAATATCTATAGCCTAAAGAGAACAAAGGGCACTGGCAGCAAGAAGAATCATCAGAGAAAAACGGTTGTTGAAAACTGCTGGGGTGGGAGAATGAGCCATTGCACCATAAGGTGCTCGCACTAATGTCCTCAGCCAGCTGCCATCTCTCTCTGAACATCCAGACCGTGCAACCACTGCACAATGTGCTCAGTGCAGTCTGCACTTTTGCAGGTCTGCTGGCCTCTGTCCTCAGTGCCTGTGCAGCTGCAGCTGCTTTCTCAGCTTATGCCTGTCAGGTGTCTAGCATGGTGTGGTGCATGCTCTCATGCAAGCATGGGGAACCTACGAACATTCAATTCCTTCAAAGTGAGATACGCTGTCACAGAAAGTGTTCAATAGTGAGGTCATCCGAGATGTTTGGATGTACATTGCTTGGTGAAGAGAGATGTGCTACAGTGTGTACACCTCCTCTAGAGATATTTTTCCCTCTCTGATGTGTGCCTTAACAAAAGAGTAAGTTTGAGTCTGTTCTCACAGTCTATGCATCATCAATATTTATTTCATAGCTACAGTAATGTGATAGTGGCCATACACTGCTCGGCCAAAACACTCTGGTGTAGCATTAGTATCACTTGAGATTTCTTATCAAATCTAAAAATATTTTCAGTTTTTTCTTAAAACCTCACTTGTCACATCAAATGACTGCATGAAGAATCCTCTTTGACCAATTGAGAAATTACATAGTTTGAATTGTCATTGTTTGTTCAGAATCTCTGAAATGATCAAAGTAAGGTTTCTAAAATCCCAATGTAAAATTGCCTCCCTCTTTAATATATTTTTTGTTTAACCTTATCGATCTACTTGATTGTTGGGGGACAGTTATAAAAAGATGGGGAAGATGATGCTAACCTGCTGTATTTAGAATTATATATGGTGGGAAATTCTGTTGATGTATTGTTCCTTATTTATTTTTATATATATATTTTAAAAAATTATACTGTTTATTATTAAGATGAGATAATTCCGACCACAAGTTTTATTGCATATAGTAAAGGATGTGCTGCTCTTTATTGTTTCACGTAGATTTCTGTGGAAGGTAGTGAGTACTGATACGACAGATCGTCTGGTAGGTCCACAATTCATTGCCCATGAAACAAACTGAGGAGAAGAGCACAAGGTTATGTACACATATATAACATATGCAAAATGTATTTAATGTCATAAGACAGAGTACAAGATGTAACACATTTATGTATTTAGACTGGTGCAAACAGAGTAACTCTTAGCTAGCAGTGAAGTGTGAAGCTCTGTGTTCAGGTGTTGGGGTCGGAGTAGTTAGAGTACCTGTGTTTTTATCCAGAGCTTTTGCAAAGTCTTTTCCCATAGCCAAATACAAGCTTCCTATTCTCTTCCTTTATCCACAAAACATAGTAACGTTAAGTGGACTTTTAACGCCTGTATAGCACTTTGAGACCAGTATTTTGAGTGAAAATTGTTGCATGTTTTCAAGGTAGTGATTTGTTCCCATGAAATGGCACCCGAGTACAACCCTAAAGATATATGGGAATAAGGGAAGGCAGAATCTGGTCTGAGGGCACTTGCTGCTGTTTTAACAACACCAGTGACCTGTAGAGAACATCAGTTAGGCTCTATTCTACTCACTTCATAGTAACTGTTTGGGTGACACATTGTTATTCAGGTTTTCTGGGATTTAGTTTTTCTTGTGGTTCTAAAATTCAGAAGAGAGAGAATTTAGTAGTAGCAGTGTTAGAAAACTATCACTGCTAAGCTCTTTCAGAAGCGATTTATAACCTGTTTATAGATCCTACCACACACATGGATCTAAGCTTCATTCCTGATGCAATTGATCAAACTAAGCCCTATGAAGGCAGTAACAAGGCAGAGGAAGGGGATGTTTTTTAGAAAAAAAAGATTCTTTAAACAAGTGAGAAAATGGGTAGAATGAAACAGGATGACACCATGCTGGTGTTAGTAAACCCAGCTGATCAATAACCCTATTATCAGAAAAGGCTGAAATTTCCCACTCCAGGACATTTTGTACAAACACCATTATGAATGGTCAAGTGTAAAAACTGGAGTTTGTGGCATGCATAAGGGGAACAGACATGGTGTTTGGGATTTCAGGCCATTCATTATTTACAAAATGCTGGTGGCTGGCAACGTTAATTACTTGACTTCTAAAGAAAGTGGGGGCGTTGTTTTGCCTTTTAGTCTAGAAAAAGCTCTTTACTACATAGCATTATTTATGTGTTTGTGAGGATGTGAACTTGTCAGTTGATCTCCTTCTTTTATTTAAAAGCTAAAATTATTACAAGTTGATGAAGCAGGTGAATAATTGCTGTTGGGGAGCCTCAGATAAGAAGTGCTCAAAACCCCTGCCAGGGCCACACCTGCATGGAAAGGCACTAAGGGAACCTGTTGATCCATGGTGAGTGTACGTCACATCATGGGGCAATGAGCTGGCTAATACCAGACGTGGTCTCTGCTGAAGCCTGCACCAAAAGGAAGGGGAGGGGAACACGGAGAAAGAATGTGTTGCAGTTGTTTGACAGCCACTGGTAGGTTATGCCTCTTACCTGAAAAGTCTCTAAAGCCCTTTCAGCATCTCACGAAGAACAATAATTGTTTATTGATCTAAATGTTAACAATGTATCGCTTGTTCTTCAATAAGGTATAGAAATGTAACTCAAGGGCAAAAACTGCTTTGGATAAACCACAGACTTCATGGATGGTGGCTTTTTTTCTTTTTTCCCCCCTTTTCCTAAACTATGAGCATATAGTTTAAGCATTTTGTTGTTATCTTGTAATGATTGTACACGTGTACCTGTATGGGCTAGTGCCTGTCTGTCTTCCGAAGAGTCATTTTTCTCAACAGTGTTTAATACTTCCCCACAAATGCCTGTTTTAAAGCACAGCAAAATGGAGAACTGTTTCAAATAACTCTTTTTGCCCTCCTGCAACATCTGTGCTTTGACAGCCACTCAGGTGTTACATGAAAAAATAAAAAGCAAGGTGATGCAGGATAAAACACACGGCAGCACGAACACCAGTGAGGGCATTTTCCATACCCTACCAGCATTTTTTGTGTGCTAGATGGGCACATATAAAGAGAAACAGAGTATGTATAACAAACCAGTCACACTTAAAGAGGAAGGTAGTAATATAGAGGTGTGTGTTATATTTTACCGATTTTTGAATAGTCTATTCTGTTTCACTTCAAGAATAGAAAGTGGTAGGTTTAAAACAGAAGTAATTGCTGCCAAGAAACAGCAGGCAGGTAATCATCATGTCTTAGATAATAACACTGACAGCAGTAGCCATAACCCAAGTTATAATATAAAACTGTATTTCTTGCAGAATGAGTTACAAGAAGTTTCCAAAGTGTAGGCTTTTGCAACTTGGTAGATCTGGACAGCTGATAAACCCCGGATATCTCAGTGACAATTAGTTACTTATCTTTCAATCCTGAAAACGGAGGTTGAAAGTTAAGTAGGCAACATAAAGCTAAATACCTCTGGGATGAGTCTCGGGTCCAGGCTAGGCAGAAATGACAGAAAATCATTGAGAAACAGAAGACATTAAAAGTCAGAAATAAATTGTGATCGAGCCCTGTTTGACCATTTATCAGTTGGTATTTTTCCTCTCCTTTTAAGAATGAAACGACATTTTCCCTCCTCTGAAGCTGTTTTTTATTAGCATTAAGGATTACCTACCATCTAAGTATGTCATCTTATTTAGAAGTGTTTCATACTGAAGAAGGGCACATTATTAGAGGAAATTTCAATTCGGGATAAATTTTAGTGGAAATATCAGTGGTAATGTAAAATAAGAGAGGCAGGACACTGGGAAGATATGTCTGCCTGACTTAGATGTGCTACATCTATGCATGATGGAAATTTCTCCTTAAAAGCCCTATGAGTGAAATCCTGGCCACAAATAAATCAAAGGTAAAGCTCTCCTTGATTGGGTGGATCTGAGGATTTTATCCTGTATAATTTCCATCCCACTAAGCAGAGATAGTAGCTTTAATGTAGGCAAAGACTGTAAATTACAAATACATAGCTGAAAACAACAAACACAGGTATTATATATTTTGTAGATGTATCTTTTAACTCATTCATACACACATCTTTTAGATTTTGATTTTTCTGGGGAAATTCAGTCATGAAAATATTTCCTCTGCCCTTCATCTATCATACCTGTAACTACAGTTTCTAAGAAGTCAGCTCTGGAAATGTGGGATTTTCCTAGAAACTTTCCTAGAAATTTAGACCATTCCTATGAATTGGAAATATTAATTTCTCATGCTGGGCGTAGTCCCTGAGGTTCTTGGTGCGGCAGAACTCTTTACTAAGTCATTAGGGCATTGGACTGAGTGCCTAAATGTAATCATATTTGTTTTGATAACAATCATGGTCAATGATTCTTTGGCTCCCCTTAGTTCCCACTTCCAGGAACCAGCAACAAATTAGGTCCTCAGCCTTATTCTGCTTTACCCTGTTATGCTGACCATCAGCTGTACAACATGATGCCCTCCAAGGTCCTCATCAACCACTATTCTCTAAGAACAGATGCTTGCCTTTGCTTGTCCCCAACACATTCATGGCAGGGAAGTTATCATTCCAGATGTTAGACTGATCATATTTTTCTGTTGCTTTAATTGTCTCTGAAGATAAGGTGTTGCTGACCATTATTTGAGAAATTCTTAAACAAAAAAGTTCAGTCTGTCATCTCTCAGGCAAAACTTTTTTCCAGTTGCCTCAGTCCTATTAGGAAATCCAGATGTGTTTGTATGGAGACAGCAGCTGCATATACACTAAAGTGAAAAGGGAAATTTTTTTATTATTTCTTGTATGCTAAGTATTGTCTTACATTTCACTGTTTAATGTGTTTTTCTTTCTGAGGCTGGGAAACTGCTTTACAGCTACATATCTTGTCCTCAATTCAGACAGTGTTTTCTTCACTAGTACTTGGAAAAGAGAACAAATAACTTCATTTAAGTTAAATTCATTAAACTTCAAGATTATGCTGCCCTGGAAATTCATGGACTGAAAATGAATTAAAAAAAAAGAAAAAATAAGGAATGGCTTCATTGAAACTGGTGGGAAGTGTTTCTGGAAATCCTATGCAGTGTTCCACAGCTGTTCCACCATCCTTTCTTCTAGGTGAACATTTTTCTAATCTGTGCCAGTGGTAATGATTCATTGTGTTTGACTGGCAAGCAAGTATATGAAAACCAAGCTGAAGATGGAAAGAACAGTAAAATAAATGACAAAAATCAATTGACTCATTCATTCATTCTGATTGATTTTATTACTGTACTCCCCATTCTTCAAAAATGTTAACACCAGTATTTAAATATAAGGCTTCTTCTCTACTGAATGATATTTTATATCTAATAACTTTGGGCTTCAGTTTGGTTGATAGACAATTGGTACATATTACACATATACCATCACTTCTCCAGGTGCTCTGAGCCAGCAACAGCCTAAATATTTAATATGCATAGCAATTCATGGGTTTGTGAGAAATGCAGGTAGGCTACTGTTTGGAGCACTTTAGATCTATTCTCTCTTTTTTGTTTTGGTTTTTGTTTGGTTTTGGTTTTTTTTTTCTGGTGCCCCTTGAAATACATGCGTCCATCTCTTTCAAATCCTCTCCAGGGAATATATCAAGATATATTGCCTATGTCACTGTGTGTCCTGTGGATCTTAAACTGACTTAGGAGGTGAGTTCTACTTTTAGGTAGAAGCTTTGTAATTTGAACTTACCTACAGATAGTTTGTTGGTAATGGGGACTTTAATGTTGAATACATAGTTTGCTACGTGCTATTCTTTCAGTCGTGTGCATTAGAAATTTAGTTGGATTCTTGTGGAATTATTTAATTAATGTTTTTCTTTTTAAGCCAGGTAGTACTAAAAGTGCAAACTCATATGCACTCAACTATAACTCTATCTCATCTATATTATTGCCTACAGTCACAAGGATAATTAGTGGACTTGTTTTCAAGGGTGAAAATACAGGATTTGCTGTGGTTTTATCTCCTTACAGATTGTTGGTGGGATCGGACTGCTGAATTGGAATCTGTTGCTAGCTTTGGCCTATTAAGAAATTTGGTTCTAGCTAGAACCCAGCATGGGCCAAAATCTTTAAATGCTTAGGACTGAGAAATCCTTAGGGGTAAATGTTTTGTAGGTATTCAGAAGAGAATTTCCAAGTGCTTGATTGAATTTTTGTTTTGATTTCGGTTCTGGTTTTTTCATGGTTGCTATTTTCTTTAAAAGCCTGTGTGGGTTTCTATGTAGATTCTCACGTTACATGTTCATGTTGGCTTGGCAATATTTGGTGGTTTTATATTGAATGTCTGGATAAATTCGTTATAAACGAATTGCAACCAATTGTTGATGATTCTGCTTTTGCACCTGAAGTCACCATGGGATTCTGGTTTTCCTGTAATGGACCTTACTCTGCAGAGCTGGATCTCAAAAAATTCATTTTAATTTATCCCAGCATACAATTAAATGCTCAAAGGTGTAAAGTAATTGACTACAATTGTGCAGTGAATGCACAGAAAGGAATGATGTCTAGGGTAGAATATGTTTGAATGTATTGTTTTGCTTTGCTATACTCTTAGAAAATGGTATTTTTCTCTCTGTTGCCAGTGTCCTGTTCTCACTTCTGAGTCTCTGTAGCAAAGAACTCATCATATCTAAGAGGATTAATTTCAGGGAACATCTTTGAGTGGTATCTAATGCTGGAGATTATTCAAATTCTAACAAGTCGTTACTGTATAAGTGTGAACTAAGATTCTTGGAAACTTTTAACTTAGTGGAATAGGAGGATATTTGGTTGGAGAACAATTTGAATAATCTCAGACCAAGTTGATCACTTTAGCAAAATTATTTTATTTCTCAGATGAAGCAAGAAAATGAAGAAATGTCATACCAAAAAAAAAAAAATTCTACCTTGGGAAAACAAGGATAGAACTATAATCAACTGAAGAGAGAGCGCTGCCGTGGAAAGTGGCTAGTAGCCCTACTTATAGCTGGTTTTGTCAGCCCTGCTTACACTACATGGAATATTTGAATAAAACTTAGATTGTGAAGCGAACATTTTATAAGTATTTGATGTTTTTTTAAAAAACCTAAGCATAGTTCTAGTAAGAAATTTGCAAAGGAAAAGGAATATTTCAGACATGTGTCCTGCAATTCCTTTGGCGCATGTGTAGTTTTAAGATAGAAGTTTAGAAGCTGAATGAAGAATATCCTAACGCTATTTTTGACTACCATTAACATCTTCTTAATTCTGGTGTCATTCTGTAAGGTTGTTCCTTTTTTTTTTTCCTCCCTCTAACTGCATTTGCTGAGATCTGTTTCATAGACTCAGTTCATGGTCTAACTGCATTTGCTGAGATACTGTTTCATAGACTCAGTTCATCATTTGTGCACAGACCTTTATGGTACAAATTAATTTTATACTTTACTGCAGATGAAGCAGGTTGGAGGAAAAATTCAGACAAAAGGAAATGCAAAGTCCTGCACCTGGAAAAGAATAACCTTATACACTGGTAAAGGCTGACTCCTGACTAGCTGAAAAGTAGCTGGTCAGAAAAGGATCTGGGGTCTCTGATGGACAGCAAGTTGACCATGGCCTGACAATGCACTCTTGCAGCAAAGGCAGCTAACAGCTGCCTGGGCTGCATTAGGCAGAGTATTGCCAGCAGGTCAAGAGAGGTGATGCTTTCCCTGTGGGGAAAACCCACTAGCTACATGGTAGGTGAAGACATTCAAGCCTTTAGCAGAACTATAACAGATGTCTTTGCTGCTCAGTTCACTGTAGCTGGACGGATCATTTTGCTTAACATTCAGCATCTGCATAGGTGTTTAAAACTCTGTTCTGAAACAAATGGTATGACCAAGTTGTCATCCAAGCACACCAAACACTTCAGGATACTTTTGTCAAAGCCTGAGAGTAAATTCCCACAGTCTACTATGAACAGCAGCATTTTATTTCTTCTTTTCCATCTTGTAGATGTTCTACCTGCTAGTTCCTACTATAGAGACTAGAGGTATTTAGTTTTGTGTATCAGTTGGGATACATAACACCTCTTCTTACAGCAGGAGGTTTTTTCCAGATTACCTTTTTCTTAGCTGGGAGTGATAAACAGCTGTCAGTACTAAATGTATTGATCTTAAGCTATTCAAATAAGAAGTGTAGCTTCCAGAAGTAAGAAAGATGGTCCTTACCAGTCTGAGATGCAAGAAACTGAAATGCAGACTATTGAGCTGTATTGGTCAACAGATGTAAACCTATGAAGAGCAGAAAAAGCAACAGCTGTGGGACTGGGGCTGTCTGCATACATGCATTCTGATATGAACCCTAGTGCTCTGGAGACAAAGATTTAAATACATCCTTCCTTTGTGCCTGTAATTTTATGCCTGTGACCAGACAGCAAGTAACACATAGCATGTATGAAAGTGTTTAAAGGTGGAAGTAGGAATAACTTGTTTAATTGTATTAATTCACAGAAGAACAGTTTTTTAAGAAAAAGTAGCTTATTTTAATGAATTATGTAGTTTTTTTTAAAATTTGCATAAAACCCAGGTGTATTATTTTTTCCTGGCTGATGGTTCTGTTGAAGAAAACAGAAGGAGAGGGGGAAAATAACTCCTGGTTTTACATGAGATCAAACCATGCTGCCAGTTGTACAGCATTGCTATTACTTAATTCCATGCTTTGTTGTAAGGTAGATGTGGAGAACACAGCTCGCATTCTAAATCATCCTTTTTCTTGTTGTATCATCTTCTCATAAGAATTCAGTCCCCCAAATGCTTTACTTATACATATAATGTACTTACAGAGATAATTGCAATGGCAATGGAAGAATAAGTTGAGATTTCATCTGAGTTATAATGGTAAAATGGACAAGAAAGAAGTGGAGTATTTAAGAAGAGAGAAAGTAAAATAGCTGGCCTTATTTCTACTTTATCTTTAAGAAGATAAGTAGAAAAGTTTGTCTATTTTTGTATAAGGACTGGAAGATATAATAAATGGTTTCTGTAGTAAAGGTGAGAAAGATTTTTTATATCTTTTTTCTCCAATCTCTGATACATCTTTGCCTTTGTAATGAAGAAACAATTGTAAATAGTAGAGGTGGAATATGAGGAAGGGTTTGAATTACAAAATCATGGGTTCAAATTCAAGTAAATATTTATCCACATCTGAAATGACTTATTTCATATCTTTTAATAATAATCTTTTTTAATAATCTTTTTGCAGTTCTGATCTACTAGATCTCTATTAAACAGTTTCAAAATTACATTTTTACTTCATATTTTAATGCCATTTATATCTGAAGTTACGTTAACTTGCAGTATATTGTTCGACCACTGGCTGTCCCTTGCTACCCTGTATGCTCTGTAGCTTTTCACAGAGTGGTTTGTATTAAACGAAGGAGACTAAGCTTGACTGAAAAGCACAGAGTCTCAAGATCACTTACACTGACTTTTTTCTTGAGGAAGTTCCTTCTGTTTAAAATGGGCCATATTCAATGAACTATAACTGTGCTTGCTGTTAATGTTTCATTTTTCAATATTTAACAACAGGCCATTGCAAATGATCAGCCTTTATCTGAGTGTATGTATCTATGTAATAGAGATATAGATATGTAAACAATGCTTATTATAAAATTATATGGAATATAAACAAAATTTAATGGATTCATCACATAATTTTCTTGTAACGTATGCAGAATCCCATGAGCTTCCTTTGAAATCTTTGGATATACATGTTCAGCTGTGCAGATCAAATTTCTTGACTGAGGTTGTTTAGTGAGATGGCACAGTTCTTTAGATAAAGTAATCTTTAGATGCCTTCAGATAAAAACAAGAAATAAAAAAACCCCAACTTTTTAGTTTTAGTGTCTTTAAAGAGTATTATGACTTAAGATTTTCACTTTGCATTTGAAATCTCATTAATATTTTTTCCATTTTTTGGTCACACATGCTTCTTTCTTGCCCTTTCTTGCAGTGACCACATCTGTGTGCTAACCGCATAAGCAGCACTCATTATTAGCTTATTCAAGTATAGCAGGATATTCAATTTCAGATTTTGAATTAAAGAGATGGAAGATGCCTCCTAGTTCTCCAGGTGATGCTTAAAAGGGCTCAGAATTTTAGTTCACTAGTTAAGATATCTTTCTGAGGTTAAGCTAATGACTTTTTTATACCTTATTAGCTATCTGATGGTGCACTAACAAAAATATATTAAACTTTACAAAAAAAAGAATTACTGCAATCACATAAACCATTACTTAATACTGAATCCCCTAAGCAGTATTGCAGAGCTACAGTGTAAGTTTGAATGTAATTTATTATGAAAAAACAGAGTATCTGTAATCAACTGTTCCTGTAATCTTCTTTCACTCTTTTTTTTTTCTTTTTTCCAAGTTTTGTATTATAAATGGGTTAAAAAGCAGGATATGTCTTCCCAGCCATGATTCCTTGTTCTCCGCAAGGAAAACAAATATACCAAGGGAAAAAAAAGAAAACTCAAAGAATTACAACATCGGTTAAACCAACAGTTTTTCTGTGATCAGTGGAACACCAAGAAGCAACAGAATAAATGATCCAATGTTTTGTCTTGCAGGATCCACTTACAATGATCTATGTTATTCTGACTGCCCTGTTTCGCTAGCACTAGTTCAATGTGCTGCAAATATGCCTGTTCTCTCAGTTAGAGATGGCTATCTATCTTGTAGTAGAGTCTACGGATTGGAGCTTTATAGCTGCATCATGTTCTGTGTAACTGTCATACAAAAGTATGAAAAGAAAATAATTTCTGTCCTGCAGACCTTTCAATCTAGGTACAATGAGAGATAATTGATATGTCAAAGTGATAAGGAAGAATAAGGTGGGAGTGAAGTAATTCTGAAAAAAGTATTTTAGACCATGGTGATAGCATATAAACTGCCTTATACCTGCAAGGTTTTCATAGTTTTTTTGATGAAAGAGAAGAGTGTAAAGCAAAGAAGAACTGCTGTCTCACCAGCAGATATATTTTGATTCTGAGCAAAACAGAAGCAGGAATTCTGAATATCAATGTATGCATTAAAAAGCGGTACCATTGTCCTCCTGGATATCATTCAGATAGTCACTTTTGCTATCCTACCTTCAGCAGCAATAGTGTTGGTGATAGTAGGTATAAAATGGCTAACCAATAAAATGTCTTACACTCAGGAAGAAATTTGTAGAGATAAATGAGAGAGAAGGTGCCAGAAATGTATGAGCCAGAACAAGTTATTTAGGCAGAAAAATTTGAACAGATAGAAGTGAAGACATATGGTATTTAAGCCAGAGGGATGGAAACTGCAGTAGCTGAGATACAGCAGAATGAAGACTTGGATGAAAACCTGTTTCTCCTCTCATTCCAGACAGTTCAAGTTCTTATATAACTTGTGCCTGAGGAACCTTCAAGATCTAGATGATGTTGTGGGATTATATGCATGGACAAGTCAAAAATGATTACAAGTTGTGAAACTGAGTGGGAGGAAAGTTAGGGTTGTCCCGAATCTGAGACTAGACTAACAGAAAGATATTTAGGGAAGGAAAAGAGGGAGCTCCATTTTATTTGTGCTGAGATTGGAGAACAGCTGGGCAATAACAAGAAAGCATTAGAAAATAAGACCAAGACAGGTACAGAGAAAGGGAGGAATGCACAGTCGTCTGGACTTTCCGTTAGGAAATATTACATTAATAATATATAAAGGGTGTGACTACTCCGTAGTTGAAAGATTTTCTCAAATGTCCCTGGTTGCCATGGGGATGAGAGCCTAAGGACTGTAAAACTGTTTAAATTTAAAATTCTACTCCATAAAACTAAACATGGTTCTTGCCTTCAGTATGGTGACTCTTTGCATGAGAAGAGCAGTCTTCGCACTCATAAGGAGTTTGGCAGAGTCAGAAGTCCTTTCACTATTAGTTATACACAGTTAAATTCAGTTAATATCTTCTTTACTTCTTCTTCCCCTAGAGGAGAAATCATCTGAAATGGGAGTTGTGTTGGTGAGCTTTGTCTTTATATAATCCCACTCATCATGTGGCTATGGGGGATGGAATAAAGAGTATCGCTGAGTAATTATACAACACAAGCATCACATTTGTATGACTAACACAAAGTGGGAAAACCTGTTTCTGAAGCTATAAGTATGAATCCTCTGCTGTTTTCTGCAATATGCCCAGAAAGCTTATTGCTTTGAAAGCAGAGTGCAGTTCAGGAAATTGCAAAAGGGGAAAACCCCCCACTATTTCATTTGCTAC
Organism: Bucorvus abyssinicus; assembly: GCA_009769605.1. NCBI lineage: Eukaryota > Metazoa > Chordata > Aves > Bucerotiformes > Bucorvidae > Bucorvus > Bucorvus abyssinicus. The sequence goes on from CM020030.1 coordinate 8,495,176, forward strand.
GACTCTTCCGTTTCCTTCAACTTCTCAATATATTACTGAAAATTGATGATAAGTACATCAAAGGAAAACTTTCTTTATGATGAATGATAGCTGGACAAGGTCAATAGTAGAAGTGATTTAAGCATTTACTAAGATCTGTTGTATTATTCCACCATAAAGACAGCAAGGTAAGAACAAAAAAAGCTAATAAATACTGAGGCAGATTCTTCCACTTATGTCTCTGTGTTTTAACAAAATCTAACATCTTCTGTGAATTCCACATTTAAGATTCCTGCCATGATGTCAGTTGATTATGATTTCAAGTTTTCTTGAAAGAAGCTTAGGATGTCCTTACTTTTATCTAGGAGTAACCAAGCAATTATGGCTTAGTTTTGAAACAGAATAAAATGAAGATTACTAAAGCTCAGCAAAATTTACAATAATAGCTGCTGCTGATTGCTAAATCATATTACCCTAATACTTGTATGAGAAAAAGTGGATATATTTTCATTGTTTTCAAAACAAATTATCCTTGAGCTGAATAGTTTATATTAAATGACTGGCTGAAAATATTGATAGCAATAGCAGCAAACACTGGCAAAACATATTCCTTTTGGGATAGTATCACTGTCACCAAGAGATATAAAAATATGTCAGGAAGGAAGGGAAGGTGGAAGAAACACACATCTATGTACAATAAAACCACGTTTACACATTTGAGAACTATAGGTGCCTCCTTGAATGAAGTAATAGTGAGAGGTAGTATGAATAAAATTTTCTTGATGAAAAATTATTACCAGGAAGAGTCTTCATTTTTTATTCTATGGTCTGTTTACTATAGCTCTGTGTTCATAATAATTGTACTAACATATTTTTGTTTCCTGGAGTGACCAAAGATATCTTGACAGGAATCAGGCAGGTGCATGTACTCAGGTGGCACCCACCGCCTGTGACCCTTTTGATATTCTCAGGGTACAGCCCTCCACTGGCCAGGAGTAACAGGGCTGAAGTTGTTTCAGTGGTTCTGTAGGTCTGGGGGAACTCCTTATGGATTGTTAATTTCCTAGTAATCAAAACTGCCAATTTAGGACTTTTTTGCCCTATTGTTTCTGGAATTCAAAAATTATCATTCCACAGTGAAAATATTTTAATAAAGATTTTATCAATATTTAATGTATGTTAGGCCTTAAATAGAAAATATTTATAAGGAATAAATGGTGTTAAATTAAGAAGCATAACTTCCAGTAACTTCTCTTTTTTATTACTCTTTAGAGAATATATTCTCTAATAGTTTTTAACATCATTCTGCTTTGGGCTGCTGTTTCAATAGTTCTCCTTTCTTGGCCTTGTCATTTAAATTCCTCATTTAATTCATATATAAAAAATTCAATAGGTGTAATGTTCTAGTTTCTTATTGTTTTAATTAAAATGGAAAATGTGTCCCTTTGTATACCACTTCAAGTCCTGAATACTCGAGCCATTTAAGGCAGCTGTAAAGAAATCTTTTTTGTAAAACTTTATTTTTCTTTGTTGCTCCTTAAGATAAAGTGGACAAGACAGGTAAGATGATAAACTGCATTGAACTGAGTGTTGAATCTATTGGAAGTGTAATGATAAATAATAAATAAACTTTGCTTTACCAAGGCATCTCTGGGTTTCGATTTCCTCTAAATTAACCCAGCCCACTGATTTCAGTAAAATTTTTTTATCAGATTTCCAAATTTGCTTGCATATAATATGCCACAGTTTGCTCAAATGGCAGGTTGCAGAGTTTAAAAGGTCTTTGCATTCTACAGTTGTTGCTAATGCTGTTGGATTATACGAAAGCCTGGGTTTCTGGCAGTAGGAGTACTGTATCTTCACAGAGCCTGCTGCCTCCAAGCGGGAAGCCTTGGTTAAGTCCAGTAAAACCAAAGGTAAGAGTGGTGTTAACTTTCTGGAGGTGGGGTCAGAACCTGTGAGACCAGCAAATCTGTTTGCCCACAGAGTTCTCAGTCATAGAGGTTAGTAGCAGTTTTAGTTTATTTCCATTCAAAGCTTTAACAAATCAAGTCTGAAAGGAAAGAACTACTTCCTGTTCAAAGTAGTACTGAAGTGATCAGCTTCCGTCAGGTAATCTAGCACTAGATCAAAAACCCTCAGGGAAATATTCACATTTTGCCACTTTAGTCAGAGAAATGGCTCTAGGGATATCCTCTATCCTTATATATATATATTTAACTGAAGGAAAGACTGATGCCAGAGCTGAAGCTAGTGATTTAATCATAGGACTGCTAGAGGCTGCAGTGCCCTATCTGCTCAGGAATCAATATCTATGCTCTCAGTTATATTAGAGAAATGTTTACTTCTTCACCTGACCAAGATATTAATTTGTATATGCTGTATTGCCTGATTTTTTTTTAAGTTAATGATTTGTGGGAAGAGTAGTCTAATTTATTTTTAGATCTTTTAATGCTGCACAATTTTCCTGTTATTAACTAATTAATTTTTGTGTATATATAGCACCACTCACATGCATCAAGATCCTCTACAAAGGATTTGAAATGCTCTGTATGTAGGACACGACGCACTTTGCTAAAACATATCCATCAGCAGGCAGCGTTTAGTAGCAACCTTTGTGTTGCTGGTGTTACCGATTTCAGCTCAAGAGGTGAATAGGAGAATTCAGCTGGTGCATCAGGGGAATTTAAGTAGGTGAAATGCAATTACCTGCATTGGAATATGATCAGGATACCAGTGTTAAACCCCGGTCTGTGGGATTTTTAATGACCATGAGTCAGATAACATTTTTTTTCTCATCTCGAGGACAAAACCTCTATTAGCAGAATGCCTCCTGCCACTTGCTGCGCCATTAGTTTAATTCAGACCCGTAGGGAAGAGTGTCACCTCCTGCAGTGACTGGCCATTGCCAGGTCTGCTGCCTGCTCAGAGGTTGGTGGAGGCAAGAGGGAGTCACAGAGATTTGCTGGCTGTCACGGAGAAGTCTGTGGCAGGACACAGGGCTGAGTTGGATGGAGGGGGCTGCTGTGGTGTGACTAGCTTAATGGCTGAATATATTTCTGGCTGGAGTGTACTACAAGGTCCAGCTGTCCCCGAGGTCTCCCATCCACAGACTGACCTGCCTCCACTTCATTTGCCTAACGAAAACTGACGAGATTGCTGCTCAAGGTGGTTGGCTACAAAAAGCACATTAACATGTCAGTGCAGGTGATTCTCTTGCTATATAAATTGACAGTGTAGTATTAGCTGGTATTGCGTTGGAAATCTATTAACATTTGAAGCAGTTTGCTTGAATTAGAAGTCTTGATAGAATTACAATTACTTCCCTTCTCCTCTGTGAGTTTTTTGCTATCTTTGTGTACCTCGTAATGAGACGACTTATAAAGCAGGTAAGATGTTTTCCAAAATTTTATGCAGAGCCACATTTCTCTTTTAGATTTACAAGCCTGTATGTCTAAGGGCGAAGAAGCAAATGGAGGGAAGATAAGCAGAAACCCACCGGCTTTTCAAGTTTGACAGCATATGCTGAAGCATAGAAGTGGGTAAGAGGGGAGACATAAAGGCCGTGGTCTTGGGAACTGAGGTGCATTGGCAACATTCAGAATTGCACAGGATACGGATAAGAGTATTTTGTTTCCTGTACACTCAGTGCAGGGTGGTGCGGGAAGAGTAACAAAGAGTAACAAACATCGCCCCAATCAGGGAACTGGATGCATGTAACCTCTTCTGACCAGGTTTCTGTGTTCTGGGTGCAAGCTGGCAGTCAGAAATGAAACGTGTGCTAAAGCAACAGGTTGTGGATATGCAACTTTTTCTTCATAACTTCATCTGAAAAATTAGGACCCTGCTGCCTCACTCCTCTAGTGGCTCCTAGAGAGACTTACAATAGCAGAGTAAGGAATTACTACTACTGGTTTTAACTTGATGTGTATGGAGTGGTACCAGAATTAGTGGAGCATCAGAAGAAGTGAAGGCAGAAAACCAGGAAGCCACCTGGATGGTGAGTTTAGGACAGAAATCTGGGAGACAGCTGTGAAGGGAGTACAAGTTGTCAGGGCCTGCTGAGCAGCGACAGAAATGCAACATGGGAGAAAATAATGACTAACATCACCTGGGGAAAAAGTGAGTGGTCTATCAAGGAAGCAACCCTTGCGCCTTTCAGCCCAAGAAGAGAAGTGATGTAAAGGAGGTGATGTGATGATCTGTAGATCAAGTGTGAGCAGGGAGGAAATCAGAAGGAACTGAGAACTGGTCTCAGGAGTTTGACTTAGAAGCAGTGAAGTAAAGTGCAGGAATAATCTTGCCTGTTGTATGGAAGCAGATGTGTCATTGCATATTTTTCCCCAGATCAGACATTGCTTTAAATTAATGAGGTCAGAAAAGAGCCAACCATCTCATGTGAGCTGCAAGAAAGAGGACTGGCATCAAGTCATTACACATTATTTAAAGGCTATTTTATAAAAATAGCCTTCCTTTCTCATACATTATTTCAGGTCTCTTATAGGAACTCAGGAACATCTTAGATTTCATTTTCATTAGTCCTACTATTTATTTTTTAACTTCATAATGTTTTAGCTCAAACTGTAATGCTATTCTTTTCAGAACTTGATCTGTGTGTGCCTCAAAGATTTATTTTCAGGCTTACTTTAAGTCTCAATCCTTACACTAGTACAGTACCTATGTACTGCAGTGAGTCCCTTTCTGGAATAATCTTTGTATGTTTTCTGCTGTTTGAATATTCCAAAATATTCCAAATTATTATTGTCTTGTACGTCTTGATCTTCATCTATGAATGTTAAAACATCACTTAACATCATGTACTTACCATAATGTATTTTAGTCCTTCCTCTGACATAGCCATCTTTGAGTCATGCCAGGAAAAAATCATCCTTTATCTAAATACAACAATCATTAGTAGACCCATTCCCATGAGGACTCTTTGCAGCATCTGGTCAGTTTGTAGACCTTAGACCACTAGACAGTGTGCCATTTCATCTGATCTTCACCCTCTTCTCCAGCAATGTCTAGGTTGCCTCTAGTATTCCTTTAGCTCCTTCAGGTGACACTTACTGCATAAAGCTTCTATCAGGTACTCATTCCAGGGTGTCCAACATATATGTCACATCTGAATCCAGCTACTTTGGTTCATAATTCTTTTACCTAAGAAACAGTTCATCTGTAGATAATGTGTACAGTTTTAAAGCTCTTGCAGTTCATTGCTTAAGAGCTCTATTTCCTTTAGCTAGTGAAGAAGTAAAAAGCATCTATGAGATCAAACAATAGGATTAACATCTACTGAATATGGCACAGGAGTGACCGTCAAGGGTTAGAGGTGGGCCAGCTACTAGACGAATGACAGACACTCTCTATTACACTTTCCCCCCTTTCCCAAAGGGGGAAAGAGAAAAGGAGCAAGGGAGAGAGACTGATGGATTGGAAAAGAAAACTAAAACTGCTTTAATGAGAATAATAACAATAAAATGAAATATACAAATAGACACAAAACCAATACCAAACCCAACTCCCCTGATGGCAACCACATCATCTTCACCACTGATCCTGTGGGCAGACACTGAGGAAGGCCCAAGCTGGGCTCAGCAGCAGACGGGAACCGGATGCAGGAGCTGGATTCTTGAACTGGATTTCAGGGATGCATGGATTGGGATTGAAGGCAGAACGGACAGAGTCCTCCACAGATCAACCATTGAAGAAGAGAGAGAGAGAAGAGAGGGGCAAGACCCTCAGCTTTATACTGAATATGATGTCTATGGGATGGAATCCCTGGTTGGTCAGTTTAGGGTCCCCCGTCCCGTCCACTCCTCCCCTCAGGTGCAGCCTCTCACTTCCTGCACCCTCACTGTGGGACACAGGATTTAGCAGTGACCTTGGTCTGCTCAGGAGCAAGTCTAAGCAAGATCCTTTCTGCACCCCAATCCCTGGCAGTGACTGTAAACATCAAGCATTATCACTTCTAGAAGCAGACGCGGTCTGCAAAAATAGGCTGTTAACTTCAGAAAGTGCCGTCACTGAGCAGAGACTGAGCTGGAAAGTGAAATCACTGAACAGAATGAGTTCTGTCCTAACTCAAACCAAGACAATTGACGAAGGAGAATTTTTAAATTTTGGAAGCTCAAATGTATCCTGATTGTGAGGGGGTGAAAATCTAATTACCATTGTCAATAACCTATCCAAAGTGCTTACAGATCTAATATTTACTACTCACTAACAATTTGATTTTCAAACTAGGACACAAATAAGATAGGTTTTGATTTTTCTCACCCATCAATAACTTGGCTTTGATATTGTTAAAAATATAGATAGTAATCTAGGCCTGAAAACACTTCATTTAATTAAAAGCAATAATTCTATTACATTATGTGTATTTAATAAATTTATGTTTATCTTTTAATATACTTTCTAATCTATATAAGGAATAAAAAGATTTGATGTTAATTTATGCAAACTACCATTAGACATATAAAATAAACCCTATATTCCACAAAGGTCATATTGTCAAATATCCTGTAATGTGTTTTATGGTAACTTCTAAAAGAAAAATAAAATTAAAACCAGTTCAGAAAACAGGAGTAGTTCAGAGAAAGACACTTCCTAAAATCTGTAATACTAAGTCTACTATTAATTTCAACAATCCAGAACTTTTGAGAAACAATGGGAAGGAATTCTGTTTAAGTTTATTATAAAATCCAGAGCAGAAAGGAAATGTCAGACACACATCACATTTCTAAGTAAGAAACTCCTGTGAGCAAGCCGATATTTGTACTACATAATCAAAATGAATTTAACAACTACCTTCTATGCACAGGTCTGGGGATATAGTCTCAAAATTTGTATCAATGGAAATACTCCTCCTTCATTTTAATAATGAATGAGCTTGGAAACTAGCTGAACTTATTTAAACAACTGTTGCTTACGATATCTCCTTTTTAGCATAAAACTGATTTGGGATTGATTTTTTTGTGGGCTTGTTGGGGGTTTTTTAGAAATTATTTCAGATGTTTTAATATGGTAAGTAAAATGCCTTAATCATATTGGATAAAACAGAATAAGTAGCATACTGAGACACCTCTATTTCCACTAGAAGTTATAAATAGATGGAATGTTTCCAAGCATGGAAGAATGGAACAAATGATTAATCAACTAGATCAATATCACTTGCTGTATCTAAAAATAGAAACGAAGGGAGAGCAATATTTTCAGACAATATTCTTTTTTTCTTTCCTCCTAGACTTGCCTATAGTACACCTTGCAATCCTATAAAACTGCTGTATGCCAAAAAGATTCTCTGCTTATTTACTTGACCAACTGGCAGGTAATTTGCAAGCCATTTTCCATCTATCACTTCTCTTCATGTCCACAAAAGAGAGATCCACCAGAACATGATATGGCATATAGACTCTGCTTTATGCATCTATACCCACATAGACTGGAAGATACACCAATATGCTGGTGAACTCACCTGTAATAATTGGATAATTCTGATAAATAGAAGAACCAGGCTGAGGAAAATCAGTGCTCAGGTGATACTCTGGAGTGGGGGGGGTGGGGGGGGGGGGGGGGTGTGTGTGTGATCAGTGCTCTATTATCCTTTTTTCTCTCTCTTTCCTTTGAACTATTTTATTACAGAATGACCAAGTTAGTCCACAGCATTTTACAACCCATCTCACTTTTCTTGAGTGACTAAGTCACTCTTCTGCATCTTTTGGTAGCTCTCTGACCTTTACATTCCTTGATCAGTCAAAATCGTTCTACTGATCAGTCTTCATTTATGATGGACAGTCAGAAGGGTAAAAGACCCTATTTAAATGAATGAGGTTGCCAAAGACCAAGTGACACAGAGGTAACAGAAAAGGAATTTATTCTATTCCATCCATTGTACCTGCAGTGTGAAAGCAGGTGTCTTGTTTTAGGATATTCAGATCTTCTCAGTGTAGCCCTTTGTTCAAATGCCAGGCTATACTTGAGGAATATGTGGCTCAAATATTAACTTTCATTGCAACTTGTGATACTGGCCACAGGGAAATTTAATTTGTTAATTCCCTCCTGGACAGCAAGAAGTCATCTTGTCCTGGATACAGAATACTTTTCACTATTCATCACAGTGAGCGATTTCATCTCCCCCAACAATAAGATAAGCTAAGGAGGACTTGTGTTATAAACATTTAAGCCAACTTCTTCCTCTAAGAGGTTTGGACTGAAGAAACAAAAATTATTTTTTCTTTTTTCCCCCCTGAAGTCTTGAAGAAGGTGACAGAAATTCAGTCATCTCTCAGATTGCTCAGGAACAACCTTGTATCTAAAGATCAGGAAGGAGTAAGAAAATCATGACTGGAACCAACAGAGGAAGGACATTAATATATAAAAAGTGCTTTCTTTTTCCTGGAGACTGTAACTGTATATGTATAGTTATATACATATAGCATGTACAACTACAAACACACTCTATGTATAAAATAATTTACATGTGTATAGATAAGCTGTGTGATATACACATATAGCTATGTATGTATTAAGAAATGAAGATTGTATGGTATAGAATTAAATATTTTATTTCTTGTGGTACTTACCACTATTTACATCAAAGTGATGTTCCAAATGTGTTACACAATACCTAAACACATACAAGAGGGCAAATTCCTTTTTTGACAATTGCATGTTCTAGACCAAGACACATCTTCAAAACAAGTTTTTGCCCAGAGCAAGGGAAATTTTATTCATTCATGTCAGCAGCAAACTCGCACTTCAGTGGGATCTGGGTTTGATCCAGTTGACCAGAGTGGCAACTTGAAAAGAAATTAAATGGCTAAACAGTAGGCCATATAGACCACTGTGAACTTCAAAATGTACGGTCCTTTGGCTTAAAAAGGCATGTACTTCTCCATTGCAATGAACTTCAGGTATGTAGTCCAGAGACCTGGACAAATGGGTGATATGGTCATTCTTGCCTGTCGTCCTCTTGAAATACCATGCAAGTGCTTTTTTCCTATCAATCTTTATACAACCTTATTTTCTACTTCTGTGTGTTCAGGTTGAAATTTTCCATCCTGGCTGAAGCTGAATGTACATGCAATGATTACACTAAAACCTAACGTGGTACGTACCTTCTACCTGGTGAGACTGAGACAAGAGCTGTAACACATTATTCACTACTCTCTCTCATGCAATACAAATGTAAACTTACATTCTTCAGGCTGAGGGGTTTGCAAGTAAGGAAACATGGAGATTTCAGCCTTTTTGAGCATGATGTTGGAGAAAAATGTCATGTTCTTTTTCTCACTTTAAGGCTTGGGCAAGTAAATAACCTTTACGCTTTGAAACATGAAATCCACCTTTGCTGAAGGGGCGCATTTGATGGTTTATATCTCATGTGCAGTGTTCATTGACTTTATGGAAAACCAGGTTCACTTCTAAATGGCTGGAAAACCATCTGCAAAATGGTTGCAATGAAGAAAATTCAGCAAAATTAATGAGGGTTTGCAGCTCTGTTTTCAGATTTGAAGCCATAGTTAGGTGAAGAGCTACTACCCCACTTCCATCATTTTTCTCTGCAATTCCAGCTCTAAGTTGTTGATAAGTGTCCAACAAAAGCAGGACATCAAAGCAAGGAAGAAAACTGTCCTTCCTGTGTTCTAAACGCCTCCCTTAAATTTATGCAGTACTGACAGCTCCACTGAGAGATGCTGGCTGATCTGAATGCCATGAGGGTAACAGCTGAAAGACAGAGGACCAAGATTTTGGGAAGTTGCCTAGAAAGAAAGGCAAAACTTGTGGGTGTGAGGGAGACTACAGACCTATAGGCAGGAAGAATGATGCTACTAGCAGGCAAAGGAAGTGATGGGGACACCAACAGCAGGTGAGGAGACACAGAAATGGGAAATTGAATTTGACTTGCACTTCAGGTGGTAAATGGGTATGACATGATGGGAGACCTGAGTGTATGTGAACAAAATAACTGTGCTTAGGACCCACTTGACAACTTATTTTGTCTTTTTCCATCTTTTTTTTGTTGCACAAATTATTGTGTTCTTGTTTGCTTTCCACCACTAACCCTCCCTCTTTCAGAGATTACAATGTGGAAATTTTTGTTCTGGGAATAAAGTATTTTTTGAAGGGAAGGTCAGAGAAGGAGCAGATTAGGTGTTCCAGTGTCGTTTATGTGGTTAATTTGGAACATGTATTGTGAAAAGGTTTGTATTTACAGGACTCGAATTCTCAAGCAATTGAAAGGTGCCAGGGAGAATGCATTTTTTTTTCTTCCTCTCTCAGAGAGTCCTTGTGTGATGCTAATCGGAGCAGATTTAGAGAGTGCATACTAAATAAAGCCTGAATAAAGTGACATATCCTGAGGAGAGTAAAGAAAGTATTCACTAGTTGTTATAAAGAGTAAAGTGTCTATTGTGTGCTCTGAATGGCATGAGTATTGTCGGGAAGAGGAAAATCGTAAGATTAAAGTCAGCCTGTAAGCATAGGCATAGCATGCTGATGTAAGTTTCTGGGACAACTGCAAATGGTGTTTTCCTAGAGTTTTCGGTTTTTTTTTGTTTTGTTTTGAAAGCTTGATTTTTAAACGTTAATATTCCCTAAACAGGATTTTCATTTTCATTCTGTATACTTGTGTCTATGCTGATTCGAAAACACACCTTTCTGATAACATCTCACCTTCCAGATCTTTGAAGAAAACTCTCTTGGCAAAGAGACCTAAGGTTAATGCCTTGTATGAAGCTGTTATTCCCAGCTTCAAAGTACACAAAGAATTACTGACCTGCCTGAGTAAGAAATTAATATTTTACCAGAGGTTGATTTGCTGGCAAGATAAATCTCTTTAGCTTGAGAATTTTTTGTTTTAGTAATCTTAGAGCAATTTTTTTTTTCTAGATAAGCCTTAAGAGTAACGCAGAGAAACTAAACTTCTGAAATGTCACGGCAGATCAAAGATGGCTATATTTCCTACATTACAGGAGGCCAGGGGCTATCTAGCAACGTGGCAAACAGTAAGATAGAGATACTGGAAAATGTTTAGATATATATGTTGAAATACTAAGTCAATGAATACTACACAATGAAGTTGTTTATTGTGGCAATCTGTCCTCATTCCCAGCTGGTGTGTAAATATAATACAAATGTTTCTATGTTATTTGGTTAAATTATTAAAAAAGAACATGATTTTTTTTTTCCCCCTGAAATTATAAGAAGGAGGAACAACTGACCTGGAGTAGGCATCCTAATGACAAAGGATATGGAGACTCTGTGCTTTCTTTGGCTCAGTCTTTATTGCAGCAAGGTTGGCTTTTAGGCCCCTGACATATCCTCTGCCCAGTGTCAGACTACACCTTGTCCATTGTCCTAACGGTAGAAGAGGACCAGGAAAGGCACTGCTTAAGCAAACAGAAGCAGCATAAACCCACGGGACTGGATATGTTCAAGGGAACAGTCCAAAGTCATTGCCAGGCTGCTTTCTGTCAACTTTGAGAAGCTGTGGCCATGTGAGGATTTTCCTGATAACTAGAAAAGCAATTAATCTATGTTAATTAAAGGCAAGGAGAAGGATTAGAGAACTATAGGCCAGTCAGTCCACCTTTGGCCCTGAAGGACATTATGGAGCAAATTCTACTATTTGCTGTTTATTGGACACAAAAACTATGGTGACTGAACAGCTACTTTGCATTCACTAAGGGAAAATTATGTCCGACCAACCTCTGATTGCCTTCAAGGATGAGATGACTGGCTTGGTGGATTAGGGGAGAGCAGAGGATACTGTTTACTCTGACTGTAACAGAGCCTTGGACGTGGTCTCCCATGCTAGTATTTCAGCAGCCAAAGAGGTAAAAATAGGCTGGACAGCTGGAAAACCCACTAGACTGCTAAAAGATGAAGATCAGTGGGGTGAAGTCCAAACTGGCAGGTGATTACTAGCATTCTTCAGCAGCTGATACAGGGGCAAATACTGATTAATGTCTCTATTAATGAGCTGGGTGGTGGGAATGATCATAAATCCTGATCAAGTTTGCAGATGACACCAATGCAGGGACCAATCAATACATTGGAGGGAAGGACTGTCATTCAGACATATTTCAGTAATCTTGAGAAACAGCTGACAAGAAATGTCACAGAGCTCAATAGTGGCAGACTGAAAACACAAGGCTAGGGGAGATCTAAATGTCACTTTCAACTTCTTAAAAGGGATTTATAGAGAACATGCAGCTAGACTTTTGTCAGAGGTTCACTGCAAAAGGGCAAGAGGTAATGAACAGAGGATGCAGCAAGGGAAATTCTAATTAGATCGAAGAAAAAAAAAAACCCTTTACTGTGCAGATGGTTAAACAGTGGACCAGGTTGCCCAGAGAGTTTTGGATTCTCCATTTCCAGAGATGGCTAGATTTAAATTATCCCTGTGTTGAGATCGGATATCCCTGTGTTGGGATTGGATACAGATGAATTCCAAAGCTTTTCCAACCTGCCATACATACTTAATGATACTGTGAAGAAGAACCTGGTGATCACAGAATTCTAGGACCCAAGTTTATAATGTTAAAAAGGCCTTTTAAATGGTCAAATCTATAATTTCCCAAGAAGAAAAGAGATTATTACTTGACACAGACATAGAGAGGTCTTAGACAGTCTTTCCTGTTCATGTAGCCAGAAGCTACCAGAGTTATTGTCCTCTACAAAGCACTGTAGACAGCCTTTTTATCTTTGAAAGACAAATTGTAGCAAAGCAGCACACCACACATATAGATTAGCATTATTTGCAGCATAACTGGGAATGGAGCTCATCCTACTTTATGTCCTGCTGATAAAATAGAATCTGGACCTTTGGAAGGACTTGGGCAGGAAGTATTAGTTTTACTGGCTGAAAAGACCACAAGTTTATGACTGACGTCTGTCATAGAAACTTCTCAAATCTTCTGTCCTGGAATATTATCTAATGTTTTCAAATTCTTTCTTTTAAGGGTTACAGTTATCCATGAAGATATATTGCAGCAATTCTTGTTCTGTGTAGTAGTTAACCAATACATAGTCATACCGACCCAGATTGGGTGTAGCCAATTTCTTACATTTGACTAAGTATGTTTTAGTTTGGACTATCGCAGGCACAGTAATCTTCTGAGTAGCTTAATGCTGATCTCCCATGTGCCACTCATATCATTAATACAGAAGATTTTGTTGTCATACACAGGTATAGAAAAGTCAGTTTTAAAACCTATTTGAAGTGCTAGTAAAACAATGGTCATCCTAAGGAAAAAGGAGACTTCAACCATTTCGAAGAATTTAGGATGTATTTGTGAGTATGCTGATAATTTTGTTTCATGCTGTGACATACTCCCTGAGGATCACTGTGATTTTGGTATGCTTCCCAGTACCTTACTTTATGTAAGAGTGCTTATGGTTATCAGTCACCAAATTTCTTGCTCTTTACCTCTTGTGATACCAGTTCTCAAATCAATGCATGTAGCTGAAATGTGTATGTCGATACCTGGAGAAAGTTCTGACAGATGAGCTTGTCATCAGGAGCCCAAATATCTAGTATAGAGTCACCTTATCCTGTCTGAAGGAGTGATTTGTGATGTGGTATCTTGTTTACTTTGCTATCATCCTTACTTCCTGCATTCTGGACAGACATACAGATGTCAGTTTGACAGACCAAATGTTACCTCCTGCACTTAATCTGGTTAACCAACTCCTCGACTCCCTGAAGAAGAAACTCCCCTACCAATTTATGGTAGTGTGCACTTGGCAGTATGCAATTATTTCCACAAGTCTGTACATTAACAAACACAATCCTGTTGGCCACTTGGGGTAACACAAGTAGCTTTTTACAGGCTCTGAAGCAAAACCAGACAGGAAGCTAACAGAGAATAATTTTGCAGTAATGAGTCATGGTGACTTGTCCCTCAGCATCCTCTTCAAAATATGCCATAAGACATGAATATCAAGGTGCACTTGCAAAATAAGTTAATTTATAAGATATTATATAATAAAAAATTCTTGTTTATGCAAATACTATAGTATTATAGGTCAATATTGCATAAAATCATTAGCTGTCCATACACTAATTTGCACTATAAAATGAAGTTAAATACACTCTTTTAAAATACTTTCCTTCAAGAAATAGAAAACTATTTCTTTGAATAGTTTTCCAGAAAATGCAGCACAAGATGCAAACATCTGTGTCCATTTTCTTGCTGGTAGTATGGCAACAAGCCTGAGGAATTTGCAATTTTTTTTTTTTTCTTAATTTGTTTCTGCCATGTCTGGCCTTGGTTATACTCACTCTGCATAGGTGGAAACCGTCTTGTGATAATCACTAAAATTACTAAAGAGGGAGGATTTATGTTCAAAGTTTCTTTTTAAAAGTCAATCATAACTGCAGGAAACTTAGTTGATTGTTCAGTCTGTACACGTTAGATAAGCATTGAAAGGAGAATCTTAATTTTCAACATTTTGTTAGGAACATCACGATCTATTCTTTCAAGATGGATGCAGGACACTACATGGCTCAGGAAAACTGGCAATGCAACACTGAGCCTCATATTCAGATATGGTGATGACTGAAAGTTACCATTTGACAACTGCTCCATAAATTTATGTCAAAGGGATGATTCCAGTCCCGTTTGTTAAGGGCATCTGTCTACTTATAAAATTGAATATTATTGGTTTAGATTTCAAAGACTAAACAGGAATAGAAAACAACCATTCAAGAAAAGACTCGGGAGTGCAGCAGGGTTGTGCAAATAAATACTCATTGCCCTCGTGCCTCCTGAGAGCTTTCTGGAATCCTTAATTGATTCACAGACCTCAGCCGCTCTTGAATGCTAAACAAACTAAAGCCAGTTTGCTTAGCTGTTTTCCTTGAGAGACTCCATGGTATTTTCTCACAAATAAAGATGTTGCATTCAATCACTGATGCCCCATGTGGGGTTGGAATGGGGATCAGTGCTTCCCAAAAGCAATAATTTCCTGATCTAGAACGTAAACATTTTCTGAATCTCCTAAGAAAGTTTTTCGATCCCACATTTCCACTGTTGCAGTTTAATGCTTACAGATTTATATCTTCAGTGTGAGACAGCAACTAGTTCTCTCTTTCAGGAGAAAAGAGGACATCTGACAAGGTGTCAACCCATATCTTTTAGTAGGTCTTGTATTCTTTTGTTCCTTGAACAAGTAGCATGAATGTGATGATAGTATAGATGTGGGTATAAATAACTAGTTTAGTCTCTTTCATACAACTAATTTAAAAATAGGTATGAAATTCAGGAATTTACATCAGATAACTTTAATCCTGTACCTAGAAAATTATCTTGTTTATATTAGCGGAAAATGAAATAAGCAAACAAAAAAACCTTTTTTTTTTCCATCAATCATAATGTGTGCAAATATATGGGCATTTCATAAATTTTTTTTTTTTTTTTTTTTTTTTGCAAATGACATGAAGATTTTTTTATTGTGAACTCAGGCTTGATTTTTTTTTCCTTTTTTTTCCCCTTTGCACTTCATTTCCAAGTGAGATTAAACCTCTTATAACATAAACTGAGTATATTCAAAAGTTATTTCATGTAGCAGCTACAGGCCAATGACTAGTCAGCATTTATTTCAACAGTCTTGACAGGTGTGCAGATGGTGGTTGCCCTGCTAAGTTGCATCTTCTTAAGCTAGTTTCTCTGCTGGTGTAAACTGATGTTGCTCTATGAAATTCAAAGGATATGCTTAAATTTAGTTACAGATGCATTAGAATAGAATAGTGCATTCCAAGTATGTGCTCCAGGCATATTCAGACCATCTAATCAAAAGCTGAGGCATGAACTAAATATAAAAGCTACAGTCTAGCATCTTCTTAAGTGAGTAAGGAAATGGTAAATGCAGAATTCAAATTATGTATTGTGGTTTTGGGATACCTAAGTGTTAGTGTAGTAAAATTTAATTCCAAGTTATTTGATTTTCCTTGCCCTTCTCTTATGTCCTCGTTTTGTTGTTTCCATGCACGCAAACATCCTCAGTTTTGTCAGGATGCCTGTTTATGGGCCATTCTTTCAACCCAATCAAGGAATTGATTTGGGCTAATAAAAAAAGGCAGTCAGGGAAGGCTTTTTTCATTTTTGAGAGGGAATCCTAATCAGAGCTGTAGCACAAGCTAGCAAATGATTGTGCTAGCACAGTAGAAGGCAAAGTGCACCATAAGACAGGGGAAGGAATAGTTTAAGCTGCTACTGCCACTGAACACTTTGGACTCCAAATGATGGTTTTAGAGGAGTTCCAATAAATGTGTAAGTACTGCTGCGTGTTTTCAACACGATACTAACAGCTGCCCACCAAAGATTCCAACAAGTGTAAAAGGAAAAGACAAACGAGTTTATTATCAGAGATTCAAATTAAGTGGAAAACTGGGTTGATAGCAGCTGTGTGCCTTTACTTAGAAGCGAGCTACAGGATGTTTCAGAGATGCTGTTTCCAAACTGAAGCGTGTGAGTCAAGAAATTTGACACGAAGTAAAACATGACACAAAATAAAAAGCAAGGGATAAGAGAAAGTGGCAGACAAGAGGGATCAGATTTGCGGGCTGTTACCTTGATAGCTTTTTTGGCAGGTGATAAAAGTGACCTCTGATTTTAAGCAGCCAGGGGGATGCACAACCTGAACTAGGGTCAATATCACAGGAGGGAATAAAGACATGCTCTGCCCCAGATTCTAACACATAAAATTGAATAAGCTGTCAGCTTATGTAACTATTTACTCTAGGGTGGAAATTAGTAGTTACCTTAGCAACACTAGTATCACCTGAGACATAGCCACGCTGACTCTGATTTACAGAGATGCATTTACCTTGACAATGTATTAAGTAACCTTTCTGAATGTTTTACTGCGGGTTTTTTTGACGAATGAGATGTATTGCAGCCAAGAAAAATGGTTTCTTCAGATTTCAAAATGCCACATGCTGGTCAGACCCTTACCTGATATAAATCCAAAAGGCTTCACCGCTGATGAAGTAATGTTGATTTATTACACTGGAAGAACCAAGTCATCATTTTGAGCAGTGCCGTGGTTTGTTATGGGTCACTCTTTTTACTTGTCAGGTATGACTCCCACAGTATTTGTAATGTCGTGGTCATGAAAATGAGAATGGTTAACAACCCTTGGTGCTGCCAGATCTACTGGGGTAATTTAGATGTGCCTTTACCACTAAATTCAGGGTCATCTTAGATTTCCTTCTGTCACAGAACGCTTCAAATATTAAAGACCCAACAAAGAAGTTATTACTGAAAGCACAGCTTCCTGTCAGGAAAGTTCTGAATTTGGCCCCATGTGTCACGGTTTTAAGGTGGCTCCGGCAGGGTGAGCCCTTTGTTCTCCCCCTTCCCCTTCTCCCCGAAGCGCGGGAAAGTTTTCTCGCGCCTTTCGGAACAGCAGCGCCAGCCCTCTCGGTTCCCTCATCGGGAGCCGAGATCCTCAGACTCGCCTCCGCGAATGAGCGCATAAAAAGCGGAGTTTCAGACCCTGCCCCGGGCTGCCCGCGGCACTTTCGATTCCCTGTGCTGCAGGACTGCGAAGCTTCACCAGAGAGAGAGAGAGAGAGAGAAACTCCCCCGCAGGTACCTCAGTGCCCCCGGGGCAGTAAAAGGCTCCTTCTGCGCAGCAGGTAGACCTTTCCGCTCTGCCCATCACCGGGGGTGGCTTTGGACTGAGTTTAACCCGGTAAGGGGTAAAACCGGCTGTAAGCCCCCAGACCCTGCGCCGAGGGGACAGAAACCGCTGACGGGAAAAGCACGAGGGCTCTAAGGGCTCCGCTCGCGCTCCCGCGCGCCACGCGGGAAACCCACAGGCGTTCCCTGAGGGTCCGCTCCGTGCCCCGCTCCGCAGAGGGGCAGAGCCGGCAGCCGCGGGGTTCTGTCCCCGCGGAACTCAGGTCTTCTCCCAGCCACCCCGGAGGAAGAAGGACCACGTTCCCGCATGGAGGTTTGCTCCAGGAGAAGTTTTCTCGGACTGAAAACTTTGCAGGTGACGGACAATGACTCCTTTCCTCCTGCCCCCCCGCCCCGGCGGTGCGACCGCGTGGCGGGTCCTTTGTGTGTGAACGGGAGATGGGGGTCGGAACGGGAGACTGTGTTATACCGGGAGATGCCTGTTTACGTATTGCTCAATCTCTCCCTCTCTCTCTCCTTCCAGCCCTATTGGCATTTAAATGATCGCTTTATGGTTTTGATTGCGTTCACTGTTAAAACGCTTCTGTTTCTCACCGCCCTTAAGTGAAGCCCTGTGTATCACATTCCTTTTCCTGTGCCTAAACAAAGCCTGACGAGCCGTTCAGTTCTTTTGTGTAGGTTTGGGTGGGTTTACCTTGCCTCCAAACCCGTGTGGTCGGGAAACCTTTTCGGGTAGAACAGCCTCATAGTTGCACCCGCGACACTATGATACTGCAGGGTTCTCATTGCATGCTAGTTGAATTATTTAATCCCATAAAGCTGCCACGAGTCTGAGCTTCTTTATATACGTACCACACAGCGACCTTCAAAAGATACATTAAAGCACACTGAATCCTATTTTAAATAATCCAAGCAAGAGCGAGTCTGCCATCTTCCTGGCTAAATTGTTATAAGCTCTCCATATGTGGAAACTGCATCTTATTTGGATAATGAATTTGTTGAATTTTTAGCTATTTCACCTCCTGTATTATGGGTGATTTCTGATATTGTGGATATTCAGATTACTTTAAAGTTAGGTACTCTGCATACACTGGGAAGATTTATCCTCATTCTTCTCCATAGTAAACTAAACAGATTGAATTTATGGTATGCCTTTCTTAATCATTTTGGGATTCTTCCTTATAACTCTAGTAATATCTCTTCTTGGAGCTCAGGCACCAAAGGGTGGGACATGGTATCCTTCTACCACCTGTAGACATCTTGTCCTTAGAGGCAAAAAGAAATTTCCTAATTTTGTTTCATTTTCTTATGCCTCCTAGGTCTACAGTTTACTGGGTGCGAGGGGCCTAGGTATTGAATTTTATTTTGTTACTCCAGTAATATTTTCTCCCACCTGGAAATCTTATTCTGTCAAATTTTGAGAACTTGTTCTTTGGCGAGGATTTCCAGGCATCTGTAAGCCCTATTCTAAATGGAGGATTTTAGCCACGCTGTAAATGGGCCTTAAGGTACACGCAGAAAGCCGTAGCAGCTATCTCATGTTCAAAATTTTGAGGCATATGAGCATGTTACGGATGGGAAAAAAGACGCAGAATAACCCCATTGCTTTCCGAGAATATATGAATTCTGTGTATAGACTACAAGGAGGCAAGCCACGCATGTAAATCGTGGTATGCTATGAAGCTTCGAAAAAGTGCTGGATTCACTGTACATGCATTAGGCAACTCCCAAACATATATTGGCTGCAGTTTTCCAGGAAATTTCAAATTAGCATATGTGTGTTTCCACTTTATATAAGCAAGGAATAACTAATCCATTTAACTGCATCATTAACACCAGAGCTCATGTCCAAGTTGTTCCCTGCAATGACTCAATAGGCTTTCTTTGATTGATGCATTCTGGAGCAAATTCTACTACCCTGCAGGGCAAAATCCTCATTCTCTATTACCAAGTGCGTTTCCTTGTGTTTTGCCATACTAATACACACCATTGCTTTGACAACATGGTAACCAGTCAATTCACACCTTTCTGTAGCGTTAAATTGTCTTTATTGTTACTTACTGTACTGTAACCTTCATGCTTTTTGCAGACATCACTAGGAGTCACCTAGACTCCAGATAAAATTACTGACTAATTTTGGATGACAGGTTGACTCCTACTGGACTTTGCTAATAATGCATTTGCGCTTTATAACCAAATATGATTTTTAGAGATCTGTCAGTGATTCAACTTATTCCATCTCTTGTTCCCTGTTAATTTTTTTGTTAAAAATCTTGCAAGATGAAATTATAAAGAAGTTGAATGCTGTTAAGAAACTAGGCATGTAATCATGCCCAGGAAGAAATAACAGAACTGTATCTTTTAATAAGATCTACTTCTTATGACTAGCAACTATTTTAACTTGAATTTCTGTTGATGATGATATAGAATCTTGAGTGAACTGGTTTTTATTTTTGTGTAAGGTTTGAATCAAGATTGTTTGTTTAGTACCCTCAGCAATCTCTTTATCAGAGCATTTTTCTAATACCAAAACTTGATCTTGACTTATTAAATCCTTTAAAACTTTCTTAGATTGATTCAGATTTTCTACTCAAGCTGAGGTTCCTTGTTTATGAGGTCAGACTTTTTCCTGGACTGACTCGGGTCAGGTCAAAACAAACTATTTATAAAGGGTTATAGATTATGCTACTGAATCATATTCTCCCATTATGTTAATTATAATTAATTTTTTTCCATTTCTGTATTAAACTTACTGTTCTATCCGTAACATTTTATTACATGTGGAAAACTCCTCCTGTGTTGTACCAATCATGTTTGCAACTGTCAGGTGAATTTTTTTTTTTTACCACTACTTCTAATAGCCTGCTTCCTCTAATGTTCTTTTCTCTTCCTAATATTCAAAAAATATATCTTTTTATTTCTTTCATGTTGTTATGGGTTTTGTTTCATTGTTTTTTGTTTTGCCTTGGGCAGTACTCTTAGTTATTGTCTTCTAAAATTAATGCTTTAAAATTATATTACAATAGGAAAAAATGTTAAATACATTTTCAAATGAATTGATTAATTTGTGGCTAATATAATTTCATCAAATACAAAGATTGATCAAATATTTATAACTGTATTTTCAGTGAGAATGAAAGGTTTAAACTAATTGAAATTTTAATGGAATTAATCTGTCCAGTTTGAGGAAGGGAGGTTCTTAGTCATTTTCAAGGTTTTGGTGCTTTCTTGGTGTGGGAAAATAGTTTCTATCTCAAAATTAGATTTCTTTTTTCTTGTTGTTTTACACCTGCCTATTATTTTTCTTCATGCTTTTTTCAGAGTTTTTTGCATATGCTGTCATTATTTGAGATGAGTTCAATGTTTGTTTAGCTTTTACTTATTCTTCATATTTCTATTCATTGAGAATAACTTGAAATACTAACTGAGGTCCTTGGTGCTGTATGGAATTTGTGTGGTTTGTGAGGTTTTTAATAGGTGTGTAAAAGATTACTAAAGATACAACATAACCCTGGAGAAATGGTGGGAACAGGCAAATATTCATTCCCTTTTTTAAATAAGCATATGGAAGACATGTTTATTTAAATGTGCCTGGAGCTGGACGCTGGCTCCCAGAGTTAGAGATCTGGCTTGCATTCCTCTCATCATAAGCTGTTTGAAGTATTTGTGAAATGCATGGAGTTGATTAATTTCTGGATTTGTTATGGTACCACTGAAACTCATGAGCAAGATATCTGGTACTGCTGTTTGTGGGTCTCCTTTAGCTCACAACTTTTTCTCTTCTGGGTAGGTATAATAGCATTCTTCACCTCTAATTTCTAGTTCAAATTCATCCTGGACCACCATTTACCAAATATCATTCATGTACTCTTCATGCTTTCTACTGCAGTCAGGTTTATCCCACATTAGAAGGCAGAGCAGTGCAGGATTGAGTACATCATTTCTTGAAGTAGTAGATCTTAATAAAGGCCACTTACTTGTTTACATTTCAGTAAATTTAGTGTGCAGAAGTCTAAACAGACATACAGAGAGTAGAAGCTCTTTTTCTGAAATGTTTCAACTGTAGAAACAGTCTTCAAGGTGCACAACCAAACATGGTGCTCTTAAGCCATGGTTTACCATCTTGCAGCACCAAGTCTCCCTGCAGAACAGCATGGGTGCAAAGACTGGACACTCTGAGGTTTCCATTGCTGGAGTTGCTAAAAATTTCTCTTTTCTAGCAAGCTATACTACAAAGCAGCTACCATGTATTAAAGTTGTCAGGAGTTAAGGAATTACTTCCTGAAAACACAATGAGCTCGCAAGCAAACGTTCTGGGGGAAAAGGGTTCAGTTTAAGTGACAGATGAAACATTTTTTTAATTGCCTTGAGAGCTGCAGAAGTGTCTAGAGAATAGATGATCATGTGAATTCTAGTGCATCTAGCCCTGCAGTGTTGCAAGGCACAATACAAGTGCATGAAATAAGAAGATAATGGGTAAAATAGAGATGTGTAACAACTCTAGAAAAATACAAAATCAGAAATTTGTTTTTCTAATTGTAAACACATGGAAAACAGTAACAGTTCTACATCTGAAAGTAAAGGTTAAAATCAACTCCTTAGGTGAAGAGGAAGAAAAGCAAACATTTTTTGCAAACATTTTTTGCATACATTTTTGGATCCTGTGGGTTTCTCCCATAACAGTTCCCTTGGAATTGCTTCTTTCCTGATAGGAGGAACTAATCTTTATGTATGGAGCAGTGCCTGAAGAAATCATTAGGGCAATGAATATTTCAGAAAGAGCGTGGGGAGCTCTTCAGGGAGAAAGGCAAATCAGCAGAAAACCTGTTCTGACGAAGTTTATGGCATTTTAAATCATTTACTGGCCTCTTTTTTTGCATGTTATAAGATCGTTATATTGGCAACACACGTGCATCACTGTTTTGAAAGCTGGATTTTTCCCTACTGCAAGGGGAGAGGGTTACTAATAGCTGTGCAAGAAATGTATTATGATTATATTTCTTAAAATATTTGCTGCAATAGTGCTTTTTTTTTTTTTTTGGTGATGGGGGTGATGAATGCCCAAAGAGTTGGTGTAGAAAGCTAGACCTTGCCAATCCAGGGACACGTGGATTGAGAATATGCTGCTACACACAGCAAGAGGTGGAAGTTCATACCTTGGTGCCAATCACATGCTTGTCTTCTTTGCAGTGACATGCTTCTGCAAAGAACACTAGCTCCTTCTCTTTCTGAGTTCCTATAGAAGTGAAATGAGCTGCTTTCACCAGAATAAATGTGTATGTTGTCTCTAGGCAAGGTAGGGGCTCAGAGTTCTTGCTGCTTTTTCCTTTTGTCCTTGGGAGTAAGCCTAAGTAGAGACCTCAGTCTGCAAAGCTACCAATGGGTTATGATTTGTGTTCTTCTACAAGCCTCAGTACTCCACTGATGGGAACCAGTTGTGGCCACAATGTCCTTTAGAGACCTTCCTGAAAGTAAGCTACACCACACAGCTCCCACCCAGGTTCATTTCCGCACACGATTGCAACTTCAGGAACCCGTGTTCCTGGGTCCTCCACAATTTCATGGCCAGGCAAACTAAAAGGGGTGAATATAATTTTTTTTTTCCTCTTGGTCTTTCCGAGTCAGTGAGGAAAACAAAAGGGAAGGAAAAGAAGAGGCAGACACAGTTTTCTTGTCTGTGGGCTGCCTACTCCATGCCACCATCAATAATAGGCTTTATTTCAGCTCAGTTAGCCCTGAGCGCTGTGCCTGCTGTAGCAAACAAGGTCTCATCAACAGACCTCCAAGTCTCATGCAACAACAGTGGCACTGAAGAGAGTATTTATTTGATGCTTTTTATTGAATTATACTATAGACAAGTTTTTCTTTCTCATGATTTGTTAGTGATATTCCATTGGAGTTCTCAGTCTGACTGAGATTGGGTTTTTATTGTCCAGCCAGCAGCTCTGCCCTGACTGTCTGCAGTTCATTTGTGCATCGTAGCACATGTCTCTCTGTTGTGCAACTTTGTGCGGTGTGTAGTAATGAAGATGATGAAAGGACCAAGCTAATCCTAAACCACTGGAATATCTTGTAGGGCTCTGGACAAGCTATTGTGAGTCAGTTCTGGTGCAAAGGTATACTTGGCTCTAGCCTTCTGGGGCAGAATTCTTCCTCATGCTGAAATGCCCTCATCAGGATGTACAACTGTGGTAGGTTGACCTTGGTTGTCTGCCAGATATCCCCCCACCTTCTCTCTCACTTTCCCTGCTCAACAGGACAGGGGGAGAAAATAGAAAAATAAACAAAAAAAAAAAAACCCTCATGGACTGAGATAAAGCCAGGGAGAACACTTATCAATCACAGGCAAAACAGACTTGTCTTTAATTAATTAATTAATGGGGAAATATTAGTTAATGGGGAAAATTAATTTATTGCCAGCTAAATTAGAGTTTAATAGTGAGAAACAAAGACAAAAGCTAAAATATCTTCCCTCCACTCCATGCCTTTCTCCCAGGCTCAACCTCACTCCTCATTCTCCATTCTCTATCTCCTCTTTGAAGCTAGGTAGGGGGTCGAGGGGTTGTGTTTGATCCATAACAGCTCCTCTCTGCTGCTGCTTCCTCTTAATATTGCTTTTCCCCTGCTCCGGTATGGGTCCTTCCCATGGGTTGCAGTCATTCAGGAGAAACCTGTTCCAGCATGGTCTCTCCATGGGCCAAAATTCCTTCAGGAAATATTGATCACTCTAGCATGGGGTCTTCCATGGGCTGCAGCATGAATACCTATCTGTTCTGTCATGCTTTCTCCAAGGGCTGCAAAGGAAGCTCAGCTCCAGCAACTGGAGCAGCTTCTCCCCTCCTTCTTCTCTCACCTCGGTGCCCACAGCATTATTTCTCACA
Source organism: Bucorvus abyssinicus (assembly GCA_009769605.1). Lineage (NCBI taxonomy): Eukaryota > Metazoa > Chordata > Aves > Bucerotiformes > Bucorvidae > Bucorvus > Bucorvus abyssinicus. Next base: position 8,519,690 of record CM020030.1, read on the forward strand.
CTTTTTTGTTCCCTCTATCTATCATTTTCTGCCCTTCCTTAACTATGTTTTCCTTGAGACACCACCAGCTTGGCTGATGGGCTCAGTTGTGTCCTGTAGTAGGTCAGTTCTGGAGTTGGCTGTGTCCTGCACAGGGAAGCCTGTAACATCTTCTGGTACCTGGAAGTTGCTGTCCTCTACGGAAGTGTATTGTGCCTGATTATGATGGAGTTAATTTTCTCCATAGCTGCCTGTATGGTGCTTGACTTATGAAACTATCTCAGCCTATGAGTTTCCAGCATTTGTTCTTTGATTCTTTCCCCTGTCCCACTTGGGGGGGGGGGGGGGGGGGGGGGGTGTGGAATGATTGGATGACTGCTTGAGAACTTAGCTGCCAGCCTAGCTCAACCCACCACAAAGGTCAGGATTTTGCTAAACAGGTGGCCCTAGGAAGACAGAAGCTCCCAGCTTCTGTTGAGTTAGAAACCTCTGCTTCATGTATAGATAATATACTTGTCACAGCTCAAGGCAGCTTGTGTCACAGATCAGGAGCTCCACAGCAGAAGGAACCTCTCATTACAGGGGAGGGGAAGAGAAACTGTCTTGAGATGAAACCTCTCTAAAAAGGTTTTAAAACAAATTTAAAAAATTAATAGAAATAAATTGCCAGGGCTAGATGTCATTCACCCATGAATATGAAATGGCTGAACTGCTGACTGTGGTTTGCAATATATTCCTTGTGTCATCCTCAGCACCCAAGGAAAGAAAAGTGGCAAGTATGACCAAAAAAGACCTCCAGAGAAATCCTGGTTAATATAAACAACTGTATCATATTTCCATGAGAATAAAATTGGTAAGAGCTATGAAATAAAGAGAATTAATTAGCAGACCCATTAATAAATATGATGCAGCAAATGAAAGTTAATAGGGGGTTTGTAAGAGTAAGCCATTTCTCCTCTATGTGAAAGATAACAGGTGATACAGTCAATGACATTTACGTAGTTATGTAAAAAAAGCCCTGAAAGACAGGGTTTCCTGAAATCACAAAATTATCATCAGGAGGTTTCTTGTTGGCTGAAATAATTAAGGGTTAAGTTTTATAATGGAAATTCATTATCCATGAAGATATCATATCCTGTGTTTAATGCGCAAGCCTATTTTGAACATGGAGAAAGGAATGAATTGGGAAGCTAGAGATGATGATACCAAGCTGGCTGTAAAGATGCATTCTGTTCTGAGCACTTCAATAATACACTGGCAGAAATACATACTAAGTAGTAGATATTCCCAGTTTCGTGATATATGATATATAAGCATACATTTGCAGCCCTGATTAACTAACTCTAATAAGCTACTACGCAGGAGAGACCTTAGGATACTATGAAATTCCAAGTCTTCTGTGAAGTCAAAATGTCCCAAGTTAGACTATGTGTATTTCTAGTATACTAAGAGTTTGAACACTGGCATTGCACTTACCCCATCTTAGAAAGCAAGTGTTAGAGCTCAAAGCAGTATGTGGTAAACAGAAAGGCTAATATGGCTTCTACACGAGAAAAGATGAAAAAGACAGGTTTTATCATGGAAAACAAGTGGCCGAAGTGGAGTTATGGCCTAAAAAGTCATTAATTAAGGGGGGGAAGGATATATGTAGTAATGGCCTAGTTGTTATACAAGAAGTAGGAGACATCTATTGAAATAATGGAAAGTAAGATTAAAGAAAGTGAAAATATTTTTCACTAAGCATAAATGTGGTGAACATTGCCACACATTTCTGTGGATGTTTGCATATAAATGAGTTCAAAAAGGACAGGGGCACTAATGAGTGTTAGGGTTTGCGGTCTGAATTTACCTGTTGTCTTAGAAATTCTGTAGTCTTAGTTTGCCAGACCCAAGTGAATGTATCAGCATAAAGATCATAAGGATCAATTTGAAGCTATCTTACCTAAATACTTCTTCCTAATCTGTCACCTTACAGTCCCTGGTATGATGGAGAAATTTAGCCTTTCCACATTAATCAGTTCTCTCTGTTTAACTTCTATTTCTATTGTTTTTAGAAGCAAATAAATGCAAGTGCAACACACACATACACACTGGAACCTGTCCTAGTGGACAGGTTCCTTAGTGGAGAGTTGGGAGAGAAAGAAGAAATAAAATTTGAAACATTTTGTTTAAATTGGTTCTAATATAAATATTGCAATATTTAATTCTTAGTAAAATAAACTTTTTTCTTCTTCTTTAAAACGTTTTTTTCTTCAAAGTAATTGTTTAAATGTTTAAAACATATTACCAGATTAACTAAAACATTAGTTTCTGATGAAACAATGCTTCATGCTGAAAAGAGAAAAAATGACTACTACAAAAAACCGTGCTCTTGGCATTTATGAATGTTAGATCATCAGGCAGTACCAAGACTTGGAGGGTCACAGAGGCTAAATCTGTCACGTCTACATGGCGTCTTTCAGATTGTGGCCTGGGAACATTAAGGTATGGGAAAGCACGTTTTGTCATTTACTGTATCGTAACCATCTCCTAAGAGAAAAGGAAGGTTGTCTTTGTAACATCTGCTGCAGTGTGTGTATAACCCTAATGATACTAATATTATATATGTATATTATTTACTACAGCATGTATAATTTTTTTAAAAGAATAGAAGCAATTTGCTTTATTTAATAGTGTATATATAATACACATATATAATCTTTGGGAGGAAAAATGGGAAGAGAAAGGGTGAATGGTTCCCAACTAATACAGAAAAGGGCAAGATTTCTTACCTGAAAGAAGGGATAAAGGCCAAGACTTGCTAAGAAACAACCTAAAGAGGAGCTCCCTAAGCTGTAATTAGGCATCTGTCTGCTTGCCATGGTTCCAGCCACCCACAAGAAACCATGCTGAGAGAGTGTTTGCTCAGTACCCTTCAAAGCTAACAAGTGCCTAAATATGGCCTTTGGGAACCCAGCTTGAGGCAGCTACATGTAAGATTCTTGTCTGAAACACATCACTCTTTGTAAGAAGTTTCTAGTAATGTTCGGTTCTGGTGGTCTCTTTCATGATGTTGACTGGGAAAAAAAAAAATTATATTTTAAAACTTCTAAAAATTAAAAGTTTACTTTTTTCTGAAAAATCTCATTTGTAAAATTGTCATGTCCTCTTCCTCTCTTTCTATCTTAGAAACACATCTTAACCTTTAAAGGACAAGTGTCTCTACCTTGTGAAAATGTACTTTCAATGTTGCTTTTCAAAGCTTAGATCAAGTGATGCTGCCAAGATATACCCTTCTGTGACAAATAATTCACAGATTCCACTCAGTGGGAATGCAAAAGCTTTGTCTTATGCCAGTGTAACTTCAGCAGTATTGTCCTGGATTGAGGATTAAGTTTGCTGAAGCACAAAAAATGCCGATCTGTCTGATCTATTTCAACAGCATCGCAGATGAAAAGATGATTCATGAGTGTTCCTTCTCTAGTAGTAACTATCTCAAGTGGGCAGTAAGAATGACCAAACTGACTATCAGATGCGAAAGAGCAGGAGTTGGAGCAGTATTTGCCTTGCTCACTTTGTACTCGACTGTGTGTCCATGCGTTCTCGTCTAGACATGCAGAGGGTTGCTCAAGCATTTAATTACTTGAATCCCAATGAGCTGAAACTGCTTGGTTCAGGAGATAGTGTAATAAAAGTATTCTCCTGAGGTGGCTATATAATTTTTTTAAGCTTTACTGATGAGCTAGAAATAGTCACAGATTTTAAATGTTACCATTGATTATATTCAAAAAGCATGGAAAACATGAGCCTACATTTTCTGCTACCCCCCATGTTCCTCCAGGAACAACGAAGAAAAGGGAGTGTGGCTTTCCAGGGAGCTGCTTAATTATCTGGCTGACTACACACCAGCTTTGGCCTTGTCAAAGCCACTATTATAAACTGCACCAGTTGATAAGGTCCAAAAGGGGACAGTCTGGGCTAAGACCTCCCATTCCTGTATCACTGTGTAATTAGGTCAAGAAATGGGAAGACTAGCTTCATGTTAGCTCGCGTTGTACGATGCCTGAAGTAAGTACAGCCTAGAGGTGTCTCGTCAATATCAAGGTGGCAAGAAAGATCAGAGTAGCTAAGAGACTCAGGGAAGAGGGAAATATAAAAATAGTGCACACTTGGATTATCTATTTCCCACGTATTTGAAGAAAAGAGATGTCTTCCAGCTTTGTGTATGAATGATGTCACTGGGGTATCTGGTATCCAACTACGCATGCAGCTACCATGTGCCAGTAATTATAAATGACATTGGTCTTTCTCAGCTTCTCTATTTCAAAGTGTTTATGTGGATTTTTACATGTCTTTGTTGCTTTTATTTTTTAAACTACTTTTTCCCATACAGTTTGCATGAGAGGGCAAAGGTTTTCCATGTAGTAGAAGAAAAAAGAGCATTGATCTTTGGATACAAATCCAACCAGAGAAAAACCAAATCACCAAAGAAATCCAGATAGTCAGTGACTCATAAAATACAGCTTGACATTCAAGCATGCAAGATGATTTGAGGATGTGGCTTAAACAACTTCCAATTTTCTATGTCTCTTTATGAAGAAGTCTGTGAAATCTGGAATAGAATTAATGATTTATTTTTATTCAGGGTAGAAATAGTCTTTTTGATTTTCAGTATGCAATAGACAAGCACTTGCCAGTGAACATTTGTACAAAGCCAAAGAAAAAGAGAGCATACTTGGACCAAACAGGAGCAGAACTAGAGCTGCAGGCCCTGATTTTCCTCCACAGCATGATTTATAGTGATATGATCATTGTGTTAAATGGCATAACTTTGCACTTTTGCACTAGTTTAAGTAAGGAAAGTTCATACTGTTGGAATAGGAATAAAAATTCTCCTGTTATATATGAATCATTCTCTTCAGGCTTCCACTTAATTACATGCTATGGATTATATAAACATGAACTTTTTGCCAGCTGGGAGATCATCTGAGCTCCAGCTTGACAAGCTTTATTTATAGCACGGAATTCTTTCCCTTTAAATGTTCGGTTTTCTGGGATTACCTTCTGCTTAAGAAAAATTATGTTCGCATTGGATTTGCACCTGGAAAGGAGGTGCATAATAATCAATGCTAAGTTTGAAGAATGGTAAAAAAAATCAACATAAGCTCTGAACTTTCCTCATATTTATTTCATTTCTCCTGGGGAGGGAGGCAAAGTAGGAGGCCCTTGAATAATACGCCCTTGAAGATTTGGCTGATACTTAATACATGACTATCATAATCACACAGAGACATACTCTTTCTCAAGTCATAAGACAAATTATGTCCAACCCACATGGGAGGAGCTGTTATTATCTCCCTGTTTTTGCTTCTCCTTGAGTTGTTTAATTCTAATCAGAATAGGATCCAGCAGAAACCAGAGGTTTCCCTTTGCATCCATTAACAAATTGGACAACCCTCTGTTTAGTCGGCTTCACTGAAGGCTGCAACAGAGCTGCCATTGGATGTACCCTCAGAACCACTGATTGCTATGTGCAGTTTTTAGACCAACATAACTACTCTAGATACCATAGCTCAAGGAGGCCACCTATTGCCTCTCACCAGTTTCAGATTGGTCCCACCTGTCTCTTTCACCTTTTTCATCATCTTTGAATGCAAATGTCTCAAAGAAGTACTAAAAAGTGAGATTATACCCCTCATGCTTCTGAATCAATTATTCAGAGCTGCATGGTTGTTCACCCCTCTTCTGAAGAAGATACAGTGGAGTTCTTGGATAGAGCTTGGCTCAAACTGTTTGTGTTAGAGCACATATGAGTCAATGAACAGGGTTTTTCACAAGCATGTAGTAAACTACTGTCAGAAGCAGAGAGAAATAGAGGAGAGGTTGTGATAAGACTCACATGTTCTTGTTATAATTGCTTCTTAGAGTCACTCCTCTGCCACTACTTTTTATGTGCTTCTTACTCTGAACTCTGATTAAATTCCTAGTTTAACACTATCTGCCTTTCTTTTGGTTAACGCAATGATTTGATTGTGCTATTAGGACTATTTTATTGTCTCAGAAGTCTCCGTGGGGAGTGGGAGGTGATAATACTGTGCAGTGCAACTTGGCTTTGCATAGTACTTGCCTGCTTCCTTAATATATTTACTTTCACTTCTAATGCTGTTTTGGAAAGACAAATGTCATAATCCATGGATACCTAAGAGGCTAGACTAATTCTGTCGTGTCAGTGCTTTCTTAATCTGCCCCTAATCAGATTAAACACCTTAATTTAGAGGTTATTGACATTGCAGGTTGCAGAACTCCAAGGAAGCTGTTACAGTTTATCATGTCATAAGCATTGTTGTGATTTTAATGGCTGTTTATAATTTAAAACGTTTTGCAAAGAGTAGAAAGATTGGTTTTGGAATGAGGGAATCCAAAAGCATATTTTAGCACAAGGATAAATGCAAGTACGCATCTGTCAAGATATTAGCTGTGTTGGCTCACTTATTTTTTCGAGAGAGGTATCACTAAAAGAAAGTATTTCTTAAAGGCAAAATTTTGACTACTGTTTTGACTGTCTGGGTATATATATTTATACACATAAACACGCATGAAATCCATATACTCCGCTAATTATGCTTAAATATGCAGGAACTTTTTCTTAAGAACTTCCTGTAACTTAGAGTTACGCAATGAGTTTCACCATAAATATTAGTCACTCAACACAAAATCGGTCCATTAATTAGAGAACCCGCATGCTGTTTGCTCTTTATTTCAAGATCAATTATAGTAGTAAATGTTTTGGAGTACTTATTGGCAATAGCTAATGTGTAGGAGGACTAGCTTAAACTTGGAGTTTATGTTTTGTAGCCAACCCTGATTCACAAAACGGGGTTTGTACCTAGTAAGAACATACTTTGATCTCAGGCTGATTGTGTGTTCCTAGTGGGATTTTATGAAATAACCCCACAAATGATATCTCAGGTGTATCAGGAAAAGCCTTCTAGTGAAGATTAAGAAACTGTAATTACAAAATTGCATCAGCAAGTATGGCCAAGTTTTATTTTTATCCCTGCCCCAAAATATATTTGAATAATTATCAATAGCTTTAAAAGACACTCTCATTTCATGTTTTTTTTTTACTTCTACCATTTTTTCCCCTTTTGAACAGAACAATATGTATTTAAAGCACTTGATTTGTGAGTGCATACTTCTGATGATGCCAGTCAGTTTTGAACACAAACTGAATTGGGACCTTGACTACAGAAGGTTATGACTGCTTTGTACTTAGTCTTTACTCATATCAACATCAGCAGTTGGCACACCACAGGTAGTGCCTATTCTCTCTTGAATCTGCTTTGGCAAAAGAGGTCATCACAAAGCATCTGTATTCTCATTTGGTACATTCTGTCAAGAGCTGTATTTAATTTTAAAGTAATTCTTGCTCTTATCTTAAGACATAAGGCCAAATTTATCCTGAGTGAAATGCCTATTAAATTCATTTTACTGTCGATAAGTTTATTTCCTTGTGTAAGGTTTCAGCCTAAAGCAATCGTTTCTGAAAGTTTATTTCATGGTGTCTTATATGTGTTTGCAGAAATGTCTCCCTCTTTAAATAATGCGAAACAGCTGTTGTACATCACATACAGTACAATACCTTGAAAATGTAGACTCTGTGATTTTGAAATATCAGTAGACAAATGATAGAACAGTGAAAGTGATTGGTTTAGCTCAAAGAATATAATGCTATTCTTCATGTCTCTCAGACTCACTTAAAATACTGAATCAGATTTTTCCATTACTAGCACTATAAACTTTATACTTTGCACACTAAAATGTCCTTATATAATATGCCTCAATCACAGATGTTGTGATCTGATAAATAGTACTGGTAGCTTGTTTTGGAGAAAAAGGCTACTATTTGGTAAGCTGTGTTCTTTAATGTCATTTAAGAACTTGGGATGTTTTTACCCTTTAGGTTTTGTCCTTAAGCTGTTAACAGGAGGGGGTACAAATGAAGGAGACAGGACAAAGAAAAGAGAGAAATTATTGTACTGATATCAAATGCTAGGCTAAGGAAAATCCCTCAGCTAATTGTTTTTAAGGTGGACTGGCTACAGGATTGTAAACTAATTAGGATATAAATCACAACATGTGACAGGATACTTAGTACAAAGAATTGTATCTAGCCTTTATTATCCAATGCATTCTGCACTACAGATCAAAATTAACATTTAAATTCAGCCTGCTGATTCCCCTGCCAAAAAACCCAATTCTATTTCCAGAACTTTGCACATCTCATTAAAATGAGAGTTTTTAACACTATAATTTTTCTCTTTCATAATTCTCAGAATTGTTTTTCTTTTATTTAGATGCTGTTCCCCTGCTGGTTTAGATGGGATGCAGACTGAACCTTAGTATCAAGCATCCACTGATTCCCTGTGAACAGCTTTTAACCTGCATGTTATCCATTCTGTTGTTTTTTCAAAAGTTGTGCATTCTTTTGATAGTTTACATATAAGGTGATGAAAGTTGTCCATCATGCACCAAAGTCCATCTGCAGTTAAGTTTGTATGCAGACATGACATTTGGATGATCCCACTGAGAAGTTTGCCCTTACCTATTAGAAGCTGATACCTGAATCAAGCAGGTGGCATATATGCTCGTAGCCTGGTGCTGCTATAGCAGATGACATCCAAAGCACAGTTGTGATTTAGAAAGAAGGTAAATCAGGAAAAAAATTGTATTGAGGTAGGAAGAGTGAAGTGATACTGGTCAAAATTATTCTTGGTCATTTCTTCGTAATGAGATCTAATTGTTCAAACTTAGATACCCAGTCCTAGTTGAGATGCCATAGGTATTCTGCCTGGCCTTCACCTGTAGCTTGTAGAGAGTCAGCTTGGAGAGAGGATGTAGTTGAAAATGTGAACCAGGAAAATAATATCTAGGCTGAGACATGGAGGTGACCCAATCAAAAATGTTTTCCTAGCTGTAACTCCAACAACAAGGATGGCGGTGGTAGAACGTGTTGATACTAAGGAGCCACTCATAATGATGATGAGATGGGTCCACCTTCAGAAGGGCCAGAACAGCCTTCAGTCCCACTCATGCCATGAGCGTAGCTGTGTGCATACCTTGGAAATCTCTTACGAGATCAGAGTGTACCGAAGGACCATCCTGAGCTTAGACTTTGTAATATGTTAGAGTGGCTAAGATTCACTGGTTTTTGAACACTGCTAGTTTTTATAGCCAGTGGCCTAGAAAAAAGCGCTGTGGGACTGTTGCCATGTCCCGCTCAGTTCTGACTCTTCAACCCAAATAATCAGGTAAACATTGGAATCTGGATTTATAGACGTACACCCTAACAAGTTGACTGTCTTACCTGTATAAAAAATTAATAGAATTGACATTGTCACTTCTTATTTTAAGGAGTTTTTTTTGAGAGAGGACGAAGTAGTGAAGAGACTTTTAAACCAAGTGAGTTTTTTAAAAAGTCCATTTAACACAAAGGTTATACAAAGTACTGCATCTATAATATGATAGTTGTCATGGTAACATTTAGTTTGTTATTGATTACTTGAGTAAACAGCCTCCAAAATCCTGTTGACAATTTCAGACTGCCAAATAAGCCATTTTAGTCTGCAATTCTTATTACATGCATTCATTTATACTGTTCAGTAATTAACAAACTATCACCCTTGTGATATTAGAGGTGTTGTCATTTTTCAACCTTTGTTCTTCACAATGTGAGGAGAGATCAACATTCAGGAGTAAAAATGTAATGTGTACCAGAGTGACCTCTTTTTATTCTGTTGAAAACAGAAATGCATGCAGTGCCTTCAATATGTCTGCCTTACCTCGTGCTTCCTCAGTATTACCCACCGCGTGTCACTGGGTATTCTGGGTTTGGATTAGTTAGACTTTTAATCCTCCTGGTGATGATGAAGACTTTTTCCTTACTGTTCTGTGATTTCAGTAAGCCTCCCTATTATTTTCTTTTTAGCCTGAAGCTGTTGTGGAACTTGCCATATAACTGTGTTCATCTCTCTCATCTGATGTGTTCTGTTTGTCCCCACTCCTTAGACTTGCAGAAGATAGAGTACATTCTTCCCAACTTATTTTAAGGACCTCCCTGAAAATAACAATGAATTCTAGAAAAGATCCTCATTGTTATGGTGTTCCAGAAATATCTCTAAAAAAAGAGAGAGAGGAGGTATTGGAAATTGTTATTATTGTGTCAGTGCTGGTCATTCTTCTGTGGCCAAAAATTATTTCAAGTTTTTCAAGACTTTTGTTGCGAAAGGCAATCTTATGCCTGATATCACTATTACAGCAACTATCATTTTCTAGATAAGTAAAAAGACTTTATGTTTCTAACAATATTCCTGAAATATTAACAGGCACACAATTACTTTGACTTTAACAAAACCATATATTTCTGTTGCTGATTAATGTCATCAGCAAAATGAAGGTCATTCAGATGGGTTTTGCCAGTGAAATATTTAGTTGCCACATATGATTATCTTCCTCTTGATTCAGACAATAAATAATGCAAACAGTAGCAGGGCATAACAAAGTCTTGCTTTACTCTTTAGCTTCCGCTGCTAATTCTTGGATGCTGATCATCACCTCTGTATAATCAGTATAATCATAAAGTACTTGGAGCGTTTTGATTATGTTGTCCTAGAACTTGCTAGTTGGTTTTTGGTTGGGTTTTTTTTTTTTCAAAAAATCTTTCTCAAAAGGCATTTTGGATGGCAATTCCTTCTGTCATAAAAATTATCTATCATCCTATAGTTTATAAAGAGATTTAATGTGTATCTTTTGGAGAGTTCTTTTTCCAACCTGCAAAACTTAAATTACTTCTGTTTTAATGAACGAAAATGTATGAACAAATAACCCACATTTCTGTAGCATATTGTCAGAAAGAAAAATAATACAGACACATAATTACTAGATATCTGTAAAATGGAGAAAAGAGACCTCAACAGTAAGTTGAATTATCACCTTATTAAGTATAAAAGAATACTGCTGAGAATTTTCCCCAAAACATCTGCATGTAGACATCTATAATTTCTGTTCTCCAGTCTGTTACCACTGCAATTCTCAGAGTCACAAAATGCAGACAATATCTCCAGCAATGTCATACCTCTGGCCTACATGTGCTCTAGTGTTTGACTGTGTTCTCTTCAGGATACCTGTCACCTACAGAGCAGACAGCCTGCAGCTTTCACAATCTGTCCATTTAGCTTTTATCCTCTATCATTATGCAATATTCTGTCACACTGGTATAATAGAAGCGTAGAATGGTTTGGGTTGGAAGGGACCTGGGACATTTAAAAGTCATCTAATCCAATGCCCACTGCAATGAGCAGGGACATCTTCAACTAGACCAAGTTGCTCAGAGCAACAGAGAGTGGCGTGGCAACTACATCGGCCAATTCCCTCAGCACTCTGGGATGCATCTCCACGGGTTCCATAGACTTACGTATGTTCAGGTTCCTCAGGTGGTCATGAACTTTATCTTCGCTTACAGTGGGAAGGACTTCATCCCCCTGGCCCCCGTCTTGTGGTCCATCAGCTTGGGTGGTGTGGGAAGAGAGGTTGTCAGTGAAGAGTGAGGCAAAAAAGTTGTTGAGTACCTCAGCCTTTTCCTCATCTGTTGTTACCAGCTTATCAGTCTTGTTCATCAGAGGATGTTTCCTTTCTTTGATGTTCCTTTTCTGGTTGACACGCCTATAGAAGCTCTTCTTACTATTCTTTGCATCCCTTGCCAAGTTCAGCTTCAGGCATGCCTTGGGCTTCCTGACCCCATCCCTACACAACTGGGCAGTGTCCCTATGCTCTTCCCAGGACATCTGTCCCTGCTTCCACTGCCTGTGCAGTTCCTTCTTGCCCTTTAATTCGACCAGCAGGTCTCGACTTGGCCATGCTGGTCACTTCCCTTCCTTGCCTGATTGATTTCTTACACCCAGGGATTGACAGCTCTTGCACTCTATGGAAAGCATCCTTAAAGATCTACCAGTCCTGTTCTGCTCCCTTGTCCCTGAGGGCTGTTTCCCAGGGGGTCCTATTGACTACCTCCTTGAAGAGCTGGAAGTTGCTTTCCTAAAACTCAGGGTCCTGAGTTTACTCTTCGCCTGACCCATATCCCTCAGGACTGTTAACTCCACCAGTGGGTGATCACTGCAGCCCAGGCCACCTCCAATCCTGATGTCAATGATAAGCTCACTTGGATGAGTGATCATTATGTCCAGTATTGCATCCCCACTGGTGGGGCTGTCTATTACCTGGCTTAAGAAGTTATCCCCGATTCACTCCAGGAGTCTCCTGGATTGCCTACAGCTTGTTGTGCCACTTTTCCAGCAGGTGTCAGGGTGATTGAAGTTCCCCAGCAGGACAAGAGCCTGCGTGTGCGATGCCTCATGTAGCTGGAGTAAGAAGGCTGCATCAATAGCCTCCCCTTGATCAGGCAGCCTGTAGCAGACACCAACCACAAGGTTCCCTTTGTTTCCTTGGTCTCTAATTCTTACCCATAAGCTTTTGACCTGCTCAAGGCTATTCTTCAGGGACAGCTCTTCACACTCTGTCCATTTCTTGATGTAGAGGGCAACGCCTCTGCACCTTCTTCCTCACCTATCCCTCCTGAACAGCCTGTAGCTATCCGTAGCCATACTCAATAACAGTTAGAGCACTACTTAAAAAAAATCTAAAGGTTCCCTGTGTGGCTTTGACTTCATATAACCCCTTCTTTGAGCAAGTGAATCCCAGTGAATGTAAAGTGTCTGTCAGTTTAGGACAAGTTTTCAGCCTTAGTTCGGAGCTGAAGCTCTGACTTATGTATCTGAAACTCTGTGAGCCCAAAGCTACATTTATTTAATCACAGGTGGAATTGATGCTGCTTTACACTCAAGTATGAACGGTTTTAAAATACAAAACCTGAAAGGTTTGTACATAAGATTCTTATGTGTTTTTTAAACCACTGGATTATGGTTGCCCCGTTTGTCAGTAAAGCTGTATCATTATGAATATGCCTAATATTGGCACAGTTATTTCCCTGCCAGTGTGGAAATGAGCTTTGCTAGTACGAGCTTTTTATAACAATTTCACTGGAACAAGGAAGTTAAGGAACCATTTTAGCAATATAGGAGATTTGAAAGGCAAGCATGCTTATGAAAAGAACAACTTTATACAGAAGCGGCACTGAGACTTTTCCTATACATCAAATCAGCTATGTATAGATGTCTGTAGAAAGAATTATTCAGATTTCCTAAGGAATTTAAGCATCTAGCGATTCTGATGAACACCAGCTGAGATTTTCAAAGATCTTTAACAAATTAGGTACACATCTCCCATTGGCTTTATCTATTTAGTCAGTTTGGGGAAATGAAAAACCTATTAAGACTATTCTGAGCAGATTCAGCTGCTTAGAGACTCATTGAAATATTTGCCTTAGTTACAGTTAGTGATTCTTATTTGTTTTAAAGACTTAATAAAAAAAACCTATAGAATTGTTAATGACTACAATAATCTAGTGGTTTTTCTAGAAAAATATGTCTCCAAAGTAGTAGTCCTCTAAAGTACAGCTCTTAAAAGATTGATTTAGATGGTTTAAGGCCCATATTGCAATTTTGCAATTATGTATGCATTTAATAATTTAGCTAATGAAGATATGCAATTAAAAAAAACTCACAGAAGGGTAATAAAAGCTGGGGGCTAGTCTCTGACACTTGGACTAAAGTTTTCTATGCTATTGAGCAAAACAAACCAGTCTGAATATGATACTTTCATCTCTAGCATGGAGACATTGAAAGTAAAAATGGTTTATTTCACACAGAGATTTAGCTCAGTTCAAAGACCCACACATTTAGGTTTCTTACAGAGCTCTACTGCAACCAGAGACTGATAGATGAAATGAGTCTTTTCATTTTTGTTTTATTACCTGACATAGCTGTCAGTTTTACCTGATCATATAAAAACATACCGTAATTTCTATGAAGGCCCATAATGTAATGTCAAGATGTTAACCTTTCCCCATATTATTATTTCCTTTAGTTTACTGAACATACGGTTCTTAACTGTTCCTCATGTTTTGACTGCAGTTGCCCAGAACAAAAATTGACATTTCTCATAAAGATTACATTCGTTCTACCTTTTTGAAAAGCTCCTTGAACTTTAGAACTGCCCTCAGCTTTCTGCAATAGATGATTGGTTTCACCTATTTTTATACATTTCATTTCTAAGTTTCAAGGCTACAATTAAAAGTCAGTTTTTGTTTTAGCTTTTTACCAGTCAGAAGCAAACAGATAACTCATAAGAGATGTGGAGTCAGTCTAATATATTTTAAACTGTGCAAAAAGCCTTGTATATTCATTCTGTAGAGGAAGCCCGAGATTTTGATAAACTGGCAGAAAGAATTACAGATACTCTTTCGGTTGTAAAGCTCTCTAGAGCTATAAACGTTAAAGAAAAGGTTAAATGGAAGGTGAAAATTTGAGGCCATTTTTCAACATGCTTTGTTTAAATTTGACAAATTCTGCCAACTATATTTGGCTTTCATTTATAACAGCAAGAATCCAGTCACTACTTTCACATGAAGATGGAAAATGAAGGCAAAATGATGTATTATATTAAATCAAATTTGTAAACAATAAACTATCTATACAGGTTCCTTTCTTGTCAGTCCTTTTATTTTTAATTTACTCCTCATTCAGTCTTTTGGACTATTCTGTATTTTCCACTTTCAATTAGCAGAATTTTTTAATTTAACAACTTAAATTGAACTTTCAAATTAGCAACTTACTGCAATAAATTTTGTTAGAGGTAAGGAGAGCAGTTTACTTGACCAAAAGGCTCCATCTGTTAAGAAAATGAGAACATGCCAATATTTTATGATACTGGCTACAATTCAATAGCTACTTAGATAGAAAATAGCAAGCCTGTTACATGATACTTTCATTTTTTTTCTTAGAAATATACTCAGAATCGTGAATGCTGTCAGTACATAAGCCTCACTGGGTAGTGATAATCCACTCTAAATAAGGCAAAGACGATATCTTAAAACCCACAAAGAATTGTATTTAACATTTTTATCCTCCCAAGGCTATGCTGAGAACAGAAATTAGTGCATGCTCTCAGACAAATTGCAGTAACCAAATGGGATCTTGAATAAAAATAATATTATTTAAGTTATAAAATGTTCTACTTTAAAATGTTTAAATCCAAAGACTTATGTTTAGCACTGCCAAGAGCAATGCACCAGCATCTACAACTACATTACTGAATTTCTGTCTAAAGCTGAATAAAAGGCATTTGCACTACTGCTTTTATAAGATTACATGTGTATGTGTATATATATATTAATATGCATGCATATGTGTGTCCGTATGGCATTATTCTGATGCACAGGACTTTATACACATAAGAATACATGGACAGTAGGACTTACATAAGTATTTATCAAAACCAGACAGATGTATCTTAATTTCCTTTATGTTAAAAACCTTCTGTGAGCGAATGTTAGAAATGGCCTAGAATAAGTTTCTTACTCAACAAAGTGCATAATTATGGGGTTTGTTTATCTGGGATTTCTCCTCTCCCCCCTCTGATGTCCTAGGAGAGACTGGGTGCTAGCAGCATGTGTGTTACTCCTTTTCCCAAGCTAGAAGAGCAAGGCTCTTAGGATGTCTAGGAGCTAGACATGGCATGAAAACACGTACGAAAATGCTTCAATTAACCCTATAGCAGATTCTACATGACCTTACTGTATGTGAAGTATAGAAATATTTTTAAGTCAGCTTAAGTCCTTTTTTATGGTGTAGAATAAACTACAATTGACTGCAACATTCTTTTTATCCCTTAACAAAAATATAGTTAGGTTTTTTTATTCCCCATACTACCAGTGGGGTTTTTTCAAGATTTTATAGCAGGTTTTCACTGAAAATTAAAAAGATGGCTTTTTTAGCAATTTAAAAGTCTTCTCTTTCACTACATAGTAATAACAAGAGAAATAGCATAGATACAGCTTTTTTTTTTTTTTTTTTTTTTTTTTTTTTTTAGTAAGGCGTGTAAAGTAAAAGAACTAAAGCTCTGGTTTTGCCTCATTGACATGGATGAACTTTCACAAATACAAAACAAAATAGGGTTAAGCCAAAGAAGAGTACACAATGAACAGGAGCAGGACCAAGTTCAAGGTTGGAATAAGGTTATCTCACAAGTTTGATCCAAAACCTTTTTAAATCAGTGGCATTATTTTTATGGAGTTGTATACTTCAGGAATTAAATATTGTTTCAAAAGTGGTCATTACTTAAGACCTTATGAAAGCAAAGAATAAAACACAAGAAACTTGTAATAGCTATATTCAGTGTATTGAATCTACATATTCTGTCTTATGTTTCTCCCATGTAATAACACTGAATGCAAACCAGTGCAGAATGTGATTCTCTGGTTACTTTTTCTGGGAATTAGAACCCTGTTTTGGACAGTTTATGTGCAGTAAAATTTTTGCAGCATGTGACCTACTAACCTGCCAAGATCTTAGCTGACAGTAAATAAATAGCTGAATATCTTTCCCTGAGCTGCTTCGCAGAAGAATTTCAGCATCATTCTTAACTGTGCATATTACCCAAAATAGTTCTGGAAATAGATGCTGATCTCTTGATAAAAGTGTTTTTTAACTGCTAACAATAATGGAATTTCTGAACTGCTAAATACTAAAGAAATAGCTGAACTGCATCACATAATATCATACATTTGCTTCTATATAATTAATTTTGATTTCTTATCACCAGTCATCTCAGTCATTTTCTAGAAAAATTATTTTCTTAGATTACATATTTAAAGCTTGGCAACTAATCATGGCAAATATCTGCAACATAAATAACTTAATCGTCATAAGTATTATATTTAGATTTACTTTTTATTGCTTCATAATGTTCTTGTTCGGGCACGCTGAACCATCTTCAGGACACTAAGTTTCATAGATTGGTTCATGCTGTGTTGCTTCAGCATTCATTTTAATTTTATCACTCATTTGAGACAGGGTAAAAAAAGGTGAGGGGAAAGGATCTCTCTCTCTTTCTCTCTCTCTCTCTCTCCATACAATACCTTGGTTGCTTGGTTTCCAATTTGTCTCTAACTCTTGAAAGAATTATGAGAATGTATACACAATCTCTTCATACTGTTTTCCAGCCCAGAAATTTTTCTCAGCAATTGAATTGTCTTTACTGGTTTCTACAGGTTATTGTTTATTATTCTCGTACTGGTTTAATTGACTAAATACCCAAATATCTGGGAAGTCAAGATTTTTAGCTTTAAGCGAGCTAGATGTCATAGCAGGATAGGAAAGGATGGGAAAGGTTTACATACCAACAAATGACTTGGGCAGCACAGATAGCTTGTGTGCTTATTTATCATTCTCTGACAAGTCAGAAGTCAAAATGGAAACAATTTTAGGTGAGAATTTGGATTATTTATTCAAGATCAATTCAACAACAACTTCAATATTTTCCTTAAAATGCTTCAAACGTTTTTTTTTTTCCTAAAAAACTCAAAACTCAGAGAAATGTGTCATGGATAAATGAAAGATTGATATTAGAAGCAATTACTGTGATTGGCTAGCATCATGCAAATATATTACTCATAAGAACAAAGGCTGTAGAAAATTATATGTTTTTATCTTTCTTTTACTTAATAAGGTAGCCAATATTTGATTCCTTTTTAGTTCTGTTAGGAAAATGCAATATGAATCAGTCATCTTCTGATATAATCAGGTGCAATTTAAAAAATATAGAGGAAGCAAAACTTGGGTTTTCCTTTCCCTTTCCCTTTCCCTCCTTTCCCTTTCCTTTCCCTTTCCCTTTCCCTTTTTCCCTTTCCCTTTCCTTTCCCTTTCCCTTTCCCTTTCCCTTTCCCTTTCCCTTTCCCTTCCCTTTCCCTTTCCCTTTCCCTCTTCCCTTTCCCTTTCCCTTTCCCTTTTTCCCTTTTCCCTTTCCCTTTCCTCCCTTTCCCTTTCCCTTTCCCTTTCCCTTTCCTCTTCATACATGGAAGGAAAATCAAGGAGAAAAAATAATATGAAAACATTATTGGAATGAAATTGTAATGTAGTTTTGCTTCGAAATGACTATCTCAGTAGTTTGTTTTCTGTTTTTCAAAACAAATGGTGTAAGAGTTAACCACAGAATCCATCCATTTTGAAGAAATGACAAAATATAAAATGAATAATGAAACAGCTTTCTTTATTGAGTAATTTTGAACTTAGAGTGGCAATTTATAAATTATGCCAAATGTCATTAGGCATAATATAAATTATTGGCATAATATAATTATTTGGCAAATGTCAAAGCTCCTGCCTTTTCCACAGTTCCATCAAAATCTACCTTCAGAATATAATCTTGAAAGATTTAGTCCTTCTTTTTTGTCTCTCTCTTGGCATCCAAACTTCAAACCAGTTCATGACTTAGAATCACTAAATTGCCAAAGAAGGATCTTGCCAAATACATTTTGAAAAATCTGAATAGAGAGAAAGCTAACGAAATTATCTGTCCAATAATAATACTAAGAATTCCTGCCTTTTTTCATAAGTTCCCCTACCTGATTCTACAGATGTCAGTCTTTGGATTAATGCTGTTTCTGTGTATTATTCACATTCAGAATTTATTACAGAATTGCAGAATTGTTTTGATTGGAAGAGACCTTTAAGATCATGAAGTCCAACCATTCATCCTGCACTGCCAGGTCATCACTAGGCCCTGTACCCAAGCACCACATCTATGCATCTTTTATATTTAAAACCTCCAGGTATGGTGACTCAACCACTGCCCTGGGCAGCCTGTTCCAGTGTTTCACAGCCCTTTCTGTAGAGACTTTTTTCCTAATATCCAAACTAAATCTCCCCTGGCACAACTTGAGGCCATTTCCTCTTGTCCTATCACTTGTTACTTGGGAGAGCAGACCAACTCACACCTCACTACAACCTCCTATCAGTGGATGTAGAGTGATAAGGTCCCCCCTCAGTCTCCTTTTCTCCAGGCTAAACAACCCCAGTTCTTTCAGCCACTCTTCTTGTGCTCTAGACCCTTCACCAGCTTCATTGCCCTTCTTTGTCCTCAGTGTCCTTCTTGAAGTGAGGGGCCCAAAACTGGACACAGTATTCAAGGTGTAGCCTCACCAGTGCTGAGTACAGGGGGACAATCACTTCCCTACTCCTGCTGGCCACACTATTGCTGATACAAGCTAGGATACTGTTGGCCTTCTTGTGGCCACCTGGGCACACTGCTGGCTCACATTCAACAGGCTATCGACCAACATCCCCAGGTCCTTTTCTGCTGGACATCTTTCCAGCCACTCTTCCCCAAGCCTGTAGCATTGCAGGGAGTTGTTGTGACCCAAGTGCAGGACCCAGCACTTGGCCTTGTTATGTAGATCTTGTTATGAAGACCTTCCAGGACTTTACTTGGGAAACTTTTTTAAACTTAGTTGTCTATTGTCGTGGGTTGACTTCGGCTAAGGGTCAGACACCCCCACAACCACTCTCTAACTCCCTCTTCTCAATAGGACAGAAGATAGGATGGAAAAGATCCATCCTATAAGAACAGGGAGATCACTCACCAATTAGTCACAGGAAAAACAGACTCAGCCTGGGGAAAATTAATTTATTTTTTTGCCAATTAAAATGGAGTTGGATGGTGAGAAATAAAGACAACTCTTACCTCACCTCTTTTCAGGCTCAACTTCACTCCTTCGTTCCCCACTCCTCTACCTCCCCCTGATAAGCAGTGGAGAGGGAATGGGAAATGGGGGCTGTCGTCAGTCCAAAACAGCTCCTATCTGCCGCTCATTCCTCCTCACACTCTTCCAGTGTGGGTCCTTCCCACAGGCTTCAGTCCTTCAGGATAAACCTGCCCCAGTGTGGTCTCTCCATAGGCCATAGTTCCTTCAGGGCACATCCACCTGCTCCACTATGGATCCTCCACGGTTGCAGTGTGGATAACTGCTCCAACGTCCTCTCTACAGTCTGCACCAGCATCTGGAGCACCTCCTCCCCCTCCTTCTCTCACCTTGGTGTTCACACTGTTTTGGTTCCTTTTTCTCTCTGTCCAGCATTTTCCCCCCTTCCTTAACTATGTTTTCCCAGAGGTGCCACCAGTTTGGCCAACGGGCTCAGCTGTGTTCTGTGTTGGGTGCATTGTGGAGCTGGCTGTGTCCAGGACAGGGCAGCCCCTGGACTCTTCTCATAGAAGCCACTTCTGCAGCCCTTCTGCTGCCAACACCTGACACCCAGTACAACTATACATCATCCCTCTTATCCTGTAGCACTTTAAAGTTTTTAAAAATAGGGCCAGCTTCCTTACTTCAAATCTCATATTTATTTGCAATCCATCAATAATTTAAAATTGAATCTTAGTGATTAAGCTGGAAGTGTGCTCTCTGAAGCTTGTACTCATGGGAGGTGTGGGATTTGCTTCATGTGTGACAAGCTGTATGAGCTGCATAATACCATTTTGCTATCCCTAACTGGTAGAGGTAACTCCTTATTCTCCTTACTCTGGAAAAAAACCCTAGACATTTATAAACCTTGTTATGCCCAGCACTCATCATCATTACTTTAAGAGTAATGAGGCTTTTTTTCTTTTCTAATAAACCCAGAAACAATTGACTCAACCTCTGACACCCATGAACTCTTATGCTGGCCAGACAGGAATGAAAATAACAGTGTCTTTGAGGATGCTGCTTGTCATGCTCTACTTTCTGTTTTTATTCAGCTACTATTTAAAAAGTTGCTAGATAATAATTATTATTTACTTCTCCATCCTAATCCATCAGGTATTTATCAAACAGAACTGTGTACTGTGAGACTTAACTCAGTCATCTTGTCTCATTATTTCTTTGAGTAATACTCAGTGACCAAGAGTCGCATTGTGCTGCCCTGCTGCACACCACATGGCACCTCCTGGTACAGGCAGCCTCACTGCCCTTGGCAGTTCCTCACTGAGTGTGAACCTGGGCAGGGAGGGAGGCATGTCCTGGACACATTAAAAATAGTATTCCACTGCTTTGCACCCCATGAATAAAGCTTAATAAGAGTTACAGTAGATTAATGTCACCTCTTATACAGGCTTTCAAGGAAGAACATTGCTCGACTTGGAGTTCAGAGCTGCCACTTCCTGCAAAGGTCAGAGGATGCACCCTGTCTTTTAAAGGTGAAGGAAGTGGTGTCTCAGCACATCTGTTTTGTTTGGAAATACATAATGAAAATCTCCATTTTACAGGTGGGATTTTGAGTCACAGAAAGAGTAAATGATTTGTGTGAAGTCACATAGCTGAAACAAGGAATTGCATCTGGATTTTTGAAAACTTAGGCCAGGACCTTTTTTCTGTGATCTAGCTTTTTTTTATTTTACTTTTTTTTTAAAATGCATTCATGTTGCAAATTAGAATGAATATTACAAACTCATCCATTTTCTGGTTTCACTTTCATGGTTATTAAAATGTCCTAACACAGGCTTAGACAGTCATTAAAATGTATATTTTTATTTGAATTTGTGTTTAAGTAGGACAAAGTTCAGTGCTGTTTGTTCCCTGAAGTTTGACCTGGACTAGTTTCTAATTTACAAACACTAATATTTAAGCAATTTAAAAGCTAATGTTGTTTATATATGTTAGATGCTAATAATTCTGTTCTATTGTATACATACGTATTTTCACTGGGAAATCCTTATGAAGCTGAATTAAAGGCAAATGTAAACACTGGGGTTAATTTCTGAACACTTTCAAGCACATATCGGAAGGGAAGAGTAAAATTGGTCATTATGAGTACGTGGTGATGAAAATTGGCTAGACACAATAAAGGATAATTTCTTTGGTTTCCAGGACATAATGGCATATGAATCATATTTAAAATTATTGGCTAAGAAGACAGATCATGATTTGAATGTCATCAGTAGCTATTTTACTCCTCCCTAGAGCAGCAACAAGCCTTTCATGAGAGATGAGTTCTTGCAAACAAGCCCTTCTAAGCTATCTGAAAGCTTCTCTTTTTAACAGAACTTTAGAAAAAGTTTTACTTTTTTCAGTGCTTGGAGTTTGGGGAGCAGACTGGGAAAAGCATCTGACTGTCCAGCAAGTAACATGCAATTATTTGCAAGTTAATTTTTTAATGCAACTTTTGGTAATGTCAGCAGTGCATGCCCTCTTTTTCAGATGGTGTGTAGTCCTCCTTTATCATTTTGTACTTCTGAATTAAATTTGAAATTACTTCAGCAACTTCTGGTATTTTCACTTTCAGGCAGTGCTGCATCCCTGAGCCTTGATTTGAAGCACCACACCAACACTGATGTTCAACACCCTTGAAGATTGCTCTCACTTTCCCACCTCTTGCTGAAGCGCTTGTCTGTGTCCGTTCATCAGTCCACTGCAGCACTTGTGCCCAAGCACATCCTGCCTCATCTGCAAGAGCTGCTCTCGCGGGCCTTGCTGCCTGCTCTGCAGGGCCTTCTGTCAACCATCCCAACCTGCCCTATGTGCAGTGCATATACCCTAAAGATTTCAACGGACAGTAGGGCAATGCCTAGTGTGAGTGCTTATTAAAACACCACCCTGTTAAGCACTTCTTTATTTGCATTTCAATGCCACTTCTTCAAAAATAGCACATTTGGCCAGGGTGGCTTCTGCTTGTTAGTGGGAAAGGAAAAGGAAAGGAAAAAGGCAATATACAGTATCTGTCTGGGGAAAAAAAATGGTTCTTGCCCTTAGCATTTTAGTCACAAAATAGATGAACCTCAGAGTATGTGCCAGTCCTCATTTTAGTCACTGGAGAAATGGAATGTGGAGGGGAACATGCTATTGTTTCTGTTTTAAGTGAATCTTTACATTCTGTTACTGTGTACATGTAGAGGGCAATAATACGTAAAGATAACCAGTCAACAACGAGTTTTCTTCCAGAAGGAGGCATCCTGGTGGTTTTGCTAGTCCAAGATATTGAGCAGCAATGAAAGAGGAAAATGTGGGGTTTTTTGGCTTCTGTGTATATGTAAAGTAATTTATGCTTTTTATTTTCAGCATCGGCAACAGCCCTGTATTGAAGGTTGAAATCTGCTGTTGGAGATCAAACTTTTAATAAAAGATGAAGTAGGCCTTTTTTTTTTTTTTTTTAAAGGACTGTAGGTAAGATCCTTCCTGACATTCAAACTCAGAATTTGCTAAAGCTGTTATGCATTTTCAGTTCACAGGCTGTCCTTAAGCTGTTGGAGTTATTATAGTGGTGTATTACTTTCATTCTTCCCACCAAATCTCTCATGGCTCATTTGCCGTGCACAATGATATTCTGTGAGATTGTTTTCATTTTTCGGTAACTTATATCACAGAGTATCCCAGATTTAGCCATTACTCTATTTCACTGGCAGGCTTCTCTCTCCTCTTCCTTTTGGAACTGCCTCTTGAAAGGAGCACTCATAAAGCACGGCCAGTTACGGTCTCGGTTTTAAAGGGCCTGCCAGATTATACTGTTTCAAACTGGCAGGAAGGCAGGATGACAGGCTGAAAGCAGGCATTCGAATGGTTCATTCTTATAAACGGAGGTAGACCAGAAGGGATACTTTCATGTATAATACCTAAAATAATAGTCTGAATTCCGATTTAGGGGTGTCATTCTTCATGCTGCACTGTCCTATATAGTCTTGTAATGTCAGAAAAACACTTTCTATTGTATTTAGGTTCTCCTATTCTTCAGCAATATATAGAAAGGTACAGAAGCTGTTCTGCTAAAGGTAGGTGAAATTTTGTTGAAAAATGTTTCCCTTCATGTCATTACAGTATATTGTTTTGCAGGAGCTGAAATGGGTGCAGTGAAAGGTAAGGATTCTAATGATCTGTAGCCTGGCAACTACAACAGTGGCCTGAGATTTGGAAGGCACATATATGCCCAAGTTCTGGCTCTGGCAACAACATTCCTGGGGAGATACAGATAGATAAATAGATAGATAGATATAGATACACACACACATGCACATACATACCTATATATTAAAAGAACAAAAAATCCAAAGTAAAATCACCTCTCTGCAAGCTACTTTTGTAAATCATAGGACACAGTATTCTGACCACCACATGGCTGGATTCTGTTCTTTTAATGAATACTTCCTAAAACAAAAAGTGAAAATATTTGAACACATTCCCCGACCCACCCCCCCGCCCCGCCATGTTTTGTATTATTTCCTTATTGCAAAGAGACTTTATAAACTTACTTCTTATTTCAGTGTGAAGAAAAGCTAAACGTCAAAATATTGGAATTTAGAAAATGTCATTGCTGTCTCTTGATCAGTTAAAGGAGTCATTATCCATTGCTCTACTGGATAGGCTTGTGAACTACATAGAGTAGCTCTGCTCCTGATGACTCCTCAGTTAACAATGCACAAGGGCTACAGGGAAGTACTTATCCTTTTTATATATAGAAAATTGGAAGGGTTGGTAACAATGAGAAGTTAATGGGGACATAAATAAATGGAATCCTTCCTTTGGTGTGGGAAGACAACAAATGCAAGTTATAATCTAAGTAATCTAAACTGTTACTTTTGAAAATAGCTGTCTCTAGGTATTTCTCTGTTCACTTCTCATTTTGTATAAGATATACGTGGTATGATATTGTACTATGGTAGGAGTGGTCCTGATGGTTTGAAAAGCAACCTAAATGAAATATGAACATCTAGTTTCAATGCTCACAGAAATACATTAGAAAAACATTACACAGAAGCAATAATTAGACATCCCAAACACGTTTTTTTCCCCATTAACGATATTTTAAAATGCAGAAAGCACTTCTGTGAAGCATGAAGGATGGTCAGGGTTAGCTAATGAGGCTGATAGGTACAATTGCTGCATGCTTGATCTGTCTTGGATCCTAATGCTCATTTGGACATGTCTTATTATTGTGTGGGTGTTAAGTCTGTCCAAGCTCATAATCAATAGATACACAGTCATTCACAGTGTTTATGCCTCTATCTTAGAAAGCTGGAACAAAGTGATCAGGATGTAGTTTGCTAGGTTCATACAGAAAATTTCTCATAGAAAATCTGAGCAAACTAATTGCTGGCATCAACATGGGAGTCGTATGAGCTGTGATAATGGTACGGATAATGAAACCCGTGCCTCTGGCCATCACTCCATCACCTACAGGGTCAGCAAAGAATTTATTCAACCCTGAGCTGCATTTTATAAGTGGCTATTTTTATCTGGGAAGATTTTTCTTGACGGTAGCTTCAGTTATCCTTCATCAATTGTAAAAGGGCCTAAGTGTATCAGAAAGAAGAATGGTGGAGGCCCACTGACAAAGTGTGTTGTAAAACACAGAGTTTAAACCCTGTAATTTTCAGTTTTAAACACACGGATCTTTGCGATTTAGAGGAAATAGCATGAACTGGCAGCTTAGCAATAGTTTAGCAGACTTATAAAAACTGCATATCTGCCAAATGATGATAACGTGATGTTGCATGAACATACTGAACCAAGTGCTTTGCTAAATGTAGTGTTGTTTTGGTGATGTGACTCCTCAATCTCACAAAAGGGCGGGAATTTTTCACCTTTGATTCCACACTGGCACATCACATTAATGAAAGTCTCCCTAATAACAGCATGCTAACTAGTCAAGGACTCCTGAATGCCTGAAGGTTAACAGTACAATATTTTTTCAATTATTTGCTAAAAACTGAATTCAACACAAGATGTGGCCACAGTTCATTCAGCCTGTGTTTAGATGCCTAGTTGAGAACAGAATTTGGAAGTCCTGTTTTCTTAATTGTAGCATTTTCAGTGAGAGAGGCACTGTTAGGAAGCAGCTCATACGTTACATCCCTCCAGTAAGCAATGCAGACTACAATTCTTTCTCTGTTAGTTGTATATAAAAAAAAACAAACAGGGAGACTATGATTTTAATTTAAGCTCGTTTTGCAAAGACTATTTGACTTGGGCTTAGGTACTCTGAGTTTATTGTCCCAAGCACATGGGCATAGGTGCTTGCCAGTATCAGTAGGTTAAAATGTCACCAACAGCAAAGAATTGGGCAAGTGTGTCCAGCCTCTACTGTGAATTGTGGCTTACTGCTTAGTAAGACCCATGCCTCTCTTCCAAGAAGGAGGACAGCATAGCTGTTGTGTAGTTGACTGTAGCCTCTGAGCTGACAAAGGGTGCTCTTACCTGCCATTTCACACCCAAAGCGGTGCCTAGGTCTCCATTCCCAAATGCGCATTCCTACAGTCAGCCACCTGTAAAAGCTAGAAATAAGATGCTAATAGACAAGAGGTGACTAGGGAGAGTTTTTTAAAGTATCCTTTACCTTGCACTCCTTGTTCAAACAAGACAGAAGAGCTTAGCAGGACTGGTTCATGGCTGACTGCCAGCCCAAAGAATTACCAGATTTCCACTGAGGCCTTTGAGTAGTTCAGGTTAGATGCTTAGCTATAGGAAAATTAATTGCAACAGACCTAAGTTTTGATCATCTAGGTCTAAAATGTGATCCCAAATCTCCTGCTCACTAGTCGCACATGGTGGCTTGGCTTTTACTTGCATATACTTCAGGTGTCAGTTCTGCTCCTGTTTGGAGCAGCTATGTTAGTAGCTTTGGTTAAAATCAGATCAAGAGCCAGGTAATGTCAATTCTGGTAAAAAACTCTGGATGCTGTGCACACACCCACGAGATTAGATGGTTGTGGCTACCATCCTCACTATGCTATTTTTCCTGGACATGGGAGAATGAAGAGTTTTTTCATCTTTCAAGAAAGTTTCATAATGAAAGGACATATCAGCTTGAGTTCAGAAGCAGTGAATCAAATCAGGTTTAAGCTATTCCAAATGTTTTCTTAATTAAAAAAAAAATCCACACAAAACCCAATCCCCCCATCCCAAACCTTCAACGATAGTGAAGCACGCATAGAAATCATAAATAAAAAATTATCTTCATTTTTATTTTACCTTTCAAATGATTTCTGCCTCTAAAATCACTCTACAAGTAAAATTCAGTGAAGCAGATTTAAGTTTTTCATTTAAATAGTGAAAAGCAGATGCAATTCGCCCCAAGCTTCCTGAACCAGAGATTTCCAATGACTTTTTAACATACTAATTTGGAAAACATCCACTTACCCTGTTTTTAATCTAGCTAGCTATGTATTAGTGAATTATGTATCAGTGAAGCCCTAATCTGAAGGGCTTCACTCAAACTACATATTTATTTTATTATGAAAGTTTCAAGAACAATGTAAATTTTATAATAAGTCTAAGAGTTTGGTTTTATAAGAATAAGATTTACAAAATCGAAGTGAAATAATTCTGTAACTTTTTAGAAATTAATATTGTTTCAAAATATGCTATTAGTAATAGAGCTTCAAGGCAAAAATTGCATTTTCTGCTTATTATGCCAGCAGACAGGTGAATCACATCCAAGGATCTCTATAAAGGCTAGTCATATTGGTAGATCTGGGCCATAACTTTGCTAGGACCTTGCCAAACTGTACATGCAGTGTTTTTTACATTCCTGCAGGACATCCCATACATATTACTTTTTTCCAGTTTCCCCAGGAGCAGCTGCTCCATCCCACTATTGTACATAACTAGGAAAAGAGCATCTAGCATGTGACTGTCCTGGCAGAGGGCTGCAGCCTGCCCACTGCCTCCTCCTGGGCAGATGTTAGGACAAGGAGACAGCATTACTATATACGTTGAAGGATTTGCTATAAGCTAGAGCTGATACACCTAGGGGCTGAACATAAATGTAAACTCAATGACTAGGTGATGTGGCAGGAAAAAAAGGAGGTAAAAAGGTTGCTGCCGGTCTGTCCTACTGCCTGCATGTTGTCAGACCTCATGAGAATTTTTGATTAAATTTGCTGCTGAATTTTTCCAAGTAACTGGAGGGTACAGTATCAGGCAGTTTTACAACTGCGGCTGCTGCACTGAAATATTAAAAAGATTTTTTTTTCCTTGTACTTTTGACCTGAGAGACAGCAAACTCCCTGTTCTGAGAATTAAAGCAGCAATGATGTTTAGGTTTCAGTTGTGAAAAATGGAGAACTCTTGATAAGACAGTTGCGAGTTAAGTTTTTGTTTAAAACTGAAAACAACTTGTGAGTAACACAGGCAGCTAAATTGCACCATCTGGAGCAAGAGGCAGATGTAAGCATCTTATTTAAGAATTAGTTTATAAATAATAATAAAAGAAGTATGGAATTAATTTGCTTCTTTTCTGCAGGTAGCAGCATTCATGGAAAATAGCTTTGTTATTTCAAAGTGTATCTACATAGCACATGAAGCTTTGTGTAGACATCTGGAATAGATACTTCTTAATCATTTTGTATAATAAATACAGAATAACTGCTAATGATTAATAGGCGACATTGCTTAAGAACTTCAGACTACTCTACAGCGCAGACAAGCACAGGCAGATGCTTTAGACAGGCTGCAAGGAAGACTGTAGAATTAAGCAAGGCAGGGAAGTGACCTTTTCTTGTGGCAGGGACTGAAAGTGTCATCATACACTTCAGCATCACACATTGCACAAATTAGACTGATCCATTGGCTCCATCTAGACACAGTCTTCTTTCCATCTGGTGTTCTGGGACTTTCAACTTTAAGCTGGGCATTCAGAAACTAAGCCTATCCATAATCTTCTAAATTTTATAAAGAAAGTGGTATTTTCATAAGACAGTATTTTTTTATATACTAATGTTTTCAAATACTAATTTGTTGTCAATGATTAATTAAATGGTAATTGGTTTTGTTACTGAAAATTAGAGGCTTGATTCACAAAATAACTTTTATTCATTCAATATTTACAGATGTATGGAAAGGAGCGTATGAAAAAACCTTATAAGTGATCTCAAAAACTTTTAAAGCTTCATCTAAGTTCGTTCAAAGTGAGTATATAAATATAAAATAAGGCAGTAATCTATGTACATTCAGGCAGAAACAGACTAAGATTTAGAGCCTCTTAGGATAAAAAATAATTAACAAAAAAAGACTGCTTAATTAAAACTTAACATTGAGTTCTGCACTTTTAAAAAGGTTGATCTAATTCAATGCAATTTATTTCCAGATGGAAGGCATCCATAAGAAAGATTATACTCACAGAAAAAAGAAAAAAACTTTAGTGAGACCACAGCAATCATTAGTAAAGCAACCATTAGCACATTTATAGAGCTTTGATAGGGGAGGATCTATGAAAAGAGTGTTTTAAAGAAGCTGCCCACCAAAGAAGCATAGAAAAGTCTAGATTTTGAATATATGGCTATTTTCATATGTCAGGAATTCTGATTTAGTTCCAAAAATATTTTATGCTCTATACAATTAAAACATGCATAAATATAACTGTGCATTATACTGCCTACTGAAGGAAACCTACTAGCTTAATTTGTGTGATGTGAGCTAACACACCAAGAATGGACATTATTCGTTCTTCCGTGGATCTTAGTCTCTAGCGAACAGTTAGCCAGCATCAGGCAGCAGGATTTATCACAGAGTCTAAAAATCAGGCCCTGGTAATTCTTCTTGGTGGAGTTTAATTAGATTTAATTAGGGAGGGATTGGAGTCAAGATACATGTCTTCAATAAACTGTTGTTAATACTGAAGGGGTATGTCACCGGTTTGGCCGAGGCGGGGCCAAACCACGGGACAAATTCTCTCTCTCCAATCAGCCCCTTCTCCATTCCGGGAGGAAAGGGTTAAAGAGAGAGAAAAGGGAAAGATAAAGTAAGTGGGCGAGGCCTCAGCTGAGTTCTGGACACTAAAAACTACTTTAATAACAACAAAAATGATATTATACGAACAAAGAACAGCAAGGGATTAACCAATCTATACAAGGTTTGGGGATCTGGTGGGGCGAGCATTAAACCGCGGTCAAACCACCAGGGCACTGCTGCGGCAGGTCGCTCCAGCAGAGGCTGGCCCAGCAGGTGCCGCCGGGCCGGAGCAGCAGCAGCAGCAAGCAGCAGCGGAAGGATGGCCCCACAAAGCAGCAGACGGCAACAGCCCCCGTCCTCCTTCGAGCAGCAACCCCAGCCCTCAGGGCAGACAAAATGGCCACTGTGGGGCAGCTGCTGCCGCTGTCACCACCGTCTGCAGCAGGGGCAGGGGCGGGGAACGGCCAGGGCAGGAGCTCTGTCACCCTCTGTACGCAGCTCCTGAAAGAGACGTTGTCCTGCCGAGGAGCGCCACATGGAGCTGGTGAGGGGCAGCGACGTGCAGGGGGAGGAACACCTTGACTGGCTGGTTGGTTTCAGATGTCAATCAGACGGGTGTTAATTACACCAGGACAGGGTAAAAGTTGCCTTTGTTTTATTGGATGTCCCAGCTGATTGTGACCCATGAAAATTTGTCTTTCAGGCTAGCTAGCTGTGGCCACCATGGGCTCTCAAAATGGTGCTTGGGCAGAATCAGCGTCCCTGTCAGCAGGGTGATGACAAGCATTTGCACGTGCATGAGAAATAGGGGCTGGTGTTCTATCAGCCCACATTGTTTATAAAACCCTGTGCATGGGTTTATTTCTCACAGCTGGGCATGAAACTGCAGGCAAATAGCATCCCACTTCCTCACAGCCGTTGTGCAGCTCTTCTCTTTCCGGACCAGGTGCTCCCAGCGTCCCCAGCTCTGTCACTGTGCTTCTGGTCATGGTCCCCCCAGCTCAGGGTGCTGCCTGGCCATGGCTGCTCTCTGCATCACCGCTGGCACACCCTGAAGACTGTGTCCTGCAACTGGGTATTTGGAGTAGTAGAAGCCACATGCTTGGATAGGCTTTTAGGTATCAGTGACATCTCTACCTAGGATGTAGGGTTGTATGCGTACAGATCCCCTTTCAGGGACTGGTGTCTCCATCTAACTAGGAATTACAGTGTCAGCAGCCTACTGAGCAGATAGAGACTGTCTCTCTGGTCCTCTTTCTAAACTTGGTTTGTTACCAAACACAGCTGCATTTTACATTGATTTGCTGTAACTATCTTCACATGTGCGAGGCCCAGAATCTGACCCAACTTCTTTTCCTCATATTGATCATCACTAACTCCTATTTATGTTTTATAATGATTATTTTTCATTAAAAAGTATCATTCTTAAAAAAGTGTCTGTGTATTTTCCTATTGTCAGGAAAAAAGCTAAAATTACAATAATGAATCTAAACAAAAACCCATCAAAATCTGGGTGAAAGAAAAGTTATGAGCAGGTTTAGGAAGAAGGCTTAACATTCTCAAAATATTGTCAGACTATTTTACTTTTTAATTTGTATTTTTGAAAACACAAAGTGTCCAGTGCAGCGTATCAGTAGTTGAAATTTTCTTCTCAGTTGAAAAAAACAGAAGTTAGAAATTGATCTTTCCCCTGCACATTGACACAGCATTGTCTGGTGATCTGAGAATCCTGTAATGGCACTGAGCAGCTCAGGACTGCCCGAAGAAAACCTCTGAGGCCAACATCTTTTTCCTGTCAGACAATGATGCCTAGAAGTTTTAGAAGGATTGCTTTTGCAATATTGTTGCTTTCAGCAGTGTCATGGTACTTCATATTGTAGGTTTCTGGTAGACAGTTGCTTTCTCATTTGTGATTATACCTTTTCATTACATTTAAGAGCTTTGCTACGGATGAGTAGCATATGGTACTGGCTAAGGAGATGAGACGTTAATGAGATATAGAACACACAAACAAAATGCATGCTAAATTGCAGTGACACGCTTGTGTTGGTAGCTCGTGATGCTGTGAAAGTAAATTCCTGACAAGACAATACAAACAAATGCACTTCAGCAAGCATGAAGTCACCAAACTTGTTCACAAGTTGGTCCAGAAGACAGGGCAAGAGGGGAGCTGCTGGAAGGGAGGAGGGGTTGTCTTCTCTCCTCAATCTACTACTGATTTTCTGTGCAATTTCATAAAGTCATTTCACCTTTTTTCTCTCATTTTGCACGTGGACATAAGGCATGGTATTACTTACTTGAAGATTGTTGTGGTTTAGGATTTGGCACGGTTTTTGGCTTCAGGGGAAGGGGGGCTGCCCACCCCTTGTTTGGCACGAAAGGAGGTTTGCTGCCTTTGGTTTGGTGTGGTTAGGTAGCAGGGGGAAGGGCCGATGCTGGTCCTTGCAATTTCCATTGTCAAACGCACCCCCGGCTCCAATTTCATGCCCGCCCCCACCCAAGCAGTGTCAATGAACACCTCTGCGAATAATTCTATTTAAGGACAGGGAACACTTTTTGTTTCTGCAGGCTCTTTTGTTTGGAAAGGAGATGGTATATTTAAGATCCTTCTCGGTGTCTGACCCTGCTTTAGTTGATTATTTGTTTGTGGTTTTCTTGTGTTGAATTAAATTTGATTTCATTATCCCTAGTCAAGCCTGTTTCTTTGCCTGCAGCCATAAGTGGCATGTTTAGTCCTCCTTTTATCCCCTCCTTGACCATTAAGTAGTTGTTTTATTTTCTTCTGCTCCCCCACCCCTGACAAGTTAAAAGTGCGCTGGGGCTAAACAGTTGCCTGAGCTGGGTTTTAGAACGGTGATGAAGATGTAGAGATAAAGTACTAAGCATGACTGCCACTGCAGAATGGTCTTCTGAAAATTGTTGCCATTTATACTACACATACACAATTTCAAAAAAATAAAAATTACAGTCAACCACAATAGATGGTGAGTGATATGTGAGTTGCTGTAATCTGGAGCCATGCACCATTTAATTAGCTTCACTGAAAATTTGTGTCAGGGAATGCAAGAGCCAGTCCTCTATTCAGCTCAAGGAGCAACTACTGAGCCTGAAGAAGGAAACAGCAGTACCTCTGAGTACCTCTGACACTTTGGCTCTCATGTCTGGACTCCCAAATCACCCATTTTTGCAATGAAGAGTAAAAGTAATAACACTAATACTATTGTTGTGAGTAGTTCATAAGGTTTGGAAGGGTTTGATAACATTATTACTCTGTCTTGGGAGAGATTAAATAAATTAAATATTAGATTCCTAGCCAAGGAATACAGATCCAACAGATATAACTTAAGCTGGCACCATTTGGAGGATAAAATGAAGCTATAACTTTTCCATTAAGACTGCTCCACTTGGGTCCTTCTACCACTCTCTAACCCTCCTCTTGCCCTCCCCTAGATGTGGAGAAATAAATTTCAAAAAAGTAAAGTATGTAAACATCTCCTTTTCCTACCATACTTAGGCAGAAACAGCCAGCTAATTAAAAATAGCAGCTTTCATCCACTCAGTTTTCCCAAGGTATACCAAGTCTTGTGGTGGAAATGTATCTCTTTGTGAAGAGTTTATGCATGTTTCACCTTAACAAAGTTTGGAAAGGTAAAAGTAAAGAAAGCTCTGGGTGCAAGTTATCAAGAAATTGTGTTTTTCAGGTACAAGAATTTTCTAGGAAGCACCATTAGATTTGAACTAGAAATAGTCTCAAACTAAAACATTGAATCATCTGTGAACTTTAAGGAAATTCAGATCTCTCTGTTAACTTCATGGGTCATCTTTTGTATCTGTTGTAGAATTTAACTAAGATCTAATCCTGGATGCAATTTTACCTATTTAGGACATGTCTGAGCAAGAGCTGATCATTGCAACCTCAGTTCTAGTATACTTGGTGGAAAAAAAAGTATCTGAACAACAGCATTTGCATCATCCATAACATATCTCTAAGATACATGAGCTGCAGGTGAGTGCGGATTTTCTTAAGATAGCTTTAGAGTATGTAACTCTGGCAATTTATCTTCAGGAGCTCAGCATTAGCTAGCTCTGCTTATCAAACCAGATGCAAAGGTGAGTTTTGCACCATGCAGATCTTCATGACACCTTTAGCAGTCAGACAGCAGTAGCCACATGAGGTAATTTAAAGCTATCTTTAACATGCAGCACGGTAGCTATGTACACATATTTGCTGTGTCTTTTCCTACTGATGTACTCTGTTAGCTGCTTTTTGAAAGATGGAAATCTCTGTCTTAATGCTATTAGCAGAAAGTATTTCTTCTTTGCAGAGCAAAAGGAAAATGATAATGTCTTTTTACAATAGTCACAGAGCAGAAGGAAAAATCGGTTTAATTTGCAGTGAGGATTCAGGGTACGCTTTGGTTTACTTGATTTTGTTGAGAACAGCAAGCTGAATTAACATAGGATGGGCAGCCTGTTGCTTCTGAGTTTGCACGCACCTTACAGAGCAGTGTGAGCACACTTTTCCATGCCAAGGCTCCACTGCTGTCATGTTTGCCATTGGAAGGCCAGGTACAAAGTAGCGTAGGTAACCTGAGCCCTGGGAAGCTGTTGAATTAAGATTACCCCCAACCCAGCTCACATTGTCTCCTAGTGAAGAGATGAGGCCCGGAGAACACTTTTGCTATTTCTACATGTAAGATTTTAAGAACTCCTTCGACTTCCAGCGCCTATGGTACGTGCTTTTGTCAGGGAGCTGTTCGGATCAATAAAGGTTTGTGGAGACTTTTTCTAACTGTCTTCTATGCCAACTAGCTTCTACAAACTAATATTTTCCTATCTTAAGGGGGAAAAAAGTGTCTGAAATAATTCAGACCAGAGATCAAGGATCTGAGCCGGAGCCTGTGTGGATCTGACAGTGAGGGAAGATAAGATCGGAGAGGGAGCTGAATATCCAACTCAGCATTTTTATTCATACTTGCTCCTCCACACCTCTGTATTATGCTTTCTCCCTGCCAGGACACCCTTATTTATCTCTTACCTTGAGACAAATATATGTAGTATTCTGAGAGGGTTTTTCCAAAGAAGCTGCAGCATCTCTTGGGCTGATGGCTCCTGGTAAAAAGGATTCTTTTGTTCACACAAAGCATCATCTTCTAGGTTTTTCTTCTAGGTAAATGTCTTTTAACAATCAGAATTAGAACAAATTATATTCAGCTGCTCAGATCTTGCAAAGAAAGAACTAAGATTGTCAGCCTTAAGCCTTTGTATTTTTCCCTGTTTGAAATGTGGGCTAAAATACAAAGGCTTCACTGTGCCTACTGCTCTCAAGAGAACATGACTAATATTTACAGGCATATATATGTCCTGCCTGACCAACTTGATCTCCTTCTATGACAAGGTGACACACTTCGTGGACGAGGGAAAGAGTTGTGCATATTGTTCTACCTAGACTTCAGTAAAGCTTTTGATACCTTCCCACAGCATTCTCCTGAAGAACTGGCTGCTCATGGCTTGGATGGGCGTGTGGTTCGCTGGCTCAAAAACTGGCTCGATGGAGTTCTGTCCAGTTGGTGGCCAGTGGTATTCTCCAGGGTTCAGTATTGGGGCCTGTTCTCTTTAAGATCTTTATCAATGATCTGGATGAGGGGATCGAATGCATCCTCACTAAGTTTTGCAGATGACACCAGGTTAGGTGGGTGTGTCAATCTGCTTGAAGGTCAGGAGGCTCTACAGAGGGATCTGGACAGGCTGGGGGCCTGATGGGCTTGAGGCCAATGGTATGAGGTTGAATAAGGCCAAGTCTCGGTTCATGCACTTGGGTCACAACAACCCCCTGCAACACTACAGGCTTGGTGAACCTGTGGCTGGAAAGCTGCCCACAGGTAAAAGGACCTGGGGGTGTTGGTTGACAGCCGACTGATATTGAGCCAGCAGTGTGCCCAGGTGGCCAACAAGGGCCACAGCATCCTGGCTTGTATCAGAAAATAGTGTGGCCAGCAGAAGGAGGGGAAATGATTGTCCCCCTGTACTCAACACTGGTGAGGCCACACCTTGAATACTGTGTCCAGTTTTGGGTCCGTCACTACAAGAAGGGACATTAAGGTGCTGGAGCGGTGTCCAGAAGGAAAGGCAACAAAGCTGGTGGAGGATCTAGAGAACAAGTCTTATGAGGGGCAGCTGAGGGAACTGGGGTTGTTAGTGTGGAGAAAAGGAGACTCGGGGGGGACCTCATTGCTCTCTGCAACTACCTGAAAGGAGGTTGTAGTGAGGTGGGGGTCAGTCTCTTCTCCCATGTGACA
Source organism: Bucorvus abyssinicus (assembly GCA_009769605.1). NCBI lineage: Eukaryota > Metazoa > Chordata > Aves > Bucerotiformes > Bucorvidae > Bucorvus > Bucorvus abyssinicus. Next base: position 8,555,594 of record CM020030.1, read on the forward strand.
AGTGACAGGATGAGAGGAAACGGCCTCAAGCTGTGTCAGGGGAACTTTAGGTTGGACATTAGGAAAAATTTCAGAGAGGGTCATTAAGCATTGGAACAGGCTGCCCATGGAGGTGGTGGAGTCCTGATCCCTGGAAGTGTTTAAAAGACGTGTAGATGTGACGCTGAGGGACATGGTTTAGGGACCCTGGCAGTGCAGGGTGAATGGTTGGACTCAATGATCTTAAAGGTCTCTTTCAACCAAATGATTCTGTGATTCTGATATTGTATATACTTTTAAAATAATGTACTGTAATTTGTATAATACATATATCATGTTTGCGGATGTGCCAGTGATATCAAGACAGTAAAATAGATCGTAACAGGGTTTTTCAGTCCATTTAACCATTGCATTGCACGAAGGGAAAGATTATATACCAAGGGGATTTTTTCAACAGTGAATAGTAGCTCTTCAGTTACACTCTCATTGTCTTTATTGGGGCTATTATTATCAGTAAAAATCGTCACGTGTTTTTGCAGGATGGAGATTGTGCATCTATGCTATGGGAACATGATTACCCATGAGTGTGGTACTGGACAGCTATGTGCATAGAAATTAATTTTCCTTTTTTTTTATAGAGAAAGACAAAGAAGAACAAAACTTTGGGAAATAGTTTCCCTTATTAAATATTTACTGTTTCAACTCCAGAGTCAGGAAAGGTAAGCTCTGAGTCATTATTTTCTATTTTTAGTATCCAATCTACTTGGAAATGAATGGAATGCAATAACCTTCAAATCCCTTTAGAAGTTGTGAGTTACATGAAATCATTTATTTGAAAAGTACCACAAGATATTGGAGAGTGTATTGGGTTTGCGTGGCAAGGTTTTGGTAGTGGGAGGGCTACACGAATGGCTTCTGTGAGGACCTCCTAGAAGCTGCTCCCATGTCTGATACAGCCAATGCCAGCTGGCTCCAAGATTGACCTGCTGCTGGTCAGCACCCAGCCCATCAGTGACAGGGGTAGCACCCCTGTGATAATGTATTTAGGATGGGGAAAAAAACCCCCAGCAATTGCAGCATTCAGAAGAGAGTGAAAATATGTGAGAGAAACAACTCTGCAGATACCAAGGTCAGCGAAGAAGGAGGGTTATAAGGTGCTACAGCCACCAGAGCAGAGATTCCGCTGCAGCCTGTGGTGAAGACCATGGTGAGGACTGTCCCCCTGCAGTCCATGGAGGTTAATGGTGGAGCAGATACCCACCTGCAGCCTGTGGAGGACCCCACAACTCACAGAGCAGGTGGATGTGCCTGAAGGAGGCTGTGACCCTTTGGGAAGCCCATGGTGAAGCAGGCTTCTGGCACATCCTGTAAACCTCTGGAGAGAGAGAGCCCACGCTGGAGCAGGTTTGCTGGCAGGACTTGTGACCCCATGGAACTGGCCCACGCTGGAGCAGGGAAAGAGTGTGATTAGTCCTCCCCCAAAGAGAGTGATAGGTTAGGGCTGGGCCAGACAATAGTTAAATGACAGATGCTCTCTATTAACTCCTCTCCCTTGCCAGAGGGGAAGAGAAAGGGAATAAGAGAGAGAAACAGAGTGGAAAAGAAAACTAAAATTGCTTTAATGAAAATAATAACAATAAAAGGAAGTACATACAAAACCAATACTGAACCCAACCCCCTGACGGCAATCACGTCACTGTCACCACTGATGCTGTGGGCAGATGCTGGGGAAGGCCCAGGCTGGACTCAGTTGTAGATGGGAACCAGATGCAGAGCTGGGTTCCAGCGCTGGATTCAGGAATGCATGGATTGGGATCAAAGGCAGAACTGACAGTCTTCCTCGGGTGCCAGCAATTGAAAATGAGGGCTTCAGCCTTGTGGTCCCTCAGCTTTATACCGAATATGATGTCTACGGGATGGAACACCTGGTTGGTCAGTTTAGGGTCCCCCGTCCTGTCTGCTCCTCCCCACCGGTGCAGCCTCTCACTTCCTGCACCCCCACCGTGGCACACAGGATTTAGCAGTGACCTTGGTCTGCTCAGGAGCAAGTATCAGCAAGATCCTTTCTGCACCCCAATCCCTGGCAGTGACTGTAAACATCAAGTTCTATCACTTCTAGAAGCAAACACTGTCTGCAAAAATATGCCGTTAACTTTAGAAAGTGCCGTCAGAGCAGAGACTGAGCTGGAAAGTGAAATCACTGAACAGAATGAGTTCTGTTCTAACTCAAACCGGGACAAGGAGGAAGGAGCATCAGAGACAATGTATGATGAACTGACCATGACCCCCATTCCCCATTCCCTGTGCTGCTTGTGGGGAGGAGGTAGAGAAAACTGGGAGTGAAGTTGAGCCCAGGAAGAGGAGAGGGGTGGAGGGGAAGGTGTTTTAAGATTTGATTTCATTTCTCTTTACCCTACTCTGATTTGATTGGTAATAAATAAATTTTTCCCAAGTCAAATTTGTTTTGCCTGTGAAGGTAATTGGTGAATGATCTCTGCTTGTCCTTATCTTGATCTTCCATGAGCCTTTCATTATATTTTCTCTCTCCTGTCCAGCTGAGGACGGGGAGTGAGAGAGTGGCTTTGGTGGGCACCTGGCATCCAGCCAAGGTCACACACCACAGAGGGGTTGGTTAGGAAATATAAGACACCTTCTTCCTCTGAATACCCATTTTCTGACTCCACTTTTCCCATATTTAAAATTGGAACCCTAGAGATAAGACTATGAATTGATTTTTTGGAATTGTTTTGTGTTATGTTAATTTAAAATGATCAGCTAATGCCACAACAATGATCACAGAGGATTGTTCTTTTGAAACAAAGATAACATATCATTGATCTGATGCTGAAGTCATAAGCTTCAAAATACATCAGAGATTTTTAAGGCCACAAGGGAGTGTTTTGATCAGCTAGCTTGACTTCTTGCATATGAGAAGGAAGAGAATTTCACCCATAGTTCCTGAACAAACTGTGTTTCTGGACAAGCACAAATTGTAAGGGCTTATAAAAGTGAAAATAAGGCTTGCTGCACCAAACTGTCTCTTAACTAGGTATTTTTAACTTCTTTTGAATGCACAGCTGAATATCATTTCATTATACAGTCTGACTTGAGATATTTATTAAAATCATGAGTGGATTCTGGAAATGAATGAAAGAAATGAGTTATCAATGAACATCTGAGTAAGAAAACTGAGCTAAAAACCATGATAAAATGCTGAAGTAGCATTGACTCAGTACAGTTTTGAGAAGCTAGGTCTTAGAAACAAAGGCAAAGTAAGGAAAAATAGCTGAAGTCTCAATCCAGTGAAAAACTAAAGCATGCCTGTGACTCTCATGATGTAAGAGTTTCATCAAAGGCAATGAGACTGTTAAAAGATTCAGAGGATGGGCACAGGCATGCCTCTAAGTGCTTTAGTAGATTGGAATCCAAGTGCCAAGTGAAAATCATTAATTTCTTTCAGCGAGCAGGTAAGAGAAGTTCAGTAAAATAAATTAAAAACCAGAAAGAACTATAAGAAAACTTCTTTTCAACAGTCATGTTTGAGGTATTCCTAAGGATCAACCACAAATGAGGTTCCCACTGTGCAATATAATGCATCTCAGAAAACACTAGATGGTACTTGCCCCGCAGAACATGCAAGTGAAAAAGGAAACACATCATTTTCATGCAAACACTGTCTTCCATTATTTTATTGCCTTTATTATTACTTTGTCTTGTTCTATTCTTGATTATATTCAGTTAAGTTGGGTTTTTCCAAATGCAGAAGCCTTTGGTTTGCATTTCTTAGCACCCAAAACTGCCACTGAAGACAATAGGGCATACCCGAAATATTGCAGCAGCCCTGCAGGTGAGATGTACCACAATATCATTTTAAAGACTGGGGTTTTTTTTTGAATAAAGCAGAGTACATAATTGAACAGAGTTGCCATCATTAAAACGCAATTAAGGTTGTGAAGCCCTTGAGCATCTTAAATTGTGGTGTGATACAATATTTATCAGGCTTCAGAATACATAATCACATCTATGGCCATCCAGCCATGTTTTGCTTTTTCTCTAGGTGAGATTAACCCTCTATCACAGTTTAATGCAGCTAAATTTACCACTTCTGTATTTGACACCTTAATAATTCTGAGCTGGAAGAGTAAGGACTAGAGTTGCGCAGAAGACCAAGCCAATAAAGAGCCAAGGGAACAGACATGCTTAAGCATTCATTTGGAAAGATTTTTTTCTTTTTTTTTTGCTTTTAATGAATAATAGACCTAACATAAAATTCTGACAGGCATAAACCTATTGAATAATTCTGGTTCTGCAATCTACAGGTGACTTACAAGCAACAAATTCAATTATGTTAGTTTTATGCAAGAAATAGTATTTTAAAAGCCAGAAGAAAAGGCAAGTATATAAAACATATGTCAAATATTTGAGGTATTTTGAAGGTAAGTTCACACATTTCCTTTGAGTGTCTACATGGCATGGGTTAAAAAAAAAAAACAAATGACCTTCAGTTAAAAACTTGGCAACTATTTTAAATTCTATTTCTAAATTTAACTTTGTCATGTATGCTTATTAAGAATATAATTCATCGCCTGGGAGTCTGGTCTGAAATACCAGTATCTATCATAAATGCTGGACAATTTTTCAATGTATCTGCTTTCAGAGATTGGCACAGTATCAGCTTCAATGACTAGGTCAAATTCAGGCATTGGCAAATGACACCGTGGGCTTTAATGATAGATTTGTGAATCTGCTGACGAACTATACTACTGCGGATTTATGAATATTTTGATTTTCTGTCAGTTTAGAAGTAGAGTCAGAAAGATCTTGTGAACTGTACCTAAATCAGAACAAAACATTGCCACCCTTCACGTGGATGGCCTTAATTATCTGTTAAAAGCGCTGTCCTGAGTGTCTCCTTTTCGTTTGTTTTTCCAGATAGGGAAGACTCGTTCCAGAGGGGAGACCAATACAGCCACCATCATATTCTTCCTTAGAAATAACTGACTGTAAACAGAACAGATTTTTAACAATAGAAGCTCCATACTGTTTAACAGATTTTCATGTGCTATGATGTTACTTCTTATACTTTCATTTGTCATCCATAGCACACTCATGCAGTAAGGTCTCTGTTGCTCATCAGTCAGTTAGGAGATGAACATGGACACAATCTGTGTGTCTAAACCAGACAATGGAGATCAAATCCAAAATTCCTTCTAAACTTAAAAACATCTTTAAAATGGAGGAATTTACCCAACAGCTCAACAGATTGAGGACTAGACATGCTATTGCATTTTAGAGCTGAAGACTCAACTTCCAATGTTACCAATGGAACTACCAGAATTTCCAAAGTGTCCAGCAATAGAAAAGAGAACTGTAACTGTGGTACTAAAATTGAAAATCTGTTTGGTTGGAGAGGCAAAAAAAAAAAAAAAAGCCTCTTAAAACGCTGGAAAATTTTCCCAATTTCTTTCTAATCCTGTCTCTGATGCTTCCTCAGATCACTGCTCATCTTCACGTTGCCCTTTAGAGAAGAGCACGACACCTTCTTTGTTCCCTCGCTCTCTGCCTCCACAAACTCAGTCACCAGTGTGGGAGTTTCACAGGTTCTCCAAGCAGTGTGTTCCATCCCTTGGGTTGAAACCAGGAGATAGGCAGAAAAGCTTCCCCTGTTAGAGACGTGCTGGGAACCATCTTGAGGCATCATCAAGAGGCAGCTTAACAGTGGACAAAGCATATGGGCATACGGGGGACGTGAAGCAGGTAGATGTTACCTAGACTACACAGATAAGAAGTGATTGCTTGTTTCTGAAGGGGAGGTGGACTTGATAATACAGATCACTTTTTTCTGTGACTGCAATGCAGAAGTTTCTATGTGCTAATCTTGGCACTGACATTGAAATTGATGTGTGGCCTTTAGGTAAGTCACTTAATCAATGTGTTTGTAAAATGAGGATAATAACATTTATTTGCCTGCCTGAAAAGGATGTGGTAAGGACAGACTAGTTAATGCTGTAAAATGCTATTTACTAGTAATTGAAAGTATTATAGTGCAGACTTTAAACCCTCCTTGACTGGTAATTGAAATAGCTGAAGAACCAAATAGAAGTCTGAAATGTAAAGGTGATAGAGGTCTCAGCTGAAGTGGCAGTGGTTAATCCCCTTTCTTTCCATGGAGCTAATTATGCTTTAACTGAGGCAATAAATATCCAGAAAGTCTTGAGAATATAGCTGCTCTTACTCAGAAACAGAATGAGGAGAAATATTGTGGGATTCATGTCTGTTTCACTGGGTAATGTGCCACTGATAACGGGTCAAGGGAGGAGCTGGGTGCAACACAGAAAAACATGTGCTCAAGCCTCTGTTCTGGGATGCAGGTGCACTCAGGTGTCCTGAGAGCAGGAGGAGCACCGCAGATAAGACAGAATTAGATGCATTACCATTTTCAACCCAATTAACATTCTTGCTCTTCAGAATGAATTAAAGCCTGTAATGTGCCTTCAGGTATGGCAGGTTGGGGAAAAAAAAAAAAGTTCTGAGAGTGAGAAGGATGACTGTAACACTGTAGAGTGGCATGAAGTAGGTTAGGAAATGAACTACAGTTTATCTGTGAGCTGTGCCATGAGAAATCTTCAGAGGCCCCAGACTGCCCCCATGTCTCCCACAGATGTTTCTTTGAGAAGGGAGGAACGCAAGCTGGCTGCCTGGGGTGGCTAAAGGATTAGGTCCTCCAAAAAAAAATTCCTTAATGTCATCTGTAACGCTACCAAGAATCATCCCATTAAAAGCAATCATGCTTAGTTAATTTAGTAGTTAAAATAAACAGCCTTAGGTTTCTCTAACAACTGTAGTAAAGGGTCATAATTTGATCCTTCCTTATGCTGAGTGAAAACTAATCAGCCTCTGACTTTATTAGAACTTGGGGGGATATCTACTTCATGAATATTACACGTGTCTCAGTTTGACTACTTCGATATTTTCACGACAAATTTGCTTGAAATTAATCAAAGAATCAGGGAAGCAGGGAACCAGACTGTGATTAGCGATATTTCCAAGGATACATCAAGAGTTATGGAAGAGAAATGGTGGAATTCTTAACTGAGGAAGGACCTCCTTTGCCTGTCCCCAGATTATAGCCTTGCTTTCCCGTTTTTAAATTTTACAATCAAACTCAGGGCAAACCCAGTCCAGGAAGGAGCTGGGTGGCTCGCATCTCCAGAGCAGCAGTGAAAACCACAATGATGGGGCAGAGAGGGGGACTGTGACACTGGTAATACTGCTTGGCATATTGGCAGCAAGACGACTTACTTAGTGTATGGTTATGTTTTACAGCACGATACAGATGGAGACACATTTTGCCATTTTCTATAAAACAGTTCTAGGAGAGGTTGCGAGTCACTGCATGCTGGTCTGCTACCCAGAGAGAAGCATCATGCAGAGGCGAATCATTGTTTGGCTTACGGTGTTAATAAGGTTAGAAACAAAGAGATGTCTCTTTGGGGCTCAAACAAAAAATGGTAGCTGTAGGACATTCAAACTAGAAAGAAATGTACTCAATTCCAGCCATTTACGGGATGCACTTCTGAGAAGGAAATTTAAATGCTGAAATAAAGAACACAGGATCCTGTATGCTCCTCAGGTTTAAAAGACAGCATCTCAGGGGAGTTCTGCTATGGTGATACGTGATTCCCTGTCGCTCAGGAAAACCATGCACTTGAAAAGATTAGGTACAGGCAAGGTCCAGCAACTGTTCTTGCCCTGTTGGAGGCAGTACTACTGGAAATAAAGGCACTGCTATCTGCCAGCCAGTGAATGCTTAAAAATACTTCTGGGAATATTGGTTCAAATTGGTACAAGAAAATGCTCAGTAATTTCCTTTCAGGTTTTGATGATCACATCTTTATAGAAACAAAGATTTTAAATGACTGTCCAAGAAAAATCACTCAACGTTTGAACTAGCCATGACAAAACATCTAGCATCAGTAATGTGCTAAGTACCCACAGCTCACAGGAACATCATGCAAGTTCAGTCAAAGTAAGCCAAAGGAACTCAGATTTTCAGATACGAATGCTAGTTCCAGATTACCTACGGATTACTTACAGACCAAAAATCATGCACAAACAAGATTTAGAATTCATAGAAAAGATTTGAACAACTGGAGAAAAAGTTTCTGAAAGAATTAATGCTTCGTATTTCCCTTCAATACCAGACTGGGTCACAGTTAAGTATTTAAATAATTATGTCATATTTTTCATTAGGTTTTTGCTGAAGAATTGGCCAAGTTCTAATAAGATACTTAAATTTTTATTACAAGTGTGAAAATAAAGCATTCTAAATTATGCATTGCTTTTTTTTGACTTTCCTTCACCTCTGCAGCAGCACTGGTGGCCATTGTCTTTGACTAACAGATTCCTTAGCTAATCTTCTCCCTAATTATGCTGAGATCATTTATTTAGCAGTTTTCCCCCTAGTACCACGTGCTTTGAAGATATACTGAAATCTTTCTTCTATACTTTGCCACTTCATGATGATGATGACCTGGAGATGCCTGTTCTATTGGAAAAACTCTACAGATGGTTTGCACTTCTTACAAGAAACAGTGGATCCTTAACTGCATTTTAGATGAGCATTACCACTATCCCATGCTCTGCAGCTTCTTGTTTGCCTTGCAACTCTGGCAGTTATCCCGCAGTCACATATTTGGCAGTTCATAAACTCTAGACATCCATCTACGTACACTTTAGAGAAAATGTGTATCTTATTTCAGCATCTGAAAGGAAAGTCGACTAAGGCTGCACGTATTACTAGATTCTTAAGGATATAATTTACTCGCAGTGCACTTGAGAGGTGGGTCAAAAAATTATTTTAGATTGAACAGAAGGCGCCTTTGTAGCATCCATCTTAAATGGTATTTACACAGCGATTCTCTGTGCTGGAGCACAGAATATGGGAAAGGGTAAGGGTGCTCCTGTGGAAATAAAGACACAGATCTGGTGACGTACATATTCTCTAGCCCTTCTTCCTCAACAAGAGTTTTCCACATGTTTTGTAGGAGTAAAGGAGTGTTTTGCCTCTGCTTTCAGGCCAGAGATGTCGGTGGCACTGTTCACCTCAAGTTCTAAGGTTCAAGCATATTGGTAAGTTTCTTACTAACGTGTATTCTGCCATCAGTGACATTGCTGCAAAGCCAATAGCAAAGGCAGTAATTCAGCAGAGGGTCATATGAGAGACAACAGTGGATCAGATCATCTGTGCTTACTGACTCAAAAGTCTTGTGTCCAATTCAAATTCTCTCTAAAAAGAAATAGGTGCTGTTTTGCTTAGGACATGACCACATATTTTTACAAAATCTTGCTCCGCTTTCCATGTTTTTACTTCATCGGATGTAGTTATTCCAGGCAAGTGACAGTTTTAATCAAAAAGAAACTCAGTTTTCATTGAAACAACAGCAAGGTATGTCATTCTGCCAGCAAAGATAAACTCACCAAGCGTTATGGTAATTAATATGTACATTGGAAAAGGAGACTTTCCATCCACCTTTAATGAGCTATTCTTAGCAGTAGAAGTATTTCCTAACCCATGATAAGAGAAGGAGATTGAACCTTACCCTGTCAAACTTAACAGCCAGATCAAAAGTGTTACAAGAGGGGGAATTCCAAGTCGTCTCAATTATACAACACCACATGAAATAATTATATTGGTTACCCTTTAGAAGGATATGTTCTTGAGGATAACTTATGTACTGCTTCTCCAAACATGACTCACTCTGACTCTGCTGCTTTTGAGTTTTAAATAGCTCACACAGCTATTATCTGCATATTATCTCTAACTATGAATGACAGTATTATATTTACATGCAGGTACCATATTCTTGGAAGATTTTTTTTTTCGTAACTATCCAGGTTTACAATGTAAAGACAAAAGAAATTAAAGGCTTTGTTGAATCTTCTCTAACATAATGGAAAGTTATCAAAGATTTTACACTTTTTACTAACAGAGATAATATACAATGCAAAAGACTTTCTTGAGAAGAATGAAGAGAATAAAACTAATCAAACCTCTTTCAGTTAATATGCAAATTGGCACCAAAGCAGTACTTAAAATACATTACCCTGAAAGGCACAATGTACCTGATTCAAATTTATAATGTTTTAATGTTTCTGCATATTGAATAGGTTATAAAATGAAAGTAATTTACTACAGAAATACAACAGAATCTGCCTCAGTTCCCCACTATTGTGTCAGTGTTGAAAGAGGTCTTGATGTTTATGAAAAATTGGTCCCCAACATAAAAATGAAACCATGTGAACAAGCAGGAAATATACTAAAAGCTGAAATAATTCAGTTTATTTTCAAGATGAAAAACTGGGGCAAGACAACTGACTAATGTTCCAAGCTGAATTTGCAAAACATTTCTAGATTTAAGAAAAACAGTAGACAGCAGGTGACAGTTTTTTCATTTTTTTTTTTAATACAATTATCTATACGTCATTCTGTAGAAAGGAAATTAGAAAAACAAGAAACAACATATCACAGTTATTTTTCTGTTGTTGGGAGTGTTGGTTTTCTTTATCTATGATTCATTTTACAGAAAGGGAATTACTTCTTGTGCAGCTCCTTACAAAACCAGGGAAATATTTCAATGACACTCGTATCCCGTATCCCACTGTCCTGTCCCTTTACAAATATGCAGTGACATGACGGAGAAACCATAAATCCTATCTCATCCATCAGCATGGGGCTCAATTTTCTTCCATGTAACTTCAAATTCCTTAAGGATACAAATGACACATGACTTACTGTAATAAGAGGGGAAAAAATCACATTAAAATAAAAAAAGAGCTGGACAAGTGATGGGGAGAAGATAAATACACAACCAGGTAAAACAAGGAGATTTCAAATTTAATAAAGGCAGTATTTATAAAAACAGAGCTAGCATGAAAACTCCTAAAAACATGAAAAGAATTACACTGGAGAAATCACCTGAAAAGTTTTATTTAAAGCAACGTAGTACAACTCAAACATGACATTCTTCAGAAGTCTTCATGAAAATCTTATTCAGAGCTACAAGTCACCCAGCAATTTGCACAGAAACAGGAAAAATCACAGTAACTTGCAGTAATGCTAGAGTGGTTTCAACCTACCAGAGTATATACTTTTGGCAAGCACAGAGGCAAGATTAAAAGCAAGTCCATTCATTTAAAAATACAAAGAGTGTGTATGTTATTTAATAGTGCTAAGAAAAAGATAAGAAATAAAAAGCTGGTCTGGCTTTTTCCTCACTTTCAGGATGTCCAATATATGCCCTCATTAGTCAGCCCTTTTAAATGTTAGCTATATCAGATGACTTAGCCAGACTATTCACTGTGAGCATCTTTTGATGGTATGACTGGAATAACAATTTGATTTACAGGAGGTTATGTTCCCTGAGCGCTCAACTGGATAAGGCGGCAGTCACTGTTCACAGAAAGTAAGATGTATGTACAAAAAACAAAACAGTGAAGATGTGAGCATATTTTGAAATGACAATTGATTAAAAATGGAAATAGAACATAGAACTGAGAAGGCTAACTAAGTTTTTGGCATTATGTAACACACGATATGAATACAAAGAAAATTTTGGTGAATTTCAGTCAGACACACAAGTAATTTAAAGTTAAGAGAAACTAAAACATCCTACGTAAAATCACATAGGTAATATTTGCCCTTAAGGCCTGCAGAGGAAGATTTTGTGTTCAGATGACGATGGTCCTGATTTAGAAAATGACTCAGCTCCCAGGATGGAAATCTTTGTGAGTTTTTCTTGTGCATGTGTTGAAACACATGACAACACAGGAGTTACTGAGAAGACAGCTGAAGGAGTGCACAGGTCAAGAAGCAATAGATAATTCATGAACTGTGAGAGCAATTCAGTATTTTAACTCTGTGCAGCTGAAACAGCAGAAGGAGGAAATAGAACAAATAATTCTAACAATTTGGACAACGATGTTATGAATGAAGAAATATCTTTATTTGCATAAATGAATGCCATAAATGCAAATGGTAAAAGAGCCAGATAATGACCAACAAAAAAATGTCAGGAGAGGACTTAGTGTGGTTTGTGAGGCTAAGTTTTAATGCTGGTAAGACATGAAAGACTCTTGGAAGGATTCCTTCTTTTTGGTGTACTAATATGGCTGGTATTTGACTGCTGACCTGACTGATCAGGGACAATGAACTCTATCACTGATAAAAACAAAATTATATTTATAGAAGGTTAATATTAAGGCAAAAAAGAATATCTATAACAACAATTTTGCCCTAGAACGCTGTGTTATGAGAGTCAGTGATGACACAAAGTGAATGGCAGATGGGTTCCAGAGACTCAGTAAACCTACTGGTCCATGTATTGTCATTTAATTTAATTGCTATTTTCCTACCATCACTTATTGATATTTCAGATTCTTTGAGGAAAAAAATGGAATAAAACAAGACACAAAATATTTGTAATTTTTCACCAGGACAGAGCCCTTTGAATGCTTAAGTATTTCTACGGCATATTAATCTAACAACAGCTGGTTAATGTAAGAGAGTAGTGCACAATCAGCTGATTTGCTCATGGCCTCAGCAGTCTTGGATATAAGGATTTTCATAACCTGTGTCAGAATTTTAATATAATTTGGCAAATTCTGCAAAACCAGAACAAATTGGAAGAGATACTGGAGTCAAGTTTTTTATATTCTGTATTGACAAACTACTAAATTGCACGCTGACTGTAAAATGGGTCTTTGTACTGCAACATTATAAGTGCTCATGATGTCTTCCATTTATAGATGCTTTACTTGAGTAGCTAAGGAACAAATTTGAACTTAACAATGCAATGACCTCCAGTCTTATACAGCTCTGCTGACTATGTATTTCAGCAAAACTATTGTGGATTTGAAAAATCAACCACTGATCTCTAAACTGTCTCCTGGATTCTCTACTAAGGAATTACAGTTTTATATTGTTTTAGTAGAGTTAATGTTTGTATAACAGTGGAATAAAATTGCAGAGGATGGCAAATATCTGCTGAGAGCCTCAAAGATATCATGCAATATTCAAACTAGCTGGGATTCAATGAGAGGGAAGCAGACATTATAAGGAAAATCTACAAAAATAAAACCAAAAGTACACAAAACTGAAGAATTAGAATGCCCAACACGAGTATCATTGTTCTTTTTGTGAAGACTTCAGGGGCTGATGACTTGTCATAAAGTAAGCACCCTTTCACCTGCATCTTTAAGGATGACTTAAACTGCCAACCTTGAGAAGCACACTGGAAAGGTGACCATAACATCAGAAAAGTGAGGCTTTTCTATATTAATCAGATAATTTGGACTGTTAGAATATTTACTGGACTAACAGTAAATTTTTAGTGGTATGTATATGGTCCAATACACAAGATATTGAGTGTAACAAACCAGTGGAGAATGTGGTAAAACTCTCTGTGAATCCTTCCAGTATGTTGGTGAGCAACCAATGCTCTGCAAAAACTTCTGTAGGCAGAAGCCTATAGTCATCACAGAAGACCAGGAATGCAGCGGGTGTGCATTTTGTGTTCTGGAAGGTATTTCATTTACAGTAAAACAGATGAATTTGGGGCAGCCCAGGTGATTCAGGATCACTAATGATCTGAGGAAAGCAGAGAAACAGTAGTTACATTGCTCTGTGATCTGGCTGTGACTCACTCCAGGCAAACCCTGCCTGGGTAAGTGGCAGTCTCTGACAGAATATGACAGTTTGCTGAAAATCTGAGAGAAAGAGGAAAACAATAGATGGCAGTCAGAGCAAGCTGATGACAGGTGGACACTAGATGGGAGCCCTAAAAGCCCTAAAAGCCCTAAAAGCCTCTGGTCATAGTCCTCAGTGATCAAAGATCTCTGTCTCTGCTGCCTTCTCATAATCCAGTCGAGTACAGACTGTCTTCATTACTGCTTATCTGCAAAGGACAATCAGGTAGACTGACAGAGGAATAAAGGAAGGAGAAAACCAAATCTAACCCCTTACTAGACATGCCCACTTTGCTCCTAAGAACATAGATCCTCCTCTCTTTTTAGAAAAAATGGCTGAGCTGAGGGAATGGCATATTCAGCAGGACTAAGTCTTTGAGGTACAGATTTGTGCAAATCAGTGAGTTCCTGCAGCAACTGCCTACTAAGAGTGGATGTAGAACTCTGTATGAGCTTTAAAGGAAGACCAGAATTTGAAAGGTTGTATCATCTGGGTGATCACAAGCCCCTCAATAAAGCAGAGATATATTAGAAGCAGAAGAAGTCGTCAGACTCTGTTCACGCTTTTGTGCATGGTAGAGATGGACACGTCTTGAATAAGGGTCAGAGTGCATTTAAAGAGTTGTAGTGGATGTCCTGGACATAAAAATGGATTTAGTTTTAAGGCCTATAGATAACTGGCACGTATGAGGGAAGAAGTGATCTAGGGGACACTAACAGTGAACAAGAAAACCAAACAGAAAATCCATGACAGTGTATGACTTAGAAGCTGTAAAACCTGTTATTTTTGTCAGCATTTCCTCTCAAAGTTCTTCTTTGGTAAACGTGGCAAAAGGGGAATGACAAAGTAAAAAGCAGAAAAGTTGTCCATGCACATATACAGTGTATTAAGAAAACAGTCAGACCTAGCACAAACACACACATGGAAACAACGAGAAAACACTGGGGAAGATGTGGTACTGGGATAATACTTCAGTGAACCCCTACCAGGTCACTAACACATGACTGGCATAAGGAAAAGGGCAATTAATTGCTTATGTCTCTCCTTTACAGACACCAAAGTACGACCTGATCATTGGGGATGGCCTGTTGTCCTGGTGGAACTACGGGAGAAGAACCTGAGAAGATAATGCAGTGCAAAAGGACTGAACACCTCGCACAGACTGTGATCTGTGCAATTCAGAAGGCTATTCTGATTAAGCAGGCAAAGGAAGAGAATGAAGTGCTAACAAAGAAGCTGAATATTCCAGAGGAGAAACCAGAGCTGCTGCGAGAATTGTGACAGCTATTGAATGATACACTGCTGTAGGAGCTGATTGCACCAATGTGAGCAATATTGGCACCGAGTGGCTGGTTAAACTAAAATTGGATTGGGCAGTGATATCAACCATTTCTTGAGTAGGATTAGGCAACTGAATTCAACACTCAGGGAGAATTGTGAGAGATAAACAAAAGGCTCAGAGAGATATCAAAAAGAAAGGGTGTTTGAAACTGAGAAACACTGACTGAGAGCCCTCAGCCCTTAAACGGTTCTAGTGGAACCGGGATCACATTAACTTGGAAAACCAAAAGTTACCTGTATAATACATGATTATAATTAATATCTTAAGGTGAAAAATTACATATAATTGTAAAGATTGCTACTTGAATTAAAATAAAAATGTTTAGCTGTTTGTTACAAAGAAGAGATGGGACCAAAGCAAAACAAAACCAGAGGATTATTGAAGTTATCTGGTAATACAAAGCAAATTTTTTACTACATAGTAATGAAGTAGTTGTTTCATTACTATGTACTTCAACATAAAGTATTCAAGAAACAGAAATGCAGCTACTTAACATGGATATCCTCAGAAACTCATACTGAGGGAGGTGCTTTGGCCTAGATAACTAAGATAACTATTAATAGTAATATTTGTTTTTTTATCTTCCACAGATTGCATAGAATAAGCAATTCCTTCCAAATGTATGCACACCATACATATTGCTAAGCTGCATATCACTGTTTTCTTTACTGCGTATTCTTATTATGAGACAGGTATATAGGAAAAGTGAAAGCCAAACTACTTTTTTTTCAATTCAAATGCTATGGCTGAGTTTTTAAAAAAAGAGCGTAATATGAACCTAAGTAATAAGAGACAAAGGATCCAACCTAAAGGATTCATCTCCAAGCAAGAGAAAACCTGTTTCTCTGTGTGAAGGCAGATATACTTCTAAGTAATCTATGAATGTCTGTTTTCCTAACAAAAATGTGTGTGTATGTATCTGCCTTGGATGCAGCTTTTTATATTTATAAAATACAGAATTCTGAGTGCTCTAAGAAGAAAAAGTGAATCACCAAGGTATAAAAATATTTCCTATGAAAAATTGCATTGCATAAATTACAATCACCTATGGCAACGGATTGCATACCTCTAAGTGTAGCTCGGTATCATTTGGATTATGAAGACTGCACCTTCATTTATTGTACTGGAGGTATTTTAAGACCTGAAGAAAATGGTGGAAATCAGGGGTCCCTAAGCTGACAAGGTATCAAAATGTTACTTATATTTATACATAACCTTGTATCATTATTCAACTAGAGGTAATCAGGTAATTTTGGAGATCTATAGCTATAGCATTTCTGAGATGCGAGATGTGCATTTATGAAGATGAATTATGGAACGTGTTAGATCTTCTTCATAGTCTCTTTAGGCATAAAAACAACAGCTCAAGACATGCATTACATATGCAAGGATATTAGTTTTCAGTGTTTTGACAATTACTTAAGACCAGAATTTGACCAAGGCTTGATTATGAAATTGCTCTTGTCTTTGTGCCATTATCTATGGTAGGATTCAGTTATCTTCACATACATCCAAAAATCACTATGAACTATCATAGTGTGAAACATGCCAAATGATAGTCACACATGCAATGTAAAGACACAAATTACATCACTATCTTAAAAGTAAGACTATGGTCTCTGACATCTACAGAAACCTGAACTTAGTTTTAGATCCTACAGCTGTAATTTCAGTTGTTATACTAGCTTTGGTGACTGTACAATGGTTATACACCATTACATCCTCCGACTTCTAAGTGTTATCATCACAAAAGACCACACAGGAAAAAATGATCATTTTTGAAAGCCATCACTCGAGTCCTGTTAGATAAGCCTTTAGTCATAGGAGAGTTGGCAGCAACTCTGCTGGACTCATGTAGTGATTAGTCTGGTTTTAGCAGACCATCTATCAAAACCGGGAATTTTAGCCTGGTACACGTGATTTTTTGCCATTGCTCTTGCTTGCCTAGTGCCTGAGTGACCTCTGCTAAACCCATGTAAGTCTGCATCTGTGAGTGCCACTGGGGGAAAGTATTTGACAGCTCCAGGCAGTCCATGCATGACCACCAGCATCCTTAATGTCAACTGCATCTGGGAGAGGCTGTTGTGCAGTTGTCAGACTGCAGGTGGGAACCTCAAAATTGAGGAGGGAGACACTCACCCCTCCTATGAACATCAAGCAGTGTGTGGCAAAGACGTCAGGAGGCCAATGCCTTGTCATAGGACATAGGCCCCCATCTGCCTAAGGAAGACTTCAACTGTCAACCTTAGGACCTAGAGGCACACTGGGAAGAGGGACATAATATTAAGACAAAATGTATAGGTGCTAGAAAGTTTTCTGTGTTAACAAGATAAATTGCATTATTAATGAGGGTGGGGTTTTTTCCCAGTTAATCAGATAATTTGGACAATTGTTCTGTTAAAACATTTACTGGACTAAGAGTAAAATTTTAGTTCCGTATATGGTGTTCTCTTCTGCCTATAGCAAGATTTTGAGTGTAGTGCTAAGGAACTTGTCCCTGTTCCATCTTTCTGTTCATTCAAAACACTATTGGTCGCACCTGAGAACTGATTCGGTCAACTGCACAGGAAGTCGAGCACAAAGTCATATGCAAAAGGCAGCTGGATGCCTGCAAGCTCTTTGTCCATAAGATTCGGCGCCGGGTGATTTGGCAATCAGAACTACAACTATCACTAGATCAATATCTGGTGATTGGTGTCATCTTGATGCTGCAGGGCAGGGGCATGGTGAGAAATGGGGACAGTGGTCGCATTCCTCCATTTTTCCGACCCGGGATGAAATGAGCTGTAACATACGCCCATGCAGGTGTAAATTAACGGACTTTGTGCAGTTAACATAAGCGATAAGCTTGCCTACGGTTCCACCCACACACATCTACCCCGTTGATGTGACAAGAAAAATGAAGTCTAAATGTTGCCCCAATGTCACCCCTGAAGTTGGGCAGGAGAAGCTTCGGAACCAAACCAAAAGGACGGATTGACAGATTCGCTCCCTCTCTACCCCCACCTACAGAGGCACCTTGTGGCTAAGATTTGTAACCTCAGCCACGCTGAGTGCTTTTATATTTCCCCAGGTAGTCAGTTTATAATCGCAATGTGTTTGTTTCTATTGTACTATTTGTGCACCCGGCGTGCTTGTTTTTACCAAGCAGCGGGGCCTACAGCGGACGGGTTGTGTATTTGGTGTTGGATCTGTAGTGCTGGATATTTCTTTGGTAATAGAGCTACAGCCACGCTGCAGCTCATCAATTTATCACAGTGGCTGGAGTTACAGCAAAGGGGCTGTTTGCGTATTCAGTATCAGGCTTCTAATAATGGATTCATTCCCTAATTGCAACAAACTGCCACCGACTGCCATTAAAAACTAAATCACGACTAGCATGTCAAGATCTAAAAGACTGCCTGCAGAAAGCATTTTTGGACTTTTAAAAGTTCTGCACTTCACACACAATTTGCACTGGACTTATCTGCTTTCACTGTGATGAACTCAGTACACTCTTAAATTCGTTAATGGAACTTAGGTACTATTCTGCTTTTTGAAAACTAAAATAGTTCTACACATACTAATGACTTTATATTGACAGAGCTGTCAGAGCATAAGCCATATGCACCTCCTTTCTTCTAACCTCGCTTGACCTCCTCTAGGATTAGATGTGTTACCCTCTGAACGAGTATCTGGCAACCTCACTTTCTTTTCCGAATGGAAGATCAGACAGACTATATGCCTGTAGTGTTTCAGGAAGGAACGTGAGACTGTGCAACCAGGCTTCAAGAGATCTCCGAGGTAAGATACATTTCTCAGGGATTTTTGGAAAGACCTGGCAATGCACAACAAGAAAGCAAAATTGCTGCTGAAGCTGGATGTTTCATTCTTAATTCTAAGTGTATCGGATATAAGCCATACAATATTTGGCTAGTGTTATCAAGTTGCTTGTTTAATAGCAATATATTGTTACAGAAGCCTGCTGCAATAATAGCAGGAATGCTCCTCTCTGACAACTATCCTGCAGAGCTCAAGCTACTTATTTCCTAAGTGTTAGAGATAAACACACATTGGTAAGACAGAGGTGACAGTTACCACGTTATTGTGGATATGGAGAGTGTCCCAAACATTTTATGTTCTTCCCCCAACAATAAACACATATGCATATATCAGGAAAGAGCTGTATTGGCAGTTGTAGAAGGTTATGACTATTGGTAGTAATTACTTTTGAGAATACATATAAAAGGCATAAATACAGAGTATATACATAACAGAGTATATACAATGTCCAAAAATGTGATGATACTAACAAAGTTTTCCTCTATTTTCTATCTATGAAGTGTTTCACAAACTCTAACTTGAAACTAAAAGACTTACTGCTAAATTAAATCTTTTTTCAGTGAGACTCATAGGCATTTTCACAATAAATATTCTTCCACATCTGCTGATATTTTTTATATTGGTATCACACTTTGAAGTGTCTTGATTACTGTGTAAACAACTGTAAAAGATATTTACATTTTTTGATACTCTGTTTAACAAAATAAGGACAACAAATCATAATAATACTGCAATATTGTGTAAGCAACAAACAGCCCTTATCTAGGACTTTCAGGTTGTTGGACTGTTGTTTTCATTTTGCTCTGCATGCTAAGTGCAAATGGCACTCCCATCAACTGCGCTCACTGGAATTTTACAACCCTGAACCTGGCTTTTTAGTATCCCCGATTGTACGTTAGTCTTGATTTTTAAAGACATGTTGTTATTTAAAGCTTCTGATACCAAAACAGGGCAGAGGTAAGACCTTAAAAGACAGTCTCAATGAACACCCAAACCCAAACCCCAAACCTCCAAATCTATAAACTACTTAATGGATATACTAACAGATTCTTGGAAAGTTTGCTGCAATTTTTAAGGATATGTGCTTTGTTTTTCATGTGCAATCAAATAGTTGAGTCCTTGCTAGAAGTGCAATTTTAATTACGGAACTGTGACATGCTGTTGAGGTCTAGCTTTGGCAGCAGCCATGCAACACTGACCATTTCTGTACTCCTATGTGTCACACCGTGGAGAATCCAAAGACAGGGATAAGTACTTTGTTTAGTCTCCATTCCCAATGTTTTACCTGTCTGAGAAGACTACCAAGATAAATGATAAATTTTTTTAAGGGGACCATTTGTATTTATCTGGATGACAACTGTGCAATTTCTTACAGATTTTTGAACAAATAATAGGGGTAAGTATGATGGCCAATGTGGCAAAATAAGCCAGTTTTCTTTCTGTCACAGGTTAAGGCTGGGCTGGCCACCAGACAAATGACAGATGCTCTCTATTAACCCCTCTCCCTTCCCAAAGGGGAAGAGAAAGGGAGCAAGGGAGACAGACTTATGGATTGGAAAACTAAACAAGCTTTAATGAAAATTATAGTAATAAAATGAAATATATACAAATATACACAAACCCAATAATGAACCCAACCCCCAAAACGAGGTACTGCATGACAAGAGCAGCCATTTTTCTCTTTCTTCAATGCTTTCCCAACTGTGAATGTTCTTCAATCCACAAATCTGATTTCTAATTGAACTTTGCATATTTAAAAAATTCTAAATTGATGCTCTAATAATTGTAACTATACAGTGGCTGCTCAGCATTCCTATGCACCATTTTAAAGTATATATAACTCAAGCATGAGCATCCTTTGAAAGAGTAGTTTAGAGTGGATTAATATGCTCCAGCCTCAGTGGTAACTAGGTGCCAAACACATGCCTTAGACACCACTCCTATATGATCCACTGCTGTCCCCCCAAAAGAGCAGTTATTACAAACAGTCCTCCCTTCCTACTTCTCCAGGCAGCAGTAGCTGCCAGCTTTGTATCAATCTCTGACAAATGCACAAAGACACATTCAGCTGTTGGGACAACATTCATTGTTTGAACTGCCATTTTTGCCTCCAGGTAGAGGACTAAATGGCAGCGTCCTGAGAGCCAACCTCAGCCTCTGAGTCTCAGCTAGATCACAGTGTAATAGATGACAGCAATAATATGTGCCTTAGTATCTTGGAGTTACTTGTGACAAAGCAGGCAGATAAAATCATGCCGAAGTTGTAAACAGGAACATGAGTAGATACAAATGGTATGGTTATCAATTTCCCAGTTCACAGAGTGTTAAATATAGCATTTGGGCTTTGTCTGTTACAGGGACAGGGACAATTTACAAAATTTAACTTCCCGAAGTTCAAGGTTGCTTGGATGTGAGGCGGATGGATACTGTGTCATTTCTTCTTAAAATCTTCCAAAGGAAGGTTAAGGGGCCCCTGTCTTCAGGGAGACGAAAGTCACAGCTATATTCCCACTGTTCACACAAATTGCTAATGCTTATTTAAATCCTTCTCTTTATAAGAAAAGACAGTCCCTCTCTGTTTATGACAAATAGCTGATAATGGTGCCGTGAACTTGCTTGAGCAAATTTTCTTCTTCTGTTTGAAGAAAACCAAGGAGAGTGTGCTAAGAGTGAAGCTCCTGTTTCCTATGCTCATGAATTCAAAGGCTGCAGTAATTGTCCTCTACCTCCACTTCAACAGCAGGTGACCTCTCCAGTACCAAACTCCTGGAAACCCCAAAGCAGCAGCACAGGTAACAGGTAACTACTGTAAAAAACCCCCAATTTCCTGCCTTTTGATAATCAGCTGGAATTTCTCTCCTTTAGTTTGTCAAACTAGTTATCTGTGAAAATGAGTGACACATTCGCAAAAGAACACAATACACATAGCGTGATGCAAGAATAAGATTATAAGATTATAAGAATATATTTGGTTTAGCAGAGGTACTGGAATCACTGCCACGCAGAAAGTTTTGAGAAGCACAGGTAATTTTAAAAGCAGTTTTTCTGTCTCAAGTGAGACTGAAGAAATAGTGGACACTGCAAAAAAACCCCCTACAAATCCTGATCTATTAGATCTGGATTTGATAGGTAGGTTCTGCTACAGCATAGAGGTCCTGCTTCTCTTAAAAAACAAACAAAAATGCTTAAGCAACTTCTACATCGAGTAGTGTTCTCAGGACAGAATACTTGTTGCACTCCATAAGGAAAAAAAGGACAAGAGTACTTGGATTTTTGCATGTCTAGTTAGAAACTGCAACAAGGAAGGAATATAATGTAGTTAAACATACACTGTTGATGAAACAAATCATTACGGAAACTTTAACTGTAGCCATTTATAAATGAAATGCTAGTGTTCATTACACACTGTGCTGTTTGTTAGTTATCTGGCAGACAGGAAGGGGAAGCAGCACTAAAATTCAGAAGAAGCCAAGGTAGGGAAGATGAGTTTCAAACTGAAGATAAGAATTTAGGAGATGGTTGTGGAAATGAGGTAAGGTATCTAGGAGCTGAAAGTTTTATAAACCCTAGCTGAAAAGCATTCAGAAGAGGCCTACTAATAAACGTTCTCACTACATGTCTAAACAAAGCAAAATTGCTGGACCTTAAATAAAAGTGCTAAATGCTGGCCTAGAGGCATGGTCAGGCTGGTGATTAGTTGCCTTGGATATTTGGTGGCCTATCCAAAAACGAGACATGCTGGTATTTGGTCAAAAACTTCCACAGCAATCTACCTGTGCTATTCAGCATTTAGAGCTGCTTTAGGATCAGCTGAATTAATCTTACTTTGTTTAGGATTCCTTACGTCTCTGGTAAAGCAACATTTTGCTGTACAGACATGGTGTTTATGAGAACCCATGGATGCCCCCGGAGTCTTGTTTTGCTGAGCTTGTCTGTGAGCACGCCAGCACCCTATCAAACAGTCGAGAAATTTATTCCAGCACTCTTGATGACACCAAATCTATTGGGAGGCGGGGGAGCAGAGAGTTGGTGTGGGGTTTTGTGTGTGGGAATGCAGAGTTCAGCCGGTAGCAGACACACTGAAAGACATCAAAGAGGCACTAAGAAAACAATCTGGGCACCACCGAGCGACGGCAGACATCCCCCCTGCTGCCAGCTCGGCTCCGACAGCTCCGACAGCTACTTTTTTTAATTTCCTTTACTGACAGCAGCGGCATTTTGGGTGGCCGCTCTGGGCTTCGCAGCGAGGGCAGCAGCACTCGCTCGCCGCAGGGGCGCCTCTGTCAGCGCCCCGGCCCATGCCCGGCCCGCGCTCACCCCGCAGGCCGCCGCTTCCGCCCGCTCCGAATCCCGCACCCTTTTGGGGACAACGGCTCTTTTACTCTCCTCCCGACCTCTCTTCCCGGTAACAACCCCCTGCGGGCAGAGAGCCGGGGCTGCGAAACCAAACCCCTCGCTCGTCCGCGCCAAGGGGAGGCAGCGCCAGGAGCCGCCCCGAACACCCCCACCCCAAGTGTCCAGCAGCCCTCGAGGCACTCGCAGCCCCGACAGCGCCGCACGGGACAGCGCCGCACGGGGCAGCGCGGGGGGAAAGCGCAGCACAACGCAGGGAGGCCCAGGCGGCTGCTACGGCGGGCGGGGAGGAGCGGCGGAGGCGGCGACCTCCCCGCTCCAGCGGGCTGCCCCCGCCGGTGGGCGGCGCCGGGCGGTGAGAGGCAGGGGGCGCCTCGCCCGCCCCGGCCCCCCCCCCGGGTGTATATAGCGGCGGCGCGGCGCGGCGCTGATCCTGCGGCGGGCAAGATGGCGGCCGCCGTCAGCACGCAACCCCTGCAGCCGCCGAAGCTGGCGCAGCTGCTGGAGCGGGACCCCTACCTGGCCCCCTTCAAGACGGACTTCCAGCGCAGGTACCGCCCCGGCCCGCCTGCCGGCGGCCTAGGCTTGTGCCGTGGGGAGGGGAGCGCGCCTCGACACGGCGAGGGGCAGCGGGCGAACAGGCGGCGACCGCCCGCTTGCCTCTGGGGGCGCCGGGGCAGGCGGGGGGAGCGGCGGGGCGGGCGGTGTCCCCTCCCCCTCCCTTCTTCTCCTCCCCGTCGCGGCGGGGGCTGTCCTTGAGCCAGCGCCGGGGCGGCTCCGCTTCCAGCCCCGTTGGTGGCGGGGGGGGGGGGGGGGCACGGACGCGGAGCGGGGTTTCGCGCCCGTTCTTCCGGTGGAGGCGGCTCCACCGCAGAGGCCGCGGCTCGCCGAGTCCACCTGGGCAACGTAGGGCGCGCCGCTGCAGGGAGGCCTCCACCGCGGGCCTCTCCGGCCGCGTCGCTAGCGTTGTGGGCAGTCTGTTCCGTGCCGTCCTGTGCCCCGCGGCCTCTCCGGCGCTTCAGGCTCTGCGTTGTGCCCCTTGGGCCCTTCGAAAGCGGCATCGCTTCGTTACCGGGGGTGGGGCTGGTTCGCGGGCGAGTCTGGCCCTTGGTGCCAGGTGCGTCGGGGGTAACCGCCGGGGACAACTTGTGAGGGCAGTTAGCCGAGCCGTTGTCGCTGATAAAATGTTTTTAGTCCAGCTGTGGTAACCTGTAAATAGACTGCTCCTGAATCTTCTCGTTCTAGCGAATTTTCCTTTAGGCGCATTTTTTGCTATATGCCTGCATCCCCATCTCAGCTGTTCGTCAGACCTCCAATCGATAGATAGAAGAGTGCGTTAGGTTGGTTTCAGGTTGCCGGTCTGAACTGCGACACCAGCCCTCTGGCCGGTGGGGCAGCAGGCCTGGGTGAGAGCCTGCCAGCAGCAGCTCAGGCAGAGGAGATGTGTGTCCTGCAGAATCAGACTGCTGGCCTTGAAAGACTGCTAAAACCTCACCAGCCGATGGAAAAGAGGAATTGGAAAGTTTTACAATGTAACTTTATATGTGATGTTTCACTAGCAGTTCCTTCATAACCAAGATTGTAGTACTGACTAGTGTCCTATATACCAGAAGTCTGGAAAAGTCTGTGTGGGGGTGGAAGTAAGAGGGAATTTGGCATTTTTTTTTACAGTGTTTGGCTTTTATCCTTTACTATATTACACAGTGCCTTTGGTTTAGCATTACCGGTTGCTCCTGGGCTCTGGCAGAGAATAGTGGTAAGGCTAGATCTTGTAAAATGGGATTAAGGTTGAGGAAACGACTAGGTGATTACAGGCATTGTTCTCAAGCGTGATTACCAAGCATTTTATAAGTGAGTAAGCTAAAAACAATGATAGAATAACAGAGGTTTTAAACAGTGAGTCTGGCAGCTTGTGGTAATGTATGCGTGCTGTAAAACACATTCTTTCAGTGGGGTGTTAGGGTGTAGGAAGTAATAAGTGAGTGGATCTGGTTCTTAAAACCATTCAGTAAAACACCTGGGTTTCATGAATGTGCCTGCCATCTAAATGGGAGCATTGTGGTTGGTGGTATTTGTATTTCTGAGGGTAATATGGCTGTGCTGAACGCAGTGAGCTTGCAAAACTTTTGTGTCCTCCTCAGGCTTATCCATCTTGAGTGCAGAACTTCAGACAATCCTCTGTGTATCTGTCCCTTCCTGGGTTCTGAACCTCAAACTGGTTACTTAAGTAACAGTATACATGCTTCCACAATAATTCTATTTTTAAAAAATAAAGGAAAGCTTTTGTGACAACCTATGATAAACCGAATTGTCTTATTCTAAGCCCAAACAATGGCCTGTCCTGTGTTTACTGTGGATGGTAGAGAGTGCCAGGAAGGAAGAGTGTAAGCATAGAGAAAGGCTTGATGGGGTCTCCATGCAATGTTCATCCCAGCTTCCATGAACTGTGATTCAATCTGTATTTAATAGCTGCAGATGTGTTTTATCTAGAGGTGTTGTATCAAGAGTGCCCAGAAGAAAGAAGTTTTGCAGGCTAGTTGTTGTTTCTGTGAAGAGCCAGTTCTCTGGGGTGTTTTGAGCCTCCAGTATGTAGGTTTTGCTGAAGGATCCTAATGGGATTAACTGGTGTATGAAGGCGGTCCTGTCTGAGCCTTTGCTGTGTTGTGTCTTTCTTGGCCCCTTTTGAGATGGGAGCTAGAACTGACAACAGTCTGAGTTGAATGTTGTGTGGATTGATAGTTACATAGTATTGATTAATAGCACTTACATAACTAATCCTTCAAGTAAAAATGTAAAGCAAAATAAACCTTGCAAGCTGTCTAAAGCAGAAATGTATGTACCTTTGAAGCTCCAAGCAGATGTACAAAATAAAGTTGCACGTATTAATCTTAAATCCTATGGGAAGTTAATTCTTATGCCTCTGGAAAGGTAGCAATTATTTTAGATGGTGTCTTAAGTGTTGATCATGCATTTTTGGGGCCTGTCAGTAAGTAACCCAATGGATCAAATGTATCCCACACATATAGGAAAGGCTGTGATGAAGCAGCCAGGAGTATATGCTGTTAACCAAATCTGTGTGTTGGGAATGGATCAGCTGTCAACTGCTTGCAATGGCATCATCATAGGTAGGACAGGAGGAATAATTCTTAATATATACTTGGTATTTGCAATTGATTTACTCTTGTAGAGTGGGAAAACTGGATAGAAATGATACCACTCAACTGCTGAACAAGTAACAATTGGTTTATTATTCCTTCTGATACTACTGGCTGGCTTTTTCTCTCTAACTCTTGCTCCTGATACCCCTGTCCAGTGGCATTTTTTGCCACTTGAATAGTTTAAACAACCAAGATACAGGTAGTCTCCCAATTCAGAAGGCTGAGTTGTTCCTGACAAAGGGAATGGGAGGCAGCTGTTGCACCTGGTACCACCACAAATATTTTACTTGCTTGGATTAGGAAACTTTGGGAAAGAGCAGACGTGTAACAGACTTGGTCAAACACAATTATGCTACAGGAAAAGTACCCATATATAAATTTCTTAGTTTGCAATTATGTTGATCTTATTTAATATTGAACAAAATAATTAAGGACTGGTGGGAATTCTGTAGCTTATAGCTATCATACCATGTATTGCCTAGAGAAATAAAGATTGAGGGTTTTGACAAAGGAGTAAGGATGCTTGAGAAAGCTTTTCAAACATTTGTCTGTGGAGATCCTTGTGCAAAAACATAAATATTCCTGCTTGTGTGTCTTGTAGTAATATGTTATTACGTACCATTACATAGAAGAGAGGGGAAATAAAAGATTTAGGGTCTAGTCTTGGCAGTCACATCAGCAAGTTGTTGAGTTACCCTTTGGACTTGAGTCTGTCTTCTGTTTTATCCATAGCACTGTATTAACATAGCCACACTGTTGCTAGTGGGAAATCTATAACTGTTTATGCATGATGGATGTAGAATGCACAGTTAACTTGATTATGATGGTTTATTCTCTCACTTAAAGCAGGGGCATTTCTGGTGTTGGACTGGGTTGCCCAGGACCTTGTTGGGTTGTGGTGGGTCTCTGAGGGTGTGCTTCCACAGACTCCTTGGGCAGCTTCTTCCTGTGTTTGGCTATCCTCATTGTGAAAGTTTCTTTTTAATACTGTAATTTCCCTTTCTGCAACTTCATCCGTTGCCTCTGGTTGTCTTTTCCTGTGTACCTTGGAGGAGAGCCTGTCTCATTCTTTTCTCTAGGCATGCCCCCACACACATCTGTCCCTTTAGATAGCTTAAGACTGTATGTGGATGTCAGCAACCCATACCTCCACAAAGTTAGCTTTTTAATCTCTAGTTTGAAGAGACCCAGCTCTTAGATGTTAGTGGGTAGTGGAAGACAGACTGGGAACAAGAAGCTGGCTTTCTACAGAGGCCTTAGTTTGTCCTTACTTGCCTATACCTTCAACAAGGTAGGCCTGCACCTTCTTGAGTTCATGTCCACCTCTCCTACCCTGTGCTGTACCCCTTAACCGGCAAGTGGGTGACCATGTATGCATGGCAACATGCCTAATACTGAGATCTTTGCACATTCTTTTTCTTTTTTTTTGGAGGGGAATGTTGAAGGATAGACAGGTTTTCCTTCAATCAGACTGGATTCTACAGTGTAATATAGTGATATTGATTCACTTTGAGATTTGCCAGATTCATGATGAAATGAATAATGATGTTGCCTCAAGTTCTGAAAATTTTCCTTTTGCTTTCAAGGACTGTCTCCTTTAACATCTTGTAAAGTATAACTTCCTGCTTTAGACAGCTAACTTTTTGACATTTTTAAAATAAAGCCTTGTGAAACACTGAATGTGTGCTGTAATGGGAACAAAGTGCTTCTCTAAGTGATGCCTAAAATGTGATGCTAGGACCTAGTTAAGTCCCAAGTATGGAATATGGGCTACTGTAGTTAAATGAGTGACTAGCTGATAAAAATGAACTTCTGGTAATGTTCCCTCCTCAGTTGTGTCATGCATGGGCATACTGTTGCAAATGGTGGGGGGTGGGGAATAGAAATCTGTGATATTTTTTTTTTTCCTTTCTCTGAATGCCTGAATTTGACTCTGAGTTGGGAAAGGAGGCAATCCTTTCAGTATATATAAAACCATTGAGCCTTGACCCAAACACACATCTTTCAGAGTTTGAAACAAGAATCTACTTCAAACAAACAAGCAAACCCCAAAGTGATAGTGTTTGCATAGGGTATCACTGTGCTGCATTGTTTGACCGTCTGTGATGTTTACCCACAAGTATTTTGTTAACTCCCAAGTGTTATTTAGGCTAAAGACTTTGTATCATTTAGTCTGTATTTTAGTCTTTTACATCTTAAAACATAATTGGTTCGATTAAAACCATTAATGCCTGTGGTGTAATTCCGTTTTATGGAGTTACAAACTGGTGTTAGAAAGTGCTGCACCTTAATTTTCTGCTATATCAACCTGCGTGGCTTGGTGTATTTTACCAGCTCCTGCAACTGCCTCTGAAATCTACTGACTGTGTAGTCCACAGTGAAAGCTTTTAAGTAGCTCAATTTATAGAGTAAGTAAAAACGTACCACTACGCAGTTTCAGTCTTTATCTTGATGAAAGCATCAAACAGGAGACTTATTTGTTCAGCTAGGCAAAATACTGGCCATAATGCTTGGTCATAGGTAGAGAGAGAGAAGGTCCCATTTCTTTTGAAGCGTTGGTGAGTTTTTGGTTGAGAAGACTGAAACACCTACTTGGTGGCAAGTGGTTCATAGGTTTCTAGCAATGTTCTTAGACCTCTACACTCCTACAACAGGCAAGTACTTGCTGTTCTCCTGTTTGTATCTACCTAATATCGGATTACTGTTGCTTTATGATGGTTCTGTTATTTTTTCCTATTTTAAGAGGTGCACAGTGGCAGGTATTGAAAATGAAAAGATTTGGAATTGGGTTTGATAGCACTGAGTAGGAGGACAGCTGCTGGGGGTCTAGGAATGGAAGTTAGAAAGTCATCCAGGTGGAATCATAGTTTTGGGTGATGGTGAGGAATGGGGGAAAGGCTGGAGTGGCATCTGTCACAGAATTAAGAGCTATGTATTGTCTGTGTTGGGAGCCCTGATGCTAATTTAGAAAAGCTGGATTTGCCTTTTCAGTTTTGTCTCATATAGGCTGCTGAATCTGGTGTAAACCTAAATATTCTCAAAACTCAATGTCATACCTCCTTCTCTGTCTGTCTTTTTGTGGCATACCTTAAGTTTGTTCAGCTTCTGCTGAACTGCTCGGTTTCTACAGCCTTGTAGAAACCAGTGCTTGTCAGTTTAATGGACTATATGCTGCTGCATTATGGTAGTCTTTAGAATGCTCTTGTGTGTAAGAATTACTAATGGTGACAAGTGCAGCTGACTAAATCACTGATTACCTTAATTTTTAAGTTTGTGAGGAAATAGCTACATAGGCTAATGTACATCT
The DNA here is from genome assembly GCA_009769605.1 of Bucorvus abyssinicus. NCBI lineage: Eukaryota > Metazoa > Chordata > Aves > Bucerotiformes > Bucorvidae > Bucorvus > Bucorvus abyssinicus. The sequence goes on from CM020030.1 coordinate 8,585,302, forward strand.
AATATGTACCTCTGGTTGTAGTCCTTACCAAAAGATGCAAGTTGGCAATTGTCTTTATAGCTCCTAGTTTTACAAAAAGGCATGAATTGATTAGGGTGTAGGTATTACATTCTGTTAGCAAGGCAGTTGCATCTATATATGAATGAAAACTAAGTAGTCTTTGGAAGACCAAGCAGAGGCCTACTCAGCTCTGTTATGTAGCTTTAACATGTCTAAGGATGCTGGATGGGTTCTGAGAATTTGTCCAGAATTTTAAAACAATAGATTGTATGACCAGGAATCTAATGTCTCATTGTAATAGCGAAGAAAAGCTTTGTCTTGCCAAATTCTTTAAATTCAAGTATTTATTCATGCTTCTTTACTACAAAGCTGCAAAGAAGGCATTCTTATTATGGAGGACTTTCTTAAATTGACATGCTGTCTCACCCTGTTCTCAAGATGCTTTTCTCACCCTGTTCGCTTTCAATATTTATGTACATACGCTACTTTTTCCTGTGTCCCTGTTACCTTCTACTTATTCCCACTATGCCTTCTAATCCTAGCTGCTCCTTCATCTTCTGTCCTCCACAAAAGAAGCTCCTTTTTGCTTGTGCAGTGTCAGATCTAAGACCTCTCACTTGTGCTTCACTTTACTTTGTACTTCTGAAACCTTGCTTCATACAAATATTCACTAGCTTAAAAAGAGAATGTCTTAAGGCAACGTGTCAAGTGCAACAAGATCAGGTTTTGGATTTAAAATTTTTAAAACATGATTTTTTTTCTTAATTATTCTGCTAAAAAAAGCTTTTAGCTATAATATGGCTGCCTCTTCCCCAAGTGTCTGACAATTTATTTGACATTCTTACAGCACCTATATTAACAAGTTGAAGGTCAGTTACCAGTGGTGATTCCTGGCCATACTGCAAAGAATAGGCCTCCAGGCTGCTTAGAACAAAGCCTGCTTCACCTCATGTTGCTGTTGGAAGCACCCTACCAATTAATGTTATCAGGATGTTATTGGTGATTAAATTCTAGCATAGACCTTTGATCTATCAAAACAGATGTCTGAAGACCTGTCTAAAGACCCAGATCAACTAATTCATAGATGTGAACATCTTGAAACTGTTCCATTAATCTGGTTATTTCTAATGCTAAATTTATTTTAATTTACACTTTCGGTATTATTAAAGAAAAAAGAACCACCTTACTGACAGTTTCTTTAATCATGCAGCTCTGATTCTGTTGACTGATATTACTTAAAGGCAGCAATAACTTTTTTCTTTGGAGCTGTTGCTCAGGTGTAGTATATGTCTGGCTCCCTTGTCTCCTTGCTGTTCAGGTGTGCTGAGTTGTCTGTGCTAGCATATCTGCCCTTGTGCTTAGTGTTAGAGAGGGAAAATAATTCTGTAGTGGGGCATGAAGTCCCAGTAAGGGTGGACCTACTCTCTCTGAAGTAGGAGTACCACTGCTAAAAGGTTATGGCAAGTTAAAAAAACCCAAACCTGTAGCCTAGATCTGCAAAAGCAATCGAGTGATGCTCAGGCACACAAAATTAACTTGTAAGTATGTAGTTCATGGAATAGATAATGTGAGTTTCAGCCCTTGTGATGTGAACTAGTCTTGCATTCATTTAGTGACTTGACTCCATTTGTGTGTTCTACAGTCCTTAAAGGGAGGTTGGGATCTGCGTCCTCCTGCTTCCAAGTGATGCTGGTATGAGACACAAAAGAACGATGTCCTTTATGGTAGGAGTAGAAAAGTGGAGAAATCCTGCTGATGTAATGCTTTAAGAGAGTATGGACTTCAAATTTATCAGTATGGCTTTAATTTCTCGTACTGAAACCAAAACAAAACTCCACCTTTCTGGTCAAGAAATATGGTATGAATACAGATAAGCTAACATACACAGACTTCATTAATCTTCAAGGGGGGTTAAATACTATTGCAAAGATGTGTGACTAGAAGATACTTATTTTTCTATTTCTGAGGAATGTCTAGGGGCTTGTCTTCATTTGCGCTCATCATCTTCAAGAGTGAGCTGCTAGAGAAGGCTCTTTAGGATACTTTGTATTGGGACAAGTAGAAAATCATTTTTAGTGCTGATAACAAATAGATGTAGGTAGTTTATTACAGTTAGTGTGGGGCTTTTCTTGACAAAACAATGCATTAGATGGTTAAACTCTTGTCAGCTGTGTGTGTGGGTTCAGGCTTTCTTTTTCCTAGTGTCACTGATAGGCAGGCTATGTACGTGTGCAGGATGCGTATCTTGATGCACCCCCCCATGGTCACAAGTGAATGTGATGTCATCATCAGATTTAAGTTTTTGCATGTTTAAGTGTTTGATAAGATGCTTTGGAGGAAGGGCAGGAGAGTGAGAGGGAATTTTCTAAAACACTCCTATTAAAATCATGCTGAGTTACTGTATGTTTTAAATGAAAACATGTTGCACCACCACAGTTGTTTGGAAATTCCCTATCTAGAATGAATACATTGCATAAACATGGAGCCAGCAGCTCATTTTAGCAGCTTTAGGACACATCCTGATTGTACTGTACCTGCTATCCCAGCAAAAAAAAAGTTGTTGTTGTATGTGCCAGGCTTAAGCAGGTACCTTGGGTATTTTATGCTGTTTAAAATGCTTTTGGACATCCCTGCTTTTGCAAGCAATTCTTACTGTTAACATAATTGTTTGATACCTATTGTGGTAAATATCCACAGTATAAATGTTCCTGGGATTGGTAAGCTGTAAGTTAATTAATACTTTTCATTCTAAGATGTACACAGCTCATTTTGGAGTTGTGAATCTTTGATGACTTTCAGCAAGATTTAATTTGTCCTGCATAAACAGTTCTTCCTGTCAAATGCCACTCCTCTAGGAAATGGTTAAAGTTTAATAGAAATGTGAAGTGTTGCATACTGCTTTGGTGTGCCAGCTTTTTTGAGAAAATTTGGCAGCATGCCGGTTGTAAATACTTGCACAATAACTTAGTATTGTTACACAAATGATAGTAATGACTCCACATAGAAGCATTTGTGAAATAGTAGATGCCATGGTTTGGTACAGGAGCTGGTGCAGGGCTTCTCCAGAGGTTAAAACTACGAGCCACTTTTTTTGAGAAGTAGAAATTAGAGAGAACCACTGAAAGTATTGTAGTCTGTATAGTTTATATGTAAAGGTAAGAACTTCAGGCAAATATTTCTTGTTTCTCAAATCCTTCATCAGTTTGAAATTTGATTGGACTAGTCATCTGATATTACCTACTCTCTATCCCACCCTTCTGCAGCTGCATTTCTCACCCTGCCAAAACCTTTAACATCCCTAGGATAAATATAGGAGAAATAGGGGAAAAAAATCCCTCCTTTGTAAGAAAGGAGGGAACAGAGCTGAGGAAAGACATGCTTTACAACTTCAGTGTCTGTGCAGACTACAGCTTTTTTTATGAGAAGGTTAAAGTAGTGGAGAACAAGGTAAAACTTCTGCATGCTGAATGAGCCAAGTGACTCAAATCTGCTATGTGAACAAATAAATCCTCTGTCTCGGTAGTCATGAGCTCCCAAGCTTTAACTTAATCTTTGGATAGCTTGTGGATTATCATATCTTTCAAGTTCAATAGATGGATGTTATTTGTACTAAAATGTTTTGGGAGTAAACTGTATGTGTCCAGCAAATGTCCATGGACATGTGCTCTATGAACATGTATTTGAGGTTTTCCAGTGAAGCACAGTTGGTTGGAAAACGGTTTTTCATTTCCCTTTATTTCAATAGCGTTCTTTGAGGTTTTTCATTCTCACTTACAGGAATTGATTTAGAAAAATACAGCTTAAAGTAACTAGTGTAGCAACAACTTAGAATTTTTCATCTTGAAAGTAGTATAATGGCTGTAAAATCTCCTGTTGGTCCAGTCTTTAGGATGCTAATAGTTGTATCTACTTGCCTGCATTTTTTTAGTTAGGGTGTTACCCTCTTTGCCCCGTGCTTCCTTCTTTGTTCAGCTCTTGGCCACTTTCTTGCCACTGGCTAGCAGCTGTTTTGAACAACAGGTACTTGTGAAATACTGAACTGATTTCAGCCTGTAGCACCAGTAGAAAAATAATCTTTTCATTAACAAACTCCGAAGGGATGAGAGAGAGACTGCAGCAAAGCACAGTGTTTGGGTTAGCTACTTTGGCCTGTATCCATTGTGTAAGCAGTTTTTTTCCCCTTTCTTAAAGAAAGCAAATCAAAATAGGTGTTACTTTCTGCTTTGTCAGGCAGTAAGGGAGAAAGCCTAAAGTGGTAAAGGGTTAAGGTAGCAGTTTGGTACTGGTGACAGTGTCAAAAGGTTTGTGTGTTTTCTCTTTTCTCCTTATATCCCTGCCTCCCATAAAAAGAGGAGGGAAAAAAAGAGGATTCCTGAAGCTTTTGAAAGAAAGGCCTGTGCCTGGGCTGTGTGGAGATGGTCACTTCATCTGCAGGTAGCTGTTTCTTAGTCTGTGCAAAATTCAAGGTAGTTAGTTGTAGCTTAGCTTTCAGTGGTGTAAAGTTTTTGATTTGAATGTGAAAGCTAGCTTTTCCTTTTTTACTGTACAGCTTCCTTGGTAGCTTTTGGGGAAAATGCATTAAATATCTTTATTAATTGCACTTAATGCATAAGTGTAGATACACAATAGAGTGCTTTTAGAAGAGTTTCTAGCTAGCATGTGTATATATACAGCATCCACTGGGGTTCCTTGGCAAATTTAACTGTGGCTTCTGGAATTCATTGACTTAATCTGTAGCATATTTGGTAAGTTTTTAAAAGTGAGTTCTTTAATGCTTAATTTTATAAACACCTGAAAGGTTTTTCCAAATTTTCTTGATTTATTATAGTTCTGTTTACATTTGGAAAGTATTTAAGAAAAAAATCAGGCTCTGAACAGTCTTTTTTAAACAGCAGCAAACAGATTTTAATAGAAATGGTATTGCAGTGTAATTTGAATGTGATTATAGTGATTAGTTCTTTCAGACAGAAAATTATAAATAACATTTGTTAGCATTTAGATTTATTTGCCTAACTTCTTTGTATTTTCTGTGTATCAAAAAATTCTGAATGAAAATCTTTTTCTAGCTACTTATCCTAAAATAAATGCATAAGTTCATAAACCTGATTAATTTACAGTGTTTAAGTGAAGCAATAAATAGTGTAAATAAAACCACCTCAAAACTGAAGACTACTCCATCTCCCTCTCCTGCTCTCACTGTTCTAATTACCACATAGTTCTTGTGGTATGTGAATGTAGAACTTTCCTCAGAAGTTCAGGGTACTACTTCTATTAGGTGGCATGGTTTTTTTGAGAAAGGTGTCATAGATTATGTCAGTGTATAAGTAAATGTATGAAATGTCTGTTTTTCTCATGTTACTAAGGTAGACCATGGATAAAAAGCTCAAGTTTGCAGAAGGAGGGCAAGAGTGGGGGAGGTTGAGAGATGTTAACTATCTGACTATCTATAGAGTGATATTGCCAGATACTCACATTACATGGGGAAATTTAGCCATGTTACTTGTATACAAAGTCCACCCCTTTATCCCCACAATTTGGCATGATGTGAATGCTGATCATAGTGTGAGTTATCTTTTCTCTGAAGTTAAGATTTTTTTTTTTTCCCAGAGGCAGGTCTGATCATGTTTTGGGGATGAAGATGGCACATCAGCTAGTTTCAATTACATGTTGTCCTCACAGACCAGCAATGGAGCACTGCAGCTGGTTTGCACGCAGTGGCTGGCTACTCATGCTAATATTCAGGCTTCTCAAGCCTAAAGTACAAGGCCCAACAGAGTAGATGGGGCCTGTTCAGTGTCACCAGCTCCTCAAATAGAGTGTTTTCTGCAAAGGTCCCTGTACAGTGTCCATGGATGCATTGTTTAAACTTAAACTGATTACCTTTTTTCAATTGGGTTATAAAAATACAGATTCTTTGATGCTGATAAAGTTTCTAATGACAGCAGAAGACTTAGTCTATAAATCTAATTGTTTAAAAATATACTTTTTCTTCTGAGGAAAGCAATCTACCACTTTTTCAACTGATAATAGGATGAAAAAGTAGTACAGAAATTAACTTAATCCTTGACACTTTTAACTTGTAGAAGATATCTGTAGGTTCCACAGTTGGTGAAATTAAAAGAACAGTCAATTTGTGTATGGAGAAATATGTATTTCAGCTACAATTTGTGAATTCTGGGAGTGATGAGAAGCTTTACTAAAAGATTAGGTACCTAAAGAGATCTAATGATTTTTCTTAGTAGAAAATTTAGCACATTTGGACCTAAATAGCGTAACTGATGTCAACTATTTTAGCACAGCCAGTAAACCAGGAATGTTGTTACTGCACAATAATGACAACTGGATTAAAGTATCTTTGCCTTCTGAATAGGATCTCTTTTGGACTATGAAGTTATGGAGTGAGTATTTTAAGATGAGTGATGTCTTTGAGTATTACCGTCAGCCATTGTGTATTTTGGCCAAGCTATTTGGTTTTTTTATTAGTAAGGTATCACCTTCTCCAATATCATAAATAATCTATTGTTACCAAAGTAGGCATTGGACTGAGCTTCCAGCAAAAGTCATGATTGACTTTGGTTTCCAACTTAAAATAGAGGTAGCTGTGAGTGGCAATTATGTCCATTAAGTGTCATTGTAGAACATTTTAACCATAATTATATCTGTCAGAAACACCTCTCAGGCCCTACAGAGGTAGGATATGCCAAGTCTGTCAAGATCTGATTCTTTTCCAGCTATCCCTCTGAACAGCTTGTTCATTCATACATAGCAGAAATCAGTTTGCTGCAAATCCAGTACCTGTCAGTTAATGTTGTTCAATTAGAACAGTGTTTTCTGTCAGTTCTAGGGTTTGATAATCATTGCATTCCTTGACAGGGAAACCAAAAAAGGAGGTATTGAAGTAGAAAGTCCACAGAAAGTAGAAAATGTCCACAGAAAGACATTGCCAATGTAGCATACAATATATACAAGTTTTGACATCATGCTTGTTCAAGTTAGACACTTTACTATGAGGAAGCAGATTGAACTTTGGGTATTTGGCTCTTCCTGGTTACTGTTGCTCATCAGTTTCAAAGGCTGCTGCTCTTGATACTGTTGACTCTGTCAGCAGCATATGTATGTAGTTGACTGTTAAAGTAATTGTAAAAATGCCACTGAGATTTCTTCACATACAGGTTTTCTTTGTAAGTGCTTAATGAGGTTTGTCTAATACAAGCAACAACACTTATTCTGTGCTAAAGAAAGCAATGGAACAGTAGTAAACCATGGTGATTTTTTTATTTCTTTGACATTTTTCCAAACTAAGTTTCATCTGTCCAGTCCTTGCTTGTTCAAAATAGCAGATGTGCTGAGAAAAATCAAATCTTTGTATTGTTCTCTACTCTGTTTTCTAAGTTTTTTCTTGGTCATCCTTCCCAGGATCTGTGGGTTGTCTGCCAGGAACTGTAAGAAATCCAGGATTTGTCAGAGAGGAGAAGGCTTTCAGACTCTGGAACCTTTTCTGGCATTCATTCTGTCAAAATTACTCCATAAGTGTCAGGCAGAATGGTGCTTACCATCATGTCTGTTACAGTATTTAATAAAACACAAGACGTACCTATTGTTGAGTGGAACAGGTTTGTGTTTTTGGTGTTTCATAAATCAAATGTCATAGTGATAATGACCAGTTGAGAAGAAGCAGAATAAAAAATTGCTTATGCTGTTTTGGTCTTTGGGAGGATTTTTTTATAGCATTACTCCTGGTATCTCCAGTGAGTACTGCTAGTTGGAGCAGGATGAAAAGGCAGAACTGTCTTCATGGCTTGGCTTCGCGGACGAAGATTTGGGAAGGGCTTTGCCCATGCTTATTGCAAGCGCGTTGATGGCTGAAAAGGCCAATGCGGGATAGGCAAGACCGGTTGCAAAGAGCACACCGGAGGGTCTCCTTGGGTGGTATAGTCGAGGCACGGTTCTTTCTGCGCTGTCTTTTCTCCTCGAGACTGATAGCAATGGCATAAAACCTTAAAATTACTAATTCAGCTTGTTTACCACCTAGTTGGAGTGATTGAAAGCCGACACAGAGAAACATCATTTGGTATGATGGATCCAATTGTAGAAATGTCAAAATTCAGTGAGAATGAGCTTTCACCTGGAAATACAAAAATCTAATAGTGTGTAAGATGTATACAGGTATCTAGAAAACAGTAGAGATGGCACTAATGTTGTACAAGTGTTTTGGCAATGACTGCACTTCTGTTTGTTAGAAGCTTTAGCTTAAGAGTTTTCTTTCTCATGCTATTTCTATTGATACTTAACTGATCAGTTTGTAAACTATTAAATTACAAGGAAATTGAAATTAAGAGAATTTTGTTCTTGACAGAGGAACTCAGGAACCCTTTGTGATATGAAGTGGGAAGTATAACTGGGGAACATGTAGTTGCTTCTGTTAATGCAGCATGAGACACTATAGACTTTGGTGGGGGAATAGTATGAAGCCTTGAGGGCTTAAATAGCTATAAGTAAATGTCTGATTCTAATATACTTTGCTTCTAGCTTTTGTAATACAGCCAAAGCAAATTTTGGCAAAAGCCAGTGGGTTTTTATACACATGCATGCACATGAACACACAGTGCCCACTGTAATATAAATTTGAATTCCTGTCTTCCCAAATAACTTTTAAAAGCTTCACTGCCTCAACAAAAAGTTAAGAAGAATGGGTGGGGTGAAAGCTAAGACAAGCTTGGGAGAAGAGGGAAAGGGAAATAGGGAATGAAGAATTGCAGACCACCTGTAAAGGCTGTAACAAAACCTTGGGTTCTGTCTCTTTCAGAAAGTGTCAGACTTAGCTGCTGTGTTCTGTTTTCCAGCTGTGATGAGAAGTGTGGGGAGTTTGTGGGTAGATTTTTTAATAGTAGGGTGGTTACAAAATGACTGGAACAAATGGGTTGTAATTGCAACTTGCAGTATTACTTTTCATGATGGTTGCTGCAGTGACATGGTAATTGCAGATCACAGAATCTTAACTCTTGTGGTAGAGTGTTGCTTCTGGGGCTCATTTCTTTGTGTTCTGCTGTGATAGCTAATGAGAGAGCTGGTCAGATGCAGGTAACTTAATTGCATCACTGTATTGTGTGTATATAAGTAGAGATCACTATCAACCTTCAAGCAGAAAAATATATTTCAGTGTGACTCTTGATTCTTACTGTTCTGATATCCTGACTAGATATTAAGAAATTTTTATTAGTAGGTGGAATCATGTGACTTTTTGTTAAATTCCTAGAAATACAGGTAACTGTCAAACCTTAAGAGGTTTCTGTACTATTCATGATGCAATTTGTATTGAGTATGATCATGTCAGTACTCCAGGGAATGCTGTGTATTATGGGTAAGTTTATACCTTACCAAAACCCAGCCAAAGAAGTCATGATAAATTTCTTACAAGACAAGACCCCCATGATTATTGCAAAGGAATCTTGAATTAACTAAATATTATGAAAGGGTAAAATATACAAACTATTTGTGTGTTTTCAGATCCTGACATATACTCTGCTTTATATCTTCTATTTGCTATTTACAGTAGTTATCTTGTTCATGCCTCTTTCACGGGCACCCCCTTGCCGTGGGGAAAGAGCTTGTGTGCCCTTGTGAAGTTGAGAGCTATGCTGGTGGTGGCATATGCCTCCGGTAGGGTCTCCCAAGCCTGACAGGTCTCAACTAAAGGGTCAGACAAAGTGTGTCCAGGGGCAGGATGGGCTCACTAGCCTTTGGGCAACCATCCTAGGAGAAGGACAACTCTAACTCCAAACCCGGGCAGATGGAGCTCGTTTAGCCCTGTAAGGCCATCCATCTAAGAGAAGGATACTCTAACCAAACCTACGACCTGAGGACTTCGCTGTCACTGTCCAAGCTCGCTAGGCCCTGGCAGATGAACCTCAGGTGTAAGGGTGGGGCCAGTCTTGCACAAGCTGCGCCTCACCTAAAAAATCCACTGCGCAGGCTTGAAGGGTGTACTCACGTTTGCAAAGCCCTGTAGCGACAGGCAAGGGACGAAACGGCAGGTGGAAAGATGTCACTGATGAATGAAACTTGTTCATGCATTCTTCTGCCACCAAAACCATTTTTCATCTTCCTCATAAGTGTTTGTTGTGTCTTTCTTCACTGTGAGCAATCCTAGTATGTATTGTGGGTGTGAAAGCCAGCCCTTCATAGTCTTTGGAGTTTGCGATTCTGAGGTTGGTAATGAATCTTCCTTTTGCAAAGTGCAGCACTTGGTTAACTTGCAGGGTACTGGAGGAAATTCCTCCAGAACATTAATTACAAAGAAAGAAAAAAGATTTTTAGATAGAAATTATAATCAAAGACCTGTGTACTTGTTGGTAGTCTAGAACTGACTTTTTTGCATGGTCCCTGTAAACTCTAATGCTATTGTGCATCTGGGTTGTATCTTAAAGTAGACTTTCAGAACAAAAGTATTTCTGGGGCAAAATGTATTGTACCAATTGTTGATTGTATATCACTGTTGTAACTCTTAATATTTCAGTGTTATTAAAATACATTAATCAGAGCATGATGCATACTACTGAACCTTTAAGAATTTTCATGAGTGCTGTCAGTGGTGAGGGAGTAGAGTATGTTGTCAGTTTGTATGGAGCTGGTGGGTTGGGACCTTACAGCTCACAAATAATGGGGATTACAAATGCAAGCTATAATTATGGTAGCATTTGTTCTTCAGTCTTCAAAGTTGTTAATGAAATGAGATGAAGTAGGTATGGTATTCATGGATTTGATGGGGGGAGGAACACAGTTTGTGTGTTTTGTGTGACATTTTTGGGGAATGTTTTGTTTGGTAGTTTTTCCTCTGAATTTTTCTGTGAACTAGGTGGTGAGGATTTTCTGGACTGTTGCAGTCAGCAAACTTTGAAGTTCACTGAATAGTCTCCAGAATAGTTGTCCTGGGTGCAAGTTAAACTTCTAGATTTATTTTCTGTTTCCTCCCAGAAACAAAACCCCTCAAAGCAAAAAAAAAAACCAACAAACAAAAAAAAAACAAAACAAAAAGGAAATTAATTACTATCATAAGTAAGCTGGGATAGTTTCTTTAAAAGAAGAGAAACTTTCTTTTTAAAAAGTTGCTTTAACGGCTTGCCAGAAAACCCAAACCAAACACCCAAGAAAACACTTTTACAACTAGTTGTTTCTCAGAATTTATCCCTAAAGCAAATATGGAGGATGCCTGATGCTGAAACTGGGTCTAGGAACTAGTTAACTAGCAGTGGGACAAGATTTAGAGTGTAGGCCTTGCTTTCTGTTTGTTTTAGTAAAAAGTTGCCATATATCATGTTCACTGCCACCCATGTTAATGAGCCTCTACCTCTGCTGAGGTGTGGAATTTGACACTGCTTACCTGTTTTGCCTCATAACTTAGTATCTAAATAATGAGTTAGTTAACAGCTTTTCCCTTCATGCTACCTTAAACTTTTAAAAGAATGCATTTTATTTAGTTTTCATGGTTTTTTAATGTATCTTGACTGAGTGAGCTATTTGAGATCTTAGATGTATAAAATTGTATCATGGATGCTTGTGCTTGTTTTGAGGGCTATATGGAAGAGAGTAGCCCTGTTGCTTGGGCATGGCTTTGCTCCAAACTGAGGGGAAGGGGAGGGTCTTGCTAAAAGGGAAGGGTGGGGGTAAAGAGCAGTTTAGGTCCTGGCTGTAGGCCCCTGCTTGGTGCTTGCCCTGGAACTGGGGAGTGCCAGGAGCCTGTGCTGCAGAGGAACTGAATGGGAGGGTTGGTGGGGCAGCCAGCTCTGCTGACGAGGTCCCTGTATGCTGTTAAAGGGTCATAGAATGGAGTCATATAATGTATAGAAGTTGAAATCTATATTAGTTGTGTTGGAGTATAGATGTGAGCTCTCCAAAATCAAGTGTTAAGTGCAATGCAGTTCTTGCAACTCTTTAATACTACAGAAGAGGGATGAACTACTGGTCTGAGCTCTTTAATATTAGTCCAGATCAGGTTTGTTCGTATTGTTCATTAACATTCTGATGTGCCTCCAAAATTTTTATCATGAATTTTTTCTCAGTAAGCAATCTGAAAGTTAATACTTAATTAGGAATAATTGATACTCTTAAGTTTTTCTGGCAAGTTGAAAGTTTGTTTTATTCAGCTGTATGTACACTGCCTCTTTCATGGGCACCCCCTTGCCGTGGGGAAAGAGCTTGCGTGCCCTTGCGAAGTTGAGAGCTATGCTGGTGGTGGCATATGCCTCCGGTAGGGTCTCCCAAGCCAGACAGGTCTCAACTGAAGGGTCAGACAAAGTGTGTCCACGGGCAGGATGGGCTCACTAGCCTTCGGGCAACCATCCTAGGAGAAGGACAACTCTAACTCCAAACCTGGGCATTGCTGGAAAAATCCTCGCAAGAATACTATTGAACAGATTGGTACCCGCTATCGCAGAAGAACTTCTACCTGAAAGTCAGTGTGGTTTCAGAGCCAACAGAAGTACCACAGACATGGTATTCGTTCTCAGACAACTGCAAGAGAAGTGTAGGGAACAGAACAAGAGTCTCTATGTAACTTCCGTTGATCTCACCAAAGCCTTTGACACTGTGAGCAGAAAAGGTCTGTGGCAGATCTTGGAACGATTAGGATGTCCCCCCAAGTTCCTCAAAATGATTATCCTGTTACATGAGGGGCAGCGCGGCCAAGTCAGATATGGCGATGCACTCTCTGAGCCCTTCCCAATAGCCAATGGTGTGAAACAAGGTTGTGTTCTCGCACCCACTTTATTCACAGTTTTCTTCAGCATGATGCTCCAAAGGGCCACGGCAGACCTCGACGAACAAGACGGCATTTATATCCGATATCGTACCGATGGGAGCCTTTTCAACCTAAGGCGACTGAAGGCCCACACCAAGACCCTGAATCACCTTGTCCGCGAGCTGCTTTTTGCTGACGATGCCGCCCTCGTTGCCCACACAGAAGCAGCTCTGCAGCGCTTAACATCCTGCTTTGCAGAGGCGGCTGAGCTTTTTGGGCTGGAAGTCAGCTTGAAGAAGACGGTAGTTCTCTACCAACCAGCACCACAAGATGATTACCATCATCCCCACATCACCATTGGCGAGCAGAGCTTCAGCCAGTCCAGCAGTTCAGCTATCTGGGTAGCATCATCTCCTCAGATGCCACGATCGACAAAGAGACAGACAACAGAATAGCAAAGGCAAACAGAGCTTTCGGAAAACTCCATAAAAGAGTCTGGTGCAATAAACACCTGAAGAAAAGTACAAAGATCAGTGTCTACAGAGCCGTGGTACTGTCTACTCTTCTGTACGGGTCTGAATCCTGGGTCATCTACTGCCACCATCTGCGACTCCTCGAACACTTCCATCAGCGCTGCCTCCGCACAATCCTAAACATCCACTGGACTGACTACGTGACTAACGTTGCTGTCCTTGAACAGGCAGACGTCACCAGTATTGAGGCCATGTTGCTGAAAACGCAGCTGCGTTGGGCAGGGCACGTCTCCAGGATGGCGGATCACCACCTCCCTAAGATCGTGTTCTATGGTGAACTTGCCACCGGCTGCTGCAAGAGAAGAGCTCCAAAGAGGAGATATAAGGACTCCCTGAAACAACACCTCAGCCTAGGCCATATTGACCACCATCAGTGGTCAGCCCTGGCCTCCAATCGGGAGATTTGGAGACACACCATACATAACGCTGCTGTCTCCTTTGAGAGCACGCGTAGAATCAGTCTCGAGGAGAAAAGACAGCGCAGAAAGAACTGTGCCTTGACTATACCACCCAAGGAGACCCTCCGGTGTGCTCTTTGCAACCGGTCTTGCCTATCCCGCATTGGCCTTTTCAGCCATCAACACGCTTGCAATAAGCGTGGGCAAAGCCCTTCCCAAATCTTCGTCCGCGAAGTCAAGCCATGATGTACATTGCACAGGGGGGAAAAGATGGCATGTTTCAGTTTAGACCTGAACATTATTGTTATCACGCTTACATGATACAGCATCTATAGCTCATGTGCTGGGAACCTTCAATAAGCTTCTCTTGCTCCTGTGCCTCCATGTGGGACATCAAACTTAACTGTACCATCTGTGTGATATTTGGGTTTGGGAAAGCAGCTGTGGTTTTGGCCTGTGTTTACATGTCTGACTTGTACTAAGGGACTGGTAGTGAGAAGCACCTTTCTGTGAGAGTCTTATGTGACCTGTCTGTTGCTGAAAGCTTTTCGTCATAACCAAATGCAAGTGTATTATGTAACATAATGCATTGGGATGGCACACTAGGGCTTTCTGAACAAAGGTATCCATAAACTTTGTCAAACCGTGCACCCACTGATGGTCTGTGGCTCAACGTTAGAGAGAAATGTAGTTCATTTAGCATACCCGTTCTTAAAGGCACTGAATGTGCAGCTTAAAAAAATGTGAGAATAATCAAGGATTTTTCTTAGAGTAAATGAATGATGGACTATACAAATCCAGGCTTCCTTCAGGAGATCTGAAAATGAGAGAGATGCATACTTATTAGCCCTAAGACTCTAATGTGTGGGCATTAAACTAGTTCTAGTCATCACACTGTAGTGAGTCAAACTGCCTAGTTCCCTCCCTGGTGATGTAGAAGTGTGCTGATTTGTCTTAAGGGAGGCCTGCAAAAGAAGAAAGACATGTTTAACAGAACTGCCCCAAATAGTAATAGGTACCTCTTCAAAAGCCTCGAAGAACATTGTGGCTGTCTTGAAAATTTAGGATTGCGTTTTTTGTATTGTGGAGATTGGTGTCCTTTGTAAAGGACTTCCTCCCTGCCCTGTTGATTTATTCAGTATTTTTAAGGTCAGCCTTGTAGAATTAGGGCTGATGCACTTGATTTAAAGTTGCCAAAAGCTGCCTGGAGTGTAGGTTAAGGTCCTAGGTTTTATAAGATGTATATAGTGACATGATTTTAAGTCAAGAATCCCATTGCTGGCATAAATGAGAGGCTGGTGGTAGCTGTTACAGGGGGATTGCCAGTCAGTAGTGGGAAGGTACATGAAGTGAGATGTGGTAACTTCACATTCCTGCTGATTTTTGGTGAGATGGAAAACAAGGGGTTGCTTTTCTGTAGAGATAAAACACTGTTGAACAGCAGTTCTATGCTTCGGTTCAGAAATGAGTAGCACTACTTTTTCTGAGGATTGGTCCTTTCTGCAGAATACTCAAGGGTATGGATTGGCTCTTGTTCTAATTAGTTATCCAGGGAGAAAGACTCATTGCACCAGTAACATCTAGTTAAGGTTAAGAAAAGAAAAATCTATGGTATTGGATAATATCCAGTATGAATACAATCTTGTATCCATAATCTCCCACCCAAAGTGTTTCATACTTTGGTGCTGAAAACTCTGGAAATTCTTGTCAATATTAAATTGGTTTACATTTCCAGAATGCTTTGCAGCAACACCATATATGTAAACCCTGTGTGTATATACATGCATGTATGTATGGTGTACTATGCAATTATATAACTTGTACATATGGAATTAAAATAGAAATAACTAGGTATATCAGTTCCTTGTGAATATATGGTTACCATAATTGTAACATTTCATAGGTAATACTGATGTAAAGTTAACCTTACAAATGTCAGTAACTACTTTAACTGATTTTAAATTATATGGCAAAACCTTACATGCTTTTAAGGTATTTGAGGAAAAAATGCCAAACAAGAATAGCAAAACTTGTTTCAAGGTACCAGCTGGGCTGTTTTGGCCCTATTTTTGTCAGTTTTAGCACTACAGAATTCCTTTATCTGTGCATAGATGCACATAAAAAATTAATGCAAGCTTAGGGAAGGTGCATGTGATTGCCAGTAGTCTGAGATATATTAGAATGCTTTGGCAATTGCAGCACTTGCAGTATTTCTATCATTATCTGCATTGTTGTGTTTATATATCTTGCCATGTTCTCTTTTCTTAGGCAGAACTGGCTAGCTTCAGTAGGTGTAAAGTACTAAATATTAACAGAAAATTCTGGTTGGACAGGACCTCTGAATGCTATCATGTCCTGCCTTGTGCTCAGAACAGGGTCAGTGTTGAATTTGAACTGAATTTGCTCTGCATTTTGTTCTCTTGGGTGTCAAACCTACAGGAATAGAGATTCCACACCCTCTCTGGGACCTAAAGGATTTTTTTCTTATTTCTAGTTGGCACCCCCTCTGTCAATTTTTGCATATGCTTTACACTAAAATCTTTCATCTTGTACCAGTTCAGATGACAGTGGAAAAAGGCTTCTAACTGGCCGTGCACAAACTGTGTGTGTTAGGAGATTATGCCTGTAGATGCTAATGTTACATGTAGCCTTGTAGAAGCTGAATGTGAAGTTCAAGCTTTTCAGGAGGAGAAAAGGTTTAAGTATGGAATTTTTGGGAGGTTATGTACAGTTTGTAGATTTATTTGTGGAATAATAAACACACAAGCTACTCTGATGTAATGAAAACATATTGATGGAAAAAAATACACATGCTAATTCTTTGTGTACCTAATATTTTTTCTTCTATGATGCCACTTCACCAGCTTTATTCTTGAAGCATAGCTCATAAATGAAGTTCATTTCCTGACAAACTGTATACCTACAGTTGTTGCTCATGGTTTTTCTCCTTAGTTATTCCCTTGTGCTGGTGCGTATCAAGTTGACCTCAAGTAAGGAGGCTGTGTGGACTTAAGCTTTGGGACTAACCTGTTGTCCTGCCTGGCTTCAGTTCCTAGGCTTTACTTTGGCAGCTCTCCAGGATGAGAATTGGAGCTAGTAGTGTTTTTTCTAGGCTTAGTTCCAATAAAAGAGATATTACTTTTATGATCTGTATGTGTTTCAAATGGGAGAGGGGAGAATGAAGAGATGTTGTGTGTGTGTATACCTACTGTAAACACCCAGATTTGTAGATAATTGTATACTATTTATATTTTTTCAGTTGAATATAGTGCACTGGTTTTTCCATTTTGTAAAGATAGACGTGTATTTAAAAATACAACTTTTCAAACAGGTCAGCCAGTGTAAATTGTCTAATTTCCTCTATAAAGAGGAAAACACATACCAAGTAGTCACAGAAATGTCATAGTAAGGGTAGAAAACTACAAAAAAGGGAAATCCTAGCCAACACATAGTCCATTATTATTTTGCTCAAGCTTTTCTCTGTGTATTTATCAGAAGCAAGTAAATGCTTTGTATTTTCTATACAAAAGTTTCTGTGTAAATAAAGCTTATGTCAAAATTTGGTGAAAAACTCCTGTAACTTAAATCATTTTAGAAGGTTTATGTAGGGTCTTAGATTAATCTAAAATTGTAAAAACAGAGGCATTTTCTCCACCCAGTAGATGAGCTTGTTCATCTTTAATTTCTTAACTTCTAATATTAGAGAAATATTAATTTCCAATGATCTCTGAAGCTTTCCCAGTAGTACTTTTTAAGAGTAAGACTATGGTTACACTTGGGTGTGCAGCATATCAGGATAACTAACTGACAGTACTAGGCTTTCTAAGTTTGTGGGCTTTTGGTTCCTCCTCTCCCACTCCCTGAGGTGTTGCAAGTGGCTTTCTGTATGTCCCAAGTTACCTCATCGCTTTAGATAATTAAAATTCTGATGTAAACTTCACTGTCTTCCTACCTTGAGTCGTTTATTGTAGTTGACTTGAGTCTTGCATAGCAATGCAGCATTAGTTAATACTCCCCCTCTCTTTTTTGTTTACAATTTTCTTTAGTCATATCAATTAAAAACTTGAATCATACTTTCTAATGTTGACAGACAAGTGGCATTATGGACAAGAGGCTAATGTGCTTGAAGGCTGCAAAGTAATGGTAACTTCTATGATTATCAGGCTGTCCCTGCTAACATCAAATACAGATACAATCCCCTCAGAAGGCAGGTCTCTTGGAAGCTGTGTCATATGTACTTATGAGGTGAAATCATGTGAAAGTGAGTATGCAGTTGGGATGAATCCAGTAACTGTGGAATAGTGCTTTTTCTGCAGTTATGTGCTTAACAAAATATTGGCAAGCAGCAATTCATATAGTTGTAGTCAGATTAAAGATTGTGTCAAGAAGATGCAGTAGCTTAATGTTTGAGAAGAATAGCCCAACTATAACTTCTGAACTCTTACATTTTCTAAAGAGGTTTGAATATTTGGTATCATAACTTTGAGAAATTGATGTTTATACTTCTCTTTTGTAGGTGATGGTGCAAATTAGTTAGTGACTAGTATTTCATATCTTGGTACTCATTGTTACTGAAGTCTGGAAAAAGAGCAGCTTTTAGACTGCCTTGAAAATGCTTGGCCATGAATTAAGGTGTCAGCAGCAGTCAGCAACGCATACGTTTTGCTTGCATCTTCTGTGGGAATAGACTTGAATGCCTGGGACTAGTTACAGACATTTCTTAGGTACACAAGTTGTAATTATAGTTCTATTATGTTGATATTAAATTATAAACACTTTCCATTGTGGACTGTATAAATGTTTAAGAGTGCTTGGCTTTCCTGGTTGGTTCTGTCTGCAGTGAAAGCAGTTAAGAATTAAATTTAGACAAGCTTGTGTTCTGAAGCCAGTGCGGTGCTTCTGCTAAGGTGCATGAAGCTGGTGTGATAATGTAGAAAGTAAAGTAGCTCAGTGGTGTTTCTTCCCCACCCCCAAATCCCCCTAGATTTTATTTTCCTGTCACTGGAGGCAATGTTTTCTTCCTTCAAGCTGTCTTGTCAAAGATCTACTTTTCTTCATTGGTGCTGTAGGGACCTCAACTAGTGGACCAGGCATGCTTGGTGAGTTCAATGTGCAGCCTTGTATGAATAGGCTCATACAGCAAAAACATTCCTTGATGGGACCAATGAAGACTGATCAAAACTGGCACTGTGGTCAACAACAAGAGCAAAAGTACTTGTTTTTGTCATTTATATGTAAAATCTAATGCATGCTTTCTTTTCCTGGAGTACTGTCAAGTTTTCTTTGTTGCAGTAAGAGAGAGGTAACCTAAATGTGGGTGACCAATACTGAAAGGTCAGGAAGAAACCTACATTGGGAGTATATTTGTGTGCATGAGAAGAAAAACAAAACACCTTATTCAGGTGGTATATTCATATATGTGCATCCTAAAATTCAGACTAATAGAATTTAAAGAGTAATTAGGTGCAATACTCTAGGTTTATGGTCACACTAGGCAAGAGGAAAACTGTTAAAGGGAGCAAGTAGTGCTGTGGTAAAGAAGCCAGGTGTTGCTGTGGGTAGCTTACCTCAAGCCAGTTTTATGATGTCCTCTTAAGATGGCTGTCCATTTAAATCTGTTTTAAGTTTGACAAGGAAACAGCCCTGTAGTAAGGGGCATTTTTCTTTACTGGTTATTAGGGCATGAGAAGACTTATTTAACTTTTCAAATAGTGAACTGCCTGAATGTACAAGCCATTTACCTGATCCATTGAATCAATATGGCTTTCATTTCTGGAACGTATGTTAAAAAGAGGTTGTTGTGGTTTAAACCTAGCTGACAACCAAGCACTACACAGTTGCTCTATCACTTCTAAAGGAGAGACAACAAAAGGCTTAAGGGTCAAGAAAAGGGACAGGGAGGGTCACTCAACAGTTATGGTCATGGGCAAAAGACAGACTTGACTTGGAGAAACATTCAATTTAAACAGTAAAAGCAGATTCAGTTCACCAATTGCATCAGAGTAGAACAGTGAGAAAAACAGGGTCTTAAATACATTCTCCCCCTGCTCTCCTTTCATGGGCCCAGCTTTGCTACCTCCTCCATATGGCATGGGTCAGAGTGTGGGGATCATGGTCAATCCTAGTTTGTTCCATGTTGCTTCTGCTGCTTGCTCTTCAAGGGAAACAGTCCACCCCTGTGGCAATGTAGCATCCCTCCCATGGGAGATGGTCCTCCATGAACTCCTCTAACTAGTGTGGGGGTCTCCTATGGGCTGCAGTTCTTCCAGCAATGAACCCACCCCAGTGTGGATTTTGTTGCAGCCCTTTTCAGGATCTGTCCCTTGCTCCAGTATGGGCCTCCCCACAGGCTGCAAACAGACCTTTTCTCCACTGGTGATCTCTGAGGACTGCAAGGGCTCAGCCTGTCCTTTGCCGTGGGCAAAAGGGAAATGGCTACTCCAGAGTATCTCCCTGCTTCCTTCTCCTTTTAAATATGTTTATTGCAGAGGCACTGATTGCTTCAGCCTTGGTGAGAGGCAGGGCCAACTTGGAGCTCGGGGAGCTTTTCACAAAGCTGCCTACAGGGGCTGCTCCAGCACCCTCATCCCCTACTATCAAAACTGTGCCAAACACAAGCCGGGAGCCTCCTCCTCCCCCACTACCAAAACCTTGCCAAACAAACCTAACACAGAGGTGAAGCAAGGCTTACAAAAGTTAACAGTGAAGTTGTAGATCAAGTAGCTATGCAGTTTTCTGTTAGGAAATTCCAATGATGATTCTTACTACATAATGTGTCTGCTGATGGGTTGTGTGGCTAAGATAGTGAGGAATATCTGCTGTTTTATTTGATATAATCAGAAGTGCCTTCTGACTTAAAAGCTTTTTCCTGTTTGGTAAACTGTTTGGCTGTTAACTTGAGTGTTTATTTGGAAAGATAAGTCTTCCTTAGCATTGTGTTGAGCTTCATTTATGCCATTAGTGTTACTTGCAGAATTACTAAGAATGCAGAAGCCAAACTGATGCAACAGATGTGAAATGCAAACTTGGAGAGAAACATAAGGGTGCATATGTTTACTGCTGTGGCAAGCTAATAAAAAAAAACCCCAAACCACAACACTCAAAATATCTTTATTTAAACAACTAAAATTAAATTTAGTAGTTACTGAAATCTATCTGGTAACTATGTGCAGAACTTTACAACCTATAGAAGGTCTGTGGGCTGGTTCATACCACACAAATAGTTGCTTTAGGTGTTGACTGATACTTGCAGGTTACTGAAGACCTTCAAGAGGTAATAACACTTGCCCACTGAAAGACATATTATAAATTTTTTTAAAATTCAGTGGGTCTTTCCCTGAAGTCTCTTGTGTGGCTGCTGCTTTTAGTTTGTGTTTTGATTCCAACTTTGTACTAGTGCTATGGGAATCACTGGCTCTTCCCCCAACTAGACCTTGGTATCTATTAATATGAACATAGTCTGTTAGAAATACTTGGCAGTGGAATCAAATGGGAATTGATATGTTATTTACAGCTTCATTAATAATAATTCTGGTAAATAAAACATTTGAGTTGTTTCCAGATCAGGGTGTTTTTAAGCATATGTTAATATGAGTAGAAACTGGTTTGGAAGGTTCCCCTAAAAAATACATGCTTCTAAGAGGAAAAAAAACTGCTTTTAATAGGGGAGAAAAAGGTACCCTACAGTTTCCAGTTAAATTGTACTAAATAACAAGAATTTGCTTACTTAAAGTAAAAATACGTTAGAATTTTTGACTGTATTGTGTTCCTATTACAAAAAATTAATGATATTTTCCTGTAGCTTACCTGAGAACGTGATTAATGTTCAGTATTACATATTCTAGTGTGTTTTGGCAATATGAAAACCTAACTGTTTAGCAAGAACACAATTTCACTTTAAAGTAATAAATCAGAGTTACTGAAGTAAGGCCTACAGTATGCCACACTCCTCAGTGGGCATTGAGAGAGTGGTTTTGTCCCACGTGCTTTTGGCAGCAAAAGCCTCTTTATCAGCCACTGTCTTTCCAGTCACGCTTGTGTTCACGTCTTTGCTACATGCTCTGCTGATTACCTTGGAAAAGGGCAATGCTGTAACTGTTCAACTGACCTTTCAGTTTATTTTCTCTTGTGTAATATGAAACATGAGCTAACACAGTCTTAGTCTACTGATTTCAAGAAAGAAATCTGCCTCTCTCCACTTCTGCAGCTTTCTGCTTGAATATGGTGGAGTTTCTCTGTAGTTATGTTAATTCAAAAAGAACTCTATCAAATTGCTCTGGGTATCATCGCAACAAAGAAGGAAACTTTTGTAGCTAAAGAGGACTAGCTTCTGTACAATTAATGCATAATTAAGACTACTGTAAGAGTGATAGTGAGGTAATAACTATTAAATGAAGGCATCTCATACCTAAAGGGTTTGTGATAAATGTTCAGATGTGTAAAAACAAAACAAATGAAGTATGCTACTGGTAAATTTGTTTTCTTATATACAAAAAAAACCAAATAGCTCCCATTATTTAGTAATTGCTGTTTTATTTAAACTGTTTCCTCCTTTCAGGGAAGCTGTCTTGAGTGCTTTGGCAGGTACAGTGTATGCATAGCTGTGCTGTTGCAGGAAGTTGTAACATGGCTTAGTATAATAAGGTTTTTGAGGGGTGTCTGTTAGTTTAAAAAAGGTAACTATACCTTTTATCTCAATAGAAGAAAAAGATAAAATGGCTTTCTTGTAGCAAGTGTTAATACTTATGTATACACTTATGTTGCTCAAATTGATGTCTCTAAGTAGTTTGCTATGCTTCTGATGGAAAGAAATTGCCTCTTGTTCCTTCTAAACACTAGTAATTTGTTACACTTACCCTGTGAGGTGCATCCATGTGTTTCTAAAACTGAAGAGGGTGATGGATGAACAAACATGAGGATGTAGGTAAGAGTCTCTAAATATATGGGGAAGAGTGTTCATAGTGGTGGGATTGGCTCCACTGACTTATCTAAACCATTATTACTAAATGATTGCATTAAATTTGCATTTGATGTGTCTTGTAATCACTCATGCATTTGGTTCTGATTTGAACTCTCTGTGTTAAACTGATGACAAAAATGTTAGCAGCTAGTAAATGCTGGTGAAGCCATGAAGTTATCCTAATATTTAAAGCAGGGAAGAGGCTTTCTTCTTCTAGTCCCCTGTACTGTACAGAAAGCACACTGCTAGAACTTAAGTCACCAAATAAACTTCTTGCTAAAATACTGCTATAAGGTATTTATTAGACTTCATAGCTTATAGGTCTTTACATCTGTTTGAAATAGCAACTGCTGCTAGGATGCCAAGAAAAACTCAGTAGTTTCCCTTTGTTTTCTGCCAAGCTTTTTGTTGTTTGTTTGCTCCTACATATAGACTGTATGTTAGGGCTTGACTTGAATGTCACTGCACTTTAAATTATTTTGAAAAATGTTGATGCTGAAGCAGTCACTTGTTCTATATGAGTATTAGAGCAAGTGACTACTCATTAATTTATCCCAAAATAAATATTTTTAAATTTTAAGATACTGCATTTAGTTTGAAACACAAAGATGAGTTACCTCTCCATACTGAAATAGTGGAACATCCAAAGAGTTGGGAGTTCATATCTGTTTGGTCACTTTGGAAAGTGCCCAGAAATTTTAAGTACTGAAGTGTTCTGGTATTATACATGTCTTGTTTTTAAACTTTTATTACATTTCTTGTTTTAAACTGCTTCTATTTTGAATGTAGCTTCCAATATTACAGATTTATTCTAGTTGGAGAGAAGCCATAAGGACACTCAAATTAATGCATTTATTTGAAGGAGCTTTTTACATGTGGCTATTGAAAAGGCTACTGTGTTCATGAGATTCATCAACAGCAGACAGCACTGAATCTCTTGCCTTCCCTTTTTTCATTTAGGTAAATTGTAAAGAAATCGTCTGGGGAAACCAGCAAAGCACAGAGCAGAGCTGTGTCTTGAAGAAATGGAAAATTGCATGTTGGCATTCATCATCTGCAGAACAGATAAAAATGAGAAAAGTTGCTTTTGAATTTTTTTCCTTTCTTGTTTAAGTTCTCTGCTGGGTGGTATTTTAGTAATGAGTAATAAAGCACTACTTCAGTAGGAATTATAATAGAAATGGTTTAACTCTGTAAGTCCTTTATTGGAATAACTGTATCCCCAAATTAGTTGGATAACAGTTAATTCTATTACACCTGAAAGGAACCTAATGTCTTTGGACAACCTGCGGAATCCTTAGTTTTCAGCTGAAAATGTGTTAAATTGCTCTGACTTAGAGGCAAAGTACTTGTGTAGAGAATAATTTTAATAGAGCAGTTAGAACCTCTGGGAAATTCAGATTAAGCCACTTAGATCTTAAGATCATGATTTCAGAAACATGTAACATCTTTACTTTTAACCTGCAGAAAAGCAAAATTAACTGATTGTCTTTTTCTGGATCTCTAAACATTAGTCATTGCTTTTCTGTTCTTCTAGATCATGCATCTCAATTCTTCTAACACTTCAAAGGTTACGTGTGTTCATGTGTTGCTTAATCTATTAAAAAACCCAAATAGGACAGGACTTCTCTATGCAGAAAGTGCAAGTCAATCATCTGAAACTGTGAAGTTGATATGAGTTTAAATACAGTAAATCTGCTCTAAAGTAGTTGTACCTACCTGAGATTTACTGTGCATTTACTATTTTCCTTAAGTGTGATTACTTTGTAATACTCTTGAACAGTAAAATGAAAAGTGAGCAAAGAGAGATGGAGAAAAGATTGAAATAAAATTGAAGGTTTCTGTTTATGGTTTTGCTAGTACAAATTAAGTTGAACTACAAACAGGAATTTGTTTCTGCCACAATTCTAGTTCAACATTGACTGACACATTTGATTTCTTGGACTGCTGAAATTTTCTTTATGAAGAACTTGATCCATCCTAATCCTATTTTCCATCAATTCATCCCCTTATAAGTAGCTGAATGAGGGCAGTTGGAGGGAATAACTAACTACAGAGTAAAGGAGGTGATGAGAATCAGGGATTCTCAGTCCCTGAGCAGGGACTTGGCACTGGCTTTGGAGTCAGTGAAAGTGTTTGTAACTGCATCTTGGAAGTGATAGCAGCAAAATTAGAAAAGGTAATTTGTGAATGACTCCATGCTCCTTATTCTGAAATACTCAGAGGTATTTTCAACTTCTATTTTCATCTTTTCACTTTTTATTCTTTGGAGTGGTATGGGTCACAGCAGGAATAGCAGTGGGTGTTATTAGTGATGATTCTTTCAGGATTGTCCAGTTTCATATCCTCATGTGTTCTTCCTTTGACTACCTTGAAAGAAATTAATTGTATTCTGGCTTTCCAGGAAAACTCAGTGAGAGTACAGCATAGTCTTTATCAGATACCTTACAGCTGTGCTTTGTGAGGTAGCAATTACCACTTCTGTGGTTTACTGATGGTGGTGAAAGATGCCTATTTCACACAGTGGACTGCAGTCTGGAGATCAAAAATGTGGTGCCATAGATCCAGTGAGCTGGGACCATGTGGCTCTGTACAGATTTATTGGACTAGATTTGGAGGCAGGAATGCCTATTTTATAGGCAGGCTCTGAAATGCTACAGCATGTTGCTTGAATTGGACTAGTTATAATATACTTAATATAATTTTATTACTATAAATTAATAATATAATATTAGATTACCTTTTTGTTATTTTCCAAGGTGGCCAGGAAGGAGTTAATACCTCTGGTTGCTTGGAAGAATAAAGGCCTGAAGGCTTTATGTGGAGCCCTAATTCAGTATTCTGACTTGCCATCAGACTCCTTCAGTAGTCTTCTAAAAGTCTTATTTAGCTAAGGCAGTTGACTCTGGGGACGAAGGGGAGGCTTAGCTTTTTATTTTTATCTTCTGTATTGAGGCTAAATTATAACATATGCCTGAGACTTTTAATGGGATCAATAGCTGAATGAAGTTACTGGTGATAGGAACTGCTGCATAAGGAGGGTTTTGTTAAGTCATGGTTCCCAAATAAATAGGACATTATTTCTTTGCATATAGCTTTCCATTGAACTGAAAGATTTCAGGCCATATTTTTCTGATAACTGTTTACTTCTACTGTGTAAGTTTTAGGTCTCTGGGTGTCTGTAAGACAAAATGTTTGAGGATGTTTTAGTGATAAAGTATGAGGAATAGGTGCTCACCTGAAATATGAACCCTTGAAGAGGTTACCAAGTTAATACTGTCTTTACTGCTTCACTGTGGAGATTATTGACAAGATAATAGCTTTCTGGATAGCTGTTATAACAATTTATGTTTGTTTTAATCCTACTTCTATGGAAAGTCAGCCAATTCCTACACTACCATTGTAAGGGTTTAAACAAGCTGCATATAAAGCATGGGATTTAAAGCAATGCTGTGTTACAAATTATGAAAGTAACAATAGGAAAAGACTGTGACCCTGTTTCAAGTGATGTTTACAATTACTATTTCACAGTGAAATAGTGATAGAGGGGGAAAAATGCTGATGTAAAAGTACTGTTCTGTTAACAAATGTCTTGTTTCAAGCTGGGTGTATCTGTGCTTGGGGAAATACCAAGAATTGAAGTCTTTGTTTCCAGTAAGTCTGAAGAAATACCTAATTTTGGTATTTCAATTTTAACTCCATTGCTCTGTTAATTGAGGTGAGATGATTGGATATGGGACTTGAATTGAAAACCGTGCTTTTCTGTAAGAACTTCAGGAGCGGGGAGTATACCAAAAGTAGATCCCTTCTGCTGTCTGCACTTGTCAGGTGTGTGTTGTACCTAGCTGTGGTAAGGGACTTGATGTACAACTTCTTCCAGTTATTCCAGACTTGAAGTTCTGTGATCCAGTTGTTGCTCTACCTAGTTCTTGTGTCTCAGAGATAACAATTGTACTTTTCAGTGCATACCTGGGTAGAGGTTTTTAACTTGTAATCCTCTTCAGTGTCAACTTTAATGCAGGGAAGTAGAAAAAAATCTTAAAAGAATTTGCAGCCACTCATTAAATGGTGAAGACTTAAAGTGTGAAAGCAGAAGTCAGCCTTTTGTTCTGACTTGTAGCCCTGGGTGCTGTTGTTGACTCTATTCACATGTCCAAAATTTTGCAAGATTGTCTCACCTTTGAAATGTGTCCTGTGTGTCCAGAGTCTATCTGACTATATATATCATATGAGTATATATGCATAACTGAAGACTGCATAAGTTTGTGTTGAGGGGATCATGAAATGCAGTCTCATCAATCAAATGCCTGCTCTCCTTTTTTAACATTTGTATTCTGTTAGTGAATGGTTTGAATCTTTGGGATTGGTTGAGCAAAAATCTTTTCCTGTAATTTTCTGTGTGAAATCCCAAGGTTTCAGTTTGGAAGATAAAATGTTTAACAGACTTCAGTAATATAGAAATGAAAGCCAAAACTTCTGTGAAAGCAAAACCTCAATTTTCCTAAATCTGGATCGTGAGCATGCACTTAAATGAACCCTTTCCAAAGTAGCAACAGGATACAGAACTATGCTTCTGCTGTTTTACAAGACCTTGTATGACCGGTAACCTTGTTCTGTGTCCAAATGTGTTTCATCTCTTGAGATGATCTTTTAGAATGGTTCACAGCACAAGTAATTGATCCATTTGAGAATCTAGTGGGTTTTCCATGAACTCCGAGTGATATTGGATAACTTCAGGAGATGACTACGAAAATTAAAATGGAATGCTTTCTAGAATGTAATTCAGAAACAATTATGGAGAGCCCTAGTTGTTGCAGAAATCATGATTATTGAAATGATGATACAGCAGTAATAGCTGAATTGTTCTATCATGAGCAATGTGCTTGTGTACAAATTGAAGGGGCATTTGTACTCTGTGTACATGATGCTGTATTGCTTGTTCAAAATCTGTCCTATATATAAAGCTATTGTAATGTTTCACATCCCTAATCAAGAACTTTTCTAAGCTGTTTCCTTCCTTTCCTGTCCTCCAAAAGAAATTGTTTCTACTGAGCATGTAATCTTGTTTACCACCATTGCAAAGTGAATGAAAAGAGTAGGGTTTTTTTACAGCGATGCTTATGATCACTTCACGTATTAAGTGTTGTGGCGTCTTTTGTTGCCGAAACTCTTACTGAAAGACAAAATGAAGTGGATGTACACTTAGTGCTTCTGTAGCAAGAATTCAGAGCTTACAGTGATTTTTCCCGAGACATAATATAACTGCTTTCTGAAAGTCCTTTTTTTATCCCTCCCACCCCATAAACCCACTCTCAAATCCTGAATTTGTTTGCTACTTTGTTTTTTGGAATGAGATGAACGGGTTTGATTCTCCTTTGCTAGAGAGGACTCATTGAGGAAAAACTAGTAGTCAGTCAGCATGGTGTGCCTCTAGGTTATATGAAGCTTATAGCCTTTTCCTGTTCTGCACAGATATTTCAATCCTTGTCTGACCTGCTGTTCTTCTCTGTTAACGTGTCATCTGCCTCTCCAGCTTCCAAAGATTTGTATGTCTGACTTCAGTTTAAAGATGAAGGTTACTACCTCTACTTCTTCCTGAATGTGGGAAATAAGATAACCAGCCACAGATGTTCTTAAAGCTGTGAAAATGCATTTGTACCAAGTGCGTGTGGGAGATGAATTTTAGTAGATAACCTGTTTGTTCCCAAACACTTTTGAATTCTAAGTGTGTCAGATTCATGTTTCAGTTAGATCTTTTCTGCAGTTACAACAGTTACCTATAGAGTATGCAAAGGATTCCTGCTTCAGCTGCAGTGGAACTAGTTAAAAAATAAAACATAACAGGCAGCAATTTTGAAACAGCTTATGTGTGGCTGAGAAATAGGAATTTGCAGATACCACTGTCTTCTTGTATGATATGACAGATATATTTTAAAGGAAGGATTAAAACTTTAAAGCTATACAAATCAAAATATTTCCCAAAGAGAACTGTTCAATAATGGAGTAATTTTGCCTTTACCAAATATCATATGTTGAACTTTGAGGTTGTTTGTGACTTGCTCTGTGTTTCTGTATTTAAACTTAATTTATGTAAATCTTTCTGTGATTGCAGTTGGTTAAAAATTGAGTCAGTCAAGGGGTTTGTGTGTCTGTGTAATAGTATACTTGTAAATCTGACAAAATATTTTCCCTCAGGCACTATAAATGAAATTGATTGTCAGAGTAGTAGTATTTTCTAATGTACTTCTGAGGATTATAGCCTTAAGCAAATTTTAAAGGAATGGTGCAGGTGGATGGGCAAAAGTTTATAAGAGTATTTGCCATAGTGTATCCTGAGGCATTTTCAAATCTTGTCTTTACAGATGAGCATCGATTAATAATAAACCTTCTGGGGGATTAACTGAAAGTAGTCATAGTGCTTTAATGTAGGTAATGTTATTTGGCCTTAACCAGTAAATAGACTTTTAATCCTCTACTTTGACCTAATTAAGGACCAATTCTAAAATAACATTTTAAAACAAGTTACAGAGCAGTGTCTAAGTCCTGGTACTGCAAACAGGTCACATCTTTTTTTTCTTTAAACCAAGAAGATATCAAGCTGTTTTGCTGCTTTAATGTTTCAATTTCCTCTTTCAAAATACAGTAAGTGTAATGAGGCAGTCAGGTTGTTCTTGCTGGGATTCTTAGTTTTATACATTTTTGGAAGACTCCCATTTATGGAGAACAAGACATCCTCAATCTAAATGAAATGTTTTATTTAAAACAAATGTGCAGGTAGCATAATTAAATGCTCTACAGAAGTTTTTAGCTGTGTTTCTTCACACAACAGCTCATGTTTTAGGAGTCAGTTGACCCTCTGTTTATATTGTATACCTGGTGTTCTTGAATTGATGGGAACTTCTTTGAGAAAACAGCAAAATATGTCAAAACCCCACAAGCTAGCAAACTTACTTTACAGATTTAGGGCATTTTAAG
Source organism: Bucorvus abyssinicus (assembly GCA_009769605.1). NCBI lineage: Eukaryota > Metazoa > Chordata > Aves > Bucerotiformes > Bucorvidae > Bucorvus > Bucorvus abyssinicus. Next base: position 8,614,903 of record CM020030.1, read on the forward strand.
CCCTACTGGTATAAGTAGGGTATGATCCAAATACTTCCATGAAGTGGCAATTTTGTTTTCAAAATCATTGAAGTGTCAGGGGACTGCAAAGTCTCACTGATGGTGTCTGTAAAGAGGTTGCCTAAGGAGCTCTTTCTGCAAGTGCCAGACTGCTTTCTCCATACTTACATGCTGCAACTTTTCAGTGTCCTGAAATTGTCTGTTTCTTAAAACTGGCTGAGATGTAGCAGGCCTGTACAATTCTCCCTGGGAGGCCTGTGTCTGATAGTAGTAAGATGGAGGAAAAAGTGCTAGGCTGTTCAGAGTGTGAAGTTCTGTGGTGTAGCAATACTCTGATTTCTTGACTGCCAATCAGAAATGGTAGTCTGAGACTTAAAGTGCAAACTGTTTCCATAAAGTAGAGAAAATACAGACAAATGTGAAGATTGCAACTTTGCACTGTGTAACAACCATGGAAAAATTGTATGGTTTGTATGTGATTTTTTTCAATTTCTGTAGAAAAAAGGTGAATCTGATATTGTAGTCTTAGACTTAGTATGACGCTGTGTCTGACTTAATGTTTTTTATGTTCTTACACTTGTTAATGTAAGAAAGACACTTACTAATCTTTCTAAAAAAAAAAATCTATCTATTTTCATTGAAAGGTATTCTGTGTTTTATAACCACTTGAAGAACATTGAGGACAATGAAGGAGGCCTTGATAAATTTTCAGGAAGTTACAAAACCTTTGGAGTTAACCAACTTGCGGATGGCAGAGTATATTGCAAAGAGTGGGCTCCAGGAGCAGAAGCAGTGTTTCTCACAGGAGACTTCAGTAAGTATTTTTAGGAATGTTTCTTTTCTCCTGCACTGTGCCTTTAAGTGAGGAAGATACTGATTTAAAACTGTTTTTTAGCAATGTTGAAATTCTGATAGTTTAATCCATAGTATACCATTTTACTAATATTTTACTGTGTACCACAGTACCCTAATAACATATGTTTATTTTATGGGCAATATTATGTTTATCTACTTTTTTAATACTTTTAAAGCAATGACTTGTATAGATCTAATCTGAGCACACTGCAACTTCAGGCAGTATCTAAACTACCTGAGGTTCTCATGAAACCTCTACAGTTTTGTCTTCTATAAAACTGTATACAGAGCAGGACAAATAACAAGCAGAAATAACTTACTTTATGTTCTTTTACTGATTGAACAGCAGTGTTGTCCAAGGGACATGGCCCTTCAGAATTCCCACTAATGAGTGTAGACAAAAGTCCTGCTGGGAAATAGTAACCTAGAATCAAGCTAATGTTACTTGCAAAAGAGTAGTTGGTGTTCTGTTTTGGGGGAGAAGGAAGGATTGTAACAGAACAGGCAGGTGACAGGATTACATGGAGGATTCCATGGCATTGCTTACTCTGAGAACCAGGAGGATGACTCACTTTGAACTTGAAGCAAAACCATAAATTTGCCTCTTATTTGAAAGGCTAGCTACACTCAAATTGTATTCCACAAATTCTTAAGTGATATGTATTTTTGCTCCTCAATCCTGCAATACTAATTCCACTCTCCACTTCTGTTTGGGGTTTTGTTCTGTTTTTCCCTTTCACTCTCTACTTTATCCCTTCTTTAGGGTTAGGTATTAGTCCATCAGGGGATGAGGAATTTCACTGCTGGCTCTTACTGAATTGGGACTTCAGCTGCAAAAGGATCTTGTTCATTTTACTGCATTTCAGAAGTATGCAGTGTTACTTATTCAACTTTATTTTGTTTAAATACTGATCTGGTGAATGAGTAGAGTACCAGTTGCCAGTTTGAGGCAGTTAACTACTTGTGCTTAAACCAGAATTTAAATGTTGAGTTTTCTTCTTTCTTACTCCTATTGAGGAAACTATAAAAAGGACAAACTCTGTATTTGAGGAAGGAAATTGAAATTATATGTCCTTACATAACTTCAAAATAAGACTTGTTACGTATGTTGTTAGCTGTAGTATCTGGTGGTGCTTTCTAAAGTCCTGTGGCTAAGCTTCTGTAAAAAATGTGCACAGTAATAAATAAATTGGCAGTGTTTTTCAGAACTATTGTTAAGATCTTTTCAATGCTTCATAGCAATCTGTTTTAGTACTAGTTTTCCATAGTCTCCAAATCAATACACTTATAAATAGAATAAAAGAGTTTATTCATGCTATGCTTCAGTCTTCAAAGTAATAAAATTCATCTATTAGTTGTCAAATTTTTATTTTCTCTTTCAGAACTCAGTGGAAAGGTCTGTGATAACTTGAGTCTACAGTCAATGATTATTTTTTAAAAAAATCTTTTGTTTTTGATGCAGAAGACAAACAAAAGTTAGTGCAATGCTATTTTCAGCCATGATCATGTTTAGTTAACCTAGTGAATGATATTTCCTTGAAATACTCCTTGTCTTTTTATTGGAATAGACATTGATAAAACAAGATAGTGCAGTACTTGAATTTTAATATGGGAATCAGATATGTCCTTTTATTCAAACTGAATAATGAATCACGAGTATAGTTCACTTACTGATAGACAATAGTTATTTCAGCTATCAATATTGACTGCAAGGCAGCTATATGAGGATATTTTATGTATAAACACAAAAAATGCTCCTTACTCTTCTACTTGTTGCAACCCCACCCATTGCTCAAGGTTTTTGTAATGAGTGTAATAGTCTTAAATTACTCAACACAGTTGAAGACTGGAATGCATTTGTTTTAAATGTTTTTTTAATTGATGACCATTTAAAAAAATAGACTTTTAATAAAATTAATGTCATTTTAAGAGGATGAAACTTGTAAATTAGCTTGGCAGTTTGAGGCAGGAAGTACACACATAGCAGAATACAGTAGCTAAAAACTGGAATGGTTTTCTAAACTAACTTAATGTTATAGGTCATACGAAGCAGAAATTCAGGACTAATATCTTAGGAGTTGTATCTAGATGCTAGTGAAATGTGGCTGTAAGAAGTCAAAAGACTAAAAAGGAACTCACTTTAATGTGGAAAAGCTGTGTTTGTCCTATATATCATATTCATCAGTCATAGTAAAGTATTCATTCCCAAAGGGGAAGATAACGTACTCAAAGTCTAGAGGAATAGAAGATTGGCATTCAATTCAGACAGGCTTTAATAACATTGTGATGAGAAATTGGGTTGTAAAACCCTAAGATTTAGATTCAGGTTGTTACAGATATGTTTAATTAAAAATGAATCCCTTTAACCTTTCCTTAAGTTTTCAAGCAGGTTAAAGTCTCAAACTAAATTAATGATTATGTTGTATTTCAGTTGAATATCAGGATTGGTTTTAATAAGTTTTATAAAGAACTTTTAATAAAAAGAACTCTAATTGTACCACATGGAGCAAAATTGGAAATCTTATACTAGGAAATAAACAGGAAGTTTAAATGACAGTAGCTCTTCAGGTTTTAAACTGAAATATGATTATATGTAATATAAACCCAGTCAATTTATGTTCCATTTTTCAGTTCTCTTGTAAGGAGATGGGTAGCCTTGTTTTCTCAATGTTTTACTTAATATGGTATTGTCTGCAAATCTCTCAGATGTTTGATAGAAAGGCACAAGAAAGAACACAGTATTAGTCCCTGATATTTAATCTGATCAAAGTTTTTGAGGATCAGAAACCAGTAAATTATGTATTAGAGAACATAAACTTCTTTCAGAATTTATAATTAAGCTGATTGATAATAGCTTTATGAACTGTACTTAAGACAAGCATGAATAACTTATTTCTGTAGTTATATGTAAAGCCCCTGTCCTGCAAGTGTAAAGGTTTTTTTTTAATGACTTTCATGCCTTATAGCAGACAAGAAAAGCTTTGATAGTAAGATACTTTGGCCCACATTATAGTATTTTTGTACCTCATTCTGAGACACTTGTAATGAATGGGATGGCTTCTATTTATAGAATTAATTCTTAGTATCACTGTACACTCTGGAAAAAAGCTAAAATCTAGTAATAGCACACCAATCTGTATTTGGATTGAAGAAAAAAAGATAAATTTGGGAAAAATCCCCGTACTTTATTGCTTCTTTAAAACTCCATAATTGGAGAGAAGCTACTATATCTATTAGTATTCTGGTATGATGCTTTACTCTATCTGAAAAGTATTAAATGAACATCCAAAAACATTGAGGCTTGTCAGTTAGTACTTTTAGCATCTCAGTAAATCAAGTGTATGAGGCAATTAGTCAGCCGAATTTCTGATACTAGAGGCAGTATCAATGTTATAGCTACCTTAAACTCTCAGTGATAACATGCTGCATGTTTTATTTGCATGCTGTATTTCTGAGGAACTTTGTGACTACTGGCAATTTATTGCTATTTTACTATTTCAATTATAGTATATATATTATAATACTATATATAGTATATATTATATATATAGTATATATATATATATTATATAATATATATATATATAATACTATTACTATTACTTATTTCAAAATAAGTCACCGAGCTGCAAGTTTTGAGGGTAACCCACTGAATTTGTCTGGGAATTAGAACACTCACAATTGTATTGGTCCATGCAGAGGCTCAGTAGGTTGTCTGTAAACAGTATTTTAATTTGAAAATTTCAAGCTTTAAGAAGCTTGAAAGAGTATATATGCGAATTTGAAAGTCAGTAGTTGATATAATGCATTGTCCACTTGTGGTTTCTGCTCTTTAGTTTCCTTTTTTCTCTTCCTTCTGTTCCCTCCCTCCCAGCTAACATTAGATCTGAAACACTTATCACTTTGGAATATCTGTTTGGTTTCTTTTCAGCTCCTTTTTGTTGTGCTAGTGGGGAAAGCTTCGGCTGGGGCTGGAGAGTGGAGGGAGGATGGGCTGGTTGGTTTTGCAGAGAGACTTATTACTTAATCTGACACACTTCCTTCAGAGCAAAGAAAGGGGAACAAGCCACCAGCCTTTGCAACTTGGGTAACTGATAGCTGACTGGAAACTTCTCATATCTTAGAATTATTTCACCTCCCCCCCCCCCACCCCAGACTTGACTCCAACTCTTTCCAAAATGGAGTCTAGATACTACTACAATGTGATACTGAGCTTCTTAATAACTTCAAAGCTTTTTTTTAATAGAAAACCCCCAATATCTCATGAGTAAAGTCCATAGTGCTGTACTTACGTGGCTACAGACCACTGAAAGCAGTAGACTGAAGTGTAAGATGCTGCTTAATATCCAGGGAGACATCCTATCTGAGAAGTAATGACATTTGTTCTTATGTCAGTTTGAGCTGTTTAGTAACTTTTTAAGCAGATTATGTTAATGCCCCTGCTATTGAGCTGCTGGAAATCAGGCAGTGTACAAAGAGGAAGACCTAATTGGCCACTAATGTAGAACAGTGTAGTGTCCTTAGAGAATCTCTCAATTTATGTTCTGATTTCATATTCCAAGCAAATGGTATAAAAGTGTCTTGTGGTATACTGGGATTTTGATGCCCCTTTGCTTGTCTGAACTGCAATTTGTCTGATATCTTTTCCTCAAGGAAGCTGTGTGATTGCTTGCTGGGCTCTGTATTCTCGGAGCATCTTTCAGTTGATGAGAAGTATGAGGGATGTAGAAATATAATTGCTCTAAGAGATGAGTTTATTGCACTTGAGAATTCAACCTCAGTTTATGAGTTTTTTCACTTTTGAAAAAGTAGTTAAAATGTTGCACTAAGGTATCAGCTCTTACCCTGGAACAAGTGAATTATTTGGTCAATATGCAAGAAGTATTCCTTTCCCCTGTCGGAAGCAAGAGGCATGTTTAATTTCTAGTATGAAACTCTAGGTTAAGCCCACAAGTCTCAGGGCTGTATGGCTATACATTTGTCAATGTGAAAACAAAACCAGGACAGGGAACAAGAAATCACTTAATTTATGATTTAGCTGAAAGTATTGCATTTAAATTGAGTTTTAATAACAAATGGTAGGATCCAAGCCATTACAAATTTGAATTCAAGTCTAGATTAAAGCTCAATTCATAATTCTTTGGCACACTAAGTGCAGTTCTAAGCATGAAGTTCCCTTGTGCCACATTGCTGAGGTAGAATCTAATATTTAAATAATTGGCTGGTTTTGGAAGATCTAACCAGAGATAAAGTACCAGGCTATTCAAGATGTCTATGTTGGATTAAGACATATTGTGGGCTTGAACTTTTGTGTAGAAGCTCTTGTCTTTGTGTATGGCTTATGGGTTTTCTGTGATTATGTCCTTTTCCCCTAAAACCTATTCAAGGTAATTATTTGAACTTCTGCTGGTAATCCTCTCTGCCTTTTTCTGTTTGTAGCTATTGGCAGAGTCTTAGACGTCCCTGTTCACAAACCAAGATATTTCTTTTGTGTTTATTTTCAACTCCTGAATAGTCTGCTATTCAGTTTTTGGTTTGTTGGGTTTTTTCTTCGCAATGTGTTTTTTGGCTATGTTTTGCTGAAAAATCTGGAGACTAAGCAGTAGTACTGAGAGAAGCCTGAGCTATTTCCTCTTTGAAGGAAGCCTTCAATTTTCAGGGAGTTTTATGCTTCTTGCCTTGATACAAAGCAATGTTTTCTGTTACAAACTTCCTAAATGCTTTCCTTTCCAGAGGTAAGTAGCAAGCAAGAGCTTTAAGTAGCATCATCTGTGATAGATGGGTATTGCTTTGCATTTAAGTCATGAACCATGGACACCCAATAATGGACTGTGGCTGAGAAGAGAAAGGATTAACAAGAGCATCCAGAATTGGTAGCAGGTGGAGGGGAAGCTGTAAGCAACTTGAGCAGAATTTTTGTGAAGCAGAAGCTGCCTGTGGAGAGCAGAGATCCTTAAAAAGGTAGAGAGGTGCAACCATTTCCCCTCTAAAGGAGGGAAGAGAAGTGGCTGTAACAGAGGATGTGAGAATTTTTTAATGATGTAAGAATTCAGTGGTTTTGTACATAATGAACTGAACTTCAGGCAATTTTTCCAAGTGAGTTTTATAGAGACTGAGCCTCAGACTTTCACTGTAACTTTTTATTTTGCTCAGTATTAGCAAGTCATCACTTGGCATATTTGATTCTGTTCATGTTTAACTGGGAAGAATTTCACAAAAAGCAAGGAAGATGATCAGATATGGAAGGGAAGAAGGCTGAAAGTCTATAGCAATATCCATAAGAAGGTTTTGACTATCATAAATCCTAACAGGTTCCTTAGAGCAGTCTTTCCACAGCTTAAGGCATTCATTACTTTTTTTTTAGTCTTTCCCCTGTTTTCTCATTTTTGCCTGAATTTATTACAGTTTAGCTGTTTGTAATTTAAAAGAAAATAGCAGTTTTAACTCTTAATTTTTTCAAGCCCCAAAAATCCTAGTGATGTATTCTACATCATTTTATCATTCCATGAAATAAAATAAATATATGTATTAGTGTACATAGGTCTCTCAAAGTAATGCCTGCTATTTATTTCCATGGAAACTACAACAGGTACAAAGAGCACAAAACTATTGATAGAGCAAATTCTCAGCCACAAAACACTATTTTTCAACACAGTCACCACTATTGGCTGTGCATTGTCACCAGTGATAAACAAGAGCCTGCCTGCCACACTGGTTTTTAAAAATCTGCACTGGGGAGATGACCCACTGTCACCACTGCTGAAATGCACCACCCACCACCTCACGGTGCTGATACCCAGTGTTTGGTCTGGGTTAAATGTTTAGCAAGTGTCAATGAATGTCAGTGGGTGCAATTTTTTCTTTATGGAGGAATTCAATCATACCCCTTTGCTTCAAATGTGCTTCCATTTCAGATGCCATGTCAGACTGCCCCTCTGTTGCCATCTGTCACACAGCAACAAAATGTAATGGAATATTGGTGGGAAGGTTCAACCTCTACTGCCAGACCACCAACATCTGCCTCTGATGCTATGGGTCAACATAATAAAATAGGAGGCATTACTTTCTGAGCGGCCTTCTTAAACACTATATGTAGTGTTTACAGTTTTGACATTGTTTTTAGGAGGATTGTTCTTTTGGCAAGGTATTGTTTGTTTGATGTTGGTCTTAGTAGCCTTAGATGTTAGTAGTGTTTGTCATTATTTATTTGATTGAAACTTCAGAGTAAAACCAAAGGATAAGTTCCATCTAAACCTTACTAATATATAAGGTCTTCTGATATTAAACAGCAATAGTTGAGTAAATATTTTCCTTTTGCTAATGTGTGTATTTTCTGTCTATGCTATCCAAATACCTTAATTGTGATTAAAAACTATCATCTAAACAAGAATACTGAGTCAATTGTATTTCTTGTTTTGAGTGTGGGAAATGTTTATTATAATCTCTTTGGTTCTGACACTGCTTTCTGCTATGAAATAGAGTGAATAGCACTAGAATATTTGTCTTAGATGGTTATTTTTGTCACAGTCTAGCCTGTTTGACCTGTGATTTTCAGTTTTGTTCCTTAAAGATTGGCAGTTCTCAGGTTTAAACAGCTGTCTAAGAGCAACTAGCAACTTTGAAAGCAGCCTAGCCTTTCTGTGAAACTCAAGACATCCATATGTTGTTGAAGATTACCTTCTTGTTGCACAGCAGATGATATCTTTGATTACTGATGCTTAGGAAAATGCATATGTTGATGAATATAACTTTGCTTCTCTAGCTCCACTGTTGTGATTTCCATGGTGCCGAAAGTGATGATGCTGCTCAACTGGCATGTCCAGATTTTTTATTGAATTGCTATTAACCCTGATTACCAAGTTTAGTAGTGATATCATTTTACACTAGCCTAAACTTGTCATGGAACTCCAGTTTAGGGTGTGAACAGTTTGTTAGCTGTTATAGATGTTGTGGTTTAGAAGACCCAGCTGGCAACCAAGCACAATGCTGCTGCTAATGCTCCAGGAAGGAGAAAATACAACAAAAGGCTTAAGGGTTGAGACAAAAGACAGGGAGGGCTTACTCGCCAATTATGGTCATGGGTAAAAGACAGACTTGACTTGGGGGAAACAATTAAATTTAATTTAAACCAAAAAACCAGATTCAATTCAATCAAATCAGAGTAGGACAGTGAGGAGAAATAACAGGATCTTAAACACATCCTTCCCCCACCCCTCCCTTCATGGGCCCATGCAGCACAAGGTCGGTCAGAGTATGAGGATCGTGGTCAGTCCCAATCTGCTCAGTGTTGCTTCTGCTGCTTGCTCTGCTTCAAGGGAAATGCTCCTCACAGTCTTCCCCTGTGGCAATGTAGTGTCCCTTCCGTGGGAAACAGTTCTCCATGAGCTCTTCCAGCTAGTGTGGAGGTGGGTCTCCCTCAGTCACAGCCTTTTTCAGAATCTGTCCGCTGCTCTAGTGTGGGCCTCCCCACAGGCTGCAAACAGACCTTTTCTCCACTGGTGATCTCTGAGGACTGCAAGGGCTCAGCCTGTCCTCTTGCCATGGGCCAAAAGGAAATGGCTACTCCAGAGTATCTCCCTGCTTCCTTCCTTACTAACCCGGGTGTCCACATGGTTGTGTCTCTCTCTGTCCTACTCCCCTCCAAAACAAAAGGCCCTTGCCCCATAGTTTTCCCCTCTTAAATGTTTGTTGCAGAGGCACCGATTTGCTTAGCCTTGGCCAGAGGTACGGGCAGTTTGGAGCCTGGGAGGCTTACTTGAAGGTTCTTTCAGGGGCTGTGTCCAGCAGCCCCGTTCCCCACTACCAAAGCCCCATCGCACACAAACCCAATGCATCAGAGAATCAGGTTAAGACCATGCCCCGAATCTCCTGTAAATAGGTCACAGAAGGCTGCTTATTCTTCTTTCATTGAGGTTTTTTGGTTCGTTTTTGTTGTGTGTTTGGTTTTTTTATGACAGGACATGGCATGCAAATGGGTTAGCGTGGTGATGGAGCGGGGGGGGGTTAGCGTGGTGATGGAGCGGGGGGGGTTAGCGTGGTGATGGAGCGGGGGGGGGGTTAGCGTGGTGATGGAGCGGGGGGGGGTTAGCGTGGTGATGGAGCGGGGGGGTTAGCGTGGTGATGGAGCGGGGGGGGTTAGCGTGGTGATGGAGCGGGGGGGGTTAGCGTGGTGATGGAGCGGGGGGGGTTAGCGTGGTGATGGAGCGGGGGGGGTTAGCGTGGTGATGGAGCGGGGGGGTTAGCGTGGTGATGGAGCGGGGGGGGTTAGCGTGGTGATGGAGCGGGGGGGGTTAGCGTGGTGATGGAGCGGGGGGGGTTAGCGTGAGTTGCTTTAATATCTTGCAATTCAATGTTCTGTGTTGACAGGTTTCTTGTTAGCTTAAGAGTCTCTGTTGCTTTGAACTATGAGATAGACATGTTTCAAGGCAAAAAAAAGCGATTTTCAGACTTGGCATGCCACTTCCTTCTAGCCTAGAAATCATGACATTACTTAAGTCTGTCAGTTTGCAAGCTTTATATTAGGTCTCATTCATATGAGTTAACCTTGAACATGTATGCAAACAGACAAGGTCTTTATGGAAGATGTCTGTTGTGCATGTCATAATGACCAACCTTGCATGCCTCTAGTCCTCAGTGAATCTAAAGAGGACAAAAAGTCTTGAATTACATAATCTAAGCTTGGTTCAGTAAACTTTTTTAATGAAAAAGGAATCTTCTTCAAGACTTACTTAAAACTGTGGCATTTCAGGCCAAATTTCCTGGCTCTGGTGTCGTCGTCTGGTATTGTGTAGTTTCCTAGCCATTTTTACCAAGTTTGTCTGCAGTTTTTCCTTCATTCTTTCTATTTTATACCCTTAATGGGTGTTATAATAGGACATCAGTTTGTCAAATTAGAGGCAGTGAGCAGTGTGTATGTCCAAACCTGGTTTGAGCATTGAATTTATGGAGGTTGTTTTTGGTTATGTTTTGTCCACTTCCCCTCTCCATAATCCATAAAACAAATCTGCTGATTAGTTTTTCCCATAGTGTTGTAACAGTGGTGTTTACTGGCTTGTTTAGGGTGTGAGGTTTTTAGTTTTAAACCTACATTAAGCATTACTTTTCAGCCATTAATTTCCATACCACCATGATTTTATTGTGTTAAAATCAGTAGCGTAGCAGAAGGATAAGGTTATTTTGACTTTCATCAAAGAAAGTGAAGTAGAAATAATTTAATCATTGTCAAATTAGAACTGGAGTATGGCTTCCTAGTGAAATCCTTACACATTATTTGAACCTCTTTTGAATGTGTATAGTATCAGATAAAGTATTTGTGTCTGCTGTCACAAAGTTTATTCTGAAAAAGATGGAATGTGTTATACTTGGAATTGTAATTGGACACATTAACATAAATATACTTAGTATTTCTTGTATTGCAGATGGCTGGAATCCGTTTTCTCATCCATATAAGAAGATGGAATATGGGAAGTGGGAGTTGTTCATTCCACCTGGACAAGATGGTTATCCTCCTGTGTCCCATGGATCAAAGCTGAAGGTGTTGATTCTAGACTTACTCTGTCCAGTTCTTGTAATGCTTCTTACTTAATTATCCTTCTTGTTTTCTCTTAAACAGCTGTATCCTCTAGTTGTTCTACAAAGCAGAATTGGTTTATTTAGTTGTGCCAGAGTGACCTCATGAGTGCAATGTTAACATCTAACTCTCTTCGTGATGCTTAAGAACATTCATATGTGGCTGAAATGGGGATATGGTGTATTGTATCATGTTACAAGATGGAAACTGTATTTATGTCTAGATAGTTTGAAAAATAAGAATTAAGTAATGTATAAACTCTTCCTGTGTTTGATGCAACTACTTGAGATTAAGATCCTATCCAAATTTCAATACCTTGTTAATTTTTGTGATCCTTTTAACCATGGCTTTTCTGGTCATCTTTTTATGTTGCTTTAATGGCACATGTGACTTTGGACGACTTCTGCTTACCCTTTAGGAATTAAAGGTGTTGAGCAGTAGGCTTAGGTTAAGTTAAACTAATTACCGACACAGGGAAAACTTAACTGTATTTTATCAGTTGTATTTCATGAGTACTCATGAGCATAAAATCCTTTCTTCCAGAAATTAATGGAAAAATTTTTTTTGAGCTGTCAAATGCCACAGTTGTTATGCTTAGTGCTGATGTACATAATGACAACTATCAGTAGAGTTGATTATTTCTAGGGGAATGCTGGTTTCAGTCATAAACATACTTCTGAGAATTTGAATTGTTGCAGCCACCTTGAGTTACAGAGATACTGGATGCTAACAGGGGACACTGAGTAGTTAAGGAAAGAAATGAACTAAAATCACATACAGACTAGGAAAATTAAACTGGGAGCATCTGTAAAATACTACTATGTTTTCAGGACTCACATCAACGATGCTAACACACTGAAAAAATCCTCATTTTCCTGCTGAAAATCAGCTTAGGTAAACAAGAAATCTACTGAAACAGATATGCATAAAAATGCTCTGAAAATGCTTACTTGATGTGTGTGCTTATCTCTGTGCTTTTTGTTATGGCCTATGAAATTATCCCAGTAATTAATATGGATAAAGTGATATTTAGGAATAATCATTCAAGGATGAGAAAGCTGTTCTAATTTTACAGAGCAGGAAAGAAAACAGTTGTCTGCAACTCAAATACAGTAATTATACAGTAATGTATGAGAATAGTTACTTAATATTTTCCATGGTTTTCAGGTTTAACTAGGTTAGATTTGTTTGCTAAATTGACCTTTTATGTTGTATCTAAAACTAATGAGCTCACCTACTGTATGCTCAAGTGTAGAGATAAGAGGTGTTAATGATGAGGCGTTTTTAATTATTAACAAAATAGCAAAGAACATTCTTAAAAACCATCTTAAGACTATTTTTTCTGTCATATCCTATTTTTGAAGTACAGGTCTTTATAGTACTTCCTCTCTTTCTGCTCATTTTCTTTTGAAATTTAGATGACATAAAGGAAAGATTTGATTAGTATACATTATTTTTGACTGCTGATTACTTTCGATTTTGATGTACTAGTAAGGTGATGTGCTGTAGTTCTGTAGTTTTCCTGAGTCTTCTGAAAACCCATGCTGGCAGAACAGAATGTGAATTTGTTCTCCTCTTTCTGTTACTTTAGGTTTATTACCTTACCATGTCTTTAATTGTGCTTTCAAATAGTCAGTTTTAAACACAGATGTATGCAGTTGTCATGGCACTCAAAATACGTGATTGCTGAACAGGCATATGAAGCTGGACTGTTCTATCTGCTTGTGAGAGAGATTTGCTTTTGATTATGTATAGTCTTGTCTTTAAAAAAAAAAAGTACACAGATTTAGAGACTTGATTCACGAGTGTAATCATAATTGATGACTTCATCCATATGGAACTGCTCCTAGCCTTGTGCAACTTTGCTAATAATCTTTCATGACACTATGTATTTTTGTTCCATGGTGCCTACACAACTGAATCTAGCACATGACAATGTATATTTTCAATGTATTTAGATGATAATAACTAACATGGAACAAACTTTCCACTTATGGTGGTTCTAAAATGGTTTATCTGTCACAAAAGCTTGAACGAGGTTGGAATATTCCATGTGGTAGACATGTATGTTACCCTCATGCTATGGCTGATCTTTTTATCCTCTCTCATTCCACTAACGAGTTCAGAAAACTGCTGTTCTTCTACAAGTTGTCTTCAAACTAGATGGTTTTGTTAGATTATGATCATTCATAAATGTTATATTGGGAACATGAGGATTTGTGTGGTAGAGCATAGTTTTGCACTTTTTCATTCATGTAGAAGCTGAGAATATTGGATTGTGTGTAGATGGAAATTACTCTGCAGATTGCAGAGCTAATGTTTAAACACACAGGCACTGTTGACTGTGTGTGCTAGACTAGGCAACAAAAACTATTTCTTTTTGGTAATGAAGATATTCCCTCATTTGCTTTACTAAAACATAAGGGAATCACAGGTTTTAGTGGTTTTGTACCAATACTTGTCTTAAATATTTAAGTTAAAATAGTCCGCTTTAGAAATTTATGCAGTGATTTGATTAATCTGCTAGGGGAAAAAGTCTCCTCTGGAAGGTCCTTATCTCTAGCTACAGTTTTTCATCTTTAGTTCTAGATAGCTGAATGCCAAGTTCTGAATGGTGACAAGGTCATTCCTCTTAAATAAGTAATTTCTAAGTTAGAATGGGAAATGGATGGAGTGTGGCTGGTGATGCTAATTTAGATCAGGTCACAAAATATTTTTGCAGGAAGATGTAGGAAGATAAATGAGGAGCAGAGGTCAGACGTTTGCCTCTTTTCAGTAGTGGTAGACTGTCTGCTGTAGCTCTCCAGGCAGTTGTCTTAGAAGTAAATAGAAGCATTGAAGAAGGTGAGTAATTAAACTGCTATAGATCTTCTGATACAGTTTTATGAAGAGATGAATGCTTATAACAGTTGAGTGACTCCTTTTGTGGCATATGACATCCATCTACAAAATAAGGTTACCTTCTAGAAAAAGGCACTTTTTTCTTTCTGCCATCAATCAGTGGGGAGCTTAGACTGAGTTAAGTGAACAAATATAATTGCTGTTGTGGTTGCATGGTGTTTTTATTTTTTAAGCTTCTGACAGATGTCCTAAGCTGAGTACAGACAAAAAGAAAAAAGTGTTGTGATGTAACAAATGAAGCCTCTTTACCTCTGTTTCTTTATTCTAATGGGGGAAGATTGAAAGATGGTCTGGGACAACCCAAGTTTCTTTAAATGTTGTGTTTGTCATTCTAACAGTGATGGCAGTGTATTTATTGTCTTTGATGGTTGAAAATGACTGAATTCTCTTCATTTCCAGAGTATTTTTATTTACCTTTTCAGAGTATACAGCAAGCTTTTTAGAAAAATCAACATGAATAGGCTTCCTTAGCAAGTCTCAGAATGTGGTATTATATGCATGCAGGAGTTTAATCCGTGTTTCACTTTGTTGTTCTACTGTTTATTATAAATTAGTTTGTTTAAAAATACCTGTAAATTTAGGATCTTACAGACTACAGTGAAACCTTATTTTAAAATGGTGTCAGTGGAGTTTAGGGATGGGGACAGTATTGCTAAAAGTGGAGATTTTAATATCTGCAATGGGAAACTTGTTTAATATTCTGTGTAGGAGTGCCAAAGAACAACACAGAAAATGCAGAACAATTGAAAAATAGAAGCCAGTAAGAATTCAAACCTAGATGAAAATAATTTCCAATTTTGTGGCTAATGATCAAGTTTAAAATATTTTTCACATGGCTAAATAAGAAAAGATAGTAAGATCAGTTCTTCCAAAATATTGGCAGTTATGATTGAGCTACTTCCTGCCCTGGAACGGTGAGTTAGAGGAGGTCGTTTTAGTGGAACCACTGTTTTCTTCCATGAGCTGGAGAGGGCATACTAAAATAGCAGCAGTTGTTCAGCTTCTTAGTAGTGACAGTAGATCTGTGATTTCTGAAATGATTTGACAGAACAAGAATTCTATCTATTAATAAATTTATGTGACACTCTATCAATATGCTGGATAGGTGCATGAAATTAATTAGTATTAATTTAGTATGCAACTAAATGTTACTTGTATGTTCATGAGATCTAGTTTCATGTAAGTGATTCTGGCTTATTTCTCTTGAGTTACGAAGGTCAGAGTCAGTGTGGTTGACATGCCTCCATACTGCTTTTACCAAGGGCATGGTAGAGATTAGGAAGTTATTTGTAAAATATCAGTGACTAAACTCATAGCTTAAAATGTACCAAGAAAAAAAATTATCTACAAATGGGTAGCTTTCTTAGCATTTATCTATCTGCACTCAATTACATATAAGTTGGGGGGGGAAAAAAAGGAAACCCTATTTTACAGTTTTAGTAGGATTTTAGCAGACCATTTCTGTGCACCATAGCAGCCTTCAAAATTTCTTTGTGTATGCTGAGAGAACTAATCATATACAGCTCGGGGAACAAATAACATTTTTCCCTGGAAAGATGACTTCATGAGAAGGTAAAAACATTTTAAACTCTGCATTCCATCATTTGCTAAATGTATATCCTTTCCTCTTTCACATATATCTCTCTGGTGTATACATTTAAATGGTAAACTATATAGTTTAAGGAGTGTCTTGTATTGTAATGAGGTGATCAGATCTGTTACTTTGTGCACTTGTTAACACAATATTCATCTATTTTTGTTCCAGCCTCTTAC
This sequence comes from Bucorvus abyssinicus, assembly GCA_009769605.1. Lineage (NCBI taxonomy): Eukaryota > Metazoa > Chordata > Aves > Bucerotiformes > Bucorvidae > Bucorvus > Bucorvus abyssinicus. The sequence goes on from CM020030.1 coordinate 8,631,002, forward strand.
ATGTTGGAGTGGTTTCAGTGATAGCTGAGCAGTAGTTATAGGTGCCAAGTTCCATAAAAAATTGAGCCTGACACAACAGTCTTTTTTATCAGTTTGTACAAAATATTAGAAGTACACTACTATTGGTTTTGAGTAGTTTTCCAGTCCAAATATGTCAACCTTTTTTAAAATTGAAGTGTGCAAAGGACGAACTACTTTGAGTTAGAACACTAACAGGCTAATCATGGTTAGAAGTACCTAAGTACATTTGTACCTGTGAGCTGCTGGGGAGAGAGTTGTGAAGATATTGTTAAAGCTTCACCCTTATGGTTTTTATCACTGTATCTTATACTTTGTACTAGATCTGTATGCTCTGTGTTTTAACTTGCAAATCTTGAGAAGAAATCAAGTATGCTGAAGCAGATAGGTTAATCAGTGTCGGGGAACCACTGTTGGTAAAATTCATCAAGTGTAATTACTGTCACTATTGAAGTAGATGGTGTTGCAGCTGACCCCACTGGTCAGGAAGACCAGCAGCACAGTATCAGACTGGCTTTTGAGTTCAGGTCTCATGTACTTCAAGCAGTTAGCAGTCAAAACATGGAGGTTTTTTAATGAGAATGTGAAAACCCATGAATTTTTAATAATGAGTAACAGGCTGGTAGTTAGGATCTATGTATACAAGTGTTTAAAGATGTGGTGGGTTTTCTGTAACAAGATAGAAATATCAGTCAGACAGTTATGTAGCCCTAGCAGAGGTATGAAACTTGGTTTCAGTGGAAAGGTTCCTGAAGAGTTTTTGCTGTTTTCTTCCATGGACAAATATAAACACTTCTAATGTTTCTTGTTTTCACTTCTGCTTGGGTACCAGGGAATATCCTTGTTTGTAGTCTGTGAAGTTCCATGTCACTTAAATTTCATGTTTTAGATGTTTTCAGTCTTAAATGCTGTGTAGAATAGAAAAAATAAAAATCACCAGGTCTGCTGGACAGTAAATGAAATAAGTGTTCTGCAGCATTGTGGTATATAAGCTGTGAATGAGAAGGAGCAGATACAGCATCCTTGGCATTTTGAACTTCACGAGAACAGACTTAAGTCATCTAGCACACACTTCTAAACATCAGTGGTGCGAATAGGAAGTAAAGCACTGATTAAATCTGTGGCAATATCCTTTGTTTCATTGCTTGAATGCGAGCCATGACGCTTCATCAAGTTATTGTAGACTGTCTCTGGGTTACAGATTAGGTTTACTAGCAGGACATGTTATCTCATTAGGAGGTAACTGGTCTTTGGACTTTGCCTTTTTGGATTTGGTAAACAATGTGCAATGCTTGTGGACTCAGAGGTGGTAGCAGTGATGAAGCATTGGAATGCAGTGGACTATTGCTCTTTAGAGTCTGTTTTGCATACTAAGCTCAGCACTTCAGAGTATTCTTGTGCAGTTATTTTGGCAAGCCTAGTCTCCTGTGACTTGAAGATTGGCCACAATTTGTTGGTAGGAGATTTTGCTATTTTAAAAATACTTTCTTTTTAGTTTAACCATACAGAAGACTAATTGTTTCAATTGACATTAAGTTTGTGTTAAAGCAATATGTGGGGTTTTTTTGCAGAAAAGGGAGAGATTTTAAAGAGGAACGGGGCTTGAAAATGGAATTTGAAGTCAGAGTCCCTATCAATATGTATAAACACGGCTGTGGGTTTTGGTGGGAATTTTGTGTTGAACATAGGGCCTCTAATTAGGTAAAGCTTCTGACACTCATTTCAGCATGACTTAACCTTATTGGCATGACTTGCTAATTTTCATCTGTGTTTGTCGATAATATTAAGAGAAGATTGTAAGTTAAGTGCGGGGGATAAACTTTGGTCTTTTAGTAGACTTACTCACACTTTGGATACCCAAGTCTTGTCAGATGGAATTGGTACTGGTGACACAGCCAACACCAGAGCTGTTTGAGGACTTCTCTGAGGCATTATGAGAAACTATTAGAGGTGTGTTACTTCATAATATCAGAAGACAGTTAAGTAATGCACTTAGCGATGTGTGGAGACGGTCAGGTGAGCTCACCCATGACAGAACCTCAGAACAGAGGGAACACATGATTCTCTTCATTTTTTTTATTATCCACCAAAGAGTGCAACCTAACCTATCAAGGACTCTCGAGTTGTTGGGCAGCAGGACAACAGCAAGAAGAGGGAGAGGACAGTGGAAAGACCATCTGACACAGTTATAAGACTTCATGGGAGTATGTGACAGGAAGTGAAGATGTTGACCATGTCCTGTCTCATCTCCAAAAGAAGTTTGGCTGTCAGTTTGAAAAAGCTGTGAATGGGAGTATCAAAACTAAGTGTGCTATGCTGTGATAGCCCAGCTGCAAGGTGCCTTATACAGCAGTTGTCCTTTATACAAACACTTTATAGTTGAGGATAAGTAATACTTAATGCTTGGGTGCCCCTATTACATACTTCAGCAGCTTCTTTTCTACTTGACGTGGCTTGAAACAACTCTAAGTTTATTGTGTGTAATGTGCTTTATTATTATGGTTGCTTTTTCAAACCATGCTCTTCTACCTCAAGCCTCTCAAGTTATATAATACATGAATACTTCTATGCATATAAATTTTTATAGTCTTTGAACAATATCACTGTTATAATAAATCGATTCTGGTTAAGTCACAGTAGGGGAAAATTTCTTGAACTATGTATTAGATATTTCAGTTTTCCTTTGGCTCTTACTAATTTGATTTTGAAAAACATTTTCAAAATCTGAATTCTAGACTGAAAATTTGAATACTGTCCTGCAACATAGATATGTGTGGTGTTTTTCTTTTATAAAAATAAAGGGGTTGTCCTTCCTTACCTTATAATGCCACCTTTGTGCAGGTAACAGTTATAAAGCCTGTTGTTTCTTCCTGTAGAAATCAATGTATTTTTAGGACAGTTCATGATGATTTAGTGTTGTCTCTACACCTGTGCCTTTAGAAATCTACTGGGAATGTTTCCACATGATATTGCTTTCATTTTTAACAATGCTGCTATGGTTTTCTGGATTTTAACAGTTTGATTTTTCCTATGATATTTTTATCTCTGTCTGCATAGATGTTTTTATAGTACTAGGTTACTGTATCCATCTTTCTATTTTTATATTCAAATAGATAATGCAGTATGTTTATTTTTTGTTAGCATTTGCTAACTTCTCAGTTTTCGAAGAATGGAAATGGGCAAAAAAGAGCAAAAGTTTTCCTTTGTAATCTGATCTAGAAAACTAGTTAAATATGTTCTTAGGTTTTTCACTGCAATTTTAAATGCTTAATTCATAAATGGAGCTATATCTCCCTCTTTTGGAAAATCAAGGCATGACTTCATGACTTAGCTGTGAAAGAAGCAGAGTCTTCAATCTTGATGATTTTTTAAAAATTTATTCTGCTTCCCAGAGAAGAAGGGAAGGGAAAGAAGGGGAAATTACAAACAAATATTTAATATCCCTAATAAGTTTAGAGTCTGGTAGCTGATGTGATGATACATTACGGAAAAATAATCTGCACAGCAAATAGACCCCTCTCTCATGGCTTCTGAACTGCAGAGATGTCTCTGCAGAACTTCTGTTATATGTATAAACCATCTGAGAAGTATTACTGTGTGTCAGACAGCTAAAGAGTATTTTTTCAATATGTGGTTTACATGATTGTCAGTTTAGCAGATTTCTTTGCCTGAAAGTTGCTTGGAAGAAAAAAAAAATCAGACAGCTGTGTCTCAAGTGACTTGATTTTGACAGTTATCTTAAAATGATGGGGGGGGGGGGGGGGGGGGGGGGGGGGGAGGAAAGTTGGAGAAAAGGAGACTTGGAGTAATGTGACTAGAGTGTTCTGATACTTTCCAGTGTAACCGGTTTGCAATTTAAGAAGGAGAACAGCCTGGCAGAAGCAATATGTCTATACATCCTTTCAGAAATGTATTTTTTCAAGGGTTATACTCAGTTTGCATGTTAGGAAATTACTTCAGTGACTGCAAGCACCTTGACAGATATGCTTGATTTCTTGGTTATTTGGAGTGGTAGGAATAGAGTATGGTAAAGTTTTTTTCAGTGGACAAGGAGTTCTGGAAAGATCTCCTATTTTCCATGCCTCCTCCCCTGCCGATTTGGGTGGATGGTCCATTTGGAGACCTCTCCTGAGCCTTTTTTAGGCAGGGCTGTGCAGTAGGAAGAGTAAGGCACTAGTGAAGAAATGTGTTCACTTCATTCCTTGCCTTCTATTTCTGAGGCTATTAAAGAGGGAAGTCTTTTATCTTGTCTCTCAAATCTATTGGGTCAAATGAGACAGTTCCAGAAAAAAGCTCTTAACAGTGCTCTTCTATCCCAACTTTTTTCAGTTTTTTGTGTTTTTAGCTAACCTTCTTTAAAGCAAACTGTCAGACAAGGAACTCAGAATTTCAGTGCTGGGCTCTGCAGCAGGTTGCATTACCTTACTGGGGAGTGTTCTGCTGTGCTCCCATGTATTAAACAAAGTTGCTTCTATACTATATGCTTCTCTCACAAGCGAGTGTGACCTGTACAAAGAGAATGGTAATAGAAGCCCTGTAGTTTTTTCTCTGTGTATGGGAAGGCAGGGTTGTGATGTGATTGTATTTACTTTTGTAAATGGTCTCAATTTACGTCATCCTCTGGCCAAAGATCATCAGAACTGTGTATTCTATACTGGGTGCTAGGCTCAGGATTGGATACACTTTGTGGAAGAAAAGTGCACAGCTAAGGTGTATAGGAAAAGGTATTTTCAGCTGACTGTAAGAGTTCACTTCTCTGTTTTTGTAGCAACTCAAGTTGGGTTGAGAAAAGGAAGAACAATTTAAGAAAAATATGATCTTATAGCAGGATTGTGAGAGTGACTTGAATGCAGGAACTCTCTTTGAAACTGAACTGTGTTTATGAAATAATCTAAGACCGGGTTTTCTTAGAACAAAATATGTTCTAAGTATAAAGTTTGGGAGATATTAACTTTAATTGGTTTAGATTTGTTTGTATTCTTGGAAATTTGTAGTGCTTTCTCTTGGTGAATCTATTGTTGCAGATGTAAAAATATAAACTCTTCTTTGTCTACACTGTATAGTATACTAAAATCTTCAGTGTAACAAGCAGTTGTTTTCCTTCCCCATGTACTCTTAGAACAACTGAGGGAGGGGAAATACCTTAATGTTTAATTTCTAATAAATTTCATGTAGTGGAAAAACTGGGTTACATTATTGGAGCATTTAACAAACTTCCTAGAGACTCTTTAAGACCTAATTCTGCCATGCTTTTAGGTTTGGGTTGAACTTATTTTCAAGTCAGGTGCATGTTATTGAGATGAGAGGGTGTTTCCACCTGTGTTCTTGCAGCTTTTGTGTGGATAATCTTGTCTTAGAAATAAATATGAAGCTAATGAAATATAAATCATAAAAATATTGAAATAATAGCTTATTGCCCTTATAAATAGCAAGTCACTGACACTTCTGTATTTCTATTAAAGCTAGTCCTCTCTCTCATTATGTTAGCTATTATTGGTTTGATGGCCAATTTAATTTCATCGTTGTATTAAAAAGCCACATATACCAACAATCATTCCGAGTGCTTTCAAGCCATTCAAGTAATGAAATAATAATACAGTATTTCAGAGCAGTTTATTGGCTTGCTTATTCATCAGTTATATAGTGATCACCTCCTCGTTTTCCTCTCTCCAACTAAAGTATAAATGACAAACCACAACATAAGTTCCTGAACTGCAAGATCATCAGTCTTAATTCTTTAGTCTTTAAAAATAAGTCCAGCAGATGCTAATTGCAAATCAAAATAAAGATCTGAAAATATGGCTTATTTCTAATGCTTGAGCCTGTATTATCAGTGGAAACAGAGGTAGATGACTTACGGGACTCTGTCATAATTGAATACAATCTCACATGTGGAATTAGTCTGTTTTAGATGCAGGAACTGAAAGCTAAAAGAGTGGATGCTGGGCAGAGAAATTGTCTGACCTTGTATGTGTAACTGTCACTTGAATTATTCTCCTACACTGTTCTGAAGATTGTATGTGTGCACTGGAAGATGAGGTAGCCCAATGAAGCTGATGTGAAGATGAGAGTAGGCAAACACCAAAAAAAAAAAAGAGGTATTCATAAACATGTGAATTGAAGTGTAGTGTTTTGTGGCCTGTTTCTGCAGCTTCATCTGTCGTTAACAATAGCACAACCACATTAAGCTGCATTTGACATATGGGTTTACATTTTATGTAAATCTGTATTTGTGACTAAACTTTTAAAGTTGTTAGACTTGCAAAACTTTCAGACTTTGTTATAGATTACCTGAGTTAATGCGTAGCTTCTGGTTATAAAAAGCCAACAGGTTTCACTGAGTCACGGTAGGCTGGAAGTTGCCTGAACACAAGTGCCAAGTTTTCATTTAAATGCCCTGAAACATCCAGAAGAGGTTGTCAGATGTGCTGTAGGTGATACGGAAACCCATGCTATTTTGAAAAGGCAGGGTAGTGGGATACCCAAGTGTCTCAATTTTCAGTATGTCTGAAAATCAAGGTCCCTGCAACTCACTTGTTCTGCATTGGAAGCACCACTAAATTAAATGAAATGAAACCTATTTCACCTTCTAAATTGTTCCAATGTGTTACTGCCTTTTCTGTATGACACTAGGCTGCACTCATTGTGATGATTTCTCCTTAACTCTGATAAACACTGTACTATAGTTTTATCCTACAGTTTACCCCCCATTTCATAATTTACCTATATTCTAGTAGGTCAGAACTAATATTCTCGTGATATTTAGGTCCTGCTTTGTCTTCCAGCAGTCCAGTATTTTGAAACTTGGAATGTACCTTTGCACGCCATTTTTTACATACCTTCAAAGCCAGCCATTTTTGGCTGTATGTTTACTCTTAATTCAGTCATATGTTTCAGTTTTTCTGGTTTTTTTTATTCAGTTGTAAAGTTCTTGCTTAAAAATTAATCACTTCAGCAGCATTGATGCCTTAAACCTTGGGTTATCAGGATGTCTTTTCACTGCCTTGGAGGGTACTCATCTAGGAAATCCACAGCACTAATTACAATGGTCTACTCTTAAACTTCAGCTGTGCTGTATGTTTCAGATGGAAATGTTGAAAGTGCACCCAACATCCCTATAATGGAAAATGAAAATAAAACACAATTTTTAACCTTTATATACAAAAGATGAGCAGCTTAGGTTAAGCTCTTTGCTTTGTTTTACTGTTCTGCCTATATGAATTATATATCTTTGCCATGTCTACTTTAGAGTAAATTGACTTCTTAATGTCAAATTTTGAAGGATGTTTTCATTCTGTCTTTCTGACACTTGCTTATTTGTGTGGTAGCATGTATTCATACAGATATTTCACTTTGTCACATGATTCCGCTTTCCAAGTTCATAATTTTTTCAGTTTTTACATATTACTATGTAAATTTTTTTATCACTGGAAGACAGAAAAAAACCCAAAATTATTCAAGTGAGCTGTTTCTAGTGTTAAGGTAGGCAAATTCTGCATGATTAACTTCGAATTTTCCAGAATCTTGTGTTAGAAATTTCCAATGGGTAAGCCCATGTGGAATCTATGGGGAAGTAAGAAAACAGCTTTTTAGTACAGAATTCTAAATACAAAATAGACAGTAGGTTAGCTATTGTAATAGACTTTCCCTCGCTTCTAAAGAAAGTGTTACATTGCCTGTGTGTTATGCAGTTTGATAGTAAAGTACTAGTCCTATGTTTCACCTGTTTAATGTAGATGGTGTCAAGTTCTCTTTATCTGTGTTTTGGGTTTGTTTTTCTGTCCTAAATTTGTACAGTGTAAATGTAACTCTTATGTAGATTTCTTTCTTCTTAACTGAGCTTTGGCTATTGCTTAATAGTTTGTTTTAAACGCACAAACTGAGGAAGATGTTATTTTTGCCTAGGGAACTTAGATTTCCTTTTCCCCCTGTACGTGTCCTCTTGTTGAGGTGTTTTCTGTAGTAACCAGCACTGCTTCTCCCTGATAAATTAACATAGCTCATATTGGTAGAGTGTTTAAAAGGTGAATTAAATCACAAAGCTGAAGAAGGCTGAGGGTGAGCCATAAAGTGGGTACATAACTGTGATATGAAAACACAGTAATGACAAAGGGCTGTTTTGGTATGTGTATTAAATGCCTACTGCAGAACTGCATGCCATGCCTGATTGTTTATTATGTTTGACAACTAAGTTTGACTATGACTTTTCTGTCTGTAGTCTCTGTTCCTACAGAGCATACTTCCTGCTGGATTTCATATGGTCTTAGACACCAAAAGTGAAAAACTGATAATAGAATTAGAAATACAGAGACTATTGCTATGCAAGATTTCTTTAACTGAAGTGTAAAAGGAACTGATTAGTTGTGATTAGAGGCTAAACTTCGGCCAGTTTGCTTGATTCACTTGACAAATACATTTTTAAAGCTTTATTTAGTGCAGACTGTTGTGTTTTATCAAATAGTATGATGTGCCTCCTCATATACCTTAAAGAACAGGGGCATACCTTGTAAAATGAAGTAGTTAAAACCCAAGACCAGTTTAAAGAAGCCTATTTAATATATGTCATGATTTATACATGTGCTTTATAGGAGATTGTTTAGTTAATTAGAAAATATAAACTTAGCTATAAAAATTTTGATGGACTAAGTGATAGCTAGCTTAGGTTATGCATCATAACTTTTAAAATAATTTGAAATTATTAAAAAAGCCCATTTGGAGCAAAAGTACAGTATGTGCTAAATAGACTCAAGTACTTTCTCAAAAGGGCTGTGTAATTGAGTATATTCTTTATTTTTTGCATATATAACCTGTAGCAAAAGGTGCAGAGTGTATGTGGCAGCTACTTTTTACATCTTGAACACTTAAAATGGACCACAAGTAATTGTTAGGGGTGAGTGGAGCAAGAGTTGTTATCTGTCTTCTGGTTTTACATGTGTGCTTTATATTATTACTCCTTTTACTATAACTTTTATTTGTAATTGTTTCAAGAAATGCCAAAGCAAACATGGGAATGAAAACTGTTGGGTTGTTTCCTTTAAAGGTAATTTTGTGAGTCTTGGGCTAAACTGCTATTTGTTTTGCTGTTCAACTTTTGCAGTTTGTTTTGCTCATGCCTTGGCCAAGCATGATGGTATGGAAATTCTGTCTCGAACTTTATAAAATGTTATCTGAAGTCTTTCTACTGGTGCTTATTAATTGTCTACAATATCAGGATCAAGGAAAAAGTAATTGATTGAGTATAGAGCCTTGGTAATTAAGGAAAAGAAAGATTCAGTAAATGGAATTCACATAAAATGAAGGAAAGAGTTAAGAATTTGAAATAAGAATTGAAATTGTTAGGGATCCCTTGATAAAGGTCTGAGGAAACTATGATTATGCTCTTGTAAATCAGAAACATAGGATTCAACTTCTCCAGCTTTAGTATTGTACTGATTCCATTCTGGGTTAGCTATGTTCCTCCTGACTATGCCTTCTCTGTGCATGCACAGCTCATGATTGTTCAAAAATGACAGCAACACATGGGCAAAATTGGGGTTTCTACTGTTATGGTAAGGTTCAGCCAGATACAACTGTGGCTGGATATATTTGGAAAATATTCCTTCTTTTAAGACAACCTATACTGTGAAGAAGGGAACAAATACAGTTTTCTGAATACTCATTTAAAATAAGTGTCCCCCTGCTTTAAGACATTTTCTGATGTTTGCATGGTTAAATTGTATGGCTTGTATAGTTTGACAAATGTGTCCTTTTCTTTAGAATGTAGAAGGTCTCTTGTAATCTCATGTATTAAAACTGAAAGTTAAGTTCTAAAAAAAACCCCCAAAAATTACTTAGATTGTGAAATCTTAAAATAGACCAGACTCTTAACAGACTTAGGTGTGTAAACCCAACCCTTGCAGAAAGTGATAGGTTAACACCACCTGTTTATGGCTCTGCATTGTTGCTGTTATGAGATATATGTATGCCTGTGTTTCTTGGGGTTTTATAACTCTGAAAGTTGGTAGGAACTCATTTACAAGTTCCTATAAAAGGGTCTCAGTTCCTGAAGAGTCTTAACCAGTAAACTTGACCTGATAAATGCTTCGAATAAAAGCAAAATTGTACTTAAACAAAATGACTGCTTGAAAAAATGGTAAATCAAGTGTACTAATGCCTTGGAAATGAGGAAAAATATGGTCAATTTGAGTTGAATTACTATGGAACAACCAAAGTGGTTATGTGATTTCAGAAGGATGGAATGCAGAGGTATGGCTAATGCGCATATGCAGCATAACTGTGAAAGTAGGGGTTAAAGTGAAATAAATGGGTTGCTCATCTAAATGTGTTTATAACTTCTGGGTTTTTTTTAAGAGTTTTTCATTGCTTAATGAATTAAAGAGTATGCATGGTTGGTTTCAGTATTGCGTAATAAACTTTCTTTTTCCCCCTCCAGTATAATTTTTGAATTTAAACAGTATGACATCTAATTTAAATAATGTTCGAATTTAGATTAATTACCCTCATTTTTTAAAATAAATGTGCCCACTCCTCATAAACCTGTATAGTATAAATTACACTAGAATATTAGAGAAAATGAGTAGTAGGTATGTTTATTATATGCAGTAGCTACCTTTATTTCTGTAATAGGTGAATTGGGACAAATTATCAAAATATGCAATAGTATCATTAGAGTATGATATCAGAAAGAGGAGATAATTCTTATTTTAAGAATAATCTGCAAATTGTCAGTGCTGTCAGCCAGGAGGATCTTTACAGTGTTGATAGAATTTTCAGAAATACCCTTTGGCCAGGCTGCTAGCACAGTTGAACAGAAGAATTGCTATTCAGGTGTATAGTGTTTTCAGTAACTTTTTCTTAGCTTTTTCTGATTAGGTGGTTAGTCTCAATTACTCCTTACAAAACCTGTTTTTGTGTTGTCAGTTATAACAAGACACAGCAATCATACTTCCTTGCTTTAACAACTTCCATTAACCTACTGTGTGTACATATTTCATCTTGCTTCCTCCTGTGGTTGGGTTAAGGTTACAGATAATCTGTTGAAAATAATGAAAGACACTTGCCACAGATGAAGGGCAATTCTTGGGTAATTGATTTCTTCCAGACCACTTGTTAGAATTGAGCAAAGAAAAGTCACTTTTTTACTAAAAGGAGTGAAAACTAAAAGCTTACCCCTCCTTTTCATTTGAGACTTATGATGCTCATAGTTCTTACAGAAAGAAAAAAGCCCACCCCAGCAACCAAACCAAAAAACCCGCCATCAACTTCAAAGCAGAATGAATAATTTCAGGACTTCATTTATTCATACACTTCTGGGTTCTAAATTTGCAAACCTCCTGTGTTATTGTTTTAATGGCAGGCAAAATACCAAGCAAAACCAGAGAGGTGCTGTTTCTTCTGTGCTTGTGGAAGGGAAGGAGCTTTTCTTTCTGCATGTGGGGTGGGATCAGAGAGATGGAGCAGGGTTCTTTCTGCATCTCAAGTGTTGTCAGGCCTTTCTTCTTGGCTTCATAGGATAACTGTTTTAATTAGAATAACAGGAGAAATACTGATGGTAAGCAAGACACCTACAAATGCTGGACACTCTGCATTAGCAGGGCATCAGACAATGCCCTGGTAGATCTCATGGCAGGCTGTGTGGAGCAGATCCTGTCCATGGGCAGAAGCTCTCTCTTTTGGTCATTCAAGCTGAATTAAAACAGTTATATAATCCCTTTACAAGAAAACAGCTCTACTTCTTGCTGCACTTGAAAGCAAAGGCAAGGCCATGCAGGTGGTGCAGTCACTGGTACCAAGGAGGAGCTGCCTGTAGGTCCCTCTATGCTGAGATGTTGTCCTTCAGCCAAAGGACATGTGCAGCACAGCGTGGACCTGTTATCCTTAACTCTTAGCATGCAACACTCTTCCAGTCAGCAGAACTACCTTCCATTCTGGATTCTCGTAACCTTTCCCAAGAGTGTTTTATGAATTACAGGTACATTAGTTACTCAGAACAGAGATGACCTGTTCAAGATCACAGACTCCTCAAATACAATGTCTTCTGCAATGATCCCAGTACAATGTTATCCTAGTAATTGTTTCAATTGTGCTTTTTGTGTAAAAAATGATATTTCAAAGAGATCCTAGGTTTATTGTTTTTGGTCACTCTCTCTGAAGTTTTATGAGCTTTTGAAGAAGTTGACAAGATGATCCTTTCACCTCTTCTTACAGAATAGAAGAAATCAAATATGGAAAGTAAACCAGATGATGATACTTTATTTTACCTTCATCGTTCTAAGGATATCCAGAGAAACTAAAAGGCAGCAGAAGAAGCCCAGCAGTTTAAATTTTACTGTTTTCCTCCTTCTTGACCTGAAAGCTGTGCTGTGCTCTTGTGTTGATCTGTGGTTCTGGTCTTTATGATATCAGTCAGGACTCAGATCATTGAGAAGAGGAGTGAATTAAGATATTAAAATTGGCTTACTAGATTTTGCCAAGTAAACGCAGTTCTTATCTTGATGGCATTATACTGCATATAATGTGTAAATTTATAAGAACATGGTGGGGAGAATAGCAATGACAGGGGAAATTAGGGAACCTAACAGTAATCCATTTGGGAAGGCTCTTCCTCCCAGTACTTTTATGAAGCTTACATATATCCTCACCTTTCAGCTCTTGCTTACAAACATCACTCCTGTGTCTGACATGCCTGGTTTGCTATCCCTTTGCAAATAATCTCTATGAACAGGGTCATTCTTCCTTGTCTTGACTTGCGTGGTATTTGTGTGTTCTTAAAATTAAATTTCTGTAGAGTACTATTTCATTCTCTGTTATGGTTTATATAGGAGGTTGTGTGTGCATGCAGTCACATATAACTCATATATTGTGGTTATTTTGTAGGTTGTAATTCGTGCTCAAAATGGGGAACTACTCTATCGTATTTCACCTTGGGCAAGATACGTAGTCCGTGATGAAGACAAAGTGAATTACGATTGGGTGCACTGGAATCCACCACAGTCATATATAGTAAGGCTTAAATATAATTTCAAAAGGTGTACAAAACTGTGTATGCTGTCATCTTTGTATACCTGCTTAGAAGAAAAAAGTTGTTCCACAAAAAGAGGGTGGTGAACTAGTTGAAGTAGCTGAAGTGAAGGGTTTTATTTGTGGCCTTGATAGACATAAATTAATGATGGATGTTTTGAGCTACTCTTTCATTCTCCCATAGAGTATATAAAAAGTAGTTACCTGTTAAACTTATATTTTAAACTTAGCTTCCCATGTGCTAGGCAAACTTGAAAACTACTCCAGGACTAAGTGGCCCTTCATGCTACAGAGGAGAGCAGGGAATTTTCAGGATTGGGTTAAGTTACCTGCAAATACTAAGTTCAGTACTGCAGTAAGTTGATGTTGTATGAAATCAGTAAAAGCTTTCAAAAATAAGGTGCTCATGCTCCAGTCAGATTCTGATTTCTTTGTATCAGGAGGTCATGGTTTAGACCCAGGTGGCTGCTTTAGCACCATGTAGTTGCTCTCTCCTCTAGTAGGAGGAAATACAATAAAAGGCTTAAGGGTCAAGACAAGGGACAGGAAGGGTGTGCTCACCAATTATGGTCATGGGAAAGAGGTGGACTTGACTTGGGGAAACAAAATCAATTTAATTCAAACAACAAAACAGGAACCACATCACCAACTGAAATCAAAGTAGGACAGTAAGAGTGAACAACACGATCTTAAATACATTTCCCCCCTACCCCTCCCTCTTCCTTACAGAAGATGCCGGGGGGTGGTGTGTGCAGCTGGTCTCAGTTCCCTCCATACAGTTTCTGCTGCTTGCTCTTCCTAGGAAACACTCTTCATGCTTCTGCTTTGCAGAGGAGACAGCTCTGTGAATGTCTCCAGCTAGTGTGGAGGTCTGCTGCTGACAGCGGTTCTCCCAGCCCGAACCACCCCAGAGTCAGTTTTCATCAGAATGATGGCCTTTTTCAGGATTACTTGCAAGCTGCATTGGCGGCCTCTCTGCAACCCAACCATTTCTCCACTGGTGATCTGAGGATTGCAGGGTCTTAGCCTGCCAACTTACCATGGGCTAAAGGAAAATGGCTGTAATGGTGTGTCTCCCTAACCTCCTTACTGCCCTGGGTGCCCATGTGGTTGGTGACAGTGTAGTTGCTTCTTCTGCCTACTCCCTCCAAAACAAGAGTGCTAGAACAAGAAGCCCTCACAAAACCAGTTTCCCATCTTAAACATGTTTATTGCAGAGGTGCTGATGGGTGCAGTCTTAGCCAGAGGCAGGGCTGATTTGGAGCTTGGGGGAGCTTTTTGAGAAACTTTGTACAGGAGCTGGGCCACCAGCCCCATCTCCTGATACCAAAATGATGCCAAACACTAAACCACCACACAGGAAAATCTGTTTATTGACTCTAAAGCCCTCTTACTTCTCATGAACTGCTGTAAGGGAGGGGGGAAAGTCTTTATGCGATATATGAAAAATATCCTAGGAGAACATTCAGAAACTTCAGACTGTATGAGGGATGTTATTTCATATTATTACACTTTTTGGTGTTTCACTGAAGTGGTATGCAGTATTCTGTATTAGAGGTTAGTTAGATATTTAGCGTGCACCTCAAATTGTGGAGCACCTACTTCACAGAACAGGTTCCTCACACAATATTTTTTTAAAATAAAAACCATTGTGTAATCTACAGTAACTTTCTTACGTGTGTAGTTTGTATGAATTTACTGACCTACCCCATGCCTATGATGCCGTATGGCACCTAGACACTCTATAAGGAGGAATAGGGAGGTAATTGGAAATGCAGTGATCTGTATGACCTAGAGTGAAAAGGAGGTGAAAGCACTTAGGGTGCAGACAAGGCCTTACTGAGTTCAGTTAGGAAAAAAAAAGTCCTTTTATGAATGAGATGAAAATGGAAGTAAATTACTGGAAACAAACCTCAGCCAGAACTTCTCATTCTTCACATTGCCCTTTGATTTCTTATGTATGTGTGTGATTTTATTGGTTTTGTTCTAACTTGTCAAAATTTGACTTGAATATTAAGTTAACAAATAATATGAAAACTTGGAACTTTTTTTAATTGAGAGAGGGAGGAAAATTAAAATTTTGGGGTAAAATAGGTTGTAAGTGGTAGATTCCCTAAGTTTCTTCAGACAAGACTCTTGTTTTAAAAAGTAAAATCCTGATCAAGTGTAAGCTCTTTTTCAAGAGTATGGAGGAGGTTTTGTGATGAACCTCAGTGGCCTCTGTGTTCTTTAAATATTTTCACCTATCTAGAAATACTGTGAACTTGGAAGTTTGTTTTTTTTTTCTCTGAAATAATTGGAACATAGACAATTCTATGCTGTGGAACTGTGTTCTTTAAGGCTAAAACATTAGTTTGGAGATGGTAGATTTTCAAATACCTGCAAAAGCAGGTATGTTTAAAACAAAAACCTATCTTTCTATTGTCCTTTATTTTTCAAAAACCTTTATAGTCATTCAAAAGAACTTTAGTATAATGGCTGCTGTAAGTTTGTACACTTCAAAGTAATTTAAAAAGGGTATAAGAAAAGTGTTGAATCATGGATGTCCAGTTTCTTGTTCATGATGAATATTGATTTGAAATAGACATTCGCTTTAACAGTTTAGAAAGCTTAATTACTCCTAAAATGTTTGTGCTCTTAGAGGAAAAACAACCCAAACCTTAAATTGTTAGTAATTATGTTACTGTGAAAACACTTCCAAGCTGTTGTATCCTAACAAAAAATATTTTTTTTCTTTATAGCATAAGCATCCTTCCCCCAAGAGATTAAAAAGCCTAAGAATCTATGAATCTCATGTGGGGATTGCTTCCCCAGAAGGGAAAGTAGCTTCTTATAAAAACTTCACATACAATGTACTACCTAGAATAAAGGATCTTGGTAAGTAATAACAGAGAAACTTGCAGAGAAAATTATGTGCCTGTGTTCTTATTAGAAATGGTAATTACCAAATGTCTACAGGTTTTTTTGCATTTTTTAGATCACATGTACTATAAAATAGATTCTTAGAGTAGCAAAAACTGTAAGTAAACAAGTGAAACCCATGGAAAAGAAACAAAGACTTCAAACAGAATATGTGAATCAAAATCTATTGCGTGGATTTTTAGGTAAAATGACTGCAAAAGCCTAGGCAAATGTTGCAGGGCAATTTGTTTTCAGCATGGTTGTTTTCCACTTGAAAAAGGGCCTGGTTTTGTGAGGTAGTGTTTAGAAAAATACTTTTGTCTTAATTGGTTGTACTAATGTACATCTTGATTCTAAGGAAAGACAAAGACGTATCTGCATAGAAAGGATTGTCCTTTCTGTTTGCTAGAGTAAGTATGCCAAATTTTTTTCCTGAGCTGTTGCTATGAAGAATCAGAACGTGGAAACTTTAAATGTGAGAAATTTTCTTTCCTAAAAGAAACTTCTAGTATATTGGAGAAGATGTATGAAATAAAGAGCTGGTATAATTATCTTAGGAAGCATAGCAACCTGTCCACCTCAATTTCTATTTAATTATTTTTTTCCTATGATGTCTTTGCACTGTTTCTGTAGTGGACAATATTAGAACTTGATGGGTTTTACTGCCCTGTGATGAAGTACACTTTGTTACACTCAACGGTGAAATAATTGTGATATCCGTTGCTGAAACCTCTGTGGATGGTGGCTGTGCTTAAGTGTTGTTAGAGTTTTCTTACTTATTTTTACTTGTCAGGGTGCCTGAAGAAGCCATTCATTTTTCTTGTAGGTTTACTTGTTGAGTCAGTGTTTCACAGAATGTGGCTTTTGCCTTTCAATAAAGTTGAGTTTGGAGGTGTGATGAGGGTACTTACACATTTGGAGGCCCTCAACAAAAAGTACATTGGGATTCCACGTTGCGCATCTGTGACTCTTTCTCTACTGTCAAAGAATTTCAGCTATTTCAGAAGGTTAATATCTAACAGGATTGTGAAAGCTTCCTGTTTTACCTGTAGATTTTCTTTGGTGAGAAGAAATGTCATGAAAAGGCTAATATACCACAAAATAAAAGCAATATCAAAATGAGGTGTGGGGTATACAGAAATGGTAGATGGTTCTTACTTAAAGTAAACACTGTGGGAATTAAGTCCTTTTTTAAAAATGCATTTCTAAGTCTTGGTTTTGAAATGTTTTACTTGTAAGGACAAGCTTAAAGGCATCTGTATTTAAGAATGCTAAGATATTAATACTTTCTAGAAATATATGCATGATGTAGTAAAATAAATAGCAAGCAAATTGAATGAGACTAATTTGATGCCATGTTGCTGTTTATAAAAATGTTGTCAATAAGTGTAATGAGCCTGAATTATAAAACAGCAATGAATCTGACAAATTGTTGAGCTCATGCCAACTATCCTCTAAACTCTTTTAGAGCTGCAAAATTTTTAAAACAAACCCAAGAACCATGAAACAGAAACCATTACTTTGTCTAAATTAAAGAATCAAGTGAAGATTTTGGTTAAACTGGTAAAGAGAAGTGGTGGTGATGGGAGTCCCAATAGACTGTAGATTAAACCTGAAGGTTCTCTTGCTGATAGTCCTTGCTTGCTAGCTATCTGGGGCATTTAACTCATGGTATTAAAGATAGCTTTAGTTAAGATTTGTGGCAAATACTGTGGCTTTGCTATTAGTAGGTTATTTTCCCTTTGGATTTTCCTCTCAATATTGGACTGAACGGTCTGAGGTGATACAAGACACAGTGTTGTCTCCTACCTTCCTATGCTGCCTTGGTTCTTTGGTAAATTCAGAATAAGGACATATTCAATGTTTTCTTGTTCTTGAAAGACTCTTGTAGAGGGAGAATGTAATCATTAAAATTGGAAAAAATCTCTCTGAGGTGGTTAATTTTTTTTTTAATAAGACATTGTATATATATATACAATGATGTGTAGCATGTGTAGCCAGTGACTACCCTCAACCCCTGAGTGCAGATTGGTATAGTTGATACTCTGAAGTTAAATTAAAAAAAATTTGCATATCACTTATTGTTCTTAAAATCTGAGAGATTCAATACACCTGGTTATATGTAGATCACTTGACCATTTTTAATGGAAGATCATGTAAATATAAACTATTAGGTGGAATTACTTCTTGAGAGAGACTCAATCCTTAGTTTTTAATCATTAGAGTTAGAAGCAGCTAAAATGAGAGAAGACTGGAATAGATGTGTTAAAGGTCCTGAATGCTTTCAACTCTCCTTAAGGCAGGGGTTTGTTTTATTTCTTCGGTTTTTATAGGATATAACTGTGTCCAACTGATGGCTATTATGGAACATGCATACTATGCCAGTTTTGGTTATCAGGTCACAAGCTTCTTTGCAGCATCAAGGTAGGTTTCAGAAACTTCACCATCTTCTCTGTTCTCTTCCCTTACTCCCCATGCATTGAAATCAGTATTTCCTGTATGTGTGTGTTTGCAAGTCAGTGTTTAATGGAAGGAGAAAGTAATGACTTAGGTGTTTTCTCTAGCTTCCTCTTAAATCTGAAATCAGTTGGGCATAGTCATCAGTTCTGTGACACAATTCCTAGAACTTACAAATAAAAAAGTTGTAAGTAACTTCAGCTGTCATAGCATCTTTCAGCTAATCCAGCTTCACCAGTCTCTATGCATGGATTTTGTGTTGTGGAATTGCTGGCAGTAACAAACATGATGTGCAAGTAATTCTTTTATGATAAACAGAACTGTATGCTACTTGTTCATAATAAACTTGATTAAAGTTGTGGCTCTGCATGTTCTGTGGGAACTTCTTCCTATGCTTACAACAGACTGTACTTAGATTAGAGGCCTAGGGTGAAAATAGGTGGAAAATGTATTAAGAAAATTATGATAAACTGGAATGTCGTGATTTTTTTTTTTAAAATCTTGGTGGAGGTCCAGTGACAATCAGCCTAAATTTAGACAGACAGGAGGTTTTAACTGGCTTAACTGGCTGAGAAAAATGTGTGGGACACAGGATCAAAATTTTTCATTGAAGTTGTAAAATGGTGTAGTACCTAAAATAACTAAATAGGACAGTAGCATGGTATGTTTTGGGAACTTTCATGAATTTACCCATTTTTTTAGTCATTATGTATTACTTTATTCCAGTATAAATATATTCTTGTCTCTTAAAAAGTAAGGAAGTGTTCAATATTAAATAGAAGCCTTAAGTTCTATATTTTAAGTGTTTAAGTTCTATTTTTTGAGTTATCTTTTATACTGAATTTGATGTATTGATTAAAAAGGAAGAATAAAACTTTGAAACTATTTCTGCAAAACATTGCATGCATGATGTAATTTTTATAGTTAAACATTTTATATTGTCTGTTATAATCATTAGCTGTTAAAGAGGCTGAAAAAATAACCTGTATACAACTGCAAATTGGGTGATGAAGAACTACTGACTTTGTAGTTTTTATGACTAATGTTCAGTATTACCAGCTTAAGTTCTGATAGTACCAGTCATAATACATTGCATTTTTATGCTGCAAGCCGTTATGGAACTCCAGATGACCTGAAAGAAATGATTGATGTTGCCCACTCAATGGGCATCACTGTTCTACTGGATGTTGTGCACAGCCATGCTTCAAAAAACTCTGAAGATGGTCTCAACAAATTTGATGGAACAGATTATTGTTTCTTCCATTCCGGTCCTAAAGGAACTCATCAGCTCTGGGACAGCAGGCTCTTTGACTATGCAAAGTAAGTGTAAAATGTCACTTCAGGTATGTTAGTGAATATTATGTCTTACCAGTTCTATTAAAACTACACTATTCACCAAACTGGAAAAGTCATTTGGGTTGTTCAATGTTATGATATGTTGAGTTAAATTCTTTTACTGTGCTAAATACTTTAACACTAAATAATAGTATTTAGGTTTTATTAGTCTTTTGTCATCTGTGGCTATGTATGTACTTATACATACAGTGCACATAGTATATAATTATATATAAAGTTATGTAGTTATTGTATTATATTTTATTTAAAAATAGGTTCAAATATTTCTATATATAGATACTTATTTAAATATTTACTATACCTGAATATTTTGTATTTAATTACATATTTTATATATTATACAATAGATTTGTATTTTTGTATTTTGTGAGGATATATTTTCTTTATATATAAATAAAGAAAAGAATAAGAAAAGCTGAAAGAAACTTGTAAACTCTAGAAAGTTATTGTCAAACTGTCAGATTGTTGAAATATAGCTAAAGTTTTGCCCCAGGACAACTATCTCTATTCCAAAGAACTTCCAGAGGTCAATCAACAGTTAATAGGGACTAGGGGTCATTTTCAGTAGTCAGTTTTAGGGACCTGGTTTGGGCACACTTAATTAACTAGTATAAATGCAATGTGTGTGAAACCACATCTTAATGCCAGATGATATTAGCATTTCATTATTTACTTTGTATTCTCTGAGGTATTGGGGATGAGGCAATCTATCTTGTCTGCTGAATATTTCAAGTGGTTTAAATGGAGAAACAGGCAGGGGCAGTCAGCTTATTTTAGTCACTTTCTCCCATTTTTTCCATGTTTGTTCATCCCTGAACCACACTGATTCATCCTTTTCCTTGTCTTTGATTCTTCCCCTGAACATCCCACAACTAAGTTTTGCACAAGCCCTCAGTCTCCTTAAAGTATTTCTTAATAAATTCTATACAGTGTTACTCATCTCTTATTCCATGATAAATATGCCTTGTTTTTCCCCCTTGAGATGCATGATCATCTTGTTTGTCCTTTTTTATCAATTACCAAGTTCTGGTTTAACCCTTTCAAGCTTACGCTTGAGTGGTTCCTTCAATGGCTTATCACTTGGCAACTGTAGAGTTCTGGTCTTGTTAATCTCTTCGTTGTTAGGTTTTGTGTACTGCACATTCAATTTACTGCCTTTCCCCTGATTTTCTCCATCACTTCCATTGAATTGCCATTAACTGCTTACGTTGCAGGTGTCCTTAAACCTTGGATTAGAATTAATGTATGTTCAGTTAGTTGCTAAAAAAGATTTTCTTCTTGGTCTCGTAAGTCTATGCTCTTGAGGCTTAGAGCATCATAGCTTTATGGGGGTTGTGACTTGAGTACAGTCACTATTGCAGAAGCAATGTTACATACTGTAGGTCAACTGTTTAATGGAAACTCTTGTACAGTAACTCACCGTTTCAGGTAAACTGAGTGACCAGTGTAATAAGTGATTTATAGCTCATCCTGTTAAGAAACATAGCACAATCTTTATTTACTTTTTATTTGGGTCAATTTAACGGATTAATTTGGGGGGGCATTTTGAATTGTGATTTTTATTATAACAAATGCATTTTCGTATGTCTAAATTTCCTGTTGAGTTGCTTCCTATGAATCTTTAAGTTCATATTCCAATAATTCTATTTCAGATAATCTTAAAGCTTTAATATTAATACAATGGTATTTCACTCTTTTGTGCTTAGTATAATCAACAAGTGTGATTCTGACTTCACTAGTGAGAAAATAAATTGAATGTAATTATGGACCTCTCTGTTTCAAGCAGAGACAGGTTTTTCCTATTGGAAAAGGAAGTGGTGCTAGTATGAGTGTTTTGGAAGGATTTGTGAATGAAAGAAACAGCAAGCTGCTTTCTAGGTAGTACTTGGTAGTGTTAAGCATTTATTCAGAACCGAGTAACCTCCTACATGTGTCTGTTTGGTCAGCGATATGTCCCGTTTCTTGTTGGGGAGGGACAATGCTGCATAATTACTTTTCATCCTATCTGATCAGAATAGAACCCAGATTGAGTGCTGAAAAGGAGGAGTGGAAAGAGCTGTGGGGGGAGTTGAAGAGATTAGGAAATAGCAGAGACCAGAGAACTTGAATCTATGCTCTACTGATAAGTGAGAGTAATATTCTGTATGACTGAGGGTCCCTTGTATGTCATTCCCCATCATGTGCCCTCTAGTGAAATGCAGCAACAAGTTTGGGTTTCCTTTTTTAAACTTTTAGAGAAACCTCTCTTCCCCTTCAAGCATAGCAAGTTGTGCAGTGAACTGTTTTAAATCATTAAGGGCTTCTTTAGTACTAATACCTGAAACATTAAATATTCTCTGTGTATTTATAGTCAAATTTTAAGGCTTCAAAGATACAACTATCATGTTTGTTCTAAGCTTCCTGGAGCTGATTAAAAAATGTTTTGTTTTGGTGATTTTTTTTTTAGTTTTTTGTGTGTACAGATCCCAAAGAAAATTGGGAAAGAATCATAACTGACATTGTACTGAAAATGTTTTTGGTTTGTGTATTTTCCATTTAGGCTTTATTGACATGTCTACTAATTTCCATACCAGTAAACAAACAGCTCTAGTCTGGAAGAAGGAAGTATAAAAATTTGTGAGGCTCAAGTTGCTTGCAGTTGCTCAAAGTTTGCTGAAAATAAATGAAACCAAAAGCAATCTTTTGAATGGTATATAGAAAAGCTTGCTTTTGGAGACAAATCTCTTCAGATAGTACAGCCTTGTCTCCTTACAGTGCTGCTACTAAATCCCTTTCCTTCTGTAGTGGGAAGAACTGTTTAATCTACAGGTACTTAAACACCGAATACAAAGAATGCTCAATTTACTTTGGAATTGAGAGAAGGTAATTCTCTGCCATGAAAGAGATTAAAAACAATTGCTTTATCAGTTTAGTGTGTCTACATTTGTTCGAAAGCTAAGACATGAGTAAATTTGTCTCACACATTTGCAATGTTATTCAGTTGTCTGGGGAAAGGACTGTGAATATTTACTATAACAGAAGATGACTAAAGATCTATACCTATGCAAAAAAAGGGACTATATCCGTGGTGTATTTTAAATACTATATTTTTAGTAATATTCATAATTAGAGTAGCCAAGAAAAGCGGTAGTGGAACTGTTCAAAGGACAAATGGGATGTTACATCTCTAGCAGCATAGTGCATCTTAAGATAAAAATGTTTTGTCTTGTGGACTTTGGGACAACACTTAACGAATTGTGGGGGATTTTTTAATCCAGTTTATGATGCAGATTGCAGTTTATTTTAATACTACTTTTTAAAAACAAACTTGTATATCCTTTGCCTTCATTTCTGCTAACAAATACGGCTTTCCTATCCCTGAATTCATGGAAGGGAAATGCTGTAAGATAAAAGGGATGCCACAAGCTCTGGACTTGTAGTCTGGCTGGCACTGTCTAGTTAATTTTGTGGTAAATTAAGTGCCTTGTCTCTATTGTGATTCTGTTTTAAGATAGCTCACTCAAAATACATGTAT
This sequence comes from Bucorvus abyssinicus, assembly GCA_009769605.1. Classification (NCBI taxonomy): domain Eukaryota; kingdom Metazoa; phylum Chordata; class Aves; order Bucerotiformes; family Bucorvidae; genus Bucorvus; species Bucorvus abyssinicus. The sequence goes on from CM020030.1 coordinate 8,654,268, forward strand.
GTAAACACTCTCCCATCTTAAGTAAGATTCTGCTTCTAATTAGTTTAGCACAAGCAAAGTATAACAATTTTTCTTTCCTTAAATCGTATTAAAATTATTCAGCTGCCAAGTTAATTAGAACATCATTAGAATGATGCTGTAGACCCTGGAAGCCAGGTGGGATCACAACTAGAGTGATTGATTGTGTTTTGATTTAAAATAATTTCTCCATGTAGCAAATGTGTCTAAAATCCTAATCAGGCAAAACTATTTAAAAAGAATTGAGAACAAGATATTACCTAGCAAAGATAAGGGTTTTTATTCCAAGCACTACATAATTAAAATGTGTAAATGATGCTGCCTTTCTATGTTTACTGAGATCTGAGAGTATTGTTTTGATTAGGACTCCATATTCCCCTTCTCTCATTAGGTTTGTTAGATTCTACTCTTAATCCAATTCATAGAAACAATACTTATACTGATATTTCTCTGAGCCTATAGGAATAATGGTAAAACCAAACTTGTTAGGAAGCATGTGATGCCCTGAGTTTTGTTTGTTTTGTCTTTTTTTAAATACTGTGACCCTTTTCACTCATACACTTAGCCAAAATTTTAAGTTCTTCCTCAATCTAGGAGAAGAATTTGGCAGAAAAGTCAGAGGTTGAATTACATTTGGGATTTAATTACAAAGTCCTGCTTCGCTGAATGCAACAGTGTATGATTGGTGAGAAATTATGTTACTCACAAGCTTCTGGGGCCAGCAAGATATCCCTGGTATCTCCTTTGAGACTGTTTCAGTGGTTCTTTTACACTGGGTTTTATGTGTCCATGCTTTGGTGGTTCTGTGAAGGCACCCAATTACAATGATTGGGAATCCTTTGCCCTATCAACCTACAGGTTTTGTCTTGTTTGTGCTTGGTGATCCTCTCTGGGAATTAAGACTTGTAAGTGTTGTAGAGGAAATTAAATTTACTTAAGCCACATTAACGGGAGAAATCACTTCTTTTCTTTAGTCTTTTCTTCCTCCTTCAGTTTTATGAAGTGTCAAGTGACATCCGTGCCAAATACGCTTTAAAATGCTATAGGGAGGGTTAAGATTATAGATGCCGTGTCCCACAAGCCACAATTTACATAAGGGCAACAGATGCCATGCTGGTCCCCTGCTGCCTAACCAGATGTTCTCTCCAACTTGGTCTTCTGAACTGTTGGTGGAGCAGCTGATCATAGCTCAGTGTGGTATGCTTTTTGTGTTTTTTTTTTTTAAAGTGAGTTTTAAACTACTGTAGTTCAGAAACTGCTCTTAGCCCTTCCATCAGTGCAGAAGAAATAAGACAGCTGTCAGGTGCTAAGTTTTAGTTCTGGTTTAGATGGCCTGTCCTCCAGCTGCCCCTCCAGAACAATGTGGGTCACGTGAAGCTTCTCTTCCGTATCCTGTGTTCCAGCCTCATGCTAGTATCTCAAGTGCTCTCTTGCATTTAAAATGGCACAGTACACCTATATTTGGATGCTGAGAGATTAGCCTTTTCTGCTACCCAGTGTTCATTCTCTATATACTTCATGCCCTATTTCATGGGGAAGAAAGGTCCACTGATGCCAACAGATAGTACTTGACTTCACTTTAGGAAATGACTCCTTAAAGGCATGTTGATCTAACAACTTCAGCAGCCTCTGCTAAGGTCAGTATTTATTTTTTCCTTAAAGCTGATCCTTACCTGAATTTTTTTCCTTTCTTCTGACTACCAATCTGTAGGGACCACTACTGTAGTATTATTAGTAGGTAGAATTAATTGGGAAATGCATATTTCAGAGATCAGGGTTTTGTTAGTAAGGGTACCTGTGTGGGCTCATAATTCTTTTAACATAGATGTCCAGAGAAATCTTTTCAGCTTAAGTAGCTTACAATTCAGCATTAAGCTCTCCTAAATATCTGAGGAAGTAAAAATTTGTTGCCTTATGTGAGAGCATCGCCATGGTTTGTAACAGTCTGTTTTCAGTAAGAAACAGATATGCTGCTACTCTATGCTTGCAAACTCAGCATTTGAAATTGATGTATGGAGTGCTATGGTATTCAAGATTATATTTCCTTGTCTAGTGGACTTAAGGACAGTTAGCACATCAGCATGAGTTACAAAATACAGATAGCGTGGTATGTGTTTTTTACTATCCATCTCAGGGTTGCTTTATTCACATGTGTTTTACAGAGTGCAGAAAAGGGTATGATGGACTGTGAGCTATTGCTTAACATGCACAAAGGGTAGATAGGATTTAAAAACTGCTGGTACACTCTTATCTTCCAATAAGACACCTGAAGAGTCTCTGCTGGCCAGGCAGGTATCAGTCAGGTGGGAGAAGGTAGGCTGCCACTACTTGTAACAGACCTCTGATGTGCTGGGTTATCCTCTTCAGACTCCATACAATTTTCTTTTACAGTTTTGCAGCTTCCCATGTTCTTCCTTTTGTATCTTTGAGCTGCTAACAAACCTGTCTTTAATTTTTACATTTCTTACCTTGTATAGCTCTAATCTAAATACTCTTTTACAGCTTTCTCTTAACTAAGCTATTTCCTTAGAAGTTTAAGCTGTACAGGTTTTGGGACACATTTGATGCCCTAGTCAGAAGGGGCAGGGGGAGAGGAAAAGGCAGGAGGGAAGAATTAATGTATCATATACAAAAAGCTGACTTTCCAGAGTGTAGGAATAGTCACTGAAGTGTTATCTTATGCAGCTTTTGAGGATTTAGTCAGGTGCAGCTGACATTCTTCCAGCTTCATTTATGCAGTAGAAATAATAGCCAGTGACAGGTCATGTTTGTCACCAATGTGTATTCATTGGGGAGTTACTTTGGCCATAATTCCAGCTAGATTAAAGGTAATGCAGTGGTAGTTGTCAATGAGCTAGCTTCTCAGTCATTTGATGGGTTTTTTTTGTACATTATTTATTGTAGAATAATTACAGTAAGAACAGAGATCTAAGTTGTGTTTCATGATGTAAAACCTTCAGCTATGTTGATTTTAATTTGTTTCCTGCCAGTCTTCCTAATCTAACTTAGTTTAGGAAAGCTCTGTATTTAGCCATCCCATAATGTGCATTGGAATTAGATTTGGCTGGCAAATATTCTTTTTTTAATGACTGTTTTAAGAAAGCACTGCTTGTAATAGTGAGATACTATTTATATATTTCCCCCCACCCCCACCCCCGAGCTCATGAATTTTACTTTGATTACAGATTGACTTTAAAAAACCTGCCTTAATACGTCCTTAGCAGTCTGCTTCTAATAGACTGGACTTTGAGGGTGACTGTAAAGGCACAAAAGTACTTTATAAAACTTAGTTTAACACCTTCTATGTCTGTGAAAATCTTTGTTTCTTTGTTTTCACTTCCTCATAGTAATTGTTGTGAATGTTAGCGAGTCAGGACTTTCAAGTATGGAGACATAACGGTTAATAAATTGTCTTTCTTGAAGGGAGGGAATACTGGAAAGCGTTGTCAGAGAAGAGATGATACATTGAAACTTACTGCAATATAATCAGAATGTTTGAAATAGTAGTACAAAAAAGAGTTCCAGCCATGAGCATATGAGTTACAGTATATGCAGCCTAGCCCTGCTGTGGAAGTGGCTTAATTTTTTAATTAAACATTTATCTAGAAGCTTAATTGCTTACTGCACTGTACTTGGATTCGTGTAGCAGACTGGGGGGCTTTAAATCCACAGATGCTCTGAAACTCAGAGCTTCACATATGTCTAACTTTCTTTCAAGGGTCCAGTTTTCCAAATTAACCTCCAATATAGCAATCACAGCTTTGTGCAAAGTTTCTAGAATGCAACTGCACAAAAAGTGGTATAGTAATATGTTTATGTTGATACGTGAAGAAAAGGCACACTGAAAAATTGCAGCCAATTGTTCTATAACTTTGACGGGTAGCATATTTTGAAACAGAGGTCCCAAATTCTGATCAATTAAATTCAATCATATCTTGGATAGATGCAGTCACTCTTACCTGAAATTGATTGTGGTATTTCAATAGAGACCTAGAATTAGATAAGATGCAACACACTGCAGAGAAACATAACTCATCAGTCAAAGTGCAATAATGGTCTTGCATTTAGTAATCCATGTTTAAATAACAACTTTCACACCATTCTTGTGTTTACTGCAGCAGGTTATATGAGCAATATCTGTTGTGAATAGAAAATTATGCAGGGGAGAAGGGTGACGGTTCTACATATTTGAGACGAAGGAGAGGTTTTTAAATAAAATCTGAAAATGAAATTGGAAATGTTGACTTTCTTCTAATGGGGTTTCATCCAAAGAAGTTCTAAGTTGGAGGAAATAGTACTGCTCATCACAGGGAAAGAGGATTGGATGATTAAGACAATTGTATTTTTCTGATTCTAGTGTGTATATGTTGTATAACATACAGATCCAATTGAAATAACTTTTTTGAAAGCTCATTGGAGAAAAAAAGTGGTAACAACAGATTACAAAACAATTAAGAACCACATCCACAAAGTAGAAAACGATAAGCTATCAAAATGTTGTGTGCATTTCCAAAGGTCAGGAGTTTATTTATGGCAAACAGATCAGAAATGATCTGCAAGTAATCGTGTTCATCTGTTACTTTTAGTTTTGAAAGGGATGCCATGTTTTCTTCAATAATGCCATTTCATGGACTAGCATAAAACCTAAGTTCCTGTCCCTAGAAGTTGATTGAAGATGGAGCTCAATACATGCAGCTGAGCTGGCCAGCCTGCTGCTTCAGGTGGTAGCTGTCTCTGTCCTACCAAATTGCTTCCTAGCTGTAGCCACTGGCTGAGATTCAATTTTTGATGGGACTGTGGTGGGGATTTTATCTAAAATTTAGGGAGGATTTATGTGGACTTGCTCAGCTTTATATGGATAGAACTTCCATAGGGTTATTTAAATGCCAAAATTACTTTGTTTCGTAACTAGGTCTGTTGAGAAATTTTATTTGGGCTTATAATTATAAAATTATTGTTGAAATTGTAATGAAGATGCAGAAACTGGTTCTGCTGTGATCACATAATAATGGGTGAACTGGGAGTAGCTTTTGCTGATTTTCCCCCCCCCACCCCGGGTTCTGTTCTGGCTGATATGGTTACAGGATAGTCTGAAGAATTGAAGTAGTGTATCATGTCAAATGTTTCTTAAATAAGGAAAATATTGTTTGAAAAGCTTTACCCCTGGGAACAGAGCAAACTGTTCTAAACCAGATTTGGGGAAAAAAAATTTGTTTTAAAAAGCATATTACGTTAAATTTGCTTGGCTGGTTTTTTTATATGCATTTGTTTTGGCCAGTTCCTTGTAAACCAGTAACTGTATAGAATTCATTGTAGGTTGCTGTGAGAATCACAAACATCTTTGTCCTAGTTCCTCTCTATCTCCTCTTTGATAAGCATGCCAACTCTTTATCAAATGTATTTATATATTAATACTACAATCCCTTGTAATCTCTTCAAAATTGATATCAAGTTATGTAGAAACAGAAGAAATTCAGTGTCAGAGATGACCATTATTAGTTTATATAGCTGACACAAGGTTTTTTCCTAAGTTATTCTACTATGATTAACTTAATGCGTTTAGTTGGGAGTAGAGGGAAGTGTACAACTAATATTCTGTAGACCTTACTCCTCTTGACTGTCTTATTGTACATTGAGTCCTGTCAGGTGTAGTTTTGAGGATAGATGTATATGAACAAATAAACAGAGGAATGAAAAGGCATGTCCATATAAGTCACTGCGTTGTGCTCTAGTAATTTTCTTCTGTAGAAGATATCTTTTAACTTCCATTCTCAGCTGTTAAGAGATTGTCTGGAGAATTAAGTAAAAGTATGGGGGTTTGTATATATATATATTAAGATATTGCACTAAAGCTGTTTAAGTGACTGTATATACCAAAGGACTTCCCAATGAAGAGGAGAATATCCTTTGCTGTCTTTATGCTATTTTCCTTTTAGATACATAAAGTGAAATAATGACTGTTGCCATTTTTCTGATTAAACAAGCACATTAGATCACCTTTTCTTGGCTGAAGGAATTTATATAAACACCATGGAACTTGTCACTTTATGTGGAGTGCAGCCATATCCATTTCACCCTGTCAAAATGAACATCCAGCACAGCTAGAACCTAGGGCCTATATTTATAACCCAGAAAACTTGAGAGACTGACCTTATCATTTACTGATTTGCTTTACAGTGATCAACGATTTTTCCCTTGCGATTAGGAAAAGGAATGTTTTATCAGCACTGTAGCACAGCTTTGATTAGAGCATGAGATTTTAGAATACATTTTAGCACAGGCTTATTATTCGTATACCTTAAGTTTTCTAAGACAATTTTCTAATGTGGTAAGTAAAAGAGAAATTGGTGTCTTTTGAGGGAAGAATCTATTAATTATTAAACCATAATTGGAAGTAAAATTATCCCTACAAGGACTAATCAACTGAGATACTTGTTTTGGTCAACATTACATTTCCATATCCTGACCTTTTGCAAACAGGTGGAGGCAGTGCTATATTCCCACTTGCCTTCCCTCGCTTTGCTTTCCTTCCCTTCTTTCCTAAAGGAAAAAAAAAGTTTTGTTTCATTTCTTTTGGCACAACAATAATAATAGAATTGTTAATACAAAGGAAATTTTTACCAATACTTCATTGCTTCATGAACCAAGGTTGTATAAAAGAATGACCTTTTGCGGTTCTAAAGTGTTTGACTTGTAGCTGTGACTAAACGTTTTTATTCTGAATTACGTGATTTAGAATTGATGGGTTTCTTTTTTCCATTTTATTTAGTTTGAAATGGATGAAGCTTGGACATTCAGAAGCAAGTACTTATAGTTGGTGTTTAAGGAAATAAATAGTATAAGCTTTCAAATTGCTAGACATACAGTTGGTCTTATGGTCAACAAGGATTGGTGAATATCCTTTTTTTGGTTTTGAAATTTTACCTCTCAGCCTTAGATTACCAAGCTACTTTCTGTGTTCAAAGAACTGGTGAATCTGAGTTATGAAATGGGCAAACATCCCAAAAGATTTATACTGCTTTTAACTCACCATCTTCTGGTTTGAGTGTTTAGTGTTTATTACTCCAGATTTTCTGGCTTTTTTCACTACTCTGTAATCTGAAATTCTGTATTTCTCTTCCTAAAAAATGGAAATAAATATTTAAGTTAAAGCCTAGTTGGGGGCTTATGACCATTCTGGATTTGATGTTTAAACCCCAAAGATTATTTACTGAGTGAGTGCTTTTTGGAGAAGAAAAAAGTCAACTACGAAACACTAAAATTTACATTATCGATGTTTTCAGGCTTCCTTTGCCATCACCTTCTTGGATAAGGGCATTGGAAAAGATGAAAATCTACTTTGACTATGTTATAAGAAATTCCAAGGTAATTATTTTGTCATTGGATTAAGTGGGGAGAAAAATGAAGGTCTATCAGAAAGTGGGTAAATGGAAACAATTCTAAGCTGGATGTTCTTTCTAATGCCTAATCAACATTGTTTTACAAAGGTTGAGACTTATAAAAAGTGATATGAAATAATTAGCTGATAAGCACGTTGTTTACTCGGAGGAATGAATGTTCTGCAGCTTGCATCTATGGTTGCTCGTAGCACAGCACCATCGTCATCCAGATATGGAAAAACAGAGCAAAGATTTGATACAGAAAGAGTATCTTCAAGTGCAAGGTATGAACAACTCGTTTGCCTGTAATGCTGAACTGTCAGTATATGCAAGGGCAAACTTGTTTTAAAATGCATCAGAGAATCTTAGCTTTAGTTTTCTTTTATCCTGGCCTAGACAACAAAATTTGTTTTTCACAAGGTTATGAATTTCCATTTCAGAATTATATTTTAATCAAAATTTGCTATCATTCTGCTATCTCTTAAGCCAGGGTCAGTAATAGTTGCTCTGAAATAGGATATACCTATAGTAGGAACAGCTGCTTTCATTTTAGTTAAATCAAGGAAATTCAAAGAAAAATCCTACTGTTAAATACATTTCCAATTATTAATTATACTTGTAGATTAATACGTCCAAGTGGAGATCAGTAATAAGTGGTGTCCTCAGGGGTCTGAACTGGGACCAGTACCATTTAATATCTTCATCATTGACATAGTGGGATTGAGTGCACCCTCAACAAGTTTGTGGATGACACCAAGCTGAGTGGTGCAGTTGACATGCTGGAGGGAAGGTATGTCATCCAGAGGGACCTTGACAGGCTTGAGAGGTGGGCCTGTGTGAACCTCATGAAGGTCAACAAGGCCTAGTGCAAGGTCCTGCACATGGGTCGGGGCAGTCGCTGAGAGGAGCTGCCCAGAGCTGCATGGCTCAAAACAGAGCAACAGATCTCGGAACACTCCTTTGACAGGAGAGCCTCGAGAGTGCTGAGAGACCACCCAGAGCCGGCAGCTCTCATGAGAGGGGGTGATGAGGTGAGCACATTGCCAGGGTAATGTCGACTGCACCCAGAACTATAAAACAAACCCCCAGGGAGTGCTGTGAACAGAGCGGGCAAACAGGGTATGGTGCAGCTGTTTGTGCGGCAGTTCGGATGGAAGGGCGTGTCAGAAGGATGCTGAAGCACTGCTTGCTCAGACCAGTGAGAAATGGTGTCCACTCGGCAGAGGACCGTGGCCTCTAAGAGCTGCACCCACCATGACTGATGCAGCTGCACAGACAGAGCTACAGTGGAGAAACACAGCTACCCAGGCGTCAGGCTGCAGGGTGTGCCCTGCTGTGACACTGGTACAGGACAGCAGTGGTGAGCACCCTGTGGGAGGTATGCCCAGATAAAGAAACTTCTCTGCCTAGTGACAGAGCTCCGGGAGGAGGTGAGCAGATTGAGGAGCATCAAGGAGTGTGAGAAGGAGATTGATTACTGGGAAAATGTCCTGCCTTCCCTGAGACAGGCCCAACCAACTAATAAACTACATGATACAGAGGACTCCCTGTCCCATCTCTACTGGGTGAACATAACGACCAGAAGGATGGGGGCAATGGCAACAAGTTCCTGCCCAATGCAGCAGCTGTGCTGCCTCAGCAAGGCCCCCACCTTTCCAAGTGCCCTTAAGTAATAGATATGAGGCCCTGCAAGTTGAGTCAACTCTTCACAAGAAAGAAGACTCATCAAGAGTGGAATTATTGATGAGGATAAGTCAGTCCAAGCCCAGCTTAAAAACCACATCAACAAAATAAAAAACAGGTCATTGTCATAGGTAATACCCTTCTGAAGGGAACAGAAGGCACAATATGCATACCTGACCCATTTCACAGGGAAGTCTGTTGCCTCCCTGGGGTCTGAGTTAAAGATGTGGTGAGGAAGCTTCCCACTCTTGTATAACCCACAGATTATTACTGTTACTGACTTTTCAGCTAGACAGTGATGAAATTCTCCAAACAAGAAGCCTGAGGACAATCAAAAGAGACTTCAAGGCCCTTGGGTGATTGGTCAAGGGATCAGGAGCACAAGTGGTGTTCTCCTCTATCCCTTTAGTTTCAGGGAATGTTGAGGGAAGAACAGAAAGACCCAGCAGGTCAATATCTGGCTCCAAGCCTGGTGTCATCAGCAGGACTTTGGGTTCTTTGACCACGGTTTTGATTTATACCACACCAGGTTTGCTGGCCATCTGATGGGGTACATATGTCTCGGAAGGGGAAGAGGATCCTTGCATAGGAGTTGTCAGGGCTCAGTCAAGGGCTTTAACTAGATTTGAGGGGGAAAGGGTTAGAGTCTGGCTTGATGGGACTAAGCCCAAGAGCTGCACACCAGTGTTAGTCAGATGGTGTGCAGCGAGCTCCTTGAGTATGCTGCACCAGTGGATATTGAGGGCAGTGTGTCTGGTGATAGGATAGCCACAATGGTCACTGGTGTGCCAGGATGTCAAGGCAGAGCCTGGGAAGGTCAGGTGGGAGTTAGGCCTTCTCCCCACAAAGAAAAGGCGATGGGATCACTAGCCCAGTTGAAGTGCTTCTACACCAGTGCATGCAGCATGGGCAACAAACAGGAAGAGCTGGAAGCCATTGTGTGAAAGGAAAACTATGATACAGTTGTCATCCTGGAGACATGGTGGGATAATACAACTGGAGTGCTGCACTGGATAGCTTACAATCTCTTTAGGAGGGATAGTCCAGGCAGGAGAGGAGGGCTAGTGGCCTCTTTGTGTTAGGGAGGGTTTTGATTGTCTAGAGATCACTGTGGTGATGAAAGGGTACAGTGATTATGGATTAAAATCAGGGGGAAGGCCAACAAGGCAGACCTCAGAGTGGGAGTCTGCTATAGAGCACCCAACAGGAAGAAACTAATGAAATGATAAAATATTCTGCAAACAACTGGGAGAAGTCTCATGATCACTGCTACTTGTTCTTGGTGGGTGACTTCAATTTACCAGATGTCTGCTGGGAATTCAATACAGCAGTGAGGGAAACAGTCCAGGGCGTTTCTAGAGTATGTGGATGATAACTTCCTCACACAGTTGGTGAGGGAACCAACAAGGGAGGACTCCTGCTGGACCTGTTCTTCACCAACAGAGAAGGACTTGTGGATGAGGTGAAGGTTGGAGGCTATCTTGGACATAGTGATCACGAGATAATAGAGTGTTCAGTTCTAGAAGCGGTAGGGAGGAGGATCAGTAGAACTGCCACCTTGGACTTCCGGAGGGCAGACTGTAACCTTTTAGGAGACTGATTGGCAGGGTCCCTTGGGAGGCAGTCCTGAAGGGCAAAGGGCTCCTGGAAGCCTGGACAATTCTCCAAGAAGGAAATCTTCAAAGCCAAGAGCAGGCTGTTCCAGTGAGCTGCAAGATTAGCTGGAGGGGCAGAAGGACCGGTCTGGCTGAACAGGTAGCTCTGGCTAGAGCTCAAGAAGAAAAGAAAGTCTATGGCCTATGGAAGAAGGGGCAGACCACTCACAAAAACTACAAGAATTTTGTGAGACTATGCAGGGAGATTAGAAAGGTGAAAGCCCAGCTAGAACTTAATCTGGTCACTGCCATAAAGGATAATAAAAAAAATTTCTATAAATACATAATAGCAAAAGGAGGGTTAAGGAGACTCTCCATTCTTTGCTGGATGCAATGGGAAGTATAGTGACCAAAGATGAAGAAAAAGCTGAGATGCTGAATGCCTTTTTTGCCTCAGTCTTTAATGGTCAGACCAACTCACTGGGTGCTTGGCCTCTGGAACCAGATGGCAGAGATGGGGAGCAGTATCAAGGTCCCATAATCCAAGAGGAAACAACAAGTGAACTGCTGCACTGCTTTAGATGTGCAGAAGTCTGTGGGGCCAGAAGAGATCCACCCAAGAATTCAGAGGGAGCTTGCGGAAGTGATTGCCAAGTGACTTTCCATTGTTTACCAACAGTTCTGGCTAACAGGTGAAGTCCCATTTGACTGGAGGTTGGCAAATGTGATGCTGATCTACAAGACAGGTAGGAAGGAGGACCCAGGGAACGACGGGCCCATCAGTCTGACCTCAGTGCTGAGAAGTCATGGAACAGATCATCCTGAGTATCATCATGTAGCACGTACAGGACAGTCAGGTGATCAGGCCTAGTCAACATGGGTTTATGAAGGGCAGGTCCTGTTTGACCAACCTGATCTCCTTCTATGACAGGGTGACCCGCTTAGTGGATGAGGGAAGAGCTGGGGTTGTCATCTACCTGGACTTTAGTAAGGCCTTTGACACCGTTTCTCATAATATTCTTCTGCAGAAACTGGCTGCCTATGGCCTGGATGGGTGGACACTTCACTGGATCAAAAACTGGCTGGTTGGCTGGGCCCAGAGAGTGGTGGTGAATGGAGTTAAATCCAGCTGGCAGCCGGTCACCAGGGGTGGTCCCCAGGGCTCAGTACTGGAGCCTGTCCTCTTCAACATCCTTATCAATGATCTGCATGAGGGAATTGAGTGCACCCTCAGTAAGTTTGCAGATGACACTAAGCTGGGAGGTAGTGTTGATCTGCCTGAAGGTCAGGGGGTTCTACAGAGGACTCTGGACAGGCTGGATCGATGGGCTGAGGCCAATTGTATGAAATTCAACAAGACCCAAGTGCCAGGTCTTGAACTTGGGCCACAACAAACCCCCTGCAATGCTACAGCCTTGGGGAAGAGTGACTGGAAAGCTGTCCAGAAGAAAGGACCTGGGGGTCCTGGTTGACAGCTGATTGAATATGAGCCAGCAGTGTGCCCAGGTGGCCAAGGCGGCCAACGGAATCCTGGCTTGTGTCAGAAATAGTGTGGCCAGCAGGAGCAGAGAAGTGATTGTCCCCCTGCACTCAGCACTGGTGAGGCTACACCTTGAATACTGTGTCCAGTTTTGGGCCCCTCGCTTCAAGAAGGATGTTGAGGTGCTGGAGTGGGTTCAGAGAAGGGCAATGAAGCTGGTGAAGGATCTAGAGAACCTATCTTAGGAGGAGTAGCTGAGGGAACTGGGGTTGTTTAGTCTGGAGGAGGCTCAGGGTAGACCTTATCACTCTCTACAACTACCTGAAAGGAGATTGTAGTGAGGTGGGGGTTGGTCTCTTCTCCCATGTAACAAGTGACAGGACTAGAGGAAATGGCCTTAAGTTGCATCAGGGGAAATTTAGGTTGGATATCAGGAAAAATTTCTTTATGCAGAGGGTCATTAAGCATTGGAACAGTCTGCCCATGGAGGTGGTGGAGTCCCCACCCCTGGAAGTGTTAAAAGCTGTGTGGATGTGGTGCTGAGGGACTTGGTTTAGGGAGCCTGGCAGTGCAGGGTGAATGGTTGGACTCGATGATCTTAAAGGTCTCTTCCACCCAGATGATTCTGTGAGATCAGTAAATTACCATTCACAATGTGGAGTCAGTATCTCAGAAGCCTCTTGTAAATGTCTGTACTGAATGATGAATGATAATTAATGCTTCTACCTGTCTTAATTTTTTTTTTCCTTTTTTACAGATTTGGCATTGCTGCTAACTGTCTAGTTGGGAGGAAGGGAGGATAGACTTTTTGTCAATAAAATATAGACAGGCAACTGAGACTTCAGGAGGCCAGTGTGCCAGCCCCTGAAAGACTAAGGTTAAAGGGTATTGAAGTAGTAACTCATAAGTAGAAGTGCTAGGATGGTAAAATGTAGGAGTTGAAACCTTTTCAGGCTTCTGTGTGTGATAACTATTCCTTCTGTGGTTGGTTTTGCTATGTTAACATAAAAAGTAGCTGACACCATTAGTTGCTTGAGGATTAATGTTTTGATTTGGGCTCTTCAAGTTAATTACTTATTTGAAAAAAAGTAATCTGTAATCATATGGACTCTGAATGGAGATGGATAAGGTTTTGTTATTGTATTCCTGGTATACAAGAACTTGAGTCTTTCTGTTTGCTACTGTAGCAAGTATAGTTTGTCATTTGCACAGAGAAGACTTTTCAATCATCAGTGTACTTTTGGAAAACTAAGTATTTGATGATATGTTTACATTAATGCTGGAATTTTCTCAAGGGCAGAGCGCTGGTCTTCTTGCTTCACTACTTTAATGCTTTTTGCTTGGGAGTTTTCAAAATGTTCTCTTATGAAGAACTCTTATTTCTCTGCTTCTTCAATTCCTGTCACTATTCATTAGCATTAGAAAACCCAAAACTTCCACTTGAACTCAAATGAGAAGTCTGCATGTTAATCTGTAAGGCATAAAACAGGCATAACACCTAATGCTTGAAATATTTTTGTGTGTGTGTTTTGTTTTTTAGGTTGTCATTCTTACATTTTGTGTTTACCAGCAACAAGAGAAAGGCTATTACTTTCTCAACTGTAATTTTGGTTTTCTGCATGTTTGAGGAAGAGAGTGTGCTCAAAATCCTGCCTTGATATGAGTGGAGGTCACAGCAGCATTTCTCAGCTGTGGCTGAACTGCATGTTTGCAGGAGATGGCCATATTTCTGCTTGGTTCTTCAGAGAGAAGGCTGAGAGCAGGTGGTCAGGTAGGGAACACCGAGGGAAAGGCAGTGAACCAGACACTTCTTCAGTGTCCCTTTGAAGTTGCTTGTGTGAGTCTTAATTTGGAAACCAGAATTTTAAAGTAATAAATTAAATTAGGTTTATAGAAAATACTGTTTCAGGCTTTTAATAAATGGTTTTGAGAAAGTGAGCTTGAAACTAATGAAAGTCAAGTATAGTTGTTTTCTGTTTTATACATATATATAACAGCATACTGTTTCAGGGGAGACCTCACAACAGGAGTTGAATAACTCTTGATGGTTGATTCTTCACCAGTCCGCTTAACTCCGGTGGTATTTTCTGGGAAGTCAGGATAATGGTCTGTTTAAGGTCATGAGTCACCTGATACATAATATTTGGGCTATTACTATGCTACATTTGGACTTAATTTGAAAGCAAATCCAGTGTTGATCGTAAATGACTCCAAAATATTTGAGATCTCATTTCAATTGAGTCACGAATTGTGTTAAATTTGCATGCAAATCCTGATGGTTTTTTTTAATGTAGTTGTGTGTCACAGAACAACATATTTTGTCTGTTAATTTGTGGAGTTTGATTATGTGACTAAACAAATTTAATATTTGCTAGAAGTTTATTTTGGGAGAAAATAATTTTAAATGTTCTCAAGGTTTTTTATTAGTGTATAATTTATTTGAGTAGAACATGAGTGGTAACAGTTGCTAATGTTATCCAAATCATAGCTGAAATCTATGTAGGCTTTATCAGCACTTTAAAGGATTGTGTAATTTTATTTTGAGACAGTCTCTACTTTAAAATGGTGGTGTCTTGGAGGCTCTGTTAAAACTGCAGGTAATTGTCTTTAGTACTTTATTTTTCTATTTACTTAAGGAAGCCCTTTGAGCGAAAAGCATAAAGAATATTAAATTTCATTACAATAAGTACCTATCTGCTTGCCTCTAAGGCTGTTCTTATATTCACATTTTGCAGGATATAACCTTTACTGAGTAATACTTGAGTTATTGCTTCTATTTTTATGGCAAATAACTGAATGCTTGATTTGGTATTACTTGGTTTACTCTTATCAGTTTTAGATGGTACTAGCCTGAAAAATTTAAGTCTAGGACACTGTGCTGCTTGCTAGATACAATAAACCTATATATAGTCCATAGTTTGTTTGAGGAGATTTGACTTTTTGTGCAAATGGCATTTCAGTAAGTCACGTGAATATATTCATAAATGTGTTTAATTCATTGGCAAAATACAATCAAAATAGTTAAAGCAGAATTATCTGGCTAAATTAAAATGCTGGATCTTTTCAAAGCATTGAACAAATGTCGACAGCACTTGACCAGTTTGGAAATTCAGAGAAAACAACTTCGTGACCTGTGCATCAGTATCTTGTTCTTTTTCCTGGGTTGAGCCCAGATCTGATACTCACCAATAAAAACTTGCCTTTTTGTATGCAAAGCTTCTTGACAGTTTTCAGATAGCTGTAGCTTATTCTTGGTGTGTGCACATGTCTGTGTATGGTGGTTACAGCTTTTCTGTTCTGGAATTAGACGGGCAGACAAGCAGCATTCAGTACTTGGAGTGGAGTTCGCACAGTGCATGACCAGGGCTGCTCTTCCTTGCATTCATTTGTGCTTGAGAGGAATCCCCTGCCAAGGAGACGCAGCGCTGTGTTCCTGGGGTCAGTTACAGTGACTTTTGGAGAACCTGCAAGAAGGAGCAATAGTTACTCTTTCTCATCTGTTCTTTTTTTCTAGGCAAAATGTTAGACTATCCATCAGTTTACCTAGCACATGCTCAGTCACCCTAGTTTAACTGTCCTGAAGGACCTTACTGTGCTAGTATAGTACTACTTTGTGCCAACAGATGAAGTAGATTTTGAGGGGAAAACAATTAAATATTTTCTTGGGGACTGCTTGTATTGGAATGAAGGATGTGCCTGTTTCTAAGAATCATTTTGCCTAAACAATTACTGAGGATAAATCAAGTTTAATAAATGAATAATGTTCTTATATTGTTCACAGTATAGTGAGTGAGTGTGCTTTCTCCCTGTGTAACACTGGACTTATGGAGAACAGGATTAATGCTTCCAGAGGGTGTATTGTCTGTATGGCACTGCGGAGTTCCGATTTTAACTAAAATGGAAAATCCTCTCTATCTGCAAAGCTGCTGTTTACTCTTAAAAGAAAACATGAAAAGCAATAGTTAAATATTTTAAACTATAGTTAAACCAGAAAAATATTTTGGTTATTTTTTTAGTATTTTATATTAACTTTTCTCTAAATATCAAGTTACAGCTTGATTATTGGATGTCACAAAATACATGATATAATAACCAGTGTTCTGCTTATTAGAATTTTTAAATAGAGAAGTATCTATATATATTTGTCAGTAGCTTTTGCAGAATTGAAGTTTTGCCCATGAAGAGGCCAGTATAGAAATAATTGTGCAATCTTGTATACAATTAATTTACCAGTATTAACTTTTATGTTGCCTGATAGAAAGTGGTATGATCTAGTTTGTGAAAGGACATCAAATCTTTGTTGAACCATCGCTTCCAAATTTGAAAATAATCATTCTTTCACTTCAACTTCTCATGACTTTTTTTTTTAATACTACTTAAATAATTAAGGATCATTTTTCTCAAGGCTGGCCTTGAAATTTGGAAGTACTTTTGAGATTGGCTATTTTAATTCAGGGAATGGGGTATTAACACTTAAGCAAAGATGTCTTCTGCGCAAGTATTAGTAAAGTATCCAATATTTTTAACTGTTAAAGGAAACTTCAGTCTTTCAGTGACTTATCTGATACAGTCTTGTAATAATGTAATGTCATTGGCTTCTAGTTATAATGGCATAAAAATTTCCTGAATTTCTGTGACTAAGAATAAACATTCTTTCTGGATTAAATATGCCCAAGTTACATGTTTGCTATTCTTTAATCTTACAAATGCAAGATTCCAGTGTTTCTCCAGCACAGATTTCTACATAATGGAGGGTCTCAGTCACCCTCTCGTTTCTTACTGTTCATGACAGTGAGGCACTAGTCATCTATTGGGATTTATTTTTTAGCGTTTTATACAATCCAACTTAATGGAATAATGTCTAGTAAAGATACAGAAACAATTAGATCTCTTTTCAGAGATCGGTATCCTTCTGTAAAAATGCCTCAAAACATCTGAGAGCAGTGGCTGTGTGAAAGGTCTTTCACTCCTAAAGCCTCCATCTTTCATCTTAATTTGAAATGATTCTTTCATTGAGAGGTGCTTAGTAGTTGAGAGAAGTACATGCCTTAAAACTGTCACGTTCAAGATGACCTAATACCATCCTGGAATATGGAAAGATTCCTTAAAACATGACCGGCTTACCCACATCTGATACTGTTGTGTCTACCTTCTGTTTATATTCCTGTTTCTTGGAAAACTGTGAGATTGTTTACCCTGATCTCAAACCATTTCTAAACTTTACTCTTCTGGGAATCAACTGCTAATGGCAACTGCTCTACTCAGGAAAGCTGCTTAAGCAGTTCATCAGAAGTTCATCTCCTACTGGGAAAACTGGTATCAGTGACCATTACTAGCTTTTTTTGTTGAAAACAAAAGCAAAGCAAAAAGCCCTGACCTTTTGCTTCACTGTGCAGAGGGATCTGTACAGGAAATGGAACTGGTGTCTGGCTTGGTAATGCCAATTACCATGTGTCCGAAGGTTTCCTAGACATTGATCCGAACAAGTGCTAGGTTTTGTTCTTCTCAAAGCTGGTAGACTCAGTGTTGGGATTGATACTCAAATACCTGACCAGAAACGGACTGAGAGGGACTGTTTAACAGGTCACAACCACTTATGTGTAATTTTGAAACCTCACTGTGACAAGATAAATTAGGAATAATATGTCTTCTTGTAGATCCCTGCTTTAAGTCCATGAGGGCCAGTTAGCTTTTTTTATTGCATCTTTGGGTGCCAAAACATTTCTGAAGCCTGTAGTATTGTCTGTGAATGCAAAAAACTTTTATACTGAAGTTTTCACAATCACAGGGTCATACTAAGAAGCCATCCTTGGTACTGATCTGTGTTTCAGACTAGTAAGGGCTGCATCCACATCTGGCCTCAGGCTAGACTGTGTGCCTTCAGACCAGCTTAGAACACTTGCTGTGTTCTGGTGCAGACCCCTGCTCTTCTTTGAGATTCTTTGAGCAGGAGGATGTTTATCTAGGACAGACACAAATGGGTTAATGTTGGACAAGTGAGGTAATCAGGCTCTGCTTCAGGGGGATGTTGTTCCTGTACCTCCTGAGGGTAAGATTTGGTATGCTTTCAAATGCCTGCCTTTTAGTACTCAGCTTTGCTAGTTTTTTTCTGATTTCAGAGATGTAACATTCTTTATTCACTTACTTCTAGTTCAGATTCTTTCCTACTGGTATCAGAGTACTGGTTACTCATGCATGAACCTGAGCAAGCAAATAATTCTAAAGTTTTATTCCATGGCAATTAGTTTGTCAAAACTTTTTGTACGCTTGCAGTGACCTGTGTGCAATCTTCTTTGGTAGTGGGTTGTCTTTGTTTCATAGCTGGGTCCCAAGATCTTAAAATGTCGATCAAGGGAGGAGTTTTTGTTAGCTGTAAGGAGAGTTTGCCATGAAACTTTTAGACTAAGCTATCTAATTGCAGATTGAAACTTTTTAAAATGTTTTTGGTATCATACTGAACCTTTAAGGAAAGACAAAACTCAGATCTGTAATGTACTGTTACTTGTGTTATTTAATGCTTTTTTATTTGAAATGTCATTTAAAAGATAAAGCTGCTTTGCAGACCAAAGATCAAAGATTAAAAGTCTTTTATTTGGCACTGTCAACATCTTTGCTGTATTGCAGTATATAAATTGTCTACTTTCAATGTTATGAATTCTATACAGGTAGAAAAGCAAACATAATCTAATCAAGGGAAACAAAGGTCATGGTATGGATCCATTTCTCTTTGTAAAACAAAGAAAACCTCACAATGTAGAAAACAGAGGTAAAGTGATAAGCAATTGATTGTAAGCAGTGAGTGGGGAAGGAGAAAACAGTGGGGTAGTAATTAAGATATTTGATAAATTTGAGAAAAAGCTCAGGGAGCTAGACCTAAAGCTAATCTTTATTTTAATTCAGAGACTTCAGTGGAAAAAAAGTGGCTGTCTTTATCACTGATAATGGCTGAAAGAGATATAGATAAATCTTTAATAATCCAAGCTCCCTGTTAAGGAAATCTTGAGCCAGTAGCAGTAGAAGAGAAAATTGGGAGCTATTCCCATTAACTTGCCCAAGAAAGTGCAGTTGTTATCCATGCAGTACGGGTAACATCTGTCCAAGCATTGTGTGAGTAAAGATCTACTGCTATTGAAAGTGTTAAGGTCAAGCCTCATCCACCAAGCCAGGATTGTGGTGGACAAGAAGTAGGTACCTTAAAACTTATGCATCTTACCTGTAAGTTTTTACTTGGCCCCCAGATCACCTTCACAGTGCAACAGCTTGAACTTCTTGACCAAAGGAATCACGACCACACTGATTTTCTTTGGGTTGGTTGCTTATGATGGGGATGTAAAAAAAAAAACCATCAATTTCATTATATTTATTTACTATAATGATGTCCAAAATACTGTGGCATTGTGAAGACTAGTTTAAAAATACTGCAGGAATGTTGCAGCCATTCTGAATACTTTACCTTTTAATTTAGGCTAAATTCTCCTGTAAGTGGAAGTCAGAGTGTAAAGAGGACTCTGTCCTCCGGAGTTTTGTCAATTGTCTTTTGGTTTTTAAAATAATGTTAAAAAATCCATGCCTTTTAAACTGAAAGATTTAGTCTTCTGTAGCTTCTCACCTATTGATATCTATGCCACTACTATTACTTAGTATTACTTGTTTTCAGAACAGATTTTTTCCTTAAAAGTTACTTTGTGTCTGACTGACCTTGAAATGTGAATAAGCTTAGTATTGCTGAAATAGAACAGCTAATTTCTTTTCTGGCTGTACCGGGTGCAGTTATACAATGCACTGTCAGAAATCCTAAGTGTAGAAAAAGTAGCACTCTGCATCAGTACCTCTGTGGTTGTTCATGTAGGGAAAGAGGTTAATTCACTGGTTCTCTGTCTTGTGATTGATATAGAGGAAGTGACATGGTGCTGCTGACCCCTTCTGCTCACAGATTATTGTATTCCCCAGGAGGAGAGCTCTCTGGTGTTTGTTGTCTGCACAGTTCTTTTTGGAGGCATAACGCAGCTTGGATGACCAAACAAAAGCTGTTTGATCTGTTAATGAGTGTATCATGTTCTGTTGAATGCTAGGGAGATGTGTATGTTCCCATAGAATGGTAGTACAATTAGGAGTGCATGTATTGGAAGCAGTCTCGCAGTGTGGTCAGTGTGTGTTCCTTGGGTAAAAAGTGGGCACCTGCTGCACTGCTTCAACTTCTCAATCCCTTATGGCTAAAGATGGCTTGGGGTCTTAGCAACGATATTACCTAAAGGACAATGAGGAATTGCTTCTCCATGTAAATGAAGGAGGCTGAAATACAGAGACTTTTGTATCACTCTGATCAAATCAAGTGCTTCCAAATAACAAGCAAACTGGTGTTTGCTGGTTAAAAGCTGGGCAAGGGAGAAAATATTTCTGTATCAAAATTGGATGTACGCACATGCTTAGTTCATAAAATAATCACAGAATCATCTGGTTGGAAGAGACCTTTAAGATTGTCCAGTCCAGCCGTTCACCCTGCACTGCCAGGGTCCCTAAACCATGTCCCTCAGTACCACATCTATGTGTCCTTTGAACACTTCCAGGGATGGGGACTCCTCCACATCCCTGGGAAGCCTGTTCCAGATTATCAGACTGAATGACAGTTTCTCTGTTATGTTTAGCAATCCATTGGTTAAATTTAAGCCAGTTGACTGTTGAAATGTTTGGGGAAAAGTATTATTTTAGCAATTCAGTGCTACTATGTGTAAAGTTAATTTAACACTAAAAATTGAAAAGAGTAAATCATCATAAAAGTCTAGATTCTTATAAGGTCAGCAGTTCCATACATTTTTCTACGGTTTGTAGAATGTTCCTGAATGACAACATTAATACAGTTCAAGAATTGCAGCTTCAAACTGGTTTAGGTACAGCCAGTATTAATTTTTTTTTTGTCCATAGTGACAAAATTAACAGGTGTAAATGCATTACTAGCTTGCATCTAAGTATCTCGTGTTCACCACAGATTGGAATTTAGAATTCATATGGTGAATCATTATTTTGCTTTTTTGTTAGTACAGTAGGAAAAAAAATTGTGTGACCTGTAAACAATTTCACAAATTTCTGCTGACCTAGTATAGGAAAGTTGTTACGTTTCTCATCACCTCATGAAACCAGGTCATCTACCTAGATACTCATTTCACTACTTCAGCTAAGAAATCTGTTTTTAATGTATGACATATTGGCCCCAAGGGCGACAAGTAAAACAGTAAAACCTCTCTGTAAAGATCTTTGTTTTGAATGGTGTCTGAGTGAATTCCGAATTATTTAAATTCCTTATAGTGTAAATCATTTTGTTCCTTAATGATAATACATCATATATTTTCCTTTCTTAGATCATGCATGCATGAAAACTTTCTCAATTTTATGGTATGCAAAAATGTAAGAGACTGTTAGGATATAATTTAAGATACGGCTTTTGCCCAAAAGAAATTAGTTTCTTAATGAAGCTATCCTATTGCTATTATCTCTCTGTAAAGTTATGAGAATGTACTTCTTTTAAAAATGCTCCTGAATTATTGCTTTGCTTCTGGATGTATTTCAATTATCCTATGATTTTCGACCTCTACTGGCATTCTGCAAAGTTATTGTCAACTGTTTCTAATGCCGCTGCTCCCATAAACAAATTGATTTGGATAAAATCGTGAACCTCTATGTAGTTTTTTGTGATTTGGTGTTTCAAAAAACCCTATTATTCGCGTTTCAGAGCTGTGTAGTTGTCTCTGGAAGTCAATATGGTTGCTAGTATTTGACATCCTTCCTAGAAATTATCCTACAACTGAATTTTGCCAAGTTTAGGCTAGAATCAGGTTAATATGTTTGTCTATTTATTTATTTACAATCTTCTCTCTCGTGCAGTCAGATGGTTGGAAAACATCTGTTCCTGCTCAGGTTTTTGATCTCATCGATTCGGTTCAAGAAATTAATCTTGTTCTTATCTGTAGTCACTTTTCCATGCAAAAGTCATTACAATTGGTTTTCTTACTGGTTCTGCATCTTTTTCCAAAGATCAATCTTTCAGTGCCAACAATGGTGGAAAAAATTACATTTGTTACCTGTTTTGTGACTTCTGTGTGTTTTACAAGTGTACAAATCCTCTTCACCATCTTAAGGTTCACTTCAAGGTTATAAAGTCAAGTAGTCTGTAATGAGGAGAAATAATTTGTAAGTCTGTCTGGTGCTTGTAGCAATTATTCTGCTCCTTATGCATGCATTATCTTAATTCTGTGAGATAATATTTTTATTGTGATACAGCTACTGCTTTGACTTTCCTCACAGTGTTTAGGTTGCAGTGAATAGCTTTCTGCAAATTTGATGTGGGGTCAGAAGAAGGTACAGTGAACATTTGTATTTTTATGTGACCAGCTTGCCAGTTCACAGGACTTCTGATACCTTCCTATTCCTTTCAGTATCAGAGCTTATTCTCTCTATTGTTCATTCATTGCAAATCATCTCACCTGGGAAATAACAAATGCATAAAATGTTCTTAGACAAGCTCCTGAGATCTTCCTAGTCTAGTGTTACCCTGTGAATTGGATAATTTGGGGAGAGGCAGGAGAACACGGGGCGGGTAACAAAGTCTTATGTAATGCATGCCCAGAAGAGGTATTGAACTGAGGCAATACATTGATTCACACTGCCTGAATGTAAAGGTTTTGATTTGGTAATATTTCTGTCTTTATATGCAGAGATGTATACCTGTGTGCAGTACATGCAAATAGTCCTATTAAAATAAATAAGAATTGGCTATTTGGTGAGCTCAGCTTTATTAGTGCACCCACAGACCCTCTTATCTTTTCACATAATACCACTAACTCCAGATTTAAAGCACCTTTCATACATGGAAGCTTTTTGGAAGAAGAAAGGTAGGGACTTCTGTTTTGTCAAAATGGAGTTTATTCCTTGTGTCATAATTGACCCATGAGTCTACTGCCTCCATCTGTTAAGTGAAGTGAAGTTGTAGAAAGGGATGTGTTCACTGCCTTATGCCAACTACATGCATAGGTCAGTTGTAATAATGATGCTGGCAGATGTGCTTTGTGCTAGGTGTATCCCTGCTGTCTCTCTCACCAGAGGGTGGTGGGTGAGTCACTGCATGCTGCTGTCTAGCTTGCATTCTTCTCCAAACAGAAACTCAGTAGTAAAGTGGAGTCGTAGTTATGCTATCTTGGGAAATTGATTAGAGAAGTCATAACATTGACAAGTCTTGAAGACAGGCAAAAAAAAGGTGGCGGGCGGGCAACAGCTCTTCAACTTTTTGTATGCCTGGAAATTGCTGTAAATCCATAAAATCTTGGGGTCGAAATCTTACCTGTTAGAATTTTCTTTCCATTCCTGTAAGATCTTTTCTCACAGAGTATAAACATTTTGAGAGGCAAAGTGCACTGTCAAGTATAAGAATTAAAATGTAATGTGTGTGTTGAAATACTAACATATTTTGATGTCTATATAGATGACAATTTTTCCTAAACCACTATCTACAGTCTTTAAGTTATGTGCAGTAAAAGACAAAGATTTAAGGAAGACAGACTTTTTAGGAAAAGTCCAATGAAAAAAGGGGGAGAAGCTATTAAACTGGTGAAATGTCCAGTACAAGTACCATATATGCAAGTGAGAAACATGGTATTAAGGAACTCTAGTTGATCCCAAGTTTTTGAAAGGTTTTAAAATATATTAATGTTATTTCAGCTGGGAAGTTTTGAGATTCCTTCTGTCTAATTTGAGAATGTGGATCGAAGACTATCGGTTTGATGGCTTCCGATTTGATGGTGTTACATCTATGTTGTATCACCATCATGGGATTGGTAAGTAATTTAGTCAGCTCTAATCTGTGCACTCCTATTGCAGCCTCTGTTGCTGTGGAAATAGTGCTGTAAAAGTTCGCTGAATACTCCAAAAATTCCAGATTTGCTAATATTGTGTTTGTGCTGCTATATAGATAGATCTGGAATGATGATTAAACTTGGTGCTTATAAAATTGCATATTGCAAAAGCTCTTTTTTTTTTCTTAAAAAAAGCAGCTGTGCCCTTTAAAGCTTCCTGTTTTATTAGGCACAGGATTCAGTGGAGATTACAATGAGTATTTTGGGCTACATGTGGATGAAGATGCTTTGTGTTACCTAATGCTGGCCAACCACATGATTAAATTCTTGTATCCGGAATGCATAACCATAGCAGAGGTAAGATCAGAAACTGCCATTCTTGGTGACATTAATATTGATTAGTTTGCTTTGGGATATGAATTTCCTGTTAATTATCAAATCGCACTTCAGGTACTTAAGGAGTGACCAGAGCTGAGAATTCTTAATCAGTGGATAGGCTTTGCCTTGTGGGGAACAAAAACTGGAATATGCACTTTGGGAATTTTGTCGTCATTAATGAGGGGATTTTTTCTTTTTCCTTTTCCTTGAATTTGTAGTGAGATTTGGTTTTACTAGTTTCTTGTTTTTTCATGATTGCCTTTTGAAAAACTTTTATTGTTGGCACATGGAGTTTTTAATAGTATGAAACACCAGAACATTAAAGTTCTGTGAACAGGTACGTTTTCACTAGTATTTTCTCTTTACCTAAAAGAGAAAATAATGTAAACCTTGAGGATTTTTCAGTTATGTTTAATTCTTTTAGTTTAAAAGAAAAAGTAGCATCTCTCTGATACCATTAGGGACTATACAGATTTCTAGTAAAACTTCTTGTACTGCTTAAGGGATCCCTATTTGTCTTCAGGAAACAAAATACTGCTTAACTTAATTGCTTACTTACGGTAAAGTTTTATATTATATACAGTCACTGCTAAAAGCGTAATGACAAGCTATCAAAAACAGCATGTGGCGAGCAATTACTAGTAAACTTGAGGTGGTTTCATTGAGCCTGTTTGAAGTGAAATGTCTTCATTTTCTAGGTATTCTTAGGTTATAAGCATTCCCACCAATGACATTGAGTTCACTTTGCTTGTACTAACTGGCCTAACAGTTCTTTTTAAGTAAGTTTTTCTTGCTTGGGTTGAAAACTGCTTCTGTTTTCAATAATCATTTTTTTTTTGCCTGGAGGAGTCAGTATATGAAATACAGAATTGATCAATGTGCTGTATGGTTAAAGGAGAATTTCAGAGGGAGAAACTACTGATACAACTGAAAACTACAAAAGGCAATAAAGAATGTCTGCTTACCTATAATGGTGATGGAATGGGTGCCATATGATAAAAATGTTTTATCTAGCCGTAAATAATATTGTATTCCTTAATTACTTAACTGATAACTTTTTACAGCTTTTTAATACTCTGTGTTTTCACTCTCAGTAATTTCTAAGTTTTAGGCATTACTGACTATGTTATTATCTTTCATTTTTGCTTTCTAAATAAATCTGCGATTAAAGTTTTGTATAATGAGAAGAAAAAATGTTAAGTAAAATTACATCATTCCTGACATATTATAAAAACAGTCAAAATTCCCCTACTGCTTTGATTTTTATTTTATTATTTTTAATATACAGCTCATTTCAAACTAAGATCTGAACAGATGCTGAAGCATTGGCTGTTTATATTTGGTGGAAAATACACTGAACAAACAAGCACTGAGGTGGTTTTTTTAGTGTTCAGGTACAATCTGTAGATAGAGATAAATATAAATAGTACCAAAATTGGAATTTTTCCCAAAAACCTGGCTTTCAAAATTATCACTGCAGTAGATGGGACCTTCTTAAATCTCAGACTCAGACCTTGTCCAGGTAGGCAACGTAGCATCACAGAGAAAGGTTTTTGTTTCACATCATCTTCTCCTGCATAACTTGGAGAGCATTAGTCTGTTTTTATCCTTTCTGAGTGATTTAGGAGAGCTATTGAGCTTTCTTTTATAAAATCTAAAAGTTTGGAAAGAATTTCCACCACTTCATTTGGTATTTACAGCATATGGAATGAGGATGCAGTTTTCTGTTTGATCTAATGACTGCTGCGTAAAGATCCCCTCCTTTGATCTCCTGGCTTTGCTGTTCATACAGCCCAGGGTCCTGCTTTCCAGCTCTGCTGCCCAGGCAGGCTGCTGGCTCATGCTCAGCTTGCTGCCAGCCCAGAGCCCCAAAGTCTTCCCAGCAGAGGTGCTCTTCAGCCTGGCACTCCCCAGCCTGGCTAGAAGCAGAGTTTAGTCCATCCCAGGGGCAGGATTTGACAACTGCCCTTGCTGAACTTCCCATCTTTGCTGTTGATTGACTCCTCCAGCCAGCCAGGGTCCTCTGGATGGCAGCCCTGCCTTCCACCCCCCAGGATGCCATCCATGAGTTTCATCACAATGTGGTCAGTCTCGTCACTTATGTCACTATGGGGCTTAGGGGGGTGTACGCATGTATGCATATGTACGTATAACTTGAATTGCAAAATCTTTTTCAGTAGTCTAATGCAGCAATTGGATTGAAGACTGGATTGAGTCCAGCAAACCAGAATGACCTTCCTAATTTAGCGCTGGTTCTAGTCAGAATTCGATTCCATAAATTCTCTTGTGTAGAGGTATAATCCATAACTATTGTGGTGGAATGGCTTCTCTCTGACATAAGATAATCAAATTGAGCACAGATAGACATTTTGCAATTACTGGAGATTTTCATTTTCTATACAGATAAACTAACATTAGAAAAAGAATGCTATGTGACATAATTGCCTAATAAAATGGTGAAATAAATATGTTAAGAACTATGAATTACGGATTTAAGAATGATTGGCCTCCATCAATATGAAACTGGAAAATTATGCAGTAAGAGCATATTGCTTTCCAGGGCTAGCTGGATCAATAGTTTTGGTTTTGTGCATTTACGGAAAGAGTAGAGATTGTATTTTTCTTCCTTAGTGTACTTTATAGTCAGCCTTTTATTTTTATGCCATTTTTTATGCAAAATATCAATGAACAAAATGAAAGATTTAATTTGTTTTACATTGACTACTTTCTATTGATTATTTGGACCTCAAGTGAGCTAATTATTTCAAATTATGCATCTACTGAGGTCTCTTCCCCCTCAAATATCTACTCTATTAAAATAATTTGAGGTAGAGTGTTTGGTGAGAGAAGTCATAATGGGTTTTCCCTGTAACTTTTGTATTCAACCCCCCCTCCTGCTCCGCCTTACCCAGGCCAGTCTTTGAAGCTGTTTATAGTTTGCAGAGTGTTTGTATAGAAGTGCTACTGAATGGTAGAAAATCTGAAGTAATAATTGCAGTGCTATGGACATTATGTTGTGGGTTGTTTTATTTAAGGATGTTTCTGGAATGCCAGCTCTTTGTCGTCCTGTTGCAGAGGGAGGAGGAGGCTTTGATTATCGACTAGCTATGGCTATTCCAGATAAGTGGATACAGGTGAGAACTTTTTTAAAAAATGTGTTCTGCTCTTCAGAGTGGGATGTTTGTCTGTCCATACACAAAAACACTTCTGAATCCTAGTGACAAATTTTATTCTTTCTTCTGTTAATGTCCTATTAAAATCTGAGAGGCTTGAGCACAGGAATTAATGGCTGAAATGAGAGTTGTCAAACTTGTAGGTTTCAGAAGATGAGCAAGTTCAAGGGTCTGTTCTTTGCATTCTAGCTGATACTTGTTTTCTTCATGCAATACATGTAGACTCATTTTGTTTGAAATAACCCGTATCTTGCAACAGTTGTTGAATGTATAGTTATCTTGAATGTGAACAGGTAGATAAGTTAACCATATGCATATACATTTTTAAATAAAAAAACACAAAAATGTGCAATGAACCATCCTGAAATTGGCATAGAAATTGGCATTGAATGTAGAGCTGAACGTTTAACCAAAGTAAACACAAGTGAATTGTATATACACCAGCAATCAGTACAGTGGGGTTATAAAAAGAATAAAAATCTGTACATGTGCTTCAAGAACAATAATATACTAATAAACACTGACTATGATAAGAAGTTAAATCACCTTTTCCTTAATACAGAGAATTACAAGAGAAGGAATAAAACACGTGATCTCAAAAGGCTTCTACTGATGTTTTAGGGAATGTTTTTCAGCTAGATGGAAGATGGCATCCAATTCCCTCAGGCCATCATGATGATCTGAAAACAATAAATGTTTTATACGAGCATTAGTGCTTCAATAAATATAGTGAGTAGCTTAAAATAAAATGCAAATTAACTTATCTTCAGCATCTTTCACTTTTGCAGCTAGGAGGCGGAGGGCCTATTAAACAACAGTTTTCAAACTTTTCATTCAGAAGACAAACTTGCCAGCTCTTCCAACAGGGCCAGCATCATTAAATTTTGGCATATGTAATTTAGATCCTGGAATGCAGCAAGGGCTCATATTTTTGTTGTAACAGGAAACACCTTGTTATGATGGCTGCTTTTTTCCTTACACCAGGCAAAGATGAGCAATTTCCTAGGTAGGCAAAATGTGAGTGGCCAAGCTCATGTTACAAAGAAAAAACCCAAAAAAACCCCCAAAAAACCAGACTGTAGAATTGTAGAAAGGCAAAAGATGGGTAACCTAATTTATCAGTCTCTGACATAGTCTGCTTATTTTAATTTGCAATACTCAAAGAGGACATGTACCTGTCCTGCAGTAAGTTCTGTTCTTTAACTGGACAAAAATCTTCCAGATGAAGCATGTACATAACATGGGACAGCAGGTGGATGCTTGGCATGCTGATGAGATGTTGTGCATAAATTCAGCTATAATAGTCTAGGCTGTTTGCCAGCAGACTCCCATTATTTAGGAATGTGTTGATTGTACGAGACTATAGGGTGATGCAGGCAGGAAGCTTCTAGCTAAGGAAACTGCAAATAAGCAACCCCAACAGAAGACCTTGGTTTTAAGAGGTGATGCATATAGTTTGTTACGACATTTCTTGAGGCAAAAGTAAAACTGAAATGACTGGAAAGGAAAAGTTTAGAAACAGAGTCTATCAGCTGTTATCAAACTGTCCTAGGCTACTTGCTCTCATTTCTTTCCAGCTTATAAGTATGTGCCTGTTAATAGCAAGTCTTCTTGGCAACTTCCTAAAATCAGTTTTAAACCTGGCGGATCTCCAGTGTTCCATGAACTAATTCTGAGGGATCTGTAAGAGTAAAATAAGCTGTTTGTCATAAGTGGCTGTGGTAGTTCAGATTAAAGGTAGATGTAGTGCGTAATATGATGCTGCATAAGGAACTGAGTGTGTTCAGAGCCAGAATTTATGGAGTCAAAAACGCCAAAAAGCTCTTTTTGAAGTACATGGCCAGCTGCAATCAGAATATTAAATTTTACAGCATCATATTGACCATCTTGGTGTTACTGCCTTTTACCAATTCTGTGTCTATATATTTACATAGATATATAAGTTGTAGTGATCAATGGAGATCTATAAACTACTATAGAAAAAAAGAACTAACACTGAAATTGGACTAGATTTAGGGGGGAGAGAAAAAATTGTCATATGAGGCAGAAAATTCCTATTGATGTGATGTAAATTACTAAAAATCAGGAGCTAGCATCGCAAAAAATGTAAAGCTTGTTTTGTATTACTAAACTTTGACATTGAAACTGGTTCGGAACTGACTAAGAATTCACAGATCAGGGGAATGCACAAGTTCCTGCGCTACGCACCTTCTCATGCTGTTGTGTACTTCATGGCAACAGCGAAGTGCTGCCTCACACTGATCCATTCTCCACCATGCAGCTATAGTTGGAAGCTGCCATATACCAGGGTTGCTTGAAATACAGGACTTCTTTCAATGTCATGTGTAGGCTGATGTATGCCCATGTATTTCTTACCAGTTTTTGGTGCAGCACTTTCTTGCAGCTACCTTGCCTCCTGTGGCAGAGCATTCGCACGAGATGGCAGGTCCTGTTGTCTGTCCTTATATGTTGAAATTACAGGAGAAACAAAAGTGTTCCAGTTATTGCATATATGTAGTGGAATTAAAAGAAGAAATCTCTGTGGATTATCAGAGAAAGCTCATGGCTTCAAAACTTGGGAATAGGAGAAGTAATGCAGTTCACAATCCGTTGGCAATTTCTGTGCCAAAATGATGACGAAAGGTAGTAATATGCCTTTAGTTAAAACAGCAATATCTTTGCAAGGATCTCTCCTTTATTTCTGCAGATAATTAAGGAGCTGAAAGATGAAGACTGGAATATGGGCAATATTGTGCATACGTTAACGAACAGACGGTATAAAGAAAAATATATTGCATATGCAGAGAGCCATGACCAGGTATTTTATCTTTGTTTATGTATGAGCAAGTAAAATATGAGGTTTAGAGGTTTGAGTTTTGTTTTTTGAAAATGATGAATAGCAACAATTTCAGAGATAGGTAGATCTAGGTTCATTTTTTGGTTGGTTTTTCTTGTGGGTTTTTTTGTTTGCTTTGATCCTTCCTTTTAATAAAGGAGTCCTGTGTGGGATGAGTGGATGTTGTTATTGTTCAGTTTTGTTTTGTTTTTAAAAAATGAGTCCTAGCTTTTTTTGCCTGCCTGTCATAGGACATAAGAAGACATCTAGTCTGTACTTTTGAAAATCTGATTTCTATAAGGTAAGCTGGAGCACTATTTATAATAAGCATGAACAATGCCACAATTTAGCAAATTTGTTTAGTGAAACAGTTTTTGCAACTGTTCTATTCCCTTCAAGAAAATGTTTTCTCTCCGAAAGGATTGCAAATATCCTATTTTGAGATCTAAATGAAATATTCATTAACAGTTTGGTTCAAAACACAGCAATCGTAATGGTTCTGTATACAGAAAAATGAAAAGGTAATGATGAGCTTGGGTAATGCTCATCTCCCACAATCTTTGTAATGGTTATTTCTGAAGAATCAGAAAACATTGTTTGAGAATTTTAAAATTAGGAATTTAACAAAAAATTTTTTTCTAGTAAAATGTTTACCCCACTTTCAATTCTTTCCTCTACGTAATAGAGGTTGATGTTCTATTTCCTATACATTCTATAATAAGTCAACAGAAGTGACCAAAACAAGACCTGCATTTTATTTTAAAAAGAGAATTCTGAGTTTATCAGTTTCATTTTTCATACCTGTTTACATTCTTATCTCAGAGACTGTGTTCGCTTAAGATGTGAGAAAAGAGTGCCAATCCTGATAAAGAACTTCAGGTATTACTTGGAAATGCATATTATTCTGTGATTATTTGCTTTTATAAAAGCGGACTCTTCATCTTAAAGCATGATATACAACATTCCTCTTGTTCTTTTATTTATGCTGGATTTTATCATTGAGTTGTTTTTCATATCAATAAGTATTTTTGTTTTAGAATCTCATACTAGGGAAGAAGATCTATTTATTTTCAATTAAAAAAAGGTGATTGCAGATGTACAGCAGGATAATGCCTGAAAAGTAGGATAGAGAAACAAAATGGGAGTGTAAATAAAATTCATTCCGAAGATACTTGAAGTGATGCGTATGAGGGGCTGAAACAATTCTAGCTTTTCATACATTATAATGGGCTACGAGCTGACTACGATGGGTCAGAGCACAAGGCCTCATGCTTATAAGAAGTGTGTGAAAATAGCAACTCAATGTTAATAGCTGTCAAAAAAAGCAGATACAGTACTGGA
Source organism: Bucorvus abyssinicus (assembly GCA_009769605.1). Classification (NCBI taxonomy): domain Eukaryota; kingdom Metazoa; phylum Chordata; class Aves; order Bucerotiformes; family Bucorvidae; genus Bucorvus; species Bucorvus abyssinicus. The sequence continues at coordinate 8,685,994 of CM020030.1, forward strand.
ATTATTATGAGCAGAATGGAGAGCAAAGAGTGAAATCATTATGCCACTGTAGTCTTTCATGGTTTGTTTGGATCTTGGATGCTGGAGACAGATTTGTTCCTGTATCTGAAACAATTTACAGCATAACTGGAAAAAATGCTGTGAAAGAGTTGGTAAGAATAATAGCAAGTGTGGGCTGGTTTTCATAAGAAAAAAACTCAATAGACTTAGACTCTTCAGGGTAGAAAAGAGATCATTGAAGAGAGGAGGATAACAGTTTACCTGGCATAGAAAACATGAATAGGGAATGTTTACCTTCTCTTCTAATGGAAAGATTAGAGGATATTAAATGACACATCCTGAGTCCAGATAAGAGTTGTTCCTTGCAGCTGTGCATTGCAGTCTTCACTCTTGCCATTGTCACATAGGAACATTTTATAAGGATCTTTTTTTTTTTGAGGGAATCATCTGTATATGCTGTTATATTGTTAGAAAACTAAAGGATGATGATGGTTTTCAGCCAGACCTGTTTACAATTCATCTGTCTCTGTGGAATCTAGTGACTTTTCATGCTGAAGTATAAAATAAGAATTGGGCTAATTGAACAAAAAAACACCTATTTTCATACAAACACTCCAAAATGTTTTTGGCTACCTGAATGCTAATATATTAGAATAATACTTCTTACATAGCATTTGTGTGGCCTTTCTGGAATAACAGTAAGCTCTAGCAAGTTAGTAATTCAGTCATTGTTTTACTAGTTTCAGTCACAGAATTGCAAGTTTGTTTTTCTCTCTTGTGTGAAATCACACAAAACCATCACATTCTTGATTGCATATAAATGAATGTTTCATATTCACTCTGCATCTCTAAATCAGGATGTTGTTAATAGCCCTTTATTTCTACATCCAAGGAACTTGAGATGTTTGCTTTATTTTCTGTGTTTTCTATAAAAATTCCAAAGTGGTAGGTCACTTGTGGCTTATGGAGTTGATCATAACATTTCACATTTCATATCTGTAGGCAAAAAGGTTCTCAGAAGTAATTGTGCAGTTTGATTCCATCAAATGAAATGCAGGACCGCAACAGGGGTTAGCCAGCTATTAGTTTATTGATTACCTACTTGAATTGGTGTGTGAGGAGCCCAGTAACCACATGGACGGTTGGGTCTGGCATCCAGTCAGGACTCAGCTCAGGGATGTCCCTGCCTCAGTTTACATAATTTCTTTTTTGGCAGCATATTAAATATATATATATCACCCCCATGTGATTACAAATCATACAGTAGAAAGTTGGAGTAATGAGAAGCTAGAGTCACTGTGACCTGATGATCATCAGTGGTAGCAGGATGTTTCCTTTGTGGACAAGGGACTACATTGTGCACACGGAGCCACGTCCTTGGCAGTATTCCAAGTACTACCCTTATGATATAGAATGCCTGCTTTAAAAAAAAAATCAGAAACACTTCTAGTACATTCAAGTGTTTTCTTCACTTCTTTTGAACTGTTATAGGCACTTGTTGGTGATAAGACATTGGCATTTCGACTGATGGATGCAGAGATGTATACAAACATGAGTGTGCTCTCACCTCTTACTCCAGTTATTGATCGTGGAATACAGCTTCATAAAATGATTCGTCTCATTACTCATGCACTTGGAGGAGAGAGCTATCTGAACTTCATGGGTAAGTAATCTTAGGAACAAGTCCTTCATTTTGTCATCTACAGAATGCTTGGCAGGGTAATAAAATGATCTACATCATCTTACATCCACAGTATTTATCACGATGCTGAAGTTTGGACCATAAATGCTTTTATGAAGGTGTAGTACAAAAGATAATATACGTAGTTTTTCTATCTGAGATACATTATAAGACAAGAAAATAAAATCAGTGTGGTTCCTAATTGTGACAAACTTCTACAAATGTGGTAAACTCTAGTTCAGAGTACTCTGATTTACAACTCAGACTAGTACTTTAATTGTTGTTCTGCAAGTTTGTCGGGTGGTGAGCCTTGGTATTAGAAGACGACTCAAAAAATACCATGTTTGTACGTTTTTCTTAATTAAAGTAACTTCATACAGAACAAGTAAATTCAGTGTATGGTATACTAGTAAAACTATTGTTTCCAATAAAATGGAGAAATTTTTCCCAAGAGTGAAGAAGAGTTAGTGAAATGTTTATGAAGTGTATAGTCAGGCATCAAAACGTGCAAGGTCTACTGTGCGCACTTCCATTCAGACTAGTGATACTTCAATAGTTAAGTAAGCAGGTGTTTAGAAAATACGCCAGCTAAACTGCAGATGTCTCTGCACCAGATTGACTTGGTAAGGTTAGAAAAATGATCAGTAATTCAATGTGGCATGTTAAATCCAGTGTGTCAATGCAGGTTGATTGAGCAATTAATATTGTATATCTTTGGGTACTGCAAATGTTTCAGTAACTACATTATAGTTTGCTATACATAAAAGGCGAAAAGATTGTAATAAATGTTGGAGGAGAAAACATAAATTCAGAATGCTTGCAATCCGGTGTACTTAAAGTGCATGTTGCAGCGTGCTATCTAGTTAAGCAAATACAGCGACACATGAGTTCTTTAACTTTCAGTTTTGAGCAAATGCTGAGAGTGGGGAGTGGAAATCTCCTTTCACAACACCTGGAGAAGACACTTCAGGTGCCTCCGTACTTCCCTGGGTCCTTACGTAAACATCTTACATGAAAATGTCTTTTTCTGAAAACACACACTGAAGCAACATGTTGCTTCTCAATGCTTTGCTCGCCTTAAGGAAAAAGAAACTGCTCTTAAAAAAAAAAAAAGTTGTATCAGGAGTGGAACTCGGTGTTTTCAAATGTGTCCTTGAATTTCTATTTAAAGATCTGGAATATTTAATTACACCTGTGTCAGAGTATCATTTGTACTTCCTACTGCAAGCAGATTCCTGTTGAAAAGTTGTGCCCTGTTGAACACTCAACATTGATTGTGTCTGTCTCCCATCTTCCTCACTTTTAACAGTGGAAAGTTCTCTGTCCTTTTTTACAGATATCTGTAAGGAATCAATGCAAAAATTCTGGAAACTGTTATACTTATTTTTCATGTTTCTGGACGTATAGTTTTCACTGAAGACTTTTATTTGCCTTCCCAATGGCTAATATCCCAGTATAAGCAATCAATGATGTATGCAAACTTAAATGTGGCTTGGAAAGTTTTGCCCTTTCCATAAATTGGTTCCCTTCTAACACAAACCACTGGGAGTATTTTCTCCCCTGGTCTATATTTCAGTTTTCTGTGCAGCTTTGCAAGTGATCTCTAGGGATTCATGTGCCCATCTGGCATGGAAGACTTAACCTAGAGGGGAAAAGCTCCATATGCTTGCCTGAAAACGAGCATGACAATGATGAACATCCTGCTTGTAGTGAATGAACACTCTGGAAGGCCAGTTTGTTTCATAGTAATAGTAAAAAAAGTAGCAATTGTTTTGAAACTTGTGCTATGACTAAATGCTCTGCTTTCAAAGCAGGTACAGAGCAATGTAACTGTAGTTGTTCAGCCTGACTCCTGCTTTAGACAGTGATTTTAATACTGAGACTGGCCAGTACCGGTCGGCAGATGTCATAGGACCTTAAGAAATCACAAAAATCAAGTTATTCTGCACAGTGGTTTGGTAGATGAACAAGTAGTGCTTCTTTAAGGGTTTCCTCCTCCACAGCTAAGCTTCCACAAAGATGTTCGCATAGATAATAGACATTTGATTGTCTCAACTTGAATGACACTTGAAGAGGAAACCCCACATGATGTTTGCCTATATTAAGTGGTGGAAGTCATTTTTTAATTGGAAATAATAGGAATTTTAATAATAAATAAATAAAAAGTATTTTTGTTTGTAATTGTAGAGGTATTTAAATACAATATGCATCTAATACTTACTTAAAAACAGAAAAATACGTGGAAAAATATTTGAAGACATAGCTTTTTGCACTCTTTAGTGTGAGGATTTGAAAACAAAACCAAAATTAAAAAAAAAACCTATATCTGACTAAAACTCTTTATCATCAGTTTATACCCGAACAAAATAACAAAAAGGCTTCAGATTTGAGCCTTCTTCCTCTAATTGCTAAACAAGGACTAGTAGAAGTTGTAATAAGACTTCTAGAATACTGCAGGAATCTTCTGATCTCACCTTGAAAATAAAACAATCACTGTTGTAACCCACTGGACAATGTTTTAACTTGAACATAAAGACATTCACATATTTCCTGAGAATAATAGTTGAACTTAGCACTACAAAACTGCTGTGTCTGTACATCCCTTCATTTTGCTCTGGCTTCAGTTTCCATCCTGTCCTAGAAGTAGAGCTGTTGAAAACTGTAATTTTTCCTTTCCTTGAAATACTCTTTTTCTATTCTCTTGCCTGTTGCCTGTGCCCTGCTCATAGGGAAACACTGCAGGTCGTGTGAAAGAGCTGTACCAGTTCTTCAGTGAACTCGTTTTCTCCTTACCTTTCAGATACATCTGTTTGTCTATATAGATTTAGACAAGAAAGGTTAGCTGCTTTCTTGCCTAGAATAGGCATAAGATCTAGCCCAAGGGGCCTTAAAGAGCATTTTAGGTCCTTGGGATCCTTCATAGCACAAATACTTACTTTTTATGCTACTGTATGGTCTTGGTTTTCAGCTTGCTGACATTTTTTTTGCCTCTTCATTAGAAATTGGCTTAAACTCAAATCTATTTCTTTAAACGGAGATTAGTTCCTACACGAACCTCTAGCACTATTTTTCCTGACTTTTCCATAGTAAAACAACTCTTAATTAGGACTCCAGAGACTGAGTCTCTATCCCTGCAAAACAACTTTTGTGTTTTATATGTAGAAGCTAGAAAGTCATTTGCAGTAACTAGAACATTTTTTGCAATTATGAGCATTGACTGATGGTGTTAATGTTTGGGTTGACATTTACCTCTGATTCACTAATACAGAATTTATCTGTAAAACTTCCTTTACCCGCTTATTAATTCATTTACACAGTAGTCAATATACTTTCTTTATGCTTAGGGCTTTTTTGGATGCACTAAACTAGTTTACTCTTTAATGGTTTGATACGATGAGAATCTATGGCCTTAAAAATAAAATAAAATGCTATGCATCATCTATTCCTTCAAGTATTTTGGAGAAAGAAATGTCTTTTAAAAAAAAAATTAAATTCTTGTAAGTTATTTTGTAACTTAAGGCTTTTGAAAATATGTTGACAAACAAGAAAAGGAATGATGCAAAAACTAATCATTAGCACCAATATCAGGGTGGGAAATGTGCATACAATTTAAGAATAGTAATTATTTTTTTAATAAAATTGATACAATATAGCTTACAATTTAAACAGGAATGTTACTTAAAACAGAATTTGAAATACTACTTTTATTGTTACCTAGTCTAAATAAAAAAATAAATTGTATGAAGAACAAGGATATTTATCTTAAACCTAAGGAGTTTTTTTTTCTTGACCTGTTGCAAGTAAATCACTTTGAATTTTTACACTTTTTCTGTACACTTTCTTAGGCTTATTACTCCTGTGCACTGGTACAGTGTGACTTTTCAGACCATGACCTAAAAAATGGCCTTGCTAGAGAAAATGCTCTTTAAACTAGCTTCCTTCAGTCAACTCCTTTTGATAAACAACCTTGAAATGCTCAGTTGAAGACTGCGGGTTAGGATACGTAGTTTGAAGTCATCCTTCTTAATATGCTCACTTAGTATACCTGGCAACTGTGCTTTCTGTGCTGCCACTTCTTCCAGGTGCTTTAATTTCATGGCAGTCTGACAGAAACAATTATCTTCATTTTAAGGTAGAAAACAAGAAGGATGTAATGTGAAATCTTATCTACAGTTTGGCATGGACCTTTTGTCCTGTACTGACAGACTACCTATAACTTTGTTGTGTAGTACCCCATATGCCCCCACTATCAATTTTGGGGCAGGCAGTGGCAGGGGTAAGAATCCAAATATATAGATTAGACTTCATTAATTGCTTTGAGAGTCTCTTCTGGAAGGTCTAGAGGTGCAAACTGTTAATACTTGTTCATTTAGAGTTGATTGAAATAACCTTCATTTCTATACTTGCTCAAAACTCATTAGAGCAACTGGAAGAAAAGCAATTAAAGAGAAAGTCTGTCTCGTAATTTAAAACCAAACCATACACACACACAAAACCTGTTTAATTTTCCTTCTGCCCTGCCGCCTTTTCACAAATTATGTCCAAATACTAGAAATCTGTTGTGGGAGTTGATTGTGCTTCATCCTTGAAAAGGTAGGAGAAGAAAGCTCCATACATGTGTCTGTCATTTAAATACATAAATAAAATGGATACTAGCAGCAGTCTATATATGTGATGGTGCTCAGGCTGTGGCTTCTCAAGTCCAGGAACCTTGAAACAGAAGCTTTCATAGTCAACAGCATCCTCAAAACTGCTGAAAAATTGACAGTTACTCTGTGTTCATGAATTCAGGTAGGAGAGAGATCATCTAAATTGAGGTAGCTGTTGTGTGTGGTGCTCTTTTTTTTTTCTTTCAGACTAATGCTGATGCTTGCTTAGTTTGGTTCTTAAGGCTGTAAGGAATCAGATATTCCAGTATTATCAGTGGAGGGCATTTGCAGTCCATGAAGCCATTATGACATTTTGTTTCAGTTACAAGGTGTTTTTTTAAAAGGATGGGTAGTTTTCTAGTTGTTTTTCTCTGTTAATGATAGAAAGAGATTTGATTTTTAAGCCTGAGTTCTTTTGGGAACTACAGATTTTTTTTTTTAATTGTACTCAGAAGAATCATTTAACCATGATGATATTGTTATTAAGACTTCTGCTAATGTCTCAAGCTTTGTTCTTAAGGTTCCATCTGTTGCCTTGCATCTTGTATGATTTGTACAGCTCACAGTTCAGACTGGTGACATCTTTTCTGTCACCATCTGTGCGCATATACAACCTGGTCTGCTGATTTAATAGTCTGTGTGATGTGGGGACTTACTGAAGAATAATAAATGATGCTGTAAAATGAATATATTGCAGTTATATTAGAAATAAGAGTTCCCTTTCTCTTTGTATGACAGCCTTTGTCTTTGCTTTACTGTTGATCTGAAGAACAATTGCACTACTCGGCCTCTATATAATTTTAGCACAAGATTTTGGAGGAATTTCTCTTTCAAACATTTGAAATTATACTTTATAACAGAAATTATGACAAAGTCATATTGTTGTGAAAAGCTTTTTCACGTAACCTGCATTTCTAACTCTGCAGGGCATGGCTATTATTTTGTCCTTTCATAATTGTTTTTTTTTTTTTACTCGTAGCAACAAAATTCAGAAACTCTTTTCGGTAACCTGTAATTAAACTACATACAGATGGTATTGCTTAGTTTTACTTAGCTGTCTTCTATGAAGAAAAAAATAAACCAGCTCAATAGTTAAAATAAATCTGAAGACTACAATGTAAATATTTTGTGTTAAGTTTTTTTTCACCTTGAATTCAAATAGATTTAACATCAATAGGTTTACCTCACTTTCAGATGCCTTAGCTTTTTTAATTCAGAATGTACACACTGTAGTAAAAGCTCTGTCTTAAATTATTCTAAATTTATTGGGAGTTGTGCATATAAATGCACATATATGTACATAAGAAGCTATTTTGATTAGTCTTCAGATGTTGTCCAAAATTAAGATTATTTTAGAGGATAGAATATTCTTGCCTGTTAGTATGAAAGTCTGATAATTTTTGTAAATTTAATATATTGAAAATTGATTTATATATATATAAAAGGTTTCTTTGCTCAATGATTCATTAAGTGCATAAGCAATTAAGTGTGGTCATCTTACACTTTCTATGCTGTGGCTAACTTGGATTCAAACACAACACTTTGAATGTTTTCTGTTTATATAATCTTGAAGTGCTTTAAAATGTTACATGCTGTAATTAGTCTAAAAATTTTATTCATCCTATGAACTCCTTGTTAACCATTGGGGCTTTAGAAAAGCCTTAGCATTGTAAGGTATGTGTGGTGATTTTGCTCAAAATGCTTTTTCAGAGAATAAAATAATCTACCTGGTTCCCTCTTCTGAGTAGAGAGCACTTCTGGGGTTATGTATGTGTTTTGTTATGGTCACGTGAAGATTTGGTCCATCACTGCATGTATACTGAGAGATTGTCTATACTTATAGCCAACCTATAGACTTCTGCTTCTAATGCTCTAGGTTCTTGGTTGGAAGACATAGTGCAGAACTGAAAGGGGAAAAAAATATTTTCGGATTTTCATGTAAATACATCTGTAGATAAGACTGGAACCCAGCATGCAGGTCTCCATTTAGATCACAAAATAGTAATAATAATGTGTCTTTTTGAGAGCGAGTAGGTTGGTTGGGTTTTTTCCCCTCTCTTGTACCTTCTTCAGTAACTGCACGTAATAACATGTAGTTTTCTCATAGAGCTTAGCTCTACCTTGTCACAAAGCAGAAGAGTAATGTTTATTTTCTGGTTTATCAACATCATTAAAGACATGCTTAGTGCTGGAGGCAACTTATTTCCTGGATGCTAGATGTATACTGAAATGGTCTACCTTATAAAAACTAAATCTGTGCAAGAACTTCGTGTGTAAGAGCAGGAAAAACCGGGTAAGTGTGCTCCATTCAAACAGTGGTAAATGTGTTGAGTGAAAGCTTCTCTCCTTACTGCTTACTGTACTTCATACAATTTTGACGTTGATAAATTATCGTACGTGTTTTAAGTTACTTGTTTCTGAAACCCTCCATTCTGAAAAGAAGCTACAGCAGCCTCTTACCACACCCAGGTGTGTTTTCATTCTACTTTTTGCAGTCTGTCTCAGGAATCTGGGAAGGGCTTAGTAATTGAATAGCCGAGAGAAAAATGGATCTGTTTTGTCCAAAACTATCTACAAAGAGCAAAAAGGTTCTTCTTGATGATATTGTAGGCTGGCTTTTAAAGAAAGAGGTGACACAAACTACTATTTACTTTACATCCCAATCAAGTAATTTAGCAACACAGAACTGTAGTTAGCTGGTGTAGGAGCATGCGTAGGAATCTGTTAATCAGCACCCCTGCCTTTGATGAGGCATTGTTCTTTCTCAGACTGCTTTTGGACAACGCAGAGCCAAACAGAGTTAAACCCCACATGTTATTCAGTAAGGAATTGTTGTTTTGAGATGTGACTGAGCAGGTGACATTTTGTGTTAGTAAAGTCTGAATAATAGATCCTTTGACACACATTCCAGTTTGGATTTTAATGTGTGCGGTTGTGGTAATTTGAAATGAATTCATCTCGGTGTCATTAATTTCCCCAAATCAATGTAGTTTAAGCTGAGAAAACACTTTCTATGATGACATTGGAATAAAAGAGATGTCTTTGATTTCAACAGCTTCTTAGTTTCACAAGCCCTATTTATGAGCTTAAAATCTGCTCCATGTCTTCATTTTCTGAGGCCATCAATCCAATGTTCACTCAGAAATTTACTAGAGTATGAATTAAAACAACATTGTAGTTGAATTTGCATTGATCTTCAAGGGGCAAGGTATTTTCTATGCAATTTTTTGTAGGAAGTGCTAAATTCTACAGACTAAAGCATATTAAAACATCCTTTATAAGTGTTGACCTGTCTTTCTCAGATGTCTTTTGAGATCATCAGTTTGCAATTTGAAACTGTGCAGGCTTCAGATGTCACTAGAGTTTATCACTGCTAGCATAGACTTGCATGCTTTGATTTGGAGCACATTTCCACTGTAAGTTATTATAACCTTGTTGAGGTTTACAAAAGGAAAATCTGAAAGTTCTCTAAACCACTTGGTGTGCTTCCATATGCTTTTATATAGTAGCAGTCATAGAGAAGTAGATATATAGTGTTGAAGGGAGGAAACATGCAAGGTAGAAGGCAGAGCAGGATAATGTAGGGGTGGAGGTGGCATGCAACCAGGTTGATGTTGGAGTGGAGCTGCAGGAGCTTTATTAACCCAGAACAATCACTTTATCTTTCCAACGAAAAAATGCATTGCTGTACATGATTCAGGGTAAACTATTTCTGTGTGTTCATGGACGTTGGTAAAAAACCAGTGAAAATAAGGTATCTTAGTTTTACTTCAGAGTTAAGTGTTATGAGGTTAATCTTGTGTATGAATGTAGAGCTGATTTTAGTAAGCTCTCAGGAAGGGAGAGGAGGAATTTATAGTGGAGTAAATTAGAAAAGGAGTTTAGGAAGAGGGTAAAATTAGTTTTGGCTGGACAGAAAATTAATTTTGTTAGGGTGTTTTTTTTGTGAATAGAACACGTACCTTTGAGTTGGAATGTCTCGTTGAATATAAAAGGCTACTTTCTAAATGTATTATGTAAAAATGCAGGGCTGGAGGAGAAACAGTTCAAGTGACTTAATATCACAAGGAGAACAGAGGATTATTCACTGTCTTTTTATGGCCAGAAGCCCGGAACTTTTAGTCAATTGGGATAGTTATTTGGGTCTTTTTATGAAATTCAGAGCAGTTCCTGCAAGCAGGTACTTCTGTTTTTAATAGCTTCTTAAATTACATTTTTAAGAGGTATTATTTAGGATTAATCTTTTAATCTAATCCTGACTTGAGTCAGTCTATAGACTCTGAAACAGCTCCCTTAAGCTCATCAGGCTAACTATTAATACAAGATAAAATACTGCAGGAAAGCCTGCATCATCTTGATGGTTGTATTATAGATCTTCTCTTTGTGCAGCTGAGGATCACAACCTTTGTCTTCATAATGAAGAAATATGTGGAATTATTTCAAAATATTAATGCTAAGAGGAGGAAATCTAAAGGAAAATGTTTATCTGTTTCAACATAGTGTTGAATCAGCAACATGCTTTCTACCATTTACCTTGTACTCCTTAAATCTGTGAAAACTATTAATGTTTGGGTTGTGGGGGGTGCACTTAAAACTTACTGTAGATTTCTGCGTAGGTGTCTTTTACACATGTTCCCTCTAGGACTGGGAGCATGTGTATATGGCCTTTTAAAAACAAACAAAAAACTTGGTTCAGGCTGAGCTTTTGTTCTCATTTTTGTGTTTTGTTACTTATTTTTGGTTCATAAAGGTTCACAGCATCTTGGAAAGAGAGGAATTGTACATAATATTACTTGAAGGGAAAAGTGAAGATGTCTGAACTGGATGGACTTCCATAACTTGATGATTTTCTTTCATCTAAGCTAGCATAGTGAGAGTGCTAGCTATTTATAGGCACAAAATTACAGTGTAAATGTAAATTCTATTTTCAGTGTCATTGTGATATTGTGGCTTTTTTCTCCTTGTGTTCTATTTAGCTGTACTTAGGCAGCTTTCATTCAGACCATTGTGAATATGAATAGTTCATTCTTGAAAACATTCTATTTTTTCAATATTTTTAAATCTCGTCTAGCTTTTCATCTCTTTCCTAGTAATTCCATCTTTATTTTTCTGGAGGAAAAAATAACCCTAGCAAGTACTACTTGAAATATTCTATATGGTAAGAGTATGCTTGAAATACTAGGTTAACTTGTTTCTGAATTTGCTTTCTGTCAGAATGGGGGCTTTACATGCACTCTCTTTTCTTAATACATGTCATACTTGCAAGCATCTTGGTGCTAAAGCACTGATTTACACTGATCAGAGAAGTAAAGATGATCTAGAACAAAGTAATGCTATTTGAGGAGAGAAAAATCAATAACATCATACTCTTGTCACGGTGCTAGCTGTGACTAGGCTTAGAAATCTAGTAAGCTATTTATTGATATCCTGCTTTCCTGCTTATGGGAAGGAAGGGGATATCCTGATTAAAAATGAAGCACAGAGTCTCTTAATTTAAAATGGTCTTAATTTTTCTGGAGTTTAACCCTAGACATAGTTGAAGTTTTCATAAAAATTATGAAATTCCCTTTTCAAATTTACTAGTTGCATTTAATATTTGTAGACCAGAAAGACTGTATTTTTATTTTTCTTTTCCTACATAGAAGGCTATTGTTTGGTTTGCACACTGCACATAAGACTACAGGGCTAAATTCATTACTTGTCCCTGAAAACTTAAATACAGTAGAAATAAATAAAATTTATCTCAATGAAGGAGCTATATATAAATGAGCTGTTTTATTCTCTTGGTAATCTGTTGGTTCGCGGTGTTTTCTGTTTTATGGATATGTTGAAAATCCTACGAGATACATGGCACTTTTGAACAAATGGCAGAAAACAGTATGATGTATGACTGAAAGGCTTATGCTCTGGTCCTCCTCATTGCTTAAGTGTATATATGGAAATGGTGTGCTAGAAATATTTCTACAAAGAATATATATTGAGAAAAGCCCATAGGAGGTGGTAGTAAGTATATTGGGTTTAGAAGTTGTAGTCTATCTTTCTTTCTGTAAGAAGATTTTTTTTTTTATCTCCCAGTTTATAAAGGGATGTGAGCAGTGTCCAAGATACCAAGAGGCTGGACTCAGGGATATAAGAAATTTTTACTAGTCACATGTTACAGCCTTGTCTCTCTATTCCTCCTTCCCACTGTTACCACGCAGTATGGGGTTTTCAAAGGATATGTTGTTTTCTTACAATGAAATGTTCCCATTAAGAGCTGAATAAGAAAACAAGTAGGAAATACTCTACAAGCTTAGTATAGCTGTGTAAGAGAATGAAATGAAACAGAAGAAAAAGTTGTGACATCAGTAAATGTTTTTTTGCAGATGGAGATGTGATTTTACTTGTTTCAGAGGATGTTTTCCTATTCTTTTTAAAAAAGGGAAAATGCTAAGCATTTATCGCTTCAAGTTTGTTTTTTTTTTTTTAAACAAAAGGAATGAAAAATAAGTAAGAAGTGTTTCATATGTCCCATTCAAAATGTCTTTGTGCAAGTAATCTCTAATGGTTTCTTGTCCCTGTTTTGTGTTTTGCTTTTGTCACTCTGAACTTCCATACAGCATTGCTGGAGGGGGAGAGGAGAAATCATCTTCTTGTTTGTACATATCTGGTTTTTCTCAAACAGTTGTAACATAATACTTTTCTGGCATTAAAACAGGCTTTTTTTTTCTGAAATCAAAGCTTACTTTTTCCTTTGTAAAAGATTTTTTTTTTGTCTTAAAGATGCAAAAAGCATTATGTGCCTCCTAATAAGGTTGCAATACATTTTCAGCTTGGGCTCTAAAAAAGCTGTATTGCCTCTTTTGTATACAGTGCAATGACAGAATGAATTATAGTACTTTGATTGCATACATATTTCAGTGAAATGAAATGCTGTTTTTTTGAAATAAGATTTCAAAATAAAATTAATGAATACGTGCATACAAAATAAATTCTAGCAATTACATGAAATTTCAGGGTAGGGAATGGAGAAGTATGTGTTTAAAATATTCTTTTAGTAAAAAATTGCTCAAGGAAGAAAAGTTGGAGGCAGTTACATAGATTACTTATTTTATACAGCTAGTTCAGAAGTATTTGTTTCCAAACCTAAAACCAAATTAAAATTGTATCTTGTTTTAAGCAGCTGTAATGTAATCTAGACACAATTTCTTCTCTGATTCTCATTTATCAGTGTAAATTTATTTTGTATCTATTAACTTGCTGTCACAAGGAAAACCTAAAATGATTCGTTATGTCTTGAAAGGCTCCCAGCTGTGTTATGCCTTCAGCTGATTCAGGTCTTAGGGCTAATTTAAATGTGTTTCAAGTATAAGATGAATACTGTCATGTTTGCATCTGTGTATGTAGCAAATTGTTGAATTTCAAAACTGGAAGGAGGATAGCTGTAATCTGCAAATAAAGAGGCACAATATAATGGAACAGAGAGAGAGGATAGCTCACAGCAGATCTCTCGCTTGGAAACTGAATCTCATAGGTTGACAGTGCTAGACCATTCATGTATGACTATACTTGTTTCCTAACTGCATTTGAACAAAGCTCTTTGAAAAAAAAAAAAAAGAGTATCAAGATTAGATAACCAATCTTGCATCATGATACCTTCCTTTCTTATGGGAACGGCTAGACAAAAGTTATTCTGATCTATGAAGACACTTCTCCAGAGTTGTCACTTCCCCCGTGGCTACAAAGTTGCACTGTCCAAAATGCAACTTTTCTCCCCCCTGCACCCAGCCAATAAGAAAGAGCACTTGATTGGTTCCCAGTGAAGCCCCCCAGACAGACTTGGTTAGATTTCTTTTTGATATTACAGAATCCTATTTGTTTTCTCAAATTCAGGAGGTAAACCAGAGTTGTTTAAAAAAAAAAAAAAAACCAAAACAAAACGTGTTTTCTCTTCTGTTGTGTATGTGCCTGTCACTTGAGGCAAGTCACTTTGCTCACTCTTAGTGTCTCAGTCCGTAACCTAACTATATACTCCGAGATCATCCTCCTGTTAATATAAATGCAGCTAGAAATACCAGAATATGTAGCTTCTGCCTTCCCGTTTGCTTTGGGTAAAGAATAACATATAATAGTGTCTTCCTTCAGAAAAGCTGGTGTTATGAAGCAATGTGGTGAATTCAACATTATTTACCGAAAGTTCTTAGGCTTTTTTTAGGGCTTCTGAGGCTTTTCTAAATAAGACAAAACAAAAACAAACAAAAAAACCCCACCAAGAACCATCACCAGTAGTTTGAAGTCTATCAGGTATCTGCTTCTCTCTGTGAGAGAGCTGCTCAGCTCATGTACGTATACCTCATACTAGTGTTCTTAATGTATGGGCTGATAGGTATCTGAAGCTACATATGTAATGTGTCGATCATCAGGAAGTGTTGGGGTGCATTAATGACTCTTGGATTTCCTAGTTATTTGAACAATTTTCTATACTCAAACTTGAAAATCTGTAGGTGAAATACAGAATTTGCAGATGCTCTGCTTGATGACACTGAGTACCTCCTAAAAGCTCTTTATCAAAAGACATATTACTGGGGGGCAAATGGTCAAAATCCTTTCTCTAGTCTTTCTGCCTGTGGTGAGAAAGATTACCTGAAGGAAGGGGAGTGGAATAATGCCACTTAATCAAGTGCATCTTGTGGACCTTCTGCTATCTCGTAAAGCTCTTCCTCGAAGGCATGCCCTATTCAGAACTACAAGGTGGGGAGAATGTGAGAGATGAACTAAACATGCAGAACAGGCATTTTCTGCTACAACTGATCTTTCAAAGAATGTAGTAACATTCAGATATGGTCTAGTTTGTTTCCTTATGTTTCAAATTTCAATAAGCATCTCATTTTAAGACTGTTCTCTCAATATCGCATGATCTTAATTTTTTTTCCTGTATCACACATGCAAACAAATATGATGAAGGCCTCAGTGGACAATGGTTCTCTAATCTTACAGATTTTTGGAGGCTATTTTATAAATCACTTGCTACTGGTAACAAAGGTGCCATCAATACCAATTCTGTAAGTTGTGGGTTTTTTTTTTTTTTATTCAAGGAACGGTGTTTTGCTTCGGCTTTCAAAGATACTGCCTGCTGGGCTTCATTGACAGATGGAGCCCAAAAGCTGTGGATTAAATGAACTCAATGGACGCATTAGAAGGATGGTCTGTAGATTTAAGGGAATGGTATCTTTGCATATATATATATATGACAGGTGAAGTAGTGGATCTGAGCATGATGTAGATGGTATAGAATACAGGGTGGATAGCTTCCTGGGTTTGGCTAGGATAGGGTTAATTTTCACAGCCAGGATAGCTGGACTGAACCAGCCAGCGGGATATTTGGTACTATACTGATGTCATACCTGTTATATATATGGGGCTAACCAAGGGAAGGTGTTCAGTTTTCAGGCAGTGGCAGAGCACAGTTTGATGTGGTTTGGCTTGGCGTGGCATGGCTCAGGGTGGCAGTGAACGGTGTGTTGCATATCACTCTCTTTATTGTTTCCTCCCTCTTTGTGGCGTTTAAGTAAACTCTCCTTATCTCAACCCACTAGGCTTTTCTTTACCTTTCTTTCTTCCCTCTCCCACCCCAGGGCAGGAAGAAGGAGAGTGAGTGGCTGCATGATGCTTAGTAGTTCCCAGCTGGGTTCAAACCATGATGGTCCTTTTTGGTGTCCAACATGGGGCTTGACAAAGGGCTGAGGTAACAATAGTTCTCACCCAAGTGTGTTAAAACAATTTTGCTATACGCACTCTGTATATTTAAGTAGTTCATGGTCGCTAGGTTGGTCCTTTTGCTCACGTGGTGGTGTTATGTAAATGCTTATGTACACTGTGTATTCCCTGTGGTGGTGTGTATCATCTCTGGAAGATGGATCAGGACTATCATGTTGCTTTATTTGATAGTGTTGACCTATGATACGATAATACCACTGGTTACGAGGTTAAGCTGACAATTGCACGTGACAGTGTTGTTTATTAGTAACCTCACCCAATCTATGGGCAAGACGGGGAGGAGACTTTCTCAGCTTTTGGG
The DNA here is from genome assembly GCA_009769605.1 of Bucorvus abyssinicus. NCBI lineage: Eukaryota > Metazoa > Chordata > Aves > Bucerotiformes > Bucorvidae > Bucorvus > Bucorvus abyssinicus. Next base: position 8,702,381 of record CM020030.1, read on the forward strand.
AATTTTGAATACTCTTGGGCATGCCCAGGCCAGTTTGCTCTTACTGTGATGTCTGCTGAATGTGTCTCAAGTCTTGTTTAGGATTACATAAGGCTTTGTTAAGAATCTGCCCTGAGGCTGGAGAGTTATGAGTGGCAGAGTGTGTGGGAGAGCACGGGCAAGTGCCTTGGACAGTGGTCACCTCCAATGCTGTGGAATCTCAACCGCTGAACGAGTGCAAGTTCCTGACAAACTAGGAAAATACTTGGAAAAATTATGTTGTTATATTCCGGAGAGACACCCATCACTGCAGTGTGCTGGGGCCTGGCCCCTGGCTACGGAGCCCTGTCCCACACTATTCAGTGCCTTCAAGGGGAAGAGAAGGTCTCAGGGCCTAAAAACAGAGCAGGAGGCACTGCGGCTTTTCCAACCCTCATGACAAGCACTGCGGCTACTCGGACCCTGGCAGCAGGTGCTGCAGCTGAACCAGAGAACCAACACGTGCTGGGAACAGTTGCCTCTTTACAGAAAAAGAAATATACCAAAAAAATCTGTCTGCTTAGTGAGTGGTGATGAACCAGGGCCATCACAAGAACAGGAGGAAGAGGCAGAGCCAGAGGTGATCACCCGATCCCTATCCCTGAGTGAGCGGCGAGATACACAAAAGGATTTCAGTCGTCATCCGGGTGAGCATGTTGTTACCCATCTGCTCCAGTCCTGGGATAACGGAGACGGTATTTTGGAGCTAGCGGGGAGAGAAGCCGAGCAGCTAGGGAAGGGGACACGGACAAGGTGGTTGGAAGACAGACACAAGCTCTCAGCCTCTGGAGGCAACTTCTGCCAGGCATGAAGGAAAGGTACCCCTTCAAGGAAGATGTTGTACGTCACCCAGGCAAGCGGACCACCATGGAGAGAGGTATCCAGTACCTGAGGGAGTTGGCTGTGCTGGAGGTGATTTCTAACAATCTAAATGATGAGTGGCTACCTACAGACCCAGATGAAGCCCAATGCACACTGTCCGTGTGGCAGAAGTTTCTACGCAGTTCACAACGCTTGCTAGATGTTTTTTCTTGTTTCCTCTATTTTCTTTTTTCCTGTATTTTTTTGTCATTTCTCAGTTGATACTAGTTTAATGTACTAGTGAGACTGTCTTTTAATTACATTTGTAAATCCAGCCCATCCGTTCATCTGGATACTTGTAATGGTCTGCCCTAGTAATGGTCTGCCCTAGCCTTTGCGTTAGTTGCAGTCTCAGCGTGCACACCCATGCTGGCAGCACCATTCTCAGTTAATCAAATAGGGACCTGCTGCTTAAAGTTGCTAAGTTTACACTGTGCAAAACTATTCAGTTTGGGAGGGTTATTTCATAGTCTTAAAACCATGGAATCAGAAGTTCTCTGTGTCAGTAATTAATTGTAGATTAGTATTAAAAGGGAATGCTCCTCAGAGACTGGTTCTTAATTATGGTTTCATTATGCTGTTCTGGTGTTGCAGACAGTCATTAAAGTATTTTAATCATATGCAAGCATTATGTTGCTATTGTATTGTAACTTTCCTTTTTCTTGTTTTATATCCTCTGAGATGTGAATAAAGATGGTTTGAGGATCAGGTTTAAAATCAAATTTTGTAACACTTCCATCCATATATAAAACATTTGTATGCAGAATGTTCATGTGAAGCCATTGCAAATCTATGCTAAATTTTAAGAGCTGGTTTAGCGAGCATTCCAAGACTATGTATTTTTGTGGAAGCAGCGTATCTCAATGGCTTTAAATGAATACTGATTTTGGTTTTTTAACAACATGCAGGTGCAGGCACCCTCCATCTGACAGATGCATTTTATCTTGCAAAAAGTTCAGAATAACTCTTTGAAAACTGTGTGAGACTTGGTCCTTATTCCAGTTAGAGGGACACAGAACACCAGGGCAAGTACTGCTTTGAACAGGTCAGAATTATGTCTTTGGAGGTTTTCACTCAGTAATACATACTTTTCGTGCACCTTTATCAATAGATCTCATTTACAGACAAGCAAGGCATTTCAATTTGCGCCATACCTTTTCTGTTCCATGACTGAACAGTCGCCTTAGTTCAATATACTGACTGATAGTCTTAAGTAGCTCTATCAGTAGGTAGATGTGACTCTTCTTAAAACCTGCCCTTTTTGTAACATGGTAAAGTACCAGAGACCCCAACCTACTGATCTCTAACTGTTCTTTCTGAAAAAAACCAAAAAACGGAAGTTGTAAGCCTCAATATTGATTTAGAAAAAAATTTAACTTAGCAAAAAAAAAAAACCCCAAACACACCAATACAAATAATCTTGCTTTAGGCATCCTGGCAGAGATCTTGAAATGGATTATGCTGTCACCACACAATTATTATGCTAACACTTTAGAAATATGCTAAAACTAATAAACATTGCTTATGAGAAATTGCTTTGAAGTGTCTAGTCACCTTTCTACTTATGTAAGAGTGTCTTAAAAGAAAAAATTGCCCACAAAGCAAAACAAAAAACCCTAAAATGACAATCAACAAGTTAAAAGTGGAAAAAAAATGACTCTGAAACAATGAATACACAAAATAAGTAAACTGTTGGGGGGGGCATTCTTCTGATGTACTCACTAATTATATTTATACCAACATAAATATTTATGAACTGCTGAGGATGCTGCTTTTGAAACATACCCTGCAAAGCAGCAGTTTCATTCTTTGGAATACCAGTATATTTCAAAGCTAGTTTTCTTTCCACATTAAGATGAAAAGTCAATTTTTTGTGAGATGAAAATTCAGGAAATTATTTCCACTTGATAGAGTAAACTGTTTATAGTACTGTTTTATTTACTAGTAAGCAAAAGGAAAATTAATCAGAATGTGAATGTAAATTCTCCTTTCCTTCTCAGGTTGCTCAAAATATGTTTCCACAAGAAGGTTTTGTCAGGCTTGTATTTTTCTACCTTAAATAGTTGGTTAGTTCTGACTTTGGTTAGTGCCATTCTTTAACTACTCTAAATCTATTGCCTGATGAGAATCTCTATCTGAACTACTGATATATATATATTTTTTTTTCCAAACAGCAACATCTTTTAACTTGAGTTATTAGATAAAAGTTCCTCCTAAACCCCCAGCAGATCATACTGAAACTGCATTGCGTTGAGTGGAAATGCCAAAAAAGTAATGCATGACACTGTGATCTGATTTGGGGCTGGTGGTTCTGCTTCACTTTTAAATAGAGGTAGAAAACATTGAACCAGCCTTTGTGTTAGACATAGATCTCATCGCTCTTTTCCAAGATAGTATCTTACTCAGAGTCACTTTGCTGTTCGGTGCTGGAATTTGGACTGTGGGCTACAAATGAGAGCGGTATCACTCTTTTCCTCAGTGGCATGGTGCAATTTTGTGGATCAACAGCTATGCTGGAGGACTTGCAGCAGTTTCTCTTGATCCCTGCAGGCAGTCTAAGTGGGCTAGACTGATCTTGTGCGGAGTTACTTATCTCCCTACAGGGCAGCATGGGGCAGGTGATAAGCAATATCTTAAAGCTGTAGGAGGCAGTGGCTGCTGGCACACAGCTTCAACTTGATTTTTGCTTCTCAATCCCTGTGACTGGCAGAGTAGTCCAATCTCTGCTAGCCCTAAACTCAGCAAGGGCCTCTACTATTCCTGATGCAGTATCTTGGCTTTTTTATAAACACAGTTTTCCAGTTTCTGCTGGTCTTATTTACCCTTTACTTTCTCCTTTCTTCAAAATCTACTGTTGGGTTAAATAATTTCACGCAAACTAGCTGTCAGCTGGTAAACTCAAGCATAAATATCTGGGCTATATTTGGGGCCCTTTTACCTCTTAGGCTCATGCAGCTGTCTGAAAATGGTTTAGTGTGAGCATTTGAAAGTGGCAGTATGAGGCGTTTGGTTTTATCATTGCCCAAACTCGCAGCCCTTTGTCTACACGTAAGATTCATGAAAATAACTGTATCTCACGTATCACATTTACTTTAATAACTGTATAGGAAAGCAGATTGGTTAACTTGATACATCCTATCTCAGGATCATATTAAACTGTTAGCAAAAAGTATGAATCTCAAAATGTGTATTCTCTATTTATATTTTCCCCAGCATGTTTGAATTTTACAGATAGCCAATATCTCATTCATCCCACAGCAGCAGCCCTGAAGCAAAGGGCATAGTTGGCCAATCTTTTCCAGTGTCACTAGCTGGCATTTATTTTCATCTGCTGTGTAAAAAAAAAAAAAAAAAAAACAAAAAAAACCAACCAACCCAACAAAATCAAAATACCTGCACAAACAAACCTGAGCTACCCTTAAATCCTCAGTGCATGATTATTTAGCATTACCCTCATACATTCTTTTGCTTTGAGGTAGAAGTACAATAAAAATTTAAATGTCTTCCTGCTAAGTAGCAGAATTGAAGTAGATATAGAAAGAAAATACACTCTACTGAACAGTAGGAATGCTGGATTTTGCCAGGGCTGTGGGTTTTGTCAGCTCACTGAGGCAAGTCTATTTCTTGAAACAAATTATTTTGAGAGATCTCTGTAAAAGAAACCTGACTTGAAAATGCTTGCAACTGTTCTCATTTTGTAAGGCTTTCTGTATCCTGAAACATTGCTAATATGCAATTCTGGGTCATAATGTTTGCTTTTCTTCTTCACAGTGGGTTTGGATTTACTAGCCAAGCACTACATGCATGATGCTAGAGTGGCGTTATCAAACTCCATAATAATTAGAACACTTGAATGGACACTTTCAAAGTCTGTCTGTATCTTACTGATCTGTATTTATTTCTAAACAGTATGTAATTGGAAGATGTGATTATGTTCAAAAACTTCTTTGAGGTATGTTGCAGTAACATTTAATTGCTGAATTAGGATCCTACAAGGATATTATTATAAAATGCTTCTTATCAAATGTGATGTATGACTTGTTTTGGAATCATTTTACTGTTTTTTCACACTTCAGTGTGGTGAAATTCTCTGCTAACATTAAGATTTTATGCATGTGAGTGTTAGAAGTTTATAGAAAATTTTGTGCTACTTTTATTTCTAGAAACTTTTATTTGAGATTAGGATACTGACTTTGACTTTCCATGCTGGTTTTTGCATTTGGCATGAGGGGTTTTTTTGGTGAGGGTTTTTGGGTTTTTTTGGTCTAAGGACTCGGCAGGATTTTGAGCTTTACAGCTTATCTCAGCGACTAAGCTATCTCCAGGCCTAATTATACAGGGGTTGCATTCACTCACAGCAGACCAGTTGTTTTATACAGTCCAGCTCAGTTCTGATGAATGCAAAACTCGAGCTATTTAAGCACAGAAAGTTCATATGCCAGTCAGCATGTAACAGTGAGATATTCTGGTATCTATCACAAACACAGCAGATTTTTTTTCTTGCTTTCTTCAGGATTTCCGCACAACTTTCAGAGGGTCAGAGCTGCAACCAGGAGTATTCTCTGATGGCTGATATATACTGTTTCAAGAAAGCAAGACTTTGTATTGTTCTTTTTGGCATAAGAATGACCAGCCTGATTTGGGGATAGTGGAACAAGTTCCCTATCAGAGCCTTAACTGCTTGTTTGTTTCCTTGTTACATCAATTATGCATATGAAATATGTTCTGTATCTGAGAGCAAAGTGTAGTGCTGGGATGTGTCATGTGATATATGTCTGAAAGACCTGCTAAGGACCATGCTCACAAACAGGCTTCTGTGACTCCAGGGTAACTTTCTAAGTGTAGCAGGTCTTTGCAGGAATAGCTATCAGTGAAATGCAATCAGAAGATGCGAGATAAGCTCCTCAAGTAAGGGCCATTACAACACTCCGCCATGTGTTTGAAGTCCAAGCCGTGTTTTCAGCCTGGCTACCCTTATATAAATCCAGGAAACATACATTTGGAAACAACAATGATAATGTACCAACATGAACTAATATCTCATGTATTTTCACTAAGAATTTAAGGGGCAAGTAAGAAGGTGGCATGTCCAAAATGTTGGTGAGTGCATTGCTGAAAAACGCATGCATAGCGTAGTCACCATTGTGGTGGAGTCTTCTATAGGGAGAATGTTACAAACTGGAAGTGTTCCAGAATAGGACTAGCTCATGTGCAATCTACCTAACTCTGTAGCTGGTTTTCTGCTTGATTTTATTATTTTTCTGTTTGTTCCAACTAGCTCTCAGGAAAATATCCTTGCATATTGAAAGTATGGCTCAAGTTAGATATTAGTTACACCTAAGATTTTAGCCATTGTGTAGAATTGTGTTTAGAAACAGATAGACCATTTCATTACATTTTCATATAAATTTATATTCTATATCTTTATTTGCATATATTTGTGTATATGTAAGCTCACAGTGGTAAGACATTACAGTAATAGGTTGCTTTGAAACAGTGCAAAGTTCTGCAAACAGAATACTGCTTCAAAAACAGAATACTGTTCAAAATTCACAAATCACTTGTGTCATTCAGAATACAAATAACTCCATTTCCTTAATTACTTTGAAACATATCTGATATGTGAACTTAGAAACACTTTTGATTGGCTTTTTTTTTTTTTTTTACATCAGAAGAGTCTTTACATAATTGGCAGCCACAGCCTTCAGTCCAAACACATCAGAGATCTCTGGACTATTTAAGAACTGTGACACAGTGCCCAGGTACTACTTGTTTGAGCTGCTGTACTGCCTGTTTGGTGTTTTCAAGCTCTGATTCGGCTAGTATGGAGGGGTTTGCAAAAACACCTGACACTGCACAGTCCTGCACAAAGTTGTGTTCACAGACAGCTTTGTTGCTTGCCAGTGTTGCCACCTATTGTAGTCCTTTCTGTAGTGTAATGAAGTTTCTGGTGAATGCCTGAACTCCAAAGGCAAGCTGGTAATTATTTTTATTTATTATTTATTTAATTTGTAAGGTACATTTTTAATTGGTACAAACTTTAATTTCACATTTTCTTATTTTAACATGTTGTTAACAAATGTATAATTATTTAATTTTAACTAGATTTGTTCCTGCAACAGGAACAGAATATTACTAAACTTTCACATTTGATTTACATCATATGAAAAGCTTTAACTTTCCTATGTATCAAATACTATTCCAGTGGTCTCTTTCTTCAGTTTACATTTTCTTTCAGTAAAATAATTCTTTATGTACTCATTAAAAATTAGAAGATGAACTTTTGGACTTACTGACACAAGTAAGCAATACTTATTGCTATTCATTGAATATGTTATGCAAAAAGTTTGCCATCTTTGTGCAACCTGTTCCAGTATGGTCCTTGATTCACTTTTTAAGCCCACTCATCGTGTCAGTTGTGGTACCAGTCAGTACTCAGCAGTATGCCACTCTAAAAAGATTCAGCTAGAACTTCTTTGACCACATCTTTTGTTTCTTGCCATAGGTGTTTTTGGTTTTGTTAGGTTTTGATTTCGTTGTTTTTCATTCTTTTTTTTAACCTTCGCAATGCGTTGTGGAATATTTTCTGTTTCTAAATATTTTAGTGAGCTCTTGGAAGTGGTTAACTAAATAATACATACTGTGCGTGTCCACAGAGAGCATAATGGAAATGTCACAGTATCCAGGTCAGTCTGTTGTTTTTACCAAGATGCAGCTCATAGGAAACAGCAAAATGGAAACTGTTTCAGTGTCACAGCAACACACATAGTTTACATTGTCACTCTATTTTTTAAATACTGTATGAGAGCATGGAGTAGATTTTAAGCCTGAAATATATTATTCTACACTGGGAGGAAGGGTTGCTGAAATGTAAACTTTCAGGTCCAAAAGTTTCTGAGAGTAGGTTGGTAAAATAACCATCCTCTCAGGGTCCTTTCTAGTCTAGATAACTTCTCATGGTCTTTTCTTGTCAGTATGAACTGCAGAAGCTCGAGCTCTGCTCACTAAAGCATTCAAGAGAAAGCATATAATCTGCCCCTATGAACTGAATACTACTATCAGTGATACTATTAATATTTCACTGAATACTCTTTTGATGGATAAATGTTTTTTCTGTTTAAATATAAACATGTTGGCATAACCATCATGTGCCCTGCTTCTGTTGAAAAGTAAGATAAATCATACTAAGCAATGCTATGGTCTGTCCGCTATGCCTGTGCCTGGCTCCTCCTATGTAAGCAAGCTCCGCACCCATCTAGCCTTTTCTAATGCAGATATATGGAGTTGGTGGTTCCGAACAGAATTGCTTGTTTTCTTGTTACTTGGAGTTGGTTTTCCTGTAATTGATCTGACAAAAGGACGGTGTGTTTTTGAAATATGAGGACTAAACAATGCTATTTAGTATGGTTGGAATTTTTGTTGGAACAATTGGTATGATAATTTCAACTTTTTAACTTCAGCAGGAAATGAGTGAAGACAGACCATCCTTGTTAGGAAGGGAGAATGGGAGAGAACCAAGTCATTTATTGGTATACCATAACCCAGAAAATAATTTAATTTTAAACATTTTTTGAAGAGGGGGCAGAACTCACTAGAAATACCTCACTTGAAATATGAGCCATCAAGAGCTTTGGGTAACCAAGCTAGATCATCTTAGGATATGGTATGTGAGGATGTATCAGCTGGCTTAGAGCTGTTTAAGGAGTATTGTTGAAGATAGGAAATATGAGGGAATGTATTACTTTCAAAAGCTAAAGATATTTCTGCTCTGTGCCATGGAGATGTATGAACAAGCACAGAGATCTTAACCTGCTCCTGTAGTGCTTTGAATTATAGTCATTCTTCCCAAAAGAGCTTCTTAGATAAGCTAGACAGGGCCCTTGGAAATATCGAAGGGAACTGCAGTGTCAACTGTGTCATTTTAATAGCATGTGAATCTAATAGAGATGAAGTAAAACATAGTTCACAGAGGTTTGGGTTGGGAGTTTCTTTCTCTGGCTTCTCTTTTACTTTACAGCACTATTTTCCTCTTGAATTCAATTTAAATTTTTAAAAATTATTTTTTCCAGTTTAAAATGAAGATGTATGAGAAGAATGTACCCTAACTGTCTGGGAGAAATGTCTGTTAATAAGATTTCTGTTTTCCCCTTATTTGCTAAATAGGTTGTGTTAGGAGTAGATTGCAGTAAGTATGATTGAAGGAAGTATTTCAGGAATATTTGTCACTGAACTTTGGAAATGCTGTGATCAGCTAAATATTTAATAGTATAAAAAAAAAGCTAGTTAAATATTGCAAGTTGCAGTATATGTAAAAAAACCGTGAGATCTTCTGATAGAGGGAAAACTTACATCTACTCACAGGTAAAGATTAACTGTATTTATCTGGGCTTGACACCTGTGTACCAAGCAATAGCATAATGAAATTTGAAATGGCTGGAATATTAAAATAGGAAAATCAGAGTACCGGACCTTTTAACAGTAGTATAAAATTAGTACGGTATCTTTTAAGAGCATAGTCTCGGTAAGCATTTGGCAGCTTTTATAAAAAAGAAATAGTAGATTATGAATTTAAACAGTCTCTGATATCAGAATATTTGTTTTCATGGATGATTTGTTTGTATCAACCTGAGCCAGTTTGCCTTAATGACTGAGGGGGTAATAAAGCTGATCTGTTTGCTTTGACAAAAGGCATTTATGGTAAGTGACGTATACTGCAAAGGTAACTCTTTTGGAGGAGAAAAGGTCAGTAACCAGAAAATGCCCTTCTTACAGAAGTATAGAAAGTAACAAAACACTTAGTGATGAATAAAGCTTCTAAAGTTAACATTTTCCTGGTGAGCAATGCTGTACAACTTTACATTGCCAAAGGCTTTGTCATGAGTAATGTGTTTACGCACAGTTTTCATGGGTTTGTAAATTTTTTTTGTACTGCATTTTACTCATTCTGATTTGAAAATACATGTTTTTATTTCTTAGGAAGTAAGAATAAAATCTAATTTTCAGAGTTCTTGAAATGTTTTGAGTTATAGTCAAACCAATCCTAGACAGATAAGTGAAAGGAGGATGGTCATCTGCTCCAGGATCATGACAAGCAAGTCTACTACACCCGAGCAGTGGTCTCAAAACTCTTTGAGTCCAAAACTGGTTTCTCTGTGACCCAGTTTTGATTTTTTAATATAAAAGTCTCAAAAGAAGAGATGGAGAGTATATTGTCCCAATTGAGGTTTTGCCAGAGCTGTTACTCCTCAACGCAGAAATTTTACTTTATGAAACAGTCTCATACAGAAAGTTTCACAACTACTGGTAGTTATCAAAAAGCAAAAAGCTGTGGTTCATTTATCTAAGGATAACATTCTGAAAATTTACGTTAGGTTACGTTGAAGGTTTTTTTTTTTTATGTGATTGATTTAAAATCTTTTTCTAGTTTTCTTCAACGCTTCAACAATTAATCATAGAATTTGGAAGAAATTGCAGTTAGTATTGCAGTTTGATCCATATGATGTTGGGAAGGACCATCATTTTCTTCAGGATTTCTCAGGGCAGAGGGAGAGGCTTAAAACCTTACTAGGAGAACGTTAGCTATTTAAAAGCTTGGGTATTCAAATGGTAGATCTGTACTATCTGTGTGAAAATGTAGTATGGGCTTCCATGTTAGTTTCATACATTAAGTATAGTCTGTAAAAGAAGGAGGGGGGAGGGGGAAGAAAAAACACACAAAAAAAGAATCAGTCAGGTCCTGAAAATGATGGGAGGCTGATGGTGTGTTAAGAGGAAGTATCTTTTATGCTTCTTGTATTATTTTTAGTCCTTTTCTAGGCACCTGCTTTTGGCCCCTGTTGGAAACAGGCAACTAAATGAACATTTAATTCTGATTCAATAGGGCTGACTGGTATATTAAGAAATAGGACTGCTGAATAGTGTTAAAGCCATAATTGCAAACACTTTGCTGTGATAACAGTTGAAGTACTAAAGAGACGCTGTAAAAGCAGGAAAAGTCATTATAACAGAAACCTTCACTTAGTGCTATATAAATTAAATCAGTGTTATTCTGGTGGGAGAACAAGAAACCACATTTCTAGATAAACTGAAAGATTTCTTCTTGGAGCAACAAATCAGACATCCCAGGGAATTCTTCAAAATTTCATTCTGTAGCTGGTCTGATTCTTCTAGTCAGCTATTGTGGATAAAGTACTGTATCTCTGATGTGATCTAAGGCAACTGTTTTAAGGACTCAATACTTTCCTATGTCTTTGATACATTAGAGGCATGCTTGTGTTTCTTTTCATGACTGTATAGCACCAGAGAAGAGCCATTCTTTAATACAGGCAGGGTTAAGCATCCCCTCCTTTCTCCCCAAGGAGATGTGGAAGATGGGAGTTTCAAAACAAATATGGTGTTTATCCTGATTTTTGTCTTATCATAGATTGTAAGGAGAAAATACCTGATATTTTCAGAAAATGGGAGAAAAATACTTTTTCTGACAGAGCTGACTTTACCAACACCTCTTTTTACCACTTCCTCATGTGATATTTCCTCGAGCCTGTGTCTTATGCAAGAATTAAAATATATAGTTGTTTGCCTGAATTGATTTTTGTTAGTCTCTAGGGGACCAAATTGTCATTGAATACCAAGGCTAGAGAGATTAAAATGTATAAAGGCCTCCAATTCATCTAACCCAAGTGTTTCAACAGGAGCCCATCTGGAAATTCATTTTATTATATTGTTGCATGGGTAACAAAATTAATTGAATGTTTGTAATGTAGCTTATTCTCTTGTAATTTGAAAGCAGGGTAGAGTTTCTTTTTTGGTTTTGGTAGTATGAATGTTAAGCTTGATTACTTAAGGGACTGAAGAAGATTCAGTACAAGCAAGAGTAAATACAAAGCATCAGAATTGCTTGATATCCAAGAGCTTCACATCTAGGGAAAATGAGGGTCAATTGTTTGAAATGTTTATTTTTTGAAATAATAAATATCCATATGCTGTCTAGATCTGATTTACATTGATCCTATTTATAACCTGCATATTGTTTCATTGGCTTCATTGTTCAGCAAGGTAATGAAGTTGAATTTAAATCAGTTACAACTCCTTTAAGAGTTGATTAGCTGGCTTGTGTAAATTGCTGTAACTCCCCTTACTTTGGTAGAAATATGTTAAGATGGAACTGTTGAAATTCTGTCCCAGTGTGTTCAGTCTCCAGCTCCTCAGCTTTAAATAGGATCTTTTTATAGTATTGTAGATAATTTAAAAATTTGCTCAGCCTTACATGCCTTATGCACCTTATAAACCTAATTAACTTTGATATATCAAATAAACTGCTTGCTTTAACTGCTTTTAAAGTATTTAATGTCATACTTAATTCAAAATAAAATCAAACCAAAATAACAGGCATCTCTTGACACTGCCTGCTTCATCCTTTAAATTGAGTTCTGCTTAGCCTGAACTTAGTAAAGCCTTCTGTTTGAGAGAGAATTGCTAGTAAAGATGTCTAAAGAAGCACAACTACCTTGTGGTGTAAATAATTTCTAGCCTAATAAACAAATGTGATGTAGATTTTCATTATCCTAAATAATAGTAAGTTAACGTATTTGTTGGAATTGGGATCTTGGAATCTTGTACGTGTAAGATTGTCCGGTATGTGCAATATGTAGGAAATGACAAACTTGTATTAATTCACAGATAAAATTAGTATTCATTGCACTTCACTGATTTGTCTGTTTTTCTAATCAAAATTTCATTTAATTTAATCTTTGTTCTCTGCCTCCCCCACATTAGTTCCATTGTCTTGATTTGCATCATTTGTAGCAGCTGGCTTCTTGTCAGTCTGTAGTTTGGACCTTTGCCTCAAACAGAAAATTAATTACAGGAAAAGAAATCCCAAGAGTACTTCTGTGCTTAGAGGCTTCCATAATTATCAAGAAGTCAATGTTGCTGATTCTTGTCAGAAAAGAGAAAGGGGGCAGAAGGCAATGCATGCCATCAGTACCATTAGTTATCTCTAGAAGTAAGTGGTGGTCAGTTACCTGTTCCTTCCCTTTTCTAGATCCTCCCCTGATTTGTTATAAAATGAAATCGGGGGGGGGGGGGGGGGGGGGGGGGCGGGAAAAGAGCAATTAAGAATAAAAATGTAGTGAGATGTGTATTTTTGTTAAAAGATGCATAGCCTTATTGTGTCTCAAGTGCAAAAGCAGTCTCTGGAGTTTATTGGAAGGCCTGCTTGCATCCTAAATGTTAGTTCCTTCTCCTGATACCACATCTTAAAAACATAACTAAAAAAGCCTACTTGAATTTGTTCTATCATTATTTGTGATCTTATATTTTTGTTTCTTGAAAGAGAAATTAAGAGACTCTTTTAAAATCAAGCAACACATACAAAAAGCTCATGAGTGTGTTGTCCAGAAGGTGCCCATAGAAACATGTTTAAAGTGTTTAGCCTCTCAACATGTTTTTCAGACATCAGCAAGTTTAGTCTTCTAACCAGTTGCTACACTGTGTTAAATTCCTTTTTTTCTTAATGACCATTAGTAATGGCTAGAACAGTAACATTGCTTTTTGTGTTTTGCTGCACTTCTATTGTTTAAAAAAAACCAAGAAAATGCAGGGTTCAGAAAGCTGTGGTGGGAAAATAGGCAAAGCAAGTGGAGGCAGGGGGGTTGGTATGTGGTATAAACATGAAGGATATTTGCTCTGCTGATGGGGAAATACTCTATTGAAATGATGGGCTAGTTTAGTCTAATTTATTTGCTATCTTCTATTGCATATTTCCCCTGTTTTCATGTTTTTTCGTGGAAAAAAATGTAAAATTTCCTTGGCTGTCTTTTCAAGATACCATCTTTGACTTCCTGCTTTTTTTATTTTCTTTAACTGAGCTATTTCATATGGTCTGTCTTTTTGATAGTGAACAGATCACGAAAGAAGATAATACCTTGCCTCGCTCTTAAAAGAATATTGAATTTGATTAGATACGTGTCTGTTTTGTAGCAATATCTTTCCACATTTTCTGTACTGTATTGTTAGCACAGTTTAAGAGCTCAGTCCAGTGTTATTCTAAGGTCATTTTCAAAGTCCTGCTGTGATTCTGATTCTTTTATATTTGTTTCTGGGTTTGAGTTGAATATGAAATTTAGCAGTTTAGCTTTTGAACAGGAAATTTAATTTATAACTTGTCAGTTTGTTTACAAAACAGATACCACTGTGAAGGATTCTCCAAAAATATATATACAGCCTTTCTCTTTTCTTCTCTTCATTTCTTTGTTCCCGTGAAGCATGGAAATACACAAAAATCACTTCGAAAATCTAAATTCATAGCTGTCGCTGCAGACCATATCCTCTGGGCCTTCCAGGCAGCGCAGGCTGTGCAAGACAGCAGATGGTGGCCACACATGCAGGGTATGCATCCAGGAAACCACGCTTGCCTTCTCCAGCATCCCTACCCTTTGTCTGCCCACAGAATTCCAGTTTATTGACAAAACTTCAGTAACTGCTCATAGAAATGTTAGGAACTTTTTTTTTTTTAAATAGAAACCCACTTAAATTTTATCATAGTACTTCCTATACGTATTTCCAGGTACACCACTGTCCTGGTTTGAAAGAACCTAAAGGTTGCAGAAGTGACAATTGCCCTCGGGTTATTTTGTCTCCTCCAAGAGCTAAACAAAAGAACTGAAATGTTCGAGCTGGGAAAACAATGAAAGGGCTTTTAATAGCCAGCTTATGGCTACTGGCAAAGAAAAACAGCAGGTTCTAATTAAGGGGGTGAACGAAAATTAATTTAATTCAAAACCAATGAGGACCACAAATCATAACTTAAATTCGGGTAGGACAGGAAAGAAAAGAGAGAACAGTGGTATTAAATATGTAAATAGGTATATACATACATATATGCCTCCCACTCCTTCCACATTCCCACTATAAGCCCTCCCACGTGCTCAGTGCTGGAGAGGGGAGGAGAAAGGAAATAAACCCAGAATGGGGAAACACAGTTCTATTAACCTCATGCATTTCAGTTCCAAGTTGAACTCCTTGGGACAAACTCCCTCGCAATATGTAGTCTTTCTCTGGGTGGCTGGAAAGCTTAAGAGTTACCAGGTTTTCAGGGGACTTCTCGGCTCTCTACTCTCTCCATCTGCAAAATGGGTGATTAACCGCATCTCTGGGGATGTTTTGGGTTCTTTACCGTGTAGCGGGGGGGCCTCCATTCTCGGCACTTGAACCCTTTGTTTCCTCCCCCTCACCAGCAGCTGCTCATTCTGTGCGGAGTTGGGAGCTCCAGCTGCTCTGCGTCCCTTCCTTCTGGCAGCTCTTCTTACCACCCCCACCAGTAATCAGCGAAATGAAAAGGCTTCCTGCTGTACGGAAGATCTTTTAGTGTCCCAGACTGAGGTGACTGCTTCCAGATCTCTCTTTTTCATCCTTCTGCTGAAACTGAAAAGTGTGCACTAAACCAAGCAACGTCACTTGCTGCTTTTTATATGTTTATTCAAAGAGGCATTGATTGACATGTCTTGGCTTCAGGGGCGGGCACGAAATTGGAAATGGGCTGCGTTTTGTAATGCCAGTACCCCTTCCCACATGCAAGCCATAACAAAGGCAGCAAAAAACCTTTCATGCCAGAAAATAAGAGAAGGGGAGGGGGAAAGCCCCCTTCTGCCCTGGAGCCGAAATCCTAAACCACAACCCCCACTGGTCTCTGTTTTGTGGTGAGTAGGTGTTATGTGTAATCTCTGAAATGCTTGAGATTAATCAGCTATCATAGGCTTTCAAATGTGCGTTTAATTTTCACGGTGCTTAACGCATTTTAATCCTGTAAAACGAATACTCCAAAATGACTGAGATTCTGCTAGGCAGCAGGTTATAGCACGAGTTAGAACCATTAAGTCCAGTTAGATTTGTCCCAAACTGTAATGACAGTATATAAATCAAGAAAACTTTGGATACATGGAAGTCATTCAAAATGCTGAGTCCCAAATTAGGTGTTGCTGCAAATTTTTAGCTTTGACAGCTGAGATTTGCTTTGTAGATTCTACATAAGGGCAGGTAACCTTTTTCTTGATACAATTACATTTTTTCTTTTTTAATGAAGTCTGAATAAACCTATTCCTTGTCTTAAAGTGAAGTCTGTTCAAGCAGCTGGGTAGGCTAGGTAGTCAGGATAGGACTGGCAAACTTGTGAAGCATTACTGCTGTAGGAAAGTAAATTGAAATGCAGTGGGGTTTACACACACGCAAAAGGACCTGAACTGGTGCGCAGACAGAGGAACCCAGTGCTCAAACATGCTGCCTCGCAGCCTGAAATGTGCCTCTGGTGCTCATGACACTGAGTGTTATGTTTGGAAAAGGGGGCTCGCCTTGTAAGGTTGCTGACTTTACGCATACTGTGAGATTTCTTGAGTTGTCACACCCCTTAAGTCACTTGTTTTCAGTATCAAATACTGAATGCATCTTTATTAAGTGCTGTGCCTTACTCTATAATCTAGCCTGCTACTTGAACCAGGATTTGTTTTTGAAATTTTCTGGGAAGTCACGAACAGAGATTCAAGTCATCCTTTTTAAAAATTATTTTTCTACTAATGGAAACTATGATGACAGTATGTATAGCCAGAATAAAAAGTCCAGAAAAAAGCACTCAGAGTGCATCCAACCGATCTTTTGATTGTTTGAAGTTTAACTGGTAAAATGGGAGATTTCTGTCTCTGTGGTTATGTGAATGGTAGCACTGATTTTTAAGTGCTCTAAAACAATGGATTTCTACTGTTAAAGTGATGGCTTTAGGTTTCATAGTGACTCTAAAATTTATATCCCGGTATACTGAATTTCTGTTGCTGTTATTAAGGACTGGGAATGAGAAATTTTTAAGCATGGTATGATAGCATAGAGGTTATAATTCATTCACCACTTTATACTTCTCCTGGAGTCTGTGGATATTTTGCTCTGGGAGTTTTATTGGCCAAACCAACCTGTTAACAAGCATGAAAGTTCTGAGAGACATTTAATAATAAAAAGACCAATTTTTTATATGGATAATTATTCTTTGGAATTTAAAACTTGTAGAAAGTAAATATACTTTAACCTATCTTACTCCTGCACTTTTAGTGTATTTTTAGTGTATTTCACAGATCTTTAATATTTTTAAACACAGGTAATGAATTTGGACATCCAGAATGGCTTGACTTCCCCAGAAAAGGGAATAATGAGAGCTACCACTATGCCAGAAGACAGTTTAATCTTACTGAGGATCATCTTCTTCGCTATAGATTCCTAAATGCATTTGATAGAGATATGAATAACTTGGAGGAAAGATTTGGCTGGCTGGCATCTCCCCCGGTAAGCTGTATATACTACAGGATAATTCTTTAGTCACCAGTAGGGTACCTGTTCAGAATAACAACAATACCAAATTTGCATGCAGAAATTTTAAACTGCACTTTATTATGCACTGCATAATGTCCCACCATATATTTCAAGTTGTCAAAATATGTCATTGAAATATCTTCCATAGATAATAGAAATCCGAAACAGTTTCCTTGTAGCTTCATAGCAAGCTCTTTCCCTATTTTTTTTTTTTTCAGTTACTAAATAAAAATGGCAGATTGGATAAAGCCAGGCTATATATTGTCTGTAATCCAGTCCAAGAATTGCTTTGGGAAAGTGTACATTGTCAGAACAATTTACTTTTATATAAATAATTACTCTGTTACTGAGAAAACACTTTCAGTAGAGTGTAGCATTAAGTTACAGTCTCCTGGTCTTCAACCAGGGCACTTTTGTATTTGCCTTTTTTACCCAAATATTGCATGGCTTTTTATCAAAGCAACTCAATTATTATTTCAGTGTTTCATACTAGTCATAATCCACTTTATACAATTTTTAAAATTGATGTCTAGTTAGCTATTAGTGGCTTTAGTAAACAGAACAAAGGTGGTGTGTGCAGCACTTTAATGTGGCTTATCAAAGCCACATTATAAAAGACAAACAAAAAAACAGTGCTTCATTTTCTAAATTACTTAACAGCAGATGGGATGCAGATCCCCATAAGAAGTAGATTGAAGATGTGATTTGCTAAAAGTTATCCATTTTTTTGCCAAAGTCTGATAAAAAGACCATGTTACCAATCCTTGAGCAAGAATTTTTCAAGTGCTCTATACCTAACATGTTTTTACCTCTTCAATTTTATATGGCCTTGAAAAGTAAGCTACAGTTTAGTAGTCAAAAATTTTGTATGACGTTACATAGGTAACCAATTTCAGTTTGCATATTAATGCCCTGACCTATGTTCCTTTAATCTTTGACTGTTTTAATTGAAATGAGGTATAGAAATAGTGGGTTTGGGTTTTTTTTTTGTTGTTGTTAGTTCAGGAAGGAATGAAATTTTTTATAGATTGGATTTTTTTTCTTTCTTAGGCCTATGTGAGTGAAAAGCATGAATCCAATAAGGTCATAGCATTTGAGAGAGCAGATCTCATTTTTATTTTCAACTTCCATCCATATCGAAGTTACGTGGACTACAGAGTGGGTGTTGAAACTCCAGGAAAATATCCTTTTCTTTACTGTTTTGCTTGTACAGAAAAGCTTTAGAATTTGAAAGGGTTTATTTCTGTTTTCTAATCCAAGTGCAAACTGTCATTAATAGGTAAGTAACCACTTATTTGTCATCAGTAAAATCTTGCTTTAATTCTGCATGTACAGAAAAAAAAATATAAATTTACCTTCTTCAGGGGAGATCATTTTGTAGAAATCAAAAGTAAAAATCGTGACTTGAAGACTACATGTTAAAGCTTCCTTGTGATGCCCTATTTTTTGGAGTTCCATTGAGGCATCAGAAAGCGGGTAACTCCTGCTTCTTAAACTACAGTAAGATGAGGCTGTGCGTGCAGTCACATAGGAAAATGCATTAGCTTAAACCTTCATCAGGAGGTTGTATGGTTTCTGTTTCGTAACTGGGTGGACTGAGAATGTGCTCTTAACGCAGCTGAGCAGTAAATGATTACCCTTGAGTCATCAGCTGGTTTTGTATTTGTGTCAAAATTTTTAGCATTGAGGGAGATTCAAAATATTAATGCTAACTTGCCAGAGGAATTTAATTTGACCAAATTTAGTTTGTTTCAAGTCCTTTGAGAAACATAGTCTAGTGAATCTTTCTGTGTCAGTTTAAAGCACTGCAGTTCCAGTTTTGGCCTACTCTCTTCTAATTTCTCATCTATTTCAGGAGACTACTGCCATATTTCAGTGGCTTTAGTTCAGTGTGTTACCCTAACTCCTGAGCACTGCTGAATTGACCTACGTGGTGTCAGGAACTTAACAGGATTATTGTTTAGAAACATCATGTCAAACCTACATTCTTCAGTGCTTTCTTCTGCTGCCTCTGTGCTGCTGCTGGAACTGCTGGCAAAGGTAGAACGGGGTGCTAAGTTGGAAGAGTAAAAAACTGGTGTGTGAGGAATACCAATATTTGACTGTTGAAGGCTTCAGGTATCCACCTGTTTAAGTTGATGCTACTGAACTTCATCTGTCTTGTATGAAATTTCTTTGAGTTCTGCAGATGGAAATGGTGCAAGTTCAGTGTTAAGAGCTACAATATGTAATAGAATTAGCATGGTTTTTTTGCTCTGATACTTATACAGATATGATTAAATCCAATCCATATTATCAGTTTATCAGTGCTCTTAATTTTTCAGTCTTTTCAGAAACATTTCATGTACCTATTTTACACCACCAGAATCTCATTCCTCCTTATAGATTAGGCATTTACTGTTTGTATAGAATCCTGAATGTGTTGCTCCTGTGTCAGCTGAGGCTGCTCAATAGTATCTCTTCTGAAGGAAATTGCGAATTCTGCTTTTCACTGGTTTTACTTTGCAAATCAAGGACCACTTGGATTTCCGTAAGTTGATCTATTGCTAGTTCACTGTAGGCATTGAAACAGCTTTCTGCTGTATTTTGGCTAGAAGCAGTCATTGAGAATTTATTTTTTTGTTTCTTTTTTACTTTTTTTAATATAAGCATAAATTCATTGGAAAATGTTATTCACTTATAAAGGATGTAAAAAATCCTTGATCATTTACTAATGTTTGTTTTGATTCACCGAAAATCATACTGAAACTTTACAACAGCTCAGGTGTGTTCAAAACAAGTATCATATAAACAAGGCATAGAGATGAGTTTTCATATTTGCAGTTTATATGGGCTTTTTCATTATGTCGGTGTCAGTACTCATCCTTGTCTTTTAAGTATGTGTGGTATAATTTTATTTACATTATATATTATAGGCAGTTTAAATTTAAAAGGCCTTTGTTAAAGCATAAAGATCTGTATTATCTTTCCATTCACTAACATGAAGTTTTTATTGCTAATGGAACTGCCAGTTACCAACAGTATATTTGCTTTTGTTAAGGTGCTATGACTAACCTCTCCTGCCACAGGCAAACAGGGGATTTTGCAGTTCTCTGTCCTCAGTATGTGATGTGCACCACTGCCCTTGGTGGGAGCAGAGGGCTAAACGCTGCTAATTTTCTCTGTGAAACATAGTGCACCTTCATCTCTGCTTGATAGCCTTGTTCATTTGGTCAAGGAAGCATCGGTTCCTTTTTACGGTATTGTGCTGTTTGCAAGTCTGAAAGGAAGTAGTTCTCTTAATATAGTGTTCCTATTTGGGAATCACAAATGTAGAATTTTCCAATAAATCACATTTTCAATATTATTCTGCGGTATAATGCATGAACCAGGGGAAATTCCTGAAAATCCTCTGGAAGGGAACCGTTGCCAACTGGCTCTCAGCCTGATTTAGCCTTGGATTTTTAAGTCTAATGGTAGGAACTGTCTCTTCTCTCCAGTGTCTTGGATTCTGAAGATGCACATAATTTTGAATAACATACGTACTTAGGCATATTGCAAGAGATTGTGCAGGTTGTGGTTCACAGACCTGACCTGAAACAATCTTTAGGTTTCAAAAGCTGTAGTGTTTTGCATGGTTGTCCCTCAAGGTGAACACAGAAATGCTTCCCATGCCAGGAGAACAAAAAACCTCCTCTCAGTTGAAAAAGATATCTCATTAAGACACTTTGCTACAATTGGGCATGTTTGAACAAATAATTTAGCTGTCTCAAATTGGTAGTTTTAGCTTATAAAAGCAGATTGAATGTATCTTCATCAGACTTTCCAGAAACAAAATTTAAGAAGTTGCAATGGTTTCTGTTGGTTGTTGAAATAAAAACTGTATTATTTCTTCTTAAACTGTTGTGCATAAAGAGGGGAAAATAACAAAGGAGTGAAAAGGAAAAAGCAAGTTTAACTTAGGTCAAGACCTTTTGATTCGGCTCATAAGCATCTTTATTTTTTTGCTTTACTCTTTGGCCTTTGAAATAAAATTCTCATTTATTTTAATTAAAATCTCCTTTTATCTGGGAAGCTTATTTGTTATCTATATTTAAAAGGTCACTGTGTGCTTATCCAACGTCATCACATGAGATTAAGCATTGGGACTTCTTTTCTAAAGAAAGTGAATCAAATAAGACAACATACCCTGATGTCTACACCATAAAAATCTCTAATTCTGTTTAGTGCTTGTTGCTAGCAAAGTCCTTGGACAATAAGTTGGCCATAAACATCTTGAACATACCTATTTTCTTCATTTCAGTACTGTCTAGGAGAAAGCTAAGTAGTACTGTATCCACCAATTGCGTTCTCAATATCTTCTCATTGATAATGAATACAGAAGCTTCTAACCCGAGGAAAACCCTGGAGTTGTGGCCCGTACCATCGTGTGTATTAGAGAACTGCTGAAATCTTAGCAGTAGCTGATATGCGATGCACTTATGCTCATCATCATAATTGTTTGTTTTTAGGAAACTTAATTAAACTAGACATTACTAACACTTTGGCATGAGAACGGAGAAGATGGTCATGGAAACGCCTCTCTGAAACCCAGCTCAAAAGCAGAATCATGTTACAGAACTTCCTTAAACATCCTCCTCTTAGCTGAGTAGTCATAATGACCTGTATGTGTGGTCTTAAGTGACAGTGGATTTGAGATATTGCAGCATGTGGTGAAAGAGAGTGACTAAAATTGCCTCACTTCTCGCAGGTGAGGAGTCCATATTTGTGATTCTGTTTGTAGCAGCTCACGATAAAAATTCTGTATTCCATTCATATCTCCTCTGGTTGCAAGTTCAAAAGGCAAAAGTTAGCATGTGGATGATAGCGCTGTTCAGGTTTGGATCTACTCATTTTCTGTAGTGTTGGTAACTACATAAGCTGCTAGCAGTAAACAGGTGCTAACTTACACTATCTGTGATCTTTCTAAGACTGGTGAAAGTGAGATAATGCAAAAGAAAAGGGTAGCATGATTTCCGGAGCATGAAGGAGACGGGGGGCTTGTTTTGGTACTGCAAGAAGGATTTAGCTTTATTTTTAGAAATTAATTTAAGGGTATCAAGTATTTTATCAACCACACAAGTCAATAGAAAGACCACTTCATACTCCACCTAACCAGGAGAGATGCAAATTATGTGCATTCGCTTATTTTAGACGATGCTAAGTCTTTCTTGGCTGAGATTTCTAAGCTATTAATTAAGAATAGCTGACTTGAGCAGTATTTTGCATCACGGAAAAAAAAAATCAAAGTTTTCTTATTACAGCTCATTCTTCTAGAGTAATCAAACATTTATAGTATAGAAACAATGAAGAACTTTTTATAGTATCAGTTTCTAAATGGAACGTATCCCAAAGTTAGCAACCACTATTGCCCTTCTATTCTTGCTTTCAGCGTCCTTTCTTCTTCTGTGCCAACATTCAGCAGGCTGAGTATCCAAGTATGTGTTTTCTTTAAGTACTTTGAGGTGTTTTATTGTTGACTATCTTTCTTTCTAACTCTTGTCCTGCAAGTCGAGCCATGAATTTTATGTAAAGTTTTGTAATAGAACCTTTTAACCTGGGTTTTAAATACGGTCACATGTAATATAAATTTTCAGAACTTCTTCAATTTAAAAGAACTTTGTTACAATCCCTTTGGAACTTAAACATGAAGGAGAAGTACTTAAGATTTTGTTTTACTCTGGGTCTTTTTAAGTCAGTGAATTTTTCATCTGGTGCCCTGCGGCAGTTACTGAATAAGCCCGAAGAGCAAATTGCTATAATATATTGATTAAATTCTTTTTAATAAAACGTTTATCTGAATTGTATTGGGAATTGTGGCAATATTGTGGTATTGGGAAATCACTGCCTAGGTTTGAGTTTTAGTGGATTGAACTAGTTGAATTAGTGCCTGTAACACTCGTCATTAGATTTGCCTTTAAGTTGATGGCTGTGGCGTATGAGTATATTGTAGTAATCTGTATCACTAAGCTGTTGTCATATATAGCTTTTCAGTTGTGTTACCAGGTATGTTAAAAGATACAGAGCTTCCTGCCTCTCTGGCTGACATTTTTGTAGTCAGTCGTCTCTTCTGATCTCAGTGAAAATGTCATTCTTTCAGCTGTTCTTTATTTGTAGGCGGTTGGCGTAGCAAACATTATTGTACTTTCCTAAGAGAAGCGGTAGTCAGTAGACGTTACAGTCCTCCTGGTCCCACTTGATTTGGAAAGTCGTTCTGAACAGTCAGCCAGTCGATAGCTATACGAAGAGTCACAGCTGGCTTGGAGTCGTTTTTCCTTCCTTTTTATACTACAGTCTTCTCTCCTAAATTATTTTCCTTTGTTTTCCTTTATTTTCCTGAATTGCCTCATTCTACATCTTGTTCTCCTAAGATGATGTGCCTGAGTGTGAGGTACTCAAGGACTGAGACCTTAATTTTATATAGGATCATGGAAGTCCATAAATGCTGTTGAGCAATACGAACCGTGACTAGCTTATCTCTGTATCTTGACATTTCCTGTTGTCATATACTGTTAAAGTGCAGGCAGGAAAAAGTGTCATGGGAAAAAATAGTTACTTTATTACAAATGCTGCAATTTTTACATAGCGTAACATATCAAAACATCGTAATGCTAGAATGAATGAGTACCAGAGTTGTACATTTATTGTTGGCATGAATTTAGGGTGCATAAAGGCATTTGAAGTCAGAGTTGTCGATACGCAAATTGGTGAGATGTGAGGTACCACAAACATTACCTTCAAAATGCTGCAAAACTATACTTAAAAAAAACCAGCCAAAACATTAATTCAGGCTCTCTGACATTTGCAACCTGCACCTAGAGCTTTTAATGAGCAAATAAGGTCACTTGAATGAGTCACTGGCGTGCGATTGCTGAAGGCAAAGACACTGCTTTGCAAGCCGCTTTGAAGTGAGGTTATGTAACTGTCCCTGCCTGTTAGAATTCAGTGGATATCCAGGACACAGAGACAAAGGACTTAATCTAGGATCAGCCAAATGCCCAGTTCTATTAAACTAGTTGATACATTAATGTTAATAGGTGTGAATAAGAAATATAGCATCCTAATGTGCCTATGCATCTTCGATCCGCATAGGAAAAGACGCAGGTTTCCAGCAGTACGAGCTGTGTAGCTATTAGAGCAGCATATGCTATTGCCCAATTTGTGTTTCATTATGTGAAGGAAAAAGGAAAACATTTTCTATGCTTATGCTGGAATTTAATTTCACAAATTATGCTCTTTCAGAAGTCTTTTCCTGAGAAAAGGCGTCTTGAGCTGACAAATTATTTCTGCCTAATTTGGTTCGGTTTTGAGATAGATGAATAACCAACATCTAGGTCAGCTGTCTCTAGTTCTCTGGTGGTAGATATTTTTAATGTTAACAGGGAAACTATTCATAACCTTCCATATTTTTTTTTTTTTTCTTAATACTGACTAGACCTTTCTGTGGGGCAATGGTTGATTCCAAGGCCCGTCTGAAGTAAAAATTCATTACAGAAGCCATCTTTCCTCTGTTCAAAAGGGATGTGGCTGAAAGGAGGGGTAAGGAACCGGGAAGGGGCTTAAAGATTTGAGAAATAACTTCTTTCCCTTCCATAGGATCCCACACTGATTTTTGTTAAACAATTTGTCTGCAGCATTGGAAGTGTCATTAAAATAAAGCAATATGCATATATCCCCCTTCCCTCTTTTTTTTTTTAACAGGCCTTGTTATCTTGGCATGAAAACAAAGTCAGCATTTTCATGATTACCAACCAATATGGATTTACATATTTCTAAATTTACTTTTAGTTTAGGCAAAAGGTATCCATATTTTGTTGGAAAAAGCTACAATACTCCCCTCCTCAGCACTGTGCCATGAGTTGAGTGCTAAAAGTCTTCAACTGTACTCTAAATATCCTGAGCTGAAGTTCATCAGGCCAAGATGTTTAATTTAATTAGAAAATTCATCCAAATACTATAATATGCTTTCTCTCAATTGCAGGTTGACCCCTTAGTCTTCTACAAAATTTAGGAGTATGTGGAGAGGAAGAACAGAGGTACCCTTCATCTTGAAATTAATTATGTTAGTTTTTTCAGTGAAATTCAAGAATTATTAAAAACAAAACGGCCTAAGTACTTCAGACTTCTTGCAGTTCCCCTTGCAGCTGTACTTTCCTGTGTTTATGGTGCATTTAATGATTGATTTTTTTGTTTTCTTTAATGTCTCTTAATACCATGTATTTGGTCCCTTTAGCTTCTGTATTATTGTCTTTGTATTCTTTTATGCCTAACTTGCAAATCTACTTTCCACTTTCTTTAGACTTCTTTCTAGTATGAGGTGAATGAAAAGTTCATTAATTAGCCATATTGATCTGTGACTATATTTCTTGTTCTGTGTAATAGTAATTCATAAATTATGATTGTGCCCATAGCTTATTCTTTAAAAAATTCATTTCTTCAAGAAATTGCTGATCTTTGGTATCCTTTCCCTTTCTTCTGATCCATCTTGAGAATAACAGTTGTCAGTTCTACAACTCTGTAGGTATGCCTGGCTTTCCTTCTTCTCATTTTGTTTCTTGTCTTCACTTGTTTCCAGGATCTCTTATTTTACAGGTAGTGAAAATAGCTGCTGAGACAGCTTATCTATTCTTGCTTTCTGTAGGGTGGGTTATATTCCTTTGGACCTGGCTCATTACTGTTGCCATTGACTTCTCAAACCAGCTAGTGCCTTCGTACGTGAAAGTCATATGTCATCTTCATTGTTATCCTGGTCACTTCTCCATCTGTGCACTTTTTCCAATAGCTTTTCTACATACTTTGGAAAAACAGACAATGAATAGGATTTTCTACTGGGTATCTTTTGCTGTTGGGAAAATGTAGATCGTGGTGCCAGTAAATCCAATCTAAAATCTGAATTGGAGTATCCAATGAGGATGGGGATTATTGAAATCTTAGCACTACTTTTCTAGCTATAGGTCTAATAGCAGAGATCTTGCCTTTCCTAAAAGAAACTTGCCCACAGTGCTGATGTTAAGCAAATGTTGGAACAGGTTGCCCGGAGAGGTAGTGCAGGCTCTATCTTGGGATGTTTTCAAGAGCATACTGGATACTGAGCAATCTGGTCTGACCCTGTAGCTGACTTCCACAGGTCCCTTCAATCCTGAGTTTTTGTTGCTTCCATCCCTATGATCCCATCCTATGACTTGTGATCTCCTTCAGACTTGCCTATGATACTATGCACTACCCGTCTGTGGGTAAATTCCTGTGGTAAGTGAAAGTCACCCTTTTTGCCTAGGTGGGCTTTTATCTCATTGACTTGCAGCTTTTTAGTAGAGGCTTTCCTAAGTAGCAGCTTTTCACAGCTTTTTATTGCCATCAGAAAAGTTCTTAAAGATGAGTAAATGTTAAAAAAAACCAAACCCCCCCCCCAAACCCCAAAGCAAACAAAAAGCCCCCCACCAAAACAACAACAAAAAAACCCATAATAACCCCACCTCCCCAAAAAACCCACTTCCACACCCACAACAAAACCAGCTCTGAACCATGAACCAAAGCATGGTGAGGGTTGAAGAGGAGGGGAATTGCTCCAAAAGAGTGTACTTCCAATCCCCTCTTAAATATTAAGTTAGACGCACCTTCCGATTCCCATAGTCTCTCACATTGAACATGAGAATCCAGTAAACAAATGGAGTAGGGGGAGGTTCAGTATGGCAGCTGTGTTGTTAAAGGTAAAGGTAAGCATCAGTTCCATGACTCTGGCTCTCTACTCCCAGTTCAATGTGTATGTCTAAGCATACAAGAGGTAAGTCACTTCTTTCAAAGAAAATGGCACTTTTAAAGCAAATCTGTGAACTTTATGTTTTGCCTTGCATAGTTTGCAATTTTGAATTGCTGAAGTACTGAAACAAAAACAGGAGAAGCTATTTTTGTGTTTAATTTTCTAAATCAAAATAGTACAAGGAAATCTTGCTGTGTTAATGGTAGGTTTCTAATCCACACTTCATAAGGGTTGCTCCTTAGTAATTTGTAGTCTTCTACACTGTCAACTTAGAGCGACTTTTTTAAGTAGGAAAGACTTATATAATCAGGTGTTAAATGCTGATATGAGTTACTTTACATCTCTTTGCCAGTTTATTCAACCTGACCTCTAAGAATCCATTTGTTAAAATATTCAAGATCGTAGATGAGTTGCTAAAACAAGACTAAGGAGAAAAGCTGGTACAGTAGGAGAAAGCTGGCTGTTGATTTTTGTCTTAAGATTATTTTCTAAGAGTTGAGGGTTAGGTTTGTCAAAATACATCCCACACATCAAAGATTTTATATAGACGTTTTTAATCTTGTGCCATTGCTGTACGTGTAGCTAATAAGCTAACCATGCTTAGAATCCATTGACTACTCGGCATCAGTTTCCAGAGAAGGGCAACAAAGCTGGTGAGGGGTTTAGGGAGCAAGTCTTATGAGGAGCAGCTGAGGGAACTGGGGTTGTTTAGCCTAGAGAAGAGGAGGCTGAGGGGAGACCTTATTACTCTCTACAGCTACCTGAAAGGAGATTGTAGTGAGGTGGGGATCAGTCTCTTCTCCCATGTAATGATTGACAAGACTAGAGGTAACAGCCTCAAGCTGTGCCAGGGGAGATTTAAGTTGGACATTAGGGAAAAACTTTTTACAGAGAGGGTGGTCAAGCATAGGAACAGGCTGCCCAGGGAGGTGGTGGAGTCCCCATCCCTGGAGGTATTTAAAAGTCATGTGAATGTGGTGCTGAGGGACATGGTTTAGGGATGCTGGCAGTGCAGGGTGAACACCTGGACTCTGATCTTAAAGGTCTCCTCCAACCAAATGATTCTGTGATCAGATCAAGTCAGCCTTGATTTGGCTATTGGACAATACATTAAAATTAAAGTGACTTGTCACTCCAGCATTTTATTTACATATTCTACTGTCACCATTGCTTCTTACTGTTTTTGCAAGAAGTAAAATCTGAAAACATGATGCTTTCACAAGTGAAACTTTTAGAAGAAGGTGTATAGAACATCTAGGCAGACATGTTGATTTAGAAACATCTTAGTTAATTTTAAATTTGGGGGGTTTTTTCTGCATTTGGGGGATTATGTTTTAATTCTTCCTTGACAGGTGCTTGACCTGTTTTATTTTAGTGTCTCATTTCAATAATGGGAAAAGTTTTCAGCACTTCCATATTACATAGCACTGTTGATTGAGGGGGAAAAATATTACTGTAGTCTACTATTTTATAACTTGTATTTGAAAGAAGAAAGCCTTCCTGTAATATCTTTCTCTGGATTGGAGTGGTGAGTCAAAATTTAACTCTTTCCCTAAGAAATTTTATTTACTTTATCCATTTCTCTATGTTTAAAAAGTGCTCTTTTTCTCTTAACGTGTAGTGTAAGATCTCATGTGGAGGGTGCAGACTGACTGTTACCAGAATTCTAGAGCCTTTTTCTTCAGAAATAGACAGCAATGAATTTTGGGCTGGTGTGGAAAGGGATTTTTTTTTTTCTGCATTTTTACATGGTGTGGCAAATGTTAAGTACCTCTTGCTTTTTTTTGTACAGCTTGTACTAATGTATTTTGAACAATGCATACCTATATTAAACTATCTAATGAGATATATACAGGCTGCCTAAGAAGAGATAGTCTTTCGTATGCTGTGTGCAACTATGACAGCATATATACTGTAGCTACTTCTACCAATTCTACTTGGTAAAGAATTTCCCTTAGGAAACATTGAAAAAGGCTTTATGGGGAAGTTGTTTGGCTTATACAAACAAACAACACCCAAAGCTTTCTCTGTGCATCCTAAAGAAAGCATCCAGGGTTACTTCTAGCTATTATTTTTGTCAGTAAATCCATGTAGATGTAATGAGTGAGTAAATTCAATTTTGTCGTATGGCTGTAATTTCTAGCTGCATTAGGATGGGATCATGCCAGTGTTAATGTCACTGCCACTATAACTGGTTCAGGACAGCCAGCTGATCCCAAGACAGCTTAAAGGATCAAAAGCTTTTCAAAAGCATTCCCATGTCTTCTGTTCTCCATAAACTTCTTTCTTTCTGGTTTAAATTCACTTTCTGTACGTTTCTATATACAGACAAATTAAGTGTTTCGGCACAATTTTTGATCCTTTTTTGGTCCGTGGTTTTATCTTTGTCTCACCTGTATTGCCAGACCCATATCCTTTTGCTTTCGGCCAACAAATGGTAGCAAAGGATAAAAATAAAACCTTTATTAGGTATTTTTTGTATATTGAGAAGTGCAGCAGGCATGTGAGAGCTGGTTTACGTATGAGTTAAGAAGAAAATAAGTATTTACGTACAAACCTATGCTCTAGTTGCATGCCTGGAAAGCATCAGAGAACCAGAAGTATGGATGCTTAAACATTTCATTGTGCAAAAAATCGGAACTACAGCAGTTCATAATCCTGATTTTAAAACAGACATGAAAGGATGAAAATGAAACCATCAGAATCACCTACAGTACTTTAGTATGTTTGGTTACCTTTCCCACATCTCCAGTCTTGCTCAGTTTTGTGCAGACTTTGTAACTTGATGGTACCCTGTCACATACGCCATCTCTGTAATCGCACTGTCATATATTATACAGAGGACTCAATGTACTTAGTATTATTTGAATGTGTTTGATTTGCAATAGATGTTTATGTCAGTCAAACCAGTCAGACCATACAGAAGAGAGTTCTTTCTTTGTAAATGCTCAGTAAGCCTTACATCGTTTTAGAATTGATCAGTAGAAATTCTTATCTGCTCTTCTACAAAGCTTTTAATTATGCTGGACTGTTACCCCCACAAATAGTGCTTGGATTCTTTTATCAATAGTAAGGGTTGAGGAACAAAATACAAATCATCCTATTTTATGACTTTCATTTACTTAGTGCTGTTTTATGTGTCATTAAACACACATAAGATTAAATAGGGAAAAAAGTGTTAAAATACATATTTAAAAACAGCATAAAAGCATAGTAATTCAGTAATTAATGTGGTAGCTAATGATAGCCTTTCCATTTTCAGCTCTATCTATACAAGAGTTCATTACTTTTGCTACTCTCCTCCACTGCAGTGGGTAGGAAATTGAGTCTGAACATCAAACTAAACAGACATTGGGCTTTTTTCTAGTCAGAGTACAGGTTAGTATTTCCAGCACTCTGTCACTGAAGCAAAAGAGACCCCACTGCAAAAGAAAATACTTCTATTATGTGCTTTATTAAAATGCACATCTGTTGTTTAATATTTTCATGAATGTAGTCTTCAAAAACCTAGATGCTCATAAAATTCTGAAATGTGAAAAGCAGCATTTCTGTGAGGTTTAAGTTGGAAAGCAAATGGGCATGTTTACCAAACTAGTTATTTTTCCCTGAGAAATAACTTATTTGTGAGGAAAAAAAATTCTTTTTGACCTCGTTATTCTCAGTATCTGGTTAACAGTATTTACGCCAAATATGCTGTGTTGCGAGATGTGGAGGGGCAGTGAGATTAACTTTGTATTGCTAGAGAGCACTGCTAAACGTGGTTTTGTAGCCTGGGTTAAGGGAATGGGGATAAATTGTTTTAAAATTAGCATAGCCATAACAATTGCATTTGCTGTAAATAGTTTTAAAGGACTCATTAGAGATGTTAGCGCTTTCAGCAACATTGATAAATTATTAAATCTAATGTGTATTGTAGATCACGGAGACAAATAGTGAAATGGTTGAGGGAGACATTCCCCTGCCATGTTAATAAAATATACAGTGGAATAGCTGCAGCCATTGCTGATGCTGGGTTTGAAAGGGCACTGGAGAGAGTAACTAAAAGTTGTAGTTTGTATTTCTGTATGTCGTACATGACTACAAATGAATGGCAATTTGACTGTGTGTGTAAAATGAAAAAGGGAGGAGGTGTGTATGTAGTGCACATATAAGGCATTGAGGACTAAAGCTAGGAAAGTAGAACTCTTTTTTTTTTTTTTTTTCCCCTTCAGAAAGAGGTAACAAACAGAGATTTTGCTGGAGAATGTTGTAATCTATTGTTTCTTCCTTTGGGCACTTGCCCTCTAGAAATCAACTACTAACTTGGCAGTTCTGGGCCTTTCTCTCATTTTGCTGCAAATACTCGTGGGGAAGAGATCACTGAACGTTAGTGATTTGGTAGCTACTTGACAGCTTTGCTTTTTTTCTTCATCTGTTTTTCTTCTTCCTTGCCTTCTGTCAGGAAACCTGTGCAATCTTCTAAACTGAAATATAGTAAATTTGCGATTATTTTTAGTTTAGGCTACTTTTGGTGTTGTGTTATTCTTCAGTCTTTCTTGTTGCTAGAGATTTAAATCAGTAAGACTGGTGGTTGGGAAATTTCCTAAACTCATCTGATAGAGAGTGGTGTAAGAAGAGTTAAGTAAAAACAATTCAGTTAATATAAAAATCCTTAGATTTTTGAGCCAGCCTGTTTTCAAAAGGTTGAGCAAACATGGAAGCCCAAGAGCAGTTTAAGAACCACTGACTTGAAAGAGTGATGCTTCACTCTTCCCTAATTCTGTTAAATACAAGCTCTAGCAAAAGAAGATTCTTCCATGTCTTAAAATTAAGGATGTAGACTGTGGATTACAGAACACTGCTATTTCCCCCTCTGTATGTTTTGGGTTGTGAGAAGTGGAGATTAAGGCTTTCCATTGTAACAAGAGGGAAAAGGATGTCTTAATTATGTCCAAGCAAGAAATTCAAAGGTACTGAAAAAATCATAAAATTAGAACATGTTATTTGTTGTTCTCCCAAATACAAAGAAATTGACTTTCAAAACTCTTTAGTTCTCCATTTATTTCCTTACATTTTCTGATTTTCTTCTTTCAATGTTATTTTGTCTTTTTTTTTTTTGCTAAATCTCTTTAAATCTTTATAATTATCTGTACAGATATTGCAACTCATTGTTACACTTATTAAATAACTCACCCATTTTAACAGCCGCGTAAAGTGCTATGCTGTATCTACTGTAGTACTATGAACTTACCATTAATGGAAGGTTCCAGAAGAGACTGGAAGGTACTTTCTTTCTACTAAGATGAAATTTTCAAGACAAAGTGTCATACAGGTTCCATATGTTCCGTATATTTTTCCTCTCTTAAGTTTTCTTAGATTATTATTTATTATTGCTTTATATCAAGTATATTAGTATGAACTATGTTGCAGCTTTCCTAGGTTGTTTTGCTTTGATTTATTACCCATTTAACAGTCATTTGGCACGCTTCCTTAACAGTGGTTTTTAAGTATAAAATCCTTTTGGATTCTGATGCTGCAGAATATGGAGGACATCAAAGGTTGGACCACAATACAGAGTACTTCTCTGAAGAATACCCTCACAATTATCGACCTAATTCACTTATGGTAAGTAAGATGTTTTTTCATTCTACTTCCTTCTTCTAACTTTTAAAATTCTTTGGACAAATATGGATTCTATTCTAGGATTGTTTTGGGGGATGTTGGGTGAGTGTATCGATTTGCTTGAAAGTCAGGAGGCTCTACAGAGGGATCTGGACAGGCTGGATCGATGGGCCAAGGCCAATGGTATGAGGTTCAACAAGGCCAAGTGCTGGGCCCTGCGCTTGGGCCACAACAAACACCTGCAACGCTACAGGCTGGGGGAGGAGTGGCTGGAAAGCTGCTCAGCGAAAAAGGACCTGGGGGTGCTGGTTGACAGCCAAATGAATATGAGCCAGCAGTGTGCCCAGGTGGCCAAGAAGACCAACGAAATCCTGGCTTGTATCAACAATGGTGTGGCCAGCAGGAGCAGGGAGGTGATTGTCCCCCTGTACTCGGCACTGGTGAGGCTACACCTTGAGTACTATGTCCAGTTTTGGGCCTGTCACTACAAGAAGGATGTTGAGGTGCTGGAGTGGGTTCAGAGAAGAGCAACGAAGCTGGTGAAGGGTCTAGAGAATTTATCTTAGGAGGAGTAGCTGAGGGAACTGGGATTGTTTAGTCTCGAGAAGAGGAGGTTGAGAGGAGACCTTATCACTCTCTACAAGTATGTGAAAGGAGGTTGTAGTGAGGTGGGGATTGGTCTCTTCTCCCACGTAACAAGTGACAGGACTAGAGGAAATGGCCTCAAGTTGTGCTAGGGGAGATCTAGGTTAGATTATCAGGAAGAACTTCTTTACAGAGAGGGTTGTCAAGCATTGGAACAGGCTGCCCAGGGCAGTGGTGGAGCCCCAATCCCTGGAAGTGTTCAAAGGAAATGCAGATGTAGTGCTGAGGGACATGATTTAGGAACCCTGGCAGTGCAGGGTGAATGGTTGGCCTTGATGACCTTAAAGGTCTCTTCCATCCAGGTGATTCTATGATTCTGTTTTCTGAAATTAGCCTTTGTATGAATACAGTAGAGATGGCAATGTAATGATTTGATTATGAGCTGTAATAACTGATTTTTCTCTTTTGACATTACATTTAAATTTGCATGCAGTCTTGCAGTGCCTGGCACACAACATTCCTTGTCAACATGCATGAAGACCTTCTAATGTGCTTTTGAGTTGTCGTCTGTAATATCATTATTTGGTTTATTTTCCTGTCTAAGAACCTCCGTGCTTGCTTTGTGATTTAAAGCTCTGTAGAAACTGAATCTTGCATTGCTTTCCTAAAATCATTTGCTTAACTCCACAAACACGAATTAGAGCAAATCATGCATTTGTCAACTGGCTTTCTCCTCCTCAGTTTACAGGAAAACTTTGCAAAATGAAACAGAGCTGCTCTGCTCACATCAAGAATTTCAAGATATAAATAATGGATATAAAGACTTACCCACAAATCACTTCAGGTGAAGTGGGAGTGAATTGTACCCTTGCGTACAATTTCTGTTAGCTGAGATGGTGACTAATGAAAAGTCTACCTTTCTTAATTACATCTGAAGTCATAATCACTTACCACAATTTAAGATAGTCAATTTTTCCCATTCTTAATATATGTATATGTATACATATTTACACATACTTCCCATTCTTTATATGCCTATTCCTATATGTGTATGTTCAGAAGCACACATGGCCTTCAAAATGGCTATGAATTAAGGCAGAGTGCACTGGAAAAGTTCTGAGAACGCTTATATTGCTGACTAGATTTTCGTGTCTAAAACATGTACATGATCGAAGGGTTGTGTGTGTCTATGCATAGGTATGTTTATACACATAAACACCTGTAAATAAGTTACATTTATATCTTAACAGGCTACAAATGGAGTATCTGCACTGATTTGTGTGGGCCACACCTCTTCCATGACAGAATGGAGACATCAATTTCTAGTGTCACATCTTAACGTCTCTCATGAGATCTAAGTTCCTGAGAATTATTGTCACTTTTAATCTCTCTCTCTCTCACTCACATTCACCTTATTTCATTGTGTTCAGGGTATTGGCAATTCTCTTGTTTGCTTGTTTTAAAATAGTTTCATTGCAAGAAAGAATTCTTGTGCTTTCATTATGCCCTTCTTGGGAAAATTTTTTGTAGTATCTGTATGTGACAATGCCCTCATAGTATCTATGCTCATTTGCACACAAAGAAATTAAGGCTTTAAGATTTCATTCCCGAAGGTTATGTAGCAAATTAATGCTTGCAGAATTCTTTCTTTGTGTGTCCCAGTTCAGATACCTTGCTTTGGTGATTGGAGAGCATCTTAATTATCTACCACTAACTTAACTTTTGCAAGCCAATTAACTGTAATTTGGAATGTGTATTTCACATTTAGACTCTCAGATGATGAGTGCAAGTCATTCAAGACAGAAAAAAATGCAGCAAAGTGTGAAGATGTAATTTTCTAGGAGCATGTGGAAGATAAGGCATGTGACAAGCCAAACAGCAAATGCACTTTTGCAGCATAAACTGTGGCATGGCAATGGCACTTCTGGATCAGGAAGAAACCCAGTAATGTGGGTCACGTTAACTTTTTTTTATGTCCTTCAGCAATCTAACTCACAGACCACCTTCAGCCAACAACCTAGAAGATGCCACAAGCGCCACATAGAGGTAAAATGCTAGTAAAACAACACCTAGTAAAAGTAATTGGGGAAAACAATCTGGACAATCTCACTAAATTCAGCAGTATAGAACTCCACATAACAAAGGACAAAAGTTACCTCCAACTGTTTTTTTTTTTTTTTACAACAAAACAGATGTTTTAAATAGCAATCTACATCCCAGTTCTTGAGTAATCAGTCATCCTTGGGAGCTGCTTTAGTCTTAGTCACAGTTTCTAAAATCCACATAGAAATCTTCCCCTCAAATTTCTTTTCAAAAAACGTATGATAACCACTCCAATAAACTCATAAGGGTTCTTTTCTTGCTGTTTAACAATTATGCTATTCTCTTTACATAATGCATGAGACTTAAGTTTCTTGTTTCAAACATTTTATTTCCTCCTCCACCAAAAACTTCAAAAATATTTTTTTAATGACAGATGCACCTCCTTTAAGGTGTGTAAGTAAACATTGTCAGCAAAACAAGCCCAGAGGGCTATGACAAAATGAAATCACATGCAATAATTCTGCTGCTCAAGTCAAGCTTAAATAGCGCACAAATGTGTTACAAAAATAGAAGATTAGATGTGACATGATTTGTTCTAGAAATATCACCTAACAAAAGAAATATTCAAAGTGACATTCCAAAAGGAGAAGGGAGATACGAAATTCCTGAAGCAAAGAACCTTGGATGAAGAGGAAGCTCTGTAAGCACTGCTAGGCATTTCACTGTAAAATTTTGTTGGGGAACAGATGGTGATTCAGGTTTGTTTAGTAATGCTATAGAGGGCCAGATTTCAAAATCATCAGACACACCTTGAAAACTCCATAGAAGAATGCACAAAAAAAGTCCTTTGTAATATTGATTTAAAAAATTATTATAATTTAATTTTTCCATTTCACTGCTTGCTCTGTTCTGGATTGTTAACAAGAATATGAAATGTACATAACTTCCCATGTAATCAAACTTTCTAATAACAAGCTGTTAACCACTTTGTCATTGTAAAAAAAATACTCTTTCTAGACCAGTTTCATTTCTGTTTACACCTCCATTGTGGTATTCTCATAAGTCTTTTTTGAGGTATGTTTTCTAAAAGTTGTGTGCTTTTTCAATGATTCTATAAATTTTTAGTTTTGCTTGTGTCTTATCTCTTTGCAAGATGCAAATTAAGTGCTCCAGACGCATTTCAACTCCTGTCAGATCCTAGTGCCCCTTTATGTACAAAGTCATTTGTTAATACCTTACTTGGTTGTTGTAGTTGGATGTGAAACTTAGACTGGGGATGAAGCAGGGAGGGGGGAGGAAGAAAAAGAACCATTTTAAATATCATCTATTATTCAAAATGTTTTGTCAGACTTTTTTAAGGCATCTGACCTGACTGAATTTTACTGTAAGATGGAAGTAGGTATCAGTGTGTGTCCTAGTAAGTTTAAAATTTTTGTACCTCACCAGAAGTTAGGATTCATATGAAAATGGTGGGGTTTATACTTTGATACTTTGTGCACCAACAGAACTGAGTATTAAGCAGCCTAAATAGAATATTGCAGATTATGTTGTGTCATTGGCAAATAGTATGCAGTTTATTCAGGAATATAATTGTTTAATGTATTTCAACTTGTATAGATTCACTTTTTCTGTAGTTCTTTACAATTAGTTAAAAAAGAAATAGATGTCAGAGTTTTACTTTCCTGGGTCCCCAATACTGGTTTTTTTTTTTCTGATTCACTATTTTTGGCATTCACTGATATAATCTTTTCACACCAAATGAAACTGAAATTATATAGTTTATTTTAAGAATATCCTTATTGCTGGGTTGGGTTTTTAACCTTGACCTTAATGTATACTGTTCAATGTCAAAGTGCAATTTCCTGATTCCTTGAGTCTATTGACAAAATACTCACATAAACTGAAATGATCTAAAAGCTTTTAGTGACCTTAGCTTTAAAAATACTCGTTTGAATAACTTTCATGAGAAGGATTAACGTATTGAACTTTAAGGGACTGATGTGGTCTTTAACTGTTTTCTCCCCTGACATGCACAGATACACAGATTATATGAAAGAACATTTGTAGTTAGAAAGTTAACGGGTTTAACTAGGAGAATCAGTAGACTAATACCAGCAAGGTCTTTTGTTTTTACCCCTTGATGATTAAGACTTATAAATTAATTTGCTCATATTTGTTGATCATTTGACTTAAAACCACAAGCAAGTGTAACAATTCCAAAATTACTCTGTTAGTCATCTTTTTTCATCCTATCTTATTTTTCAGTCTACTTGTTTGTTTGACAAGGCGAGTTGTTGTCTTTTCCTTAACCTGAAGAAAGAGTGCAGAAAATAGAGGAGAAATTTTGAGACACAGCCTGTGCAGTTTATGGTCGTCTTTTGCATAAATGAAGTCTGAGAAATTATTTTCTGCATATTCATGCTGTATAGATGTAAATTGAAAAACAAATTGGAAGGCAGAACTTCACATTATTTTAAGCATACCTTCTTTGTCATATTCAATATCTGTCAAAATGAAAACGGAAATGT
The DNA here is from genome assembly GCA_009769605.1 of Bucorvus abyssinicus. Lineage (NCBI taxonomy): Eukaryota > Metazoa > Chordata > Aves > Bucerotiformes > Bucorvidae > Bucorvus > Bucorvus abyssinicus. Next base: position 8,740,142 of record CM020030.1, read on the forward strand.
CTGAGGTTTTGTGTGACAAATTATAGATAGAAAGCAAAAGCTATCATGTATTTTATACATTGATGGTTAATTATATTCTCAGAATAGCATCAGTGTCTGACAATTAGTAGTGATACAGAGACATGAGATTGTCTAAAGCCCTCATTTTAATTAAAAGTTTGGGATAATGTTGGCAAAGACACTCGTGACATTGCCTTCTGCATTCACCAGCTGCAATATGCACAATCAAATGTTTTTCTGCAGTGCCTGATCTAGCTCTGTGTTCTAGGAGTTCTCCCATCTGTCGCAAAATGACCTTGAAATGATTTTTAGGGCTTGATGTTTTCCAACCCTGGAAGTGGGATGAAGAGTAGTTCATTGCAGTTCCAGCCAATTTCAGTTGTGCTTGCACCTGGTACTTTAATCTAGTCTGACAGAGCTGAAAGTAGCAGTTGTCATTTGCAGAACTTCTTGGTTGTGGTTTTTTTAGATCAGTTTGGAGATTGCTGCATATTTTGGTCCTCTCCCAAACTATGTAAGGTGAGATGTCTGCTTATAGCTGATGCTGTTCATAAGTGCTTCCTGTATTGGTAGTCTTGTATTTTTCTTAGATTTTCTAATCTCTCATTTCTTGAAATTATCTGGATATCACAGGAAAAAAAAAATATAAGGAGTAAGCATTCGTATGGCTGAAAAGCGTCTTATGTTCCTGGCAAGTAGTAGTAGTACCAGTTACATTTTTCCCTGTTTGTTAGAGAGCCTACCAGAATGGACTGTGTTCTTGATACGACACCATGTAGGTTGGTGGAAAACAGGTAGATTGTACTGAATGATTTTTTTTTTTTTGTCTCTGTATTGGGGTAGCTATACATTTCAGTGCTAGAAGCCTTGACCTGTGTGGGATTTGCCTAGTTTCAGTGTAACTGCCTCATAGTTTAAATGGACATGCAGTACAAAAAGGTCGGAGGTGATAACAAAAACCAAGTTTGTATTTTCTTTGACTTACAGACAACATTCCTATCCTCCATCATCCTCTCTGTTAGCACATCTGTGTGTGAAGTCAGCTGCAATTATAGCACTTGATTCCCACAGCATACTCCACTAAGAATAAAAAGACTCTCAATGATAGTTTGATGACTAAACATTTGAATGATAACTTTGTCAAAAACCTACATGTACAACTGAGTATTCCAAACTCTGTCCCGAACAGATCTTCCCCAAATTTCACTTTCCCATCAGAAAAGGCCTTGTGAGTATGTGTAGATGTCTTCATGGTTTCCTAAAATAGTGGAGTTTATGTGACACCTTAGAGGAACTGAGGTAATAAGTAAGCAATGGGAATAGAAAGCAGAGGGCAAATTCATTTAGACATCTGCAGCCCTGAGTAACCTGGTCTGACCTCATAGCGGACCTTGCTTTCAGCAGGGAGACAGGACTTCCTGAGGCTCTTCCCGACATGGATGAGCCTGGTGGGGAGGAAGAAGCTGGGAAGGGCGTTGAAGATTAACACGGAAAGCTTGAAAAAGAAGAGATATTGAGAGGATGATTTGATTGAATGATAGTTAAGACATGGGTTAGCTATGAATGTATTCTCTTTAGTATTCTGTACTTTGGGTTTTCACTTCTGTCCGTGTTCATCAAGTGAGCCTCATGAAATGGTGAAGGAGAGATGAATGGGATAAAATTTGTGATCAGAAAGAAGCAGGGCAGAAGAACAGAGATCAATAGAACTGCAGCTGGTAATTGGAAGTGTATAATTCATCAACAGGATATGAAAGGGAAAAGTGAAGACAAGAGTAAACTTCTGAGACCTTCCTCCTAGGGTACAGAAAACCATCAAAAATGACAAATCTCTGATTATATCTATTACTGATGAATACCAAAGTTTCCCATGATGGTTTTGGTCAGGACATCTCTATATACTTTTACTATACTTACCTATCTATAAATAGATCTATATCTCAGGGCATGTACTCTATATATACAAAAACTACGAAGAGGTAACAAAGAGTGGCAAGAAAGTGATTCTGCAAGTAAACTAATAGGAAAAACACCTTAAGAAAAAATGCAAGTCCCTTGACAAATGGAGGAGTCAAACCTGTGATGAGCACTATGGACAGTACAGGATATTCAATGCCTTTTTTTTTACCTCAGACTCCAAGGGCAAACCTGATCTCAGACCCTTTCGTGTGTGAGTACATTATTGAAAAGAAAGTAACAGTAGCAGAGCAATAGGTTAGGGACATCTTAAAGCTGCTCTGTATGTGGGATACACCCAGAGGTTTGGAAGGATTTCAGTGATGTGATTGCAAAGCTGCTGACTACCAAAATCATAGTGGTCAGGGGCAATTTCTGACAACTGAACAAAGGCTGTAGTAAAAGCAAAGAGGAAGGCTTGAGGGATCTGTAGGCCAGTCAGCTTCTCCCCTCAGTCCCTGGAGAAGTCAAGGACCACCTTGTCTTGGAATCTGTATCCAGACATATTACATGAGTCAATCAGAAAGCCAACCTGGATTTAGCAAAGGCAAAACACGCACGATCAACCTGATTGCTTTCTGTGGTGAAATTACTCTAGCTGTGTGCGTGGTACAATCAATACAGTAAGACTTTCAGCTTTGTCTCCTACAGTGTTCTTACCTGGGAGCTGAGGAAATGTGGGCTGGGTGAGAAGATTGTTAGGTGTGTTTAAAAACTGGGCGGGCTGCTACAGGTTCAGTAGTCAGAGGCTCAGTGTTCAATTGTCTACTGGTATCAAGGAGAGTGTCCTAGGAATTGTCGCTGAGGCTGGTACTGTTTGGAGCCTTCAGCAGTGAATGATGAGACAGAGCACATCCTCATCAGATTTGTATATTACTAAATTAGAGTGAATGGTTGACAGATTGACTGTTAGAGGTCCAATCCAGAAGCATCTTGATAAATTTGAGGATTTAGCCAACAGAAACGTCATAAAAATTAATGAAGAAAAATTCTGCAGAGGAATCCCATGCATCAGTAAAGATTAGAAATGAGCTTGCTGAGCAGCTGCCCCACTGAAAAGAACCAGGGTTCTGCTGGATACTAAGTTGAAAGAAATGGATTTTGTCACAGACCCACATGATAACATGTCAGAACAGGTATCTTTATTAATGCATTTCAGTAGGTTGGAATTCTCTTTAAAATTCTTTATTATAATTTGGACCTAAATAACTTCAGAGACAGAAAAAGAGAGGGGAAAAAACAATCCCTAGGAAATGCAGAAAGAACTGTGGTTGCCATTTTTTTTTTCCCCAGACAGTAATACCATAGAAGCATGATTGTTTCAGTGTCTAGAAATGTGAGCCTTTTATTGTTTGCTATTGCCCATTTATTTCTATGATATGTACTGTATGTATGTGTTTTGATGTGAATCAGAACAGTGGACTAAAATATTACATGCAAGCAGAGTTCTTAATCTAAATAATATAGAGATTTCAGTTGAAATATGCCTGATGTTACTAATTAAATAGCTTTTAGCTAAGGATTATCCATATTTTTATATGTGCTAAAGTGTCTGCACTCAAACATACATCAAGAAGCTTGCTTTTCAACTTATCCTGTCAGTAATGGATTCCTGACTTTTTAAAATAGTGCCGCTTGGCCAATTGTAGCATATGGTTGGAGCAAAGTCTACTAGTATACCTCAGTACACTCAGGAAAAGGATAGAGAAAATAAATGTAAATTAATGGGGGTATGTTACTACAAGAGCAGAACTTCAGGTAGTTCAACTGAAGGAAAAGGAGTAATACTGGAGTGGAAACGCTGAGGAAGTTCTGGGATTCAGGGTGTCAAGAGGAAGGAGCAGAGTCAAGTAGTCTGGTCTGAGAAGGCTGAAAACCCTGCTGAGATCCTAGGCAGATAATCTTCAAGATTTCACCTTATCTTATGAAAGTCAAGCAATCTTTCCAACCTCACTGATCACATTTTCCTCCCCTCTCCCTCACATAAATGTTTTATTTAAACAAATAAAAAGCCCTGAACATATACACTGGTTTATTTCTGGAAATACCACTGATCTGGGGAAGAAGGAACAATCCCAATACATTTGAATTATCAAATTCTTGTAAAGTGTTTTTCCTTTTTAAAAAATTGTACAGCAGTGGAATGTATAATTAATAATTGTTTTTAATAATTATTTTATTTAATCAGTAGTTAATACTTATTCATTGTTCCTGCCCTAATTGTTTTGTGGCATCTTGCAGTTTTATGTAAGCCCCAGAAGCAGTTACACTGACCAATGAATTAAGTTGATAAGATCAGGAGATAAGGCCATATGTGGCTCTCCTGTGATTTAGCAAGAAGCCCACCAAGACAAAAAAAAAAAACCAGTAAATTGTGTGTTTAAGTTGCTTAGGTAAGGAAAAAACCACATAACTAAAGTAATAAGCTGGTAGCTGCATCTTTTCATGGCAAAAAGGAAACTTATTTGTCTTCAGTCTAAATAGAATCATTTGCACAAGTCCTGAAATTGTGCTTAAAACCAGTTTCAAAATTCTGATTGGCAATGAAGTGGTAGGAGTAGGATGCTTCCACACTGCTCTCAGATTCTCAACTGATATAAATTGACTTTAAAGGAACTGGGTTAATTTAGTCTTTCTAGGATCTGACATGTTATTGACCAGAGTATCACTGAGAATTGCTGTGTCCTGTACTAATGTTAAGTTTTGTTCACTTAAGTGAGGTAACTTTCTACACATTCTTTCTTAGAAAATTTATTTCCCCCTGTTCCTTCTCCCTTCATCATACAAACCCAGAGTAGTGAATTTCTCAATACACAATTTTAAAATCTCTCCTTTATCTATACATTCCAAGCTAGTTGACTTAATTAAGTATTTCCCCCTCCTGCACAAATCTGTAGAAGGTATTTATCACCGAAACCTTAGGGGAAATCACTATATTTACTGCCCTTCAAGAAGCCTTGGACATAGCTCTGTCTAGTTCAATGAAGATCAGCTGTTCTCTTCCTCTTTCTCCTTTTCCTAAAGCTTTTTTACTTTATTCTGTTTTGAAAGCTATAAAAGCATTTCATACCATCAGGCTCTAGTTAGCAGATAACATAGCTGAAATTGCAAAATATTAGACATTCCAGTGGGATGAAGGGTAGTCTAAAAGAGGATGATGTCAGAATGAAACAGATAATCTTCAGTCTTGTGTTTAACCTTTTATAATTGCATTTTTATTGACTTGTTCAGCAAACACATTCATACACTTGACAGTTGATGGAGTATCATATATGAAGGTAATTGGTAGGAGGTAGGTATCAGTCTTGTTTTCAGATTGTGACTCTACTCTGCTTGGAAGGCATGTCATATGAAATATATTGCCACAAGTAGTTCTATGATCTATGAGGAGTCTCTTGATTATATATGTTTGTTTTTTCTCCTGGTAATCAGGAAAAAGGAGTAAGAAAAATGCAATAATTTAATGGTTAATTTTGAATCTGTCTAGTTTTGAGTGAGTTTTATTGCTCAGATGCTGAAACTCCATAGAAGCCAAGAGTGAGAAGAATGTATTGCTGTGTCATATTGCTGATATTTACCTGTATGAAATGACATCATAGACCTTGGAGCAACTTTAATTCACAGCAGAAGAGCGTTGTGAAACTTTGTCGTTTATCATTGTACGGTCTATTGACCTCAATGTTCTCAGGATTTTGAAACTGGTCATTGTAAGTCATGTGAGGCCCTCTACTGGTAGCCACTTTAAAACACATCAAGGTAAGATTTTAAGAGAGGAGAGAATGCAATGAAGCTGTCTTTTAAACTTTAAAGGTTATCTTGTGTAACTCAAGTGCTGGGTCTAAGCAGTCAATCACTCTTCAAATGTGACTTCAAATGACCCACAACATTGCACAAATGCAGTTAAAATTCATGTTTTTTCACATACTGTTATTTAGAATTTGTATCTTGTGAGGTTGATGGTTTTTTCAACTATTCTTCTTGTCATATTTTTACTAGGTGTACATTCCAAGCAGAGTGGCTATTGTGCTTCAGAATGTGGATATTCCAAAATGAAGTTCTCTGTAACTATCACTGAAGAAGCAAGTCATAGAAGAAGTGCTGATACACTGTACTAGTACTAAGTATAACAAAACTTGCTCTAAGGAAGCTTTCTGAAACTGAGTATAGTAATATTAGGTGTTTAAAATGTAAGAGTAATATTCACATGTAATTGCAGAGCTCTTGACTTGCTAGAACCTCTTTTGAGGAAACTTTTTGGAAGAGGCAGAAAGGAAAATGTTGGGTTTGTAGTTCTAGTAGTACAAAAATATTGCAAAGCAGCAGGTATTCTCAATTAAATTGTTGTTTACAGAATTTTATCATGAATATCAAGAGTGATCCTGCTCCAAAGCTTGTAATTTCTTATAATCCTCATTTTGATAGTGGATTCAATTGTTCATTATATATTAATGCTTCTTACTAAAAGTAGTTTGCTTAAATAAAACGGAAGGTTTTGGCTTAAAGGCAGCCTTAATGGTTTGTGGGACCTAATTTGAGGCTCCTCTCTTTCAGTGAAGTCCAACATGAAGTTAGAAATGTTTATCCAAATGGATGATAAGGTCCTCTGAGAGTATTGTACTTTGCCATTTTTTATTTAATTAAAATTGCACAAAAATACTGAACAGGAAAATGAGCAGGCTGATTGACTGGTGACTGACCTGCTGATGCTATTGTGTGTGTTGTTTTTTGCTCCTGATCAAATCACTTAATCTGTGCATCTCACTTGCAACAGCTGAAAAAAGATTACACAAGTATTTTATTTAGGTGACTAAAATGGTCAGTGAGAAGAGTGTTTTGTTCTTACTGCAGTGATACCACACTGAAAGATGTACTTAAAATGTAATTCTTCCCATTGCATTTATTTCACTGATGCCAGGACCTTGTAATACCGATTTCTCTATTTCCAGAAGCTGCCTTTCAGCTTGGAACATGATGATGTTCTTGCACTTTTGTAACTTTTGAAACATTGCTTCTTGTGAAGAAGCAGTCTCACACCTAAGTTTGATCACTGTAGGTTTCTTTCGATAAAACAAATGTAGGTACTTACAGGAGTGCTGCTAAGATTATTCAAGTGAGTTCTTTCATGAGCTACAGCTTTTTTGTAAAGAGAAAGATTTTGTATATTTGAAACTCTGTTGCAGAGTATTCTGGAAAAATAATACCAAATTAAAGAGACATGCTTTATTTTGTTCCATTTATTTAAAAACATATTTGAATTGGTTCTGAAAGGAACGTCTTTTGTACAAATCCGCATTTTCTAACTTTTAAAGTAGCCAAAGAGGAAGATGTCTGTGACCATTTCCAAGTCATAATTTTACCCAGTTTCCTATGTGCACCATTGTGTAAGTTACTGAATAGTTGTGCCAACACTGAAGATCTATTCACAGTTCTTGGAATGCTTACTTGTGGCTTACTTCTTAAGCAAAATAAGGGCTGGAATAATGCAGCATGATGGAAAAAGGTCTTTTGCGGAGTTCACGCTGAAAGGACTTTATGAACATCCCCAGTCTGCTATGTTCTGTGTGACAGAGAATTCTATATTGCAGTCGAGTAACATAATACTGTTTAGGATCATGCTTCATTTTCCTCTACACCAGTTTGGTCATTGTTTGGTAGTGGGCTAACAAAAGCATTCCCATTACACTAAGACTTTAAAGAAAATACACTGAACTGCTTTAGCAACTGGAACTGATTATCTTTTTTTTTTCCCCCAGATTGTTTTCCTTGTAGTGAAATAACGAGCAACCTCTAATACATGTTATATTTACATTGTATTGATCTAATATGTTTTATAGGGTGGTTTGTTTTTTTACTGGCACCAGTTCCAGGTTACAAAATGTAATGCAAGGCAAGTGTCTGCGTCAAACCTTTTTTTCAAGAGAAGGAATAAATGTATGATGTGAAGTATAAACTGTAAAATTACATGCAAAATAAACTCTGAGGAGAATAAAACAAATACATGTATGATTTCATTGCTTGTACTCTGAAAGAATTGTACAGTAGTCCTTAGACTGGAGAAGAAGATTAGATTTTACTCCATCTTGAAATCAGAAACTTGTCTTGATCAGAAACAGTTCTCATGAGATTGGTAGAATATTTGTCCTACCCACGTTTTTCTTTTATGTAGTGATAGATTAATAAAAGCAGACTGCGGGATTTCCAAGATGAACATGTAAATAGAGGAAGCATCATAATTAAGGCTTTTTTGGAGCCCACCTTTACATTCTACCAGTGGGTGTGCTTCTGCCTGGCTTACAAGACTGGAAAATGTTCCCTTGCAATACCCAAGGAAAGACAATTTCTTCCTCCTGCTCTTTGTATTATGATGGATTTTGAAGAGAAATTCAGCTACTGCCCTTTCACCTTCTGTCTAGCATCGCACTCAGATTGCAAGTCTTCAGCCAAGGTCCTTTCTTACCGTTATGCACTGAGGCTTGTAGCTGCCTGTCGCTATGGCTGGTTGAAGCCTCAGACACAGTATGAGCAGCACATGAGCTCCAGAGCTTTTTGCTTGGGTGCACCTCAAATCAGCTCTCTTCAGTCAAGTATGATAGTTTAGCTCTGTCACAGAAGAAAATTCTGTGGTCCATGGTGATGTATTCCTGGGCACAAAGCTTTCCACAGAGACTTAAGCATCATGGAAGATCTCTCTTTAAAGATAACCTCTCATAGTGTAAAGGACCAATAAGGATTTATGCTTCTACACTTAGAAATATATACTTCCCTGTCACCTGAAAGAGTACTGGTATTTCTTGGTAGCTCTCAACCAGGAATGGTTGCTCCATGGTCTTTCTAACAGTCAATGAGACTCAAGTCCGTCTTCACCTGCCAGTTTATCTAAAGAATCAGGCGACTTTCCCTCCGTCTTGCATTCTGTGTGCTGAATGGATCTTCTATTGACTAATTCACGTTTTTCTCCAGAGCAGGTTGTTCCAGATTATTCCTATGACAACAGGCAGGCATCGACTAGACTGCAGTATTCTATGCGCAGTAAGCTTTGATTTCCATGCTGTTTTCTCCTCCTCCACAAATCAAGACTTAACTATCCTGAGGTTTATTTTGAAGATGAAGGATAGCCACGAGTACTTCTGGAAAACAGATTTTAATAGAAAAACTGTTCGACCTTTCTGGTTTGTTTTTTTTTTTTTTTCCTTATGAAACCTGTCTTGCTCATTTTATTCAGTTTAGTAAAGAGTTTGTTACCCGTATGCTCTGAAAGACAGGAATTTGGTGTAGCTAATCCTCTGAGAAAGGGAGACCAGCTGTATAAACAGTAAGTTACCAGACTAGGTAAGTAATTGTATGTTAGTCATAATGCAAGGTGATATTTTTTTTTCTTTATTAATCTGTCAGTCACAGTTGTGCTTTCAAAAATGATGTTTTAAGCAGCTTGAAGTTTTAGTTTCCCCATTTTTTTCATGATTCCAGGTTCTTAACTGCCCATTAATGGTTAAAGGAAGAACTTCCTGTTTATTTAACAGTCTTCCTTCTCGGAGCTCAAAAATAATTTTAGTAGCGAAGTAGTGAAGGGTGAGGACTAGCTTGAATGAACAGCAGAAATTCTTTCCTTTAACTTAAATATGGATGTTCTGTTCTGGTTATGTTGAGGTCCATGATCTGCCTTTCCTTCTGCTCCCTAATTTAACTTTCTGAGGAATATCAGTATTCAGCATTTCAGAGTTTCCTTATTGACCAACATTTCCAAACTGGACACATTGTCATAGTTGGAGGACTGCTACAAAGATCAAGCAGTATTTTACATATTTTCATACGTTATACCTTAGCGAGGATCTGAGTTTCGTAAAACTCAGCCTGTAAGTGGTACCTTCCTAACAATTAGTGGGAACTTTTTTGCCAAGGAAGACTCCGCACATGTGTGTTCAGGCTTCATAGTCTATGGTGCAAGTTTGTTGAAGGTGTTGAGGGTGTGGGTTATTTGCTGTATATGGAGAGCTGTCTTTTATGCCAAACATATCTTATAACTCTCTTTAGATTTCCAGATTCTTTAGAGTTGTATTCAAATTCTTGAGGAGAGAAATGGCATCTTTCTGACAGTTTTGTGAGCATTTAAAAAAAATCGGAATGTTTTGGTCATGTTTGCCTTTATAGACAGAAATATTTTTTTTTCTTCATACAATGTTTCCTTAATGTAGGCTTTTTCATTTTTGTTTTATCTGAAAATAAGTTATGCTAGTAGTGGTGGGCTGACATATAACTGCTCTTATTAAAAAGAATTGTATAAATTGTTGTGTAAAAATAACTCTAGCTGAATGTGTTAAAAATATCCTGCTTATGGCAAGGTAGAAACAAAAGCTAATGATGACTCATTAGATGAGACAAATTTTATTTTTCATGCCTGTGAGTACAATATGTATCCTATAAATATAAATAACTTGGATGTTCATGGTAAATTAAAGCCCAAAATGAATTAGGGGAAAATGTAAGAACTTGTAAGCATTGAAGTAATAGGTCACGATTCAGCTGATATTTTTGCATATTCACGAAGCTAATCTGAACCCTGGAAAAAGATCTAAGTGTTTTAGATTGAACTAGTTCTGTCTAAAGTTAAGACAAGGGCAATAATTTCGCAGAATGAGAGGAATAAAATTGTTGCAGCACTAATCACCCATGCCGTTTGACTCCAAGATAATCTTCAGCATTGTTAAAAGCTAGGAGAGAACTCCCTCTGAGCTTTCTTGTTTCTTCTGAGTGTGCCTCAAAAATCACAATTTAAAGGTAGTCTGTGATAGGGTGATGTCAGTTTAATCTATTGAATAGTCAGTATCAGGGTATGAGGTTTATGACAAAACAGGTACAGTGTATTCAGGAGGACAGGTATGTCTGCCAACACTGAAGAAATGAAGCTGCAAATGCTGGAATGTTGTAATGTTTTCCCCGTAGTAGGTTTTTTATGTTGCTACTTTCCAGTAGTCTCCTTGAGTCTTGTGCAGCAAAGGAGTCAGCTCTGATCTATTTTCTACTCTCTTTACTGGAGAGAGGGATTGGCGGCAAGCAGCTAGCTATCCTGGTGTCCTGGAGCTGGCTGGGATGGAGTTAATGTTCTTCATAGCATCCCTGTGGTGCTGTGTTGTCGGTTTGTGCCTAAAATGGTGTTGATAAAACATCAATGTTCTTGCTTTTGCTGAGCAGTGCTTGCACAGTGTGAAGCTTTTCTATTTCTTACTCTGCCCCCACTCACCCCTTGCCAAGAAGAGGCTGGACACCTGCCTACTGATGGGAAGTCAGGAATTAATTCCTATTTCTGCTTTACTTATACGTGCAGCTTTTGCTTTCCCTGTTGAAGTGTTATCTTGACCCACAAGTGTTCTCACCTTCCTTCTATTTCCTCCCCATCCCAGAGGAGAGGGGAGTGAGCAAGCAGCTTGTGAGAGTGTATGGCTGTGCCAGAATCAGCCCACCCCTCCTCCAAAAGCCTGAGTGAGCTGTCCACCTCAGAAGGAAATCGGCTGGCAGGATGGAAATAGATGAAGTCACTTGAAGTCATCTGAAAGTAATTTGATGGTAAAAGTAGGGAATAAATCCCAACCTTGCTTAGTTGCTAGTCTTAAAATACTGAGTGTATCTTGCATTTACTTGGGTTATCAAGCAAGATAACTGGAGCAGATTAATTTTCCTACTGTTAAAGTATCACCTGTGTGAGTGATCAGACAAAGTCTGTGTGTTCTCTCTATTTCATGCTAAAAGTTCTCGGGCCAGTTCTTTTGTAGTAGTAGCAGCACGTGATTATCCCTGTAGAAAAGTGTAAAAAATACTTCTCTGCTTCAAAATCTAAGTATGTTTTAATGTAAATTTCTTCATAAAAGTTGATTCACTATTAAAAGAGAAAAGAAAAAAAGAACTATCAAAAGTATCTTCTGGTACAGTAAAGATATGGAAAATTAACTGAAACAAAAACCTGATCTTTAGAATGTGTGAAATTTTAACCATTACTTTTGCACAAAGCTTCTTCATGTGTTGACCGCTGCTTTTGTTGGGATTTTTTTCTTTGTTCATTACAGTGGTATTAGACTGAATGCAACACTTCTTGAGTCTTTTTATATTCTGTAACCTCTGTGAAAAATAGTAGTTATGTTTGAGGAAATCAGTTTTCAGTCTTTGGTAACAAGTTGGGGTTAGCTTTGGTTTGGGGATTTCTAGGGTAGGAATGGCAGGGGAGTGGTTTAAGATGTTTGGTGGTTTTGTTAAATACCAATTAATTTCTTGCCTTTGCAATTCCACTAAACGTTTTAAACCTTTGACTGTGACATGTTTTTGTCAGAAAACAGCAAACCTTGTCTGGCAACAAATAAAGCACATCTTGAGACTAGCATGAGAAAGCCAGTTATGTAAACACATCATTTCCAAAAACATGTATTTTTCTATCCAGGATTGTTTATCTGAAGGAAGTAGTGTTGATCACTTCATTAAATGGAGCAGAAGGGCTGTATGGCATAGAGAACAGGGTTTTTCTGCAGAAAACTGATTTCCCAAGGCAAAAAAAATATTCCAAGATTTCAAATATGGGATTTTTTTCATTAAAAGTATTGGATTATGACAAGTGAGCATTTTCATGGAAAGGTATTTGTCAAAAACTCTCTCAGAACAAGTTCTATAAAAATAAGAATTTTAAGCAGAACCAATGCTTGCACTATGTGCGAAGCTTGGACACTAACAGCTTTAACACTGGTAGTGTAGGCAGCTGTGTGGAGAGGGCTTTTATTAAATGCGCTGCGTAAGTGAATCCCTGTACTGTTCTTCTGAAAGCAAGAAACTTTTTTTTTTTTTGAGCATGTAAAGTGATAGGACTTACAAGTTAGCTTTCCATAGGCCTCCTTTGGCTTCTAAAATTCAAGTCGTCTGTGTAACTTCTGTCTGGCTCCTGTTGGGGAGGTTTGGCAGGCACTGATTTGGCCAGGCTGCTGACCTCAGCATCTTCATTCCCAGATGGGTCAAGCTGTCCTGCTGATGGTCCTTGCACAAGTGCTGGTGATACCACATGATGAACTGGCCTGGAAAACTGATTTGGCAGGAATATAACTCTCTTTGATGGCATATGGCTGCCCAGCTATGTAACCCTAGCTGGAAAATGGGCTCTTTACAATTGATAGACATCTCAGTCTTCCTGCAAGTTATCACTGGGAGTGTCAGTGCTGAATCCAATATGCATGTGGTTTTTTTAGTTGTGCTGCAATTACACAGAACTAACTTTTCCTTCTAGTTTTCAATACTCTCCTGGATCTACCAGCCCCTGTTCCTCAAACATATCAGACAAGTTTAATATCATATTCATGGATTAACATAGTGGTGATATGTCCTTCATGGCAATGACCTGTTTGGTTTGTTTTTTTTTTTTAAATCCTCAAGGAATCATTCAGTAATGTGATTAAGTATTTTAAAACAAGTTGGACATGGTTTGCCTCACTGGGGATAGCTGGTAGGAGGTGATAATGAAAAAATCAGATATATTTAATGCAGTTTCAGCTTTTTCCTGCCCTTTTTTTTTTTTTCCATTATTTTTAATCTGTTCCTGTGGATGTAGTAAGCAAGGTATAACTGGTGGTTAATGCATTCCTAGAAATGCTATCACCAAGCATGCACACACATTAAAGGGAACATAAAACCATATTGACATATATCCAGAAATTAACTGGGGACAACTGTTCTCATATCAGCACAAAAGAAAAATAAAAGTAATTATCCAGTTCTCTGTTGGATTTAAGTACCGATGGAGTGGAGGGAGGCAAGTGCTAAACTTCCATCACTGTCAGAGTTACTTGTTTTCAGAAATCTTCATGTTAGTTCTGGTACAAAACATGAAAGGAGCAAAAATCCCAGAGTTATGCACTTGCTGCTGCTATAGAATCTCTTGTCAGGAAATTCTCGCCTTGCAGTGCACACTTATTATAGTGGTTGGTTGTAATAGTCCATTTGAGTGGTGTTACACACCTTGTTATGTAAAACACTGTGCAAGGTTGTTTAAACATGAGAGATAATTGCTGATGTTTCATTGGCAGTAGACATTGCGATGACTAATTAAATACACTGACCTTTAGTATTAACAGCCTTGATGGGTTTCAAGCCATGATATGCTAGGCATAGCTTTCAACCTGTCTTGTCTGCTTTTGCGTTTTTCTGAACAGAGCTTGTGAATCTTCCTGTTTATGTTTGACAATGTAGGCAAGTGTCTGTCGCTCTTGCGCTCCGTACAGAGTCCAGCCACCGTGCAGGGTTGTGTCGTGCTTAGTCCTGCGTGCCTTTGGCTATTTTCTGTCTATTGCATCAAACTATATGGATCTTCTGAGCAGCACCTGTGTCCTTATCCCTTCCTATTTCTCTGGCTCCCACCACCAAGGAAGGTGGGTATGTTGACGAAGATAATTGCAAGGGGTTTGGCCCCTCAAAAGATCTGTTAAGGCCAAATCTCTCAGGTCCTTGGAGACAGGGGACTACAGCACAAATAAATGTGTTGGCCCATGTTTTACTTTATCCTTAAAGGTCATGAGAGGTCCAGCTTCTTGCTCCTCACTTCCCCAGATTTTACAGATTCTGTCACCCTGGTTTGGTGGCTCCTTTTCAGGGCTGTCCCTGACCTGAGAGAATTGGTAGTAATGTTTCAGCCCTTGCTTTCACAAAAATTAGTATAACAGTGCACATGGAGGCTGCCATCAGATGTGCAAATGAGTCATCTTCAGCTTCTTAAATTTATTCCTCTGTGTCATCTGCTGAGCAATGCTTGCATGTTTCTGGTGGGGAATTTTCCCCATGAGGAAAAATTGTAAGTCTGAGCATGTCCTTGCACATATCTTGAAGTCTGTTTCCTTCATACCCCATACATCTCTACTCTGAAAAGCTGATATGTGACAGATGACTGGCTCAGGATTTGAGAGAATCACTTCAAAACTCCCCAGGTACAGCTTTTTGCAGTAGGGGAAGCAAAACCAAAGTATGAAGATATGAAGGGTTTGTGAGAAGACTCATCACCTGCTGAGGTTGCTTTGACGCCCAGTGGAAGAGTCAGACTTGATGTGAACCCTGCTGCAACCTGCTGGGTTGGTACAATCAAACCCACCCTCTTCCCCCATCTTTCAGGGAAGTCAGTCATACCCATAGCAGTACGGAGGTACTACATATGCTCCAGGGATTACAAAGACTGCCAAGAATTCCGATGACAGAATGACCAAAGTAAACAAGGATGTGAAACCTCACACACACAACACATACACACAAACACACAAAATTTACTGTTTGTTAAATGTCTTCCAGGTTTTACTGGAATCAACCAGGTGCTCGTCCTGCCTTTCACAGTGACCACTGCTGGCAGAAGATGCAAGCAGCCAGTAGCAGGTATCTACGTGATAATCCTGCTTATGGGGAAGCCAGGTTTGCTTGGGGATGGACTGCATATAATAGAGGAATCTGTGTGGAGTAGGCATCCGGATATGTCTGACGGGTATCTGTAGCTAAGGCGTTTCTCTTGGTTTTAAGCCTTCTGTTGATACAGCTCTTGGTCACAGAAATTGGAGTGATTGGGCTTTCTTTTTTAAACACACATTCCGCAGTATGTTGTGCCCACTTCTGTTTCTTTTCTGCTTCTCTAAGTCACATCATTAGCAACAGCAACTTACTGCTGCACAATATTTCTGCAAATGATACTGCTTAATAAAGTGATATGTAATAATACTACACGACGTTTTTCTAGAAGTGTTACCTGAAAGGCCTGAACCTCTTAGAAGTGATAACAAAAAAGTGGAAGTAGAGTTCAGAAAGAGGAATGTGCTGCAAATGGTTTGATATCTCTGCAAATCTGCATCTACAACAATAATTCAGATCAGAGAAGAAATAGGCAGTTTTGAAGTGAGTCCCCTGATGGTCTCTACATACCATGTGCTAACTCAGTTCCCAGAGCAGTTTTGGGACAAAAAGGTAGATTCTTTAGAGGGTGGAACTAAACAGCCATCTCTTCTTCAAAAGCATTCCAAGTGTCCCTTGGTGTGTAATTTGTTTAGACCCCAGTATTTCCATGCATGGCCTCCACCCACTGCGAGGACTTCCCACATACATCTAATAAATCTTCCTATCATGAAGCTTTAAATTACACGTGGAGGTAAGACTTTTCAGCACAGGAGATGAGATTTCATCTAATCCATAGTGTACTGCCCAAACTACAGGGAATAGCAGTGTGGGGAGCTCAGCATCAGCCACTTTTACCTGTTTCTAAAATATTTGCTAATGTAGATGAAGCGTTAATAGGCCAGTACCATTATTTCTTAATTTCCAAGACTTTACTATTATCAATCCATATTCCTTGGCTTAAGCCCCATTCTTTATGTAGCACTGCAAACCAAATTAAAGATAGAGAAATGTTTCTGAAAATGTTTACACAGAACTGATGTTGTGAATCTACGAATGTTTTTACAGTTATTAATGTAGCCATTATGCCACCAAACCAGCCTTTAGTCATTGTTCTTCTGCCTGCTAAGGCAAATAATGTGCTTGTGTAATATAACAGAAACTGCAGTCAGTAGCAAAATCTTTAATATCTAATTTCCTGAACCTTATTTTGCACTTTTTTATCTGAAATGCAGATTTAGACATTGAAATAGTATACGTAACATTTCAGTGCACAAAATCATTACCAACAGGATATTTGGATGACAGTTGGGAGTTTGGTTTGGGAGGTTTTGTATCTGAGACTAACTTGTCTTCGTGTATGTTGCAGTTTAACACGGCAGGCAGTTGAGCACCACCCAGCCACTCACTCGCTCACCCCTGGTGGGATGGGGGAGAGAATCAGAACAGTAAAAGTGAGAAAACTCATCAGTTGAGATAAAGGCAGTTTAAAAGGTAAAGCAAAAGTGCGCACACAAGCAAAGCAAAACAAGGAATTCACTCGCGACTTCCTATCAGCAGTTGGGGGTTCAGCCATCTCCAGGAGAGCAGGGCTCCATCATGAATAATAGTGACTTGAAGATGAAACACCATGACTCCAAATGGAGTCCCTCTTCTTCCCCCAGCTTTATATGCTGAGCATGACATCACATGGTATGGAATATCCCCTTGGTCAGTTGGGGTCAGCTGTCCCAGCTGTGTCCCCTCCCAACTTCTTGTGCCTCCCCAGCCCACTCACTGGTGGGGTGAGAAGCAGCAAAGGCCTCGACTCTGTGCAAGCACGGCTCAGCAGTAACAAAAACATCCCTGTGTTATCAACACTGTTTTCAGCACGAATCCAAAACACAGCCCCATACAAGCTAACCCTACTGTGTTTGCATCCCCTGTCCTCCCCTTTCTAGGGCTGTCCTGCGGGCCACCTGCACATCCGTGCTGTTCCCAAGTCGCATCTGGTGGTGGTGCGTGCAATCCTGTCTGTGGTATTGGTTTGGCTGAACAGTCATATTGTGTCATAATCCTGGCCAATTTTATTTTTCCCCCTAAGCAGGGTGTTCTCCACAAAAAAGTGTGTATGTCTAAGTGCATCTGTGTCATTTGTATGTGCACAGAAATATATTATCTCTAATACTTCTATTTAAGTGCAAGAATATGCATCGATATTTATTAGATTCCATCCATTTTAGGACAGGAACGGCTTATTTTTGTAAGCCTGAACAGACCTAACACAAAGAACTTCTGGTTTACTTATTAAATTCTTAGACACATCTACAAAATAAATTAATAATAAAAACTTTCTTAATGTGCAATCAATCAGGCTATTTACAAAGATTTTTTTTTTCAGGAACAGGATGAAAAGGCTGGTCTGTCTATTGGGGAATTCTATTAATGAGCCTTTTTTTATAGCCTCTGCACTTAGTAAGGAAAATAGACAGGCAGGCAAATACCACATGGCTGTGTATTTCTTTCACATTAAGTACATTTATTTAAATATTAAGTGAATCCGTTGTCCTGACAACTTGCTAAAGCAGCCGTTGTGTCTGTGCAATCTTGAATGCTCTAGCCTAAGTAGTTTCAAAGCCCTTTGTTTGTTCAGTACTTTGTTTTGAATCTTCCGTTGAACTAGCTTCCCCTAAGCAAGTGAATGTAGTCCATCGGGAAAGTTCTGGCATCACAAATTCTAGGTCAGTGGTAATTACTATATTTTTTCTTAAGGCTGTGGTTTCATCTGTGTAATACAGAGGTGGAATTACCATAACTCTGATACCTTAGGGTCAGAATAACATGAAATAGAAGGCAGGATTCAAAAGTCAATATACTAAAGTTGCAGAAGTGTGTTGATGGTGTTGAATTAGCACTAAAATTCTGCCTACCTTGTCAAACTGCCTATTGACTGTGAAACAGAATTTGTTTTCCTACAGATCTTGATATAAAAATCAGTCAAAAAATGATCATCTAATAAGAGCTGATAATGATTGGCAAACTGTTACATCCTTTTGATTACTTTGCCTTCACCGTTCTTAGTACTTTTGCTGTATCACCAATACGCTGTGTTGTGATTTACCTAGTTATCTTATTGCAAGTCACTGACAATGTTATCTCGTAACATCAGATAACCACTACAGCTAACTTTCCCCAGTCTGTATTTGTTGTGGTGTCTTGGTTGTGGCACTGTTATGTGGTCAGATACTTGCTTCAGGAATGGCAGTGCCTTGGATGTTCCCTTAAGCATAACGCAGCCTTGGCCTGAGGAACTTTTTCTTCCTTTCTCATCTGGTTATTACTTCAGGAGAGGAAAGGGAAGAGAGATGCGCAGGATCATGCTGAAGCGAATAAGCAAAGTGAAGAACTCTATACATGGTACAAGCCAATGCAAAATGATTCACATATTACACTCTGCATGTCAATGAGGTGCTGCTGTGCCCCACAACTTCTCTTTGGCCAGTCTAGAAAGCAATTTAAGCATTTGCTTAACTGATGGATGCCACTGAGATAAAAGCCTTAAAGTTGAGTATGTTTAACTTTTCATTTTGGTTTCCTTTTTCAGGACTGAAGAGCTCAGTATCGTATAGAATTGACATACAGATATTCAAGAAATCACTCTGCTTGACTTTTGACTTACATTAAAACACACTGGACCTCCTACAGACTTTTTTTAAAAAAAGAAAAAAAAAAAATTACTCTGTAGGAAATGCTTCAAAGTCTCATTTAAGGTCAAGGAAAGCAGTCACAGTACTGTCAGTGGCTGCCAAATCTAACCCATGCTATTTATTTTCTGGCTCCCTTTTGCTTACAGTTTGTCAATTATAAATACGTTTTTCTCCTTAATTACTGTCAAGTGTAAACCCTTTTATGCTCTTCTGATTTATATATTTTTTACAATTTAATTTTGAAGCACTGTGGTGCTTATGATGAGCAATCATGCTAAGGGATCGGCTGGGGGAATAAAATTAATGGGTTCCTCTTGAAGTAGAAAAAATTATTTCTTTTCGATAAAAGATCTTTTGATAATTTACTCTTGACTTCACAACTTGATTTATCTTATCTTCCCATATTAGTTTGCTTTTAATTTGTTTCCCATGTCTTCTAAGGTTTTCTAGCTTCAGTAACAGCTCTGAGATGGTGGGATTGATGGACTACAAATTTTAACATTTTTGAACTAAAAGAAAAAAGAGCTTAAACACTGAAGCTAACAAGCAATATAACCTTCGCGTAACAAACTAGGAATTTTGCCTTGATGTAAGATGCTTGAAATTGATGATTTAGTTTATCTACTCCATGTGCCTGCTAGGCCAAGGTAGTTCCATAATGCAAAACTTTTTTTTAGTAATTGTAGAGTCTTTAGAATGGGTTAATTATGGATACTTCCATTGTTTCCCTTGAGTTACTATTTATAGGCTGAATATATATTGTTGAGAGTAAGGTTTTTGGCTATATTAGCCTCTATTTCCCTCTTTTTTTTTTTTCCTCCCTTTTCTCTCTTCTTTTTCCCTTCCTCACATATTACCGTACATCATCCTGAGTCCTCGTTAAAAGATTAGTCTGTGTAAACTTACCAATGTTATTACATACTAACAAGGCATTCGCAGTGCATGTATTTTTACCTCACTTGCAGCCTTTGGAGTGCTCTCAGACTAAACTACGCTGGTCAGAATTGGCAATCCCTGTAGGGCAGACATGCAGTTATGTTATTTCATATAGAGTCAAGGTATTGCTTTCACTACTGCAGTGATTTTAAGAACCTAACATGCTACTTAGTGCAAATACAGATTAAAGTAATTAAAAGAGCAAAGGAAAGGAGGAAAGAATTTGGAGTAATTTGAAAGGTTAAAATTTCTCTGGTGCTGAGCCCCTGAACTGCACCTAGGCCTGTGTTTTGATAGGCAAGTGCTCCAATGCAGACCATCATACCTTCACTATCAGCTTATGCCTGGAACACAGGTGGACTTTCAAAGTCCTCCAGCAGGACCAATGTTGATGGAAAATGGTAGAAGTTGAAGATAAACTGGTTTAACCCAGAACAAAGAATTTTGATGAAACTGTGGATTGCGCATAGGACTGTGAGAGAAGGGGATAATTTCTGAACTAGTTGAGCAAAGGTGACAAGTCAGAAGTCGAACCTACCTGAATTAAATGGTAAAAATCTTCTATCTTATTTTTTGTCAACATTTACAAACATAATAATAATAAAAAAACCAAATGAAACTTGAGGGCAGGGAGGAGAGTTA
This sequence comes from Bucorvus abyssinicus, assembly GCA_009769605.1. Taxonomy (NCBI): domain Eukaryota; kingdom Metazoa; phylum Chordata; class Aves; order Bucerotiformes; family Bucorvidae; genus Bucorvus; species Bucorvus abyssinicus. The sequence continues at coordinate 8,760,751 of CM020030.1, forward strand.
AATAGACTTTGGCAGATCAGCTTGAGCTATTACTGAAAGAGGAAAGATTATAACTCCATATCCTGGAGAACTTCCTGGTACTTTCCCAACTGCCTGTCCCTTTCTTTCTTCCATTGTTTTCATCCATCCTATTCCCTCCTTGTGTACTCTTGTGCATGCACATTTCTCTGCTTCCACCTGTGTCTGAGCCAAATTTCCTTGATTGTGAAGCAAAATAAAAGAAGGTGATGCTGAAACAGCACTAATAGGTGTCAGAATATCCACCGAGGCATCAAACCTGCTGTCCTGGTTTGAGTTAGAACAGAACTCATTCCGTTCAGAGATTTCACTTTCCAGCTCGGTCTCTGCTCAGTGACGGCACTTTCTGAAGTTAACAGCATATTTGTGCAGACAGTGTCTGCTTCTAGAAGTGATAATGCTTGATGTTTACAGTCACTGCCAGGGATTGGGGTGCAGAAAGGATCTTGCTTAGACTTGCTCCTGTGCAGACCAAGGTCACTGCTAAATCCTGTGTGCCACGGTGGGGGTGCAGGAAGTGAGAGGCTGCACCTGCGGGGAGGAGCGGACAGGACGGGGGACCCTGAACTAACCAGCCAGGGGTTCCATCCTATAGATGTCATTCGGTATAAAGCTGAGGGATCACGTGGGTCAAGCTCTGTTCTTCAATGGCCGGTGTCCAAGAAGGGCTCTGTCCATTCTGCCTTTGATCCCAATCCGTGCATTCCTGAATCCAGTTCTGCAATCCAGCTTCTAAATCCGCATCCAGTTCCCATCTGCTGCAGAGGCCACTCAGCGACTTCCCCAGTGCCTGCCCACAGCATCAGTGGTGACAGTTATGTGGTTCCCATGCGGGGGGTTGGGTTTTGGTGTTGGTATTGTATGTATTTGTATATATTTCATTTTATTTTACTGTTTTCATTAAAGCCGTTTTAGTTTTCTTTTCCACTCTGTAAGTCTCTCTCCCTTATTCCCTTTCTCTTCCCCTTTGGGAAGGGAGAGGGGTTAATAGAGAGTATCTGTCATTTGTCTGGTGGCCGGCCCAGCCCTAACCCATGACGCCTGCCAAGGCTGACCAGGTGATAGTCTAGATCAGTTTCAAGAAGCAGTTTTAGCTGAGATGCACTGTGTGCTTTCATGGATGATGGATCACATTTTATCCTGATATATATATATAAAAAATAAGCATTTTCCCCTTTACTAATCCATTGTGTTTGTGTTGGCAGCAATGTAGCACAAATCATTTGAGATTCAATAAGATCACTGTTCCTTTCTTCTTTATTAAGAAAGATTACTCGATATTCAGCAGTACTGAATATCCACTCTCTAGCAACATAAATTCGATAGCTTCTATTAGATTTATTTTGTGTAAGTGCTGAATATCAAAATCAAAATGTCGTACAATAATTTTATTTTTTCTCTATCTTATTTTAATTATCTTTCTCTGCTGTATTCTAATTAATAAGATATCAAACTTTTGTTACAGACTACCTCTTCTGTTTGCTATGAAATTATGTATTACCTGATCTTTGTTCTGGAACCTTATATGACTGGTAAATGTAAGCTATCATTAAGAGAATTATATGTGTACTCAGCAAGACGTAAACGTGTACAACTGTAACCTTTAAAAGATCCTTATTTTCAGCAACTTAAAGTGCACGAGCAAGAGCACTTTTCAAGGCTCATGCATGACATAGCCATCTTTTACATTTTCGTGGCTGAACAGCATAGATGGTGAATTTGGTTTTGAACAATTAATATTTAATATAAAGCCCAGCTTAATTTAGGTTTTCCTTTTCTATAATCTGATGCCTTAACTCTGTGGTGGTTATATACAAATATTTTAAAGCTTTGTCCCTCAAAAACAGACTTTTTTTTTTTTAAGTTAATAATGATCTCTACATTTGTGTAGCTTTCACTTATAAGGCAGTCTGAGTGTCCTTCCTAGGTGCTTGTATCCTCCAAAAGTTGACTATTCCATTAGCACATACCTACTCTTTTTTCCACGCTTTGCTTTTTAGTCAATTCTTATCCAAATAGCACATTTTCAGTGATTTATGTACTTCCCTGTTAATTAGTTCCTGAGCAATCACCAATGATGTTCCAATTTTCTGAGATACTTGGTTGGAGTTATGTATGGCATTTAAAGCACCTGTCCTAGATTCTAGGCTTTTCTGGTATTCCTTGTGATTGAAGTAATGAATATAAATATGAAGGAGGAAAAAAAGGCAGCTGTTCCATATCGTAGCTTTTTTTAGTCTCAGCTCTTGCCTTTTAAGTCATTTTTCCATTTCTGCTACCCAAGGGAATATATGAGATCTGCAGCTTACTCTGGAAGGCCAGTGGCCTGAGGCTGCTCCGAGAAATGAGGGGAACGAGCCCGGCACTGTGGCTGCCTGTGTGGCAAACCTGCTCACAGCTGTTCTCACATTCAGAAGGTCCCTGTGCTTTTGACCACAGCTGGAGTTCAGGGCGGGTTTCAGACCACAACAAATAGCTTCGGCAGGGTTAACTTTCCCTGTAAACCTCCAGGCAGTGAATGTATCTCCTGGAAGACTGGTGTTGTTTACACAGGAAAAAAAAAAAAAAAAATCCCCCCAGGGAGTGTTCTTTTACATTATTTTCATAACTCATTGCCATTTATTGTGTTGCAGTTTTGTTTTGGTTGAAATTGGCTTAACCTTAGATTGAAGTTCTGATTCCGTATAACGCCACCAGAAGCAGTCCTCACCACATCTTTAGCACGCATTTTCCATCTTGCCTGAACCCTTGCTACATCACTGCGTTTTTGCTGCTGTATGAATTTCATACCCTGGTGTATCTATGCCTGACAATGAATGCTTGAAGTTGTCAGTAATAGTGTAGTAGAGAGGACTGCCAGATAAAGTTTGAATCCATTTGGGTGTTATTTTTTAGTGGTTTTTGCTAAATGGTAAGGGTTTAAGGAATTGTTCAGAAAAGTCTAGAGTCTTTTGACAGTTCTCCAGATGTTGCCTGTGTTGTCAGCAGGAGTACTGAAGGGACTGGTTGGATCAGTAAAACTGTTAATCTATATTTGACTGGGATTTTTGCAGACCTTTAAAACCTTTACAGTGTTATGCTATCTATTATGTCCGCTCACTTACTGAAATCTATTCTAATTGATGGAGAGTAAACTTCTCAGGAATAGATTTTGGCATGCACGCTTTACTTACTGTAAATCTCCATAGGCTGGTGATGGAGAGAAGCAGATCTATTGCTCATTAAAATGGTAGAGAATGAATCGACACTTTGTTAAGTCTCAGACAATATGGGTAGATTAGTAAGTAGGAGCACATTGTAACTGTAAGGGAAGAGGGGAGGTATGAAGATGTATGTGGCTTTGAATAGCTTGACTTTGTTTTTGCTTTTCCAGTTGCTTCATTTTCCAGGTGGTGCTGTCTGCTTCAGAGACTAGGCAATTCCCACATATAAGCACAGCTGAATAATCTAAAAGTCGTATTCATCAGCCATTGTTTGGCTTTTGTTGAAGTTATTGTATATCCAGGCTTAATTGAAGAGCATAGTGCATTTCAAAATAATTTTTTTCTTTGCTCACAAATTTAGGCAATCATAGCAATTTCTGAAAATTTTCCAGTTGTACAGTGTGTTAGCAAAGGCTGTATTTGAGCTTGATGTCAGAAGTCTAGTTGAAGAAAAACACTGAAATGGTAAATAACAAAAGAAAAGACAAATATCAGATGAAAAGGGTGTGCCAAAAGGGTATGAATTGGCTAGATTTAGACCTTACAGTTTTGAAAAGCATATTGAATTTTACAAATATTTCTCTCATACATTTTTAACAAGCACAAATAATCGGAACGATTTTTCAATTACAGTGGACGGTTATATCAACAATGTGCTTTATTTCAATAGTTGTATTGGATTTAAAAAAAACCAAAACACAACAACAACAAAACAACAGTAGCAAAAAATGACAAGTTGGATGCAAGAAATGCCCCGTAGCATGGGCTGCAAAGAGGCAGACTCAGTCTTGCACAGTGAAAACTATAGACTGAAAATGTAACCTTCCCACCCCCAGTTCAGCTTTGCCATTCTTTTAGGAAGCCCAGAGAAAGAGACATCTCTTTTCAGAATGGAAAATATTTGCATTGTAAAGATTGCAGCATTTTTGTTAAACCATTAGAATAATCTCTGTCTCTTTTTTTAATCTTCTTATTTTCTTTTTATACTACTCATTTTGTAGTTTCATGCAGTTTTAATTTGGGGGAGAGATATTAGAAAAGCTATGTCTTAAGGTTTGGAGCTGTTTTCTTTTTCTTCTGTGTTTGCAGGGTTGTTTCTTTACTTTCTAAGAGGTGGTGGTGGTGAGGGTTTCTTTTTATTTGATTACCAGTGGGGAAGGCAGCATCTGAAAAGTCAGAATAGTATTTGTTTCCTGTGAGATCATCTCTTCCTGCTGTTTATGCTTCACCTGGATATCTAATCCTTTTAGCATTGCAGAAGATTATGAAGCTACAGACAAGAGATTACAGCTCCAGGTGAGGGATAAGCAGTTGATCAAATGAATGAAGGAAAAAAAGAGATTGTTTCAATGCAAATATCTCCCTCTAATTAGGGCTAGGGAGAAGCACCGAGAGGAAATATGATTAGGATTCTCTCTCTAGGATTTTTTTTTTCCCCAAGGAGAATTCTTTAAAGTTTTCATAAAGTATTAAAACCACTTTTAAAATACAATTCTTCAGGAGAGTGATATACCTGTACAGTTAGTGCCACACTGTTATGCCAGCTTTGTGGATGTTTTTCCTCTTGTTTGTCATCTATGTGTTTGTTTTAATCTTGCTTTGTGTCAGAATTTCACAGGGTCAAGAGCTAAGGAACAGAAGAAAGGATCTGTCAAGTGTGTATGGTCAATGTTTCTCGTGGCTTTGCCTGTAGAAATAGACATTACCAGTTCATTTTGCAGTTAGCATATAATTCTGAATGATATTTAACCTGGTAGATATGAAGTGAGGTAACAACACAGCAAAAACCTCCCTGCAGTGTTACCCTTCTCAGATATGAAAACATTGGGGTCCACCGTGGCACCCAGGGCAGTCCGCTCCTTAGTATGTTTACCACTTCATTCTTAGTGTGTTCTATGCTCTGACCTGTCCACAAAAAAGCTTTCATGTCTTGTGTAAAACAAAGAGCCAAGTAAGATACTAATTAGCTAAATAATATTAGAGCTACTCCTTTTTCCCCCCATCCACTGAGAACAGAGGCAGTTATCTACTGGTCTTCCCTGGGACTTCTGGGTGCTACTGCAATACAAATATTTGCATTTTTTCTGTAGCATGTAGTCATTTGTCTTCCCTTCCTATTCTCTTTGCAGAAAGTTGTGACCACAGTTGGAAATTACTGTTAATCTAATCTGCAAATAGAAGCAAACTAGAAAATGCATGCTTAATTTCAAATTAACATGAGTTGGTGTCTGGTCTTCTACAAAGCAGTCACCTGCTATTTTATTCTTTAGGGCAGTTTTTGTTTCTTCTACTTGTCAGCAAACTGAAATGGAAAAAGTACTCATCTCCACATTGATGCAAATGCCAGACAAAGGGTGACATGGCTTGTGCAGTCTCCTGCTGTTTAACTGGTACAGCTGAGAAGAAAATCCCGTTATCTTGTTCTGACCGCATGCCCTAAACCCTGGCCCATGCTGTTTTCACTGGTACCAGAAGACCATATCTCTTGAAAAGAAAAAACAAAACAAAAACCCAAAAAACCAACAAACTCTGGCTCAGAGACAATAGGGCGGGGTAAGTAAATAGAGAAAGGAACAATTTATTGTGTGAGCTATGCTGTAGACTCATAGGGAAACCTCATAAATTGTTTCCCTATGTGCAAGACTCAATTAAATGCAGGTAATTAAAAGCTCTTTCACAAAACTGACAAAGAAAACTTCTCTACCTGTGGAGACATTCCTTCTCAAAAGGAATCGAATGTGCTTGGGATTAAAAAAGAGACTTGCTAGGCATTTTCATAATAGGTTTTAAGAAGGGTACTCTGTTGATGTACTTGTGACAGGCATGCTGTTTTACAATCCTGTCCTCCTATTCAAGCTAACAATAAAATTCTGTCATGTTCTGCAGAAAAAACCAGAGAACAGAGAAACGGGATGCAAAAGATTGTTTGCCTTTATGGATGATTTAAAGTTTTGGACCTAGCTGGGCTGTTTGTAAAAGCGTGAATTCCACATACAGTAATACACTACACGATAGTAGAGAAAAATTATAATTCACAATTTAATTAGGTGGTGTGCACATGCTCATAGATTAATCCTTGAAAAAAATATGGGGATGCTAACACTTGAATCAGTATTTCAATCTGAGAGTTGCTCTATTAATAATCAAATTAATTAACAAAGGTATCTGCAGTATATATCTAATTAATTGACTGTTGCATGATACTAGTCTTTTCCAGCTTTTGAAGTCAGCCAGTATTTATAGCAAAAAAAGTGCTGTTAGGGACTTTTAAGTTATAATTAATAATTATTATGTCTCATCATTTAAAAGGCTTGTCCCATCAATATGTTGCCTCAGTTTATTGCTTGTGAGTCTTGCAATAATTGAAAGTAAAATGGTGGAAAGTAAATTAAACTCAGCCTCACAGAGATATTAGTGGGGAACAGGTATGTCTTGTATGGTTAACAACAAAGAAGTCAAGTGTTTCTTTAAAAGTAAGAGCTATGCTTCTAGTGATATATGCGAAAGACTTAAAATACAGAGTTTTAATCAGAATTTCATCCATCAAATTTCGTTATGAAAGATTGCAGGTTACAAGAATAATTTGTAGGTTATAGATAGCACTAGTACATAAACAGCAGCTCTCAAGATGCTTTACAGGTGGGAAGGCAAAGGAGCAAAGTGAAGTGACTTTTCCAAGGTCACAGCTGATGGCAATGCTGATGACCAAATCCAGACCCTTTTTTTGAACAAAAAGGCAGCTGTACTTTTATCTCCCTGGTCCACTGATGCTGACTTCTGGTACCTCTCTGGCCCTCCTATGTTAAGCACATGTGAGCCCAGTTGTTTCTCATCACTTCAGTGGGTGTGGTAGCACAGCTGGTCACAACCTCTGATAGTTTCTCCACCAGCTGAGACTGGTTTCAGCTGGGATAGAGTTAATTTTCTTCAAAGTAGCTCATATGGGGCTGTTGCTGGATTTGTGCCGAAAACAGTGTTGATAACACAGGGATATTTTAGTTACTGCTGAGCAGTGCTTGCATAGTGCCAAATCCTTTTCCGCTTCCCGCCCCACCCCACCAGTGAGTGGGCTGGGGGTGCACAAGAGGTTGGAAGGGAACACAGCTGGGACAGCTGACCCCAACTGACCAAGGGGATATTCCATATCATATGGTGTCATGCTCAGCATATAAAGCAGGGGGATGAAGAGGGAAGTGGGGGAGTTACGGTGTTTCCTCTTCCTAAGTCACTGTTAAGCATGGTAGAGCCCTGCTCTCCTGGAAGGGCTGAACCCTTCCAGCAGTAGACAGGAAGTAGTGAATGAATTCCTTGTTTTGCTTTGCTTGTGTGCGCAGGTTTTCCTTTACCTTTTAAACTGCCTTTATCTCAACTGATGAGTTTTCTCACTTTTACTGTTCTGAATCTCTCTCCCATCCCACTGGCCCCAAAGGTGTGCATTAAGTGAGGGAGATTTTTCCTGCCATTACGTAGAAGCCCAGGCTGTGGGCTCTGCTGATGGCCTTCCTCCATGCCTTGGTGATCCTGACCTCTCCAATAAACCACAGCTGCAAAACCTCACTGTTCATCTGTACGTTCTTTCCAGTTAGATCATTCTCAGTTATCTTTATGCTGTCACTGTTGGGGGAAAACCATCACCTTTCAGAAGATGGAAAATGTTTCGCTGTGTCCATGTGGTAGTTTCTTCTGGTGAGGTGGTATTTCCTCTGGAAGACTGAACAGTTCATCTAAGAATTTCATGTTTTACTTTTGGCCTTTTAAGCCTTATGTTATGTGAGTGCTGGTAGTCCTACACACTAATTGTTCTTCACAAGTTTCCTAATGGTAATGTCATTTGCTGTACCACTTAAGTTATCGGTCCCCTAGGCAGAGACAAAAAAAGACCCAACAGTAAAGCTCTTTGAGAGAATTTTCACGGTTCACCTTACACCGGTCTTTTAGAGGCTTTGCTCATCAAAGTTGGTTTGAGCTACCAACAGAGACATTTTTATCTCCCCCAATATTTTGTGTCTTAATATGTTTAAATGTTTTTCAATATTTAATTTCTCTAACCCCAGGGAAGTACTAGTGAGGCTATAGGGACCTTTGGCATGCAGCCTGAGAACGCAACATCCAGTCCATTCACTGTTTTTTCTATTATTTTGCCCACTTTAGAGCATGACCTATGGAGTCCACCATCTTCTAGCAAACAATTGATTCTAGAAACATTTATTGATAAACCCTCTACATATTCCTTTTCACTCTACCCCCCGAGTTTCTACATGAGCATGGGTAGCTTGCCTAAGATGGGTGAGAAAGTTGCAGAGTATAAATCACTTCAGTGTAAATCAGCAACTACTTCCATTTACACTGCAGTTCTGCACTGTAAACTATGGTGGCTAAGGTCTGCATGGTGATCAGCTAAAGCATCTTTGCTGTCATAGAAGGGCAAAAAATTAACTTTGTGAACTGTCCAAAAGTAAAGTGTCCTTCTTGTAATTAAACCCCTTTGTGGTACGATTGTATTCTTTACTGAAGGAGTCTACATTATTTTTTTTTTCTTCAGTGCCACATTCATTACAGATTTACTGAGGTTATTTGAGGAGCAACATCTGAGATTACTATGACTTCTTCTGGATTGGTGGAACATGAGAAGAATATAGCATGAGTTTTCTGTCCAGCTGCATTTAGTATCTGGAGGAATTGGGCATTAATGTTATTTGCTGTTGCTGGCTGTCATGCTGTATATTTCTGGCACCTTAGAGCAGTTGGTTTGGATTAGAGATGACACTGAGCAAACAAAGGAGAAATGGTGCCTTGTCATATAGCAAGAGAGTGCTTCACAACAGCCCTTTGAACCAGTTAATTTGTTCTAGCCACTGGCTGTGAGTAGTATGACTTTATCTGGTATATACAGGATTTAAAAAGAAAAAAATAAACAACAAAACCCCCTACTTATGCTCAAGGTCATGAAGGTTTTGTCTGTGGGCCAGTTTTTCAATGTCCAAATTATATTATGAACATTTCTTTATCCGTGCAGTTACCTGTTCACCTGTGTGGTCACTCTAATAACCAGAAATCACGGTCACTCTCTGTATAAACCTAAACCGGCAGCTGCACAATTATATTATTCTTCTGCAATGTGCTTTGTTTTCGTTTTGTTTTTCCAAGTGGCCTGCCGCACACCGAGTAGCTTAAGCTTCCATTATCTTTGAATAGCAGCAGTTACTTACATAAATGGAATCATGGTATATGCCTTATTGGCAGCATAGTGGGTAGGAAATCTAATGGCCTGGTTTGCCAGAGCAGTTTGGCGTTCAGTTTTAGCATCATGGGGCCTGTATCATCCGTGAGCTTTTACTAATTATTACTAGCAGTATTTACTCTGGATATTAAATATCTCAGTTTTACTTAGGAAAAATTAGATAAAGCCAAAAAGAGCATCTGAATGTTCTGGTTATTATATTTTTTTTAGAAGAAGAAGAAACAACAAACTGATAGCTGAGTTTTGCACTTTGCAACTTGTAGTTAATTAGTAAAATCCCCTCAGCTGTTTGTTTGAGCTGATGGCAAAAAAAAAAGTTGTGATGGATTGTTAAAGGGTAAGATGAATGATTTGTTCCTACCGAAGAGACAAAATTCACCTGTTTATTGTGCATTTAATTTTTCTGCTCAGATAAATAGCAGAGGTCACCCCCATAATTATCCATTTTCCCCTTATATATATGAACATTTTTATAGTAGGCGGAAGCTTTTGTCCACTTAAGAAAAGTAATATGGAGATATAGACATGTCTTTTTGGTCTGTATTACCAAAACAACTCAGGTTTAAGAGTTTTCTTATGTGCACTTTAGCTTTTATCTGTGAACAAATAATAACGAACTAGAACACTTTACATGAGTGATGGATGACATTCATTTTGCAGAAAAAAATTCCGTTTTTAATCTCTTCTGTGTGCTGTATTTTCCTGATGGTGTCTGCATGAATCTGTAACCTCTCCCTTGTGATTCTGTTTGCTACAGGTGTGTTCAGTTATCTGGTCCTTTCCTGCTATGCTTACAAGGGGTAACACGCACCAAGTGGATATTCTCCAGACTCTTAGGGGAGAAAAAAATATAAAGACATTATGGATAATGTACGTCTTCAGGAATTTTTCCAATATAAATATATAAATTTTAAAACACTTCCATAGTGACATCTTTTGAAATATTCATATTGCGCTGATGCAGTATGGCTGTATTTAGGGCTATGTTTCATTACCCAGTCTCACCTCAGTTGCCCACAGCTTCCTCAGCCAGATCCCTTTTGTTTTGCCCTGTTCCGTAGTTGGCATCAGATCAGAAATTACATTTGAGAGCAAAGAAAATTGGGTCATCTTGGGATTTCTCCAGATGTTTTGAGTCAGGCAAGCTGTCAATATGTCCTTTAATGGATGATGTAATATTTTTGATTTTTAGATCTTAAGAAAAAGCAAGACAGGTGTGAATCCATTACATTTTGTAGGCTTAAGTTCTGAATACATTTTATTTTTACTTGTTTTCTTTGTTAATTAGTGCAAATCTGCTGCCATTTTTCATATTGTGAAATAGATCTGCAAATGGGCTAGAGAGGTATTTCTCTTACCAGATTTTTAGACCTCTAGTCTCATCTAGACCTCTACCTTCAACGGAGATCAATCATACTCCGACTAAACCTACAATTCTGTGCTGACTATGATAAAAGTCCAGTTGACTACCTCTCACATATCCATCTACATTATAGATGTCTGTAGGCGGTTGGATGACTCTTAGTCTGACTTCAGGGAAGTGAAGTGCTGAAACTTCCTTTGCCTCTCTCCGTCAGTGTGCATAAAAAGAAACGTTTGTATTTTAACTCATATTTAGAAGACACTTCAGAGAACACTAATGTTGTGTATATACATGCATGTATATGTATATATATATATGTTTTATCTGTATGTGTGTATACATATACGTAAAAAACAGAAGCATGGGTCCAGATTGCTTTTAAGCAAAAATTTGACCCAGGAATAATTTTTTTTGTTACTTTAAAAATGTCTATGCGTTTGTTTCACAGGAACTATATTTAGAGTCAGCAATCCACATTCTAATGTTTTGGTTGACCTCAGCCTCCAAGATATTGATCAGCAATTGCACCTTATGACTCCAGATTTTCAGAAATCAGCCATGAAAGAATCAGGAAATTAGTGTACCTTATTTTACCTTTGATAGATATTTTGCTTGGGTGTAGGCACAGGGAAGAAGCTCCTCATAATAACCTAGAAGTAGCAGATAATCAAGTACTTTCGATAGTGTTAAGTCCCTCAGCACTATTCCTTTAAGCACCCTCCAGCAGACTGGGAAGTTGATCTAACCTTTGCTGTCAGTACCTATCAGCCAACCTTGCACTCTGGAAATGAATGAGCTGAGCAGGGACAATGTTGCAAACTTGCCGTTTATTTGAGATTCTTGCTGTGTGTGGTGTCTTACCCCAGCTTTAGAGTTGTATGTTGGTATTGGAGAATTTGGATTTAGGTTTGTTTGGGTTTTTTTTTTTAAGTCTGTAGTCTTTGATTTTTAAGGGCAAAAACTTAAAAATATGGCTTTTTTTCAGTTTCCAAAATATTTTTAAGCTTATTATATCAAGCCAAGCTCTCAAATTTTTGGATGATTTGGAGTTATCAGTGCTACAGGAAGTCTGTGGCTCTGTTTTTATCCTTCCCAAAATTTGAAGATCCCTTGTTTCATGGTCCAATAAATGGTTTTGTTTCCTGCCTAAACTGCTCTAAAATTAGAGGATGGAAAGACTGAAATGCAGCAATTAGTTTTGGCAATTGTCCTCGACCTTTTCTGCACAGCCAGAACAAGTGTTCTTTAACCTTTTTGTGATAGAAGAGGTTGCTGCCATTTCGCATACCCCAGAGTGTGCATTACAGGTTATCAGAAGTTACATATCTCCTCCAGCTCTGATGATACTTTGGGACATAAACTATAAAACACAAAAGCATGTAAAATGGGGCACAAATACGAGACTGCAGAGCACAGAATAACTCTTGGTACTGAAAGGCTAGTGAATCCATACCTATGTTTTTTAGAGGAGTAATCAAGGTAGCTGGAGTTCTGGGGTTTTTTAATGAGTGCAGCCAAGATTGCTATCTTTATGAAAAGGTATTTAGTTGTCTAGGCCTGATTTAGCTTCCTTTGCATGATAAACATGGCTGGAGGAAGAGGAGGAGGAAGTACTGAGAGGGTTCCCCACACCTGGTACATACCCCTTGCATAACAATGTGAAGGTCAAAGTGGTAATTGATCCTCTGCCTGAGGTAGGCAGACCCTTGCCTGTCCTTTCCCATGAAAATAACCTAATTGTAAAGCTGGAGGCTAGATGAGCCAGTCTTTTAAAAAGAGTGAAGGGTTGTGTCTACAGTCCTGTGATAAGGGCATTCCCCCAGCAATGGGAGGACTGAAAATTAATCCATACCTCCTGAATCAAGCCCAACGCCCAGTGCAATCCTAATTACTGCACTGCTATGACACATTTATCATTACTCTTCCCTATCCACTGTCTCTGCTTAGCGTTTCACAAGACAAGAAGCAAGCTGAGAATGCCAGCCCTGTCACTGTAATCCTGGTCTAGAGAGGGATGGAGGTGTGGTGATGCTTATTTATTTTGTCCATGAATTAAATTCATGGCTCCTAGCTTGTTATAAAAAGAGTGGCATAAGTTCCACTGCTATTTCTAGCTATTTTTGAGAGGAAAAGAATAAGTTGCCTGCGTGTGCTATAAAGGTTCCCAAGTCCTGTAGGACTGTGGATCCTAACTTTATAAAAACAACACAGATCGCATAGAGACACCAGAAAAAGCTGAGATTTTAGGCACGTCTCTCTTCACCATTTCCTTCTATCAAGTTTAGATGATCTTTGAATAATATGGAAACCAAGTGCTTAAAATAGGGTTTCTGTAAATTTTGTGGAGGTATGTGGGTGTCAAAAAGCCAACCATCACCATGTTTTACTTCTGTCTGGTTTTGGACTGCAGTGACAATGCTGGCATTTTCAGCTTGCTTTTTGTCTTGTGAATTATTTTAGTAGAGCCAGTGGATAAGAATGAGTAATTATGGAGGTGTCATAACAGCACCATAATTAGGATTGCATTGAGCTTTGCAGTTAAATTTTATGCCTAATGCTCCCCTGCTGTCCCCCATCAGTGCGCCACATTTGAAGTAGAGCTACAATTAAACCATCATAAAACAGAGTACACAACTAGACAAAATGATTAAAAGGAACCTGAATCCATGTGTTGTTAGAGAGGAATGACATTCTTATGACATTGGTTGTTCTTGCTATAGGTTGTAGATTTCCAAGCACTTAAATTTGGTAATTTCCCCCTCTGCCCCTCTATTAATATTATAGTATGTGTCACCTTGGGCCCTATTATTTGTCTGCTTGCAACACAGCCTTATCCAATATGACACAAAAGAACTATAAATAATCTTGGCTCTCTTTATGCTTGAATAGTTCAACATGCCTGAGATGCCTAGGCACAGTTTGTGAACACAGCTATATAATAATCCATGGAATATAAAGCCAGTTCTCATTTTGTAATGTACATTGGGTTTTGTTTTCTTTAGCTTGGATATTCACATCAGTGCTGTTTTCAAGGAAGCAGGCGGAGCATGAATGAAAAAGTCTCACTGTGCTGTTGAAGCCCAGAACACCTGCAGAAATCTGCTGGAGTTTGCAATAACCCCAGGGTATTTTTGGCTTGCTCTTCTTTTATATAGCATTTGTTCGTTTGCTTTCTCCCATGGTATTCTGAATAAGGCATGCAGTAGTATTCACCTGCTAGAATAAGACAAGTGGGCATATATGGCTTGATTCGGTGGGTTGAAAAACTAAACATGTTCTTATTAAATCAATCGTAACTAACTAATTATTCAATTTTTTGTGTTAGGTTTTCAAATCTGCTCATCTCACATCTACATTCCTGAACAAAGTGCACAGGGTTGCAGACATACTCCAGAGCACTTATTATTAGGTAGCTTTGTGTGGGTCAGGATCTATAACCCAGTTCAATATTTGGGAAGTGGAAAGGCTTTCTCTGTTCTTTTTCCAAGCATTTAGGACTTTGCAGGAAGAAGAGGAAGGGAGGAGAGTGGAAGCTGAGAGCAGGGAGTACAAGAGTTGACTGGGAAGGCACCCTAAGTCAAGTGGAGGTGAGTGTGTATATGCAGAGAAGGTAAGTTGTGTAGTGATGATCTGGGAACAGTCAGCACGTGGTTGCGAGCAACCCTTGGTCCACTTGCACTGATGAGGGTTTGGAAGCAGCACTGGCTAGACCTTGCACTGTTCAGCAGGAAATCTGAGCGGGTATAAGATGACTCCCTGTCCTAGACAGTCTGTATTGAGCACTAATTTTCTGTGACCCAGGAAGCCCCAAATAGCTGTAATCTTGGATAAGAGGGAGATGAACCATGCAGTAATCCCATTGTTTTTGTCCGGTTTTCATGTGCTGAATTGTCACAGAAAAGTCTCATTTCGTATGTGGGTGTGTGTATATATATGTATCTATATTTGGAGATATTGTATGATTCTATGATTATGACCTTGTTTGCTGGCAGTGACAGTCAGCATCTCTTTGACTTGCCCTTTTCCAGACAGATTGCCTTACTGCTAGGATCTAATTCTGCTAAGTGTGTAGTATTCAAAGACAGGTTCTAGCCAAATGCGTTACTGAGCTCCATGTAGCAGTAACAGAGAGCCTGTGTTATATAGGAATTTGTGTTTGCTGATCTAACAATACTGACGTTTGGGGGTCTACTACAAATTAGTGTGGCATTCTGGTGTAACTCTAAGCAGGGATGCTAGCAGCAAGTGTCCATTTTGTTTGCTAGATCTTCTGCTTCTAAAACCATTCAGAGATCTCTACTGGATCAACTGTTCAAACTTTGTGAAGTTCTTATTTATAAAGACTTTATTGACTTCAGGAGGAAGATAGGTTACTATAATTTTTGCAGGCACATGTCCTGTTCCAGAAAATATTTTATTGCTTGAAAATACTGATACTTGAATTTTCCCTAGAGCCTGCAAAGCTGTTCAGACAGAGAAATATATTTTATTCTAGCAACTTTTGTAATAAATGTGATGTTATTTATTCTATTTTTGCTACACTTTGCTTTACAAAAGCATGAATATCTTTTAATAACTCATTAAACTGACAGTCATTACGGTAGATTAATTCAAAAACATTGGTGAAAACACTGTAAACTGTACTGAAGCCAAAATGTGTATAATCATAAAAGTTTACTAAAGTATGCCATCTAGAGGTCTTTGACAGCAGAAATAACACTTCAAGGTCTTCAGAGAAATATCACAATAGTACCTCTATACATATGTTGTCTTAACCGCACATAATCATAGTTAAAACTCAACTTTATGCATAAAACTATGGGCATGTGTGCCTGTTTTGACTGGTGACAGGGAAAAAGATGAGGTTAGTTTCATCATTTTTTCTTATCTGAAAAAGCAATTTAGCATGGCCTTGCATTTTACAGGTTAGAAATTTTTACTTGCATGTGTATAGCAAGACTTTCAGTTTTCATTCACTTCATCTTTTTCATGTAGAACATAAATAAGACTTTGCAAATGGTCCTGCATAATAAACATTTCCATCATCTTTACAGTAAAGAAAAACAATGAATCAAAGCTGTAGGTAAATGTCCTCTTGTGCATGTAGACCATAGAAACTATCTAAAACATGAGAAATGAGTGCACAGCAATGATTTTAGTTCCTAGGGCCTGCCTTTATCTAAACAGGTAATGAAACAAAGCTTTATAAGTCTGAAAACAAAGAAACTTTGCTTGAACATAAAAAAATTAATAAATAAAATGGAGTAGCAGTAATAGTGTTCATAAGATTCATTCTGTCAAAAGGAATTCTGTAACAATCTTACAAGATAATAAAAATATATTCTCACATCCACTTTTTTCCTGCACCAAAAAAATCTGTAATCCTTAGCTTGCTTTTTCATCGGTTAAACATGTGGCGTTCTTGTCAAGGTGACAATGCAATGGGCATTTTATTTATGTGGCAGGACTGTAGTCATATCACTTTAAAACGTGGGAGAATAGGCTTTAGAATGCATTTTGCATGATTGAATACAGCAAGAGCACCAAGTAAACATTAAATTTTGAATTTGAATTGAGTAATGCTTGCAGTCCATTGCTTATTTAATAGAAAGATGGATTCTGAACCTTTGGGTATGATGAAGAAAAATAGTATTATAGTATGTATCCTACTCTGTCTTCCGTAAGTAGCTGCTGGGATGCCTTTTAGATTGCAGTTTTCTCATCTCAATTGCCTAGGCAAAACTGACTTTATACCCTGTAGCTGCTGGTGGTGCAGTTCCGACAGCAAGAGGAGGAGAAAGAATAGGAAGTGGAAGCAGGTGGCCTCTGATCTTGTTTTGAGTGGGTTGAGGATTTAAAATGGCACAAAATTGTGTGTCTCTGAATTTCCTTTGTTCATTTAAAAGACAGGAAGGTACATGTTTGTTCCATTTACATCTTTATTTTCAGAGTAGAATGGAAGCAAGAAGTCCCAGGATGAACCTCCACATTCAAATGCAGAGAGCTTTTACAGGGACACGTAGACATCCGTCTCAGGCAGTTCTGAGATGAGGTTCTACATGAGATTCAAGTTCTAGATGTGACTAATTACTTGAACTGCTTTTACCTCTTCCTGAAGAAAAATCTGGAGGAAAGATTGCTAGTGAAAGGATTTTCTCTATTTCTTTTCTCACTTTGGACTTCACTATAAATGATGCACTTGAGTACACCCATTATTGATAGAAGACTAAATATTACATTCTGATAATAGAGCGGAGCCTGTGATGGCAATCCTAGCCCAGTGTGTCTTTGTAGCAAATAAAAAAACTTTTTTTTTTTTTTAAAAAAAGAAGTCTTTTGCACTTTCTGGAAAATTAGAAATAGGCAGCGGGGAAGCAGTTGTGGCGTTTAAGTCTAGATTTCCCTCTGGAGAAGAATCAGTCTGAGTGACACTAAGGAATAAAGCAGAGAGAAGCTCAGGTCTCCAACCAGCTGAGAGTGGAACTTGTATTTGGTCCTTACTAACTGAAGAAGGAAGCTGGTCTGCCTTATTTGTATTGTAATGAAGCGTAAGATTAGATGAAATTACGTATGTGTACAAGCTTCCTTTTTTATGAATGATCTTGCTTCATTTATTACTTCAGCAGAGCAGTGTTACAAAAGCTGCTGGTCACGGCTTCCCGAAATCAGCTGGTATAGAGGTAATTTCAGAGAGGCAGGGTGCGGTGTTCAGCCTCTGGTGGAACTGCACCTCTGAATGTGCCCTTAAAGAACCTGGGAAGGAGCAGAGCTGCAATCAGCTCGGCAACCTCGACAGCCATATTAACAAGTAATTAAAACTTGATCCGTCCTCTGTGTTCCCCTGCACTGTTCCTCACCTACCTTTAAAAATAACCTAAAAAATTGGTTATGGATATTAACCTTTCTGTTGCTACAGAGAAACGCAACCTGCAGTGGTGGATTAATAATTAAAATCAGGGAACTAAGAGCACAAGCACTTGAGGGAGTCAGCAGCAATAATGTTATTGAAAAAGCTAGTTTAAGAGTCAGAATTTCTGAAATAATTTAAATGTTAACTTTTAGGATGCCCTATAAAAGATCAAACAACATATAAATCATCAGCAACTACACCAACTTCTTGCATAATTGGATGTTTATAATCAGCCTGTTTGTCTCCCTGTGTTTGGAGAAGCAGCAAAGCCTCATAAGCTCAGAAAGATTCTTAAAGGTGGAGTACACAAATAAATGAGATTGGAGCACTTCAAGTAAAATATACATTGCAGGCAGAGGAGAAGAGGTGAGGAAAAGAAAATAAGTGATTAGGTACTGATCTCTGTACAGCCATGGTTAGGTTTTTACCTATAATCAGGCCTGCCTGGGTATAAAGCTAGCTGGAGACCAGCTAGCTAGTCTCTGTTTTATTATAGGCACTGGTATACTTGAACGAAAGCCATTTAGGTTGTGTAAGTACTTCTGGGTGTTGCTAGCCTTGTTCTAAAACTGTGGTCCGTTTATTTTTTAATCCAGACAATTTTTTTATTCCATTGTTTGTTTTACTGTCATTTTCCTTCTGTCTCTTAACTGTCAAGGAGAGCATCTTACTCTGATCCCTGCTGGCATTCCCCTCTAATGAATTGTTCTCAAAGCCCCCACCTTCCTTTACCCTTGGATCAGGCACCCAAGGCCCTTTCGCCCTTGGGAAAATCTCCTGTGGGACATGAGTATCACACAGTAGGTTCTCAACACATCTAGTTAGTCCATGCAAAAAATTGTTTTAATCTTACTGCATGCTTCTGGCTGGTGCAAAGTGAATGTGAGTCTGAGCCAGGCTTTTCCTCTCTTCCAGCTCTGAAGCTGCGTCCGTGATATTTCTTGGTGACAGCCCATAGAGCTGTTATTGTTTGTTTTTCTTTCTCTTTTTTGTTTGTTTGGGTTTTTTTAATCCTGATATAGAGGTCATTATCAAAATAATATTTTTCCTCTCTTCAGTTTGCAGCTGCTGCCTCTTTGAATATCTATTTGCATTGAAGGGCCACTAGACGTGCTTCAGAGGAAGCCTGCTGAAATTTCAGAACCCTACTGCTTCTCAGTGAGGGCAGACACTCTCTCAGATATTGATCTCAATGATAAAGAGCTGCTGTCATTACTAGTGACTGACGATGGGAAAGGCATTAAATCTCGGGGATCTAAAACTAAAAAGATGATCAGTAAAAAGCTTTTATGCAGTTAATGTTATTCCACATATGTTAAACAAGGAATTTTTCTATCTTCTCCTACAGTATCTACTTCTGGGTACCCACAGAGATAAGAAACCAGGGGAGCTAGTGTTTCACAATGCGACTCTGAAGTGTTTGTGCATGTTAAAAAAACATAGCAATCTTTGCCTTCACTAGAAGTGCAGGAAATTGCTTATTCGTCAGTTGAAAGGTATCTCCTCTGCCTTTCCCCTTTTCAAATGGTCTTGCTGTTGTCATATTGATTAAAAGTAACTATCTATTTTCTTACCTGAGCTAAGTCCATATTATTAGAGAAATGAGGGGCAGCAGTATGCAGTGTTTTGTCTGGAGCTTTTCTAATGGGGACTCTGACTGTGTACTAGAGGTCCTTTTGATTTTCAGCACTCCAGGAAGCAAGCATGATTTAAATCATAACCTTAGAATTAAAATGTGGATATGTGTGGGGAAATGGTTTTTAAGTAGTTCGTGTTTTATAAGAATTTATAATGGAAAATAAAACCTTAAATTTTGTTTCCTTTTCTTTTTCTCTGTTTGCCATTTGTGTGGTTAGTCTGCTGGTCAAAGTATTAAGGCTCCAAACTCTAGTCTTTCAAATTTAGAGCATGTTGACTTTTCTCACTGCCATGCCATGCAGTAGCATCCAGAAGCCAGTATCATGATCAAAACCTGTACTTTGCTGTACAACGAATAGGGAGGCACCCTCCAAAGTCCCTGTCTTTCACTGTCTTTTAGAGGTAACTTAATATGGGCTTGACAATATTAACTGTTCAGCTGTGTTCATATATCCCCTTCATTCATCTCCCCCTCGACCAATGATTATAACTGTTTGAACTCCTATGGTTATGACAGCAAAGATCAGGTTTGAGGACATGCTTAAATGAATAAAACAGTACAGTGTGAGAAAGAGATAGAAATATGAATTTTTGAAACTTAATTGATGGCAATTTAAAGACAGCCTTGAATTCTCCCCGCTACTTCTATCCTACTTCCAAGTGCATCTCACTGCCCCGCCTTTGTCTTTCTGCTCCCCCTTCTTTTCATGCACTGTATGGTTTCTTCTTACCCTGTTAGTCTGCTATACCCTCATTTAGTGTATTTTCTGTTTCCAGCACTAGGTATGTTTCTTTCCCTTAAGCACTTTCATTTCCTTCTCCATTGCTTCCCCCACGAGCCTGAGATTTTCAATCATGAAATCATAGCAGTGGTCTCTGAACCTTCCTATGCTCACAATGCTGTACCTGCCATGGTAAGAAAAACACATTACTTGATTCGTTTTAGAAATTATTTTACAATATATCAAGATAAAAAGGCCTGGAGATATAAACAAGCTCAGAAATATTTCAAGATCAGGTAGACATAATTAGAACACAGACTGTTGATTAGATTGTTCCATTTTGCAGCAATGCAAGTTTAATCATGTTGGAAATTGGCTATGGGATTTCTTGTGGAGATTAGATATTTCTATCGCATTTTAGTCTCCTTTTGTTACACAAATAGATACTGGTTGTTTACTTTTTTGACTTTTTTTTCCTGTCAGCATGCAGACAGTAACCAGGCCTGTTGCTCAGCAGCCATGTTAAGTACAACCACCCTCCTTATAGCACCAGATGGAAGATGAGAGGAGAGGTCAGTGCCCTTTTTCTTTCTCAAGATTACTGTTGCCCACTTCCAGATTCCTCCCTCTCCCCAATCAAAGCTCTGTTCCCTTCTGTTTCAAATTCCAGACACTAAAATAGAAGTTACTATGTCCAGTTCAGCCTATGCAGAAGTGCCCTTCTTGAGAAACACACAAAAATAAAGAGAGCATCTTGATGCCTGAATTGCTGAAGGTAAGTACAGGGCTCTGTTGCAGTGCGATGCACTGAGAGGGGTCAGATCTGAGCCTGGCTGTCATAGTATGTCATTCCAGAGCAACATGTAGAGGTGCCCCAGGTGCTGTATTGCTGTGCCAATGTGACGACAGCACCTGAGTTTAAATGGCCTTTTCTGCAGTGTGCACTGCTGTGGTGGCAGAGCTGGCTCCCAGCTTTTCTGCACCTGGCAATGCTCATGTCCATTCTGCTGTGCAGATTCACCCACACAGGTGTACCATGCCTCTTTATTTACATATAGATATATACATACATATTCATGTATTTATATATAGCACTAGGCTGTCAAAAATATGTAAATAGCTTTCACATGGGGATACAGCAGAAACATCTCAGCATTTTTCCTTCCCTTGGCCTATAAGGCTGCAGCCCCCTGAAGTAAAAGCAGTTGCCCTCTTTCTTGCACATTAGCTCTCCACTGGTTTCTGCGTTGCCCTTGCTGTGTGTGGCACTGCTGATTCCCTAGGGCTCTGCTGTCCCCTGCCTTTGCTACTGCAGAACAGCACATGTGGAGATAGGAGATGGCTGGTTTATAAAGGCAGACCTAGACTGCCATTTCCGCAGGTCGAGTTTTATACAACGTTATCAAGGTCAAACTAATTGAGATGTAAATGCTTCTCCTAGGCTTCTGCATACACTGTGAGACCTAGTTGTCCTTCACTATGACAGAGGAAGTTTATGGGAAACTGAATGCACCAAGCTGGGCATTCAAAAATTAATTCATTGTTTTCCCATAAGCCTCCCACCTTTTGAGCCTCTTGGATCAGCTTCATAATTGACCTAGTCAGATTATTCACACTCTGCCCAGTTTAGCACCCTTGTACAGTTTATGTGGCATCTAATCCACCTCACAGGCTCAGCAGATACCAATTCTATGGTTTTAATAATAAATAAACATATAATAACTATCCTCCCATAATTATTTCCTAATTGCAGATAACTTTTTTCCTTTTTTTTTTTTTTTCTTCTCCCTAGCTGTATCCTGATGTGTCAAATACATTTTTGGTGATGCAGGACTGCAAGGAGTCTGTTTCAAAAATTGCAGGTACGCACTATCTTGTGGGCAGGTGGCACAATTTCCAACATTAATGTTTCCATAACATTAAAAAATGCATAACCTAGTGCACAATTCTGTATTATTGATGTTTAGGGACTCTGTGTTTATCTGCAAGACTTGATTCTATAAAGCAGACTTTAAAAAATGTTTTCCACAGAAATTTTTTCCTGAAACAGAAGTCTGTTAAACTTCAGGTGTAATGAGCAATCTCTCTGTATGCCATCCATCATTCCACATAAAGGTGTAGGACATGGTGAAAGCCAGTAGCTCTGTGTATGTATATCCAGGCAGCAATATTGTCACCTTGAGCTTTTTTTTTTTTTTCAGGGAAAGGAGAGTAGTATGACAGTGCTGAAGGTTTTTGTGTTTCTTCCCCGTGTATTGATTTTGAAAACTTAATTGTAATGTCTACACTGCTGGATTCACTTCTGAGAATATGTTCTTAAAAATAGGCCAATACGGTGAGGAAAGAAAGAGAAAATATTGAGAAAGAAATAGAAAAATAAATGGTGTGATACCAAGAAGATGATGTTGGTGAGAAGTCCAGAGAAAGAGATGGTAGTAGAAAGATAAGTAGAGTATTCAGATATGCAAATTTGAAACATATAAAGTCTATAGAATAACTTAGAGGAAACTTTAATAATAAAATAAAAAAATCAATTAGTTCTTTCGAGACATGAACAGAGAACATGGACTTTGTAAGGACAGCTCTATCACTTTCTCTATTAGACAGTGAATATTCATTACAGCTTACTTGCTTTTTGTTTTTTCAGTTGAAGGTTTTCTGTGGCAATACTGTGTTCCTTTCAACCAAACCACTGTTGCCTTGTGTCGCGGGTTACAACTATGAGGCTGTTCTACCCGAAAAGGTTTCGCGACCACACGGGTTTGGAGGCAAGGTAAACCCACCCAAACCTACACAAAAGAACTGAACGGCTCGTCAGGCTTTGTTCAGGCACAGGAAAAGGAATGTGATACACAGGGCTTCACTTAAGGGGGGTGAGAAACAGAAGCGTTTTAACAGTGAACGCAATCAAAACCATAAAGCGATCATTTAAATACCAATAGGGCTGGGAGGGGAGAGAGAGGGAGAGATTGATCAATACGTAAACAGGCATCTCCTGGTATAACACAGTCTCCCGTTCCGACCCCCATCTCCCGCTCACACACAAAGGACCCGCCACGCGGTCGCACCGCCGGGGCGGGGGGGCAGGAGGAAAGGAGTCATTGTCCGTCACCTGCAAAGTTTTCAGTCCGAGAAAACTTCTCCTGGAGCAAACCTCCATGCGGGAACGTGGTCCTTCTTCCTCCGGGGTGGCTGGGAGAAGACCTGAGTTCCGCGGGGACAGAACCCCGCGGCTCCCGGCTCTGCCCCTCTGCGGAGCGGGGCACGGAGCGGACCCTCAGGGAACGCCTGTGGGTTTCCCGCGTGGCGCGCGGGAGCGCGAGCGGAGCCCTTAGAGCCCTCGTGCTTTTCCCTCGTCAGCGGTTTCTGTCCCCTCGGCGCAGGGTCTGGGGGCTTACAGCCGGTTTTACCCCTTACCGGGTTAAACTCAGTCCAAAGCCACCCCCGCCGGTGATGGGCAGAGCGGAAAGGTCTACCTGCTGCGCAGAAGGAGCCTTTTACTGCCCCGGGGGCACTGAGGTACCTGCGGGGGGGTTTCTCTCTCTCTGGTGAAGCTTCGCAGTCCTGCGGCACAGGGAATCGAAAGTGCCGCGGGCAGCCCGGGGCAGGGTCTGAAACTCCGCTTTTTATGCGCTCATTCGCGGAGGCGTGTCTGAGTATCTCGACTCCCGATGAGGGAACCGAGAGGGCTGGCGCTGCTGTTCGGAAAGGCGCGAGAAAACTTTCCCGCGCTTCGGGGAGAAGGGGAAGGGGGAGAACAAAGGGCTCACCCTGCCGGAGCCAGCTTAAAACCGTGACACCTTGGTCATCTATAGCTCAAGAAACATCATCAAAATTTCCTGTAGCTCACAAGCCTGTCTCTTACAAGCAGAGTGATCTCTCAGAATGTCTAAAATTCCTGGAGGAAATGCTTCAAAACGGGCTTTGTGAACCAGAGAAAATAATGTAAGGTTAACAAAGTCTCTATCTTAACAAAGTTTTCCCACTCCTAGTTCACCTGGGGTTTGAAGAAACCAGTCAGGCACAGCATTTCAGATCTGATGCTGGGAAAACTGTAAAAATTTAACATAAAAAGAAGCATTTCTCTATGGCACAGTGAATACCAAAGCATATTTGATAACGCTGACTTAATGTAAGTGTGATAAATCAGGTTTTAACGTCACATTCTATATTGTATCTCTGCATAATACCTAGCGATTCTTTAGCAGTGTCATCCATAAAGGCAAACTAATACATAAAAGGTGCCATAGAGAAGAAATGGATATAGGGCATAGATTTCCTTTTGAGGTCTATGCTGTGCCATGAGAGGAACTACATTCAGATACCAAAAGGAGGACCCTTCTGTCCATCCATAAAGGTCAGGATGCAGTTTTGAAACTAAATTCTTGTAAGTCTGACTGATATTTTGTCTAGGCCAACCAAAACCAGCAGAATACAGAATTTCAGGGTCTCTGGGATTAATGTATTTTTTATTAACCCACCCATGCTTGGGTTAAAAGCACTGAAAAAGGTGTATGTTCTTTTGTAGGATTAATTGTTCTCTTCTCAAGGTCTCAGTTACCTGAAACCCTTTTCTTTACAAATTGAGTTTACGTCATGGAGATGATACAGAGTGACCAGGCCTTTCAGCTGCTTCTTCCAGCACTCTGTAGTCACAGTCCCACAGTGTTGTCCAGTGTTGTTCAATGTTTAAGCGATCATGGAGGATGGTTTGTAGCATGAGAGCAGTTCCCTTAGAAGCAAAGGCAGCCCACTGTGGCCAAAG
This sequence comes from Bucorvus abyssinicus, assembly GCA_009769605.1. Lineage (NCBI taxonomy): Eukaryota > Metazoa > Chordata > Aves > Bucerotiformes > Bucorvidae > Bucorvus > Bucorvus abyssinicus. The sequence goes on from CM020030.1 coordinate 8,785,611, forward strand.
TGTTAGAAACGGTTATCCATCCATTTGGATGATACATACTTCCTAGTGTTTGCTTACCAGTCCTCTGTTCTGAGAGGTGGTTGCACTTTCTGAATGGGAGTCAGGAAGCTAAAGACGCTCCTAAGTATTGCTCAACCTTATTAAACAGTAATAACAGTTCTGCGGTTCCACATCATTTTCAGTCCATCAGTGTCAAAATGCATGACTATCACTAATGAAAGCACACAATGTATCCCTGAAATAGAAAATCGGTGTTCTTATTTTAGTGATGCAGATGATGAAGCAGAACGTGGTAATGTATCTGTCACAAGGACAAATGCAGGAGGACTGTGGCAATGGCAGAAATGTTAACAGGATTTTTCTGTTGTAATCAAAAGATGGCATTTCCAGCAGACCAAAAACTAGACTCTAGGCTGAAGGTGGATCTGGAAGGAAAGATGTACAATGATTATACTGATTCCTTCTCTTTTGCCATAGGCTTAGTGTTAGTTAATGATTGTTTTACATTGGTGCCCTAGGACTCTACTCCGCGAGCCTCCTTGCACACAATTAAAAATATATATAATCTTTATCCAGAAGCATAAATTATAGACTGCACTTCATCTGTTATAGCTTTAAAATAACCAAGAGTTCCCCAGGAGAAAAAAAAAACAAAACCCCTGAGGAAAGCTAAACTGAATGTCTGTATTTCAGCCAGAAAAGAGAGCCAATGCTCTCACAGAGAAAGGAGATACAATATACTATATGTACCATTTACTAGTAAGTGATATAAAGACATACGAGTAATCATTTTGTCATTATTGTCATCAGTCCACTCCAATCTTGTCTGCAGTACAAACTGTAAAGAAAAGAGAAGAAGGTGAGATTGATGGGGGGTGTGTGTGTTGTTTACTTTTTAAACTTTTTTCTCTTTTTTACATTTGAGGTAAATGTGCTGAACAGTAAATCTCAACCTGACAGATTTCATCAGGTCTCTGTATAACAAGCACTCTTTCAACCTTAAAATGTCACTACTGCATAAACCTTTTCAATGATCCCTCCTGTTCCCTAAACCCTTTATACACCCATTATGATTTTAAAAAGATTTTATTTCTTACAGCTACTGCATAGAGAAGGTAAAACCAATTTCTTAGTTTCCAAGATGCTGTAACCTGAGGTAATTTCTAGAGTGCTTGAATTGAAACTTTTATGAAGAATACACACTATTTTGTCCCCTAACAAGAAAAAATGTGAAACTATACATTGCTTAAGTTGCTAGAGATAAAAAGAATCCATAAATATGGTTGTGTTACTTTAAATATTTGAAGTATCCTAAAGAGAGTAAATAACACTACAATTTCACTGCAGCAGCCAACAGCTGGCTGACTTTAAATCTTAGTGGAAACAACATTTCTGGTTGCTCAGAGCCTCTACTGTTCCATTTCAGCTAAAGGCAGGATTACTTGAGCCGTATTATATCCTCCATCTCATTTTCAGCTCTATTGCACCAATTATTCAGCCTGGAGGTTTATAGAGGCTTATATTCAGTTTCAGATAGATATAAGAAGGTAGTCTATATTCTCTGTGATAAAAATAGTTATTAATTACTGAGACTTGTGAATGACTTAACATCCTTCTTAATGTGATACATCAGGCACTTCACTGCATTCTATAGCTAATCACCAAAAAAAGAGGAAAAAATACTTCATGAAGAATATGGTCTTTCTTACTTGGAATTAAATACTGGAGTTAGAGGGATGTACAGAAAAGGCTTAGCCACTTCGGTATGAATTTGCTTTTCAAGGCTTCATTGTTTGTGTCTATAAAATTGATTACATGTTGATGTTGAAGGCAGGCCCTTCTGCAGCATTCACCAATATAATCAAATACCTTCCCTAATCTGCACAGTGGTGTGATTGCATAGAAACAGAGAAACCTTATCTAAGTGGAAAAGATATTTTCAAGTAGGCGGGTGCCAAAGTGAACTAACCAAAGCCATTTTAGACCTCTTAAAAGGACAAGATCAACAATAAAGACTTGTTAAATTTTATACACATGAATAATGCACCAGTGAGTCTAAATATAAAATGGCTAATTATCATTCATCAAGAAAAATTATTAGAAAAAGCAACCTTACAATCTTTTTTTAAATCCCTAAATTTTATATTCTAAGTCAGCCAGAATAGATGAAGTGTGCATAACTTGAGCTTTCATGGTTTGGTTGGTTTTTTTAAGAGCAAGGTATTCAGTCTGTTAAAGGAAAACTCATTTAACCTGTGTAGGTTTTTTAAACATTTATTTGCCACTTAATTTTTCTTCATTTTGAAAAGTGTCCGTTTGCAGTTTTTCCTTGATTCTCCTGAAATGGATGATTTAATTACAGAAGCAACTGAGTTTAGGTCTTTTATGTATTCCGTTACCATAGTACATAAGTGCCTCTCTGTGCATAATTCATCCACACTTGCCTGTCTTGCTGGGAAACAATACTCCTTCAACTCAGTCTGGAAACAGATACACAAGGAAACTGAAGATTTATTTACAACATGACATCAAGAAGTCCTGAGTTGCATGCCTCAGCCACACACCAAGTCTACCTAAGGATAAGACATTGGCATGAGTCTTCCTATGCCCTATGCATTTTTGGAGTGACGAAGCCAAGCAAGGTCATGGCACTGGCAAGCAGCTAGAGGATACCCTGCCAAATCAATGCCTGGAGGGTGGAGGGCACTGGGACTGTGGAGTGCACCACACCATGGAGCTGCCTCACAGTTTAGGGTAGATACAAGCACGTCTACATTGCATTCAGCTACTGCTTGTGTTTGTAGATTATAGTCTATGATAGCTTTGTTCAACTTCTAGGAAAAAAAATGTATGTGATTTATTCAATGGAAAGTCCTCTGATTTTACACTGAGAAGGAGAAGTACCAAGTTGTTAATCCCAATCGAGCACCAGTTTCTCTATGGATAAATGGTGCTGGTGGATATAAGGGTATATAGATTAATGTTGGCCCAATAAAAGATAACAGCCATCCTAAAAACTTCATCTGGCTTGCATCCTTAAATCACTATAGCTGCAAAAGCACTGTCAGAAGGTAAGTTTTTACAATAGAGTTAGTTAATGTGGATTCACTGGCAATTCATTGGGCTGGCTAAAAGTAGAATCAGACTCCAAACTAAACTAACAGTTAGGAGTAATATATTTAGAGATATTAACTGAGGCACAGCAGAGGTTTCATCTGTTCCAGAGCCGTACCAATCTGCAGCCATGGAGAATCATTAGCAGATCAGCGTTCATTGCTCATTGCAAAGTCCTTCAGTAACAAAACAAAAACAAAATCCTAAACTTACCTGAGATATAAGCTCTGGACAACTGAATTTAGGAATATTTCCTTTGATCATCTTGGTGGAAGTGTTGTGACTGAAATACCAATTTAAAAAAAAAAAAAAAGTTTAGGTATTACAACATAGAGCCTAAGAGCTTAATTGTGAAACTGTGAACTTAATTATATTTAGGATATGGACACACACCTCACAGCTTCCAAAATAATGTTCCATCATTGCTAAAAGATTTTTTAGAAAAAAGAATTAGAAAAAGTTTCAAACATGTCAGCTCCATCTGCTTTTCTAGTATTTTCTTCTCACTTTCTTCCTCTTAACAATAATGACAAGACCAAATAATATCTTACCCATTTATTTCTCTATTTGTCCCTTTAGGTTTGCACCTCTAATATGACAGAGGAATCTTGGCGATCAAGTATCCAAGCACTACATGTAGCTCTTGAGCTTCTGTGAGCAGGTAGAGGTAGATTAATTCAGCCTGGCAGTTTTGAAAAGTGCCATGAACACCAGGGACCGGAAACGAGGCAAGGGTTTTTCAAGTTATTTACCATTGATTATTTTTAGTGAGGAGAATGCTTATCGCTTTAAAGATGCAAAGAAAGTCTTATGCTGACTGAGAAAGGTATCTGCATGAATAGCAATTTTAAAAATTTTCTCTCAGTATGTAGTCTCATCTCTTACATTTTATCCAGTGTTTTTCCAGACCTTCATATCTTCTGCAAGCAAACAATCACTATTCATGGCATTTTCCATCAGATTTGTTTGCTGTTACTATTCTAAAATCACAGGTCTCATCCAGTGTTAATATTGTTTTTCCTTGTCACCAATAGTATTACAGATTATGCCATGACTGTGCACCAGAAGTGTTTGCAATGCTGTGGAGAGGAGAAATAGGCTTGTTAAAAAAAAAAACTCACATCCTTATTTCTTTCATAATATCACTTTATTTAATTTTAATAGGAGATGGGACAACCTGCAATGCAGATTTTATAGCTTTTATACACCAATTTACTCTTGATACTTTTTTCCCCAATTTACTGCAACAAGATAATTGTAATGACTGTGCTATGGTGAGTGAAAAAAGATTAGAGTATGTAGCATTTCAATGTTTTTGACAGCCTAATGTATTGCAGCTTGAAACATACAAGTCCTTTCAGAGTTACTCTCTCTTGCTTATTAAAACTAAGAACAAGGTTTGGGAATCTGACACTACTTTTCTTGACTGCTTTTAAAGAAGAGTGGAAATAAGCTGTTTGCAGTGGTGAAACAGATCCCATTCACATGTTTGTGCTTGTGACCAAAGGGCTAATTTATTCTTTCAGTCTGAGGCTGAAGGAAGGTGAGGATGGAGACGGTCAAGTGACACCTCCAATATATGTGAAATCAGATTGACTTGATATTCTCTGCTGACTACCAAGTAAGGGCAATACTTGGCTCTGCAAGAATTATTACTGTGAGGTGCTAGCCTAGGAGGAGGAATTACATATCTTTGTATCTGGTGGAGGGTAGAACTGAGTCCTATAATTTTTGTCCAATATGACTTTTGAGTGCGCTCCACAGTGCAACCTGGGCTGTCTTGTCGAGTTTGCAAGGTTTCTTTTCTGTAGAAACAGGAGGGCTTGGGAGAGAAGGGAGTTGGTGTACATCTGGCTTCTTTTCTCCAAGGAGGGTAAGGATGTTGTGGAGTGCAAACTTCTATGTGGGGCCACTGAAGTCCTTTTAGTTAGCCATCAGGATGCAATGAAATCTCGTCCTTCCGGTAAGGAGCAAAGTCCCACGCAAATGCTCAAAAAATAGGTAACTGCCTTCATAGCAGCTCCTTTCATCTCTTGATGGAAGTGTATCTTGTGTTTTGGTAGAAGTTAAATCACGTTCTGCCTTCTTTCCCATATTTCGCCATGGGTAACAGAGCAAGAAACTTCATACCAGAAAGAGGAATGGGTCACACAGCATAAAAGTCAGTCCTGGAAAGAAAAGAATATTCCTCTCAAGTGTTTAAACACTATATGCGCTTTTAGTTCCTAAATGGGTAAAAATAAGTGATAATAGTTCTACCATGCACCTTAGGATCTCTGGGTTGACACTTGCCTTGTGTCATTCAAATACATCCGTAGGCATAAAGATCTAATTAAGAGCATGGAAATTCAGCGAAACTGAATGAAAGATGGATCATCATTCCAGCAGATAAATGTCTCAGTAAGTCAATTTGACTTTTGTACTTTGAGTTTAATATCTACTGTGTACCAGCCAAACCAGCCTTATAGATTTAATAGGACAGTCTCTTGACTTTGTGAAAGTTGCAGTCCACTGGGCATTATTCCAGAAAGCATCCATTTCCATTGTTAAATGACTTTCAGAATCAAACCATGCTTTGCATCTCTGGTTTTTACTAAGATTAGACTGTATCCATTACTCTATCAAAACTAAAGACAAAGGCTTTTCTCTCTCATTTAATCATCATTGTTAAGAGCTACAGTTATAAAGGAAGTGCCGAGTGGCAAATTTTAACATGATGGAGTCCTGCAAGATCTGCCTGAGCCTGACGTGAGATTTTAAATAAAGTGTCCTGTGAAAAACGTAAGAAGCCAAAGTTGTGTCTTCACTGTGCCAGCTTAGTATCTAGAAGCAAAATTAAGGTGTCTCTAAAATGTTATGTCTTTTAATGAAAGTGCAGTATTTAGAGTCTAGAAAGGGACTATAGAGCTTAACAAACAAAAAAAAAGTTCTGCCCTCAGGCTGCAGTCTGCGTCAAGCAGCTCCCTGAGCCACAGTGGCAAGCAAGCTTGAATGAAGCTTATGCTCCTCTTGAACAGGGTGTTAGATAGCTCCACTCAGCTCATCATGTAGCCCCTTTAAAAGTCACCTTAAAGTGCCAAGGGTCATGATCAGGCCAGGAATGTGTGGCCAGGCCAGGAACTGGCAAAGGCATCCTTGTGCCATACAGAGGGGTACCTCTGGGTGGCCAGGCACCTCACCACACAGCCCCACATCTGCTGAAGCAGGAGCCCTTGAAGCAGGCTGGCTTCCAAGTGATACAGCCATATATACTTGCAGTGAGTCAAAGTCTGAGCATTAACAATGGCAGCTGACTTTCTTAGAATAATCAAAAATATCTGGCCAGAGATATTTAAAGGGGCCCAGAAAGACATAGTTTTTTAATATCTTAAAAAAACCCCAAACCCCTCAAACATTTTAATCCATTAACCTGGCATCACTTAATTACCTTTGCTTCAGTTTCTTTCATCCGTGAGTGTACTTAAATATAATGAAGTGTATCATCAAGAAAGGGAAGAGCAGAAACATATGCCAAGGTGACCTACTACAAACAGCAATAATTAATTGTCTAAACACAATTTTCAAGCTTGTCATAGGCCAAATGTTGCTGACATAAGATCTCCAAATAATTACAGGCTGCAGTCAGATTCATAAAAATAAAAGTATGTTTGTGAACAATTCATTTACTTAATTGTTTGCTTTACATAGCCTATATAAGGGACAAATAGCAGTAGCAAATGTATAGTTCACATGCTACTTAAGAGGTAATGGCTTCCTTCAGTAGTCATGAGAATGTCTTGACTGGTGGTGAACATGAGAAGACAATGTGGCCAAAGTAACAGTGAGAATGTGTTTCATAAATGTAGTAGTATTGAATCTATTACAGCATTGGTATTTGGCTAAATTCCTTCCTTGGCTAATACTCAGACAGGTAATTCTAAGAGCAATCAGGTCTCTTCAAAGTCCTCCAGTATTTTCTGGTGGATGTAATTTCTTCATTCTCTTATTTCATCCGGCCGTTGAGCAAGCATTGCATTCTCCTGAAGGGAAGCAACATTGTAAGAAAAGGTGTGATAGATTTTGGTATACATACAGCCCTTTAACTCATCCTTGCTTTTTTAAAAATAATTAAGCATCTGTGTAATTCTTAACTACTTGTGTTCTGTTCAGATTAAGTATTAATGCTTGAAAAAACTAGTAGTCACATCTGAAGAACAACAGAGGGGCTAGTAAAATTGATGGCAAATCTGGTATTCCTCTAGCCAACACAGCCTCAAGCTAAAAAGCGGATAACATGCTAGAATCAGACAACTCTTCTTCTTCCTCAAGAGTCTCTAGCTCTGTATTATTATTCAGTATTGTAAAATACTGAACTGCACTTTCAAATGCTTTGCCAAAAAGAGCAATTAGTGTTTGGCTATTTAAAAAACAAGGGAATAATCCTATTCATCTTTCATCTGAAAACTTCCTGAGAAATTTTGGGGAAATTATGGGTCCTTGGATGAGGATCCTTCCCCATCTTCATTCTACAAATGCACCTAGCTGTTGAGTTCGGTGGTGCATGGGCTTCCAGACACCTCTGTGTTTCTGCACAAACCCTTACAAAGCTTTCCTTTAAACTGGTTTCCAAAGTTTGGAATTGTTCTTACAAACTCTAGCTGGCAGACATCATGTGAGCTGTTTCCATATTTTATGTTGAACCCAGCTTTTGTCCCACTGTTATGTTGCTAATTGCAGTAAAACGCATTAGTGGACAATGAGTGCTGAGAGGGGTCAAGTGTCTTAGAGGTGAAAATGCAAAATCTTCACCCAGATAATGAAAATTGCTCTCTTGACGGGGATTACACCTTTGAGCATTGACCTTATGTCATGCAAGTCAGTTTAAGAAGTGGTTATATAAAAGACTGCTTTAAATGTAACTCTCTTGGAGGTTTTTTTTTGTTTGCTGAACAACAATGAGAAGCTTCATAAAAGTATCATGTGTTGTGAATATTTTTATGCATAGTAAGTGCTACTTCAGCTTGTGTGTTTTCATTTTTAATTCTTTCCCGAAGAAGCTTCTCAGTGTGCTGTAATGCTGTTTGTCTTCTTGGATAGGAAATAACTATGATTACATCTTTTTCAGGACTAATAGTGGGGAGTAGAGGGGTGTGTGTAAAACAATAACTTATCATGGTGTATGGGGGAAAAAATACTGTAATTTTTCCTAGCAATTAACAAAAGGAAAGACTAAAATGTTTGCTCATTAACGTGAGTGATGTGTTGTTTGGTTTGGTTTTTTTTTTTCCATTGGAGCCCCAAGAGTTAAGTATGTGGCTCCTAATGAAAGCCTGTTTGGTTTGGGCACCCTTAAGTCTTAACCTGCATTGCATCTCTTAGAATTGTGGATGAATGTAGCAGATGTTCCCAGCCCGCTTTGCCTCATTGTAATTCCTACAATACTTAGTTCCTTATCTTTAACCCATTTCTGAAATCGATGGTGTCAAGCCTCTCTGGTTTCACATAATCTAGTATGTTTTAAAAAATGATTTTTCTTGCCATCTTATTCTTTCTGCCTCGCTTCTGCATCTTCCATCGACTTTAATTAAGCTTTCCTTGAGCTTGTGACCTTGGTGAGCTTTTAAAAATAAAGTGAACTGACTTGCAAGGTTATTTTTCCCAATCTTTTTGTAGCCGTGCTGGAAATTCACTTTGTGTGGTGTTTGAAAATACAGGCAGTTCATTTGGGATCATCATATGCGTACAGAGCGGCAACAAGGAGAAACCTCAGCCTCCTAATTACTACAGTGTAGTAAATAGTTGATTTCTCTATAATTTATGCTTTGACTTTTCTACTGCTCTAGGACCTAACAATACGCTGTAGTTTTTTAAAAGAAAGATAGAAAAGATTTGTTCTTCCAGGCAGGCAGTATTGAAAGAAAACCTTTAAAAAAAAAAATAGAGTGCAGAGTAAAATATGTGTAGAAATTCTTAACAGAGATTCTCAGCATGCTTGTTATCTTCCTTACCAATTTTTTTTCCGGTAAAATCTCAGAATAGATGGGTAGAAGTAGATGACTCTTCCTAATTCCATTTATAATTACATTTGGCTGGCTTTCGTCAAAGGTCTGAATAGTAGCTCTCGTCCTGATTTTCTCTGCTGAGGAATCTACATATAAATCAGTGCACACTGTCATACTCTGGAAGGCTGAATATGAAATACCCCTACAGCTGACATTATAGGTTCTAGATCTACAGAGAGTCTTACATACAAACAGGATTACAACTTGAAAGGTTTTTTGTTTGTTTGTTAGCTTGGTCTTTCTTACTTGGAATCATTCTTTTCTTTAGCTTCTGTGCCTTGTGGATGGTAAGGAGTGTCCAACTCCATACAGAGATATATGCAGTTTTATAATTACTTGCCTTTGTAGAGGCTTCTCTTCCTGCATTCATCGGGAAGCTGGAGAAGTTAGCAGAGTGCATGACCTACCCAAGCCTGTCTCTTTAGTAAAAATCACATCATGCTGGAGCATCCACTCGGGTCAAGTAATGAAGGCAGTATTAGATGCAACAGTACACACAGTGCAAACTCACAGTAGGAATAAAAAAGAAAAGCTTTTATAGGCATTACATAATGTAGTGAATAACACAATAGAAATCTTGGTAAAGGCTGGCATTTTAGTATTAGGTTGAGGTAAACATTATAGTGAAGACTACTGTGTGCCTTGACCTGATGACCTATAGTAGTACAGTTCCTCATTTGCTTTCACTAGGAAAATATTTCAGATTAATCATTACTTTTTAAGACAGTAAACTCCTTCCTTTGGGGGGGGGGGAGGGGAAGAGCAATCTCTTCAAATAGGTTATGCTCAGTTTTAGCAGACTAAACCTTGAATTAACCATTACTATCTGACATGCTGCTATATTTAGCAATTCTTCTTGATATGGTGCATTTAAAACTCTCCTGATTCCTAGTATTCCTCAACCCATATTCTAGCATGATATAGTTTTCCACTGCCGACAAGGCCTTTAAATGAGGTTGTGAACAATGTCAGATTTGTTTTATTTAGGTGCCTTAGTATATAGCCCAGCAAACTGTATCAGATCCTTGCAGCAGTATTCAATATTCTGTTTTTAGAACTAGAAACGGTATATCAGTTCAGCGAAGTGTGATACCTTCCTAACAGAGCTGCAATGCTTTTGAAATCCAAGCTGTGCACAGGTATATGCTGTGCTTGGAATGAGCTTGGGTGTCTCTAATGTACTGCTGCAATGCTCTTTATGGACATAACCTCAATGAATAAGAGGGGATGACTCACCACGTGAAATTAGGATTATGACTTCATATGGGACTGAATCAAGGCACAACCCTGATTTTAAAGAATATTGATTCAGTCATTTAGGTCAAATTTAATGTAAAGTATTAATAATGTCATAAAATTATTAACAACCACTCCTTGCCATCTATGAAAAGTGAATGTTTCAAACAGCTATGACATTGAAGTCATACCAGCTTTCTTTCTCATTTTATTCCTCTAAAGTCAGTCTATTGTCACTATTGTATTTAAAAGTTAGAAAAAGAATGAGCAAACAGGTTGCAAATTATTTTTCGTGTGCATTTTTTCCCCATGAAAAGCACTTCTTGGTATTTTAAAATGTATTTGAAAGTTTTTCAGCTCCACTGTTGCAGCCTCCACTAAGACTGCAACCCTTGAGGCTTTTAAAGAGACTTGTATTGAAAGATATGAGATGATGAAGGAATGAGAGCCACTCCTCAGAACAGCCTGGACCTTTGGACAGTACAGATACTGCCTTTAAAACTAGAGAATTCTGTGCTATTCCAGCTGTGTGGTGGCATGAAGTGCATCCTTTTGCCTGACATTTTACCTAAGCAGATGCTATTGGTTTATAGTCTGTTGCATTCAGCAGACATTCTGCTCTTAAGAAACAAATACCTGTTTTTTATAAGGCTTAAATTAATTCATAGACACTTTTTGCAGATTGGGGTGTGTTTGGGGGTAGTGGAATTCTTTGCCTGTGCCAAGAGACACAGAGATGAAAATGTTTACCTAGACTTACCTAAAATGAAGGCAAGCCCTTAAATGTCTGAGCATAGATCGATGTTCGGTTTAATAAATATGGTAGACAAGGGTGATGCTTTTTTTGTCATAATCTGGAATATGTACAGTATTAGCAAGAAACTCTCAGGCAATTTTATTTTGGTATCTGAAGCTTAGCATCTCTTAAATGACTTAAATTACCTCTATTCTCCATCCCCCTTAGAATCCATATTTAGTCAACATTTAGGATTCAGTTTAAAAGAATTCGTTGCTCCCTGTCCAGATGATACTAGCTAGCATTCACGCAGGATAGATTTATCAATCTGATTTTCAAGCTGTATTTGCAGGGATGTTTTGGAAATTTCCTTTTATCTTACAGGTAGATCCAGACCAATGAATAAGATCTATGCTTCTACTGCCTTAAATTCATTCTATGTTAGAGTGAGTGGCTGCTCATGGTGTACTATAGAGCCATTCTAGGGCTTGTCTAATAAGTTTTAAATATAAATTTACAATTTTAAAATACAGGCTATTTGTATTGATAAATAGATCCTGGGTTAGGTGTAGATTCTCTAAATATGGTGCTGCTTTATCGGCCAGCATAATCAGGGAAACTTGCAATGCAGTCTTCTGCTCCCATTCATTACAGACCAGAGCAGCATGACAGAAAAGGTCCAATGTCATCTCCTGTGCTGGCTATCTTAAAAAGATCCTGGGTTCAGTTTGATTGTTCTAATACTCATTATATAGTACACTTACCCTCCAGATGTGTACAGGCTAAAATGTGTATTAAACCAGATCTTTGACATTTTAACTATTTCAGGTTGATGAAAATTAGAAGTTCATTATGAAATGCCTAAGGAAAATTGCACAAATGAGGATGAGGATGTCAGGTGACATTCCTCTAGATGTTTAGACCTCTAACTTGGAAATTATCTGTATTCTCAGGTATAAAGAATAATAATGACACACTTAGGGTAATATGTGAATCATTTTGCCTTTATCATATCTTACAACAAAACAACTTGACTTTTCAGTATATGTAACTTTTCATAGCCGGTGTAATTCCTTTTAGTTTCAAATATAAGCTGAGCCTTTTTTGTTGTTGTTCTAGTTTTTCCTTAGATCAAAAATTTATCTTGCTTTAACTTTTATTTAAAATGTGTTCTTAAACATTTGTCTGACAGAAACATGGTTATGATTCAATGTATATACAGTGCATTTGAAAGAGTCCTAACAAAACTTGACATAGAAGCTTCCCATCTGGAGGATAGTTGCTCATAAAGACAACACATAGATAGGAATTAAACTTAAATTGGTGGACAACTAACGTTCTCCAGGTCAACTTCAAAGTGGGTTTCTGGTCACATTTTATTGTTACTTCTACTTTACTCTGTGGGTCCAGGTCACAGGCTCTATGTGGTTGATGCTTCTAAGGCTTTGAGAAAGCTGTCAGTGTTGCTCTGGATTCATCATCTCTCCTGACATAATAAATGGTAAGTAGGATGCTCTTCATAGTTCTTATCTTTGCTATACTGACCATGAACACAAGAAGTCCTGCAATTCTGAAGCAATTCATGGCAGAGCATGCATTCAAGATGATACATACATATGAAGAACACCTGAAAATTTGCTTTTATAGCCTTTCTGATCCATATCAGTAAACAAGGAGAAAAAGATTCTGCTTTTAGACAGACAAGGGTGCATATCTGTTATGCTTACATTAATTTTTAAGGCAGAGTACACAGCCACTTGAAAGTAATTCTTTAGAGCTTCCTGTTTTCCTCTCTGACTCTGGAGTTGTCACGATCAACTTGTCACAGCTATGTTGCTTTGAAGAAAGTTATCTCTATGACAGACAAATATGTGTGTTGGATAAGTATGCATACATGCCTTGAATCATTATTGTATAACACATCCTCAGGCACTACTGCATCTATTTGCAGAGTATCTGGACTTCTTGAATTTTAATAAATCTCCTCTGACTAAAATATCTGAGAAGCTCCCTACTGCTGGAACGTCCTTGTTATGTGTCCCTAAACTTCTCCTGGGTAAAGATTAAATGGGTTGAGAAGAACCAATTAAGAAGACCAAGATGAGAGACAAAGCAAAGCAAAGTGGTCTCAAGGAAGAGAAGACTGAATAGGTAGAGTATGGTGAGATGAAGTGCTGCTAAACATGGAGGGCCAGAAACACTCCTGCTGTGGTAAATGAATCCAACTCCTGCAACTTGTTCTGCCAGATGTGGTTATTTTATTTGTATTTGGATTGTGTCAGAAGGTCTTGACAATGATGAGTTCAGTTAGAGTAGGTGTTGGATAGTGCATGAAGATTCAGGATATTTCTGAAGAATCTACAAGCTAAACAAAACAGTTGAGTTATCTCATTTTATAACAATGATTAGAAATTAAGTACCCAAATAGATTTATGGATCTGTTTCAGCATGCCTGTAAAGGTCAGATGGGTATCTAGGGGCCATGAAAAACTGAGCCCACTGGCTCCTGCCAATGGCCTAGTGACTGATTTGTTGACTGGAATGCAGGCATCAGTTCAACTACTCTCATTCCTAGAAGATTGTAAAAAGAGAAGGATGACTTTCACACTTGCTAACATTTTAAGCAGTACATGAATACTTTCAGTACGTGAAGGAATAGAGAATAGGAATCACTTCAGAACTGCTTATGAATAGGGGATGTCAAGGAGGTAACTTTCTGCCCAGTAATGCTTCTCCATGCCTTGATCTTTTGGCACACTACAGAGATACATATTAAACTTCCACTACAGTCAGTGCCACCATCACCCACTTTGAGTGGGTAGAATTGTAACTTGTCAGTTCGCTGATGAACTGTCTGTTATTACTAAGAGTCAGCTATTGTCTATTATAGTAATCTCATACATTTAAAAGATACAATGGAAATAAAAAGGGTTCAATGTGACAAAAAGAGCAGCATAAGAAAAAATCGAGTCACTGGAATATCATTAAAATTCAACTCCTATCAGCCCTGGCAATGGGGCAGAGTAGTTCTAGGAGGAATACTAATACACAGAAGTAGATTTGTTTGGAGCCTTAAAATATTGCCAATGAGAATATTTTAAAGGTCTAAAAAAATTATTTGAACCTTCTTAGATTGCTCCGTGACCATTCTTTACATGTTCACAGGCATCTTCTATTTTAGTAGAAGTATGGATGCTATGACTAGCTAATATGGAAAAACTGTTCTTATAAAAAATATGAGTAAACTAAAAATGAAGAACAAAGGAAGGAGAGCTCAGAGTGATTCAAAGCAACATGTATGTAGTCTACATACTGGAAACATTCCTGTTTTCTGTGTTTGTTTAAATTTTGTTTGCTTTCCAGACCCGTTCATGATTAAAGTTTCTCTATTCCTTATGTTAATATAAATCAGGAATTGCAAAGTGCAAAATTTTATTGTTTTATTTTTCTGAAGGGACTTTTTGTACTTCTGTCTCTTGTTGCTAGAATAAACCTACCTCAAATACAAGTTGTAATTAAGGGCAAAGATTGTCTCTTCAGAGGATCTTGGGCAAATTTATCTTGTCAATGTTAGGGGAAGTCAAGCAGCTATGGCAAAAAAAAAATTGCTTATGACAAAAATTTTCCCTTTTCAGTAATGTATTAAATTGAACATCTCTGCTGCTGTCTTTGCTCTTTTAAGTACTACCACAATTATATTAGAATCAGTGAGTGTGTCTACTTGGTAGCCCACCCCTGGCTGAGCTCGCTCACTCTTTTGCTTTCCAAGTCTTACTGTGGTGGTAGTTCAGATGAGCTAAATATGTATTTCTACATTTCAATATGCTCAATAAGGAATATCAATATCTCTCATAAAACCTTCTGGGGATAAATAAGAATTTGTACCAGTGTACTTTTCTGAGACTTGGTGCTCACTTCAAAGGAGTTATATTCAGCCCTATTCAAAATACATAGATCATGTTTTCTGAGCTCAAGAGGAGTTGTCTTAGTATGTGGGGGGTTTGGGGTTTGGTTTGTTTTCTTGTTGTTTTGTTTTTCTGTTAATCGGAACAGTTGTATTGGGTCAGGAAATATTCTCACTTCAGATACCTGAACAGAAACTCCAGCTGTCAAAATGCAGCTGAAATGTGAGACAAGCAGTCTTCTCCTATAAGAGGGAATTGAGGTGCACTGACTGATAGCATCCGAACAGGCAATGTATACTGCTTAACACTTTTGAAGGCTGACCATTCTAAGTCTGTCCTTCAAGGATGCCTTTTTGCTCCAGTTCCAATTACACTTGCCTGAGAGAGGGAGGGGGGGTAAAAAAGGCGAAACAAATGGCCCATAACAGGTTTCTGCTTGATAGCACGGATTCAGGGGAGCTTGTTATAGTGAATAGATATTACTTTCCAATACCTCTGCAATAAAAATTTGCTGTCAGCAAGAATCCATATTTTTACTGAAAAATAAACCAAGATTGTTTAGTCAGATGTATTACAATAAACCCTGGAGTGTGACTGGGAAAGAATGCATAGCTAGTAAAGAAATAAATCTGTAAGTTAAATGTATTTATTGCCAGCTGATATAATGCAGGCTTTTAAGTACTGCATCAACTTAAATTTAATGTCTAGCCAAAAATGAAAGCACTTGAAAAGGGATAATATGAAAAAAATAAAATGAGAGAGAAAATGGAGGGAGAAATTATTAAAATCTGTGCTAATAAGTTGAGATCTGCTTTGCTAGAGGCATATTTAGCATTGGAGAACAACCAAAATACACAAATGAGATTAAAGCTTTGCGGGAATAATGGAGTTGTGCAGTTATTGTGCATTTCCAGAGCTGCAGAAAAATTAAAAATATGATCACTTCTTAACGAGATTTGTTTTAAACTGACTGATACAGCTACTGTGTTTTCTGCTAGATGTGAATCCTGGAGATAGAATTAGCCTGAGTTGTCACAGGTTTTAAGATTTGGGGATTTCCTTCATAGCTGTAATGAGTTACCATATAAACCATCTAGCACAGTGCCAAGCAGCACAGCACTTTTTGCTTTGCTTTGCTTCTCCCTTTCTTTCTTCTTTTCTCCCTACCCACCCCACCCACCCCACCCCCCGACCTTTTAGAATAATATAAATTGAAGTACCTCCTATTTAAGTGCAAGAGCTTCTTGGCTTTCTAAAACTCTGGCAACTTCGACTGATCAGAGAGCATCAAGGCAGATGGTTCCAAACCAAGTCTCTCGCTTCACCTGTGTGTTGAAGATTTTTTTTTTTTGAATGCTGTTTCCTCTATCCTTCCTGAACTGCTCTAAATTTGCATGCAAATGGTTAGTAGAATAGAAATCTTTGAGGATTATTGATAGAGCATGATAGTGGTGTGGTTTCCTGTAACTATGCTATGGTTTAATAAAGGACAAGTCAGTGAGTTACAGAAACTCTGTGCCTTGATTTTTCATCTTAAAGATAATGTGAATACTTAATGAATCCTAAAAGATATTGTGAGACTTCGTTAAATAAATATTGCCTTTTACAGGAATACAACTAAATCTTATCAATGAAACATGTATTAGCTAAAAGCTAGATGTTGGTTTGAAGTCAATAGTGACAGACCATTTTATAGAAGGGATTCTTGAGATCATTTAGTAAAATGCTGAGGTTTTCTTTTATTAATATTCGGAGGTTCCTAAGTGTTAAGTATAAGAGACATACAGAACTGTAAATTATTGTTATTTATTAGCCATTCTGCTTTCTGCATGTCGGTTCTGTTAATTCATCAAAAGTAGCAGAAAAATTCCAATAAATGAGTCCTCTTGAATTTTGTACGTACAATATACGAAACAAAAGACGTTCTTGTAACTTAATGATCTTGTATCGGAGCAATCTTGAATGAAATGGTTTGTGTTTTTGTCTCATTTTGCTTTTCAAAGACGAACAATCTGCAGCTGGCTTAACGCCTGGTACTTAGTGGCAAGTTAGTGGTAGATCTGTCAAGTGAGAGCAGATAACAATTCTGTGTTGATCTAGTTGAGGAACTAGCTGCAGCAGCACTGTGCCATGGATGCTGCCTCAAAGGAAGTGAAACATGCTAGTAACCGTGGTGTTCCTGTTAATTATCCTGATAATGATACTGGAAATGATGATCCTCATCATGGAAGTGATTAGCCTGCATTCAAAGGGTCTGTGGCTGCTTTTATTGACTTCAGAGGCAGCTCTGAAGGGGGTTAAAGTTAACTGCTAACAGTACATTTGCAGGATAGCAGGAGTGAGCATGCTTTCATCTGCCTTCGTCCTCTTTTTTTTTCTAACAGCAATTAATTTCAGCAATTACTCTTCCTCCTTTCTGGTTTATTGCTTGGATACCACTAAAGCCACCTTTTCACCAGAGTTGCAAATAGTAGTATCAATTTAATTGGAGGCTTACTGCACAGCCCCCAAAACCCCTACTGATTACTGATATGGGTGGTACTACTGGAGCATGAATGATATAGGAGATACAAGGGAGGGAGAAGTTTAAGGCTAGAGCTGCCACAAGGAGTGTTTGTAAAGCCATCTTAAGATGCCAATTCCCAGCAAGTAGAACTGACTCACAAGTAGGCTACAAATATGCAGCCTCTGTATAACCCGAGCATCATTTCAGTGAGTTAGTATTCCTGTGACAGAGGCAGTCATGCATCCATTCAGCCCACACTAGGGCTGATCAGCTGGGATCTGGAAGCTTCACAAGTGCAGGAATTCAGGGCTAACCCTGCCATAAGCTGGATGAGAAACACCTCATTTCAATTTGGATTGAACTCCATACACCACAGTGGCTTCCAGATGAGAGCTGGCTTGTTGCTTGTTTATTTGGAGGACAAGCCAGTAGAATTAGTATCTGTGGGGAAATGAGTTTTGCTGACTGATCTCCCTGGTAAGAGTAGAGTGAGGGCTGCACTATGCAGTATGTAAAGATACAAAGCAGTTAAAAATAAATAGTGTCTTCAATGAAAAGCAGCAGAAAAAACATTTGTCATATAATCTAGTGTACTGTAACTGAAAGGATATTTACTTTTTTGCTGTATGAAGTAAAAAGGGTTATATTTACTTATTTTTATTCAATTTTTAATTAACTTTTTATTTAAAAAAATCTTGCTCATAATGGCAAGAGAGCCATTTTAAAGTTTTCATTATGGACAGTATGCAGTGCGAAGAAAAATCTAGACAAACTAGTATTTTCACATTGTTCAAAATGTTTTTTAGGTCAGAATAGATTATTCTGATCAGAACTTGACTTCCTGTGTGCAGCATGTGCCTTGTCAAAGGAGTTTCATTTTATTCTTGCTTCCGTTAAGTCACCTTGACTAGCTTACTGTGAATATTCAAGATCTGACAGGCTTCAAGGAAAATATGCTGAAATTTAGAAAACACACCCATTGGATCAAATGGGTAGATAGTCTGAGTCTAGTATGATATTTTCAGGGGCATAAATAACTACAGTATTGTTCTTTTCTTTGGTGCATATATATGCACATATTCCTTACCCATCATGAGAGTTCATCACTTACCAAGAATGGTTTACCTTCTCATAGACCCTACTGACCTAATTACTGCAGAAGATGAATTCACCTTTCTGAAGATTTTCTTTGCACAGCTCAGGTTTTTCACTTGACACCTGTATTGGGTTTTGAAGACATCCATCAAAGGCCTTAAGGTACACAAAATGCCTAATCAAAAATTATTATTTTGACATCAGAAGGGAGGATATGTAGCAAAGATTAGGCAGTCAGTATCACCAACATCCATTTTTTTATTGACCTCCCTGGTATTCTGAAAAAAAAAAGAACCCCCCCCGCAAAAAAAAAAAGTCACCACAGCCCAAAAGCAGGCAATGCTCATTTCACAGATGGCATAGAGACAGTATATTGGCTAGGTGGAGGACTGCAGTTGAGATCCTCTTACTCCACTGGTTTCTAAAACCACTTCTACTGCTACTATATTTGTTTATAATACTGCTTATATTTTAGTTTCCTGTCCCTAAAAGTTGGGGGAACATCTTGTGTTTAAATCAGGTTAAGCAGAAGGAGACTCTTCTTGGCATTTATTATTCTGTTTGGTCTTTAATCTTCTTAGTGTGGGGAAAAATATAATTTGGGAAGCCTTTTTTACCTATTCAAGTCTACTTCAGGGGCTCATATGTAATGGAACATGACATGAGAGCAAAATGGAACAAGCACCTTTGGCTGAAAGCTACAGCATAGACACAAGTAGCTGAGTTACCTCTTGGCCAAGCCCAGTTATGCTGATACCTGAGGAAAAATGACAAGGTTATCAGGCTAGCTTTGACGGCATTAGCATGGATTGAAGGCTTTTATGTCTACTTAAGGCCTGCAGCAGAGATGACCCAGTTAAGAGGAGTGCCCAAGTTGAATGATTCTAGCATTTCACTTGACTGCGTGAGGAAATCAAGCAGATCCCCTTAACTAATCATGTTAGCTCTGCTGACAGCCTTCACTCTACCTTGAGGATTTTCCAGATTTGCTGCTATGCCAGTGGGGTCGTATGTGGGGGTTGGTGATTGCACATGCATTGGGCTCTCCTTTTGTTTGTCAAGAGCGTAGTGGATTACTCTCACCATTTCATGTTTTGGCTGCACTTGCAGAGAACTTCTCCAACAGCTATAACTGCTATTTTTAAGCAGCCACAAGAAACTGATTTATCTGTCAGTGCAGGAGAATGTGCTTTGCAAAGCAGTAGGCTACATATCTGGGTCACACACGGTATGGTGTGAGGCAACTCTGTGCAGTTCAGTCAGGAATTAGACAGCTATCAAATGTTCTTTGGGGGAAGGAAAAAAAGTATCCTTAAACCAGCTAATGAAGGGAAGAGTCATGTCCTTCAGCTTCCACAAGGGTCCCACCTTGAAAGTAGCTTCTATGAAACTGCAGCTCAGGTATTTGGGGGGACTGCAGTCTCTTCTGGAGAGTGGAAAGAGGCTGAGCTGTTGTGAGAGCAGGGGTAAGGAAAGATTGCCAAGCTGAGGAAAGCACAAGCAATTACAGCTCAGGAACCCAGTAAGAAATTAGAAGACATGGGGAGTTTTGCTGCTTGAGACCATGGTCTTAGACTTGAACCTGCCCCTCAGAGAAGGTGGCAGGGCTTACTTTCTACTCCTTTGACAACGTAATCCTTTATCAGGGAGAAAGATTTCTTTCTTTTATGTAACTATGAGGTCCAGGCAGGTCAGAAATGGGCATGAATCAGGGTCAATAAATACTGCTGAATCCTTTTAAAGCAGCTTCAGATAACATGCTGATGACATTCCTACAAAGTTTAGATTGGTGCCTTTTAAATGACAGAAGAAATTCCATCCTGTCTCTTTGGTTTGGTGAGGACCTGCTGATTAGGGATGTGTTGATGTGGATTGACCAGGATTAGATGGTGAAGTAGAGCTGGTAGAGCTTTGGTGGCAAGTGCATGTGCAATACAAAAGAGAAGCAGAGGGAACTTATGACTTCACCTTACAGGATCTTGCAACGTGGCAGTAGTGGCGGCATTGACATTGTCAGAGCACAACTATCTATCTGAAAACAGAAGGACAAGTGTCCTGGTTTGAGTTAGAACAGAACTCATTCCGTTCAGAGATTTCACTTTCCAGCTCAGTCTCTGCTAAGTGACGGCACTTTCTGAAGTTAACAGAGTATTTTTGCAGACACTGCTTCTAGAAGTGATAACGCTTGATGTTTACAGTCACTGCCAGGGATTGGGGTGCAGAAAGGCTCTTGCTTACACTTGCTCCTGTGCAGACCAAGGTCACTGCTAAATCCTGTGTGCCACGGTGGGGGTGCAGGAAGTGAGAGGCTGCACCTGCGGGGAGGAGCGGGCAGGACAGGGGACCCTAAACTGACCAACCAGGTATCCCACCCCATATGTCTATTTGGTATAAAGCTGAGGGTCTTGCTCCCTCTTGCTCTCTTCTTCAATGTCTGACGTCCAAGGAGGACTCTGTCCGTTCTGCCTTCAATCCCAATCCGTGCACCCCTGAATCCAGTTCCAGAATCCAACTCCTACACCTGGTTCCCCTCTGCTGCTGAGCCCAGCCTGGGACTTCCCCAGTGTCTGCCCACAGCATCAGTGGTGACGGTCATGGTTGCCATCGGGGGGGGTGGATTTGGTATTGGTTTTGTGTATATTTGTGTATAGTTCATCTTATTGTTATTATTCTCATTAAAGCCATTTTAGTTTTCTTTTCTAATCCATCAGTCTCTCTCCCTTGCTCCTTTTCTCTTTCCCCTCTTTGGGAAAGTAGGGGAAAGGGGGGAGGGCATAATAGAGAGTGTCTGTCATTTGTCTGGAGCCGGCCCAGCTCCAACCCTTGACTACAAGACAGGGAGCACTAAGCTCTAGAAGCTGATGCAGTCCCATCATTGTGTCATCCTTGCCTGGAATAGCCAGGGCTGGTGGACTCTGGACACCACACACTGGGAGGAATATGTGACTCATGACAGCTGGTCTTCAATGGGTGGGTAGAAACAGAACAGAACATGGCATGAGAAAAAAGTATAACAACTGCTGCCTTAAGAAGAATTAAAATGTCCATGGACCATTGCATTATATTGTCATCCTATTTTTCTTCCTGATTTTCTTTAGTAACAGATTATTTTAAGTTTTTAGCTTGTGTGGAACCCTAATACAAAATCTTTGAAGACAAATGAAATATTAATTGGATCATGGCTGCTTTGGATCTTTGTTTCCTTTAGTGTTTTTCACTTAAACTGTCCAATTGGCTTGGATAGAAGTGAGTTGGAAAAGGTAGGAGTTTCTTTTATTGTTTCAAGCTGGATTGATGCTAACTGGACTATGCAAACAAACAAACAAAAAACCACAAAAAAACCCAAACCAACAAAACAACCCGAACCAAACAAAAAACCCCCTCAAAACCAAAAAAAACCTCCAAACAAACCCACGAAACTGTGAAAAGTCCTGCATGATTATTTTCAGGAACTCATTTTAATTCTTTTCTCTTATGACAGTGAAATAGCAGTGAACTAAATTTAGCAGCTGCAAACTAAAAACTGTATTTCCTACATTCAAGGCAGGTACAAGGTAGCAATGTCTGTCTTTTGAATGCTTTACTAGGAAATTGCTCTTTACTTACCTTCTCCTTTTTCCCCTGTCTTCTCTGGTCCCTGGTCAATCTAGCTGTATTCTGGCTGGTAAGAGCCATAACATGTAGCATTGCTGTGCTGAGCCTTTTGCTTCTGCAAAGGCTCGTTAGCTACAGCTCTGTTCCCCCAAGTACGCACACATTCTGTACTTTCATTCATAATGAAGTGTTCGGGTGAACTGAAGCTCCCTTTTTCACAAGGTCTAGCTTTCTGAATATCGTCCAAGGCTCATTGACACTATTTAATTCTGCACAGTGTTGTAACCTAGTCAACAGCAAAACAGATTAAGTCAAGTTGACATTACACAAAAGTGTGCCTATGGAGGTGTCCATTACATTCCTAAATGTTTTCCAAGATCAGATATTCTAAATTCACTGTTGTAGTACCAGTTGTGCAATTGTTTAAATAGCAAGATGTGGTCACTGGATTGAGAAGACAGTGTGTGATTTGCATGTTTTTGAATAACAGCGTATGTTAGAGGGTTTGAGTAGTTCTGTTTCTGAGTTTAGTGTGTCAGGAGAATTAAGGCTGTAATATAAGGATGTTTCTAATCCATGTATCCTACATGAAATACATGAAATGCTGTATGTTTGTATTTTGGTAATTTGATATTGCTGAATGTGGGAAGAAGGAGAGCATGGCATATATAAAATTCGCAAATAAGACTTTTTTTTTTAATGTAGACCTAGGACCAGTGCTATGATGATTATAAAAAAAAGAAAATTTAACATATTAACAAATGCATGTACAAGGCTTCAAGCTACAAAAGCTTACTTTGGATTCTTAGGCTTTTTTCAGCATGCAGCTCTTCAGCTCTTACATCCTGATCATAATCCAGCCAAATGTCTTCAAGATATTCAAGAAAAGAAGGATTTATGCCCCGTTATTCTGAGGGTGAAACTTTATACCCCTGGCATATTGCAGATTCCAAAATAATTCAGGCCTCCTTTAAGGAATTCAAGCACCTCATTTTCATAACCTCTTTTACCTTGGTAAAACGCTATGCTGTAGTCAGCATATGGAACAGCGTACATAGAAACTTCACATCTTTCCAGTGCTTTAATGCAGAAATGTAAAAATCTCCATCTAGCAGTATGCATTGATACCTACTGGACAGTTCTCTCACTGAGAATTTAAAAGCTGTAGTCAAGGTTAACCAGTACATTTTAAATATTACATTCAGATTTTGAAGATCATACAATGTAAAATACTGTTTCACTAACGCACTTTTTGCATTTAGATTGTATGTGAGGTAGAAATTTAAAGTCTTTGCTGAACTTGGACTTAACTTTCTTCTTATAAAGCTTGGTAAATTCACAGGGAATTACATCAATCTGCTATGGGGGCACAGTATAAAACTCCCTTTCATCATGGCTATGATTTTTATATAAAAAATAATAAAATTATTTCTATTCTGCAAAAGTGTAATGACTTTAAGCAGTTATCTGAAAGCTTCTGTATTATTCTAGCAAAATTAGTTATTGAACTTGAATAATATGCATGTAGGAAGGGATTGCAGGGTAGAGGACCCACTTGAGTTGAGTGTTTCTATGACACAATTACCATGAGATATTGTAGCTTTAGCTCAGTGTTCTCTGGTGTAATTATATGACTTAGGAAACCTTGTAAGTGATGCTGAACTTGCGATTTTCATTCAGTTTCTTCTTTTTTTTTTTTTGATGATGTGTACTGCATACAGACTTCATGTTGAAACAGTTCTTATATATTGAGTGGCCATAGAATATTTTATTGTAAATAGTACCATACACCTTTATAGATTATGGGCAGATAGGGTTACAAAACCATAATAATAATTTGAATAGCCAGAACAGTAGTCCCTCAAATAGCACCAGGGGAAAAATCCATTATATGTATCTGTGTCTACTTTCAACTGGCATGTAAGATTTTTCTTCTCAGCCAAATTAAGTGTTCAAAATTCTTTAACTCAAATTCATTTCGTCCTGAAATCCTACAAAATAAAAGAGGGATTGGCCAAAGCTTTGGATATTCCATTGTAAAAATGTGTAGTTCTTATTTTCTTGTTTAATCTGCTATGTAAATTATTCTCTATATATCAAGCATGGAAAACACGCACAACAACAAAGAAACATCTGTCATTAGGGAAAAAAAAGCAAGCTAGATATTAACTCCAGGAAAGAATCTCACTTTCAGGTTAAAGCCAGGCCGTGAAGGAAGGTGGCTGGACACGCAATTAAAGCTCTCTTGTGGAATTCTCTTGTGCAGGCATTTTTCTTAGTACGTTTAGACAAAATGTCTATTCCTCTAATTGTTTCTAGACATAGGGCACCTGGTAATTACTGCATTCTGTTCAAGTAAAGGAATGCTTTACAAAGAGAGTGAGTTATGTGGGTTTGTCATAGTTTGTGAAGGTGTTCGGGCTAAAAGATTCTAAATACAAGTAAAAACCATCATGATGTTCAACACCTCTCCACAGAAGGGTCCACAGTTTTTTGTCCTTCAACAAATCAAAATTTCCTAACCAAAGTTGCCATATATTAAGACATGTAGCTATGTACCTCATATTGATTCTATCCTGGCAATCAGTGCACTTGTAAAAAGCAATCTATCTGGTTATGTGAGACACTACAGTAATGCTTCCATGTATTTTCAGAATTCATTAAAGTAGTAAATGGAACAATACGGATTTATGGAACTACACAAGTGGCACAAGTGTGTTTATGTTCTGGCTGGAGCTTGTCAGAAGCATGTCTTGAAGTCTGTGCTTCAAATCATGTTGGCAGGTGTGGCTGTGGGGTTTGCAGAAAGTCTTAGCGACTGATCTTTACAGAGGTAGGGTAACTCACTACTGGTGACTCCGTAGGAACTTCATCTCTCTAGAAAACACATTTTTGCAGCACATGAGATCTTTCCTATCAGTAGAGGGAGAGATTGTTTCCTTACAGTGAGTTCTCATAGACTTAAAATATTCTCTGCCAACCAATGGTTTTATCTGCAGCCCAAAGACAGAATACAAGGAGGCCTCTGGAGCTGGTCTGCGAGGTCCTTCTGTGCCCCTAATCATGGCCTGGTTTAATGCTGCTCAGGACCGACGTAACTACCAGTCTTTCCAGAAGGCTACCAAGAGTAGAGGATCCTGCAGTAATGGTGAAGGCTCTGAAAATGGAGTAGCCTCACCCATGTTTTGATTGGAGGGATGCCAGGCTCCTGTTTGGTTCCCTGGCACTCCTGGATCCCTCTGAAAACCAGACAGGTCTGCATTGCCATTCGTGTCCTGAACTAAGCAACAGGCTTTTGTCCCAGGCACCTCATTACTGTGAAAAGGATTAACTAAAGGTCTTCCTCTTGAAGAAGGTAGTCTGAGGCTAGGAGAGTCATTTAGGGAAATAATTTCTGACTGTTAACATACCTAACTCTTACGTGTTAAAATTTTATGCCTCACAAGTCTACAGCCTTCCTAGTAAGGAAATATATTTTAAGAGGGTAATCAGATTTATTTTCAAGGGTAATTTTGCCACAACAATTCTAGAAAGTTGGTATTTGAAAATGAAGGCAAAGATTTTTCTCAAAGCAGCGCTGAGTAATTGCAGTCTTCCCGGTGCTCATATATTGTTCTAACTTCATTTTATTACTCAATGCGTCTTTCCTATATCCAATTAGCTTCAAATAATTCTCATGTTTGAACCTTACAGCAGAATTTCAGAGTTACAGGGATGACATTATACAGCCTGTCCTCTAGGCTTGCAAAGCATGTTTCTTTTAGAGTGTCAGGAAAACAAATCAGAGTAACAACTTCTGTAGGCTGTTGAAGAGTAGAAATACCTCCAGGTATCTACTGACTTCAGATTGCTGTTTCACGTCCAGTCAGAGAGACTTTTAAGGATTCTTTTCCGATACGGGCACAACCTTTCTCATTTTAAAAGCCTGTCTGTTCGTGGAATCTTATGTTCAGATTTCAGGCTGACAAAAATAAAAATGTATAGTTTGGAAAATTATGTAACTGGGCACTCCAGTTCTGGGCATTATTTTTATGTCAAAAGAACTTCTTTTTTGGGAAGTATTACTAAAGGCTTGAGAATGTTTTGGGCAATAAATAAATAAAATTTTGGGAAAAAATAAATACTGAACCAATGAGAGCAGTGTCATCATCTATTTTTATACTTTATTGTTGTATTACTGTAGATTAGTTTGCTTCTCTGCAGCCTTGCCAGTGACTGGGGAAACATCTTCATCAGTGCTTGTACCTGAGTAGCTATTTTGCCTTCATCTCTATATAGTAATTACTAGTGTAGGGTAGTGGACATACTGCATATGTGCTTCTCCTATCAGATATACTTACTAGAATTGTTCTTAATCTGTCATAGCGGAGAGGACAGGGAACATAGGGTGATGGATGGAAGGCACAGTGACTGTAGCATTGTGTTTGCCATCATACCAGGGTGGTGGTGGGTACAAGGAACAGAAGGTGACGAACAAAAGAAGTGATTGTAGTATTATGTTGTTCGCTGTGATTTGAGAGATGTTTTGATGCCTTAATAGGACAGACCCTTTTCCACTCAAATGGAAGAAAAAAACTCTCAGGCTAAAGTCCTACCAAAACGTATGCATTCTGAACTTGGATTGGAACTTTAATTTCCTTTATGATCTATCTATGCTAGAGCACATTCATATGTTTACACTACGTTTATTAATTCTGTAACCTATTTTCTGTGATGTATAACCATAAAAGAGTGGGGATGAAAATGTGCTCATAAAAATTACCTTTGGCCATAACTTTCAGCCTATGTCCTATCATAAAACAACATCCTTATTTTTACCAGGAGATAGAGACCGAGTTACTCTCTGCACTGTATGGTATTTTAACTGTGTAATTACTTCACTAGTTAACAGTATTAACTACAATGTGACTCACAGCAGTATTCCTGCAAGTATCTCTTGGTAAATCAAATTAGATAACAGCCAGGGCTGTTACTCAAAATCCTTCACAAATATTTACAGGGGTATATCAAGCCTGCTGAATTATAGCTATTAAATCGCTGGGAACATACTCACAAGAGCAAATCCTGTTTGTATAAGAAAGAAGGCGCAATGATTCTTTCAACTGTACAATAAATCCTACTGCTCTGAAAAGGTTACATTTGGCAGAGGTAATGAAATGCATCTTAATAGACTTAAATGTTCAACGTTGTTAATAAGAAACAGAGGAATATAAGAATTTTATGGGTGTGATCAGGTGGGTTCTGTGAAATTAAGTTTTGGTTCTGCAGTTGGATCTTTTTCATTGCCAAAACTCTTTATTTCTCTGTGGCAGCAAATCATGCAATAGACTTGCAGACAAATATATCATCAGAATTATTATCTTATGGAAATAAACAGGAGTCATATGTTTAGTCAGCAAATGCATGTTTAATAAAGAATACAGATGACTACAACATTTTCAGAATGGTAAAATGATCTCTTTAAAGAATTTCACTGAACTCAGGAACAATAAAGTGTAATAGAATCGGTATCCCCAAGAGTTTGCATGTCACTATATAATTGTGAGAAATTAGCCTTACCACAGCAACTCTACCCAAAAGTAGAGTTAACATTTAAAAATGTGCAATATTCTTCACTTTCAAAACGTGTTTTTAAAAAAGAAGCTAATTTCATGTGCATCTTTGCAGACTGGGAATGCAATCCATTCCTATTTGAAAGTGAAGCTATGCCATAATGAAGTCTGAATGGTATTTCAAAACTAATACTCAGTGTTCGTGTCTGGGAACATGGGTGTCCAAGGTGAAAATTTCTTTCCTTCTGAAGAAAAATAGATAATTTTTTTTCCTGCCTCTTCTCCCTTTTGTCATAAAAATCTTTTTCATTCGTCTATGAGGAGATGTTTATTCTGTCTCAATAACAGTGCAGAATAAAAATAAATGCCCTCCATATCTTAAAGAACATCTTGTTTATACCACCTATCTACATTTCCATTACTGTATATGTGCACAGTAATGGCTGGACACTGTACACCTGGGGAAGGGGAATGAAGCTATTAAAAATTCATTTGATTCTTACCATAGGAGTCTTCATATGGAAAGTCAGCTTTTTCCATCTTTTACAAGTTACTGGTACATACTAATGTTTAAATTGTTGAGTTACTTCTTTTTTAGACTTTGACTGTGGAAGTTTTGTTGCATTAGGGCTCAATTCTTCACAAACTGTAATATTTCTTTTTGTTTTTTCCTAATTAACAGGTAAGCAAGCATAAAATATAATAAATAACCAGAAATAAAAGCAAGGAATAGACAATCATATAAGTCAGCACCTGTTTGCAAGTTACTTTTCTGAACTGCAGAGAAACAGACTTAAAAGGACTCCTCCCTCTCCAGTAACAGCAAAAAAATCTACCTCAGGTGATCTACATTTGCAGCACTACACTTTCTTTCAGAAGAGTTGGAGGAATTCTCATGTAAGGCCCAAGAAGTGGTAAGATGTATTTGCTGTTTGTTGTTATGTGCATCCTAAGAAAATCTATCATATGTTACAGAGCAGAGTAAACCCAATATCTGTCAATATTCTGACAGAGCCTATTTAAAATGTCCAGAACCTCGAGAAAAGCAAAAGAGCTGCCAGTGCTCCCTTGAAAGCATAACCTTGTTTTATGTAGTCTCTTTTTCTTGTCACAAGCATCTCTTTGTTGCCTTGTCCGTGTTTGGTGGCAAGTAACCTCCTCCACTGCAAAGCTTTCTTATTCTGCCTTGCACTCATGTGGCCAGGCCCATGGCCACAGCCAGCGTGAGTCCAAAGCTCCTGCCATTTCAGCCCCAAGGGAGCCTCCTTTGCAGATCCCAGCACTGCACGGCAAATACCATTCAGCTTCTTATCAGGCCAAAAGGTCTTTTGAGAAGGTCTCAGAATTGTTTCATCCACCTGAGCGCTCCTTTCCGAAGCAAACAGTTTTGATGATCTGAACACCAGCATTTATATCTAGTCCCCAAAGAGCAGCATCTTTTTGAACAGAAGAATCAATAATGTTACCTAGGTGGATTATTTGAAGACAGTTTTCTTGTTGCTGTGTAAGCTTAGTTCAGTGACAGGCATTCTATGATGGGGTAATTCTGATTCATTTGCTGCCCGTTTTGCTTGTTTTATCATGTTTCACTAACCTGTCCTTTGCTTCTGACAATAGTTTATATGATCTTTCTTTCAGTTAGATCATCTTGTATGATTACAGAGACATTTGATAATGCTTCTCTATGATTTTCAAATGCAAACAATACAATAGAATATATGCTAGGGTACTTTAGCTTAGAGATAAACAGAACTGAAATAAGAGAAAAAGCTGGTCTGTGATTTGTAGTCCTTTGACAACACAAGCACTTTGTGTGCCACATGATATTGGTTTAAGTATAAAGCATGCCTGAAAGTTGCTTATATTACTTTAATATTTAAGAAGGTGACAGCTGGGTAAGAAGGTGGCAGACAAAGCAACATAATTTGTGTAAGCTTGAAAGCAGAAGAATTGCAGTGAAAATCAGCAACCTTGGAATGTATAGCAATCGGGTCTTTTAACTCAAGAAATAACATGGAAAAAATAACAGTAGAATTAATCTGTGACATTCGCACTCTGAGATAATAGCAGGAACAAGTAGTGTTTGAAATTCACCATCTATAACGCTACTATTTTTTAGAAGTGGAATCACCTTTTCTCCCTCTTATTAAACGCTACTACTCAACGAGGGAGATGCATTTGAAATTTAAAGAAATTCCAGGAGTCACTTTACAGCTATAGTTCCAGAAGAATTCTGTTTCGAATAACAACAAAAAAAAATAGTTTCCTCTTTCTCTAGAATTACAATTACGTTGTAATTGGCTTTCAGCTTGTCTCAGAGGCACAGAAAAGGCCAGTCTCAGGGTGCAATGCATTTGGGACACACCTTTGGTTTGGATTCTGAGTTGGGTTCTTGTGGTGTGAAGAATGTTCTGATTATTTACATGTATTTTTCTTAGAACAGCATTGTCCTGAAATGTACTGTATTTCTGGATTGACATAATTGCTCTGTAGGAGCCATTTAAGTCTCTCAGGTAAATGCAAAACTGATACAAGAGTCTTAAAATGTGCATTGTGTGAGTTCCCTTTACTTATGTGACTAACCTCCATTTTCAGAACTATTACAACCTGTTGTGTATATCTGTCATTAAACGCTTATTCAAAAGCTCATCTGTAAGCTAATAGATTGTGACAGCCTCTTTCTTCATTTTTTGAGCAGTCCGGGGGTAGCATGTGCATGAATTTGTACAGACCTTGGAATCCATGGTTTATTCATCGATCATGAATATGTGTTAGGACTGCAAGCTGAAAATCCCCTTGAGAGTTTTATCATTTATGCATTTTCAGCCTCACTTTGAGACAAAATAACTTCTCAATCGTTTTTATTTTTCATCTTGAATAGTCAGCACATAGCATTTGAAGAAAGGTCTGTAAAGGTAGCTTCATCACTGCTGTGTTAGAATATTTCTCTCTCTTTCTCTCATTTTGGGGGTTGTATGTTTTCTTAGAGAAGCTGTCCCATGGAAGGGGATGGGGGGAGAGGATGCCCTTGCGGGGCAGCTAGGAGAGTCATGGTAGCTGGTTAGAAGGGGAAGAAAGTAAATACAGTGATTTTTGCCCTTGGGACAGCGAGAGAATTTATCACAGGGACTCACAGGGGTGCTCAAGTATTTTCATAGGGTGGAGTTGATCGCATAGTGCTCTCATTTTGAGCAATCAGTTGTTAATTTAAATTCATTTCTTGTTTCACTAAGTTTTTGGATTAAAGAAAATTATTCATCGACTTGTTGGCAAACCCAACACAAATTAAAAGAAAAAAACCCCAAACTATCACATTTCTAATAGCTTTATTTAATATTTTTATTTTCTTTGTAGACAATTCAGTTGATTGCAGGGATGAGGTGGGAGCAGAAAGATGTGAGATCCCTAGAAAACTTAAAGGACAGAAATCTTTTTCTTCCAACTGCTACTACCACAACAGGGCATGAAAAGAATACATCTCTTCTCCTGCTGTAATTTGAATGTGAATTTGATCTTCCTAAGGAAGGAAGATCAAATATCTTCTATCCAAGCACAAATAAAGAAAGGGAAGTGGAGAGAATAATACTGTTTGACATTGACAGAGGTAGCATGTAACCTACTGCTGAGCATATGTTGCAGACCTACCCACGTCAATATACAGAGAGAGTGTCTATTATAGTCCCATCTAGAGACCTCAATTCTTCCTTCTAGACAGTAGCATCTGATGTTTTCAGCTTTAGAGATATAGCTGTAGTTTGACAGCCTTGACCTCAGACTGTACGCAAGGGATTAAATGTGCTCGTTCAGGTTGTAGACTGTGCAATGAAGGACTTAGGTAATGCTCAAGTGCACCCCCTCTTTGAGCCTTTGTTAGAGTGGAAATAGCAGCAAATGGAGGAAGAATGTGTCAACAGAGGCTTACTAATGAGTCCAACTGCTATTTGATACAACATGCATGGCTGCCTGCAGGTGGACCCAGGCTGCCTCTCCTTGTTCTCCACACTTGGTTAGATATAAGTCTACTATCCCTGGTGTGATAGATAGCTATCATCCATTTGGCTCTGATAGTTTTACAATGCTAGTGATCACAATAAATTACCTGCACTAACGTGAAGAATAATCCAATAAGGACAGTTATTCTGTAGTGAAGCTAAACACTACGTGAACAACGAATTGAAGAGCATAAATTAGAGATTTTATTTGACAGGCTAATGCACCATAAAGTTTTGTTAGGCTGGGACTGAGAGAGGTTCAGAGATGCTGTTGAAGAAGAGAACCAGTCTCTGCTGGAGTATCATAGCTCCTCATTATGGTGTCATCACAGGACCAACAAGAGATGAAATTCCAGGAAGAGCATGCACAAATTTTGCAATGAACTACTTTTTTTTTTTTTTTCCCTTTCCTTTGGAAAAATCTCATAGTAATATATGTTGAAGGTTTTCTCTATATTTGTTAGGACTTTTTCTT
The DNA here is from genome assembly GCA_009769605.1 of Bucorvus abyssinicus. Classification (NCBI taxonomy): domain Eukaryota; kingdom Metazoa; phylum Chordata; class Aves; order Bucerotiformes; family Bucorvidae; genus Bucorvus; species Bucorvus abyssinicus. Next base: position 8,817,857 of record CM020030.1, read on the forward strand.
TTCTGATTTTGCTAAAAGAACTGTATTCTAGACCTAAATGTTGTGCACTATTTAAAAAGACAAAACAAAACTCCCAACAAACTTTAAAATCCCAGTGCTTGTGACTTAGAAGAAAGGTATTTTCTCTGTCCAATTCTAGCTGTGAAAGAACTGATCTGGAGGAAAATACAGTCACTCTCTGTCCTTGTAAAGCTCATTGTCATACAGCTGTTATTATAGCTGTGTGTTGGACATGGTTAGCACCATAAGTTAAGCAGGTTTTATTACCTTTCGCTCAGGCAGATATGAACATTGTATATTTGTTCTTTATGCATTGTGCCTGTAAATCAATAAGAAAGTTCAGACAATGCAGTAGTCCTCATGTTTTGAAACAAAATTCCTTTGTAATGCCTGAAACATCTTCAAATTATTTCTCCTGTCCTGTTTACCTTCTAAGGGCCGTAATATGCCCGTGATTACTTTTTTTCTTTTTTCTTCTTTTTTTTTTTTCTTTTAAAGGTAGAGCTTCCCACTGAAATCAATTGGGAGTTTGCTTAAAAAACCAACAGGGTATTGTGGCCCTGAACTTAAGACAATGGTTGCTCCTTAATTGTAACAGAAAAGGTGATTAAGATGCCACAAACAAACCACTAATCCACAGACAAAGAAACAGCTGCTAAATTAAGAGCAACCATCTCTACCAGAGCATAACTCCATTTAACTTCAGTGGGAGTTTTGACTGAAAAAGAGCAGTAGAATCAAGTAAGAAATGTGAGGCAATGTAATCAGATTTTTTAACCAAACATTTGTTACTGAGCTAAGTTCACTTACCAAGAGCAGGTTGGTCTTTAAATAAACTATATAGGCAACATCAGTGATTTCTTGGTTCAAAGTGCTTCTGGTCTTTGGGGACTAAGAAAGTTAAGAAATGAATGTGGATGTTCAGAGCATCAAACTGCCTGTTCCCAAATGAACAGGCTAAACTAATGAAAGAATTCCAAATCTTTCTCAAAAGGCATTTCGGACCTTCAGAAAGCTGACTGGACTTTGACATGCATAGCAGGGATTTAAGAATTACTGCTGTGGGAAAGAAGCTTGTGGAAGTACAGATTGCTTCTGGTTATTCCAAACCTTTTCTTAGTCCTAAAGATTTGCATTTGAATTCGTTTCAGTAAGCTGAAAGCAAGTAAGCATCTTTAACATTTCTTATCAACCTTATTTTTTATTCTGTCACAGTCTACAACTCTGATCCTTGATATTTGTGTGAGAGTCTCCCCATTGCTTTCAGTAGAGGTCCATATTCATGCAGGGGATGGAAGCTAAGAGGATTCTGGCTAGGAATTTTTATTCAACAGTCCCATGCTAGGATATCTTTTTCAAAGTCCAAATTTTGGATATAGTATATTTTTGGCAACTCAGTAATAATAAAGCCAATAAAGCTCTTAATAACAGTTTTGTAAGCAGTATGACAGAGGGCCATATTTAAATGAAAATGTAGAAACTGAAGACTATGTTTCTTCTTTACAATGTAGCAATAAATTTATCTACATAGTAAAGATACTTCTGAGAAAATTACTCTCAAAGGAAAATTTAGGCAGAAACTGTATGTGTACGGTTGTTCTTCAAGAGGTGGTACTTCTGTTATCTCCTGTATCTAGATTTGTCCTAGCTATATGCTTAAGGTTAGAAAGCTAGTCACGGAATTAACCTGGGTTTTATTACTCCTTTTTGGTCACTTTTTCTTTATTCCTAAAAGTGCATTTGGAGAAGTATCCCAGTTTTCAAAGGCTGGAAGAAGAACCGGAATCCAGATTAGTAGTTTAGCCTGTGAGTCAAGAATGATTTATTTTCTAAAATCTGATTATAACATTTTGCAAATGAATACTGAGCAAGGCAGTATGTGTTCATCTTCTACACTTGGTGACTACTGCAAACAAATAAGTTTAATTTGCTTTGTAAGCTTGTTACGAGAGGTACAATGGAGAACAAGGGCTGAAAAGAACCTCCTGCGTTTCTAGTTTTATTAGGAATTGTTTTCTCCAGAGAAATCTCAGCCTGTCAGATTGAAAATGTAAGAGACCTTTTACCGTAACAATCTCACCGTTATCCCCTTAGTAAAGTTTCCTTTTGTGATAATTACATTTTGCCATCTACAGTTGTTTACTAAATGAACAGCTGCTTCTAGCCTTGACAGTTTTCCTCTGATAATTTGTGGTTACAATGAAATGTTTAGAAATCTGTGTTAGCCTTCTGTTTGTTGTTTTCCTTGTTTTATTTTGATAGCAAATGACTTTGGTTGTGGTTCTGGTGATTATGGACCACAGGACTGGTTTAGGAACTATGCCTGAAGTAACGTGTCTTTGACGCTGCTGTTTGCATTGAGAAGAAAGCTGCAGGCTTATTCATTTTCCTCGTTAATGGAAAAAGAACTGTTCTCTGTTAAGGAGGGAGTTCCCAACTTGCACAATGCTCTGAAGTGGCAGGACTTCAGGAAAACATCTCTAGCACTAACAGGGTTTTTTGATGGAAATACTTCACGTGTAATTGTGTGCATGATCTCACCCTACAAAAATTTCACTTTTTTTTTTGCTGCTTTGTAGCCAATAATGAACCTCTGCTTGCATGAAAAACTGTAAAACTATTATTACTATATCAAATCATAATGCTTATTAATACTAATAATTTTTTATTAAAAAAAAATCCAGAGTATTTCCTATGGCAGTGGTATCTCTGAACAAAGAAGCAGCTAAAACTTTGAATAGGTCAATCTAACCTCGATATAAAATACAAATTTATATTTTCTCATTTTAGTTTGATTAGTATTTTTAATATTAAAGCTTTTTGTTTAGTTTTTTGCAGTCCAGCTGATTCCACATCATATTTTTGTGTGACTGCTTTACATTGAAAATTGTGAATCATAAAAGACTTGACACAAACCCACTTTCACTTACAAATCAGGACAAATAACATTTAAAATCTTTGAGTGGGAATTAAAACCCAGCTCTAACCCTCTGATTTTTGTGAAACAATGGCAGAAATGAATGCTTGTGAATGTCATGAGAATTTCTTCTCTACCTCTACCGCTTAATGAGGTCTGCTTAGTTCTGAAAGAAGCTACTCAGAAAGAGCTGACAGAGGATGGAATTAAAGGAAACGCACAACACTTTTGGCTGAATTAAAAATAAAGCTGCGATTTGAAGTTCTTAAAATATACATTTTCCTATCTGCACTTCAAAGGCAGCACTCTATTCCTAACTTCGTAGAAACCTGGGCCATCAGCAGCATACAGTATTGAGTCAAGTCTTCTAAAATGGTTTCTGCATTGTCCCTGTGATTTGGAACTTCGCTATTTCTGCAAATGTAAGTCACGATATTGGGTACAAAATTGAGATTGTACTAGTAAATTTGTACGTTGAATGAATCCGAGGGTGGTGCTAAAAAAATAATCAGAAAAAGAGCTTAGCACAGGCTGAGGTCTTTTTTTAAAGTTCAAGTGTAAGAAAGTCCCAGCGGTCTTAAGAGTAGGGCAAAAAAGTTTTTTTTGTACTGGTGACATATCCAATTGCTAATCCTCTTGTCATCCATGTTATAGTCTTTGTTAGAAAGCACATTAATAATTCAACAGTACTGGTAGTTGGATGAGACATATTTCTTCATCCCAGACCTTCATACTCACTTTCTCACCCTGCCTTTCCCAAGATCTTCATATAAATTTACTAGGAAGGGTGAATCAGCCTTGCTGAACTCTGTAAAATGGGTTTCAAGGCCAGGTACAGTTGTCTATGCTATCTTGGAGGGGTATGGTGTCTCACAGAGGGGACAACAAAACCGCGCTGTCTGTGGCATCTTAAATAAAGCCTGTAGACATGACTGCATGGTGGTTAGTATAAAAGACAAGTGCTTTTCCATTACCACAATTTTATTAGACAATTCTACCATGTTCCATGCTAAGTCTCAGTATGGACTAATGTATCCATTCAACCCACCCTCAAAAAGAAGTCACAAATGCTCTTGTTAAAGATGGAAGGTCTGTGCTGGAATCTAGGTGTGTGTTAATGGGTAGTCAGGAATCTTAGCAAGCCAGTACACACACTTTTTATTTTTCACTTCCTTTCTTTGTAATACAAAAGTAGCTGGCTAGATTAAAGTGTTAGCAATCCAACAGTTTAAGCTCCCAAATTGTCACACATTCTGGTCTGAAACAAGGAATATTGTGTTTCTTACGGCTACTCTGCATATTGCCACCACTGCATCAAGGAAGAACATAACAGTGGCAAGTCTACGTTAAAATCACATTAACGAAGTGCCAGACAAGATAGCTGGGGAATTCAGAGACAAAACAGTCCCTAATCCCATCTCCAGCTGTAAGAGCCTCAGCTGTCAGGAATCAGGAATCCAGGCACAACTCTGCTTTAAATGCCACTGTTAGAGGCTGACAGCAGAGTATCTGCAAGGATAGGCAGTGTGGAGCAATTTACTTGCTTTTAAAAAAAGCATTTGAACATTTTGCACTTGCTCAGATAGTGATGAACTTCAATTCATCTATGAAAATATAAATTCTTAACTATTTTACATGAGCAACTGATGTCTTTATACTGATAAATACTGCAGTACTGTAACTTAATGCAGATAACCTCCACCCTAAAAGAACATACAGTTTAAACAGACAAAATGAATACAAGATAAGAAATGCATTGTTATTCTTCCCTTCTTAGAGACAGGTAAAGCAAAGCACTGAAAGGTTAAGTGGTTTGTCTCTGGTCACACAGGGAGCCCATGGCAGAACTGTGAATTAAATGCCTCTTCTTGTAAGAACTGTGCTGTCTCCTTAGGAAATATGAATAGGAGAAAGGAGGGGAGCTATCTAGCACAAATTTACTGCGTGGTACTTGAATAACATGGCAGGTAGCACTGGAACTGAAATAATGAACTGATAGCTGAAGAGTGGACAGAAATGTATTATAACACTGAAGAATGTAAGACCTCAGTAATTTCTTCTCCCCCTTGAAAATCTTTTTCCTCATGGCAAAAAAAAAAAAAAAATCTATGCATGTGCTCTGTCACTCCCTCCACCCTTGCACTTTCAACCGAACTTTACACAGGGGCAGCACTTCTGAGGATACCAGGTTCCTATGCCCGTTGTCAAAACTTGCCTCCTGAGCAGGGGAGAGAGCCTGCGATTTACATCCAGAAATGCTGTGCTGAGAGCTCCATGGCTACCTGTTCTGCTTGACTGGCTAAACAGCACACACAGCTGACACTGAGGATACCAAGTTTTGCCTCTTGCCTTGCCCATGGCTCCTATATGCAGGGAGGATCTGTGTGCTGGGCTGCTCAGGCAGGGGGATGTCCATGGGCAGGGGGAACGCAGCAAAACTGTAAGAGGTCCACACAGTGGTGCATGGGGAACCCCACGGGCTGTCTGCACAGAAAAGCCTCTTGATGGTGACAGTCTGTAGTCCATAGGCAAAGAACAACATAAAATAATTTTAATCTGTTCCGTATGGGGTTCATTATGATTTTCTTATTTGCTCTAGTTAATTTTTATTTCCTTCTCCTATTGCCCTCGGCAGTTCAAGTAGTGCTCCTAATTGTTTTCACTTTACACAAGCATAAATTCACAGCTTGACATTGAGGTTTATACTTGGTAGAATTTGGTTTTATTATTTCAGACTTTTCAAGCAAGGGAAGTTGGCCTAATTTCAACAACTGCCAAAGCTACCTGAGCTGCACAAAAGTAAGTACACAACTAGTAATTAACTAAACCTTAATACAAGTGGTTTGATCAGCTAGTGTGGAACAACCAAGAATTTTCCAAATCATCTAATTGAGTTTAAGTCTATTTAAACTTCAGCAACTATTCTAGCTTCCTGTAAAAACCCTCAGCTACAGTTTTTAATTTTATAGTTGCAAATAATGTAAGAAACAATACTTTTGAAGTTTATAGACTAGCCAGATTCTTACACAAGGAGTGTTCTCCATTAAATGTTTCAAAGGTGTGGCCTTGAACATCCTGATTATTTGTAAGGCTTCTTTTTCCTTTCTCTTCTCTTGCTGTAGGTCAGACATTGTACAATGCGTATGGACTTCAAACATAAGGTTCTTTCAAGTTATTTGTGCAAAACACATTATATTTAATGCAAACAGTTTTGTCTCTCCAGAAAACTTACTGAAATAGCTAGAAGGATATCAACTTCCCAACAATCATTTTCTTGTCAAGAGTTTTTTGTTTGTTTGTTTCAACTAGAGTTTCTTCCCGAGACATGACAAAGGGCAGGTACTTCATCTCTTGATGGTGATTTATGGACGTATTTTAAAGATGTAACTTCCAGGAGGCAGGTGCTCATGTGAAAATGAATCGAAGCACCCACCTTTATTAGTAAAGAAATTTGAAAAGTTAGGTATGTTGTCTTTCATAAATCATGTCTTTCTGTATACACATAAACAGCATTTTTCAGTATCTTCCTATAGAGAAATGCATTATTTTCCTTCTGTATTTATAGTTGTGAAAATGCTTGTTTGCCTGAATATTTGTTGTCATGCTCTTTTTCATGCTAAGAGGAAGAAAAAAGAGGGGGAAAAGCAGCCCAAATGAAGCCAGTATTTCTTCAGAAAAGAGAATGGGCTGTGGTAGCTTGAGAAATGAGGTTTTCCTTATGAAATAATGATAAGCAATGAGGAGTTAGAAAATTCAGAGCTTTATCTTTTTGCTTGCTGTAAGTAAACTAAGAAAAGAATTCAATAGAAAATCAGATAGGAAATTGCTCTTCCACTTTTAGTGGAGTGAAAAGGAAAAGAAAAAGATATGGCAGCTCTTTTTCAAGAAGCAATCTACATGTCAAAAGAAGCATTATTCAAATTATTTGATGAACAAGCACCGACTTAAATTCCTTGATTTATTGTGTGTGACCCAAGCTTTTCCTTATCTCCTGTGTGTGAACACGAACCCTGGAGGCATTTCTCTGCCCTGACACAGCTAGCTGCCCACTCTTTATTGTACCACTTGTTCGCACTTGGAGATGAGGAAATGTTATTACTGCTTGATACTGAAAGATCAGCTCAAAAATTTCTCTAGCTTCTCTGTAATCTACTCTTTGTTCCTTAAATGTCTTGGATTTCTTTGCTTGTTTTCAACTCTGTGCACTAAAGCTGTTGGCTGTGGTCAAGGAGCTGTCACTTAGAATACGGGCAAAGGACAGTAGGATTGCACTGGCAGTCTCAGTCCTAGGACTGGAAATAGCTGCTCCTCGTGGTGCTTCATTTCACCTACCACTTTCATTCACTGAAGCAAAAAGCTTGCTGTCTTTCTGGGCTTTAGAACAGCAGCGTCTTCTCCAGGAGAGAAAACACAGGGAACTGGAAATAATTTCTGTGAAAGTTGTGTCCCTTATAGCTCTGTAAATCTTCCCATCTCTGAATCTTTCATTTTTAAAATTTTGTGTGCATCACACAAATTCTCCCTTTCTATTTAAACAGCTTCTTAATACTGTTTCTCCCTATTTTCTCTAGTGCCCACTGTGACTTTTTTTGTTTGTTTTTTTGATCGAGGTATGATTTGAAAACTAGCTTATGGGGAATGTTTCCTGTGCTTTATGTAAGTGACTTTAGGTGGCATAATCTGCATATTCAAATTGGACGACCTCTTCAGTCATGTGCTATTTCTCCATACCATTTGTCTGCTGTTTTCAGCGATGTCTGAAGATACCATCTCAGACCTCTGTAGCAGCACACTTGGACTGATGAAGCTGTCTTTATATGTCCATGTCTGTGAGTCAGATCAAATGTCAGTACCTAATGGAAAATTTTGCTGCTAGACATTTGATGCTAATGAAATGCACAGAATATGTATCTGCATGTCATGCACCGCCTGTGTCTGAGCCAAGATAATCAACTCTCTGTTTTTAAGTACTTGCCTAACAAGGGACAGCGGAATGTTCGTTGTTAAAGGAGCACACTGCTCTTTTCTCTGGTTTTGTTTCTGGTTGGCAACTTCTGAAAAACATTTAAAAAGTTTAAAGAATGGCATACTATTATGTGCTACAGAAGGGGAGGTTAGTTGGCATGCACTTTGCGGTGACCTGTGATCAAAAGGCTGACCTTCTACTGTTTAATGTGCTTATGAGCATGTATACCTGAACAAGGAAGGTTGGCTTTTGTGAGTTTTGCTTTTAGAGGTGCTGTCACGGTATGCTGAGTAGAGAGAGGCTGAAATAGAGAGAGAATACTTTTTAACCTCTCCTGTTTTCCCCTGCTGTATTCAGATGTCCCGCTGGTTAGAGTTTGTATCTGAGATATGCCTGTTCAGATTTCTGCTCTGAAATGGGTGGGAAAAATGGTTTAGATTGTGGGTCTCAATACTGCAGTGAGGTCTGGTCACAGGTCATCTTGGACATGAGATGTTTCTCTATGAAATTGTTGTGCAATGTTTTCCGTAGAAACTGTTTAGTTAGAAACTAACAACTCAAAGAAAGGTAAGAAACTCTTCCTCCCCATACTATGCAGCTCTGCTCTGTAACAGTTCTTGGGAATGGTAAGGAAAAGGATGCTCTGACAGTTCATGATAGATAAGGCAAGAAAAAGTAATGCAAAGGCGCTTAAGACAACTGTCCCATTTAATTTCTGTACACTCCTTTTCAGTAATGGTGCCTGATACTGAAACACTGCCAGTTTTTCTGCCCACATTCGAGGAAAAGCTTTTCCTGTCTTAACTAAACTACTTTTAACTTAACTGAAATTCTTCATGCTAATGATGACTTACTTTAAAACAACTTTGTTTTCTAATTTGGTGGTCAGATGATGGTTCACAGGTAACATCTTCAAAACTTTTCTTCTCTCACTTCATCTGTCTTTGCAAAGAATCTTGCAAATTCATTCCATGGACAGACTGACAAAAGTAACTTTCCGTATTTATCTTTCCTTCCCCTGCAGGATTCACTCCTCCTTGCTGTAGATATTGTTGTTTCTGGTTTGTTCTCTCCTGGTTTTTGTTTGTCTGGGTTTTCTTTTGAAACCATTCTTGATTCCTTCATCAGTATTACATCTTCACTCGCCTTTGGTTCATTTCTTCTGACCCTAAATAAATGCTGGTGTCCCATTTGCCTCTGCCTGGAGTGTATTGACTGTGTTTCCATTGCAGATTTTCTAAAATTTAGCTTCAATCCCTTTTCCCATTGATTTCCAAGCCTTTTATTTTTGTTTCCTAGCCAAAGCTATATTTTCTGAGCTGTTAATTGCCTCTGATGCTGTCATCCATACTTGTCCTGGATTTTGTGCTTTTGCTGGCTTTCTTGCCTCTGTTCTCAATAGATTGTCCTCTTCTTTCAATGTATAAACAGAATTATTTTCCTCATCTTCCCTCTTGACACTATAATGTTTTGCAATAATTACAAGCAAGAACTTCTAGACCCAAAAACTTAAGTAAGGTTAAGCTCAGTATGTTCACAGGATGGATTTTAGAGATGTAAGTGAACTAGTTTTGTGTAAGAGTCGTAAGAATTTGTCATATATATTTAGAAGAGAATGATGTTATTTTAAAACAGTAATGTGTGGAAAAATAGGGAAATACAGTAAAATACTTCCCTGATTGCAGTAGAGGGTACAACTGACAAGGAAACTATAGAGACATATACGTAGTAAATTACATTCACATTGATTTAAATTGGTTTTAGAATTAGTTTTAAACCACAGAGTACTCCCACTGTGCCATGTGTTTTATAGTTAAATGGAAGAGGACTATTTTAGAATGACTAAACAGAACATTAGAAATACTGTGCATTAAAAAGAAAAGGCAATCATTTACTTTTCACAGAAGATTCCTAGATTGTCCCCAATCTGCAGATTGTTTTTGCTAAGCTGTGGTGATTGCTATGCCAAATGAGTACAGGTGACAAACTTCTTACTGGCAGTGTGTTTTCTCTCCTGCTCTGGCAGCCCCACTTAAAGGTAGTATAGAAAGACCTTCATGCTCTCACCCTGAGATGACTGTGCCATTGTAGTTCTTTGTAGCAGGTCAGGGACCAGCCAGAGGAGTGACGAAATGGAGTTAGTAGGGCTTTGTGTAGTCAAGATTAAACTAACCAACAAGAGACCTAAGCCTGATACCCCCTTCCTGCTTTCTTCAGCTAGTTACCAAAAGCTCTTATGTCTCTTTTCTTCCTCCTCCTATATAACTCTAGGTAATGCTTTCTGCAAACATTAATCAGTTACCTCTTTCTCTCATCTAATTAGTAACACACTTTCCTGAAGCTCACATCTCTCCCCACCTTTGCCATCTGCATTCAGGTGGGTAGCTGTCAGGCAAGCTCAGTATAGCTAGAAGAGCTCTCACCTGCTGCCCTCAAGCATACCCGTCAGTCAAGCCCACGGTCCGCTCGCTTTGACTAGTGAGGCTTTGAGAAAACAAAGCCTCACAGATTCTCCTGCTTTAGCACTTAGATTTCTATACAGAATATTTTATATCCAGCTCATTCAGCCTCTTCTTTGTCTCAGCTACAACAACATCCCTTACTCTGGCCTTGACAAATAGTGTTCCGCTCCACTTGTAGCTGTGGAAGATAGTGCTGAGATCACTTTCTTTCATTATCCCTCTCTCGCATCTTTCCTTTTTCTATGCTGCATCAGAAATAACTGCTTTTGCCTTCCAGGTTCTTTCGAGTCCAACCCTATTTTAGCTATTAGCACTCATTCACTGTCAAGATGCTGACTCTTGCCTTTGATCAACCTATTACAGCAGCCTCCACTGCCTACTTGTTAAATTTTTAAACAGCCCCTTGTGTATGTACTTCTGAGCTGCTTGTCATGGTTGGAGGAGCTTCTCCATCCAGAAACTTAAAGTAAACAGACACTTTCCCTCCTTCTGTCTCTAAACTGTAAGTTCAAAGCCCTAAATGTTGTTGTCCCTTGCCTAATGTCCCCAGCAGAAGTAGTTAGAGCCCTGAAACACTGTAAACTTACGGAGGTGGGCATTTAGCGTATGAAGCCCTGAGAAGCAGCACGCTGCTCCTAGGACACCCAGCATTGGGACCATTCCCTCTTGCATTCCCTGATGCAGCAAGTAGTCTAGTGTTGTGGGAAATTAAGATGACCACAATAAGAAGTTAGTTGTCTTCTGATGATACCTTGCAATCACCAGTTTAAAGCAGGTAGTCCAGCTCAATGTGTAAAGGAGTGTCTTCAACAGGCCTTTGTGAAGAGTGATACAAACCCAAGCTATGCTTTCCTGTCTTTCACAAAAAAAAAAAAAAAAAAAGAGAAACAGATCTGAGGAGTGTACATTGCTAATTATATATTATAGATATGTGTGGAAGAGTTAAAGAGAGCACAACAATGTATGGTGAAGTGGAGGAAATTCAGTTCAGCAGAAACATGGAAGGCTAACAATGAGCGCAGATGATACTAGACAAGGATGGTAAAGCAGTCAACCACAGTGCAGAAAAGGCAAAAGAGCCCAATAAATATTTCTGTCCTGATCTGGAAAGAACCAACGTGATACATCTGACAGTGATAAGGACTAGTTTTTACTTGATCAATAAATTGGGAAGTTGTTAAACGGCAACTTTCAGGGCTGGAAAGTTCTTTGAATTTACACGGCCAGATAACTTCCACCCAAGAGTATTAAAAGAGCTTACTGAGAAACTCTCTGAACTGTTAATGCTGATTTTAAAGAAACCGTAGAACAGTGAAGGAATACCAAAGCACTAAAGCAAATTCAAAATTCACCAATAATCTATGGGAGTAAATGTATTGCCATAAGTTAAGTTGGCAACTTGATAGTAATCTCAGACCAAAACTCAGAAAGGATGACCTGGAACTCAATCAGTAAAGATAAATACATGTACCCTGTTATGCTGTGTCACAAACTGTTTTAACGAGGCGATGGGGATGTAAATGTAAAGGACAAATCATCATCATTTGCTGGTTCACTCTGTCTGGGTTTTCTCTTGGCCCAGCGCTATTCGGTAGTTCTGTTAATACAGCAATGAGTGCCACTAGGCAATTCTTCCCGTGGCCTGGCTGTGGGACGCTGAGGAGGGAATCCCAATTGTGTGCTCAGAGAGTAGCAGGAGCTGAGAAGTGCCCTGTTGCATGGGCTCCTGTAGGATGTGCAAGGCTTGAGAAATCACTGAAACTCACAGTTTACTCAGGACTTCTGTTAAACTCAGTCAGGGAATAGAAATAATTGGAAGTGCAGACATTTCACGTGGTCAGAGAATAAATCCCCCTCTCATACACAGTTCCTACAAATAAGCTTTTCTGAGCTTTACCTGCTGTGAAATTTTATACAGTGTCACCCTCTGATACTAACCTTTGTTCTCAATCCCCACTGGCTTTACCCGAACTGTCAGACAACATCCTACTATTAACTGCCTTCTCCAAGCAATTCTGAAGTAGGCTTTTAGCTTTCACTGATTTTGCACAAGTTTATTCCAATTTTATGATTGTGTTATATATATGTATATACCAGTCATATCCAAAAGGATTAAAAAGCCAAACAAAAGTTCAAATGTGTTTTCTGTTCAGCTCTTTCTTGCACTGGGTTTTCAAAACTATCACTTCACCCTGAAAGGTTGAAATGAAGCTTAGGTGACTTGGATGCAGATCCTGAGTCAAGATTACATCTGCCCTCAGGAGTTACGGTCCTAATATGCTTCAGAGCTGCTCATGCTTCACATCAGAGGACTCAAATAACCAGCCTGTGGGCTCCTGTGATAAAACAAGCCTTTCCACAAGTGATAAAGTGCAGACCAAGTGTGGGCGGGAAAGACCACAGACACACCCACTGCCAACAAAGAGTCCTTGTCCCAGTCCGGGTTTTGGATGTTGGAACACCTGAGTCCCTTCGCTAATGCTCTGGTGTGTTTTTTGACACTTTGCTTCAGTTCCCTTGAGAATAGTGTCCAATTAGGCCATAAGGATATCAAGTTTTATTTAGCTAATGTTTTGTAAAGTTCCTCTAGTACAAATTAGGAGAATTTTATGATGTGCCTACTCAGTACTCTGCATTTTATTCATATAAAAAGTAAGAATTTTTACTTTTTTCTCTAAGTTGAGGTTTGGGCACCACAGCCTACGCAGATGAACTGATGCTTAACCCCAGAAATGAAAGACAGAGAAAGGCAAGCCTTGCAATCTATATGGAATGCCAATAAAAAGGCATTTTTAATCTTGACATTGTCAGTGCATCCTCTGTAAAGAAAATAGAAGTATTTTTATGTTGGTAAAGCCTACAGCATGTGTCAGTGGTGGATCAAATATTAAAAGTAATTTTTAATAAGTGTGAATCAAAAAGGGATTAGAAAAGCTCAGGGGATTTGGAGATGAGACTTCAGTTCAGGGAATTCCACAGCTCAGGGGCATAACAGGTGAATGCTCTGCTACTCATGGATGAGAAACCGGGTAAGCGGGCTGATGAATTTGAGATTTATTATTAGAAAGTAAGGACTGAGGGCATGTATAAATGGAGACCAATTTTTGATAGGTATGAAAGGGACATTTCAGACAGGTAATGAAAAACTCAGAACAAAATTTTAAAGTCAATGCATTGACTGATAGGAAGCAGGTATAAATCTGCCATAGCTGAAGTAATGTGATTTGATTTATTGCCATAAGTAAACGTATGGGATGTGGCATACTGAACAATGGGGTCATTTATGAATGTTATTCCATATAGTGTATGCCTATTACTGTAATGTAAAAGCTATAAAGATGGGTTTTAGAAGGGGGCAAGCAACACAGACAGTAGCAGTAATACCTGCCTTACACCTGCAGGTAGAAACATGTCACCTAAGTGACTGCTTTTGAGAAAAGCTTTAAAGATGTTAAGAGTAAATGAACTAAGGAACCAAAGAGGGATACAGAGTTGAAAGTTTTGGAGGCTTCATTAGATGTACACAACTGCCACCAGATGGGAGAACAGTACATGACAAAGAGTACGTAAATGAGAATCAGATGAAAAGGGGGAGGGTAAATTTGGGGATTTGATTTCAGAAAGCAGTGTCTTATGCTTCCATCACAAGGAATGCCGTCTAGCTCCTTCATGTGTGTGAGCATGCATGCCTTTTTTTTCCCCTTACCTCCACCTCCCTCCCTCCCTTGCTTTTTCTTTCAGTGATTGACAGCCCATGGTTTGAAGAGAAGCTTAGAGAGAAATCCACACCTTTTTTGTCATACATCATGAGCTGACTAATCTCTTGAGAAAAAGAGTTTTAGCATTGTAGGGGCCTGTAAAGAATTTGGATATGTGTCCTTCACAGAAGATTTTTGTACACTGTAGTAGGCAAGAAACAGATCACTCGTATCAGTACTGAAACTGTATATTGCAGAGAAATAGCGCTGAGAGTTATTACTCTTTGAGCAGTCACTCAGATAGCACTTACCTAAAGCTCTAATTTCTAGTATTGTAAGTTCTTGTGCTTTATTACCATTATTGTTGCCTTCAATTTTATGTGTTGCATGCCTTACAGATATAGTCATGAAATGATGATTTTTCTGTCCCTGGATGGCATTCAATACTGGGGAGTTAGAGCTGCCTGCTGTTACCACTGTCTCCTTTTCTGAAGCCCTTTTTGTGACAGGTTTGTGATCGAGGTGTTCAGCATTTCCAAGTAATAAGATACTTATTTTTGCGAATAACTCATCTATGTCATATAAAGAGTATAATATCTTCTATCCATGAAGCCTTATGCATTAGAATATTCCAGTATTTTAACATCAACTCTTCAAGGATTTTTAGTATTATAGTGTGGTGAACCTGGTATCTCGTGAACTCATAATCTAGTATTACAGTGCAGTTTATGCTTGTTCTGGAACCGGATGTGAATAAAGTTACCAGATGAGTGATACATCCATGTCCAGAGGGACAAACACCAAGCTGTGCTTGATTGCCGTTCTATTGCCTTGACATCCTCTAGATAACGGTTTTGAATTTCAGTATTTCAGTGGCCTAAACTAGAGCTTGCAGAAAGGAAGGCGGCCCTGAACAGATGATCTATTTGGTCACAGAGAGGATAATTCCTAGCATGACTTTCTTTCTTTGTATACACTAGCACGTTCTGGTTAATAAGTTTAGGAAAGGCATCATGTTCCTTTTTAATTCCTAGGGTGAATAACAATGCCCGCTAGAAATGCTCTGGCTGGCATTTAATTTCCATTATCATGCCATTTTTCTCTCATTTTGATGCCCTGTTATCACCCACTAGGGACAGAAAAAACATTGCTATCTCTGCCAATCATTTTAGATCTCTTGATGGCTTTGTAACTCTGTTAAGCAAAAGGGTTTTTATGTCCCAAAGGTAAAATAAACTATTGTATAAGATATCTGTATCTTTCTGTTTATAGGGAAACGAGAGAGCATTGCTAATTGCTAAACAGCAGGTAAGAGAGCCTCTAAGCTCTCCGAATACTAATTTAGGGCTTATTTTAATTTTTAAAATATATTAAAGACCACTTATAAACAGACCTATAAACATATTTAGATGCCGAAATCCTAGCAATATCAGAGAAAGTTGGAAGTCTATACACCTTTGAGAAACGAGATTTAATCACTTGCTTACTAATTCCCCAACATCAGGTAAAACAGGCAGATTATAGACATATTTTGACTTTTCAGTCATCCTTGAAGACATACATTGACTCACATCTTGGAAATTCAACCTCTATTAATACTTGCCAAGATGTTGCTTTTGATAGAATTTGCAATCTTTCTTTCTTTTAAGTTTCCTTATTTTACCAAATAGATGTGGTTATTTAGATTACTTAGATAATTTACCTCTCCAAAGAGATTGTGTTTCTCAGCAACTGTTCAATAGTGGGTTTTTTTCCTGAAAATTGAGAAACTTGCATTCAGTGTACTTCTTGTCCATGTATCCGTGTGATTTAGAATAGAATCATAGAAGAGAATCTCTTTGATTGGAAGAGACCTTCATCAAGTCCAACCTTTAACCTAACCCCACCAAGTCACCGCTAAACCATGTCCCTCAGCACCACATCTATACATCATTTAAACACCTCCATGGATGGTGACTGCACGCCTTACCTGGGAACCCTGTTCCAGTGCTTGGCAACCCTTTTGAGTGAGGAAACATTTCCTAATATCCAACTTAAACCTCCCCTGGCAAAACTTGAGGCCATTTCCTCTCGTCCTATTGCTTGTTATTTGGGAGGAGAGACCGACCCCCACCTCACTACGTCCTCCTTTCAGGTAGTTGTAGAGAGTGATAAGGTCTCCCTTGAGCCTCCTTTTCTCCAGGCTAAACAATCCCGTTTCCCTCAGCCGCTCCTCATAGGACTTTTTCTCTAGACCGCTCACCATCTTTGTTAAACCTTAGGATCCCTTCAGGAAAGTATTGGGGAGCTTTGACCCACTTTTGGGAAGTATGGAACTCGTACGTCATGTCTAGACTCCTGATTATTTGTGGAACTCCAACAGATGGTGTGAAAGAGCAATTTTTCTTCTTTCTGGAAAACATACACAAGAGCTGCCAGAATATAGCAGAGACCTGCAGACTGACGAATGGCTGGGAGGAGACGGGTAGAAGTCCATTGCTTGCCATATTGTTCAGTGTGATGACACGGGGACATAAAATTAAGTCACTAGATACCTGGTTCCAAACAAACAGTGTGGGGGAGGGTGACACAGAAGAGCAATACATTTGTAACCCAAGCTGTAAATATGCCCTCATATTTTGGGTAGGTATCGCTGTGCAATTATTTAATTTTTGTATTCTCTGGATACATTCCTTTGCCCTGTCCTGAGACAGAAAGCTAAAGCATATGGAATTTAGGTTAGGTTTGACTTTGTATTAATAATTATGATGTTTAATTTGTACTTTGTGCACGACTCTCCTCACCTATTCTCCAGATTTAACCTTTGCTAATGTTTCTGCTCCTTCTATCAGGATGCAGCACATACCTCGCTCGATGATTACTGTGTCTCATCAGAGCAGAGCTGCATCCAGAAACGGGAAACCTCATTCGGAAACACCAGTCTGATGCATAAAAAAGAACAGAACATTTTGGCCCATGGTGGGAACACGTTGAATACACATCAGTCTCACACAGGTTTTTCTAAAAGTCATAGCTTTAGGATAAAAGAGGCGGTCACGTATTCTTTTTCTTCACACCCCACCCCCTCACCCCCCCCAAGAGTGAACAATCAGGCAGTGCCCTTTAGAGGAACTGTGTGAGCAGATCCCTATCCATGTCGTGTATGTGCGTGACAATATTAGAAACAAGCATGGCATGCACCACTTGTTTGGGCTATAGCACACTGAACTGGTGCAATGAGGAATTACACACGTAGCTGCGTCCTGTGCCGTTTAAAGTGTGCAGCCACAAGGGTTTATACAATGTGATCAATCAGGTAATTTGTTATGCTGTGATTTCATAGGTCATATGGCCTGGCAATAAAGGTCAAATGCAAAAATTTGTTGAGTGCCCCCCATGAAAGGGCACGATCAATTGATTACACATTTTAATAAGCATTCTTTTGGATGGTTCTTTCCCTCTTTTCTCAGCTGCCCCTCTCCCCCAGCACTCATATAAGACTAGACCATTTGCCTAGAAGTGCTGGCTGTTACCTTCAAAAAGAAGTGAAAATACTTATTTATATTTTTTCTTTATTTTTAAGATACACTATTACAGAAATTACTGTACTAAACATTTGAACCTTTTAGTAGGTTCTTTTTAATAACATGAACATTACAGCCATTAGGGTAATACAGTACTTTTCAAAAAAGGAAAAGTCAACCAAAAACTTACTTTTCTGATAAACACTTAGACTGTGTTAGGAAAGCATTAATTTAGATTCAGCTATCTTTTCTTTTAAAATCATAGTTTTGTTAAGGACTAGAATTTACTGTAAACGTGTACAGAGCAAGAGTTAAAAGAAGTTATCAGCTATATTGGCATTTCTAGGTTGGGGTTCCTAGCTTGAGACAATACAATGTTTTAGCCACGATCATACCAGCAGTGGACTGATGCCAATCTGATTTGTATTTGACCTGGTGGCTATGTCTAAACAGCACAGTTTAAGCTGTACAGAACTGGATCTTTGCATCTGGAAAAGGAATACATGTGTATATATATAATGTATGCATGTTAGCTCACTGGA
This sequence comes from Bucorvus abyssinicus, assembly GCA_009769605.1. Lineage (NCBI taxonomy): Eukaryota > Metazoa > Chordata > Aves > Bucerotiformes > Bucorvidae > Bucorvus > Bucorvus abyssinicus. The sequence goes on from CM020030.1 coordinate 8,835,945, forward strand.
AAAGATATTTGTCCTACCTGATTGATTCCCTATTCTGTCTATCCTTCTTGAGGCTCCTTTTCTTATCTAAGAAGTTCATCATTATTACTTGAATGGTCATTTTTTTCAAATACGTAAAATATTAGGGAAGCCACTGCAAGCAGAAATGTAACTGTGCATTTTACTCCTTTCTTTCATTGACTTGAAGGGGGTTTAGCATGGGCTACATCCTTCCTGTTAGCATACAGTAGGAAAGATTTGCTCAAATAAGACATTGGTTTTGTGGTGACAAAAAGCTGGCCAACTCTTTAAGTAAGGCACAGTTATAATTAAAGTGGAAAAGCAAATCCATTTTATGAGACATTGAAGGCTTGAAGCCTACTTCATTTTGCGGTAAAATGAATGTGAGATAGGTTTTCACAGAGGAAGAAAGACTTCACACTCTCTACTACTGAGCATTTAAAGCATGGAGTGAGGATGGATGAACTACATTCTTTGCTTTGCCTCTCTTGGAGTAGAGAGGTTTTATTAATTTTTGCCCATTCTGATTCAAGCAATTGTTATTTTGGATCTGACAGATTCTTTCCATAACCTGTTCTTTCCTAGCTCTCCTTCGAAGCCTTCTGCATATATGAATTAATCCTAGCAAGTGTTTAATTGAAATTGATTCATTTTCACAAAACTTTTAGCTTCAGCCAAATTGCATTTTTCCTAGCAGAAAGGGGGGGGGGGGGGGGGGGGGGGGGGAGGGGTGGAAATGTCATTTTGTAATAATTATATTCTGTACATGGCCATTGGGAAGAAAGTATACAAGATCACAATGGCAAATCAGAGTCTGAGTTGCAAATTTTTTTACTCTCCTGCAGAGAATAACAGTAAAGCTCATCTATCTTAGAAAGACATGGCACACATCCAGACACCAGTTGGGGTCTATGTCTCTGAATATAGCGGTCTCATAAAATGATCAATATTGAACGGTCAATGGAAGCAGATTGCATGCGTAGTATAATTAGGTTGCTTAGGTGACCAGCCCTTGGATAAACCAATTTCTAAGAAGCAGTGACTTGGTATGCTTATTTTCAACTTCTCCAAAATATACATGCCACTTACTTATTACAGCTCACATTTTCTTGTGCCAGGGTAAGTTTTATCCATTAAACATCCCAGTGCAAGATTTTAGTGAGGAAGAAAATTAGGCAGGTGCAGAACCCTTTAAAAAAATCTCAGCTGTTGGGAAGAGTGCTTGACATCTTAGTCTACAGATTTGTGATTCCTGGTGGTTTTTTTAAATTTCTTTCTCCTTCTCCCAACCCCTCACTCCCTTCTTGGCAGGTGACTATGTCTTTTTTCCTGCTCTAGGTAAGGATCTTTCTATAGTTATTCCAGTGATTTATTCTGACTACACAACTGATAGGGCACATGCCAGTGTATGAAGACTGTGCTGAAGTGTACATCATGTGATATCCTCAGGGTATCTTTTGTCAGAACTAATGAAGTCGGTCTTTAATGAATGAATTAGGTTAAGTAAGCTGTAAGGGAGGCTCTGAGACCCTGGGATTGCTCAGCTGACTCACTGGCCTGGTGGAAAACAAACCCGCTAAAGCAACACGTTTTCTGCCAGATTACTGCGCTGACCTGCCTCCCTGGAGAAAACCCTGTTTCTACACATGAGGCAAGGCAGGGAAGCAGTCAGAAGCAGGAGGTGGAGGGAGGCAGAGTGGGACTGCCTGACCTTTAGTGGATGGGGTCAGACACCGTGTCTCAAGGTGGCAAACAGAAGAGAAAAGTCAGCCGGGACTGAGCCTCACATCAAGGCATCTCAGGCAGCCAGTGAGCTTGCCCTGACTTGCAGCATCCAAGGTACCTCAGGGGGTTTAGTGCTCTCCTTGCTGTTTCCTGCAGCATCTCCTGCCCTGCCTGCTCTGTGTCAGACCTTAAATTCTGAATGTTCTTTTTTTTTTCCCCATCTTCTTTACTGGAAGAAGCTGAGAGTTGTTTCTCTTCTCTGTGCAGAAGTGAGGAGGAACATGAAAAGATTTAGTCTTTCCTGCCATTTCAGATTTAGCTGTTTTGAATAGTATCACATACATTCTCTTTCATGTCTGCAAAAGCTAGCTCAGGTGGCCAACTATCAAGAGTACTTTTTCCCTGCTCTTTTTTGGGCATAACATTTCTAAAAATAAAATATAAGCTATTATATAATCATTCAGACTCCCTTTAACCCTTCTTTGAATAATTATTCAATATTGAGAAGTTAAACAGTATTCTCGTTTGGAGGATGCCAATTTTATGGTGCCAAACAGAAGTCTGAGCTTTGCCACTGATACTAGTTTCTACAGACTCGTAGAATATACATAGCTGAAGCTTGAATTTTAAAATACACTTCAAATCCCATTAACATAACTTTTAAATGCATATTAATCACGTTGTAGTCTACTGTTAGTTCGCACCCCAGCCAAGGGGCCAACTCCAGTATATGTTGATGTTATGTGTGATCTTACATGCTAGAGACTTGCATTTTGAAATACTTCAGCTTCTGGATAAAAAGGAGAATAACCCTGAACTCGTACCTATTCACTGTCTCATAAGAGAAGATGCAACACATAAGGGACTCTTATGATCATTGATCTAAATTGCCTTTGAGTGTATTCACACAAAACATCACTTTCTGCTCTTATCTTTGCCACTTTCTTTTAATTGCTATCTTTTTTTTTTAATTTTGCCTTCCTGTCCTTTGACTGTTTGCTAGTTATTTCTGTGCCTTTCTGTAGTTTTGCATTCTTTTTAGTTACTTTTAAAATCTTCATTGCCTGCCCCTTTTCTTCCAAAGCATTTCTTTCAATGAGCTATAGAGTCTGCCATGTTTTCAATCCACAGAGAGATACCGTTTCCTGAAACAATGCAAACCACTTTTTAAGGATTTTGTTTTGCAACTAGCTCATGTTCACTCACAGAGTGTTTTCCCCACTACACAATCTGAGTTTTATC